>CM077014.1:15000000-16250000 GCA_039090855.1 Macrothele yani
GGTGATGACAAACTGAGCAAACTTTGTAGCACACAGGGAAACATGTGCAATATTTGACCTCAACGAGTTGCTGACTCATGTTGTCACTTCAATTGGTTAAACTTCTCTTTACAGCATGCACAATAATTCAGAATTCGGGAACTTTACAATCACTCTGTATTTATTAACAAATTCTACATTAGAAGTACGCCACTCAGGTTCACAAAAGATGAAATTATGACACCAAAAATAATTTGTCGTGCATTTGTTTTTTTATTAATGAAAAGAAGATAATGGCATAAAGATCAGTTATTTAAAGATTTTACAAATGTGTGCTTTTGTGAGAAAATTCAGGTACGAATGGAAATATAACAAACCACTGCAATATGATTTGGGTCCTCTCTGGAAAAACTTTCGAAACCACCTGGAAAAGTATTTTTGAGTGGGAACCCTTTTAAATTTTTAAGATGAATGTGCTGCATTTCAACAATAATTCATAATAAGTAAGCTAAGGAACTTCTTTTTCTCCCATATGGGGAGCAAATGTTCATGACACATATTTCTTCTTTGACACCCTCCAGGCAAGCAGAATTGAATTGTGCATCCTGGAGGGCATCTGAGAAGAAATACGTGTGTCATAAATGTTTACCTTCCATACGTTTGAGAAAATTAAGTTCTTTGACGTATTTATGAATTATAATATAAATTTATCTGTTTTTTGGTCACTGGAAAGGGTAATCCTGGCTAGATAATGATTATGATAAGGAAATCCTTATTAGTGGAAGGAAATACTCTAGAAAATCAGGGAAGAGTTAGGGAGCGAGGATATGGGAAAGTGGAGTACAGAAATCAACAACAAGGATAAGAAGAATCTGTAATAGTTGTAAGAGTTTCATCATCAGGGGAGAACCCAGCAATTGAGTAGAGCCTGTGCGCAAAAATCTAGGGACCAAAGAAAAGTTGCAACGGAAATAACAGTGACCCATAACAGCCCAAAAGCTCAACCACAGTTACATGGATTCAGCTGTAGGCAGTGTTTGAGTGTCATTCTTCTTTACTACCACTTTTTGTGGCATTTTGGCTACTTAAAAAATGCTGCTTGTCAAATTGATTGGAATGTGTCATTTTCAAGTTTTCTAAAGATTTTTTTTTCTTCCTGACAGTATTTTCTGACATCATTACTATTGCAAAAATAATTCTCCTTTTTTCTTTCTGACACTTATTGTGGATATGACATTCTGTGTTTATTTTTTACCCTTGTACAATAAAATCTGAAATCAAAATGAAAGCTAAAGTCCTGTTTGCTCTACTGTGAGACCATGGAATTTGGATTTACTACTATGCATAAGTTTCATAATTTAGCTATAAATAATATATTATTTATATGATCTTTATAATAACTATGCTGTTTCTTATTTCTAGCCAAACAGTGAGGTATATTAAGAACCTGATCTTAAACCTATTTTGCCAGTAGAAGTCTGCAAAGTAATTGTATTTTATGTTGTGTTACTGGCTGTCTTATATTTGAATGCAGTTTTTCTTACTTTTTTATAGATTCATGGCCCAAGAATTTTGCAAGCTCTTGTTTCTGCTGCTGGCGACTATGCGACATTCCTGCTATCCTACAAGTTATTTGGAAGAGAGGCAGCAAAATGGACATTATTTAGTATATCCACATCATGGTTTTTACATTACTGTGGGCCTCGGACAATATCAAATGCAAGTGAGACAGCCCTTACTGCTTGTGGCTTATACTTGTATCCATGGAGCCATCATATGCAATCTGGGTTAGCTATATATATATATATATATACTTGTCTCATCTGTATTTAACCTTTGATGAACTCCATTGCAAACACAATTTGTTTCATTGGTTGGAAAAAACATACACACACACACATGCACATTTTAAGTGGTAGTAGTGAGGTAATGGATATGGTGATGCCATCTGCCAAGAAATCTTCAAACTATTTTTGAATTTATTTTCCCTTCTTATTCTTGTTACTTGTTTTTCTTTTCTTCTCTTTCTTTCTTTCTTTCTCTATCTATCTGTAAGTAGTTTCCAGAGATATGATAGATCTATACAAATTTTATTATTAGAATTTTTTTGGAAAATTTTCTGAACTAAAATATCCTCTGAAATCTGATTTCATCTTGTTTTTGATGTTGAATTAGATGTTTGATATTTTCGGATATCAAACACAGGATGAAATTAAATATTCAGAGGCTATTTTAATTCAAAAAATATTCTTTTATTCAGAGACTATTTTAATTAAAAAACTCTTTTGAAATTTCAATAATTTAGATGAAAGAATTATAGAATTCATGAAATTATTAAAAGCTTCAAGAATTTTTTTCTGGTAAAATTTTTTCTTGCTGTCATTTATGAATAGAATATCATCCATATATCTGGTATATAAGAAAAAATATGTGGTTTTTTAATACTTTCTCTTTTAGCTTTCCCATGTAATAATTTGTAAATGGAGGTTTAAGTGGTGAACACATGGCCAGTCCAGACTTTTAAATTAATATAATAAAGAGAAGCATTTCATATATTCCTATTTTAAATCATCTTACTTTATTTTCAAAAACTGCAGTGAAATCTTGGTTATAAGATTTTTTGGTTATACAGTTTTCACTTTTATACGTAATTCTGTGCTAGTCTTGATATTTCAATGTAGTTTGTATCACTTTTTCAATTCAGTTATACATAATGAATTCTTTTATATGTGTTTTGCGATTATACGTTAAATTTTGAACTTCGGGTTATCAAAAATACACTTTCTTTGATTCTTTCATACATAACCTGGTAGTTACAGCTTTAAGAGAATTGAGACAGCATTTTTTTTTTTTTTTTTTTTTTTTGCAGCCATGAAATAGAAGATATAACTTCAGGTTATCAAAAATGCACTTTCTTTGATTCTTTTATATATAACTTGGTAGATTACATATGACACTGTAATTGACTGGTTAACTGAAATTTGCCAATTGTGCTGGGAGTTAGGAATGGTCCCTCAGGATTGGACAGATGCTATTATTGTTCCCTTGTATAAGGGAAAAGGTGATCAGACTGAATACAAGAACTATCGTGGTATTAGCCTACTAAGTGTGCCAGGGAAAGTGTTTGGTAAGGTTGTTATTGAAAAAGTACAGGGTCTTACATCAGAGAAAGTGTGGGATGTTCAGAGTGGTTTTATGCCTGGTAAAGGCTGCACTAACCAGATTTTTGCATTATGCGTGATGCTTGAAAAAGTATCTGGCTGTTGGTAAGAAAGTTTTTGCTGCCTTCATAGATTTAGAGAAAGCTTACGACCGAGTAAATAGGACACTTTTATGGAAGGTATTGAATAAATATGGTCTGGGAATCTACTTACTAGTGTAAAAGCCATGTATGCTGGTAGTAGAGCTTTTGTATGAGTGAATGGTGTTTTATCAAAATGGTTTTCTATTGGTGCAGGAGTTAGACAAGGTTGTGAATGTCACCATGGCTGTTTAATATATTTATGGACGCATGCATTCGTGATGCCAAAATAGATAATAGTGGTTTATGTCTTGGTGATATCCGTGTGTGCAGATTGCTGTATGCTGATGACACTGTCCTGTTGGCAGAGAACAAAAGTGATTTGCAGAGTATGTTGTCTCGGATGTACGAAGTTTGCATGAAATTCAAACTGAGTATAAATAAGGGAAAAACCAAAGTTATGGTTTTTGAGAAAGGAACTGGTAACACTGAATATAATGTAAGTCTAAATGGCACTGTGATTGGCCAAGTGAGTGAGTTTGTGTATTTAGGAAGCATGTTTGACAGAGAGAACAAATTGGATGGTGAAATTAGTAGGTGAGTGAATTCTTCATTGAAAATCATAGATGCTCTGGGAGGTTTTCACAGGAATGATGGGTTCTCTAGAGAGTCCCGCATGGCTGTGTATGAAAGTGTAATTATTCCTACACTGATGTATGGCAGTGAAACCTGCGTACTGCAGAGGAAACATAGAAGTCGTTTGTGTGCTGGTGAAATGCGTTACTTTGTGGCAAGACACGGTCTGATTGTGTGAGGAATGAAAATGTGTTGCAGTTGTGTAATGTGAAGCAAAATGTTGTTAGCAAAGTGGAGACTAATATGCTTCGGTGGTTTGGCCATGTTGAAAGAATGAGTGATGAGATGCTTACTAAGAAAATCTTTTTAGCCCAAGTGGCAGGAAGTAAAGGTAGAGAAAGGTCAAGGAAGTCATGGGAGGATCAGATTCTGGAGTGTCTGCATAAGAAAAAGATTATGAGTATGAAGTATAAAGGATCTTGTGTACGGCATGTAATGGATATCAGTGAAGCCAGAGTTGTATGTCAAGATCGCTGTAAATGGAGAAGTTTGATACGACAACAGTAAGTAAAAATATCTGGTAGTTTGTATTTCTTTTTGGAGCTAACCTCTGTATCTCGGAGAACAGCTTAGTGATATGTATGTAATGAGGTATGAGATAGCATTTTCTTTTTTGCAGCCATGAAATAGAAGATATAACTTCAGGTTATCAAAAATACACTTTCTTTGATTCTTTCATACATAACCTGGTAGATTACAGCTTTAAGAGAATTGAGACAGCATTTTTTTTTTTTTTTTTGCAGCTATGAAATAGAAGATATGATAAAAATTTTACTAAAAATTGTTCAAAGTTCTCTATTTTCTCTGAATTGAAGAAATTTCCAAAAAGCAAAGATTTGTGTACACTTCACTCAGCACTAATATTAACTCAATATCTTATGAGTAAAGAATGTGTAATAAGGGCATTGAATATTAAACATAATTGTATTAGGATTTACTGTCTAGTATTTGAAATGTAAGGGAGTTTTTTTTTTCTTGTGTTGATATGAAATTGTACATAATTTTTTAACCTAGTTTTCATAATGAGATTTGAATAAGCAAATTAATACAAAGTCAAAACAGACATAAGATCAAAGTAGCAAACAATGCGCATACGCATGTGCATGCATGTATCTATTTATGTATGGCATAAAGTGCTGGCAGCCTTATTTTACATGTATTTTCTCCCGTCACTCAGAAATACTGTGTGGAGATAGCTTGTTTCATTCACAGAGACCATCCTTGTAATATAGTTTTGTCACATGTGAGAATGTGATTGGTCCTCTGTCCTTCATCCCATGCAGCCAGTCCATACGTATTCCACACTTAGATTACAGGCTTCCTCTCCCCAAATGTAACCTCCCAGGGCTAGCGGTAAGAAATTTGAAGTGTTAGCCAAAGTTTTAGCCAAATTAAGAAATCATTAGCCATATTTTTAAAATCTTAGCCAATATTGGTGGCAAAAGTTGTTAAAAGAAAAAGGCATGTCAGAAATGTATAAAATAAAACATGAGAGAAAATATGGAAAATGCATGCAAACATGGAAGAATAGCTGTTTACAAAATTTCATTTTGTAAGTTGGACAGGACAAGTAATCTGTTTTTATGAATGAACCAGTAATAAAATGTTGCATCAAAATTTAAATTTCTCATATGAGGTCCTTCAACGGTAATAAAAATCATGTCACCAACATTTTAAACTTTCATGCAGATTTGTAATCCTATTTTAATAAAACTGTCCTTTAGTGTTCCCAATAACAGTGAAAAAAAAAGTTTTGAAGTTGATCAATATGCTGTGTTTCTGCACTGCACACGACGTTCACCATTTTCTTCCCACATTTGGCCCGTAGGCCTAGGCTAGGTAAAGGCATCCTGGCATGTAGTACATCGGAAAACTCCGTAGGAAATTGCACTGTTCTGAGTGCACCATGCGTGTGCATGTGTAGTACACTCAGTTTGCTTTGCAATGTGTAGCATGTAGCTCTTCACTTGCTTCCAATGTCACACATGGAAACAACCCAGAACTCACCATGAGGAGGTGGCTACATTTTGAGTTCCGCCCACCCTCCCTCCAGCTCAGAATTTTATTTCTTCATCGTGTATCTTATTCGGTAATCCGCTTTACTCGAAAAATGTGGCACTAATTGCTGTGATGCAATTGTTGCTCTTATGAATGAATCTCTAGCTTCAAATCCACACACCGAGGCAGCTGCTTCAGTCACCAGTTTCATGCAACATTCCACAGCTTGCGTGGGGCAGGGAAACTTGGTTATTTCTTCGCCAGCTGCGGCAGAAGTTGCGATTAGTTGATCCAGATCTTCGTCTGAGATGTGTTTTGTCACGGGTGGTTCGTTAAGACGCGTTTTAGTCCATTCGATCATCTCATAATATTCATTAGCATCCAAATTTAATTTCGGCACTTCGAATTCTCTTATGACATCCTTCATTTGTTGCTGTTTAAATTTCTTTATTCTTCTCCATCCAAGAGCTCTAATGTGGGTGCGTTTGTTCGCAATCATAATTAGCAATACATTCTCTGGGTGACTGAAGAACACGTTTCTCTTGATCACTGCATCAATGATTACTTTGCACTTCAAATCCATGAAGTGTGATAAGTTGATCAGTTTCCAAAAGTGTTTGGCCCCTTCTGTGCACGAAGGCCTCTTCTTTACGGAAAACCAGACCGGGGCATATACCTTCATTATGTAGCTGGTAACACAGATAAAAGTTTGCGATGGGTTTTGAGTGGTGACATAGAGGCTCATGACTGTCGGCTGTCGTCAGCAACCGCAAATGTGACAGTGGTCCTGGATTTCTTCTAGAAAGGCTGACATCACAGTCTCCCTGTGATGTGGCACAACATATTTCCAGTAAATACTGCTGGTCGGTACTTAGTTAACGTGTATCCTGCAATTCTTTCATGCATTCTGTCCATTCTACATGAATAGCTGCAAAGTCAAATACTGGGAGGTTTTCATAGCCGTCGTGAGCTGCCCCAATTTCTCCTGAACTAGTTGTAGGGCTTGTTGATTTACCATTGAGTTCATCAACTAAATGGTGAAATGGAAGTTAATTAAAATGGAACAAACATACCAGCCACTGCAAAGAACGTTGCAACTGAAGTTCCAGTTGATGTATATCACCGTTTTTCCTGCCAGTATTTATAACAGTTCTATCGCACCCAAAAGCAATGAGAAAACTGGAGTCAATGCCATTAACTTCTAAAAAAATTGTGATGCTCTTTACGATGCTTCTGCTATGACTAGAAGTGGGGGTCACATGGACGAGGCACATTGATCCAGGCTCCTCCAAAAGAGTAATGTGCTCTTCTTTCTTATCGGAACGATAATATTTATCATCTTTCTTATCTAGAGACAGAGTTGAGTCATTCCTTCCATTAAAATCGAGTCTGCGAATGACTTTTCTGTCTGTCTGGGCTTTTTCCTTTACATCCTTAGATAGCTTAATTTTTTCACGGATAATTTTGTTTTTATGAATAACCTTCTCAAGACTATCAACTGTAATGATGCCCAGTAGAGATTCGTTCATAAGAGCAACAATTGCATCACGGCAATTAGTTCCACATTTTCCGAGTAAAGTGGATTACCGAACAAGTTATACCACGTAGAAATAAAATTCTGAGCTGGAGGGAGGGTGGGCGGAACTCAAAGTGTAGCCACCTCCTCGTGGTGAGTTCTGGGTTGTTTCCATATGTGACATTAGAAGCAAGCGAAGAGCTACACGTTGCAAAGCAAACTGAGTGTACTACACATGCACATGCATGGTGCAGTCAGAAGAGTGCAATTTCCTAGGAGTTTTCTGATGTACTACACTCCAGGATGCCTTTACCTAGCCTAGGCCTACGGGCCAAATGTGGGAAGAAAATGGTGAACTTCGCGTGCAGTGCGGAGACATAGCATATTGATCAACTCCAAAACTTTTTTTCACTGTTATTGGGAACACTAATGGACAGTTTTCTGCACTAGGGGTTATTCGATTTCAATTACAAAAAATTCCATCCGTTTTTGCTTGCGGCCCAATGCTGTCAGAAAAACACGAACTCAGTGTGCCGTGCGGAGACATAGATATTGGTCGATTTCAAAAAATTCTTTTGTTATTCTTGTTGACCCAAATGGCAACTTTTCCGCACTAGACGATATGCAAATAAAAAAAAAAAGCTTTTTTCGGCCCACTTTAATGAACAGATCAATATTCTGTGGCTCCCTTTTCTCCACGTGAAAAGAAAACAAACAAAGCAGCAGCAGCGCCACCTGCATTGGTGTGCTTTTTGTATTGCATACATAACATAAAGAAGCCCGAATAAAAATTTTAATGGGGCTAGTTTCTAGAGTTTTTAACCAATTCACGCAAAATTTAGGTGTCCCATTTCTATTAGCGATTTATGGTGTTGACAAAAAATTTTTCACATGCTATCACACAAAAACTTGCTGAGATACAATTTCATGTTTTTAATCCTTCCTGAGTAAGTTGCATGTCAAACTATGACAGACCAACTCGCTGCAAGCCTTCTGACCCCATGACTGCCATGGAAGCCACTGCTGAGGGTCAGCCACACAGAGAGTGGACGACCCCAAGGAGAATCATCTGCTGACCTGCTCGCTATATTACGGAAGATTTTCTTCCCTCTCGATATCCCCCACCTCCAGCGGCTCTTGTTTCCATCCACTCGGGACTCCCCAAAATGACTCCCGGGCAGCTGTAATAGGTCTTTCACGGGACTCCGTGACAATCACACGGTGCAGCACCATTTTAAGCGCCACAGCTTTGAGAAAATCGAACTTTAAAATCATATCAGCTGCAGTTTAGCCCAAAAATTTTCGTGAATTGCAGTTTACTTGAGAGTCAAAAATCGTCGAAGATTCATAAAAACATTCGCCACCATTTTCTCCAATTCTAATTTTTTCTCGGCATACTTTAGATTTAGTCGCATTTAGCGAATGCTTAGCATGAGCCCTGCCTCTTCGTGCTCATCACATCACAATGCTGGACTCTGGTGGTGCATGTAGATGAGGAGAAAAATTGGTGAGGGTCATAACTCTGTTAATCATTGCTTTGCTGGAATCCCAGATGGTAGTCTGGGATTACAGGAAACATACTTACTATTATGAGGAGAGAAGCATGTGTGGTGGGTAAGGGTTTGACTGTTGAATTTATGAGGGATTGAGTTGACGTATGAGTGAATTTTTTTAAACGTTGTTTTACGTAGTGAATTATTTCTTTTCCACTAGCACTTAAAAAGTTTGTTGACTTTTCTAGTATAGTACAATATGGCGTATTTTTTTTTCAGGTGGGGGTCAGCTTGGGTGTAACCCCAGAGCTATATAAAAGTAAACTGTATCTGAGTACACAACCATCAAAATAGAAAACTTACCACAGAACTAGAGAGTGTGAATTTTGATAACAAAATAATATTAAATTAAAATAATAATTAAAATATATAGAAAATTGAAGTACATTTCACAAAAAGGTAAAATTTCACAAAACAGGCAAACTTCACAAATATAGGCAAAATGTAACAAAAAATACACAAATTTCTCAAAAATAGGCAAAATTTCACAAAAATAAATTAAATTTCACAAAAGTCGGTATCATCTTTAAAAAAGAACCTTGATCAATTCTTGGTTAGTGAAACATTTTTCTTCTTAGATCTAAATTGTGGAACAGTATGAGTGGCGTGATTTATTTAATTTGGTCTGCAGATTTCTGTGAACTGATATTTCAGAAATTGATTCAGCCCCACTAATTTATTTATTTTTTAAGGTTTTGTAAGGACAGTCTTATAAGTTTGGGACTAATTATCTTTAAAAGCAGTATTTCTACTTTTCCTGCTATACCTCGCTGGCTTGTCTTCATATGTGGAGCAAGGATTTAAAATTGATATAATGCTGGTAAATCATTTTTGTGGAGGAGCTTTTTGTAGTTTCAGAGAAGCTTCTGGAATCTGTTTCTTATTGTAATTGATTGGGAACTGTTGTGTTAATAATATTTTATTTGCATGTTGTTGTTTTTTCTTGAAGTGTAGCAATAGTTGGAGTTACCTCTGGTTTGCTGGCTTGAGTTGTATGATAAGACCAACTGCTGCAACCACCTGGTTACCTCTGTACATGTGGCACATGTGGCGACAAAGACCTAATATTACTTTGCTGGCTTTAAGAACAATATTAGTTGGGTATGTTATCTATTTAGCGAATTGTTTGCCTTTTATGACTTGTAATTTGTGCTGCATATCCATTCTTCTAATTCTTTCACCCAAACATAGATCATAGTAAATCTTGCAAACAAATAATAAAGATGTTAAGTTCTTCTAAATTCAGTTACGATTCTTTGTTTTGATGGATCTTATTTTTTTACCATAAGTTTTTCAAGGAAAGATCATTTTTTGACAATTTGGTGACAAAAATCTTTGGAAGACATATTATAACTCTAATTTTTGGTTCTTTCACAATCAATTCACCTTAGAAACTAAGTAATTTAGCACCCTGGATTTTGTTCCCACAATTTTGGACACCCAAAACCAAGGATTGCATGCCCTAGCATTACTTGGCAGTAAGTTTGAATATATTTGTTCATGAAAATATCTGGTTTTTGTAGCATTCCGGGTATGGGAACACCATGTTAAAGATCTCATGTTGTACAGCACCTACCCTACTGAAACAGGATCTCTCACCTTGCCTTTCTTAATCCCCTACATGCTAGATGGTATTTTCAAAACTGGCATCTACACAGGTCATTTTGAGCATCTTGTAGCTAATGTTTGTTGTACATCTGTAGAATGTATATCATGCATGAATAGCATATATTCATACAGCATTGCAAATGTCAAAATGCCATTTAGCTGATTAATTATTAACATGCTATTTAGACATAATCTACATTTTGAGGTTACTCACCTTTATCCCAAATATCATTTAGAGGTTTTCCTCTCCTGCCAACATTCCCAAAGTGTACTTTCCTAGTACTTAGAGGCTGAAAGTACTAGGAAAGTATGGTTGTTGCTGTGTGGGGAGAGGTACAAAATTATTAAGGATAATAGTATTTATTGTGTCAGGTTTTGTTTGTTTCAATTAATTAATGGTGTGCAGCTGTAAATAATTATGGGTTACAGTTTTTTGACTTTGAAATTTTAGGAAATGTGTAGTATAGGTTTTTTAGATTGGAGTATTTAATTAGATATTGGTTTTTTAGGGAATTGAATTTGTGTAATTGTAGTTGATTATTTTGAATTGGCATTTAGTTATTGTGAAAAAAAGAAAAGAAAAAAAAGGCAAGACAAAAAAAAAACCCAAAAAAACCCCATAGTTTGTGTGAGTTGAAAAAGACGTGTGTTTGGGCCTTGAGCCACGATGTGACTAATGAGAATTACATGTTGAAAATGTTGGCATTAGAGGTAAACCTCCTAAATGATATTTGGGATAAAGGTGAGTAACCTCAAAATGTAGATTATATCTGTGAATAGGTTAACCACGAAGTTAACAAATGTTTCTAGTGGAATCCATGTGTCCAGCAGGTGACCATTATACAGATACAGTGAAACATATGTTTAGAGAGAGGTTTCCAGAATCTGTCGTTCCACACAGTGATGCTCTGTGGAATAACAGCTTCTGGAAACACCATGATACTTTTAAGGATCAGATAAATTCAAGGGGACCCTGGCCTCGACAATTGTCCGACCTTTCAGCGCCGGACTTTTACTTCTGAAGAGTAGCTACAGAGTTGTGTATAAGAACTGCCCAAATACAGTTGAGTAGTTGAGAACATTAATATCCATGTACACTGCTTCCATTACATAAAAAAAAATAAAAAGACATCAATAATCTAAAGCAACTTTTATGGGAATTTTACTAGGAAATTTTTTCATTAATAGCAAATTTTCGGAGAAAACTTCTTCTCCTTCTTCAGGCTGTCTTGTTGTTGTCACTATCACGGTTACGGTTTACCTTGACGGTTACGGTTAACCTTGACGGTTTAGGTTATTTTTCAACAAATCCTGCCAGATGTTAGGCAGGGAAAATCCTTTGCAGTCATTGATGATGGAATTTTGATTTTTCTCAATCTCTATTCCTTCTTTCAGTTTTCTTTTTGGAAATTGCTTTGGAAACTGATTACTTTAAGGGAATTCCAATCCATGCTGTGCCCAGTTTCTCTAACATGCCTATCTAATCCAGTCTTGTTGGAGCAATTTTTTAATAGCTGCTTTATGCTCAGCTATACGAGTTTCTAGTCTGCGACCTGTTTCACCTATGTAAGATAGTCCACAACTACAATTTACTTCATAAACTACTCCTTGCATTTTTAAAATATCTTCTTCTCTTTGAACTATTTTAGGGAAAATTTTTTTAACTTTGTTCTCTAAACTTGGAGCTAGCCTAATATTGTATTTCTTACTAATTCTCTTTAAAGACTCAAATAAACCTTTGTGATAAGAAATTTTTCTAGTGAATTTTACTGGTTGCTTTTGTGGGTTCTTCGTACCATTAAAATTCAGAAGCTTCTCAATTTCTTCTTTAGGATAGTTATTCTCTGCAAGTATGACTTTAAGTTCTTTTTTATGGGATTCTTTTTTATCTGCAGTAGAAACTATTTTATTAATTTTTTCTAAAAACTGACTTGCTACATTTTTCTTAATAGAAACTGGGTGATACGAATTGAAATCCAGTAGTCTTTTAGTATTCATTGGTTTTTTATACCAACTAGTGAGGAATTTTCCATCTTCATAATAGATAGTAATATCTAAGAAGTTTATTCTTCTTTTCTTTTTTGAAGTTCAATAGTGAACTTAAGGGAATCATCTAATTCATTGAATGAGTCTGGAATTCTTTCTGGAACAATTTCTGAGCTATCTATTATAAATAAGATGTCATCCATGTATCTGCTATATAAGCAGAAGTATGTGGGTTGTACTAGTATCTTTTTCTTCTAGTTTTCCCACATAATAGTTAGCTAAGAGTGGGGAGAGTGGGGAGCCCATAGCTAGCCCCGATTTTTGAATGAAAAAAAGTTTTCCCAAATTGAAAGTAGTTGTTCTGCAAAAGAGAAAGTAAGCATTTAAAAAATTCCTACTAATATGCTGTTTTCCTTGTTGTGAAAAACTATTAGGTCTGCCAGGTCTTCCGCTATAAAGTCTATAAGTTGATCTATATTAATGTGAGTCTACTGGATTTCAATTCCTATCATCCAGTTTCTAATAAGAAAAATGTAGCAAGTCAGTTTTTAGAAAAATTAATAAAATAGTTTCTACTGCAGATAAAAAAGAAGCCCATAAAGAAGAGCTTAAAGTCATACTTGCCGAGAATAACTATCCTAAAGAAGAAATTGAGAAGCTTCTGAATTTTAATGGTACGAAGAACCCACAAAAGCAACCAGTAAAATTCACTAGAAAAATTTCTTATCACAAAGGTTTATTTGAGTCTTTAAAGAGAATTAGTAAGAAATACAATATTAGGCTAGCTCCAAGTTTAGAGAACAAAGTTAAAAAATTTTTCCCTAAAATAGTTCAAAGAGAAAAAGATATTTTAAAAATGCAAGGAGTAGTTTATGAAGTAAATTGTAGTTGTGGACTATCTTACATAGGTGAAACAGGTCGCAGACTAGAAACTCGTATAGCTGAGCATAAAGCAGCTATAAAAAATTGCTCCAACAAGACTGGATTAGATAGGCATGTTAGAGAAACTGGGCACAGCATGGATTGGAATTCCCTTAAAGTAATCAGTTTCCAAAGCAATTTCCAAAAAAGAAAACTGAAAGAAGGAATAGAGATTGAGAAAAATCAAAATTCCATCATCAATGACTGCAAAGGATTTTCCCTGCCTAACATCTGGCAGGATTTGTTGAAAAATAACCTAAACCGTCAAGGTAAACCGTAACCGTGATAGTGACAACAAGACAGCCTGAAGAAGGAGAAGAGTTTTCTCCGAAAATTTGCTATTAATGAAAAAAATTTCCTAGTAAAATTCCCATAAAAGTTGCTTTAGATTATTAATTCAATTAAACTAGGAAGCCATTTCTCAACATGAGCTTTATAAAAAGACATGTTTTTAAACAAATGTAGAAGAGTTGCATTATGCCTTCAAAATGGGGGACATAACTTTGAGTACTTGATGTAAAGTCAGTGTTAAGAATAAGCATGCTAAAAATATAATATAGTCAAAATACAAAGTGTTATTAAATTGGAAATATGGATATTTTCCATTAAATATTTCTGAACACAGTATACATATCAATTTACATATCAGCTTTTTTTTTTCATGTGGCTGGTCACTTTTTACACTGAGGACAGCTGGGGAAATCTATGGATGAACATGGCTGCCAGTTATTGGCTTCAAAAATTATTATTTCTGAATCCAGCGTGAAGTGAAGATATGTTAAATGCCTTTATATATTGTTATGCCATCTAGTCTGAAACATGTAGCCATGGAAAAAGCTCAAAAATCATGGGGGTTGGGGGGTTGTGTGAAAAGCCAGTTCCCTATTTCTACTAGTGGAGGTGTATCATTCTTAATTCAGGTATGCATTTACACTAGATGGCAAAGAAATCATTTTACACAAAGAAAAATTGGAAAATTTATTGACAGTCTGTGCTCTTTATTTGCTCTGTGTGGCAAATAAAATTTTTAAATGGGACAATTGGAAGTACATATATATAGAGTCAAACACGAATATATTATTATATTACAAATATATTGTTATTCCACATAGAAGGAAAATAGTGCTTCTTGAAAATCATTAAGTATGCAGATAATGTTGTTTATGGTTAGTCAGGCATATTGCTCAAGAGAATTTTCTCAGTCTGACATATAGAAGCTAAGATATCATAGGAGAACAACTTAAATATATGTAACCTAGCAAAATAATTTTGAATCAAAAACAGCAAAAATAATGTGGTCATGATTACAGCAACCAATTAAGGTGCAAAAAGAGTTTTTGATATCACAGTAATTAATGAAGAACAAATTAAGATACATGACAGAGTTGAACATGCTTTTCAACTGCAAAGGTTATTCCATAAAAACTGAGAGTAATTTTTTTGAGTTGGCAACAGTGCAAAGGGGGAAAAATAACATACAAATAGTTCTGAATGGCTGCTATTACATCTTCATAACAGCCATTCGGAACTACTTTGTACCCAGGTTTCAGCCAATTGAGTACACAAGTTTCACTGATGTACATCAGGGTAGGAACGGTTATGCTTTTGTATACATCCATTGGGCACTTTTTAGAGAACCCATGAATTCTGTGAAATTCTACTGATTTTTCACAGCTGAATTCATTCACATACTACACTGCCGGACAATTGCTAAGGACGGATGACAATAGCAACCACAAAATGGAAGGCAGGAAAATGTGGAAATTAGCATAAGTGCGGGATAGAGTAAGACGTGTTGTGCGTATGCAAATTTTGGATTGCCGAACTTGTTCGTGACGTCATAGCGCTGATAAGAGATATAAAGGATTTGACGCATATTGACCGTTGTTGTTCAAACGCAAAGTTGAAAGGGAAAGAATCAGTTGACGAACTTGCAATTTTCAGTATGTCTTCCCGACATCACCTAGATGATTTTACGCGTGGCCGTATTATTGGCAAGATTGAAGAAGGGCGAAAAATAACAGATGTTGCCAGGGAGTTCAACGTAGGCCACAGTGTTGCTTCAAGGCTTTGGAAATCATTTCAAACAAATGGAGAGTGTAGCAAACGTCACGGGGGAGGTCGTGTTCGCAGTACGACACCTGCAGAAAATCGGTACATAGTGCTATCAACAAAAAGACACCGGCGCAGCACAGCTAGTGAGGTAGCAAATCAGTTTATGGCTGCTACTGGCAAGTGGATCTCCCGAAAAACTGTCGCCAGACGTTTGCATGAAGGAGGACTATACGCTCGCCGTTCTGTTGTGTGCATCCCATTGTCCAGACGTCACCGTACCGCCCGTTTGCAATGGTGCCATCAACATCGCAATTGGACTGATAACGACTGTTCTGCTGTCCTCTTCTCAGATGAGAGTAGATACAGTCTATCGTCTGATTGTTGACGACAACTGATCTGGCGTGATAGTGGTACTGCATATTGTCCAGCAAACATACAGGAAAGGGACCAATATCCGACATGTATGTAGTGTCATGGTATGGGCTGGCATCATGATCAATGGCCGTACGTCCCTCTATGTGCTTCCAACTGGGACTATGACTGGCCAACGATACATTAATCATGTTCTGCTACCTCATGTTCGCATATTCCGTGGTGCTGTCGGTGATTGATTCATTTTCATGGACGACAACGCAACATGTCATTGAACAGTCGCTGTCCAGGAGTGTCTTCAGAGCGAGGATATTAAACGCCTCGCATGGCCAGCACGTTCTCCAGATCTGAATCCCATTGAAAATGTGTGGGATGCTTTGGGGAGGAGTCTTGCTGGTCGCCAATGCCCTCCAATAAACAAGGACACCATCATCCGTGCACTGACAGAGGAATGGGATAAATTACCCCAACAGCTGCTTGATAATGTTGTGCAAAGCAGGACACGACGTGTGGAATCTTGCATCGCCCTCCATGGTGACCATATCCTGTATTGACATCTTACGCCGGAACGCCTGCGGACGGTAATTGCATTTTTTTCACGTTTACGTATTCTGCACAACATGGCCTGTTTGTCCCTTGAACACGTTCCAAAGCCTTCTGGATTTCAGAGCACAATAAATTGTCTTTCTTGTAATGTCCTGGCATTCTGACATTATTTTATTTCACTTGGCATCCAACCACACTTACTTTTTTATGCGCTATATAGCCGTTTATGATCCGTCCTTAGCAATTGTCCAGCAGTGTAATTTCACCGTCTAATCTGTTTCTAACCCTAGTTGGAATAAAATTGATTTCAATGACTTAATTGGCTAATTCTAGGAAATTGAATTTTCCTGTTTTCCTGTTTTTTTTTTTTTTTTGTTAAATAGCTAACTGTATACACTTGAAATCAAAATTACACTTGAATGTAAATTTAGTTGTAATAAATCATGAATCTTTTATTAATTGTTTAGTACAATAGTGATCATTTCATTTTCAGGTTACTGAATGTTGCCGTGATGATATTAATTGATCACTACTTTTTTGGTGTCTGGGTGTTTACACCATATCAGTTTTTTGCCTTCAATTGGAAAAGTGATATTGGAGCATTTTATGGCACACATCCTTGGCATTGGTACTTCACTGCAGGATTCCCTACTGTAATGTGCTTCCATGTAGTACCTTTTGTATGTGGACTGAAGATGAAAAACTTAGACCAATGTATTTATTAGTCTTATGGATTGTAATTGTCTTGAGGTAAGCATATTGCAATAGCATATTTCTGTACCTTATTGTGTAAATGTTGCATAAGTAGAGTTGGTTGGTCATTTATTGACCCAAAGAGCACAAAGCATCACAGTTGACAACAGAAGTAGAAAAAGAAACAACATTGAAATATGGTGAAGCAAAACAGGTTTGTCACAAGGTACATAAGCAATATATGAAATGGTGTAAATGGCTGACACAAAGACAACATACTACACATCAGGGGTGTACATAGATTGGAAGGTGGGGAGGGAGGCTGACAAAATGTGGAATTTTCTGAAATCCACCAGGATAAAATAAAAGTTAATGAAAAATAGAAGAAAAAATTAAAGCATTTTTTCTAACGTAAGTTACACATTTTTATTAAAATAAAACTTTTCTTTTTGTAAGTTGCATTTTAACCAGAAACATAAAAAATGAAACATTTGGAGGTGAGCATAGTCACTTGGTCTCCCTCTAAGTACATCCCTGCTACACATATTGAAGAACACTTGTTCAGCATGAAAAAGAGCACAGAAGACATGTCGCAGTTATCGTTTAAAAAGCAACCCAGTGTTTCTGGGTCACTTTATAGATTGATTGAAAGAAGAAAATGAGTGCATTCATGAACAAAACAGCAACACACTTACACAAAACATGAGCGATGAATTACACTTGGAGGTAAATTATACATCTTACAATTAGGGCTAGTGTTGCCAGACACCAAATAGCTGTGAGTGAAAGAACAAATACAGTCAAATCTTGTTATAAGAAAATTCAAGTGTATTGAAAATCAGTTTCTTATAACCGAATTTGGATTAAAATGGTTAAAACTTTGAAATTAAAACAGATACATAACATACAGTACATGTATTTTATGAATGAACAAGTGTACATCAATAGATACCTTTTATTACAAAAATTCTGTTATAGGTCTGCTTTTTTGCATTTACAATTACAATCATCTCATATTTTTGAAGTCCAATCAAACATTGCTCTTTCTCTGTTTCTTGAGCACTTGGAATCCTATTCACATAGTCCTTCACCTTCTGAATCATATCCATGACTTCCACCAGCATTGGTAGCTGCAGCTCAGAAAAGTTGTCATCCTAGTAAATAGAAACATTGTACTATTGATCCAATTTATTGGTGTAGAAAGTAGACACATTAGCGTTTCCAAGCTTTTGCACATCAACCAGATGGCTTTTTCAAGGAAGTTACACAGAAACTGCAACTGAAAAATAGAACGCATTAACAATTTGAATGCGGAAACTTGACTTGACAACAATAGATACGAAGTTAGTTCATTTAAAGATATGACGCATCACGTTGGTTGCATGCGCGGTATCCTGGTAGGCAGAAGGCTTTACTTGAAGAATTGGTTCCAAATTTGTAGAAACTCGAATGAGGCGCAATCATTGCAATTATCGCTGCTGGTAATGATTTCCAAGGTTTCCCGAATGGCTGTACCCTTAGGGGTAGAGTAGGTAGCTAATTTCTTTATATCATCCCACATAGGAGTAGCAGACTTGAATTTCACTTCTTTGGATAGTGTCGTGGCTACTTTACCGTATTTTGTGTCTCTTTTATGTTCGTTCACTCTGATTCCAAACGAACGCTTGGTCATTACAATGTAGTAACATTTAGAGCCATCCGGATAATGTAGGGGGATTGCATAAGCACCTGCTTCACAGGAGAGAGGTGGTTTTTCACTATTTCCCTTTAGCATAGTATATAAAGATGCAGGAGACCTGATGCCGACGCCGTGGTTCATCTTCTTGAGGGCGTTTTTGAGTTTGTAAGACACATTTGGTATGTAGGGAATTGAGACTAAATAACGTATCTGCGGCACAGGAAGATTAGAATGTTTGACCCAGGGTTTTTGGATAAAGTTACGTATCTGATTCAACGAATATCCTGCAACAGTGGCTAACTTGATGACACTTTCAATTTCATGTTGTCTAGAATGGGTATCGGAGGAAACGGCGAAGGCTTTTCAAATTCAAGAACGAAAGATAGCTGTTTTGTATTCTGCAGGACAGAAAGAGCTGCAGAGCATCAGGTTGGGGACGGACGTGGGTTTGTAGTAGACTTGTGCACCAAAACGGTTGTCAGGCGATTTTCTCAATAGAACGTCCAGATAAGGTAAAGCGTTGTTGTGTTCAAGCTCCATCGTGAAATTGATCTTAGGGTGCATATCATTGATTTTATCAAGGAACATCGAAAGAGTCTCTCTTCCGTGAGGCCATACAATATTCTCCAGAATTACCCCACGGCCTATCACTTGGCTGCGTTATACAGACGACATATTTTTTGTATGACCTCACGGAAAAGAGACTCTTCCGATGTTCCTTGATAAAATCAATGATATGCACCCTATGATCAATTTCACAATGGAGCTTGAACACAATAACGCTTTACCTTATCTGGATGTTCTATTGAGAAAATCACCTGACAACCACCTCGGTACACAAGTCTACTACAAACCCACGTCCGTCCCCAACCTGATGCTCTGCAGCTCTTTCTGTCCCACAGAATACAAAACAGCTATCTTCCATTCTCGAATTCAAAGAGCCTTTGCCGTTTCCTCCGATACCCATTCTAGACAACATGAAATTGAAAGTGTTATCAAGTTGGCCACTGTTGCAGGAGATTCGTTGAATCAGATACGTAACTTTATCCAAAAACCCAGGGTCAAACATTCTAATCTTCCTGTGCCGCAGATACGTTATTTAGTCTCAATTCCCTACATACCAAATGTGTCTTACAAACTCAAAAACGCCCTCAAGAAGATGAACCACGGCGTCGGCATCAGGTCTCCTGCATCTTTATATACTATGCTAAAGGGAAATAGTGAAAAACCACCTCTCTCCTGTGAAGCAGGTGCTTATGCAATCCCCCTACATTATCCGGATGGCTCTAAATGTTACTACATTGTAATGACCAAGCGTTCGTTTGGAATCAGAGTGAACGAACATAAAAGAGACACAAAATATGGTAAAGTAGCCACGACACTATCCAAAGAAGTGAAATTCAAGTCCGCTACTCCTATGTGGGATGATATAAAGAAATTAGCTACCTACTCTACCCCTAAGGGTACAGCCATTCGGGAAACCTTGGAAATCATTACCAGCAGCGATAATTGCAATGATTGCGCCTCATTCGAGTTGCCACGAATTTGGAACCGATTCTTCAAGTAAAGCCTTCTGCCTACCACGATACCGCGCATGCAACCAACGTGATGCATCATATCTTTAAATGAATATAACTTCGTATGTATTGTTGTCAAGTCAAGTTTCCGCGTTCAAATTGTTAATGCGTTCTATTTTTCAGTTGCAGTTTCTGTCTAACTTCCTTGAAAAAGCCATCTGGTTGATGTGCGAAAGCTTGGAAACGCTAATGTGTCTACTTTCTACGCCAATAAATCGGATCACTAGTACAGTGTTACTATTTACTACTTAATTGGTGTACTGTTCCTTGTTTTCAAGTTGTCATCCTCTTCTTTGCTGCTGCTTCCAGCTTCTTCAACAGGATTCACTTGGGCCAAAATTTTGGTGTCTGTCATGTCAGATGATGTTTGCACACCATTATCTGTGGTGACAAAATCCTTGAAAGAGAAATACCTTCCACATCCAATTGAGCCCTCTCATCAAGTGAAAACTTCATCCTCAAAGTCTTGTTCCAGTTCAGAATTTTCTTCGTTATAAAATCCAACTTTCTGAAAACAGTTCTTAATTACCGTAAAGTCCACTGAATTCCAAGCAGCGTGTGCACAATCAGTGGCAATTTTCATATCAATTTTCTTCTCCTTTCTTGCCTCCATGTTTAAAACCATCAATCAGCTTTACTAGTCTCTTCCAATAATGCGCTTTTAGGCACCAGATGATCCCCTGATCAAGGGGCTGCAGTTGAGAAGTGGTGTTTGGAAGGTGACAATACAACACCTGAATTGAATACAGCTTTATGCAACATCTATGGGTGGGACAGTTATCCAAAACAAGCAGAATTTTCCTCTTCTCTGTCTTCATTTCATTGTCCCATCCCTTAACCAGGTTTCAAAGGTAGAAGAAGTCACCCAAGCTTTCTTATTAGACAGATATTTCACTGGTAAATATGGAATCCCTGCAAAACACTGAGGCTTCTTTGATTTACCAATCACAATGATTTTTTCTCTTGTTTGAACCATCCATATTGTATGTAAGATGAAGTGTCAAACTCTCCTTACATTTTTACCACCATGACATTTCTTATTTTTGAGTGCAAAACTTTTATACGGCATCATTCCGAAAAATAATCCGGTCTCGTCTTCATTGTAGACATCTTGTGCATCATATTTAGCAATGATCGGTATTAACTTGGTCATCCATTCCTCTTCAGTGGTTTTGGAAACTGAGGCGGACTCACCATACAGCTGATGGCAAACAATATCGCATGGCATAACTGCCGAGATGTTGAAATATACTGGTGAATCTGTAATTGACTGGTTAACTGAAATTTGCCAGTTGTTCTGGGAGTTAGGAATGGTCCCTTGGGATTGGAAGGATGCTATTATTGTTCCTTTGTATAAGAGAAAAGGTGATCAGACTGAATGCAAGAACTATCGTGGTATTAGCCTACTAAGTGTGCCACGGAAAGTATTTGGTAAGGTTGTTATTGAAAAAGTACAGTGTCTTACATCAGAGAAAGCATGGGATGTTCAGAGTGGTTTTATGCCTGGTAAAGGTTGCACTAACCAAATTTTTGCATTACGTGTGATGATTGAAAAGTATCTGGCTGTTGGTAAGAAAGTTTTTGCTGCCTTCATAGATTTAGAGAAAGCTTACGACCGAGTAAATAGGACACTTTTATGGAAGGTATTGAATAAATATGGTGTTACTGGGAATCTACTTACTAGTGTAAAAGCCACATATGCTGGTGGTAGAGCTTGTGTACGAGTGAATGGTGTTTTATCAAAATGGTTTTCTATTGGTGCAGAAGTCAGTCAAGGTTGTGTAATGTCACCATGATTGTTTAATATATTTATGGATGCATGCATGCGTGATGCCAAAATAGATAATAGTGGTTTATGTCTTGGTGATATACGTGTGTGCAGATTGCTGTATGCTGATGACACTGCCCTGTTGGCAGAGAGCAAAAGTGATTTGCAGAGTATGTTTTCCTGGAGGTACAAAGTTTGCATGAAATTCAAACTGAGTATAAATAAGGAAAACCAAAGTTATGGTCTTTGAGAGAGGAACTGGTAGTACTGAATGTAATGTAAGTACAAATGGCACTGTGATTGACCAGGTTAGTGAGTTTGTGTATTTAGGAAGCATGTTTGACCGAGAGAGCAAATTGGATGGCGAAATTAATAGGCAAGTGAATTCTTCATTGAAAGTCATAGTGGCTCTGGGAGGTCTTCACAGGAATGATGGGTTCTCTAGAGAGTTCCACATTGCTGTGTATGAAAGTGCAATTGTTCCTACTCTGATGTATGGTAGTGAAACCTGGGTACTACAGAAGAAACATAGAAGTAGTTTATGTGCTGGAGAAATGCATTACTTACGGGGGGGGGTTGTGGCAAGACATGGTCTGATTGTGTGAGGAATGAAGATGTGTTGTGGTTGTGTGATGTGAAGCAAAATGTTGTTAACAAGGTGGAAACTAATATGCTTCAGTGGTTTGGTCATGTTAAAAGAATGAGTGATGAGATACTTACTAAAAAATCTTTTTAGCCCAAGTGGCAGGAAGGAAAGGCAGAGGAAGGCCAAGAAAGACATGGGTGGATCAGATTCAGGAGTGTCTGCATGAGAAAAAGATTATGGCTATGAAGTATTAAAAGATCTTGTGTACGGCATGTAATGGATATCAGTGAAGCCATAGTTGTGTGTCAAGATCGCTGTAAATGAAGAAGTTTGATATGACAACTGTAAGAAATTATCAGTTAAAAATTTATCAGGTGGTTGGTGTTTCTTTGTGGAGCTAACCTCTGAATCTTAGAGAACAGCTTAGTGATGTGTGTGAGAGTGTGAGAGTGTGAGTGAGTGAGTGAGCGAGCGCTTGCGCGCGTGTACATACATACATATGTATGTAATCAGAATAAATGTCTACTGCATTGTGTTTTTTTTGTTGATTATTCTGCAGCAGTAATCATAAAATACAGAGAACTTAAGCCTTCATCCTTTGTGAAAAAGAACTAAAGAGAGTTGGTGGTAAAATAAATGAATTATTCCTTTTTCCACTGCCAAGAAGTTTTCACACTGATTTAGGTAAACCACCCCAAAACATATACTAGGTTAGGTACACCTAGCAACTTATGTAATGTCAAAAGTTGCTCAGAAAATGAATCCAAACATTTTTGTAAGTATGTTTTGTAATATGAAGAACATTGTTTTTGTAACAAAGTTGAAGAATCACTAAGACCAAGAAGACAAAAAATGTACTAGCTAACGATTAATTTGACTTGATAACATGAAGTGAGATTTTCATTTTGTGTGTATGTGTGGTGGGTTTTCAAAGGAAGGACTATTTTTTTTTTCAAAACTTTAACTCCTCACCATTGTTCTTACACCAGTGACAAGTAGCCTTGAGATTGGAGCTCAGGGGAGAAGAAATTGGTAAAGGGAAACTGACAATCATTAGAACTACAACAGGATTAATGTAGTGCATGTTTTACATATTTTGTGTATGATTAGAAATGCTTTTACATGTGTGAGAGAATGATTTTTTGCAAATACATAACACTTGGAAAAAATTATATAATGATAACATTGGAACATTATCTTTGATAACATGGAACTGAAGACTGGGAGATTGATATTGTAAGAAGAGTTGAAAATCAGCTTGGTTGCATGATTTGAACATACTAAGTACCAAACTCTAATTATACCAAGGGTGTTCTGAAAGTAATGCCTCCATATTTACATTCAAGCCCAGTGGCAAGTGAAACAAAAGAAGAAAAAGCTGAGAATTTCTATTTTAATTCACATATTTTATTTTTCTACGTAGTTCCTTTCACACTCATACAGAGTTGAAAAAGAATCATCCATTTAAACACAATTAGAATCATCGATTTACAACACAAAAGACGCAATTACAATCATCATTTTTTAACACAGAGTTGTTAACACTGCTGAAAAAGAATTATCCATTTTAAACCCAATTAAATACGAACAAATAGATGTACAGAGTTCTATTATGCAGTAAAATGTAGCTAATGGCACAAAGAATCGTTTGCTGTCTGACTAGTTGCTAGGCAACAAGTCATGTGTGAGACACTTGTGTGGATGCATTGCTTATTGAACATGCCTCATACTTTACAGTTAGAAATTACATTAAAAATACTACTACTTCTGATTTTCAAAAGGAATTGTAAAAAGTCATTCACCTTAACTGATCTAGATGAAGATCTATTTAAATTGGAACTTACTTTATCTGTGAGCAGAACTTGCATTCAAATTTCAAGACTTCAAAGTTTTTCATTTGGTGAGTGAGTTTTAACCTTCTTAATATATGGCTTGCAGGTTTTTGTTTTATTCTGTCATAATCTTTAGTTGTTCTCAGTGGTAATTAAAATTAGGAGAGTTTATTGATTTTGGCAGGTTAATAAAAATTTATTGCCATTTGGACACTTACACACAGAACAAATTCACTTGTGTACTTGTGTTCTTTATTTGTGCATGCCATTTTACTAAAATGTTGCAGGTGCATTAATGAAAAAAAAATGCTATATTTATAGTTTATCTGACAATTAAGTGAATTTGTGAAAATTTGGGTTTAGGAAACATTTTCTGATAATCCTTTGTAAAATGTTGTTTTAAATTGTGTTTTTTATTTGAATATGGTAGTGGTAAGAGATTTTGAAAACTAGCTAAGCATAGTTTTTGGATGCAGAAATATGTACATTTTGCATCATCGTTGATTTACAGTTTACAGAAGTGATTCGTTCCTGAACTTATTATATCTTAGCATAGATTACATTGTGCTTCATGTATTGGAGCTTTCATGTAATTGTGTTAGCTGCTTTAAAAATCTTTGAAGAACTTACAAGAACTCTTAATATTTCTGTTAGAATCCGATAATTTGTACTATTGAGGGTTTTCTAATATTTTTCTCTCTCTTCTCTTCTGTTACAGCCACCTAAGTCACAAGGAGTTCAGATTTCTTTTGCCTGTTATGCATATTTCAATGATCATTCATGGGGTCACCCTAAAAGAAATGGCTAGAAATGGAATTAAGTTGTGGAATGTTATTTTAGGCTATAAAACTGCATATTCCTTTGCAGCAGTTACACTGGTTGTGGAACTTTTTCTTGTGGGTTATGCAGGCTTGTATCACCAGCGTGGTGTTTTGGATGCTGTGAGTTTCCTGTCAAGATCAGCAAGTAATGATGCAGATATTTTATATTTGATGCCTTGTCACTCCACGCCATATTACAGGTTTGTATAATTTTACTTAAGTTTAAAAAATATCATTAGAAACTTTTAATTTTTTAATTTTTCATGTAATCTGGTAATAATGTAATATGACTTGTTTAGATATACACAGTCAAGTGACATTATTGTGGCCACCTCCTACTTTTAATGTCAACAGTGCGTAGCCAATGAAAGAAGGCATGTGTCGTGAGCTGGCTTGGAGGGTATACTGTATAAGGCGTGCTGTAGGCATTCTGAAAACATATCACCCATTGCTGTCATGGATAAAAGAAGCGATTTATCAGATTTGCAAAAAGGGATTATTATCGTCTTTTGGGCCAAGGGTGGCAGTATTTCGGAAATAGTGCAGTTTGTGAACTATTCGCGTGCTGCTGTGGTTAAAGTTTATCATGATTGGAGAAATGGTACCATTGCAAATAAGCGATGTGGAAACTGCGGAGCACCAGGTGCCATTTATGTGAGAGGTGAACGTTGGCTGCGAAGATGTGTGAGGGCCGATCGACACGCTACAGTGGAGCATCTCACTGGCCGAATGAACCAGGGGGCTACCTGAAGTGTGTCTAAAATGACAGTTCAGCGAACCTGCTGCGTATGGGGCTACGATGCAGACGGATAGTCACTGCACCTATGCTAACAAAGGTGCGTTGACAGAAAAGGCTTACATTTGCACAGAAGTATCGGAATTGGACCTCCGCTGATTGGCAGAGGATTGCCTTCTCCGATGAGTCACATTTTCTGCTTCATTGAACGGATGGATGTTGGTGAATAATGCGAGAAACATCAGAGAACAAACGCTCTTCAACCATTGCTGGAAGAACACATGCTGGTGGGGGAAGCATTATAGTCTGGGGAATGTTTTCGTGGCAAACCCTGGGTCCACTCATACCTGTGAAAGGCACTATGGACTGAATTCGTTATGAATCCATCCTTGCAGACCCAGACCACGTACACCCATACATGCTGATTGTATTCCCTGGAGCGGATGGGATCTTCCAGCATGACAATGCAATGTGTCACCCAGCTAGAAATGTCAGAGAGTCTTTGGAAGAGCATGGTGAAGACTTCAAAGTACTTTCCTGGCCCCCAAATTCACCAGACTTAAACCCGATTAAGCATCTATTGGACCACCTTGATCGTGTTGTTTGCTCTATGGATCCTCCACCACACACCCTCCAGCAGGCGTCAGATGCACTGCAGTCAGCATGGCTCCAAATACTTGTGAACACCTTCCAGCACCTTATTGAGTTACTCCCAGCCCGTCTAGCTGCTGTCCGCGCTGCACACGGAGGTTACTCTGGATATTATCTGGTGGCCACAATAATGTGACTCGACCTTGTATAATGTTCAATGCTTTGTCACTTGGCACCATATAAAATCTCATATAAAGACATTTTTTTTTTCAATTTTTTCACAGTTTGGAAGTGTGTATTTTCTGAATCCAGTGAGTTAGATACAGTGGCATTTTCAATTTATACCAAACATTGTCAGTCCAAAAGAGCTGTATAGGAAGACATATTCGCATTATTTTTCATTCTGTAATGTTCTGTATTTTTGGGTCTCTGGTTTTATTAGAAATTAATATACACTGCTTTGCTTGACATAGAAAATGCCTCACCAGGAAGAATTTCTAGGAGCGCCTTGCAAACTTGATGGATATGTGTCAACAGTTGAGTTACTTAAGTGATCACAGTTACGAACTAATGACATGATAGGTGAGGGAGATAAAAGTGGAAAACAGCTCGGCATAGCTAAATTTGGTCGTCCTCACCTGGGTGTATGGACTACTGCTGTGGATTAATCCTAGTGGCAAAAGCATGTGCAAGGAGTGAGAATGCACAAACATTCTGCATCGGAAATCCTACCATGACATGGACACCTTTACTAAACACTTTTTCGTAGAGCTGCATATGTCTGGCTGGTCCCTTCATTGTATTGCATGCAAGATGCAACAGCTGTTAGCTAAATGTGGCGACAGGGGTTGGAGGAAGGTAACTTGTGTTGCCGTAATGTACTAGTCCATGTAGGTGGACGTCTGAACACCTTGATTGCCTCATTTGACAGCAAGCCATAGCAGCACCACAATCCACAGGAGCACCACAATCCACAGCCGATGTCATTTGATGAGGTGTACAGGCAGCTATGGACTACCCTCATGTTATCACATACTGTGAATTGTACAGGGTGTCCCAAAAAGTGTAACCAATTTCAAATGCTAACTTTTGATACAAAACTAATATCAGCATTCTGTTTCTTGTAGGTGGTAAGGAATACCTTTGAGTTTTCTAGAAGAGTACCCAATGGATCCTGCAATGAAAACGCAGATTGTGGAGTGGTTTATTTAAACCCGATCCAGAAAACAGGTTCAGCAGAATTTCAGAACAAAATATTGAGGCAAACTGCCCACATGTAACAGAATCAGAAAGTGGTACAAGTCATTCAAAGAAACTGGTAGCGTCCTTATAGAGAAAAGCCCTGGACGAGCATCGCTGGTTCCAGAAAGGGAGGAGGCTGTGAGACAAACATTCACTCGTAGCCCTCAAAAGTCAATCAGACATGCAGCCCAGCAAACCGGTCATCCCCAAGTCATCAGTGCACAAAGTGTTGCCTCAGAGATTGCAAATGCACCCATATAAACTGCAGATAACCCATCACATAACCCCAGATGATCATGTGAAGCGTAAACAGTTTGCTGAAGAGATGTTGGAGAACATTGCAAGTGCTGAATCTTCCTGAGACAAATCTGTTTCTTGGATGAGTACACTTTCCATGTTTTTGGAAAGGTTAATAAACAGAATATGAAAATTTGGGGAACTGAAAACCCACACTGCATAGTGGAACATGAACATGCTAGCCCAAAAGTGAATGTTTGGTGTGGCATAATGGTCAACCGTGTTATTGGACCCCTTTTATTTTCAGGAAGTGACTGTGAGAGGTGATAATTACCTGGACATGACTGAGCAGTTTATGTATCCCCAGTTGGATGAACTTGCAACTCCGGTCATTTTCCAACAAGATGGGACGCCTCCTTATTTGGCTTTGATTGTGAGGATGTCTCTGGATACCAAATTTCCCAATCGATGGATTGGGCGTGGTGGTCCCATTGGATGGCCCCCACGTTCGCTGGACTTAACACCCTGTGACTTTTTTTATGGGGATTCATCAAGGGTGAGGTTTACAGCACCCCTGTTGCAGACATTGCTGACCTAAAGAGGAAGATTACACACACACACACTGCAGAAAGTTAATACGGACATTCTCTAACAAACATGGTTGGAACTGGAATACCATTTAGACATTGTTCGGGTGACAAATGGTGCCCATGATGAATGTCTGTAAAACTTCATGATCTGTTCTGTCAACTAACACAAGTTGTTATGATTATTTGAAATTGGTTACACTTTTATGGGACACCCTGTTGGCTGGTTGAGGTAGATTTGTGTTCTCGCCAGCCACTGCGACGAACGCTGATTGAGAGTCTAGAGACAACGTGCTCACAAGTCTGATCTTACTGCCTTCAGTGAGCGTCGTATGGTTCCTCAGCCTGGGCTCATGGTTTGAAGTGCTATTAATTTTATAACAGCTCTTCGCCACTTTTATGTGTACCGAGTACAATGACAGTATGACAATACATTGCTGATGTGTTACAGCTTGTTTTGTTACCGTATCTCTGTGGTATCCCTAATGCCCAGTTTCAACAAGATAATGCCCACTCACACACTGCCAACACCAGCAGACAGTGCCTACAAGATGGCCTGCACAATTCCCATACTTCTCCCCAGTAGAGAATATGTGGGGCATTATTGACAGCCGACTTATTGCCTCTGAATTGTGGGCACAGGTCAACAATGCAGTCAGTTTTACCCAAAAGAGCAGGTTATGTGTCAGCTGAAAGAGTTTCGTTTTTCGTAATTTCACAGCTGAAAATAGTGAAAACCTCTGGAATTCAGTATTTTTTCCCCTACCTAATTATTTATGAGGGTTGTACCAAAAGCAATGCAAAAGTAGGCATAATTTTTTTTATTAACTGACAGAGGTTGTTCAAATTGCACATGTTGATAGAGTAACTCTTCCACTGTAGTAAGTAACCCTTCTTCTTCATTGCTGGTAAATAATGGATTCCACGCAGAAGCAATGTGCCGTCATTGTGTTCTTGACGAAGGAAGGGTGCAGGCTGTCCGACATCCACAGAAGGCTACAGAATGCTTATGGAGATGACACCATTGACAAGAGCAATGTGCACAGATGGATGAAGAAGTTTAAAGAAGGGGAAACCAGCATTGAACACAAAACACTCAGTGGGACACCATCATCTGTGACCGCTGACACGAATCATCAGCAGGTGGATGAATTGATCCGCACAGAGAGACGAGTCACAATCCACGAACTTGTTGCACAACTGGACTGTGGTCAGAATGCCATACAGAAGATTTTTGAAGACTTAAGGTATCGCAAAGTGTGTGCAAAGTGGGTATCTTGGCAGTTCACACCCTATTTGAAGGAGAGAAGGGTGGAAGTATACTCTGTTCTGCTGAAAGCATTTGAAGCCAATGTACACAAGTTTTTTTTTCCCCATCTGGTGACAAAGGATGAAATGTGGGCGTAACTTTACGATCTTGAAACAAAGAATCAATCCACGAAATGGCGTCACACCTCTTCTCCAAGACCTAAGAAGTTCAAGAGCCAGCGATCAGCTCAGAAAGTATTGGTGTCTGTTTTTTTTTTTTTGGATGACAGGGCTGTGATTATCCTTAATTTTCTGGAACTTGGCTGTACCGCGACCAGCGAGCGGTACATTGAGACACTCAAGAAGCTTAGAGAAGCCATAAGAAGGAAGAGAACAAACAAGAATCTGAAAAGGATCCACATTCACCATGACAATGCAAGATCACATACATCTTTGGGAGCAAATCAGGTGACACAGCAAATTAGGCTGGTCGATGGTCTCCCATCCACCATACAGCCCAGATCTGGCAACCTCTGACTTCCACCTATTCAGTCCAATGAAGGACAGTCTTTGGGGACAATAATTTGATAACATAGATGAGGTGAAAGTGACTATGAAGAAGTGGGTGCAACAGTGCACACCTGAATTTTTTCAAAGAGGATTTGAGAGTTGGGCTCAACTATGGTACAAATGCATCACTTGTGATGGAGACTATGTTGAGTAGTACTTTTGTATAGAGAAAGAGTTACTCCACCAACATGTGCAATTTGAACCTCTATCAGTTAATAAAAAAGTTATGCCCACTTTTGCATTACTTTTGGTACAACCCTCTTATCATAATAAATGAGCATATTGAGTTCATCAACGTTATGCAGTATCAAAAAGACAAGAACTACGCACCCTGGTAATTTAAGTTTAGAGAGGAGGAACACCTTAGAGGGTGTGTAAATTTAAGTTACCAGAGAAACCTCTGCTGTTAGACACCACTTTAAACAATTAGAGGATGCCGTCTTTTCTGAAGCTAGTGCAGTCTTAGTCAGCTGCTATGTATTTAATTGTTAAGTACTGTAAATGATGAAATAAATACGGGATTTCCCGTATTTATTTCATGATTTAACTGCTTCTCCGGGCAATCGTAGGATAGGATGCTTAACCTCCAGATTCGGTATACATGAATGCCGGTTGCTTCGACTAGCGAATCCTGTGATGGTTATATTCAAATTAATCGGAAACTTGAGATTTGGTCATTTGGGTGGTGTAGTGGTTAGCATACCTGGGTGCTATTTGGGAGACGCGGGTTCAAGTCCCGCTTCAGGACGATGAAATTTTCAAGTTTTTGGATATTATCTAACTTAACATCCTTGTCACATTTACACCAAAAATCGGATTGTCATCTTCAAAATTTGTACTGTGAATGAATTTGAGTGTTTGGTATTCTAAAGCCAAGGTCAATGGACTCTATTAGCCTTATTCTAAATCAAGCCTGAAACATTGTTACTTGTTTAACATTCCGCACTGTGGGATGCCGTACTAAATGATACAAAAGCAAAACAGTGGAATGCGGGCATCCCCTCTGGCTATGAGCCTTTAACTAAGAGCCTCCAGCTAAGAGTCCAAAGGACAATTTTTTTTTTTTTTTTGCTGCTGGTCTAAAAGTTACTCTGAAAACTGCAAAATCAGAGACAAAATTTTCAAACATAAAAATCTTACACAAATTACAAATAAAATTCATAGATATAAATAAATTTGTGAGCCAAAATTTTCACAGTATTGTTCAGCAGCACATTTTTTTTTTTTTTTTCAAATATTGCGTACTTTAGTTCACCACTATTTAGGGAATGCCGTCACATTTACCAGTTTCTTAAGGAAACGCTGTTCCCCACTGATCCTGGCCACTTTTATTTCTGCTAATACCAGTGAGAGTGTGTTATTAAGTTCTGATGAAAGAGAAAGTTTTTTTCCTTTTAAATTCATCCAAAAATAATAACACTCCAGATAAAAGCAAAACAAAAAAAAACTAAAAATTATTTGAAATTTTTCCTTATAATTAATGGGGGGGGGGGTTATATTTTTGGCTAGGGCTTTTCTTCTTTGCATGTAAAGTCAAAAGCAGTTGGTAAAAAATGTGTACATTCTGTTTAGTAAAAAAAAATTGTGTACATTCTGTTTAGTAAAAAAAAAAATTGTGTACATTCTGTTTAGTAAAAAGAGGTTAGAATGGCCTCATTTAACATTTTAATTGGATTGAATACTACTTTTGTACAGGGTTGGCAGGTTTTTGATGCATGACAGTTTTTGATGGTTTTAACCATGGTTTAAACCATCATGTCAAAAAACCTCAAACACAGCATTTCAATTGAAAACATACCTTTTTAAGGCAACATACATTGCATGTAATGTTTAAAATGTCAATAATAAGTGAGTAATAAATAAATAGTACAGGATTATTAAATAATAGAATTTTCTACTTCCTAAGTCATCATCATCATCATTGTCAACCATTATCAATCCACTGCTGGACGAAGGTCTCCCCAAGTTTCCTCCACAACGGTCTGTCTTGTGCCAGTCTCCTCCATGTCACCCCTGCATACTTTCGAATTTCATCCACCCATCTCCCATGTGGTCTTCTTCTGGGTCTTTTCCTGTCCCTTGGAATCCAATCTAAAATTTCGGCTGTCCATCGATGATCTGTCCTTCTGGCAGTATGTCCAGCCCATTGCCATTTCAGGGATTTAACTCTGATCATGACGTCTTCCACTCTTGTCATTTTTCGGATCCACGAGTTCCTCTTCTTATCTCTCCTGGTTACACCAAGCATGCACCTCTCCATGCTACTTTGAGTTGTCTGCAGCCTTTGTATGTCTCTTTTAGTTAAGGTCCACGTCTCTGCACCATACGTAAGCACTGGAAGGATGCATTGATCAAACACTTTTCTTTTAAGACATAATGGCATATTGCTCTTAAAAATTATGCTGTTTCTTCCAAAAGCTCTCCAGGCAAGTTTTGTACGCCGATTAATTTCTTCATCAATGTGACCCTCACTTGATATCTGCTGTCCAAGATAAACGTACGTGTCTGTTATCTCCAGCTTTTCTCCATCAATTGATAAATCTTCATTTCTTGTAAAAGCATTGAACATCACTTTTGTCTTCTGAAAGTTCATTTTTAATCCCACTTCTTTACTCTTGTCAGCAAGTTCCTGGATCATACTCTGCAGCTCTGATGGGGTAGTTGCAAAAATGACTACGTCATCAGCAGAACGAAGGTGGGTTAGATAATCTCCATTAATCTTTATCCCCTTGTTTTCCCAGCTCAGCGACTGAAAAACACCCTCCAATGTGGCATTAAAGAGCTTCGGAGATAGGGTGTCACCTTGTCTCACTCCCTTTCCAATTTTTACCTGTGTTGTATTTTCAAACAGCCGAATCTTTGCACTTGCATTTTCATAGATGTTATTAATAATATTAATGTATGCATCTTCAATACCGCAGGTTTTCAGAGCCATTGTAACTGCTGATGGTTTCACCGAATCAAAGGCTTTTTCATAATTGATAAAAGCCATGCACAATGGAAGTTCATATTCCCTCACTCTTTCAATTAGTTCTCTCAGCACGTGGATATGATCTATTGTGCTGTAGCCACTCCTGAATCCAGCTTGTTCTCTGGGTTGAGCCATGTCCAGTGTTGCCTTCAAGCGGTGTGAAAGAACTTTAGTGAAGATTTTATAAACTACTGATAGGAGGCTGATAGGTCTGTAGTTTCCGAGATCCTCAATGTCACCTTTCTTATGTAGCAGGATCATTGTAGCGGTGTTCCAATCCTCAGGAATCTTTCCTTCATTAAGGCATCGAGTGAAAATTTGGGCGAGCATTGTTTCGATTTCTCCACTTGCTTCTTGTATGATGTCTACAGTAATTCCTTCCTAAGTATGTATATATAAATAAGCAATATGGTAAAATTCTCTTGTTAAACCATACAGTAAATTCCAGCAGATTATGAGTCAACCCATATTTTCTGGACCAAAATTTGTGTTTGTTTTAACATGGAATGTATTTTGTACATACATACATACATACATATCACTAAGCTGCTCTCTGAGATTCAGAGGTAAGCTCCAAAAAGAAATACAAACTACCAGATAATTTTTACTTACTGTTGCCGTATCAAACTTCTCCATTTACAACGATCTTGACATACAACTCGGGCTTCACTGACATCCATCACACATCATACACAAGATCTTATATACTTCATACTCATAATCTTTTTCTCATGCAGACACTCCTGAATCTGATCCTCCCATTACTTCCTTGGACTTCCTCTGCCTCTCTGTCCTGCCACTTGGGCTAAAAAGATTTTCCTAGTAAGCATCTCATCACTCATTCTTTCAACATGGCCAGACAACCGAAGCATATTAGTCACCACCTTGCTAACAACATTTTGCTTCACATCTCACAACTGCAACACATCTTCATTCCTCACACAATCGGAACATGTCTTGCCACAAACCCCCGTAAGTACCGCATTTCTCCAACACACAAATGACTTCTATGTTTCTTCTGTAGTACTCATCAGGTTTCACTGCCATACATCAGAGTAGGAACAATTACGCTTTCATTCACAGCCACGTGGGACTCTTGAGAACCCATCATTCCTGTGAAAACCTCCCAGAGCAGCCATGACTTTCAATGAAGAATTCACTCACCTACTAATTTCACCATCCAATCTGTTCTCTCTGTCAAACATGCTTCCTAACTACACAAACTCACTCACCTTGTCAATCACTGTGCCATTTAGACTTACAGTACATCCACTGCTACCAGTTTCTGTCTCAAAAACCATAACTTTGGGTTTTCCTTTATTTACACTCAGTTTGAATTTCATGCAGATTTCGTGCATCCGGGACAACATGCTCTGCAACTCACTTTTGCTTTCTGCCAACAGGACAGTGTCATCAGCATACAGCAATCTGTGCACATGGATATTACCAAGACATAAACCACTATTATCTATTTTGGCATCACAAATGCATGCGTCCACGTAAATATATTAAACAGCCATAGTGACATTACACAACCTTGTCTGACTCCTGCACCAATAGAGAACCATTTTGATAAAACACCATTCACTCGTACACAAGCTGCACTTCCAGCATACATGGCTTTTACACTATTAAGTAGATTCCCAGTAACACCATATTCATTCAATACCTTCCACAAAAGTGTCCTATTTTACTCGGTCGTAAGCTTTCTCTAAATCTATGAAGGCAGCAAAAACTTTCTTACCAATAGCCAGATACTTTTCAATCATCGTGCGTAATGCAAAAATCTGGTTAGTGCAGCCTTTTCCAGGCATAAAACCACTCTGAACATCCCACGCTTTCTCTGATGTAAGACCCTGTACTTTTTCAATAACAACCTTACCAAACACTTTCCCTGGCACACTCAGTAGGCTAATACCACGATAGTTCTTGCAGTCAGTCTGATTATGTTTTCCCTTATAAGGGAACAATGATAGCATCCTTCCAATCCCGAGGAACCATTCCTAACTCCCAGCACAACTGGCAAATTTCAGTTAACCAGTCAATTACAGAGTCACCACCATATTTCAACATCTCGGCAGTTATGCCATCAACTCCTGGAGCCTTACCATTCTGAAGAGATTTTAGAGCTTTACACACTTCTTCTCTTGAGATCCCTCCTGTGCTTTCATCCCTCATTGTGACATCATCTGCATCTGTCTCAGAATTATATTTGCTTTCCTGTTCTAATAACTCACAGAAGTATTCATCCCATCTGTCACTTAAACTCATTGGGCTCCCATATCATTTCCCCAATCTCATTCTTCACACAACTTACAACTTTGTTTCCCCTATTTTTCCTGGGTCTCGTGTACTTCCACAAATACTTCTTATCTTTCCAAAAAGCCAATTCATTCCTTTCCACCTTCTCCTTCCTATCTTTTGCCTTACTCTGGCAAGCCAGCTTAGTGGCTTCACTCTTTTTACAGCAATATTCATCCACAGAACTTTGCAACATCCCCAAATAGGCTTCCTTATTTTTCTTTACTGCCTCTTCAATCTCACTATTTGACCAAGTATCACTTCTATTGTTACCCACTATTGTGGTGTCACAGACCTGTACAGCAGCTGTGACAACACAGTTCTTAAAACATCCCCACTTCTTTTCTACATCCCTTTCACAAGACTTCAGTTGTTCTCTGAGTATGTCAGAATAACACTGATGGTCTTCAGGAAGCATTTCAACTTTTGTTCTTTCCATCCTGGGCCTTTTCCTATTCCTTTTCCTCCAACCAACAGTCGGTTTCACTTGTGACACTACCAAGTAATGATCAGAACCAACATCCACACTTCTCATCACACGAGTGTCGACAACTAAGTGTTTTAAATGCTGATCATAGACAACAAAATCTATCTCACTCTTTTGACCAAGAGTATGATTTTCCAAAGTATATGTGTGGATATAGTTATGGGTGAAAAATGTATTAGATACACACAAACCATCCTAAATGCAGAGTTTAATTAATCTTTCACCATTAACCTTCACACAAGGATCATTAAACTTACCCAGAAAATGGTCAGAAATTGCATTCTGTACACCTACTCTAGTATTGAAATCCCCTGCTATTATAACTTCCTCTTTAGCACCAAACTGGCTCAAAACAGCTTTCAGCTCATTCCAGAAATCTTCCTTCATATTAGAAAGTTTTGAGTCACAAGGAGCATACACTGCAACAATTACTATTCTCTGAAGTTTCACTTTCAAATGAATCCGAAGAATTCTCTCTTTTATGCAATGATAGTGAATCAAGTTGATCTATATCTTTTCACTTAAAACCACACCTACACCAGCCTGTCCTCTCACATTATCCAATACTCCAGACCACACACTCACCATTCCATTCACTTCTTCTATACCAATTTTTAGGTACAGAATACAGGAATTCAATATGTACATCTGTGCTATAAAAGATAAAAATTATTTATTCTGAAATGAGTAAATAGTTTCATTTTAATTCAAGGTGACAATTTTAATTACTTTCCTTCGTTATTGTATTCATGCCATTTTCTTTCAACCAGTTCTTTTATATGTTTGTTTGCAGCCATATTCATCGAAATGTCAGTATGAGGTTTCTGACGTGTGAACCAAATTTTGAACGTGATGAGAATTATCTAGATGAAGCAGACATTTTTTATCAAGACCCAAAAAAGTGGCTACATGATCACTTCATGGAAAAGTCAAGTGGAAGGAACAGTGATGCAAAGGCAAGGAGGCTACCTACACATATTATAATGTATGATTCACTGTCTTCGTTAATATCAGAATTTCTTCAGTCAGAGAAATATGAACTTTGTTTTTCTGCATTTCATGCCCACTTTACTAGTGGAAGGGTGGGCAAATTTGTTTATATATTTTGCAAATAATAATTCACGGGCATCATACTGCATTTGAAATGTTTATAGTTCAATTTCTTATATTTATATTGTTCATAAAATAAATGTTGGTTATTTTTTGTTAAGTAGTGGTATTTGAGCATTTTGTTTTTTCTTGATTTGTAGTGGTAATCTTCCTGTTGTCCTCAAAGGATTTTTGGACAAGGTTTGACTGAAAAGTTTCTGGGCTACATTTATAAAGAGATCCAAAGTTCAAGGGGAAAAATATTACCATTTAATCTTTGAAGTACACCCACCCCCACCAACAAAATATACCTCTTTACCTGGTTGTACAGCTTCTGCAGGGTTCTGTGTAACTGAGCTTGGGGGATCCTGTTTAACTCTTTCTTCAAGCTGTTTTAAATCTGAGTGTCAAAATGGTGTCTCTAAAGATAGGATCTCACTAGTAATATATTTAAAATGTCCTTTGCACGTGCTTCTGACTTTACTTAAAATTCAGTTAGTTCTCCATTCTAAGAAATAATCACACAATCCAGAGAATAAGGGTCTAAACACAGCTTTAATGAAACCGTACCATCACAGAATAAATCAATCTGAATGACGGTATCACAAATCTGGGTCAAAACGGTACAATACACTTCTTTGCGTGGTTGTGCAGCTTCTGCATGGCTCTGTGGAACTGATCTCGGGGAATCTTTTTTTGATGATCATGCTGTTTTGGATCTGAAACACTGTCAAAATGGTGCCCCTTAAGATGGGATCTCACTTTGGGGTGCAGAAAATAATCAGCAAATACTGAATCTGGCAAGTAATGGGGATGGTGAAGTGCTGTAACTTCCTTCTGTGCAAGAAACTTCTTGACAACGGTAGCATTGTCTGCTGGCACATCGTACTGAAGGAAGAATCTGTCACCTGGCTCAACTGCATCTGGCCTGACTTGCTGAATTTTTTTCAACAATCTGTCCATCACTTCTACACTGCTAGCCACCCAAAATGCAACACCAAGAAGGACACAAGATATCAAAGCCAGATTTACTGGGCACATAACAACAGATACAAAGATGAAACGATTGAGCTTACAGGCCCGTGCGACTTGCGGAACACGCAGATATCAACAGTTCGTGTGGCCCCCGTAGCTGGCGATAACGGCAGCTACACGCCGCAGCATCGAATGAAAGAGGCTTTGGATGTGCCCTTGGGGTATGTCGGTCCAGGCTGCTTCCACACGTTGCCACAGTTCATCAGGCATAGCCGCGGGTGGTGCTTGTCGGGCCACTCGGTTGCCGATCAGCGACCGGACGTGTTCGATGGGCGACATATCGGGAGAACAGGCAGGCCACGGCAGTAGTGACACCTGGTGGGCCGTGAAGAATTGCTGCACGATGCGTGCCACGTGCGGGCGCGCGTTGTCCTGTTGAAACTTGGTCGCTGGCAGGTCCTGCAGGTAAGGGAGGACTACAGGCTCCAAAACGTCAGAGATATAGCGGTGGCTGTTGAGTGTACCGGTGATGCGTACCAGAGAGGTACGGGTGTCGTATCTAATTGCGCTCCAAACCCTAACGACAGGCGACGGACCGATATGGCGATGCATAATGCAGGCGTCATACAGCTCTCGTTTTGGTGCGCCACACGCGGATCCGACCATCGTGGTGTTGCAGGCAGAAGCGGGACTCGTCGGAGAAGACAATGTCGTGCCATTCCGTAGTCCAGGTGTGGCGTTCAATGGCCCACTGCCACTGCACTCGCCGGTGGTGTAACGTCAATGGTAATCGGAGCAATGGGCACCGTGCAACAAGTCCCCGCTCCTGCAGACGACGTTGAACGGTACGTGCTTATACGGTTGTTGTGCAACACACCCTAATTCCTGCGCTAACGTTCGTGATGTGTCGGTGCGAGCAGTCAATGCCCGCCGCACAACATTCCGGTCCTCTCGTTTTGTGGTGCGCCGCGGCTGCAGCTATCGCTCACGTCAGTCCGTCCGTCCTTCCTGCACCCACTGAATCCATACTCACATCACTGTGGCTTTATGTCATCCCACACAGATGCCGATGTCTCGGTACGATAAACCGCTGTCGTGATAAGCCACTATTCGTCCTTTGTCGAACTGCGAAACGTGCTGGAATGGCTGCTGTATTCTGCGACAAGGCATCAGGAAGCTTCCCACGCAGAGATCCGGCAGCACAACACACTTCCACTACTTACACCTCCGCCTTCTGTGCACCCTTCTTATAGTGCTTCTTGGTGGCATGCCGGGCATACATGATTTGCAAATGCCCTGCAATGCTAATCGTTTGCATGTCCTCTCGCAGGCGACGCATGCTGCGAATTTCAGGCCAATCGGATGCTTCCTTCTTGGTGTTGCATTTTGGGTGGCCAGCAGTGTATGTAAAATTCTGAGTTAAACTGCCTGTCCTTCCAAATGAAATTCTTTGTGCACAACTTCTTGCCAATAATAGTAATAATAATAATAATCACCAACAGTTTTGGTTGAAGACTTGGAACCAGAGTTTCTTTGACTTCGACAAATTTTCTGCTACCCATGCAGTTGATTTTTTTAATTCATCTCTGGGTTTTACACAAAGCACCAGGATTCATGCATTACCCGTTATGATTTTAAAAAAAAAAGTGTGGAACACTCCCTGCCGTTTCATTCAAATCCCAACTTTAGCAACTTGCCTTTTGATGTTCTGCTGTCAATGTATGTGCTACAAAGCATGAGCGCACTCAAATCTTCAACAATCAAATGCACAGTATCCTTGCTGATGTGAAGCTTGTTTGCTATCATTCTGAGGGACAGGCGAAAATTTTCCATTAACAGCTGCCAAATTTTGAGAATTTTGTAGTCCGCATGAGACTGAGAGGCCAGGCTGCTCCACATGTCATCCTTAACATCTTCCCACTCTTAACAAAATTGCACAGACCAGCAAAAAATGTTGGATCTTCTCAGACAGTGCTTTACCACCATAAGTTGCATGCAACACTGCAACTGTTTCTTCTGCACTTATTTCTATCTCTAAAATAAAAATTGATGGCGACTCTTTGCTCAGTACTTGAATCCATGATGAGATCTTTTTATTACACCAGCATAAATTCAAACAGTATAAATAACGGAAAACCAAAGTTATGGTTGAGCAAGGAACTGTTTATACTGAATGCGAGGTCAGTCTAAATGGCATAGAAATAGACTAGGGAAATTAATTTGTATACTTAGGAAGCATATTTGACAGGAAAACAAATTAGATGGTGAAATTAGTAGGTGAGTGACAGTGGTGCACCCATTATTTATTTATGGGGGTGGCCCAAAATATTGAAGATGTAAATAATAAAAAAAAAACCAAAGAAAGCATCTCCCAAAAGGTTGGGAAGCGATAAAAATATCTCCGCCATACTGAAGTTTGTTTCTTAAAATAGTACATATTTAAAAACATATACAAATAGGAAGCCAATAACAAAGAAAGGAGGACAAATGATTTCTCATGGAGAGGGCCCAAGTCCCTAGGCCACACACACTGAGTGCGCCACTGGCGAGGGAATTCATCTTTGAAAGTTCAAAGCCACTTTAGGAGGATTTCACAGGAATGATGTGTTCTCAAAATAGTTCTGAATGGCTGTCAGACCTGCCAGCTGTTACGATTTTAGTATGATAAATCATGCTGCAGTACGATAATATGAGTTTGCTGCCAAAAATGCGATTGTTTTAATAAAGTCATGCCCTCCCCCCTCCATTTTATCCCTTTTCAGACAGAAGTAGGGAAAAATTACGTGCAATCTGTTTTTCCCCCCTTTGAAAGATTTTTTTCTCTGAGAGGTTTCCAATTTCTCTTAACAAATTCCTCCGACTCTAGTTTCCCAACGGAAATAAAGTAAGTCAAATCAAGTGCAATCGGCAACCAATGGACGAATCACAAATAGGCATACTGCGTGATCCTAATAGCGCTTTTTGTGCTGAATTCAAATATAATCAGACCTCCATGGTCGAAGTTGATGATTCCATAAAGGAATTTTCATATCATCATCATCGTCAACCATTATCAATCCACTGCTGGACGAAAGTCTGCCCAAGTTTCCTCCACAACGGTCTGTCTTGTGCCAGTCTCCTCCATGTCACTCCAGCATAATTTCGAATTTCATCCACCCATCTCCCATGTGGTCTTCTTCTGGGTCTTTTCCTGTCCCTTGGAATCCAATCTAAAATTTCGGCTGTCCATCGATGGTCTGTCCTTCTGGCAGTATGTCCAGCCCATTGCCATTTCAGGGATTTAACTTTGATCATGATGTCTTCCACTCTTGTCATTTTTCGGATCCACGAGTTCCTCTTCTTATCTCTCCTGGTTACACCAAGCATGCACCTCTCGATGCTTCGTTGAGTTGTCTGCAGCCTTTGTATGTCTCTTTTAGTTAAGGTCCACGTTTCTGCACCATACGTAAGCACTGGAAGGATGCATTGATCAAACACTTTTCTTTTAAGACATAATGGCATATTGCTCTTGAAAATTATGCTGTTTCTTCCAAAAGCTCTCCAGGCAAGTTTTGTACACCAATTAATTTCTTCATCAATGTGACCTTCACTTGATATCTGCTGTCCAAGATAAACGTGTGTGTCTGTTATCTCCAGCTTTTCTCCATCAATCGATAAATCTTCATTTCTTGTAAAAGCATTGAACATTACTTTTGTCTTCTGAAAGTTCATTTTTAATCCCACTTCTTTACTCTTGTCAGCAAGTTCCTGGATCATACTCTGTAGCTCTGATGGGGTAGTTGCAAAAATGACTATGTCATCAGCAAAACGAAGGTGGGTTAGATAATCTCCATTAATCTTTATCCCTTTGTTTTCCCAGTTCAGTGATTGAAAGACATTTTCCAATGTGGCATTAAAGAGCTTCAGAGATATGGTGTCACCTTGTCTCACTCCCTTTCCAATTTTTATGTGTGTTGTATTTTCAAACAGCCGAATCTTTGCATTTTCATAGATGTTATTAATAATATTGATGTATGCATCTTCAATACCGCAGGATTTCAGAGCCATTGTAACTGCTGATGGTTTCACTGAATCAAAGGCTTTTTCGTAATCGATAAAAGCCATGCACAATGGAAGTTCATATTCCCTCGCTCTTTCAGTTAGTTCTCTCAGTACGTGGATATGATCTATAGTGCTGTTGCCACTCCTGAATCCAGCTTGTTTTTTCTCGGTTGAGCCATGTCCAGTGTTACCTTCAAACGGTGTGAAAGAACTTGAGTGAAGATTTTATAAACCACTGATAGGAGGCTGATAGGTCTGTAGTTCCTGAGATCCTCAATGTCACCTTTTTTACGTAGCAGGATCATTGTAGCATTGTTCCAGTCCTCAGGAATCTTCCCTTCATTAAGGCATAGAGTGAAAATTTGGGCGAGTACTGTTTCGATTTCTCCACTTGCTTTTTGTATGATGTCTACAGTAATTCCATCTTCTCCTGGAGCTTTTCCCCGCTTCATGTTCTTGATTGCATGTGCAACTTCTGCTGGGAGGACAGGCAGAACTCTAGTACTGGTACCTTTCATGATGTCTGGAGTACATGTATCATCCCTTTCATATAATTTGGAGTAGAAATCTTTCACTCTTGTCAAAATTTCGCCTCTATTTCTTGTTACAGAACCATCTTTCTTTTCTCAGTGCCATAATCTGTTTTCTTCCCCTACTGAGATGTCCCTTTGCTATCTTTAGGCTTTGGTTGTTTTCAATTGCTTTCCTCACTAGTTCACAGTTGAATTTCCTTACATCTTCAGTGATACTTTTTCGTACTGTCTTTCATAGTTCTATATATTCCACTTTGGAAGTCACATCTTCTTTAGTTGTCCTCATCTCTCTCCTTTTTGCATCAACATTTTGGTTTTTCCTGATAATTTGTTCACATGCAACTTGTTCTTAGACCCAGCTAATTTTGTTGCTGTTTCCATAAGAGCTTTGGTTACTTTTCTGTTAACTTCAGAAATATCCACTTCTTCCAATGTTAGGCCTTCTGAAGCAGAGAATCTGTTCTTCAGTTCCAACTTGAAGGTATTATGGTTTTTTTAAGGTTGGTTATGTCAATACATTCTGTTTGTCTTATGAGCTTGCCACGTTCGAGTTTAGTGTTGAGGTGCATCTTGCATCTCACCAATCTATGGTCACTACCTGTGTTAAACTTGTTTAGCACACTGCAGTCTTCTATGACGAATTTTTTGTTACACATAATAAAATCAATTTCACTTGTCGTCCCATTTGGATGTCTCCATGTCCATTTCCTGTGTGGCTTTTTCTTGAAAAAGGAGTTCATGATGAAAAACCCTTCTGCCTCTGCAAACTCAACGAGAGTATTTCCACGCTGGTTTCTGTTGCCGTGACTGAATTTACCTACTGAAGTTTCATTCTGTTGCCGTTGCCCTATTTTTGCATTGAAATCTCCCATAGATAATTAAAAACAAGAATTAACAAGAAAAAAAATGCGTTGAGTATATCTTGAAAAAACAAACGTGTTTGTGTAGCAGTACGATAATATGCACACATTTGTGTAAAAAACTTTAAAATGTCTTGCTGCACAACAAATTTCGATGATGATTCATCATAAAAGTGTTCACACCATGAAATACACTCACGGACATTGAAATTTGCGCACCTAGAAGAAAACATGCTACAACCACGGAACTTTGTAAATAGCTAGAGTGCGTGCTGGTAGGCAAATGATCCACGTTTGGTGCGATGGTGCATGACCGAACACCCTGTGGTTACGCTGCAAGCACGAACCGGCAGCCTTATAAACCGGCGTGTAGTCGATGCCCCATGAAAGCGATAAGCACCGGCCGATGCAAGCAAGAGTACAGATTGATAAGAATATCGGATAGACGCCAGAGACGTCGATTTACGCAACTAACGGACTTTGAGAGAGGCCTGATCATCGGGCTGAAAACCGCAGGGTGGTCAGCGCGCCGTATAGCACGCCACGTTGATCATTCTGACCATACGGACCTACTGTGATGGGAGCAGTGGACACGTGATGGCACTGCCAGACGGCGGAGCTGCTCCTGACGGACCAGGAGGACCACCGGTAGAGAGGATCGACGGATTCTGCACCAGGCACGAACGGATCCCATGGGAACCCGGTTCACCATACAGGCAGATATAGCAGATATAGCAGCTCCTGTGTGCCCACGAACTATTTCCCGACGCCTCGCGGGAGCGAATCTGCGATCCCAGCGCCCCTTACGTGTGCTGCCATTAACACACGAACATCACCGGCTAAGTGGAACGCCACAGACTGGCGACGTGTGGTGTTTAGCGATGAGTGCCGCTTCGTTTTGGGGATAAGTGATCATCGTGTCCGGGTGTGGAGGTCAACGGCACAATCCCAACCTCGCTATCGAGTTCCACACCTTCCCCACTGCAGGCATGGTCTGGGGATCCATAGCCTACGATAGCCGATCAGTTCTAGTAGTGGTACGTGGATCATTGACGGGCCAGCAGTATGTGGATGAGATCCTACGGCCCCATGTGCTCTCATTCCTGGCCGGGATTCCAGGTGCGCAATACCAGCAAGATAATGCCCTCCCGCACACGGCTCGGGTTGCCCAGGACTGCCTATGTCATGTCCGGACACTTCCATGGCCTGCCCGCTTCCTGGACATGTCCCCTATCGAGCATGTGTGGGACCAGTTGAAACGCCAGATGCCGCCGTGCCGCACTATCCGGGATTTGGAGCACACCGTCCAACACGTGTGGGACAGTCTTCTGCAGGATAACATCAGGCGTCTGTTCGCCTCCATGCCGGATTGTATTGCAGCATGTATCGCCGCACGAGGCGGTGCGACGCGCTATTGAAGATGACCGGACTGAGTGCCACAGATCCCTCTGTAATTGTCCTGCAGCTCTGTTTTTGCCACCATGTGTATCATTCATCTGTATCATTACGTCCATAAAATTTCAGTTCAATCCGATGCTTCCTTCTTGGTGCGCAAATTTCATTGTCCGTGAGTGTATATCCTCAGGAACTTTTTTGGTGAATTGAAAACCGCGACATATTGTATCAAACACGGCCAACATTTCTTTTTATAGAAGGCTTGAGTGCGTTCTTCTTCATCATTCCCTTCAGCCTCTTCGATGCCAGTGTGAAGTAAGCTTTTGTCGTCATCCGTCGGGTATTCTGAAACAATTACGTCTTCGTCGATGTCAAGGAACTAATCAAAGGGAAATTCCTTCCCTGATATGACCTTTGGTCTACAAGTCCTTCCAACATTGCTCGGCTTGTGGCAACACATTTTCTTCGATTTGAAGTGAATCCATGAAGCCAGCTTTTACAAAGCAATTTGTTACTGTCGATTCTAAAACATTGTTTTGCCACACCTTAGCTAGTTCAGCTATACAAATCCAGATCAATCACCTTATCTGTAGATTGCTCATTTTCTAAGGCCCAGATGTCTTCGGAGAATGCATTTCCGGTACTGAATTTTCAGATTTTTTGCAACTCCCTGATCCATTGGCTGCCATTTTAAACTTGTGTTTTTTTAGGAGGGGGGGGGGGAGATGTGGAGAAAAATCAGATTAATATTTGATAGTTTTGATGCTACCTTAGGGTGGGCTGGGCTACAAAGAGAACAAATTCTTTTTTGGCATAATCATTTTTTTATTGAAATTGAAATTTCACTCCTCAGAAGTATCGTTTGTCATTCATGCCTTTCTATTATAACGGTAGTCAACTTTTAAAGACTTCACACCTTCGAAACATCTAGTTTGCTTACATTTTCCTATCACCAGTAATTTCAGTTTTTCTTTGCCTTTCATGCTAGCCCCCACCAAAACTATTATCCTTTCTTTGCTATTTTTACGTCCATGGCAATCGTCGTCTTTAAAAGCAAGAACCTTATTTAGCAGCCATTTAAAGAAAAGTCCTGTTTCGTCGACATTAAAAATGTTATCAGGAGTGTACTCTTCTAAAACCTTCTAAACCGTGTTTTTCCATTGGTCACAGTAGGCGTCGCAAACGTTTCCACTTTCCCCAAAACAATCTTTTCTGTTATGCCATGTCGCTTCTTAAATTTATTCAATCAACTGGAACTAGCTTGGAAATCCGCTTGCCTCAAACGATTGGCTAACTCTAATGCCGTTTCTTTTATAGAAGGACCTGAGATTGGAAAGTTATTGTCACGGACAAGTTTAATCCACCTTAAAACAGCGTCGTCCACATTTCCAAAACTACACCTTATAGAACGTTTTCTGTCAGGTCCGTTATCTTCAAAAGTTTTCATATTATATATATTCAGTCAGACACAGTGAGGATGCAGGATTTGTCATTTTTATGTAGGACTTCCGTCCACAGGAAGTAGAGTTTAGGTCCCAGCCACCTACAGCGAGATCGCCTTTTGGGCAGGACACAGAAACGGAAGGAATGAGAGCAAGTCTAGCGACTTTGACAGAACAGTTTGTAGTGAGATTAGAGTACAGTAGATGGCGCCACCGTACAAGTACGATATTGCACATAGATGGGTGAGAGAATTTCAGGGGGACATAGGAAAGGATACCCATTTTACCAGTGGGTCAAACCTGGGGGCCGTCACTTTACGTGCTCGTCCGATGCACGGCGGATATTCAGCGATTGTTAGTAAATCACACCATCTCTGAAAGATCAGCCCAGGCTTGAACCCGGGGACCCAGCATCGACAGTCTGAAACACTAACCACTAAGCCATCCGCGGCTTAAAAGTTTTCATAACGAACTCCCGGATTTTTATAATTGCAGATACTGTACTTGAGGGAGCATCAAATTTAACCGCAATATCTTTTTGCGCATTCCCCTGTCCACGTTCTTCAACAACTCTACCTTTTCCACAACACTGAGAGAATTTCTTTTTGACATGGCGAACACACACCGTCAGTTAGAGAGACTGAAATTATCGCGAACACACACCGTAGGTTAGAGGGACGGAAACGACAAACTGTTTTACAGAGACGGAAGGTTATTTGAGGAGAGGGAAATGTGGAGACAATACCCGCCCCACTAGGTTACCCGTTGGCGGCGGAATGACCTTGACCATCTTTTTCTTCCTCTGTCGACATCTCCGTTTCATTTTTTTCTTACAACATTTTCATTACGTGGGTATACGGAAATTTGATATATGGAGGTCTGACTGTATGTTACTAGTTTTTCTCAGTCACAGAAAGATTTTTAATGACATATGGGTTAAATCTGAAAATGCCGCCCCGGTGGCGCAGTGGTCTAAGCGATGGCCTCTGATCATTCGTCCGAACGGGGTCCGGGTTCGAATCCCGGTGAGGCATGGATGTTGTGTTTGTCTTATGGCACTGGCTCTCTCCCTTCCCTGGAACCAGTGATCCTAAATTAGGGACGGGCGACTGCTTATAGCCCATTGAGTTGCTCACGGTGGTCGTTAAACCTCCAATCAAAAAAAAAAAAAAAAAATCTGAAAATAAAAAAAGGCATATTTACGTGCATTTATAACACTTCAGACAACTGATGATTTTCTTCTGTATCTAGCATCTGGAATATCCTGTTAAGTGTCCAATAATAGTCAGCAAGCATGCTGGAACTCCACTTTCCCTAGTACCTCTTTTCCATGACCGAGATGCCTTGGTGAAATCGCTGGCTATGTTCGTCGCTGACGACACCGAGATTATCAAAAAGAAGTCCAAGAAATGGATTTTAAGGCACATATTTCACCCGATATCTTTGAATAAAAGTAAGAGTTCACACACAATGTCACTCTAGTTATGTGCTTTAATTAAATTTTCCCTAAAGCTTTTCCGTAATACTTTTGAACGAACTCCACCCTGTGTTTTCAGCTTAGCTTAATAGAATTTCGATTTTTCCATCTTGAATCAAGCTCTGATTTGAGGGTCCACAATAACGCCCTCTTTCAGCATTGACCAATGGGGGATGTGCACCATTTTTCTGTCCAGGAGTAGACCTAAGTGATTAACACTTTGGCCATTCCTTCTTGATGTAATAACATTTCTTGTCTTACCTGCCCCACTCGCCCAAGAAATAACAAAATTTAGTATAACCAAGCTGCAAACTAAGTAACAGCGCAATGACTTTTAAATCGCCACAGATACTCCAAATGTGCTTGCCACACTGAATATTTTTCAAAAGGAATTTCATTTTCACGCTTTCCAACCGTAGGTTGAAGAAGCGTATATGCTCCAGCTTTTTCCGTCTGTCTGTTTGTCCGTCCGCACGATAACTAGCGTAAAAATGGTTCGATTTCGATGAAATTTTAGTATGTGGTAGGAGACAATCTAGGAAGGCATCGTATTGAAAATGGGCGAAATGGGGTCAAAGGTCAGGACACAAGAGTCCCTTATTTCGTCATAACTTACGTAAAAATGCTTCGATTGCGACAAAACTTCATGTTGTTCCGGAGATATACTGAACTGGTTCTGTTGAATATTGTCGAAATGGGGTCAAAGGTCAGGGCACAGGAGCGAGATTTATTCCTCAGCCATTATCCTCATAACTTGACTAAAAGTGCTTCTATTGTGACAAAACTTTAGTATGTTGTTCCGGTGGTATACTGAACCAATTCTGTTGAATATCATCGAAATGGGGTCAAAAATCAGGGCACAGGAACGAGATTTATTCCACAGCCATTATCCTCATAACTTGACTAAACATGCTTCTACTGCGACAAAACTTTCGTATGTTGTTCCGGAGGTATACTGAACCGGTTCTGTTGAGTATCGTCAAAGTGGGGTCAAAGGTCAGGGCACAGGAGCGATATTTATTTCACAGCCATTATCCTCATGAGTAATAACTTGAGTAATGATTTCTGGTATGTTGGAAAGCGTTTCATAATCAATGCATTGCATAATTTTACTAACTTGTTTCATAAGATTCTTTCATATTAGCGACATAAGCTAACAGCACCGAAGGAAATTTGTTTCCATTGTGCAAAAGGACACCTTTCAAACCAGTTTTAGAAAAGTCAATGAACAGTCGCCACTCTGTTGTTTTATGTTCATGACCAAGAGCATCCATCACAGAGCAAATATTGTCACAATAAACTAAATTATTTTCTTGGGAATACATTTTTTTGAACTCATCCTGGTGGTTACGAAAAAAACCACTCTTTAGTGTCTCGCTGAAGTAGGTTTCGGCCTAGACGCCGAAAGTTCGTCCTGTCTTTTGGACAAATTCAAATCCAGAACAAGTTCGTTTTTATCACCTTGAGTTAGCAGATGTGGCTCAGAAGATGTACTTTCTTCAAAAGTGGTCATGTTGCTCCTCATGTTGAATTAGAATTAGGCTAGCTGCATCGTTTTCCAAGTCTTCATATTCTGCAGTTACGTTTATTGGAGGCTGCAGTATAGGTAAGTCCTCACTGAGAGGAACTGGCCTAATAATATATTGCAAGTTTGGGTATATCGCTGTGTGTTTGGATTTACTTGTTATCCCTTTTGTGTTTGTTAAACAGGAATAACAGTCTGATGAATGATCTTTGGGTTCCCTTCAAACTATGGGAGCTGCCCTGATGGCGCAGTGGTCTAAGCGCTGGCTTATGACCATTCGTCCGAGAACAGTCCGGGTTCAAATCCCGTGAGGCATGGATGTTGTGTATGTCTTACGGCACTGTCTCTCTCCCTTCCCTGGAACTAGTGGCCCTAAATTAGGGACGGGTGACTGTTTATAGTACATCGAGTTGCTCACGGTGATCGTTAAACCTTCATTCAAAACAAGTTAGTAAAATCATGCAATGCATTGATTATGGTTCACTTTCCAACATATTAGAAATTACGCACTCAGACAAACCCTTCTCCCTACCCTGACTATTGATTCGTTCAGTATACCTTCGGAACAACATACTAAAGTTTTGTCGCAATAGAAACATTTTTACTGAAGTTATTGGCTGTGGAATAGATCTCGCTCCTCTGCATTGACCTTTGACCCCATTTCGATTATATTAAACAGAATTGGTTCAGTATACGTTCGGAACAACATACTAAAGTTTTGTTGCAATAGAAGCATTTTTAGTCAAGTTATGAGGATAATAGCTGTAGAATAAATCTCGCTCCTGTGCCCTGACCTTTGACCCCATTTCAATTATATTGAACAGAACCGGTTCAGTATGCCTCCTGGAACAACATGATAAAGTTTTGTCCCAATCGAATCATTTTTACGTAAGTTATGACGCATAAAAGCGATGGAATGGATCCCGCTCCTATGTCCTGACCTTTGACCCCATTTCCTCCATTTTCAATAGTGTTCATCCCCAGGTTGTCCCTTTCAGATACTAAAATTTCATCGAAATCGAACTATTTTTACGCGACTTATTGTGCGTACGGACAAAGCTGGAGCATATACGTTTCTTTTTTTTTTTTTTTTTTTTTTGATTGGAGGTTTAACGACCACCGTGAGCAACTCAATGGGCTATAAGCAGTCGCCCGTCCCTAATTTAGGGTCACTGGTTCCAGGGAAGAGAGAGAGCCAGTGCCGTAAGACAAACACAACATCCATGCCTGACCGGGATTCGAACCCGGACCCCTTACGGACGAATGATCAGAGGCCACTGCCTTAGACCACTGCGCCACCGGGGCGGCATACGTTTCTTCAACCTACGGTTGGAAAGCGTAAAGGAAAAAGATCTATGGGAACCCTTTGCCCATTTTGTCAGACGCTTCAGATAAGTTGAGCAGCAGATATGAGGGGCCGAGTTCTTTATCTTGGTCACCTACTTGACAGCCAAAATTATAGCTCATAACATTTTTTTAACGAGTCGCGAAATTTTGCTGTTGAGCTTTAAATGTCGGTTTTCCACACACATAGATGATTTAAACACTTTCTTGGCATAATGGCACAGTATCAACCACAACGCAGTTGCCCTAATCCAGTCACTAAACAAAAGAGAACTGAAACTATCAGGGCTTACACAGTAAATGTCAGCTGACTACTGCATAGCTTGCTCAGACTAGTGACGTGTTATGGCCAGGGCTTAGTTTCAGTGACGTGTTATGGCCAGGGTTTAATTTCTAAAGAAAAAAGTACCAGAGTACCCCCCCCCTTTTTTTTTTTCAAGCTACGCCATTAATCATTGCGTCATTACCAGTTTGATTGTATCCTGTTCTTTCACCCAATGAGAAGAGAGTGCTAAAAATAGCTGCGTCACCATGGCTGCAGGTCACGGGACCAAAACTTTCCTGTGTGGTTAATGCTGAAGACAAAAAAAAAAAGAAACGTCTCTTTCGTAGCTCCGGAGCTGAACTCTGGTGAGCTCCGGCACAAATTAAGCACTGGTTATGGCGCGACACGCTGCATAACTCTTCTGTCTGCTGCCTGCCTATATATACGGTAAAAAAAAAAAAAAAAATGGGGAAAAATTGCGTAACCAATTGTGACAAAATATGTAAAATATTTCAATATATTTAGTAATAAAAAGCTTCATCAGAGAAAAACTGTGTGAGATAGAAAAATTCTGATTGCATATTTAAATTCAGCGTGAAGAGTTATGCCAGAAACACCAGTGTTCCGTGCGCCAAAAATCATATTCACGAGTGCTATTTACGAACTTGTCCATTTAAAGAGATGTCTGCTTTAGGAATCTGATCGCCCCAAGTGTCCCCCCTTTTCTCTCCGCCGTATCCACTACTGTGCTGAAATAAGAAGAATAAAGAAAATTGTTTTGCCGTACGTTTCATAATACCCGGCCGTTATGTGAACATTTTTGTTTGGGAAGCGCAGAAAATTTTGGGTACAATTTGATTCAATTTTCTTACGTTAATATTGTTCAGTCAATAGAGTTCAAATGTTGCAAAGTTGCTCGTGTTCTGGGGCTATTTTGGGGTTGGCAAATGGCTGTGCTGTTTGCAGAATCGTTTATTTGCTTAATTGCGTCTTTCATTTCCCACAAATTTTATTTCTTTAAATAAGAGCTTAAAATTTTCATCATTTAAAATTAGGTGCTATAGCAGATAGCACAGGCAGAAACCCAAACTTCTTGATCGTAGTAGAAACTGGGGTAACATTTAACATGCCTTGCTCTTGAGTAAGCTCGGCTAAATGGCTCCCCATATTTCTGCTTTTTAAATTTTTCATATTTTTCGTACAGCAGGTATAAAGAGCTTTGCGTTTTCCTTCACAGGGTTTTTTAATAATTTTCATGTGTCGGCCTGTTCTTTAGTTTTCTGAAACATTATGGCATCTGGAATATTTAAAATAAAAACATTTTTTTCTTTTAGCCACAGTTTTGTTGTGCCCCCCAAAAAATCGTTTTCTTTTGCCTTGAAATTTCAGTTTAATTAATGTTCTGCTAATTTCCCGTTGCTTAAAAATTTGGGGAGCGGGGGAAAGGGCGTTCTAAGTCATAATTTGGTTTGTTCTCTTCTCCAGCAATTTTGCGTGTTATCTACCTATCTATCTATCTATCTATCACTCATTCATTCCCTCCCTACCTCCAATAGGATCCATTGTTGTGCTTGCTTTCCATTTTTAGTAGTTTCATGTGATATGAAGTGTCGAGGGCCGGGTGTACGTAGCAGGGTAACGATAACTTGGCGTCTCTGTAATTATTTGATAGAATTTTTTTATTTTTTATACCTTCATCCTTTTTTTTTTTTTTTTTTTTTTTATGTATATAAAAGTTATATAAACAAGACTTGTTTAACATGTACAGGGGTTGGACGGAATAATATGAACATCTAGGAAAAGAAGGTTTTACGTATCTAGTAGAGTGTGGGACCACCATTGGCATTCAAAACCGCCTGAATCCTCCTTGGAATGGACGCATGCAAATCCTGGATGGTGGTTAGTGGGATGTTACACCATTCTTCATGCATAAATAAGGTTTTACGTGCCTAGTAGAGTGTGGGCCCACCTTTGGCATTCAAAACCGCCTGAATCCTCCTTGGAAATGGACGCAATGCAAATCCTGGATGGTGGTTAGTGGGATGTTGGCACCATTCTTCATGCATAAATAAGGTTTTACGTGCCTAGTAGAGTGTGGGACCACCTTTTGGCATTCAAATACGCTCTGAATCCTCCTTGGGAATGGACGCATGCAAATCCTGGATGGTGGTTAGTGGGATGTTACACCATTCTTCATGCATAAATAAGGTTTTACGTGCCTAGTAGAGTGTGGGACCACCTTTGGGCATTCAAAACCGCCTGAATCCTCCTTGGAATGGACGCATGCAAATCCTGGATGGTGGTTAGTGAGATGTTACACCATTCTTCATGCATAAATAAGGTTTTACGTGCCTAGTAGAGTGTGGGACCACCTTTGGCATTCAAAACCGCCTGAATCCTCCTTTGGAAATGGACGCATGCAAATCCTGGATGGTGGTTAGTGGGATGTTACACCATTCTTCATGCATAAATAAGGTTTTTACGTGCCTAGTAGAAAGTGTGGGACCACCTTTGGCATTCAAAACCGCCTGGAATCCTCCTTGGAATGGACGCATGCAAATCCTGGATGGTGGTTAGTGGGATGTTACACCATTCTTCATGCATAAATAAGGTTTTACGTGCCTAGTAGAGTGTGGGACCACCTTTGGCATTCAAAACCGCCTGAATCCTCCTTGGAATGGACGCATGCAAATCCTGATGGTGGTTAGTAGGGATGTCATTACACCATTCTTCATGCAAAAATAAGGTTTTACGTGCCAAGTAGAGTGTGGGACCACCTTTGGCATTCAAAACCGCCTGAATCCTCCTTGGAATGGACGCATGCAAATCCTGGATGGTGGTTACAGTGGGATGTTACACCATTCTTCATGCATAAATAAGGTTTTACGTGCCTAGTTGAGTGTGGGACCACCTTTGGCATTCAAAACCGCCTGAATCCTCCTTGGAATGGACGCATGCAAATCCTGGATGGTGGTTAGTGGGATGTTACACCATTCTTCATGCATAAACAAGGTTTTGACGTGCCTAGTAGAGTGTGGGACCACCTTTGGCATTCAAAACCGCCTGAATCTTCCTTGGAATGGACGTGCATGCAAATCCTGGATGGTGGTTAGTGGGATGTTACACCATTCTTCATGCATAAATAAGGTTTTACGTGCCTAGTAGAGTGTGGGACCACTCTTTGGCATTCAAAACCGCCTGAATCCTCCTTGGAATGGAAGCATGCAAATCCTGGATGGTGGTTAGTGGGATGTTGGCACCATTCTTCATGCATAAATAAGGTTTTACGTGCCTAGTAGAGTGTGGGACCACCTTTGGCATTCAAAACCGCCTGAATCCTACTTGGAATGGACGTATGCAAATCCTGGATGGTGGTTAGTGGGATGTGTCACACCATTCTTCATGCATAAATAAGGTTTTACGTGCCTAGTAGAGTGTGGGACCACCTTTTGGCATTCAAAACCGCCTGAATCCTCCTTGGAATGGACGCATGCAAATCCTGGATGGTGGTTAGTGGGATGTTACACCATTCTTCATGGCATAAATAAGGTTTTACGTGCCTAGTAGAGTGTGGGACCACCTTTGGCATTCAAAACCGCCTGAATCCTCCTTGGAATGGACGCATGCAAATCCTGGATGGTGGTTAGTGGGATGTTACCCCCATTCTTCATGCATAAATAAGGTTTTACGTGCCTAGTAGAGTGTGGGACCACCTTTGGCATTCAAAACCGCCTGAATCCTCCTTGGAATGGACGCATGCAAATCCTGGATGGTGGGTTAGTGGGATGGGTTACACCATTCTTCATGCATAAATAAGTGTTTTACGTGCCTAGTAGAGTGTGGGACCACCTTTTGGCATTCAAAACCGCCCTGAATCCTCCTTGGAATGGACGCATGCAAATCCTGGATGGTGGTTAGTGAGATGTTACACCATTCTTCATGCATAAATAAGGTTTTACGTGCCTAGTAGAGTGTGGGACCACATTTGGCATTCAAAACCGCCTGAATCCTCCTTGGAATGGACGCATGCAAATCCTGGATGGTAGTTAGTGGGATGTTACACCATTCTTCATGCATAAATAAGGTTTTACGTGCCTAGTAGAGTGTGGGACCACCTTTGGCATTCAAAACCGCCTGAATCCTCCTTGAATGGACGCATGCAAATCCTGCATGGTGGTTAGTGGGATGTTACACCATTCTTCATGCATAAATAAGGTTTTACGTGCCTAGTAGAGTGTGGGACCACCTTTTTGGCATTCAAAGCCGCCTGAATCCTCCTTGGAATGGACGCATACAAATCCTGGATGGTGGTTAGTGGGATGTTACACCATTCTTCATGCATAAATAAAGTTTTACGTGCCTAGTAGAGTGTGGGACCACCTTTGGCATTCAAAAACCGCCTGAATCTTCCTTGGAATGGACGCATGCAAATCCTGGATGGTGGTTAGTGGGATGTTACACCATTCTTCATGCATAAATAAGGTTTTACGTGCCTAGTAGAGTGTGGGACCACCTTTGGCATTCAAAACCGCCTGAATCCTCCTTGGAATGGACGCATACAAATCCTGATGGTGGTTAGTGGGATGTTAACACCATTCTTCATGCATAAATAAGGTTTTACGTGCCTAGTAGAGTGTGGGACCAATTTTGGCATTCAAATACGCCTGAATCCTCCTTGGAATGGACGCATGCAAATCCTGGATGGTGGTTAGTGGGATGTTACACCATTCTTCATGCATAAATAAGATTTTACGTGCCTAGTAGAGTGTGGGACTACCTTTGGCATTCAAAACCGCCTGAATCCTCCTTGGAATGGACGCATGCAAATCCTGGATGGTGGTTAGTGAGATGTTACACCATTCTTCATGCATAAATAAGGTTTTACGCCTAGTAGAGTGTGGGACCACCTTTGGCATTCAAAACCGCCTGAATCCTCCTTGGAATGGACGCATGCAAATCCTGGATGGTGGTTAGTGGGATGTTACACCATTCTTCATGCATAAATAAGGTTTTACGTGCCTAGTAGAGTGTGGGACCACCTTTGCAGCATTCAAAACCGCCTGAATCCTCCTTGGAATGGGACGCATACAAATCCTGGGATGGTGGTTAGTGGGATGTTACACCATTCTTCATGCATAAATAAGGTTTTACGTGCCTAGTAGAGTGTGGGACCACCTTTGGCATTCAAAAACCGCCTGAATCCTCCTTGGAATGGACGCATGCAAATCCTGGATGGTGGTTAGTGGGATGTCATGACCATTCTTCATGCATAAATAAGGTTTTACGTGCCTAGTAGAGTGTAGGACCACCTTTGGCATTCAAAACCGCCTGAATCCTCCTTGGAATGGACGCATGCAAATCCTGGATGGTGGTTAGTGGGATGTTACACCATTCTTCATGCATAAATAAGGTTTTACGTGCCTAGTAGAGTGTGGGACCACCTTTGGCATTCAAAACCGCCTGAATCCTCCTTGGAATGGACGCATGCAAATCCTGGATGGTGGTTAGTGAGATGTTACACCATTCTTAATGCATAAATAAGGTTTCCTTACGTGCCTAGTAGAGTGTGGGACCACCTTTTGGCATTCAAAACCGCCTGAATCCTCCTTGGAATGGACGCCTTACGCAAATCCTGGATGGTGGTTAGTGGGATGTTACACCATTCTTCATGCATAAATAAGGTTTTACGTGCCTAGTAGAGTGTGGGACCACCTTTGGCATTCAAAACCGCCTGAATCCTCCTTGGAATGGACGCATGCAAATCCTGCATGGTGGTTAGTGGGATGTTACACCATTCTTCATGCATAACATAAGGTTTTACGTGCCTAGTAGAGTGTGGGACCACCTTTGGCATTCAAAACCGCCTGAATCCTCCTTGGAATGGACGCATGCAAATCCTGGATGGTGGTTAGTGGGATGTTACACCATTCTTCATGCATAAATAAGGTTTTACGTGCCTAGTAGAGTGTGGGACCACCTTTGGCATTCAAAACCGCCTGAATCCTCCTTGGAATGGACGCATGCAAATCCTGGATGGTGGTTAGTGGGATGTTACACCATTCTTTCATGCATAAATAAGGTTTTACGTGCCTAGTAGAGTGTGGGACCACCTTTGGCATTCAAAAACCGCCTGAATCCTCCTTGGAATGGACGCATGCAAATCCTGGATGGTGGTTAGTGGGATGTTACACCATTCTTCATGCATAAAATAAGGTTTTACGTGCCTAGTAGAGTGTGGGACCACCTTTTGGCCATTCAAAACCGCCTGAATCCTCCTTGGAATGGACGCATGCAAATCCTGGATGGTGGTTAGTGGGATGTTACACCATTCTTCATGCATAAATAAGGTTTTACGTGCCTAGTAGAGTGTGGGACCACCTTTGGCATTCAAACCGCCTGAATCCTCCTTGGAATGGACGCATGCAAATCCTGGATGTAGTGGTTAGTGGGATGTTACACCATTCTTCATGCATAAATAAGGTTTTACGTGCCTAGTAGAGTGTGGGACCACCCTTGGCATTCAAAACCGCCTGAATCCTCCTTGGAATGGACGTGCATGCAAATCCTGGATGCGGTTAGTGGGATGTTACACCATTTTTCATGCATAAATAAGGTTTTACGTGCCTAGTAGAGTGTGGGACCACCTTTGGCATTCAAAACCGCCTGAATCCTCCTTGGAATGGACGCATGCAAACTCCTGGATGGTAGTTAGTGGGATGTTACACCATTCTTCGATGCATAAATAAGGTTTTACGTGCCTAGTAGAGTGTGGGACCACCTTTGGCATTCAAAACCGCCTGAATCCTCCTTGGAATGGACGCATGTAAATCCTGGATGGTGGTTAGTGGGGTGTTACACCATTCTTCATGCATAAATAAGGTTTTACGTGCCTAGTAGAGTGTGGGACCACCTTTGGCATTCAAAACCGCCTGAATCCTCCTTGGAATGGACGCATGCAAATCCTGGATGAAGTTAGTGGGATGTTACACCATTCTTCATGGTGCATAAATAAGGTTTTACGTGCCTAGTAGAGTGTGGGACCACCTTTGGCATTCAAAACCGCCTGAATCCTCCTTGGAATGGACGCATGCAAATCCTGGATGGTGGTTAGTGGGATGTTACACCATTCTTCATGCATAAATAAGGTTTTACGTGCCTAGTAGAGTGTGGGACCACCTTTGGCATTCAAAACCGCCTGAATCCTCCTTGGAATGGACGCATGCAAATCCTGGATGGTGGTTAGTGGGATGTTACACCATTCTTCATGCATAAATAAGGTTTTACGTGCCTAGTAGAGTGTGGGACCACCTTTGGCATTCAAAACCGCCTGAATCCTCCTTGGAATGGACGCATGCAAATCCTGGATGGTGGTTAGTGGGATGTTACACCATTCTTCATGCATAAATAAGGTTTTACGTGCCTAGTAGAGTGTGGGACCACCTTTGGCATTCAAAACCGCCTGAATCCTCCTTGGAATGGACGCATGCAAATCCTGGATGGTGGTTAGTGGGATGTTACACCATTCTTCATGCATAAATAAGGTTTTACGTGCCTAGTAGAGTGTGGGACCACCTTTGGCATTCAAAACCGCCTGAATCCTCCTTGGAATGGACGCATGCAAATCCTGGATGGTGGTTAGTGGGATGTTACACCATTCTTCATGCATAAATAAGGTTTTACGTGCCTAGTAGAGTGTGGGACCACCTTTGGCATTCAAAACCGCCTGAATCCTCCTTGGAATGGACGCATGCAAATCCTGGATGGTGGTTAGTGGGATGTTACACCATTCTTCATGCATAAATAAGGTTTTACGTGCCTAGTAGAGTGTGGGACCACCTTTGGCATTCAAAACCGCCTGAATCCTCCTTGGAATGGACGCATGCAAATCCTGGATGGTGGTTAGTGGGATGTTACACCATTCTTCATGCATAAATAAGGTTTTACGTGCCTAGTAGAGTGTGGGACCACCTTTGGCATTCAAAACCGCCTGAATCCTCCTTGGAATGGACGCATGCAAATCCTGGATGGTGGTTAGTGGGATGTTACACCATTCTTCATGCATAAATAAGGTTTTACGTGCCTAGTAGAGTGTGGGACCACCTTTGGCATTCAAAACCGCCTGAATCCTCCTTGGAATGGACGCATGCAAATCCTGGATGGTGGTTAGTGGGATGTTACACCATTCTTCATGCATAAATAAGGTTTTACGTGCCTAGTAGAGTGTGGGACCACCTTTGGCATTCAAAACCGCCTGAATCCTCCTTGGAATGGACGCATGCAAATCCTGGATGGTGGTTAGTGGGATGTTACACCATTCTTCATGCATAAATAAGGTTTTACGTGCCTAGTAGAGTGTGGGACCACCTTTGGCATTCAAAACCGCCTGAATCCTCCTTGGAATGGACGCATACAAATCCTGGATGGTGGTTAGTGGGATGTTACACCATTCTTCATGCATAAGAAGGTTTTACGTACCTAGTAGAGTGTGGGACCACCTTTGGCATTCAAAACCGCCTGAATCCTCCTTGGAATGGACGCATGCAAATCCTGGATGGTGGTTAGTGGGATGTTACACCATTCTTCATGCATAAATAAGGTTTTACGTGCCTAGTAGAGTGTGGGACCACCTTTGGCATTCAAAACCGCCTGAATCCTCCTTGGAATGGACGCATGCAAATCCTGGATGGTGGTTAGTGGGATGTTACACCATTCTTCATGCATAAATAAGGTTTTACGTGCCTAGTAGAGTGTGGGACCACCTTTGGCATTCAAAACCGCCTGAATCCTCCTTGGAATGGACGCATGCAAATCCTGGATGGTGGTTAGTGGGATGTTACACCATTCTTCATGCATAAACAAGGTTTTACGTGCCTAGTAGAGTGTGGGACCACCTTTGGCATTCAAAACCGCCTGAATCCTCCTTGGAATGGACGCATACAAATCCTGGATGTTGGTTAGTGGGATGTTACACCATTCTTCATGCATAAATAAGGTTTTACGTGCCTAGTAGAGTGTGGGACCACCTTTGGCATTCAAAACCGCCTGAATCCTCCTTGGAATGGACGCATGCAAATCCTGGATGGTGGTTAGTGGGATGTTACACCATTCTTCATGCATAAATAAGGTTTTACGTGCCTAGTAGAGTGTGGGACCACCTTTGGCATTCAAAACCGCCTGAATCCTCCTTGGAATGAACGCATACAAATCCTGGATGGTGGTTAGTGGGATGTTACACCATTCTTCATGCATAAATAAGGTTTTACGTGCCTAGTAGAGTGTGGGACCACCATTGGCATTCAAAACCGCCTGAATCCTCCTTGGAATGGACGCATGCAAATCCTGGATGGTGGTTAGTGGGATGTTACACCATTCTTCATGTATAAATAAGGTTTTACGTACCTAGTAGAGTGTGGGACCAGCTTTGGCATTCAAAACCGCCTGAATCCTCCTTGGAATGGACGCATGCAAATCCTGGATGGTGGTTAGTGGGGTGTTACACCATTCTTCATGCATAAATAAGGTTTTACATGCCTAATAGAGTGTGGGACCACCTTTGGCATTCAAAACCGCCTGAATCCTCCTTGGAATGGACGCATGCAAATCCTGGATGGTGGTTAGTGGGATGTTACACCATTCTTCATGCATAAATAAGGTTTTACGTACCTAGTAGAGTGTGGGACCACCTTTGGCATTCAAAACCGCCTGAATCCTCCTTGGAATGGACGCATGCAAATCCTGGATGGTGGTTAGTGGGATGTTACACCATTCTTCATGCATAAATAAGGTTTTACGTGCTTAGTAGAGTGTGGGACCACCTTTGGCATTCAAAACCGCCTGGATCTTCCTTGGAATGGACGCATACAAATCCTGGATGGTGGTTAGTGGGATGTTACACCATTCTTCATGCATAAATAAGGTTTTACGTGCCTAGTAGAGTGTGGGACCACCTTTGGCATTCAAAACCGCCTGAATCCTCCTTGAATGGACGCATACAAATCCTGGATGGTGGTTAGTGGGATGTTACACCATTCTTCATGCAGAAACTGCTCGAGGTCCTTGAGAGATGCAGGAGGAAGATAACGGGATCTTACTCTGTTTTCCAACACAAACCACAGTGACTTGATGATGTTTAAGACTGGTGATTGGAGAGACCAATTAAGATGTGAAAGTTCGTCCTCAAGGTCCTTAAACCATGACTGGACATTCCGAGCTCTGTGAATTGGGGCGTCATCATCTTGATAGATGGCATCTCTTGCAGGAAACAATGCCTGAGCCATTGAATGGACTTGATCGGCAAAAATGATTTTATACGCCTTGCCAGTCTTCCGTCCTTTCAAGGTGATCAGGGGACCTGTTGAAAACCACGATATGGCCGCCCAGAGAATGACAAACCCACGACCATGCTGCACTGTTGGAAGCAGACAGTCTGTTGTAGGTTTGCGATCTTCTGACGGTGTTCTCCACACGTAAACACGTCCTACGGCGGGGAATAGTGTGAATGTGGATTCATCCGACCACATTACATGCTTCCATGCATAGGCAGTCCACTTTGCAAGCTCCTGGCACCACTGCCGTCGCCGTTGTGAATTCACCCGGGTCACCAGAGGTTTTGCAATAGAATGTCCTGTTTATGCAGTTCCCTGCACACTGCTTTCGCTGATACTGGGGTCTGGAGATGCAGATTGAGCTTCGTGCTCATTTTCTGCGCCGTGGTCTTCTTACTATGGGTAACAATCTTCTTTAATGCTCTCCTGTCTCTATCAGTCAGGGTCGTTTTCCGGCAGTTCTTGTGTTTCGCAGACGAGGTTTTGCCACGAACACTGCAAGCTATCATGACGCTAGACACAGTAGCTCTCGATACCCCCCACTTGCTTGGCGACTGTTGTCACGGAGGGACCAACTAGCCGGCCACCAACAATTAGTCCTGCTTCGAAGTCCGTTTGGTCGCTCATTTTGTCGTTACCCTGAAATAAATTTTGCAGCAAGGCACTTTAATTGCACTTAACCAGGACCTTGAGGTTCTAAACAAAGCCATTACAACCAAAAAGTGGTGGATACCTTTGCACATTGCGATGTGCGCAGCTGCATTTGAAGTCACGTCTCCGAGCGTGGTGTTCACAATATTCTGTCCAACACCTGTACATGCAGTTGTTGTACGTGTTTGTTTTAACATTCCCGTACCCTAAGATGTAGTGGTCGTAGTTTATGCTCCTGCCCGGGTGCCCAAATCAATAGTTATGCCACTGCATGAGTGTATAAAAGTCAGAAAAAATGAGCTTGAAGGTGAAAACATACATTAAAGGTACATTATGGTTTCTTTATTTTACATTTTAAGTCATACACAAAACCAACAAGATCACGTTTGTGGAAGTGTATTCGTATCACCGACAATTAGAGTTTCATTTATGAAGTTTAAAAGCTGTAAAAAGGGAGTAAGTGTATTAAAATGTTCTCACTTCTTTTTTGCCTTATGAAATACGTATATGCACTTTAAATATGATATATAATATCGATAAAATCTGAATAGTAGTGAGCACATAAAGATGCTTTCATTTTTTTTTTTAGATTTAGAGGCTGCCTTTTAATCTCTCCATTTTTCTTTATTTTTTGTTTTGTTTTAAGCAGTACAAACATAATAGTGAGACAACATTTCTCTGACCTCAGCAGTTTTTGTCTTTTGAAACCCACGCATCATCAATTTTGCTATGTTCTTTGAAAAGGAAACAATAACTGGAGTCACCAATTACAAAAACGATGTTTTTACACACTAGTGACTCTTATGACTTTGTGCTTGTGACATAAAGGTTGTTTTTCTTCGGCCGTCGCGAGCCACTGCGTCATATGGCGAGCTGAAAGGAACTTGGATTCGATTAATGTTAGCTGACGAGCGCGTTCGAGTATCTGCTTCAAGGCTTTCTCCTCTTCCCATTGACGTCTCTGTCGTCTTATGTATTTCACCATCAGAACAATGATACTCATAGAGTAGAACAGAAGAACAACTACGATATAGATCATGGCTTGATGCTGCTGTTCGCTATCGGCGAAGCGACTACTGTTCGATGAAATGCGTTGCAGTTCGATTCCTACATCTGGGAAATTAGAACGCGAGAGTGCCACTAAGGTAGTTAGGTTCACAAAACATTTTTTGGAAGGGACGTATATTCCAAGTGGAGTGAATTTTGGAGGAAATCCATTATAAGATGATACAGAGTTCTGTATTCGTTCGGTTGGAGCCAAATAAAATTTAGGTGACTTCCGGTAGTCCATAGTACTCTTAGGCGCCAGCTTTGGCAGTCCAGCAAGGTTGCTTAAAATCCCCAGAACAGTTATGAGTCTTTAACCCTGAAAAGAGAACGAATGTTTTAGGTACTTCATATATCATAATACTAAATTCAGATTTCAAAAACAGCCAAGACGCATTTAAAAAGTTCCTGGATTGAATGGCAAATACCAGGGATGTATTGGGTTCGCCAAAAATTTCGTTCGGTTTTTAATTAAAAATAAAAGACACATTTTCCATTTTCACCAATAACTTTATTGAACAACGCATTAACCGTTTTGTTCGACTGCCTTCTGCCATCTTTCAGCCAACTCCATAATGCCATCTTTCCAAGACTTTTTATCTTTTTGAGACTGTTCCAGGTGTCTTTTACAGTCTTCCAGGGAATTTAAATTTTTTCCATTAAGATAATTTTGTAAATATCAAAATAAATGGAAATTCGAAGGTGCAATATCTGGTGAATACGGCGGACGAATCAGAACTTCCCAGCCAAGCTGTAACAGTTTTTGCCTGGTCATCAAAGAAACATGCGGTTTTGCGTTATCCTGATGGACGATTATACGTTTTCTGTTGACTAATTCCGGACGCTTTTCGTCGGGTGCTGCCTTTAGTTAATCGAATTGGGAGCGATACTTGTTGGATTTGGTTGTCCGGAAGAAGCTCATGATATATAGAATACTCCCTTCCTATTCCACCATATACACAACTTCACCTTCTTTGGGTGAAGACCGGCCTTTGGTACCATTGGTGGTGGTTCATCTCACTTGCCCCACGATCTCTTCCGTTCCACATTATTGTAAAGTATCCACTTTTCATCGCCCGTCACAATTTGTTTTAAAAACGGGGCGTTTTCGTTACGTTTAAGTTGAGAATCGCGTGCAGAAATACGGCGAAGAAGGTGTTTTTCGCTTAACTTATGGGGAACCCAAACATCAAAGCGATTAACAAAACCAAACTGGTGCAAATGAATTTCAACGCTTGATTTGGATATTTTGGGTATGTCGAATATCTCCCTCATGGTATAACGTTGATTTTTCTCAATTAATATCTCGATTTCAATCAACTTCAACTGGTCTACCCAACCGTGGAGCATCGTCCAGGCAGAAATCTCCAGCACGAAACTTCGCAAACCACTTTTGACACGTTCGATCAGTCACAGCACCTTCTCCATACATTGTACATTTTTTTTTAGTTTTAGTTACGTTTTTGCCTTTCTTGAAATAATAAAGCATGACATGTCGAAAATGTTGCTTATTTTCTTCCATCTTCAATATTAAAGTGGCTTAACAAAAATTTACCAATTTTGATAAGTTTTTTTTTAAATGCTTCCTGATATGTCAGCTGTCACAATACAATCTAACAAAACTGTTTCGAATGATGTTAAAGACAACTAATCGCTACTGTCCACTAGTCACTAGTTCTGCGGAAAAACCGAACGAACTTTTGACCAACCCAATATATAGAATTTTTCTGGGGGTAAGGGGGCCAACGAAAAACGGAAGCCATGAAATACAAGATTACACCAGTACACAATACAAATTTGAAGTTGTGATTCCGTCTATTGGTGTAAGTTATGAAAAGAGTGGTAAGTCAAATAATATCCGAAAATTTCATCGTCCTGGAGCGGGAATCCAATCCGCGACCCCCCCCTCCCCCGTCTTACTCGGAAACTTGAGACTTGGTCGTTCTGGGTGGTGTAGTGGGTAGCATACTCGAGCGCAAATCGGGAGACGCGAGTACGATTCCCGCTCCAGGACGATGCAATTTTCTAGTTTTCGGATGTTGTATGACTTACCACTCTTGTCATAATTTTGTGGCGTGCCTGCCCTGCAGGACGCACATTATATAAAGGCAGATAGCAGTGTGAGCACATGCCAGTGTAGTATAGTGGATAGCACTCGGAGCTCCGGAGTCGAGCGGACATGTGACGTGCCTGCCCCGCAGGACGCACATGAGATAAAGGCAGACAGCAGTGAGAGCATATGCCAGTGTAGTATAGTGGATAGCACTCGGAGCTCCGGAGCCGAGGGGAGATGTGACGTGCCTGCCCCGCAGGACGCACATGAGATAAAGGCACATAGCAGTGAGAGCACATGCCAGTGTAGTATAGTGGATAGCACTCGGAGCTCCGGAGCCGAGGGGAGTTGTGACGTGCCTGCCCCGCAGGACGCACATGAGATAAAGGCAGATAGCAGTGAGAGCACATGGCAGTGTAGTATAGTGGATAGCACTTGGAGCTCCAGAGCCGAAGGGAGATGTGACGTGCTTGCCCCGCAGGACGCACATGAAATAAAGGCAGATAGCAGTGAGAGTAAAAATATAGTTGAACCCGCTTACAGCGAGAAACTTGTAACCTACGTAAATCCTCGTTAAATCCGGGCGCTAGCTAAATCCGCGTCGGGCTGAAAAATCTCACCGTATAAAAATACGCATACGTAGCAATTCACATATAAAGTAGGGTCAAGAGCGTCTAGAAAATGCGACGCCATAGCATTAGAGAGACGAGTTCCCTCTTTTAGTGACGTCACGCAGAAACAAAAGCTTCCGATTGGTTTCCAACGCTGTTGTGTATAATGTCAAACATGGCGTCGACGTATGAGGCAGTGTAACATCAGAGTGACGTCACAAAGGGAGGTAACTAATCTCTTTAATGTCATGATGTTGCACTTTCTAGAAGGCCTTAGTAGAGCCCGCTTATAAAGAGCTGGTATTTAACGAGATTTCGAATTTAAAGAGCAAAACAGGAACTTTTGTTTGGTATAATGTTAATTCAAAGGTAATTTAACTGTTTTTAACGAACAAAATTTTATGAAGTTCCCGGATTTAACGAAGGAGATAAAAGCTAAGAAGATCACTTTTAACAACTCAATGAAATTCCATATTTAACGTGGCAAAAAGAATCTACTCCGCAGCGCCCTGGAATGGAGAAATAGAAATGGTGGCATACAGAATCAAACTGCAACAGCACAGGCAAATCTTGGTGTGATAGTGGAAGAATGTTGATAGAAAAGCAATGGGGCTGGGGTACATCAAATGCTTGGGTTGCGCGTCAGCAGAGCTAAAAAGAGGCCACCTACTCCTAGGCAAAATGAGAATGGGTGGGACCAGTAAGTAGATTTCTGGGAGGACAGCTACAGAGATGGATAGAAGAGTAATGGAATGGGATATCGCCGGAGAGGAAACAGGAGATGATTCCTGGAATTATGGCCATTTACCCTTTCACCCTCCAAATGAGCGTTACATTGGGAGGTTCGGCGATGCTTTTGCTTCATGTGTGTTGGGTAGTTAAACTGCGGTCAGTTCACGTGGTGATCAAATTGAATATACTTGAAATATTTCATTCATTAACTATAGTACTAACGTAGTTCATTAAATATTTCCAGTTGTTTTTTATATATAATTTAAACGTACATGAATATCATCACGTGTGCATATTTTTACACGATGGGACTTTTCACCCGTAGCGAGCGCTCAGATTTTATGATGGCTTCATCCGATCCCCATCTCCTCGTTATTAGCGGACTCTACTGTACGTTTATATTATATATCCATATACATTAAAGTGCCAGCGCCGCTCCGGTGGCGTAGTGGTCTAAGCGATGGCTTCTGATCATTCGTCCGAAAGGGGTCCGGGTTCGAATCCCGGTGAGGCATGGATGTTGTGTTTGTCTTATGGCACTGGCTCTTTCCCTTCCCTGGAGCCAGTGACCCTAAATTAGGGACGGGCGACTGCTTATAGCCCATTGAGTTGCTCACGGTGGTCGTTAAACCTCCAAAAAAAAAGTGCCAGAAAAACTGGTACAGACGAGCTTATGCAAAATACATAGCAACGTCACCTATGCGCGTACTCGGTTGTGTCCGCCAGTGCGTATATAAAGAGTAAACATCCTTGCCAGCTGTTTTCGGCGTGAGAATGACAAGTAATACCGATTTAAGCGATTTTCAACGCGGTGTCATAGTTGGCGCTAGTGAGATCGGCCATAGTTTTTTGGGGGTAGAAACGAAGTTCGGATTTTCACGGACGACCATTGCAAGGGTGTACCGTGAATACAAGAATTCCGGCAAAACCTCCAACCTACGATACCAGTGTGGCCGTTAAAAAAAACATTGGGTGAAAGTGACCATCGTCGGCTGTCAAAAATCGTTTCACGCGACAGGCGTGCAACACTTTCGCAGGTATCATCGGAATTTCAATGCTGGAGCCTAAACAAGCGTCCGGACTGTGCAACGTACCCTGCACGATATGGGCTATGGGAACCGACGCCCAACTCGAGTCCCCTTGATGGGTGCAAGACACAGGGCTACGCGCCTCGCTTGGGCACCGCAACACCGCCACTAGACACTTGATAACTGGAAACAAGTAGCCTGGTCTGACGAGTCGCCTTTGCAACTGTATCGGGCAGATGGAAGGATTCGTGTGTGGCGCAAACCCCATGAAGTCATGGATCCCGCCTGTCAACAGGGAACTGTACCGGCTGGTGGGGGGGGGGTCCGTAATGGTATGGGGTGTGTTTAGCTGGACTTCACTGGGACAGCTGGTACGTCTACAAACGTCTGTGACCGGCCAACGCTATGTGCGCATCCTTTCTGACGAGGTACCCCCGTTCATGTCCTGCATTCATGCTGATGGGTTGGGCCTGTTCGAACAGGACAATGCACGTCCACACAAATGTCGGGACGCCACATTATAGTTAGAAGAGCATTCATCTGAGTTTGGGGAGTTGCCATTCCCACCCAAGTCCCCACATCTGAACGTGATAGAACACATTTGGGATGCCATGCAACGCGCTATCGAACACAGGAATCCGAGACCTCGGAATACACCCGAATTGTGGAACGCTCTGCAGGAAGTATGGTGTGCATTGCCTACAGCATATTTCCAGAAGCTAGTGGAGTCCATGCCCCATCGTATTTCTGCAGTCCTGCGCTCCCGTGGGGGACCTACCAAGTATTCGACTGGTGTACCAGTTTTTCTGGCACTTCAGTGTGTACTATAACATGTGCCAACAGTTTTTCACCATTTTGTAGCTCTTTAATGTTGGTTACAGATAGCACTTTTCTCTTAGACATTTTGTTACTCATAGAAGTGTAGGATTCCAACTTAACGGCTAAATGAGGTTGATCGCTGTTTAACGATACGCATAAAGCAAAAGCAGTACCGATCCTCCAATGCAATGCTCATTTGGAGGGTGAAAGCCCTCCTTTCAACTGTCGGATCGAATTGTCACCTCCTGCTTCCTCTCAGACCACAATTCCATTCCATTACTCCCCTATTCCTCTCGGCAATGGCCGCCCAAAAATCTACTCAATATACACTGCTCGTCAAAAATTAAGCACGGATCACAAAAAATGCGAATAAAATGAAAACGAGTAGAGCAATCGGAATGAAAATTGGTGGAGAGGCATATTTTGTAATGTAAATGCTTAATATCCACTCAAAAATAATTTCACATGTATCCTTAGATGCCAGACAGGAACACGGTGAGGAAAGCGTATTTTGCTAATGGTCATAATTTGTTATTACAGGTCACGGTCAGAATTTCCGAATACCCAATTTGTTGAACATGTCCCAAAGAAGACGTCTGCGAGACTCCGAAAGGTGAAGAACTGTCGGATGGATGGAAGCTGGGCAAACAGTCACCGAATTGGCCAGATTCTTTAATGTCCAGCATTCCGTCATCTCAAGGCTGTGAAGACAATTCCAAATAAGTGAAACCGTTTTCAAAAGATCTGTTGCAGGTCGTCCGAGAAGTACAACACCACAGGATGAACGCTATATCGAACTCTTAACTAAAAGGAACCGTAATGCATGTGTATCATCTCATCTTTCTGACCTTATGTCATTCACAGGCAGGTGGATATCGCTCTCAACTGTTTCGAAGAGGCTCCACAAGGTCGGGCTCTATGCCAGGCAAGCAGTTGTATGTGTACCATTAATCCCCAGACATAGACAGGCTCGCCTGAGGCGGTGTAAAGAGCATGTAGGCTGGACCAGAGAACAGTGGGTCCATGTCCTTTTCACAGATGAATTCAGGTTTTCCCCGGAATTGACAGCAGGCGTGTGTAGATCTGGAAGGAGGTGGGCACCCGCTACCAGCCACAAAACATCATCGAAAAATATGCTTCACGTGGTGGTGGAAAAACTGTGTAGACTGGATTTTTATTAGGTGGACACACTAACCTCCCTCCGTGTGCTTCCTGGAGGTACCGTTACTGCTCAAAGGTATCGGGATGAGATCCTTGACCACTATGTCAAGCCTTATGCTGATGCCTTTAGACAAGATTTCATTTTTATGGACGATAACGCTCGTGTACACAAGCCAGACTTGTCGACCAATCCCTTGATGACGAAGGAATTTAACGAATGGAGTAGCCTGCATACTCTCCGGAACTGAATCTCATAGAACATTTATGGAATCCCTCGGGAGGTGTGTTTCGGTCCTCATACCTCCTACCCAAACCCTCAGTGACCTTTAAACTGCTCTGGTGCGTGAATGGAAATCGTTGCCATCCCACTCTTTGGATTTTCTTATTGAGGGTATCAATCGATGCTGCCAGGCTTGCATTTATGCCAGAGGTGGCCGCATTCCATATTAACACGATTTGGTGTTCATATCACGTTTTTCTTATTCCGAGTTTTTTGGATACCTTCTTTCATCTGCGCGTTTGTTCGGGTTATATGCAATCAAGTTTCCCGATATTTGTATGATATCTACCTTAAAACTTGTATGTCTGGCGGTGTTAAATTTGAATAAATTTGTTCCCATAGTTTTGGAGTTATGATGATTTATGTGATCCGTGCTTAACTTTTGACGAGCAGTGTATATGCGTGAACCTCATCCATCATCCTTTTGCCCAGGAGTAAAGGCGCCTATTTTCAAATCTGTTGGCGTGATAGGCCCAAGGAGAAGGTATAGAAGAATGTCTTGCACAACTCGCTTGTAGAACGTCTGATGAACTCCCTTCTCATTACTTTTCTATCAACATCCTTCCACTAGCACACCAAGATTCCGCTACACTCTTTCAGTTTTGTCCTGTATGCCAGTGGTTCCCAAAGTGGGTACGTTTCCGCGGTTTAGTTAGCTACCATATCGAGTCTCATAGTGAACCTATTTTCATGTCAACAAATTAACTTTTTTCAGTTCTGTGCAATGAAATTGGCAGCAAGCGTAAGAGATTGCTGCTTCACTCAGAAGTGCAATGGTTGTCGCGTGGGAATGTTCTTTACCGTTTTTCGAGCTGCACAATGAAGTGCTCTTGTTTTTTAAGGAAAACAAATTTCACTTTTCTTCACGACTAGATGACATAGTTTGGCTTCTATTCAGCTAATATTTTTGAAAAATGAGCGAATAGAACTTATCATTACAGGGTGAAAGTATTAAACTGTTTTATGTTGAAAACAAAACACAGACAATAATCATAAAAAAAAAACCCTTCGCTGTGGGAAAGCCGAATTACAGGGAACGACTGTGACCAATTTCCACGACTGGATCCCTCTTTGCCACAAAATGAGCAAACGGTTGGAAACTTTAATGACATTAAACATTAATGAATGAAATACGGCATTACACCATTGCACAGTACAAATTTAGAAGCTACGAATCCATTTATTTGTGTAAACATGACATTAATAATAAGTCAGATACTATCCGAAAACTTCCAAATTTCGTCGTCCTGGAGCGAGTATCGAACCCGTGTCTCCCGAATAGCGCTCGAGCATGCTATCCACTACACCACCCAGAACGACCAAGTTTCAAGATTCCGATTAATCTGAATATAACCATCACAGGATTCGCTAGGCGAAGCAATCGACATTCATAATACATATAGCGAATCTGGCGGATTAGAATTCATTCCCGTATTGCCCGGAGGTGCAGAATATCAATAAATGAAATACGGCATTACACCATTGCACAATACAAATTTAGAAGCGGTGAATCCGTTTATTGGTGTAAACATGACATGAATCGTAAGTCAGGACTTGAATGGTAAGTCATGACAAGAAGTATAGTTTTCAAGTTTGCGGATATTATCTGACTTACCATTCATGTATCAACTATGAAGAAATGCACTTGATCTGAACGACATCTTCACTGAACCAAAAGAAATAAAAAAAATTAAATTCGACCCAAGGAATCCCCAGTGTGTATTTAAATCCAATAAACTTTTCAGCTGTTAAGCGTCTATAAAATATTTTAGAATAAAGCGATTCCAATTATTCATCCACATAAATGCGCATATTTTTTCGACTAGGAAGAATGAATTAAATGTTTTTCTATTCTACCGTGGCAAAGCATCGAATTTTGTAAAGATGAAAGCTTCCGAACAAAAAAAAAAAAAAAAAGTGATGCGCATCTTTGGTAGCTGTTTTTCGCCGTGTTTTCATTAAGGCATGTCACACTATATGTACACTTTGTGAAGTAAGAGATTTTAGTTTCTTTTTTAATTTGCTCACAGACTTTCGAGTTCACTAATGCTGTTTAATTAGCTGTCAAGACCAAATGATATGACTTAGCGCGCCGAAAGCCTCAGAAAAGCTGAGCTTGTTTTCTAAGATTTATTAAAATCCGCTTGGCGGCAGGAATTGCTTGGGATTTAAAATCTTCTCTACTACGTGAAGAATGCAGAGGTGTAGCGATGAATTATGCATCCTCAGTGTCATACAGCAATCAGAAGATTTCCTTAATAATAAAACTGAGATACTAACTAAGACATATCTGACATTCCATTAAGTTACCAAACATTTCTCGTTACGAGGTTTTGACATTTCCCATGAATTTTACTCTATTAGGCGAAATTGATTTTTAGCAACTTTTTCTGCTGAGCTTTAAGCTCCATATATGTCAGATATATAAGTACTGTAAGGGGAATGACTATGAAGATTTTAACTTTCCGCTCAGGTATGTTTCATGTTTCCCAACGTTTTAGTACGTTGAGAAACAAAAATCGAACAAACAAGAAAGATTACACCAAATTTTCGGTTGTGAAATCCTTTTTTTTTTTTTTTTTTTTTTTTTTTTGATTGGATGTTTAACGACCACCGTGAGCAACTCAATGGGCTATAAGCAGTCACCCGTCCCTGATTTAGGGTCACTGGTTCCAGGGAAGGGAGAGAGCCAGTGCCGTAAGACGAACACAACATCCATGCCTCACCGGGATTCGAACCCGGACCCCTTACGGACGAATGGTAGGTATTGGTATTGGTATTGGAGGTTTAACGACCACCGTGAGCAACTCAATGGGCTATAAGCAGTCGCCCGTCCCTAATTTAGGGTCACTGGTTCCAGGGAAGGGAGAGAGCCAGTGCCGTAAGACAAACACAACATCCATGCCTCACCGGGATTCGAACCCGGACCCCTTACGGACGAATGACCAGAGGCCAGTGAAATCCTTACTGAAGCGAATAAAATTTATCAAAGTTATAAAAAGTTATTAATCCTTTCTGAAGCGAATAAAATTTATTTATCACAGTTATTAAATCCTTTCTGAAGCGAATAAATTTTATCAAAGTTATTAAAAGTCATTGGAGCCGGTTAGGAAAAAAAAAAAAGCAAGAATGTTGACACCGAATTTTCGGTTGTGAGTACGCCTTTTGAATCCTTTCTGACGCGAATAAAATTTATCAAAGTTATTCGAAGTCAATGGAACCGGTTAGAAAAATAATCAACCGGATTTATGCAATCGACGAAACATCCAGAAATAGAAACGACTACTTACTTCCACCAGCGGCTAAAAAGTATGTTATGAAAATTAAGAAATGGCGCACAAAAAGTTTCTCATAGCAGAAGGAAATTATCAGAGACAAAAAGATTTTCAAATCGAACAGTTGAAAAAAGAAGAAATATAGAAGGAAACATTATGTCACTCTACGCCTTCTAGCTGAAGAATTTTGCTTAATGCAGAAGCTGAAAATAGGCGAATATTCTTCATGGCAAAAGCTATGCTAAATTGAAAAAAGTTTTCAAATACGTTTCCCGGAAGCACATATAGTGAGAAATAGGTTTTGACGCTTACGACCCCTAGCGGGAAAGCTGGGCATTATTTAAAGAGGATAATGTTCCCTATCTTTATTGCAGTGAATGGCATACAGTAAAAAAAGAAATTTTCTCCAAGGGTTTTTAGAAGAGGAGATACAGCTGGAAACAGTACAAAAACACCACCTAGCGATAGAACTGTGAACTTCTAAAAAAATCTTCAAATACAAATTTAAAGTGTTCCACAAGACAAAGGGTATCCGGTGTTAATAGAATTTTTAAATCACACATTTAGAAGCAGATATATTGAGGAAAACAGATTAAACATTTGCGTCCCCTAGCGGCGAAATTGTGCATTATCTTGGGAAGGAAATATGCGCAAAGAGTTTAACCGAAAAATAATTTTTTCAATCGGGTTTCTAGTCCCGCCGATATTGTAATCGGAAACGTGAACTTAAGCCTTCTAGTAGCACACTTGTGCATTAAGACAAATTTTGAACTGTATGAGAAACATTTTGCACCAGAAACGCTCTTCAACAAAGAAATAATTTTAGAAATTGAACTCTTAGAAACAGAGACATCGACAAAAATATGGCATACATCTACGCTCCCTGGGGGAAAAAAACTATGCATTATTTTAAGCAGGAGGTATTCTCAAAAGATTTTCTGAGGTGAGCGGTATCCGTCCAAGAAATAATTTTTTCAATCGAGTTTTCAGAAGCTCAGATTTTGCTGCAAATACAGTATATCAGAAGCAGGAATAAACACACATCCTGGTGGCCGAACCATTCTTTACCAAAAATTAGAAATTATGTGCAAAACATTTTCCTTGAGGAGCTGTATCTGATGCAGGAGGAATTTTTCAAATCGTACTTTTAGAAGCAGAAATATCTAGGAAAACGCAATTTACCTTTACGCTCCCCAGTGGAAAATCTATGAATTCTTGAAAAATAGAGTGTAACTAAACAGACTGATATAAATGGCATCGAAAGGAAAAATAATTTTTTCAATCGGATATTTATCTAACCCACCTTCGTTTTGCTGATGTCATAGTCATTTTTGCAACTACCGCATCAGAGCTGCAGAGTATGATCCAAGAACTTGCTGACAAGAGTAAAGAAGTGGGATTAAAAATGAACTTTCAGACGACAAAAGTGATCAATGCTTTTACAAGAAATGAAGATTTATCGATTGATGGAGAAAAGCTGGAGATAACAGACACGTACGTTTATCTTGGACAGCAGATATCACGTGAGGGTCACATTGATGAAGAAATTAATCGGCGTACAAAACTTGCCTGGAGAGCTTTTGAAAGAAACAGCATAATTTTCAAGAGCAATATGCCATTATGTCTTAAAAGAAAAGTGTTTGATCAATGCATCCTTCCAGTGCTTACGTATGGTGCAGAGACGTGGACCTTAACTAAAAGAGACATACAAAGGCTGCAGACAACTCAAAGCAGCATGGAGAGGTGCATGCTTGGTGTAACCAGGAAAGATAAGTAAAGGAACTCGTGGATCCGAAAAATGACAAGAGTGGAAGACATCATGATCAGAGTTAAATCCCTGAAATGGCAATGGGCTGGGCATACTGCCAGAAGGACAGACCATCGATGGACAGCCGACATTTTAGATTGGATTCCAAGGGACAGGAAAAGACCCAGAAGAAGACCACATGGGAGATGGGTGGATGAAATTCGAAAGTATGCAGGAATGACATGGAGGAGACTGGCACAAGGCAGACCGTTGTGGAGGAAACTTGGGGAGACCTTCGTCCAGCAGTGGATTGATAATGGTTGACAATGATGATGATGATGATATGGAATAAAATGTATTTTGAATTTGATATCATCTGCATTTATGCCCTCTAGCGGTGAAGTTGTGCATCGAAAAAAATATCGGAATGCAAGGATCATCATTCACATATTTCAAGCTTCCCAATGAAAAAAAAAAAAAAATCCAATAGTTGCAGAGATATGATATCCAAGGACAGACGGACAAAGTTAAAACATAAACACAGTTTCTTTTTTGCAAAAGACGTGCTAAAAAGTACGTGCTTATGCTATCACAGTGTACGCCTGCCTGTCTGTGGACACCATGTCTCTGCAGCTATTAATACGATTTGGAAAAATCTTTTTACATTCGAAAGCCTGAACTGTGCGAACGACGTTTAATACGTTTTCGTCTTTCCCCGATGAATAACCTCCCCGCCAGGTGGCGTCAGTGCACATTAAAAATATATTTTATTGCATAAAATTGTTTCAAAAAACTCTTTTTTTCCTTCCGATAGCTTTTACCACGAATGCTTTTTTATTTATAGTTTATATTTGAAATAATGCATGGTGTTACACCACCAGGGGGCGCAAATACATAGTATGTTTTTCTTAAAACATCTGCTCCTGATATTTTGCAGACATTTTAAAAATTGAATATTTTGCCCACATTTTAAAATATTGTGACAAAATGCTTCGCCACAGAAGATGGCGCTAAAATAGGAAAACCACCAAAAAAAAAAAAAAAAAATCAACCTTCCTAAGCTTTATCGGACTAGTAAGTTGTTATTTACACTGAGGGATCACTGAATTTTGACTACCTACCTAATACTTCGTAGGTCTTCCTTTTGCCCTCAGTACAGTTGCTATTCGATGTGGCATGGATTCAGTAAGATGCATAACGTAATCTCTTCTTCCGCTGTAACTTAGTCCGTACGTCAGTAATTACGTTATGTGTGCTAAAGTCAATGTAATATTAGAAGGTATCCGTACGCATTACAAGAAAGAGGTCAATTGTAGTACTTACAAATACGTTTATTTTGCTTGCATGGTTTGTACTCCACACTCACATCCGGTTTTTTGGCGTACTCAGTAGAGTATCAGTGATTTTACATTCAATCGCAGTATAACAGCACGTCTATCATCAATAACATCAATCCAACTAAACATGATCATGATCATATGTAGAGGATTTTAGGAAGGGAGTTTCTGACCCCAGGTCTTAAACAACCCTTAGAAATAGGCAGCTAGGAGATTTAGGCTAGAGTGCCCGATAGGAAAGTGACACGTAAGCGAAGTAGAAAGGGGGAGGAAGACGCCCTTATTTATTACCTGGGGGCCAGTACCCAGGGTCCGACGGCTTAACGTGTCCATCCGACGCACGGTGGATATGTAGTGGATCGAGCGTTCGTACCTGCCTGGGATCGAACCTTAGGTCCTTTCCGCTGCAGTCACGAACGTTTGCCCACTAGGCCACCCGCGGTCCAATCCAACTAAATAACCTCCGCATTGCCCTTTTATCTATCGTTCTTATCCGGCCACACATACGTCACTCTTCTTCCGACCTCAGTGTGTTGCCAACTTCATTCTCGTTTGAGGGAAAAGTCATAACGTTGAGGCTTGAAAATATCTAAGAGAACGAACTCAAATTTACATAGAAAAAGAAACTCAAAATGAAAGTTAAAATAGAATATACGTTACAGATGCCGGAAGCAGTTGGGAGGTATGGCCAACCAAACTGTGTGCAATGCTGCCTTCCATACAAGTATGGAAGTGATTGGTGTTTCCAGATGCCTGATATGCCGTTCCATAGTGTCCCACAACTGCTCCGTGGGATTAATATCGGGGGAGTTCCGAGGTCAGTCGATATGCTGGATGTCTGAACCGTGTTCCTCAAAGCATTCGTGCGCAACATCGGACCTGTGGCTTGGCGCATTGTCATCTTGGAAGACATCGTCGCTATTCGAGAAAAATGTGTAGCATTGATGGGTGTACAGAATCAGCAAGCAATTCACGATAGTGGACACCAATCATACGTTGTTCTACATTCACCAGGGGTCCAAGTTCTTGCTAGATAAACATGCCCCACAACATAAAATCGCCTCCACCAGCTTGCAATGTGGAAACCATGCAGGATCGATCGAGTGCCTCATGTTTTTTGCGCTAAATACTTACACTAGCATCCATGGAGTGGAGTAAAAAACGCTACTCGTCAGACCAGCACACTTTTTCCAGTCACCCGACGTCCAACTTGCATGATCTTTGCACCAGGCGAGTCTTTTGCGCCGATGAACCGTGGTTAGGACAAAGAATATTTAACGCTTAAAGAAGGCCAACTCTCATAGAGATAACGTAAAACAGGCGGCAACAGCGCCACTACTTAAGAGGTAATAATGCTCTTCGGGAAAGTTAACATTCAGGAGCAAAACTTGTTAGGGGGACAAAGCCAGTGAAGCTTTTCTTTGATCCACGATGGTTTCCTTCGATCTGATGACTATTTGCTTAGAGCAGTTTTTAGCACGTCTCTTATAAAAAAAGATCTTGCTTCTGTTATCGGTTTGTCCGTCTGTACCCACGATATCTCTGCAACTATTAGTCCGATTTGAAAAATTCTTTTTGCATTGTGAAGCTTGAAATATGCAAATGATGATCCTTTACTTCGATTGTTTTTTACGATGTACAATTTCGCCGGTAGAGGGCGTAAATGCAGATGATGTCGAATTCAAAAATACGTTTTATTCCACATATTTGCTTTTAAACATCCGATTGAATTTTTTTTTTATCTTTCGATTCCATTTATGTCGAAGAGTATTTTAGATATAGTTACCTTTTCAAATTACGCATAGATTTTCCGCTAGGGGGCATACAAGTAAATTACATTTTCTCCGATAACTCTTCTTCTAAAACTCCGATTTGAAATTTTTTTCTTCAGCGGATACATCTCCTGATGGAAAATCTTTTGCATATAATTTCAAATTTTTGGTAAAGAATACTTTGGCCACCAGGGGGCGCAAGTGTTAATTTTTGCTTCTGATGTATTTGCCATAAAATCGGAGCTTCTAAAATATCGATTGAAAAAAATTCTTTCGTGAACTGATGCCACTCACATAGGTAAACCTTTTCGGAATATTTTCTTCTTAAAATATTCCACAGTTTCTCCTCCAGAGGGCGTAGATGTACATCTTATTTTTGTCAATATCTCTACTGCTAAGAGTACGATTTGAAAAATTCCTTCTTTGTTGGATAGTGTTTCCGATGCGAAATGTTTTTCCTAAAAATTCAAAATTTTCAAGTAAGTCATAGACTTTCCGCTAGGGGGCACTAAGGTAAATTGCGTTTTCTACGTTATTTCTGCTCCTGTATCGCATACAAGACCTGATGGAAAATATTTTTCACATAATTTCTAATGTTTGGTAAAAAATGGTTTAGCCACCAGGGGTCATAAGTGTTAATTTCTGCTTCTGGAGTATTTGTTGCAAAATCTGGGCTCCTGAAAACTCGACAAATTTTTTTTTTCTTGGACCGATACCGCTTATATGGATAAACCTTTTGAGAATACTTTCTTCCTAAAATATTGCATGGTTTTCTCACCAGGGGACGTAAAGTCACATCTTATTTTTGTCGATATCTCTGTTTCTAAGAGTTCGTAAGCTCACGATTCCGTTTACAGCAATATCTGAGGGATTAAAAACCCGATTGAAAATCTTTCTTTCGTCAGATCTATTGTTTTCCATACCGGTTCCATTGACTTTGAATGGTTTGATAAATTTAATTTGCGTCAGAACGGATTCAAAAGACGTGCTTATTACACCCGAAAATTCGGTGTCATTTTTCTTGTTTGTTGTTGTTGTTGCTGTTTTCTGATATCTCGCCCATCCCTTATTTTGGTGAGAAAAATATGCAATGACATTAGTATTACTATTTAAATTAAATTTCAGCAAATATTACAGTTAGGCCTAAGAATCCGTACAAAATGCAGACATTCCCTAGTATTTGGCATTACTGAAAAAATGTTTCTGAAAAACTGAAGAAGAAACAAAAGCCTTAACTAACCAGATTGGCGTAAGAAAACTAACATATCCGATTTGCGAAGTGATTAGGCTACCGAGAAGGTAACAATCACGTGCTGTGAGTAGCTCGGCTGACTGTTCTTTACCCAATGTTTCTGAAAAACTGAGGAACCCAAAGAATTGAAGAATTGAACTTTACCCAAAGAATTGAAGTCAACAGAAATACGCATGCGCAGTCTGCTCTGTCTGCTCCGGCATCAGCCTGTATGTTGGCTTCTGTGCACTGCATTATAATTCTTAAGATATGGCGACACTAGTTACGTCTCGCCGAGTCTTAACTTCTTCTCGTTAGATATTCTTTGGATAGGAGAGGCTGTAATCGGGGTCGTCTGCTGTCATAGCCCATACGCGTGCGAGCGTGCGCCGCATGGTCACGACAGATACTGTTCTGGATTGACCTCTGTTGTATTGGGTAGTCAACTGTTGAACAGTGCTGCTGCGTCTCTGTTGTCCGCCACTAGTCATCAGACCCGGCGCTCATCTCTCACATCATCCTTTCACTGTCTTTTGTAATTTTGTCTCCGGGTTGTTGTTTGATCATTTTCACGCCACTCCTGATACATGTCAACTACGGCGGCTCGTGAACAACCCACCAATTCAGCCGTTTGAGAAGTCGAGGCAGCCGATTTTCGAGCTCCCACAATCTGTCCTTTCTCAAAGTTTGATAAATCCTTCCGTTTACACACCACGCTCCGAATTTTACTACCTACTGCTCCACTCATACTTTATATATGCTACCTCGGTCGACTAATCGCGCCCTCTCGAAAATCACGTAGTCAACGGGTCGTATCCACTTGTGATAGGGGTGGTTACAATTCAGTAATCACTTGGTGCATAATTGTGTGACATTCTTCCTTTGTCCGACTTTCTGCGGCTAAGAAATCATCATCTTTGTGTGCACCACGATTCCGTTTACAAACAAGGTTTTCTCGTTTTGACGCAGAACTATGTTTTTCCCTGCACTGGGTAAGGGGTAACAAGGATGCAACGAAAACATGTCACACTTTGTACGCTTATATCTTCAAAACTAATAATCGTAATAAATAGATAGTTTATAGAGTCCCATTTATAAGTTTCAACCCTCCACCGTTTAACCCTACGATACAGTGGCGTTAGAAATTTAAGCTAAATGTCGCTTGATTTTCTATCGCCGCACGCCGTTTTAAGGTTGATACCTAGTGAATAGATAACGATAGCGATGACTTGAGCACCGCATTCGGTAGCTGACAGTCAGAGCTAACGGACATATCTAATAAGCCGAAATAAAGTGGATTTAAAATTTCTTTATTTTTTAGATAAAAAAAAATTGGTGACAAAAATTTGGAAATGCCGCGAAAATCCAGGGAAAATTACTATAAGAACCGACGAAAGTTGAAGAAACAGCTGGAGGAAAATGAGAGGAATCCGTAAAGGCCCGCTAAGTCACCAATCCGAAAGGTAATGGGAATGTAGAGAGCATCAGAAGTTCGCGCGCTAGGATGCGTTTCACCGAGTTCGATTCTAGAGCCACAACCTTCCACTTCAACTGCACAAGCTGAGCCTGAACAGCAAGCACAGTCGGAGATTGATGTCATCGATCCAAATTTTCACACCGAGCATAATACCAATGTACGTTGCCAGTCTTCACAACTTCCCTGGATAATTAATGTATTAGGTCTCAAACCTTTGCACTGCCGATGCATTCTGAATCTAGACAAGAACCAGAGCAACAACAAGAAGAGTACATTAGGCCCGAGACGTATCCAAAATTTATAGAAGGAAACTAAGGAGTTTGAAAAATTGTTTCTGAAGAACGATTTCTTCAGAAATAATTTTAGCTATAACTACTGACAACGATGATACTACGCCTTCTTCTACTAACATTAATTTTTAACAAGCATAAGTTCATAGGAATTGTTATGGTACATGGGGATGCTGAAAAGATCTTAGCCTCTTTCTTTCTTTCTTTCTTTCTTGGAGGTTTAACGACCACCGTGAGCAACTCAATGGGCTATAAGCAGTCGCCCGTCCCTAATTTAGGGTCACTGGTTCCAGGGAAGGGAGAGAGCCAGTGCCGTAAGACAAACACAACATCCATGCCTGACCGGGATTCGAACCCAGACCCCTTACAGACGAATGATCAGAGGCCAGCGCCTTAGACCACTGCGCCACCGGGGCGGCGATCTTAGCCTCATCAGAAGGAAATGGGTTAGAGCCATGAAACTTAACAGACTATTTCACATGTTCACCCTGAAGTGCAACGCATTTACCGCAGCGTTTCTAAAGTTTCTTTAACCATTCAAAAAAAAAAAAAAAAAAAAAGAGAGATCTGAAGTCTGATCACTCAAATACTGCTCTGCTGCTGATATCACCTACGAAACATTCGAAAAATGCTTCCCTTTCAAACTTTTTTAAGGTTTGAGAGCAGGAAATAGTCCGATGGAGGAAGGTCTGGTGAGTAGGGTGGATGGTCTATGCACTTAAACCCCAAATCCCTCAAAACATCCATTGTCTTGCCAGCCTTGTGAGCCTGCGTATTGTCCTGCGAAGAAGAAAACACCTTTCCACAGTTTTCCTCGCCTTTTTTCCTTCAACGCCTCTTTTAATCGGCACAGCAAGTTGGAATAGTATTCAGTATTTATTGTTTAGCCCTTTGGGAGATAGTCAGTCAGTAAAACGCCTTCCGAATCCCAAAAACCCGTTGCCATGACCTTCGAGTCTTGAATTTCTTTGGCCACTACTGCAAGTTTGGTTGTTTCGTCTCTGGATCGTAGTGATGTAACCACGATTCACCAAAAGTGACAAATCGCTGTTAAACATTATCACCAGATCGCTCAAAATGCTACAAAATCTATTTGGAAGTGTCCACTCGTTTTTGTTTCTCATCGGCGTTCAAACATTTGGACACCCACTTCGCTGACATCTTCTGCATATCCAAGTGCTCGTGAATTATGAATCTAACACGTTCCCTGGATATCTCAAGAGTCTTAGCTATTGTTTTAGCAGAGATTCGCCGATCTGATAAAATCAAGTCATGAACACGATCAACAATTTCTGGTGTTGTCACTGCTGAAGGCCTCCCAGATCTTGCTGCATTTTCTTTCTCAAAGTCTCCACGCTGAAAGTTGGCACACCATTTCTTCACAGTGGAATATGAAGGGCAGTTGTCACTTGATGTTTGCGTCATATACTCAAAGATTTCATTTGGAGTTTTCTTTTGCAGGAACAGAAATTTCATGACAGCCCGGAATTCCACATTTGAAAATTCAACACTTTGCATTGACATGATTCAGTTCAGGACGTCAAACACTGCAAAAAAAAAAAAAAAAAAAAAAAAAAAAAGAGCTATTAGTCTGAAAATTGGCATTTTACAATACAAAAGAACACTCTTTCGAGCTGCAGTGACAAAATAATGTACAATTACAGGAAGTGGGTTAGGCCGATAACTTTTCAGCATGTCCTCGTATAAGTTGCTTTTAAGTACATAAACTAAAACATTTGTTTCGTTTTATTTGTTAAAAATTTTATATCTGAAAAAAAAAACAAAGGGACACAGTAGTAACTGATGTTGTATTTGTCTTACGGCCCAGCTTCTCTCCCTTCCCTAGAACTAGTGGTCCTAAATCAGGAAAGGGATAGCCCATTGAGTTGCTCACGGTGGTTGTTAAACACTCCCCCTTCCCCAAAAAAGAATTTAACAGCATCTACATTTTCGCCTCCTATCGGAAAGGTCATGCATTGGAGAAAGACTAAAAACGTATGAATTGTTCTCGCATTTCAGACTCTCGACTGAAAAACGGATTTTTCAAATCGGAATTATAGTTACAGAGATATGGTGGCCGCCCCGGTGGCGCAGTGGCCTAAGGCGCTGGCCTCTGATCATTCGTCCGTAAGGAGTCCGGGTTCGAATCCCGGTCAGGCATGGATGTTGTGTTTGTCTTACGGCACTGGCTCTCTCCCTTCCCTGGAACCAGTGACCGTAAAGTGGGGACGGGCGACTGCTTATAGCCCATTGAGTTGCTCAGGGTGGTCGTTTAACCTCCAATCAAAAAAAAAAAAAAAAAAAAGAGAGAGATATGGTGTCCACAGACGGATGGTCTTAGTGACTCTATGGCACGCATTTTTTTTTCGAAAGACGTATGACAATGAAGGCAATTTGAACTTGATAAAGCCTATTAAAATCACCCGAATTTAGGATAGTTACTGATTAACTATATTAAATTTTTATATGACGTTACATAGTCACAAACAATATAATTTCCTTTAATATTTTTCACTGTACACCATGTAAACATTTCAGTTCAGAAAATTTGAAAATTTCCATCGTCCTGGAGCGGGATTCGAACCCGCACCTCCCAATTTCCGATCGAGCGTGCTAGGCGTTTGTTTAGACTAGCGCAAATCTGAAGATTCTCAGATATTTGTGTTCAGTTGCTTGGAATTTCCTTGTCCTGGGTAGTGTAATGCCAAGCATGCTCGACCGGAAATCGAGAGGTGCGATTTCGAATCCCGCTCCAGGAAGATAAAAATTTTCAAGTTTTCTGAACTGAAAAGTTTACATGGTGTACAGTGAAAAATATTAAAGGATTTACAACCCAACCATGTATATATATTTCTTCAAGGGAAATTTATTTCCCATCCATCCAAGAGAAGAAATAATTAGTAAATATAATTTCCTTTGTCTGAAAGCTTTCCCCAAATTGGTGGCGGAGTGTAAAGAGTCCTTTCCTATTTTAATTGTCGAATACCTGCCTCAACCAATATATTTTTTTGTTGTTGTTGTAAAGTTCATTGTTGCAATGTTCGTGTTATAACAACGCAATTATTTTATTTCACGTTATGAATAACGTTTCCTCTAACGCGCGGCCGCGCAGCGATAGAGGAAACGTTATTAGGAAACGTTATTCATTTTAGATTAAAATTCCCAAAATGCGTAATAAATTTTCATAAAACGGAAATCAATTACTTGCAAAAAAATAAAAAAAGTAAATAAAAAAATCGGGCTCTCAAGAGTCAAAACAAGACTTTTTTAAATGCCGTTCGCCTCCTTCTAAGTTGGTCTCACTGTCCTCGTCATTCTCAAAGGCTTCTTGCAAAGTAGCCTCGTGCGAGCAGATTGTGAACGCGAGAATGCGGATTAGAGGCAGATACTGAGACTATTATCGAGAAAGAGGGAGATATTGAGTCTATTCTTAAAACAACACATCGACGCCAGCCAATCACAGCAAACCGTAACCAAATTCATTGTACTAACTAATGCACCCATGCTAGTTGGCTGAGTAAAGTCATTCCGGTCAGTTAAGTTGTAAGCCGCTGGTAAAAGGATTTTGCTCAAAACCTTGTAAAGGCAGATTTCTTCCAACATTAAAGACGCTTTTTTTTTATTTTATCTAAAATCAACTGCGGAAAGAACGGTGATAAAAATGAGGGAATTATAAAAAATAAGGGTTCCAATCCAAGTTCCAACTTCTACTGCATTAGTAAGAGAAGCTGAGAAAATAAAACTTTTTGCCCAAGTGGTTTTGATGCCTACCCAGCTCATTGGGTCAAGCGGACATTGCCCATGGCCACTTAGAGGGAATATTGGTTATGAACTGGGAGTTAGTTATACATGAATTTACTCTTTTAGAAAGAAAAATTTGTCTGAACGTTTGCCCGTTTGTCCTACTTTGGTGGCGCAGTGGAAAGAGCACTTGCCTGTTTTAATTGTCTAATCCCTGCCTCAACCAATATGCTTTTTTAAGCTTTTCAACCGTAGGTTGAAGAAGCGTATATGCTGCAGCTTTCTCCGTCTGTCTGTCCGTCCGTCCGCACGATAACTCGCGTAAAAATGTTTCCATTTCGATTAAATTTTATTATGTGGTAGGGCACCACCTCGGAACGAACCCTACTGAAAATGGGCAAAATGGGATCAAAGGTCAGGACATAGGAGCGACATCCATTCCATTGCCCTTATGCGTCATAACCTACGTGCAAATACTTCGATTGCCACAGAATTTTAACATGTTGTTCCGGAGGTATATTGAACCGATTCTGTTGAATATCATCGAGATGGGGTCAAAGGTCAGGACACAGGAGCGAGGTTTATTCCACAGCCATTAACCTCATAACCTGACTAAAAATGCTTCTAATGCGACAAAACTTTAGTATCTTGTTTCGGAGGTATACTAACCCAATTTTGTTTAATATAATCGAAATGGGATCAAAGGTCAGGGCACAGTAGCGAGATTTATTTCACATCCATTATCCTCATAACTTGACTAAAAATGCTTGTAATGCGACAAAACTTTAGTATGTTATTCCGGAGGTATACTGAACCAATTCTGTTGAATATAATCGAAATGGGGTCAAAGATCAGGGCACAGGAGCGAGACGTATTCCACAGCCATTATCCTCATAACTTAAGTAATGATTTCTGATATGTTAGAACGTGTATCATAATCAATGCATTGCATGATTTTACTAACTTGTTTCTTTTGGTAATGTTCATAAAACATACTTTCGCATTTGGACATCACATATCAAAATAATTCCCGGTTATTAAAAAAATTACATATCTTATTTTTCCCCGTCATTATTGACGAGCTTTCACGTAGTATCAAATAATTTTGGTGCTACATTCTGTTACTTGTAACACAAAATAAAACTAGTTTAATTTTTGCTATATGTACAGAATACGTTTTCTAATTGTTGCAATTTAAGTTAATAGATTCAATTAATCAACTAGACAATATCTGTTCTTGCGCATATCCTTCAATTTGTAGTACATTACGGCGAAAACACATGGCAGGTACGCGACAACATTTAGACACAGTATTTTTGTGAAAACTGTAGATCTAAATCTCGATAAAATCATTCTAACATTCATGGAAAATCTAAAATTATTCTAATATTTCTATAATACTACGTGCTATCTTTTAAGAAGCAACATTTTTTGAACTCTAATTTATTTAGTGGAAACGTGCGTTTCTCAAAACGGTTTTTATTTCTTTCACATTAATGTACAGGGGTTGGACAAAATAATGTTAACACCTAGGAAAAGAAGGTTTTACGTACCTAGTAGGATATGGGACCATTTTTGGCATTCAAAACAGCCTGAATCCTCTTTGGAATGGACGCATACAAATCCTGGATGGTGGTTAGAGGTATGTTACACAATTCTTCATGCCGAAACTGCTCCAGGTCCTTGAGAAGATGCAGGAGGAGGATAACGGGATCTTACTCTGTTTTCCAACACACACCACATTGGCTCGATGATGTTTAAGTCTGCTGATTGGGTAGGTGTGGAAGTTCGTCCTCATGTTCCTCAAATCACGATTGGACATTCCGAGCCCTGTGAATTAGGGCGTTATCTTCTTGATAGATGGCATTCCCTGTAAGGAACAATGCCTGAGCCATTGGATGGACCTGATCTGATCTGATCATATGTAGAGGATTTTAGGACGGGAGTGTCTAACCCCAGGTCTTAAACAACCCTTAGAAATAGGAAGCTAGGAGATTTAGGCTAGAGCGCCCGATAGGAAAATAACACGGAAGCGAAGTAGAAAGGGGAGGAAGACGCCCTTATTTATTGCCGAGGGGGCCAGTACCCGGGATCCGACGGCTTAACGTGCCCATCCGACGCATGGCGGATATTTAGTGGATCGAGCGTTCGTACCTGCCTGGGATCGAAGATAAGGTCCTTTCCGTGGCAGTCACGAACGTTGCCCACTAGGCCACCGCGGCCTCCATTGGATGGACTTGATCGGACAGTGGTTTTATACTCCCTGCCAGTCATCCGTTCTTTCAAGGTGATCCGGGGGCCTGCTGAAAACCACGATATGACTGCCCATTCCGTAACAGAACCACCAGCATGCTGCACTGTTGGGAGCAGGCAGTCTGGGTTGTACGCTTCTGACGGTGTTTTCCACACGTAAACACGTCCTGCGGTAGGGAACAGTGCGAATGTGGATTCATCCGACCACATTACATGCTTCCATGCATCGGCAGTCCATATTGTTTGTTCCCGGCACCACTGCCGCCGCCATTGTGCGTTCATCTGGGTTACCAGAAGTTTTGCAACTGCAGCTCTACCACGAATATCTACAGCGAGACCAAGATATTCTGCAGTGAGACCAAGATATTCTACAGTGAGACCAATATATTATTGTTTATAAAGATATTCCAAGGTGAAAATATTCCAAATACGTGGCGACAGTTAATAAATAAATACATCGCTCTTTCCACGTTCCAGAAACACACAGCAACCGAAAAATTGTTTTTCAGCCGCCGCTGTGGAATCGAACCAACAGAACTCTCGGTATCGCGCCGAGTGCGTTACCTTTACGCAACGGGGGCCAACAATCCACGTTACGTAAAGGTAACGCACTCGGCGCGATACCGAGAGTTCTGTTGGTTCGATTCCACAGCAGCGGCTGAAAAACAATTTTTCGGTTGCTGTGTGTTCCTGGAACGTGGAAAGAGCGATGTATTTATTTATTAAAGATATTCCCCCGAGTACTGTGTTCGTTGATACTGGGGTCTGGAGATGCAGATTGATCTCCGCACTCATTTTTGGCGTCGTGGTCTTCTTATTATGGGTAACAACCCTCTTTAATGTTCTCCTGTGCCAGTGATGTATTCAGGCATCTTCTCTGGGGTGAAGACAGGTCAGTTCCTTCACCGATTTCGGACGGTGGGGGCACACCTTAAGTCAACGCTCCAACTCATCCCAGAGGTGCTCGATAGGGTAAGGTCCGGGCTTTGCGAGGCCAGTCCATTCGATTAACCCCATTGTCACCATACCAAGCCATGTTGGACCTCGCAACATCACAGGTGACATTGTCATCCTGAAAGTAACATGGGTCCACCCCGTAAAACTGCCACAACGTAGGAAGTGCATGGTCATCCAAAATGGTGCAGTAGGTCTCGGCGTTGAGTCTACCAGGAATTGCGACCAAGAGTCCCGTGCCATACCAGGGGGAAACTCCCGCATAGCGTAATTCCACCGCCGCCAAACTTCACAGTTGGCACAATACATTCCGGCAGGAGGCGTTCTCCAGGCAGACGCCAAACCCAGACCCTGCCATCCGAACGGTAGAGGATGAACCTTGATTCGTCGCTCCAGAGAACCTGTTTCCACTGTTCAACGGTCCACTGTCGGCGTTCTTTGCACCACGTTAGCCAAGCAGCGCTATTGGACTTGGTGATCAAAGGCTTGTGGGCGGCAGCACGTCCATGATAACCGAACAGATGGGCTTCCTTACGGATGGTATTCATCGAAAGAACACTCCCGGATGCCAGTTGAAACTCCTCGCGGATGTGGCCCATCGATTTGGAGCGGTTCTTCCGAATTTCTCTGGCCAGCAACTGTCGGTCTCCAACTCCCAGTTTTGTGGGTCTGCCGGGTCCGGGCAAACTCCGACAGTCACCTCTCATCTTCCGCTTGCCAATCACGTAGGCCACTGTCGATTTTGGGTACTTCAACTAGCTGGATATGTCACGTATGGATCGGCCATTTCTGTGATACCCGACGATTACACCTTTCTCGAAATCAGAGAGCTCCGAACTGCGTGGCATCTTGCATGTAACTGGTTGCGTTGTTGTTTCCCACACGATATTTAACGGCGGCGGCTGTGACGTGTATCAGGACCGCAGATATCTTCGTTTGCAGGGGTGTCCAATTACTTGTTGGTAGATAGTGTATAAGAGCATAAGAAAATTGTTATACTCTATTTTAAAAAAATTGTATATACTGTATTAATAACAAAATTGTGATTATATGTATATAATCAGTCAACAAGTTTTAGCCCTCTCAAAATTTGTAATTGCTACCCCCCCCCTCCCCGGAAAAATTATCTGAACGTAAAACTGCCTGTCTCTGTCAGTCATGGTCGTTTTTCGGCCGCTCTTGTGTTTCGTAGACGAGGTTTTGCCACGAACACGGTATGCTGTCATGACTCTAGACAAAGTGGCTCTTGATACCCCTGGCGACTGTTGTCACGGGGGGACCAACTAGCCGGCCTCCAAAAATTAGCCCTCTTTCGAAGTCCGTTAGGTCGCTCATTTCGTCGTCACCCCGAAATAAATTTTGCAACATGACTCTTTAAATGCACTTAAACAGCACCTAGAGGTTCTAAACAAAACTATTACATCCAAAAAGGGGTGGACATCTTTGCATATTGCGACGTACACAGCTGCATTAAAAGTCGTCAACTCTCTGAGCGTGGTGTTCACATTATTCTGTCCAACCCCTGTATATAAAATGTGAAGTATTTTTTGTGCGCTAGCTCTATAGGCGAAACATTTTCTTGATATGCAAAAATACCTATGTAACCTATTTTGTTTGTACTTTTTTCATAATAGGGAAATTATTTTTCTCAAGAAATGACAGATAAGTTTCTGTGCTTGACAAAAAGATTTCAAAACTGTTGTCTAAATCCAATTTCTAAGGCAATTGTTAAAAAAAAACTGAGGCAAAAGACGTGCCAAGGATCGAACAGTTTATCATCGAGTGCTTTTAAGAGCAAATATTTACTTTAAATTTTTCGAACATCGCATAAAATTAATGAAGTTCAGTATTTTTTCTGCAACGGAAAGGATTATTTCTCCAGGTGTGATATTTTTCTTCATAAAAATATTATCGATTAACAACTTTATATGAACAGTCTTAAAAGCGAACATTATACTTCTCAGGCTTTGTCATATAGTTTTGATAAATTAAATTTAGAATGGAGAAACATTTCATATATGTAGGAATTACATTTTTATCTCTACGTACTGTAAAACATAAATTTGTCCGTGACAGGGATCGAACCCACCCTCTCACTCCGGTGTAAGTTGCTCTCCCAACTAAGTTTCACTGATAGAATGTATCGCTGCAGATTTGTCGTCTTGACACGTGCTTTACCTCTGTAGTACGTCACATCATCTCCCTCTTAATTTTTTTGAAGCGACGAACGAATTTTCATTAATACTAGTCTATGTGTGGAACAAACTTCATACATTTTTCGAAGAACACAACGACCAGTATTTTCATTTTTACGTTCGGACGCCAATGCGTTAACACAAAATTTCCCGGAAAGTCGAAATCGCGCCCCCTCACTCCGGAGTAAGTTGCTCTCCCAACTAAGTTACACGGATGGAATGTCTCGCTGCAGATTTGTCATCTTGACACATTCTTTACCTCTGTAGTACGTCACAGTACATGTAAAAAGCTTTTTGTGTTCGTTCCTCGCCTTAAGTAAAAGAATGTAAGATTCCGAGTTAAATTTTACATAAAAATTCCTGCAGAAATTCTTCGGTTGCGCATGACCAAACGGGCTTCAGAAACAATAATGAGCATGTAAAATAAAAACATCGATGTCATCGTTTTGCACGATAGAGTTACCGCGCCTACGAAAATATTTTCACACAGAAAATTGTAAACCGATATAATTCCCACAAAAAGAAAATTTATCATAAGGAGTTGAAGGTTAGTGGCTGGTAACAAATAAAAGTGCTTCCCTCTTTCTTGGCCTTGATATAAAACACTAAGTTTCATTTTTTATTCTTTAAATTTTGCAGTTATGAAACGTTCCACAATTTCGCATTTCAAGTGAGTGTTATCTCAAAAAGCTTCTGCATTTGTTAAAAACTGAAAGCTTCATTTTTTGCAGAGATTTGAAGAAATTTAAATAAGACACGAAGCTGTAAAACTAAATTAACAAATTCAGCATTTCACCGTATAAGGTGTTCCTAAAAAAAACTCCTTGGGTTCCTGCAGTCATTTATTGAGCTTTTTCTCACGAGATAATGGCATGCATTTTGTGTTTTCTTTATCATCTGCTGTCGGACTGCCTACGTCTTGCCGCGGGATTTATTCACACGTTCTGCGGTTTCACGTTTCTTTCTTGTTTCGGTGATATGGTTAATTGCTGCAGTGCTAACAGTTCAGTCATGCGTTGTTTCGCTGCAATGACCGCGTTATGACACTGTTAAAGAAAGCAAATGGCACACTTACCCGCTCTTCATGATCATCTCCTTATAGGCGGTGCTTCTTCCACGGTTTCGGAAATGTCAAACAGCGTGTTGCTCCAAGAAAGCGTGATGCTCGAACGCGCCTAGATAACATGTAAGCTTTTGAAAGTGTGTCGCTTGGCAACGAGATGCGCTCACTGACACCTGCTCTTCTCGTTGCTTCCCGTCATGCTTTTCGTTGCGATACCGACCCACAGTGCCATCAGGAAGCTTTGTTCACTGATTTCTAAGACTTCTAGGAGCACAACTACCTCCTACAAATTCGTTCAGGGACTGACCAACATGGAGGAAGAGAGAGAAGAAGGAGAGTCATAAAGAAACAAGGAAAATGAACGTGGGGAAAAGAGCTCCAAAGCGCACGTAGGTAAAAAAATAAAGAAAGAAGTAAACTAAAGAAAAATACATAAATTTTGAAAAGGATTAGGTAGAGATACGTATAAGTAAAAAAGGTAAGGAAGAGTAAATTAAAAAAAAAAGACACACGAATAATATGAGGTAGAAGGATGTGAATGATGCGGAAAAAACGAAGAAGTAAAGAAAGGGGCCGAAAAAAAAATACAGGTAGGCTAAGTTCTAATTGAGCCGTCAGTTTGGAGGACTACGCCTTGCAGATCGGAGAGTTGAAATGAGTTTGTTGAGTATGGATTTAAAGCGTTTATATGATGATATGAAAAGTAACTTACATACATAATTTTTACAATGAAAAGTAGCTTACATACATAATTTGAAAAGTAGCTTACATAATTTTTACAATGAAAAGTAGCTTACATACATAATTTGAAAAGTAGCTTACATAATTTTTACAATGAAAAGTAGCTTACATACATAATTTGAAAAGTAACTTACATAATTTTTACAATGAAAAGTAGCTTACATACATAATTTTTACAATGAAAAGTAGCTTACATAATTTTGACAATGAAAAGTAGCTTACATAATTTTTACAAATAATGCTGGATACAATGCGAACACAAACAGATCGATACACGAATTACTCAACGTAATGCTTTGTCTTGCTGGGCTTCTTACATTCCTCATCACTTGCCTCTCGTTTGAATTTTCTCCACTTTTGCTTGCGTTCGTTCTGCGAATTCCGCGGCATTGTCAAAAATGTCAACCAGTTCACACGAAAACAAATTTTAAAATTTTTTGTTTAAATCACTGCGATATGTTCTTTATATATTTGAATAGACCTCGATGAGAGCTTTTAAACGATACCCCGCACTGTCGTTTTGCACTCACGGTTGTCCAGATAAACCGCGATATTGTCAAATGTGTTGTTCACCAGTTCACAAGAAAACAATTTTTAAAATGTTCAGTTCAAACCACTGCGAAATGGTCTTCGTATATTTGAATAAATCTTGGTGAGAGCTTTAAGACGGTGCCACGCACAATCATGTTGCGCACAAGGTTGCCAAGATAGACTGAGTCATTGTCAAAAATGTTAACCCGTTCACGCGAAAACAATTTTTTTTAATTTTAGTTTAAGCCATTGCGATATGTTATTTTATATATTTGAATAGATCTCGTCGAGATCTTTAAAACGATACCATGCGCAGAAATTTTGCACTCACGGTTGTCCAGATAAACCGCGATATTATCAAAAATGTTCACCGGTTCACAAGAAAAATTTTTTTAAATATTCAGTTCAAATCACAGCGAAATGATTTTCATATATTTGAATAGATCTCGTCAAGAGCTTTAAAACGATACCACGCACAGTCGTGTTGTGCTCACAGTTGCCGAGATAGACTGAATCAAACGCGGCGGCAGTCCAGAAATATTGCATCATCTCTTCCGCGCACAGAGAGCGAGGGGAGCGTTGCGCGCACGATGTATTGCGCAGTGCACGAATTGGACTCCATGCTGTTTACGAATTTGCTAACACGATAAACGTGCGGCACGTATTTTTAACACGATAATGGTTTCAATTGGGACCTATTTTGGTCACTGGCGGTCAACCGTAAGTCGCCTCACATTATCCGCGGAGTAAGACGTAGTCCTACGTCAGAAAGGGGGAGGGGATAACGAAAGAGACAAACACACCGCCTGACATCCCACCCCCGCCGAGGAGATAAAGAGATGCAGCGCTGTGTTTACTGTCTACTTTTCTCCGATAGAGCATATTTTCAGGTTCGAAACTTCATTTCACGAAAAGAGTAAACACTGGTTTACACAATAAAGCTAAATTTTTATCACGCAAGAAAAACTGTCTGATCCTAATAGCACTTTTTATGCTGAATTCAAATACGTTACTAGTTTTTCTCTATCACGTAGGGATTTTTAGTGCCACACAGGTTAAATCTGGAAAAAATTGTATATTTAGGTACATTTGTAACACTATTCATAATACCTAAAAAGTGACAATTGATATTTAATTTTCTTCTGTATTTAGCATTTGGAATATCCCTCTTAAGTGCCCAACAATATAGTCAGCCAGCATGCTAGAACTCCACTTTCTCTGGTACCTCTTTTCCATTATCGGGATGTCTCGGTAAAACCGCTCGCTATGTTGGTCGCTAACGGTACCGAGATTCTGAGGAAAGATATCCAAGTGAGGGTCTAAGAAATGAATTTTAAGGGACATGTTATACCCCATATTTTTGAATGAGTGTAAGAGTTCATTCACAATGTCTTAGTAGCTCTTTGCTTTAAAATTCCCAGAAACTTTTCCGTAACACTTTTGAACGATCTCCACCCTGTGCTTTGAACTTGGCTTAATAGGACTTAGATTTCTTTTCATCTTGAATCAAAGCTGTGATTTGAGGGCTCCCCAAAACGCCTTCTTTAATTTTAACGTCACTTATACGAGGAAACTTTCTTTCAAATAAGCAAACCCAGCATCATTTTTCATTCATGGCCTTAACAAAGTCTTTCAAAAGCTCTTATTTTGTGTGAAGTGGAGCTAAACGAATATTTTCAGTTTTGACCAGTGTGGGACGTGCAATGTTCTCCTGTCCAGGAGTAAGTGATTAACGCTTTAGCCATTCCTTCTTGATGTAAAGATTTTTCTTCTCTCGAATGTCCCACTCGCCCAAGAAACAACGAAATTTTGTATAACCAATCTGCAAACAAAGTTACAGCGCAATGACTTTTAAATGGCCACAGATGTTTCAAATGTACTTGCCACACTGAATATTTTCTAAAAGGAATTCATAGTTTTGTAAGATCTTTTCATATTAGCGACACAAGCTAACAGCACAGAAGGAAATTTGTTTTCATTGTGCAAAAGGACACCTTTCAAAGTAGTTTTAGAGGAATCAATGAACAGTCGTCACTCTGTTGTTTCATGTGTAACGTATACTCTATATTCACTTTCCTTTTGATTTTACTATCTCTGGTTATTTTATTTTACTATGTAAATTATCTTCTTACTGAACGAGATGTTATTTCACCCGCTGAATGAGATCTGGCAATGAGTGTAAGTCATGACGTGGTGGTAGCCAGTATAAATAGGCGCGTTCAACGATACGTAAGGAGAGAGTTTGTTTATGTGGAGAGAGTTTGTTGTTGTATAGAGAGCGTTTGTTGTTGTATAGCCAGAGCTTCGTTCTATGTGATTAGGTTGATTCTTCATTATTGTGATACGAGTAGTGTGTGTGCGTTGGATGATTCAAGAGTTATCTAATAAAAGAGCTTTTTCGTAAGTACGTCTTTCTCAGTTCATAGTTTTTGTCAGATCTCTGTCTGGCTGTTAAGTTTATATCATTAGTTGATTATTATTAACAACCAGCGTTAAGACTTTATTCATCTTAATTACTACCACAACATTACTAGCAGTTAAAAGCTTGTTCATTATTGTTACTACACTACTAGCAAGAAAGTTTATTCATGATTTAATTAACAAACAACAACCATTACAAGAAGCATTAGCTTAGTACAAGCATATTATCCAGTAGCAGAAGCATTATAAAACATTACTAGCTTAGTTAAAAGCTTATTCATTATACATGTTCATGACCAACAGCATCCACCACAGAGCAAATAATGTTACGATAAACTAAATCATTTTCTTGAGAATAATTTCTTTTAACTCATCCTTGTGGTTACGAAAAAACACACTTTAGTGTCTTGCTGAAGTAAGTTCCAGCTTTCAGCCTAGACACCAAAAGTTCACTGTGTTTTGGACAAATTCAAATCTCAAACATGGTCGTTTAAATCACATTGAGTTAACAGATGTGGCTCAAAAGAATAGGCATTTGCTTCAAAAGTAGAGCCATGTTTCTCCTCTTGTTGAACTAGGCTAGGCTGCATCGTTTTCCGTGTCCTTATGCTCTACAGTTACGTTTATTGGAGGCTGTGGTATAGGTAAGTCCTCACTGTGAGGAACTGGCCTGATAGCACATGCCGAATTTGGGGTATATCACTGTGTGTTTGGATTTACTTGTTATTCCTTTTATGTGTGTTAAGCAAAACTAATAGCCTGATGAATGATCTTTGGGTTCCCTCCAAACCACAAGACCTGCAAAGGACATACGCCAGGAACCCTTTACTATTCTGTTAGAGGCTTCACACAGGTCGAACAGCAGACACGCGAGCCCAGTTCTTACCTTGGGCACCTGCTTTACAGTGAAAATATAGCTCATAACATTTTTTAACAAGTCAAGTGAAATTTCGCTGTTGAGCTTTAAATGTCAGTTCCGCACACACGTAACAGAAGGTATCTGGATGATTTAAAATACTTCCTTGGCATAATGACATGGTTTCAACCACAACACAGTTGCACAGTAATATAATCACTCCATATAAGAAAACTCAAATTGGTTGCTCAGACGAGTGACGTGCTTATGTCGCGACACGCTGCATAACTCTTCTGCTCGCCTGCCAGTCAGTCTGTCTGATGTCTGCCTAAAACATTGTCTGGAGAAAAATTGCATAACCAACTGCAACAAAATAGGCCAAATCTTTCAATATGTTTCTAATAAAAAGCTTCATCACAGAAAAATTGTGGGTAATAGAAAAAACTCTGACTGCATATTTGAATTCAGCTTGAAAAGTTATGTTTTAAACCCTTTCATTGTTCCATGTACCAAAAATTGTGTTGATCAGTGTATATTTAGATAGATGGACAGAAAAAACAGGGGTCGTTACCAATAGAAATTAATTGCGGATTCTAAAGAATTACACGATTTGTCATTAACTGAAGCTTTAAAATTTAGTCATGAGATCTACGAATGGTGAGCAAAGCGTCACTGAAATCGTCGTTTGGAATTGCCTCGAGTGACGTAAAGCTTGTGCGCACTTGATCTCGCGCGGTAATCGTGGGCATCAGCGCTGAAACGGGCTGAGCCCGTAAGCCCGAAGTCGAGTCCGGGCCCGAACCGGACTCGGGCTGGCTCGGGCTGCATAATATTTACAGTGGTTCGAGCTCGGGCTGCATAATATTTACTGTGGTTCGAGCTCAGGCGGATTCGGGTTCCGAGGAAGAGAAAATTTTATTCCTTTCTTTTTAAATGCGATTTCGAAAGATTTAGCATATTCTTACACTTTCAAGTTAGTAATGAGAATTTCTTGGCTACTGGGTCCATTTATTCTGGGTTTGGATAGCAAATGCCATAGGACATGCATTAGTGGATATCCGAGGCGTTGGAAAAACTTCTTCAAGAATTATAGGCAATCGATAGCAGATAGCACCCCAACGAAATTTTTCCCTCTGCCTCCACGCGGCAGCTCTCTGATAATTCCATTCAGCAATGTGCGCAGATTTCAGAGCCACCTGATCTTTCTAGATACGGCAGCCCAAAGCATTTCAGAACGAAACAAATTGGTCAAAGAAAACGTACGACTATACTTTAGAAACAGATAGATATCCCTTCCCCACTCCCCAGTTGAGTGAAAAAACATCGGTTAGGGAGAAGACGAGGGAAAGTATGAGAGAGGAGATTTGTTTTTTAATTAATGCCTAAACGAATTGGTCATATTTTTCGAGCTTGTTTGATCCGGAGCTGTCTCGCAATATAAAATTTGGGCTCGGACTGGCATACTTCGGACTCTTAAAATTGAGCCCGAACTCAGCACTAGTGGGCATGCAGTTTCCGATTGACTGTTCTTGTGCAAATAGCTATTCTAGTGGCCTATGCTGCCAGGTCTGTGGCAGAGGACGTGAGTGCCTTCTTCACATTTCGCAGTAAGCTTCATTTTGGGCGAACACTCATTTTATACGGCCTCCCAGAGCGCGGCTTTGCTGTAGTGGAACCATTTGCTTCCCATTGTTGAAAATCATAAGCGACAGTGAATTTTGGGAATCCGTGAGCAGCGTCAACTCTACTCTCTGATTGGTTACTCAGGTGCCATTCAACGATCTTTTCCATTTCAAAGTCCGTCAGTTCAGATCCGAGCGACATAGTCGTCGCCAGCGATGTCTGACAAGAGGGCAGACACTCTCCTTTATTCACCATACCCAAAACACACCAGACGTGTTCGTCTGGTTCTTAAAATGCACGTTTAGCTGCAGATGTGGAGGTGTCAACAACACTTCTGTCTACATGGTGTATAACTCCCATTATTTAAGTTCAGGAGGCAGTGAGCTTTTCTGGAATGCTTTTAGGCGGCTGAACTGGATGTACTTGTTCTACTAGGTGGAAAATTTTCTTTCCTGTAGTATCGTAAATGCAATTATTTGATGAATAAATGTTTCTAGTGAGTTAACTTTTGCATCTCTGCAATACCTACCGATCAGAGTTCGCGTTCAGTTGGTTCGGGAAAAACTAAGAAAGACTTTCAGAACTTTTTCTCGCCTGCCCAGTGCCCCGATTTCAAACCGATCTAGTACCTTTAGGGTCAGATGGAATATACGATTCGAGCTCACTCACTTGTACTGCATTACTTCGAAGCTCTTGCTCCGGACTAATGGATCAAATGCAATATTAATGCTTTCAGGAAGTTTATCTGAAATAAGCAAGGCAATCACAGCTTTATTATTCCTGCGGTTATCAAAAGCGATATTAAGTCTTCGAATTAAATTAGGAATTATAATTTGTACCGTGGTGGAGCAAATGAACAATCATGGAATTGAAAATATTTTGCATCTTAGCGAACTGTGCTATTTAAGTACGACGAAGTCAAAGCTATTTATCAAATAGCAGAAAAGACTGAAAAATTCGGAGCATGCAAAAATTTCTCTGAATTACGTCAGTAGGAAGATCTCACCAGCGTGGCCAACAATTGCTAGCATCAACCACACTTATTTATAGCGCAATATAAGCTGACAAACTCGTCGTGCATGTATAATTTATCACTACTAAACTTGTGATGTTGAGATTTAATAAAAATAGCATCGTTTTTTAACAACTAAATGTTTATTTAAAATCGACTATTGTTTCGCAGAGCATCGTCAAGGCAAATGAGCGCGCCTGGATACCGAACGGTGATGCAGGTGAAGTTCACAGAGCGGTATAACAACCCGAAGACCGGCTTTCGGTTAGTAGAGTTTTCGGAGTCAAAATGGGGAAAACTGCCGATTCATCGGAGTTAGATAAAGGACAAATTGTGATAACACGGCGCCTCGGATCTACGATCTCGGAAACGGCGTGCTTGTGGGTTATTTTCGTGCCGCTGTAGTGAGTGCGTATCAAAAGTGGTGCACAGATGGCCAAACGACGAACCATGGTCCAACCGTGTATCGTGAGTAGCTCATTGATGCCAGAGGGAAACGAAGATTGTCACGCATTGTTCTTTTTTTTTTTTTTTTATTGGAGTTTTAACGACCACCGTGAGCAACTCAATGGGCTATAAGCAGTCGCCCGTCCCTAATTTAGGGTCACTGGTTCCAGGGAAGGGAGAGAGCCAGTGCCGTAAGACAAACACAACATCCATGCCTCACCGGGATTCGAACCCGGACCCTTTACACGCGTTGTTCACAGTACCGCAGGGCCACAGTGTGACAAATCACCCTCAACTGCAACAGTGGTGATCAAGATAATGTGTCACAGCGCTGAGTTCATCGTAGCCTTCTGCGCATGGGCCTACGTAGCCGAAGACCCAGCCGGGTCCCTATGCTCAATGCACATCATCGCCAACAACGCATGAAACGGGACCACATTCATCGAGATTGGACCGTGGATGATTGGAAGAAAGTGGCCTGCTCAGACGAATCAAGATTCTTGGTGCTTATCACGTAGACGAGGGAGCGCGGATACGGATACACAACGGAGGCTATGGCACCTGGATGCACTGTTGGGAGGAAACAGGCAGGTGGCGGCTGCGGTGTTATGCTGTGGACGAAGTTTGCTTGGGACACTTTAGTCCCCGTTATTCCAACAGGACAATCCTTGACAGCTGTCAGGTATCTGAACATCGTTTCGGATCAAGTTCACCCATTCATGGCGACTGTGTTCCCTGCTGGCGATGGCCATTGCCAACAGGATAATGCGCCATGCCACACTGCCAGAATCGTCAAGGAGTGGTTCGTTATTAATGCCCTGGCCTCCAAATTCACCTGATATGAACCCAACTGAACATGGTTCGACTTGGGAAAGCGGGTTCGCGTTAAATCACCACCATCCCTAAATGTACGGGGACTGGAGGACTTGGTGTTGACATCATTATACGAGATACCCCAGCATACCTTTCGTTACCTCATCGAATCGATGCCTTGCAGAGTGGCCACTGTTTTGCGGGCTAAATGGGGTCCTACAGTTTATTAGGTAAGAGGTCATAATGCAATGGCTCATTTGTGATGTGGTCGCTTTTAAGTAAACATCTGATTGTGAACAAACGTTGCTATTTTTTTTAAAAATCGTCATGTGCTTGAAAATACATCAGTGCGTACATGAAAACAGAGCTGGAATATATGGGAACGTGATCATGACGTAGTAGAACGAAAAGAATCCAACTGTAGGAGGAAAAACTGTTTCGCTGCTCTCAGGAAAAAGGAGAGAAAAAAAACCCAGCTCTGGGTGCGTGCGGGAATCTTGAAGGTTTATCGAATGTTAGAGCGAACGATTCGCGAACGACGTTAATGTAATTACGTACGTTTACTTTCCCAATTTCAGTTTTTTTTTTCAGTAGAAGCGACATCTCCATTTCTTTTCTGGTCCTTGAATAAGCGAAACTTTCTCAGTATTTGCCGAAGTGCACGACGTACAAAATTTTGGAAAAAAATTCCCCATTTTAGCTAATGAAATTATATTACGATTTCATTAATTGAAACCAAAATATTTAACATTCATAAAGAACATACTACATTTTTTCTTTTAGGTACGTATACTGTCACAACCTCCTATTTAATCACAATACCAGTAAGCCTAACCGGAAGAGAAAAAGGTTTCCTTCTCAAGACTTTGTTTATAATCTATTATTGTGTGAACACCACCGTATTTACGATAAATTTAATTTGTGAACCGTTATCTCATCTGTTCTTAAAAATACGTTGGATTTCAATACACAGTCAAATTAACGGACAGCGATTTAACGAATTCCGCGATTTTACGTACATTTTTTATTTTCCCGACGGAACCACACTGAAATTAATGCTTGTCGTTTCCCGATTTAACGAACACATTTCCTCAATTTTAGCGAACATTTTTTATTTTCTAAACCACAAAACTATGTTAACCAGCATTTTCACGTTAAAAGTTAGCCCAAAATGCAATCCCTTGATGATGTTTTTGACGAACAGATTGGACTAAATGCATCAGATTCTGATGAAGATAGAACTGAAAGTTAGCTGCTTTAGTAATGCTGGTAACAGTATAGAATATGCTAAAAAGTACTTGATACCTTTCGCTATTAATGATGATGTTTTTCATGCACTTCATAAAACTGAAGCTGCAATTTATAAAACTAAACGTTCAGAAAAAAACATGAGCAATCTTCTCTAAAGCATTTCTTTCTACAGTGTAAAAAGGTAATCATCACATATTCTGTTTTTACAAGTTAATTAGTACTAATTGATGTTCTGTTTCATGCAGTTTAGGATACTGAAATCATTATTTAAGAAGCTAAATACTTGGGAAGAAATCAACTATCGTATTTTTCTCGCAATTTTAAAGTACGCTTAAATTTTGATGCTACATATTGAAGTCTAATGTCTACGAATTATGTTTTTAATATGCAAAATAAATGTGTACGTATTATAACGTTTTTGATAATAAATTCGTAATTAAAAGTACTATACATAATTTAAATGTCGCTGAAAGAAAGAGAACATAGCTGCTTGCATATTCTATTATGAACACTAGCTTAATCTAAATGTTTCATTCGAAAGGTTTCTTCGATTTAACGAATTCCTCGATTTAGCGAATTCCTCGATTTTACGTACAAGACTGTTGGTCCCTTGAAGTTCGTTAAATCGAGTTTTGACTGTATTTCGTTTTGAGCTATCGGTAAGCATCTTGATGTCATCGCTCATCTCCGACTCGGGGGAGTCCGAGATAAAGTAATTAGCCTAAAATTCTCGCTTCTGACTCCTCGACCACCTGGAAGGCTCTATTTGGAATTGTGGGAGAATATGAAAACTCGAAAATCAGCTTCTCGTATTTTACAAAGAGCATCCTGAAAGTAATGCCTCGTCCCTCGTAAGGTTTTTATTTGGAGCAGAAAAAATGTGAAACTTGGCGGCAAAATACTTGGACACATTGTTAATAATGCTAGCCTGTTCAAAGTATTGTCCATCACTTTCTATACATTTTCGCCAAATACTTGGACACATTGTTAATAATGCTAGTCTGTTCAAAGTATTGTCCATCACTTTCTATACATTTTCGCCAAATACTTGGACACATTGTTAATAATGCTAGCCTGTTCAAAGTATTGTCCATCACTTTCTATACATTTTCGCCAAATACTTGGACACATTGTTAATAATGCTAGTCTGTTCAAAGTATTGTCCATCACTTTCTATACATTTTCGCCAAATACTTGGACACATTGTTAATAATGCTAGCCTGTTCAAAGTATTGTCCATCACTTTCTATACATTTTCGCCAAATACTTGGACACATTGTTAATAATGCTAGTCTGTTCAAAGTATTGTCCATCACTTTCTATACATTTTCGCCAAATACTTGGACACATTGTTAATAATGCTAGTCTGTTCAAAGTATTGTCCATCACTTTCTATACATTTTCGCCAAATACTTGGACACATTGTTAATAATGCTAGTCTGTTCAAAGTATTGTCCATCACTTTCTATACATTTTCGCCAAATACTTGGACACATTGTTAATAATGCTAGTCTGTTCAAAGTATTGTCCATCACTTTCTATACATTTTCGCCAAATACTTGGACACATTGTTAATAATGCTAGTCTGTTCAAAGTATTGTCCATCACTTTCTATACATTTTCGCCAAATACTTGGACACATTGTTAATAATGCTAGTCTGTTCAAAGTATTGTCCATCACTTTCTATACATTTTCGCCAAATACTTGGACACATTGTTAATAATGCTAGTCTGTTCAAAGTATTGTCCATCATTTTCTATACATTTTCGCCAAATACTTGGACACATTGTTAATAATGCTAGTCTGTTCAAAGTATTGTCCATCACTTTCTATACATTTTCGCCAAATACTTGGACACATTGTTAATAATGCTAGTCTGTTCAAAGTATTGTCCATCACTTTCTATACATTTTCGCCAAATACTTGGACACATTGTTAATAATGCTAGTCCGTTCAAAGTATTGTCCATCACTTTCTATACATTTTCGCCAAATACTTGGACACATTGTTAATAATGCTAGCCTGTTCAAAGTATTGTCCATCACTTTCTATACATTTTCGCCAAATACTTGGACACATTGTTAATAATGCTAGTCTGTTCAAAGTATTGTCCATCACTTTCTATACATTTTCGCCAAATACTTGGACACATTGTTAATAATGCTAGTCTGTTCAAAGTATTGTCCATCACTTTCTATACATTTTCGCCAAATACTTGGACACATTGTTAATAATGCTAGCCTGTTCAAAGTATTGTCCATCACTTTCTATACATTTTCGCCAAATACTTGGACACATTGTTAATAATGCTAGTCTGTTCAAAGTATTGTCCATCACTTTCTATACATTTTCGCCAAATACTTGGACACATTGTTAATAATGCTAGTCTGTTCAAAGTATTGTCCATCACTTTCTATACATTTTCGCCAAATACTTGGACACATTGTTAATAATGCTAGTCTGTTCAAAGTATTGTCCATCACTTTCTATACATTTTCGCCAAATACTTGGACACATTGTTAATAATGCTAGTCTGTTCAAAGTATTGTCCATCACTTTCTATACATTTTCGCCAAATACTTGGACACATTGTTAATAATGCTAGTCTGTTCAAAGTATTGTCCATCACTTTCTATACATTTTCGCCAAATACTTGGACACATTGTTAATAATGCTAGTCTGTTCAAAGTATTGTCCATCACTTTCTATACATTTTCGCCAAATACTTGGACACATTGTTAATAATGCTAGTCTGTTCAAAGTATTGTCCATCACTTTCTATACATTTTCGCCAAATACTTGGACACATTGTTAATAATGCTAGTCTGTTCAAAGTATTGTCCATCACTTTCTATACATTTTCGCCAAATACTTGGACACATTGTTAATAATGCTAGTCTGTTCAAAGTATTGTCCATCACTTTCTATACATTTTCGCCAAATACTTGGACACATTGTTAATAATGCTAGTCTGTTCAAAGTATTGTCCATCACTTTCTATACATTTCCGCTATCTTTGAACCCATTATTTAAATCCATTTTGGAAAAAATCTGTAGGCTCTCGTTTCACCAATGAGTTCACAGCCAGTTTAAGGTATGTCACATTGTCGGAACGTTCCCCACGAAGGGTGTTTTTCAAAGGGGCAAACAGGAAAAAGTCTGAGGGAGCCAAATCAAGATTGTAGGGGGGTTGGGGCATCACCGTCCACTCCATTTTGGCAATAGCCTGTGAAGTTTCCATTGAGGTGTGGGGTACGTGCGTTATCATGTTGTAAAACTATGAAGTGGAATATCACGGCTTTTCCTTCTGATAGCTGCCTTTAGCTTCTGCAGTGTCTGCACATAATGAGCACTGTTTATTGTTGCACCCCGTTCAAGGAAATCAGTCAAAATGACACCACGCTTGTCCCAGAAAATTGTCACCATCACATTCCCTGCGGAACGAGTTGTTTCCACCATTTTCTGTTGAGGTGAAGATGTGCGGTGTCATTCCATTGACGCACGTTTTATCTATGGGTCATGAAAGAACACCCACGTTTCATCCCCAGTCACAACATTAGAAAAACACCTCACTCTCCCTCTCATAACAGTTCAAGAGGTTCCAGCACTGTCCACCCTTTGCTCACATTGTTCACGAGTTAGGTTTCTTGGGATCCACTTTGAACAAATTTTTTGTAGCCCACATCCCTAATTAATGTTTCCATAGCACCATGACCGCAATGAAGTGCATCACACAAGTCGTGGATGGTGACACGACGATCAGCTGTGATGAGGTCTTTGACTCTTTGCCTGTTGGCATCTGTCACTGCAGTTGCGGGTCTTCCACTCCGTTGTTTGCCCAACACTGAATGTTCTCCCTCTCGAAACCTCTTGATCCATCTTCGGACGTTACTGATATCGATTACGGCAGCTCCATACACAGATACGAGCCTTCCGTGGATTTCTGGAGCCTCACATCCCTCTTTTTCCAGGAATCTAATTACGACTCGCTGCTTTTCTGCGTCATTCATGATCTTTATTTCCGATTCTGGAAAAAAATTGTTCCCACATTGCTAACATATCATAGTACATGTCAGTGCAGTTTCATTAAAATCACTTCGAAATTTACTATGGAGGAGGCATTACATACAGGATTCCCCCTTGTAATTTGTGACCCCTTTCTCTCTTGTGTCAGAGAAGACAAGCTGTGAAAGCGAAGATGCTTAGGTGCAGATATTAGCTAATTTGTTTTTATTAGTCGTAATGTTGGTGCGTATGCATTAAAACACATACCTTTAGTTCTGCTTTAATAATCAATTAAAATATATCCCAATACAAGCGAGCTATTTACTTTACAGCTATTACTCATTAAAGTATTCTTTTGGTTTTATTTTCTCAACGGTCATAATACAGAAGTCTACTAGCAGCACCCTTTATTAGATCCTATTGAGATACATTCATCTTTTCCGCTAGCCAAGCAAAACCCTACAGCTTAATACAGGGTGATTCATAAAGAAGTATACAGTTTCAACGCACTATAAAACAAGAACAATGTAAGATATTTTATGTTACCTGTAACAGAATTGTAGGGGAATGTTTCAGGTTTTTTTAGAGACAGTCACAGATGTTCTATGTGTGCACCCTTAGTCACACGACACACATCGAGCCGGTAATCCATTTCCGCCCAAACGCGAGGTAAGATATCTGAATCAAGTGCAGTGATAGTGGCTGTGATACTCTTTGTATGGAATCATTTCCAGTTTCTTTCTCAAAATTCTCCAGATAGTGGGCTGTGAAATCTGCACTTCACGACTCACCGCCCGCGTTGATTTTCCCGGGCTTCGCTGAATGGCGGTGCAAAACACTATCGACGACTTCTTCCGATACACGCGGTCGTCCAGGACTTTTAAGTTTGCACAAACAGCCCGCCCGTAGTTTCAAAATTTTTATGCCAATCGTAGATAGATTTTCTGGTTGGAAGTTCCTTTCCGAATCGTGATCGAAAATGCCGTTGCACAACAGTTACAGATTCCGTTTTGCTCAATTCAAAAACACAAAACGCCTTCTCCACTGCAGACGCTGCCATTTTGACTGACTAGTCACGTGACACGCGCTATCGCCTACGTCATTTCCCTCAGTAGCGGGACACAAACTTTATGAGTACGTCTACCTAACGGTTCGCAGTTGTGATCCATGTCTTCAACTGTTACTGTTTTACAGCATCTGGAAACTGTATACTTCTTTGTGAATCAGAGTGTATATTGCAAAACATATCGGTCACTGAATTAGAAACTTTCAGTGAATTCTGGGTTGGATCTCATTTTGTCCGAATTACAGCAATTTCGGCATAGATTCCACAAGGTGTTGGAATGCATTTCTAAGCATACCAGGCGTTCACCAAATGGTCATTTAACCGGCTCTGATTAGATGGAAGAAGATTTTGTTTCCATATCTGGATTTCTAACATGTCCCATACATTCTCAATGAGATTCAGATCCGGGCTTTGTGGGGGCCAGGGAAAATGGTGGAAGTCGTTGTCATGCTCACCGAACCACTGCTGAACGCATCTTGCACGATGAACAGTAGCATTGACGTCCATGAAACAGCCGTCACCTGCTGGAAAAAGGTCAATATTGCAGCATGGACTTGGCTACATTGTTCAGATAATATTGTAATTGGAGGACACTCGACCTTCCAACAACATAAGGGGATCCGTTCAGTACCAACAGAACGTACCCGCACCTCTAGAATCTTGTTTTGTGCTTACAAGGCAAGCTGCGTCCATTGGTTCATGGACCTCTCGCCAAACTACCTGCCTACCGGCTGTAGAGAACAATGTGCACCGCGACTCATCGGACTACATGACTTTTCTCCAGTATTACGGTGTCCAGTCACGGTGTTTCAGACATCGCTGTAGACGAACTTTCCTGTTCTTCGCAGAAATCAGTGGCCTCCATACAAAACATGCGACTGCCAATACCGAACCTCTTCAGTTCCCTGAGCATAGTTCTTTGACGTATAGGTCGGGAACAGTCTTCATTGAATGCATCAGTCATTTGATGCAAGCAGGAAGTCCTGTTTCTCCGTACAGGCCTTCTCAGGCGACGGCGATCTCGTTCCACAGTTACGTCTTACAGATAAGAAATGTGGTTTATCTTTACGCTGATTAAAGACCCGGGATATCTCACCTTCTGAGAAACCAGTCAGGTCTGATGTTTTCAAAATCGTCTTTCCAGCCAGAAGGACACCCACAATAAACCCTTTATCGAACTCTGAAAGTTCCTTTGTTTTTATCATTATGATCAACGCTGCTGAAGTGCAACAGTCTTAAATAGTATCCTAGATCACGTGGTAAGCACGTGACCTAATATGTGGCATATAAGCTGCCTAGGTGACTTTTACGTACATCAGCATAAAGATAAAACGAACATTTTTGTAAAACGAGTAAATGGCTATCAAAATAATTCTAGCTAGGTAAAAAGCTTTTAATGAAAAATAAATGTACGTTTCGTTTTTGAGAGGAATAGGATTTTGCGATAAATAAAAGTGCTACAGTAGTGTTATTAAACATATTAATATTTGAAAAGTTGAAAAAAATTCATATTCTGTTAAGCTATTAATTGTTAAAAAAGTGATTCAATTTAGGGGGAGGCGTTGCCCCCTGTAACCCCCGGACAAATGCTTTGCGCCTTGGAACCCCGATATGTCCATACTCTTTGGAGGGGCGGCACCGCATACTCTCAGTAATTTCCTTCAGTCTAGTCCTGATTACATATAGAGGGAATTATACCATAAATCAGGATGTTATCTAACAAATCAGGAAGTTATCTAACAAATCAGGAAGTTATGTAACAAATCAGGAAGTTGTCCAACAGGTTTCAACTTAATAAAAGAGACCTGATTCGTGATTTTAGAGAATACCTACAACTTCAGGGAAAACACAAACCTAAGCAACTTTTGGCTGTACTTAGCAAATTTTAAAGCGGATTTTCTCAGATAAATTTGATAATAACCCGATTAGGTCGTCTCTTTTAATTATAGAAATAGCCTCTTTGCTATACTTGAAAATTGTTGGGCCTTCATTAACCCTGTTTGATCACACAAAAGCATGACCAATCGTGGCTCCTTTGGGGACAACATTCGACAATGGATACTGGATACAGAAAGCAAGGAGTGGACGATAACGGTAGAAATATCTCAAGAGTTGAACAAAATTTGGACTGTATTTTAGGATCAAGACGCTGTTTCAGTGTAAAATAATCATTAGTGCAATTTCAACCGTTTTGTGGATAATTTTCACACACTTTACTTTTAGCATTTGCTGTCATTTGCTATTACGGAATTCTAGTTTTGTTTAATATTATAATTTTATACAGGGTGTTTCCAAAAGTCGCGACTCACTTCAATAACACGAAAATGAATTGGAACAGAAAAACAGAGTTAACAGGTATTAATAAGAGATGATATGATCTATTTAAGAGATATGTGTGTGATCACCAAGGCCCCTCTATTTGGGGGACCCGGGGAGCTATCTCGTAAACGAAGCAAGTTAGGAAAAAATTCCCAATTACAAAGTTGTAAAACGTTCTTACCTTAGAGCAAATATGTAGAAAAAATAGCTGTCAAAGTTTGGGCTGTGAACTCTTGAGCTATTATATATATATATATATATAAGGAGGGATGTAAGGTCAGGTGATGCGTAACATCACAGCCTCTCCTTGACAAATGTCAATCCCACCTTCTCGTGGTGCATCCTGTTCCCACTAAAGGGGCTCTGACGACCGCAAATAGCGGTATAACTATACCATCGGGATCAGAGGAAATGCTATCCCACACTCACCAACCCGCTTGGCCAGCGTGGTGAGTTATGGCCAAACACCTCCAAAATGACTCTACAACTTAAATCTTGGCCCTCAGTCTCCGGCAGCTGGAATGTACCTGGCCAAGGCAGCGGCCAGTGCGACATGAAGGCAGAGGGTGCTAAGAATCCCCGGAGGACCGGACTAGGCTGCCATTTGATGCTGACCTTGGCTACCTACAACGGACGCTCCCTATCTTCTGATTCAAGGCTTCTTGAATTGGAAGAGGAACTACAAAGGATCAAGTGGGACATCGTCGGGCTAAGTGAGGTAAGGAGAAAAGGAGAAGATCTCATTGAACTGAAAAGTGGACATCTCTTCTATTATCGTGGGACAGATACTGGCAGAACTAGTGGTGTTGGATTTATAATAAACAAGAAACTGAAGGATAAAGTTGTAGAAGTTGAAAGTTCCTCTGACAGAGCTGCACGACTCGTTATCCAACTATCGAGAAGATACCAGGCTCAGATTATTCAAACTTATGCACCCACCACAAGTCATCCTGAAGAAGAAATTGAAGAATTTTATGAGGAAATTCGTCATCTAAATAATAAAGGTAAGCAGCACTTGAAGATAATTATGGGAGATTTCAATGCAAAAATAGGGCACCGGCAACAGAATGAAACTTCAGTAGGTAAATTCGGTCACGGCAACAGAAACCAGCGTGGAAATACTCTCGTTGAGTTTGCAGAGGCAGAAGGATTTTTCATCTTGAATTCCTTTTTCAAGAAAAAGCCACACAGGAAATGGACATGGAGACATCCAATTGGGACGACAAGTGAAATTGATTTTATTATGTGTAACAAAAAATTCGTCATCGAAGACTGCAGTGTGCTAAACAAGTTCAACACAGGTAGTGACCATAGATTGGTGAGATGTAAGATGCACCTCAACACTAAACTGGAACGTGGCAAGCTCATGAAACAAACAAAATGTATTGACATAACCAACCTTAAAAAACACCATAATACTTTCAAGTTGGAACTGAAGAACAGATTCTCTGCTTTAGAAGGCCTAACATCGGAAGAAGTGGATATTTCGGAAGTTAACAGAAAAGTAACCAAAGCTCTTATGGAAACAGCAACAAAATTAGCTGGGTCTAAGAACAAGTTGCATGTAAACAAATTATCAGGAAAAACCAAAATGTTGATGCAAAAAAGAAGAGAGATGAGGACAACTAAAGAAGATGTGACTTCCAAAGTGGAATATATAGAGCTATGCAAGACAGTACGAAAAAGTATCACTGAAGACGTAAGGAAATTCAACTGTGAGCTAGTGAGGAAAGCAATTGAAAACAACCAAAGCCTAAAGATAGCAAAGGGACATCTCAGTAAGGGAAGAAAACAGATTATGGCTCTGAGAAAAGAAGATGGTTCTATAACAAGAAATAGAGGCGAAATTTTGACAAGAGTGAAAGATTTCTACTCCAAATTATATGAAAGGGATGATACATGTACTCCAGACATCATGAAAGGTACCAGAGTTCTTCCAGTCCTCCCAGCAGAAGTTGCTCATGCAATCAAGAACATGAAGCGGGGGAAAGCTCCAGGAGAAGATGGAATTACTATAGACATCATACAAGAAGCAAGTGGAGAAATTGAAACAGTACTCGCCCAAATTTTCACTCGATGCCTTAATGAAGGGAAGATTCCTGAGGATTGGAACAATGCTACAATGATCCTGCTACATAAAAAAGGTGACATTGAGGATCTCAGGAACTACAGACCTATCAGCCTCCTATCAGTAGTTTATAAAATCTTCACTAAAGTTCTTTCACGCCGCTTGAAGGTAACACTGGACATGGCTCAACCGAGAGAACAAGCTGGATTCAGGAGTGGCTACAGCACAATAGATCATATCCATGTACTGAGAGAACTAATTGAAAGAGCGAGGGAATATGAACTTCCATTGTGCATGGCTTTTATCGATTATGAAAAAGCCTTTGATTCGGTGAAACCATCAGCAGTTACCACGGCTCTGAAATCCTGCGGTATTGAAGATGCATACATTAATATTATTAATAACATCTATGAAAATGCAAGTGCAAAGATTCGGCTGTTTGAAAATACAACACGCATAAAAATTGGAAAGGGAGTGAGACAAGGTGACACCATATCTCCGAAGCTCTTTAATGCCACATTGAAAAATGTCTTTCAATCACTGAACTGGGAAAACAAAGGGATAAAGATTAATGGAGATTATCTATCCCACCTTCGTTTTGCTGATGACGTAGTCATTTTTGCAACTACCCCATCAGAGCTGCAGAGTATGATCCAGGAACTTGCTGACAAGAGTAAAGAAGTGGGATTAAAAATGAACTTTCAGAAGACAAAAGTGATGTTCAATGCTTTTACAAGAAATGAAGATTTATCGATTGATGGAGAAAAACTGGAGATAACAGATACGTATGTTTATCTTGGACAGCAGATATCAAGTGAGGGTCACATTGATGAAGAAATTAATCGGCGTACAAAACTTGCCTGGAGAGCTTTTGGAAGAAACAGCATAATTTTCAAGAGCAATATGCCATTATGTCTTAAAAGAAAAGTGTTTGATCAATGCATCCTTCCAGTGCTTACGTATGGTGCAGAGACGTGGACCTTAACTAAAAGAGACATACAAAGGCTGCAGACAACTCAAAGCAGCATGGAGAGGTGCATGCTTGGTATAACCAGGAGAGATAAGAAGAGGAACTCGTGGATCCGAAAAATGACGAGAGTGGAAGACATCATGATCAGAGTTAAATCCCTGAAATGGCAATGGGCTGGACATACTGCCAGAAGGACAGACCATAGATGGACAGCCGAAATTTTAGATTGGATTCCAAGGGACAGGAAAAGACCCAGAAAAAGACCACATGGGAGATGGGTGGATGAAATTCGTAAATATGCGGGAGTGACATGGAGGAGACTGGCACAAGACAGACCGTTGTGGAGGAAACTTGGGGAGACCTTCGCCCAGCAGTGGATTGATAATGGTTGACAATGATGATGATGATGATGATATATAAGGAAAATATGTTTCTCCCGCAAATCTTGAAATGTTTCTACCTTTTCCCGAGCTTCAGAGGAAAAGGCATATGAGGGGATGATTTTCGTTGGCGAAGCTAAGGGTTCGATAGATCCTCTTCCTCTCCGTCCGACTTTCCTCAGTTTTCACCTAAGCTTTGCGCAAAATCCTGCTGTGCAGTAAATTTAGGGTTTCAGTTCGTGTATCTAGAAGTTTAGAAGGAAATCTTGGAAATTAAACTCTCCCCGTATCCCTGAAATAAGTTATTGCCTATGGTTACCCCTTTCAGGAGCTCAACAAATACAAAAATCAACAGATATTTCGGGGGAAAGCAACTCAAACTAAGAAACCCTGGCTATAGTGATTGATATATCAGGCCAAAACGAAATAGACAAAAAAAATTTTCTACCACTAATCTGATAGCTGGATTCAACAAAGCAGTTGTCCTCACTTGTCACAGTGGCTTGTAGTCAAAAATAACGCTAAACTGCATAAACTTGTCATTTTAATGTAGTAACTCATTCTAATAACAATGCTAACAGTAATGGTGGGGAAAAGATCCCATGTAAATTATTCACAAAATTCGAAATGTCCCCCATCAGCTACAACGCATGGTTTTAATTGTATATATTTCTCATCTTTTAATCATTAAATCGTGATAAAGACGGAAAACTTTTATCGTTTCAGTGATTAATGTCGCACGAGTCTTCAATATTTGTTGAGCATGTTTGAATTCTACGAAATACAATTTCCGGCAACTTACGCAACTGACGCGAAGGAGTACTCCTACAGGCATCAATAATTCGCTGTTTCAGGTCATTGCTGTCATGGGGTGGTGTTGTATAAACTTGGGATTTCAGATGGCCCCAAAAATAAAAATCTATTGGTGTTAAGTCCGCTGACCTTAGTGGCCATTCTGCATTCCCGCTATATCCTATAAGCCTCTCTTTGAAAAAGATCTGATAAAGGACTCCAGGGAGTCTGAAAGATCTTATGAGTGTCCTTTTAATTTTTGTATATAGTTAAGTGTGATTAAATGTAGTTTCGCGAAGTACATCTGTCATCTTCAGACTTCGTTTTAATCGTACATAACACAGCGTTTTTACCTGATCATTGAATTTTATTCTGCACGCACCGTCATAATCATCAAGACAATACTTTATGTTCTGGGGCTCAATTGTGTTGAAATTACATGAAAAGACGACTTTGAAGCGGAATACCATAAAAAAATCGGAAAGTACTTCTTTTAGAAGGTCACAATAACGTCCTTCAGTAAGTGCACTTTCAAAGAATACAGGACCAAGAACTGTGTTTCTCCATATCCCACACTTGTAACAGACCATTTTCTTTGATGATGAACATCTCTTGTCTGTTCAGGATTATCCATAGTGCTTATTTGTTTCCCCTCACGCGAGAAACAGGCCTCATCAGGCCACAAGATGTCATATGTCATGCAGAAAAAAAAGTTGATACTAATTTTTTTGTAGAATGAAATTTCACCAATCCAGCCGTCGTTCCCTATGACCTTCATATAAAGCCTGGTGTGAATGGACGTGGTATGGGGGCAAGTCATGTTGATTCAAAATTTTCCAAATTCTGGCATTGGAAATGCCACATGCTAAGCTCATTTCTCTGTTACTGATCTGGGGTTTTAAAAGAGCATAAGCGACAACATCTTCACCATGCACCAGCGCACCAGATCCTTGAGGTCTTCCAGTGCGTGAACGAGGACTCACAGTACCTGTTGTTCGTAAACGCTGAGCAACACCTCTTATGGTAGAAGAACTTGGACACAGTAAATCAGGAAAACGTTCTGCGTATAATTCTCTAGCAGGGCGAGCATTTCGTCGACATTATCCGAAAATTAATATAATTTCATAATATTCAGCGAACGAATACCTTTCCATCAGTAGGGTTTGTTGTCTGCATACAACTTAGAATTAACTAACATTTTCATCTTTTTATAAGCCCAGCACGGCAAAGAGTGTTCCGAGGCAGAGTTCTTATCAAAAGGGAGAAACGACTTAAAACGCTCGCAAACTAACGATACGAGTGAAATTAAAAGATAAATTGTGTTTCGTTGATCAACGCACTTCGGAAATGGACTTTTACTTCCGCAGACCTCATTCTCAGAGTAAAAAGTAACTTTGCATATTGCCACGATCATAGGGCGCAAATTCAAAATCATTTACATAAGTAAGCGACACGTCCACAAAAGACACCAGCTGTAAGAGAAATCGACAGCACTGGCAGGATCATGTGTTCTTATTTTAAGGTTTATCTAAACAAATATGCACGTACGAGTCTGCTATTGTTCTGATAAGCACATTTTTTTCAGATCCGAACGTTTCTGCAATCCAGTTTGAAACATCAATGATTTTGCGTTCATTTGTAGCCACTATTCTTAATTCATTACAGTCCGAACTCTCTGTTTCTTTAACTAGCTTGTAAGAATATAGTTTATTTCTTTTATTGATGATAGCGTATCGCTGTCATCCGCACATTAAAAAAAATAATGACAAGTTTGTTTATTTTTAGTGTGCGGAATTGTAAACATTTTGCTGCCGTCACTAGCTGCAGTATGGAATTCAAGTGCGAACGTAAACAGATACTGTTTCTTTTGTTGTTGTTTTCAATCCTTACTTACCAGTTGACACATTCCACGAAAACACTCTCCAGGGAAATGCGCGTTTACTTGATTATTTTTCAACCCCTAATACATCAAGACTTCCGAGGTATTTGATACAGGATGATGGGTACTCGGCACGTTGAACGAGCTCAGGAATAAAAGTATTTGACCTATTGTACGCAATACAGGAATATCCATATGAGATAGGCGTAATTCAGCTTTGGTACAAATGTTTCTCTCGATAAGGTAACGAGGTATGTAAAAGAGTACCGTCTGCTACGGTAAAATTTAACTGTGCTAAATTTCATAAATTTCGAATTGAGGAATCCATATTTCCTGATGTCAGAGGACAAGAAATGCTAATAAGAGCACACAAGTATAGCACGAGTCTTTGCATCTCCTAATGCTACAGCCTTCATAGACTATGTAACAAGGCAGAGGCGTATTTAAAAGGGACTGCAATGGTGATTCCATTTGGTCCCCTAAACTTACATTAGAAAAAAATGCTTTCACTTTTTCTTCTATTTTTCATTAACTTTTACTTTACTTTGGTGGATTTCAAAACTTTCATTTTTCGTTGGACTCAAACAAAAATATTATTTTGATGAATATTAATATTTTTAAAAAGGAAATTCCGCCTGTGTTTTTATAAAAATATCCAGAGAGATTTCATTTCCAAGGTTTAGTAAAAAATATGAGAAATTAACTGGTTACCTAAATAAAGAACAAGAAGCGCAAAACATAAATATAAAAATAAAAAAACGTTTCTGTATTTTATTTTTGATAATTGTTTTAAGAATTTACCACGTGTAACGAGAACATATCAAACACTATTAATATGGGGCTGGCAATCCAGTTTCTTATCAAATGAGCAATGCTGAGAATGGGAAAAAAGTTTATTTATTTTGTTATTTATTAATTTTATGGAAATAAATCGCTTTGGCCTCATAAGGTGGAGCTTGGTCCACCTTATGAGGCTAAAGCGATTATTTAACTAAACAGGACCCAAAATATTGGGTGGGGACTGACCCCCAGAAAAATTATTGGAGGGACAAGATTCACCTTGCCCCCCCCTAGTCGACGCCTATGACTGAAATCCTAAATTTACTGCACAGCAGAATTTTGCGCAAAGCTTAGGTGAGTTTACAGCTTTTCGGTGAAAACTATGTGAAGTCGGATGGGGAGGGAGAGAATCTATCGAACCCTTAGCTTCGCCAACGAAAATCATCCCCTCAGATGCCTTTTCCTCTGAAGCTCAGGAAAAGGTAGAAAATTTCAACATTTGCGGGGAAAACAACTTTTCCTTGTAGATATAATAGCTCAAGAAGGTACAGCCCGAACTTTGACAGCTATTGGAATTTTTCTGTAGATTTGCACTAAGGTAAGAACGCTGTACAACTTTGTAATTGGAAATTTTTTCCTAACTTGCTTCGTTTACGAGATAGCTCGCCGGACCTCCCGAAGAAGGGGGCTTTGGGGGTCAATCACATATCCCTTAAATAGACCATATCATCTCTTATTGATACCCGTTGACCCTGTTTTTCTGTTTCTATTCATTTTCGAGTTATTGAAATGAGCCGCGACTTTTGGAAACATCCTGTATAATGTGAACATGTATACTTCATGTTTACATTATACAGGATGTATGCATTTGCGCAATGTAAGAGAACAATGTTCAAAAATTTATTTGCTTTTCATTAGGTCAACCCACCTCCTTTTTCAGTAACTTACGTTTTAAGAATTCCGCCACATTTTTTTACTCGAAAGAAAAAAAAAAAAAATGCACTGACCTGTGGTGATACCAGATGCGCAGTAAACTTCTGGGCGTCCTTTGACCTTGGCAGACGCTCAAGTCGAATTCAGTTTTCTCCTACATTACGATGGAGGTGATAATCCGTGAACAATGCCAGGCTATGAAATTCTGCTTCCGTCTCAAGAAAACGTTGTTTGCTGAAGCTTATGAAATGCTTAAAGAAGCTCATAATGGATTCGTACTTTCCTGTAACGCAGCTTGCAGATGGTTTAAGATGCTTAAAGATGGCTGAGAATCAATCAAAAAGGAAGGCCGTTCTGGTGACTCAACAAGTGCTGTTGCTGTGAAAAATGCAACATTGCAGCCATAATTGTGACAGATGATCGACGTGCTAGAGTCAGACAGCTAGCAGAGATTTTGAGACTATTAGTGAGAATTGCACTCACTGTATTCTCCATGACAATCTGCATACAACACGTGAGAGCACGTTGTGTTCAAAGAATACTGACACCAGAGCAAAGCATGTTCTAGTTGAAGTTTTTGCCGTCTTATGCCGCCAATTACTCATCCAAAATAAATGTTAGATGTGATCCTCAGCCAACCTACATATCTAACATTACCACCTGCGATTTTGTATTGTTTCCAAACTTAAAATGGAAGCTGAGGAGGTCAACGGTTTAATTCGTCAAATGAAGTTAAGGAATTGGAGGCAGTTCTCAATGGCATGTCAGAAAACGTCCTTCCATTTTGGATTTTGAAGAGCAGCAGACGCGTTTGGAAAAAATGCGTTGTATCACATCGACAATAATTTGAGAAAAACCATCAAAATATGGATGATTAATAAAGGTACGTTTCTTTTAAATCACCATCATTCTTTATTGAACAGCTCTCGTATATACAGTATATATATATCAGTTTTTTTTTGTAGAATACGTTTTAATTTCAGCTACTGCATTTGCTTTTTTGTGCTAATTTATACGCGCTTTTGGGTTAATAATTAATATTTCCAGTAATTTTACACTCGTATTTTTGTTTTGCCTTGTATATTAAAATATATCTGAAAGCAAATTTTTATATGAAAAACAAAAGAAAAACGTTGTCCAAGATTGACTAAGTACTAACTGTTGAATTATTACCCATTACTAAAAATACTATCGGTTTAAAAAATCAGTACTGTGGGTGTTCTGTATATTTTGTTTTGTTTTTGACTATGAAATTAAGTGGCAATCGGTCATCATACTGTCACTGAAGGTCATTCATTACGTAAAGGTGTGTCCGAATAATTTTGACCTATAGAGTACTAATTGTGGAATTATTACCCATTACTAAAAATACTATTGGTTTAAAAAATCAGTACTGTGGGTGTTGTCATCATACTGTCACCGAAGGTCATTCATTACGTAAAGGTGTGTCCGAATAATTTTGACCTATAGAGTACTAATTGTTGAATTATTACCCATTACTAAAAATACTATTGGTTTAAAAAATCAGTACTGTGGGTGTTCTGTATATTTTGTTTTGTTTTTGACTATGAAATTAAGCGGTAATCGGTCATCATACTGTTACTGAAGGTCATTCATTACGTAAAGGTGTGTCCGAATAATTTTGATCTATAGAGTACTAATTGTGGAATTATTACTCATTACTAAAAATACTATTGGTTTAAAAAATCAGTACTGTGGGTGTTGTCATCATACTGTCACTGAAGGTCATTCATTACGTAAAGATGTGTCCGAATAATTTTGACCTATAGAGCACTAATTGTGGAATTATTACCCATTACTAAAAATACTATTGGTTTAAAAAATCAGTACTGTGGGTGTTGTCATCATACTGTCACTGAAGGTCATTCATTACGTAAAGGTGTGTCCGAATAATTTTGATCTATAGAGTACTAATTGTGGAATTATTACCCATTACTAAAAATACTATTGGTTTAAAAAATCAGTACTGTGGGTGTTCTGTATATTTTGTTTTGTTTTTGACTATGAAATTAAGCGGTAATCGGTCATCATACTGTTACTGAAGGTCATTCATTACGTAAAGGTGTGTCCGAATAATTTTGATCTATAGAGTACTAATTGTGGAATTATTACTCATTACTAAAAATACTATTGGTTTAAAAAATCAGTACTGTGGGTGTTGTCATCATACTGTCACTGAAGGTCATTCATTACGTAAAGATGTGTCCGAATAATTTTGACCTATAGAGTACTAATTGTGGAATTATTACCCATTACTAAAAATACTATTGGTTTAAAAAATCAGTACTGTGGGTGTTGTCATCATACTGTCACTGAAGGTCATTCATTACGTAAAGATGTGTCCGAATAATTTTGACCTATAGAGTACTAATTGTGGAATTATTACCCATTACTAAAAATACTATTGGTTTAAAAAATCAGTACTGTGGGTGTTCTGTATATTTTGTTTTGTTTTTGACTATGAAATTAAGCGGTAATCGGTCATCATACTGTCACTGAAGGTCATTCATTACGTAAAGGTGTGTCCGAATAATTTTGATCTATAGAGTACTAATTGTGGAATTATTACTCATTACTAAAAATACTATTGGTTAAAAAAATCAGTACTGTGGGTGTTCTGTATATATTTTTTTGTTTTTGACTATAAAATTAAGCGGTAATCGGTCATCATACTGTCACTGAAGGTCATTCATTACGTAAAGGTGTGTCCGAATAATTTTGACCTATAAAGTACTAATTGTGGAATTATTACCCATTACTAAAAATTCTATTGGTTTAAAAAATCAGTACTGTCAGTGTTCTGTTGATTTTTTCTTACCTGAAAAGTGTTTCCCGGTCTAAAACGTTTGTGAAACACTACCTACGAACAAAATGGGGGGATGTTTTCAATCTTTCTGCAGCACGCGGTGCAAATCATGTAGAATTTTATTGAAACGTGGTTCACATTTGACTGGAAATGAACAAAGGGAAATGTATTCTCAGATATTCATATTTCGTTTCCTCTGCAAATGTAGCAAGCATTTCATTTCCGGCGAAGAGCATCATTTCTCGATGAGTTAAATGTCTTTAGAGAACGAAAAGCGGAAATTCCTTCTCAGGGTCTCGTTCCGTTGTAACAGAAGTTCGCTACTATGACGTGAAGTCTTTCGGCTTGTAATAATAAACTGATTCATACAATTTTGCTTTCAGTAGTGCCAGATGGAATGAGAAATGCGCTTTCGGCAAATGGCAGAGCTTCACTTTTAACAACCAAGTTGTTTATTCACACATTGCTCTGAAAATGAATGCAGCTGTTTTACTGTATGTAATACAACAGTCTCGATAGCCCGAGGTTTCGTACAGTGCAAGCCAGATGCAGGAAATGTACAATAAAAACTTTGAACTAATGGCAACAAGATAATTTAACTGCATATTAATAATTTGTCTTAAATCGGTTTCTCGCTATGAATTACACGATGAAAAATTTGAGAATTTCATGGTTTCTATCTTTTTTGTAATTTGTTGCACGCTTTTCAAGCTAGGCACAATTTTGACGTATCACGCTATCTGAGTACGGTTATTAAACCTTCTAAAGATCTTTCATAGTTTTCTCAAAAAATATCTTTCTTGGGTACTCCACCTTGACCTGAATTAAGAGTGCGGACTTTGAAGAAAATAGGTTTAATTTTTGTCTTCAGACGCCGGTATAGAAGCCAAAAAAAAAAAAAATGAAATTTAGCGCTGATTGTCGATAAAGAAATAGGGCCGCGGATGGCCTAGTGGTCAACTTTCGTGACTGCCACGGAAAAACCTCAGGTTCGATCCCAGGCGGGTACGAACAGTCGAACCACTAAATATGTGCCGTGCGTCGGATCGGCACGCTAAGCCGTCGGACCCCTGGTACTGGCCCCCCGGTAATAAATAAAGGCGTCTTCCTCCCCTTTTCTACCTCGCTTCCGTGTCACTTTCCTATCGGGCACTCTAGCCCAAATCTCCTAGCTTCCTATTTCTAAGGTTTGTTTAAGAACTGGGGTTAGACACTCCCTTCCTAAAATCCTCTACATATGATCTGATCTGATAAAGAAATAAGCTCCTCTAAGAAGAAAGAGGGCCTCCAAAGGGTAAATGTTTCTCTTATAGATATAACCTTTTTGTTCTTAGAATAGTAGGGTGTCTAATCCTAGTTTTTTACCTAAGTTTTTGGGTAAGGTTTACTTTCAGAAAGCCTTACACCTATACAATATATTGCGTATATGTGCTTAACCCTCATTAATGCAATCAGATTTATCGCTTTCTATTAGCTTCAAGAGAACAGGGACGTATATAAAAAAAAAATCCGGGGTGGGGTGGGGCTGGGTGTGGGGCGGGACAGAAAATAGAAGTTTTTAAATTCCATCAGGACAAAAAAAATAATGAAAAATTGAAAAAAAAAATTAAAGCATTGTTTTCTAATAAGTTGATGCCGCCCCGGTGGCGCAGTGGTCTAAGCGATGGCCTCTGATCATTCGTCCGAAAGGGGTCCGGGTTCGAATCCCGGTGAGGCATGGATGTTGTGTTTGTCTTACGGCACTGGCTCTCTCCCTTCCCTGGAACCAGTGACCCTAAATTAGGGACGGGCGACTGCTTATAGCCCATTGAGTTGCTCACGGTGGTCGTTAAAATTCCAATAAAAAAAAATAAGTTGATGCACTTTTATTAAATTACGGCATATTTTCTAATGTAAGTCGCATTTTAACAAAAAATGAAACACTTTCGGAGGAGTAACCCATCTCCCTCTAAATATGCCCCTGTTTAAGAAGGTACAAGACCTAGCAACATTATTTACCGTCCTTTTCCACACTTTTGTCTAGCGGTATTTCGTATAATCCGAGATGTTCTGGTCCCATCCAAATCGAACTATCGAGACCAACATGCTTCAAAGACTCAGGTGACTAGTATCCAAAGTTAGAGTTTCTCGATTTTTAATTTAGTGTTTGATGGGGACCGAATCGAAATTAAACAATTGCTGCAATTTACTAAGTTTTGAATTAACATTTTCATGGAAATATTTCTGTGAGAAAAACTAAGTATTGATAGTTTCATTCCGTTTTGCCTAATAAAAAAACAAACAAACAAAAACTAAGGAACCCAGGATAGTTCATAGGAAGCAAGGTCATTCCATGCCACATTAACAACGGGTGGTCGATGCGCCATTTTTTTATTTCTTGCACAGTTGTTGATACATGTTTAGAGAGTTCAAAACCAATTTAAAAAAAAAAAAAAATTGTTCCCTCACCGTTTGGCAACACGGTCCCTAGATGGCGCTTGGAACATCTCCATTTTTGCAACTGCAAGCATTTGCGAAAAATGCATTACCGTTTTTCCTGATTGATCGAATTAAATAATTCAAAAACCACTTTACTCACGTCAGAATAAAATGCAGTTTATTTTGATTTGCGTTCTGTTTATTTTCTGGGGTGTTTTTGAAATTTTACTGGGAGGGTGGGGAAGGGATGACAAATAAAATGTGCGTTTTTCAAATTTCGAGCCAAATTTTCATTGGGAAGGGGGAAAAAGAACAAACCAAAACAATTTTATTTTAGAAGAATCACGGTAACAATACGTTTAACCTAAGATGAGAAAACTGGCGTGCTTTGAGCCCTTCCAAAAATGGGAAATTTTGAATTTTTTTCGTTTTTTTCAGTAGCTATATCTTTAGTGGGGAACAAAGCAAAAATCTAACTTTTATACCATGAAGACTTCTGTTTCGCAAGAACGTCATGCCAAAATTTGATTGATTTGTTTCGCAGAATAACGAAAGTTTCTGAACTTAAATTTCAGCAAAAATCCACGTTTTGCCATTCGTTTGGAAAGGGCAATCTAAACCATCTTAGATTTCATTTTTTTTTATTGGAGGTTTAACAACCACCTTGCGCAACTCAATGGGCTATAAGCAGTCGTCCGTCCCTAATTTAGGGTCACTGGTTCCAGGGAAGGGAGAGAGCCAGTGCCGTAAGACAAACACAACATCCATGCCTCACCGGGATTCGAACCCGGACCCCTTTCGGACGAATGATCAGAAGCCATCGCTTGGACCACTGCGTCACAGTTAGATTTCATTGAATACTGTAGTGTATAAATTGTGAGAAAAATATAGTATAAAAGTAAAGACTAGTGTAGGAATTTGAGGAATTACTGAACGGGAGAGTTTTCAAAAACATTTACATTAAATAAAAAATGCGAAAAAAGATGTAATAGGACACAAAAACTAGATGGTTACTTGCGTGACTGTTATTGCTATAATACTGCACCCAGTTAACAAAAAAAAAAAATTAGTTTAGAGTTTCCTTTAATTTTTAAAATCTAATTTAAACTGATTACACAAAGTTTTGAACAATGCGCTACAGGGGCGCGCCAATGGCATTTCCCTTCCGGGTGCAAGCCCAGGTTTGCTCCCTTTGTATGAGAATATTTTTCAATTTTTATTAATTTTTACATGAAATAAATACCTTTAGCAGCATCATTTTCTATTTCCCGTAAATTAAGAGTTTTCATAAAACACAATTGTCTCATAAAAAGCTGAAGGAAATAAAATCTTTAAAACTCTAGTTCAGATGACGCTGCGAATAATCCAAGAAGTCAGCTTCCTCTCTGTCAATTTTAACACAAAAGTTCACAATTTCTAGAAAACATTTTTCGAAGTTCTTTACGAGCAGATTTAAAGTACGAGCCTCTCAAAGTAACTTACATAAAATGCATAAGGGTTTTACGCCCAAAATTTATGTTTTTTAAAGTCCATTGTGTTTTTCCTTCATATTGTCCCCACTGTCATAGCGAATGCTGAAATCTTCAAGATTTAAAAAAAGATTTAGAAAAATAATTGTTAGTCCTTTTCCAAAACGTAGTCTCTGATTTCAAGTCGCTTTCTATTGAATTACATAATGAATTATTTTTACTAAAAAAATTAACGTGTCACGTAGCATTACGATTTCTCACAGTAAAACGTTTTCTTAACTTCTCCCACGTTACTGATAGTAATTTATCAACTGTGAAATTTGATTGAGACGTCCTGCCTCCCCCAGTGGGGGTTTGGGTGCGAACCTTCTGTTGGCGCGTCCCTGACGAGCCACTCTAAAGTGACACGTCAGTCTGGTAATTTTTAAGTGTTTTTGTATTACTTTTGCCAGTAATTATCTCTTAGCGGATTTGTCGTTTCTTACCTGAGCTTGCTTTCTTAATCATATGTTGAAACAATTCAGTAAGTTCTTTGCTCAACCCCAGTTCAATGTTCCAATTTCTTCCAGCAGCATTTGAGAACTCAGCAGGAATAAGAACACGCAAAACATTTCCATAACGGCATCCGAACAGTATCTTTTTGAGCATGTCTTTTCTAAAAAAAGTGCGTGTTTAAAGTATCACTTTGTCTGTCCATCCGTCTGTGGACATCATGTCTCTGCAGCTATTAGTCCGATTTGAAAATTCTTTCAGCGTTGGAAAACTTGAAATGCGAGAAAGATGGATCCTTGCATGAACAATGCATCATTGCTTTCCAGCTTTCTTTATCGATGCATAACTTTACCGCTAGAGGGCGTAAATGCAGATGCTACCGAATTGAAAATGCATTTAGTGCCATATTTTTGCTTCTGAATATCCGATTGGAAAAATTCCTCTCTTCTTTTCGATGCCATTTATGACGAAGACTATTTTGGATACAAGTCCTTTCCTTTTCAATTAGTGCACAGATTTTCCTCTAGGCGGCGTAAAGGTAAATTTTGATTTCACCGATATCTCTGCTTCTAAAAGTTTTATTAAAAAAATCTTCCTGGATCGGAAACAACTGATGGTGGGAAATGTTCTGCATATACTTCCTACTTTTCGGTAAAGAATGGTTTGGTCACCAGGTGGCGTAAGTGTTTATTCTGTTTGTGGTGTATTTGCAGCAAAATTTGAACTTCTGAAAACTCGACTAAAAAAATTCTTTCGTGGGCCGATACCGCTAACCTCCGAAAACCTTTTGTCCGCCAGGAAGCGTAGATATATATCTCATTTTTGTAGATATCTACTTCCTACACTCCGATTTGAAAAAAATACTTTCCTTACCAAAGAGCATTCTGGTGTGAAATGTTCTGCATATAATTTCAAATATTTCTTAATGCACGTATGGCCACTAGAGAGCGTAAGTTCACCTTCCCGTTTACAGCATTTTTACAGCAATATCTGTTGGACGAAAAACCCGATTGAAAAAATTCTTTCTCGGTTACTACTAAATGTGACAATATTTTGTGCGTAATTCCTTCCCAAAATAATGCATAATTTCGCCGCTGGGTGACGAACATTTTTATTCATCCGTTTTCTCTCGATATCTCTACTTCTAAATATTGAATTAAAAATATCTTATAACATCGAACACTATTTACCTTGTGGAACACTTTGCTTGTACTTGTAAAGTTTTTTTGTACTTTATAGTTGTGTCGCTAGGTGGTGTTTGTGTACTTTTGTTTGCAGCTGTATCTCCGCTTCTAAAAACTTCATTGAAATTTTGTTTACTGTATGCCATTAACTGCAATAAAGATGGGGAACATTATCCTCTTTAAATAATGCATGGGGTTTTCACAAGGGACAAATTTTTTTATCGCTATCTCTGCTTCTGGGAGACGTATTTGAAAAGTAATTTTTCTTTTACATAACTTTTGCTGAAAAAAATACTTTTACCATATTTTAAACTTTCCCTTTATGCAAAATTCTTTCGCCAGGGGGCGTAAAGTTACATCATGTTTCCTTTTATGTTTCTTCTTTTAAATGTTGGATTTGAAAATCTTTTTGTCTCTCTTCTGCTATGAGAAACTTTCTGTACATCATTTGTGAATTTTCTTAACATACTTTTCCGCCTCTAGTGGAAGGAAATAGCTATTTCTATTTTTGAATGTTTTTATCAATTGTAGAAATCCGGCTGATTTTTTCTTACCTGTTTCATGGACTATGAATAACTTTGAAAACTTTTATTCGCGTCGGAAAGGATTGAAAGGACGCGCTCATTACAACCAAAAATTCGGTGTCGTCTTTCTTGTGTGACGTATATTCTAATTTAACTTTCATTTTTAGTTCCTTTTCCTATGCAAATTTAAGTTTGTTCTCTTTTACACTTTCCAAACTTAGCGTTATGTCTTTTTCCTCAAACGACAATAATGTTGGCAACACCCTGATTTCGGAACAAGAGTGACGTATGTGTGGCCGGATAAGAACGATAGATAAAAAGGCAACGCCGCGGTTGTTTAAAAGGGGGAATTTGAATGCGAATGTTAATATTCTTTTTTGATACGCGACTGCTTAATTATCATTAAAGTATTGTTGAAGGCTGCGTGTTCTAATTAATGAAAGTGTTCTATTTTCGTAGTTAAGTATTATGGTGGTTATTAACCCAAGTTCCAGTGTTGTGTTTCATAGTGAATTATCATCGTGGATATCCACGTTTAGTTGGTTTTACCGTGTTGAAGTGAACAGCAATAGAGGATTAGCTGTAAGTAAATCCGCTTGAACTTTATTTGAGTGACTCGCATTTCACTGTAGGTGAAGTTTTGATTTATGTTTGTGTTCTAGTAAGTCGGTTACACACAAACGCCACCCTTGTTTAGATCTTTAAAACGATGTTGATGGTCTCGCTCTATAGAAGAAGTGGACACTGCAGTTCTTCTCTGATTCCTCTCAATCACTTCTACGAGCCACCAACGGGAATTGTAAATGCATGCGACGTGGTCCCTTTCTTTGAGCTTCAGAGAAAGGTCTGTTGAAAGTTTTGCTGATATTCAGTTTCTCAAAGTCCTCTGAAACTGAGCTGATGAAACATTTTATCCAGTTGTAGTCTACAGGTACAAATCGATGCTTCTGTCTTGTGTTAGGTATCATCTCTTCTTCTAACTCCTTTTATATAGCCAATTGAGGCTACAGGTTTCCCCATATCTTTCCAAATGTTCCTGTCTCGGGCTTTCTGTTCCACAGCTTTCGTACAGTTTTGTTTATATCATCCATCCATTTTCCCTCTGGTCTTCCTACTATTCTCTTTCCTTTATAATGGTCTCCATTCTGTTATTATTTTAGTCCATCTATTATTTTCATTCTTGGTATATGGCCAGCCCATTTCCATTTTAAATTGAGTATCTTTTCACCTATGTCTAAAACTTTTGTTCTGGATCTTATATCTGCATTCTTTACTTCATCTTGAAGTCTTATATTTAGTAGGAGTCTTTCCGTTTTACGATGTGTTTTTTGTAATTTATCGAAGATGTTTTTCTTGATAGGCCAGGTTTCAGAGCCATGTGTCAGAATGGGTATTATACATTGATTGAAAAGTTTTGCTCTGTTTTCCAGCTTTATTTTACAACATAAACTCTTCTTTAGCTTCCCAAAATGCTGTCCATCCCATTTTTTTCTGAATTTCTTCCATAATTCCCTGTTTCTTCGTGGTAATTAATTTTCCTAGGTATATGTATTCTTCCGCATATTCTATTTTTAATTATTTATTTTATTTCCATGAGGTAGTTCTAATGAGGTACTTCAATGAGAAGTTCTTAGAAAAATCTCCTGTAAACTATCTTGTTTACCTTTTTTTTACGAATGAAAAAGGTATCATCTCAGCATTAGCAAATCGTTAAGTCCAGCATTTGACTCAACATCACTTTTACAAACACACATGAAGAAGATACCCTCAATGTTTTCTGTACAAAGTGTAAACATATCACGTGTCAGGATGTGATCTATTACTACTCTTTGCATAACTCTTGCCATGGACACTAATCGTTTAAGCTGTCCCACCGATTCATCGCTTTGCTCTTAATGAGACGCCCCCCCCAAATTCCACTCTGCATTGAGATCAGTCTTTCTTATAACAGTGCAAGTTGGTAAAGTTCTTTCTGTTCTTGAATTGCCCAGCTGCTCCATCAGAAAAATATGTAAAATTGTGTACAAAAGGTGCCATTCTTTTGGTCTCTGTTACCAGAGCCTTTTGATAAACATATACTGCCGTGGTGGTATCTCTTATGCAGTCACTGATTATACGAACAATTTTGGATATCATAGATTGATCGACTGCGTTTTTGCAATACGTATATACCACGAGAGAGTGTAAAGCTGCACCGTTACTGCCCTAATGAAAATTTTGGGTGGCATCTTGAATAACAATGAGAAGTTCTCAGAAAAATCTTCTGTAACTATGCATTCCTTACTTTCCAAGCTATCGTTGTTGTCCTTTATGTAACTAGACTATGTTTTAGAAATGAAGTGGTGCTGCTTCAGAGAAACTAGTTGATTCAGTAAATCCTCAATGAGATCATGAAATCGTTGCCTTCTGCTTGTATGTCACAGTATCTTAAAAAATTTCACCTTCCTCATCCAAACAATTTCTAATCAAATCTCTTATAACTTCTAGTACAGAGAAATCATTAAAGCTACCTAATATACATTTGCCACTCTGTAAGTCACATGCCATTAAATCTAGTAAGTCTTTATAATCACTGTTAAACTATGAAATGTAGCATAAGTCTGACATTTTGATGTTCAGTCAATACACGCACACAGAGCGAATTCCACTGCTGATTGCCAAAGCATACCACTTTGGTCGCAGTTCGACACACTTGGTATACCCTACTTCTGCATCTGAGTTTATAGCACATAATTTCTGATAAAGTTTTTTAAGGTTACATAATATTTGTATTTTCTATTTAACTCCTTTATCCCATGTTTATTCATAACGGAAACACAGTCTTTTGTACCAGGCCACATCCTGCTGTTCTGACCACTTTTATAAAAAGCTACAAACTTATCAGCCACTTCCTTTGAAAATTTTCTAGATTTCTTCTGCTCTGCTTCGGAAGGATACCATAATTTTCAACTAAGTTCTTTGTGTTTCTCACTAATTACTGACTGGCACCAAATTTCTGACATGTTTTTGCTGCACACCACGACTCAGGCAGTAAACATAATATATTTACTTTTTCTGGTACACTTGTACTTTCTTTAATGTTTCTTTCAGTTGCTTTCCAGCAGCAGAATGTGGTATCAGACAGTTAGCCATTGTACAGATTCTTCACACCGATCCTGGGTGGCGTGGGGACGTGAAATGGCCACCGAGATTCCCCGACATCACACCACTCGACTTTTATGTCTGGTTCATCTCAAACACTGGGAAAATCCGCGACTTACACCACCTCCAGCAACGCATCCTTTAGGTCTGTAACCGCATTTCTCCCGATATTCTTGTGCGGGCGCATAACGACTGGAGCAACTGGGACAACAGATTGAGTTGCGCATCACAGGGTACTTTAGAGGTTGTTATTTGAACTATCTGCGTTGATAACTTGTAAACCACAACACATATGTAGAATCTGATTACGGCAATCAATTTCTGAGAAGTCTTGTTTCACATGCAACATGACTCCCTTACTATTTAAAAATTTTGATCTTGATCCCATATGTTGGATTTCAAGATGGCGGCCATGTTCCGGAAATAGCCTAAAAGATGGGTCCCCCCTCGCTGATTCTTTGCTGGCGTATTCAGATATTTCATTTTCCTTCCCGTTTCTGAAATACATGGGTGTCCGGCGACTTACTCATCCTGTATATTTTTCTCATCTCTGCTTCTAAAAGTGGCGGGGAAATATTTTTCACATATTTGCTTATTGTTGTACCGCACAATTTTGCCGCTAGGGGGTGCAAGAGTTCATTTCCATTTTTATTGTACTTGGAACCGCATTACCGTCTCTAAGAACCCGATTTAAAAAAGTCGTCTTGCCTTAGATATCTTCTGTTATCAGAAATGCTTTGTACCAAGTGAATGTTTTACCGGTTGTGTAGAAATCCCGTTGATTTTTTTCTTGTAATCGGTCAGTACATTAGGAAGAACACTGCTTTCATTGCGCATTTTGAATTATGTACAGATGTTCTCTATAGCAATCTCTTTTTTCGCTCAACTTCTTCTTCTTCTTCTAAAAATCTGTTTTGAAGTATTTTTTTCGTGTCGGAAAGTATTCAGAAGACGTGTTTATTTCACCCGAGAATTAGGTGTCATCTTTTTTGTTTTAAAAAGAAAGATGACACCGAATTCTCATTGTGTCATCTTTCTTAAAAAAAATAGAAGCACATACTCCGCCCCAATGACGCAATGGTCTAAGCGCTGGCTTATGACCATTCGTCCAAGGTGGGTCCAGGTTCGAATCCCGATCCGGCATGGGTCTTGTGTTTGTCTTACGGCACTGGCTCTCTCCCTTCCTTGGAGCCAATGGCCCCAAATTAGGGCCGGGCTGCTACTTATACCCTAGCAAGTTGCTCGCGGTGGACGTTAAATCTCCAATAAAAAAAAAGCATGATTTATCTTTTATTAAGTTATCAAAGGGATTGGGGGAATAAAAAGAAAAAGAAATTCCCAACGGGTTCGTGGAAGCCAGGGCTGTAGCCAGGGAGGAGTTTTGGGGGTTAAAACCCACCCCACAATGCCGTACTTAAATAAAGATAGGGTAGATAGATCCACATACTTCTATAAGGGGTTATAATGAATTAGCTTTGTTTTCTTTACGCTAAGCTAATTAATATGAATGATTCTATTCCTACCAGCTAGCTAATGATATACTTGTACTAAGCTTCAAAATAGTGAATTCAAAAGGTTGTTACTAGTTAATTACGAACGTAAACAAAGTCTTAACGCTGGTTATTTATGGTAATGAATAAATGTTATAAACCTAACAGCCAGACAGAGGTCTGACAAAAACTATGAATTGAGAAAGACTAACTTACTGCAACTTCTTTATTATAAGACTCTTGGTCAACTTAGCACACACACAACTTGTTTTTACAATAATGAAGAATCTCTCCTCATAACAACACAATCTCTCCTCGTATTACAAACGCTCTCCGTAAACAACAAAACAACAACGCTCTCTCATAACAACAACAAAAGCTCTCCCTAAGTCTCGATGAACGCGCCTATATACTAGCTACCACCACGTCATGACTTACACTCATTGCCAGATCTCATTCAGCGGGTGAAATAATATTTCGTTCAGTAAGAAGATAATTTACATAGTAAAATAAAATAACCAGAGATAGTAAAATCAAAAAGAAAGTGAATATAGAGTATACGTTACAGGGTATAGCATATAAGTCAGTATTTGAAAAATGGGGAATATTAAATAGGAGAAATTCATGTGCAAGTAATGTGACAGAGAAAAAATTTAACATATGTATGTATAACGTACGGTGAAAATTAATTTTCAAATTCAGAAACCCTCCCTTAAAATTCTTTCTGTCTTCGGCCTTCTGGAAACTAGAACTTTTAAGCAACCAATCTGGTAAGACGATACCACCAGGCGTACCTTCATGAGAAGTTGATTCTGAACTGTTACTGATGATAAGAGCTTTAAATCGTAGGATGATGAAACAATCTCTTATGATATTTGTTTATACTTGCTAGCAATTGAAAGTTTTCTTGATTCATTACAAATAACGAGAACAATGATACTGAGAGAAAGAAACACAATTGGGCAAAAATATCTTTATTAGTCATTGGTAAAAATCATACAGTATGACTAAAGAGAGAGCTAGTAGGGAATTACAACAGTTGGAGAGAATGAAATATTTCATGCCTAAGCAGCTCCTTTTTAGGAAATGAGTGTGAAGTAGTTTGAAAGGCGAATAACAAAGCTTTGCATGATAAGAAATGGCATTACACGTAATAGAAAGAGCATTTTGAAAAAAAAAATGAATAACAGTGCGTTTACATTGTATTTTAAAGCAGATATGCATGTTATTTGAGGACATTAGTATGCATAACCTGTACTTACTTAAAATATATTACATATTTACCTCTAACTCCCGGGAGTAAATACAGATCATTCGGATTTAGTCTTAGAATTTCACGTCTTTTTTGAAACTTTTGAATCCCGGTATTGCACATTTGCATGTAAATCAATACCATTCAGTGCTATGTGAAAAAAAAAAAGTTTGGACGACAATAGGGATTTAAAAAAAAATTCCCACGTCATCTCTGTGAATTTAATGACAGAGCAAAAGATAATTTTATTGTGGAGAGAGGGAGAGAGAGAGGGGAGGGGGAAAAGTGCATATACTCCTTGAACAATGGTCAGGATACAAAAAACTGTTTTGATTTTTCTGGAAAGAGAATGACGTAGTTGAAGCTGATTTTATTTGGAAAGAAAAAGAGGCAAGATATTAAACAAAAAGAAAGGTCATAAACATTTTGTATGATGATTAATTATGATCAGAATATGAAAAAACTTCCTTACCTACTCCCTGAATGCAACGGCAGAGTGAAAGCTAATTAAAAAAAGCAAGAAGAAAGGGTTCAGTTTCTTGGACAAAAATTAGGGTATAAAATTTTTTTGCTTCCTTTCTTAAAGTTTGGATAAAGTTGATTTTACCTCAAATCAAGAGTAGAAAAAAAAAAAAAAACAGCGGTTAAGCTTCTTGGACAACAATTATGAAAGTTTCTTTGCTCCCTCTCTGATTGCAACGACAGAGCAACAGCTTATTTTATTGTGAAAAAAATACACGCATTCAAAAAGAAACAAATTTGAAAATCTGATAGACAAATCACATTTAATTTCAAACACAGTACGTATCGCCGCTCTTTATTTAAAATTGAGATAATCAAAGAAGTTCTGCTACTCACAGATAAATCTTTTGGCGTACCCAAGAGCAGATGCTGGAAGATAAAGATTTCACTAGCTACGTGCCTCACAAAGGAATAGCAAATCCTATGAAGAACTTTTTACATAATCACGCTTTAGAGGCATAGATGAATGTTTCCAAAAATACAATGAAGTTATGAATAATTGTAGCCTGGAATTGCAATATGTACATAGTATACTTGACTTCTTCCCTGAGAACTTTGAATTCAATGAGTGAATGATTTTATCGAAACATGAAACAAAAAATAGAAACAAAAAGGATAATAATAAAGATCAATTACCAACTATTGTTAAAAGCACAGCCTGAATCTTCCAGATAAAAAACAGTTGTCAGTGAGTCAGATGCTAGCTACATTGCTACAGGGAAATACTTCAGTGAGCCAGATGCTACATTGCTACAGGGAAATACTTCAGTGAGCCAGATGCTACATTGCTACAGGAAAATACTTGTTACAGAAATGTAAGGTTCTTTTGTCATCATCTTACAGTCAGCAAGGAAGGAAAGTTTACGACGGCCATCAGGGCGCATCATTGACGCCAATAATTATTATTGGCCGTTCAGAGCAATCGAACATTGTATGTTGGGGGAACTCTTTCACTTAAGAGTTTTATTGCAGTGTTTTCAACTATGCCTTCAGCAATCCGCTAAGAGTTCTATTTCAGCTACGAGTTCTATTGCTAAGAGTTCACTCGGATTGCTACTCGTCTCTCCGCGCGAATCAGTGATTCTCCTCGATAGGTTCAGCTAAGAGTTCTATTGCAGTTTTTTCAACTATGCCTTCAGCAATCGGTAGCACGGTGAATGAAAATGATCTCAGACAACATCATTAGTTTACAGCTCTTAAGGTATCAAATGCCGTTTCCTTCGAAGCAAAGCGAGACACGGGACAGAAACAAAGGATAGAAGGGATATGAAGAAACTTTCAGGAGAAATTGGAGGCGTACAAAGTTTTTGCACCTCCAGGAGTCGAGATTCACGGGAAATGGTGATACAAGGGAAATAGTGTGAAAGAGCGATAAGTGGATGGGATAAGTGAAAGTGAACTGGTTAAACTGAGTCAATTCAAAGACAAACAATAACCAGTACAGTAATAAACCTTAGCAGACATCAAAGGAAAGTCACAATAATAATAACCATAAAAGAGTCAAAAGTGCACTATAAAAACAAGTGGTGTGAAATCACGGAAAATTCCTGAAAATAACGGGCAGCAAAGTTACCGGTAGATCTCCGTTTTTTTTAACAAAATTTCTGTTTTTTTTTTAACTTCCGTTTTTTGACAGATTTTTCATAACCAGTAATTCCGTTTATTTCAGAAATGTCCGTTTCGGATAACCGTATTTATACAGAAATTTCGCTGTAGGAGGATTTCTCATTTTTTCTGTAGGAGGATTTATCACAAATAAATTATTTTAACGTAGGACTAAGTCCAACGTGAAAATCCTCCAAATCCGTGGCGTCAGTAACTAAATAAATACATCGCTCTTTCCACGTTCCAGAAACACATAGCAACTGAAATTTTTTTTACAGCCGCAGCCGTGGAATTGAATCACGGAACTCTCGATATATAGCCGAATGCGTTAACAGCTCAACTCCGCGGATAGTATGGGGCGACTTACGGCCGACAACATGTGACAAAAATAGGACCCAATTGAAATCATTATAGAGTTAAAAATACGTGCCGTACTCTAATCGTGCTAGCATATTCGTAAACAGCATGGAGTCCAATTCGCGTATTGCGCAATACATCGTGCGCGCAACGCTTCCCTCGCTGTCTGTGCGCGGGGGAGGTCATGCAATATTTTGGCGTGGGCCACCGCCTTTAACTCACTCTATCTCGGCAACCGTGAGCGCAACACAACTGTGCGTGGTATCGTTTTAAAGCTCTCGACGAGATCTATTCAAATATACGAAGAACATTTCACAGTGGTTTGAACTCAACATTTTGAAAATCGTTTTCTTGGGAACCGGTGAACACTTTTGAAAATATCGCGGTTTATCTGGACAACTGTGAGTGCAAAACACGCCTGTACGTTGTATCGTTTTAAAGCTCTCAACGAGATCTATTCAAATATATGAAGAACATATCGCAGCGGTTTAAACGAAAATTAAAAAAAAATGTTTTCTTGTGAACGGGTTAACTAACATTTTTGACAATGCCGCGAAATTAGTAGAATGAACGCACGCAAAAGTGGAGAAAATCTAAACGAGAGGCAAGAGCAAGTCATGAGGAATGTAAGAAGCCCAAGAAGACAGAGCACCACGTTGGGTAATTCGTGTATCGATCTGCTTTGTGTTCGCAATGTATCCAGCATGATTTGTAAAAAATATGTAAGTTACTTTTCATATCATAGACCTATGTTGGCTATAACAAATGAAATAAACGCTTTGAAACAACGATACTCGACTAGCTAATTTAAACTCTCCGATCTGCAAGTCGTAGTCCTATGTTTCAAATTGAGTGCTCAATCAGAAATGAGCCTGCCAGTATATTTGTTATCATCATTTTTCGAAGCAAACAGAATGCTTTGGAACTCGAGATCTTTTTAAACTGACAATGAATTTTTCAATTATCTTTAAGAAAAGATGAAATGTATAGCTTTAGAGTATGCATTATTTCCCAAAACTCCTAAATATAAATACTATTGATAGCTACTTAGCTTTTATCTTAAGCGGTTCACAGACAGAGACACACACATCAAAGAATCACCAGTACAATACTTGAAATACCAGGTTTCTTACGGTAACACAATATACTATAACTGACGCTTAAAATGGGAGAAAGGGGAAGGAATATCAGGTGCCACAATAGCCAAGATTTCATGCGATCCACAATATCCGATCTCACTACAGATCTTCAAAATCAGATCCTCTAATAGACGACTGAAATTTAACAGCTAATCAAACCTCAATTAATCCCGCGAATCTCACCTACTACCGGAAAATTTTCATCAAACCTCAAGTAATCCCGCGAATCTCACCTATTACCGGGAATTTTTCATCAAACCTCAAGTAATCCCGCGAATCTCACCTATTACCGGGAAAATTTTCATCAAACCTCAAGTAATCCCGCGAATCTCACCTATTACCGGAAAATTTTCATCAAACCTCAAGTAATCCCGCGAATCTCACCTATTACCGGAAAATTTTCATCAAACCTCAAGTAATCCCGCGAATCTCACCTATTACCGGAAAATTTTCATCAAACCTCAAGTAATCCCGCGAATCTCACCTATTACCGGAAATTTTTCATCAAACCTCAAGTAATCCCGCGAATCTGACCTATTAGCGGGAATTTTTCATCAAACCTCAAGTAATCCCGCGAATCTCACCTACTACCGGAAATTTTTCATCAAACCTCAAGTAATCCCGCGAATCTCACCTACTACCGGAAAATTTTCATCAAACCTCAATTAATCCCACGAATCTCACCTACTACCGGAAAATTTTCATCAAACCTCAAGTAATCCCGCGAATCTCACCTATTACCGGAAAATTTTCATCAAACCTCAAGTTATCCCGCGAATCTCACCTATTACCGGGAATTTTTCATCAAACCTCAAGTAATCCCGCGAATCTCACCTATTACCGGAAAATTTTCATCAAACCTCAAGTAATCCCGCGAATTTCACCTATTACCGGAAATATTTCATCAAACCTCAAGTAATCCCGCGAATCTCACCTACTACCGGAAAATTTTCATCAAACCTCAATTAATCCCACGAATCTCACCTATTACCGGAAAATTTTCATCAAACCTCAAGTAATCCCGCGAATCTCACCTATTACCGGAAAATTTTCATCAAACCTCAAGTAATCCCGCGAATCTCACCTATTACCGGAAATTTTTCATCAAACCTCAAGTAATCCCGCGAATCTGACCTATTAGCGGGAATTTTTCATCAAACCTCAAGTAATCCCGCGAATCTCACCTACTACCGGAAATTTTTCATCAAACCTCAAGTAATCCCGCGAATCTCACCTACTACCGGAAAATTTTCATCAAACCTCAATTAATCCCACGAATCTCACCTACTACCGGAAAATTTTCATCAAACCTCAAGTAATCCCGCGAATCTCACCTATTACCGGAAAATTTTCATCAAACCTCAAGTTATCCCGCGAATCTCACCTATTACCGGGAATTTTTCATCAAACCTCAAGTAATCCCGCGAATCTCACCTATTACCGGAAAATTTTCATCAAACCTCAAGTAATCCCGCGAATTTCACCTATTACCGGAAATATTTCATCAAACCTCAAGTAATCCCGCGAATCTCACCTATTACCGGAAAATTTTCATCATATGGAAGCGGAAAAAATAAGAACAGAGATTTTTCCGTTAATGTGCGAAAGGAATTGCGGAAAAGTTTCTGAAAAATTAGAAATCAGAATTTTGTGTTAACATACGGTTTACCTTCAATAAGAGAAAGAAATTGCGGAAAAGCTTCTGAAAATTCAAAAATTTCTTGGCATGTGAAAAAATCCATGAAATTCAAGATTTTTTCCGTCATTTCAGGAAAAAGGTTGTATCAGGAATATGCTTCATTAATTCACAAAAGGAATCACAGAAAGTGGCTCACGAATTTCAGAAAATGTTTTGCAGTGTGTGTTTACTGCTTTTTCCTATTATACATGAGTTGCAATGCTAATCGAACCTAAATGGTGGAGAGTATAATCCCGCTAAAAAAATCATAATGTATGGGTTAAGCGCGAAGTATGGTCAGCTCAGAACTGCATTATGATTGACTCTTTGCTTGAAATTCATGAAAATGCAATCATATGTAGGTAGATTTTATTGAAAAATGAAGAGCGGTTAAGCTTGTTGGACTTCAGTCACTGTTAGTGCCTCGTCCGTCCCTCTCATGTCATTCTTTCCTTTTCGCAGCATCAATCACTGAGTCATGTGTGTGATACATGGTCAGAACGAGTTGTTGTTCATTCACAAAAAAAATTAAAAAACAGAAAAATCCTTCACCCTAAATAATGCTTTTCAGGTTATAAAAAAAAGAAAAGAAAAGAAACAACCGTTTGAAACGTAAATAGTGGGAGTTTTTTTTATTGGAGGTTTAACGACCACCGTGAGCAATCAATGGGCTATGAGCAGTCGCCAGTCCCTAATTTAGGGTCACTGGTTCCAGAGAAGGGGGAGAGCCAGTGCTGACGGCCAAAAAATCATCCATGCCTCACCGGGATGCGAATTCGGACACCTTCCGGACGAACGATGAGAAGCCATCCCCTAGACCACTGCGCCACTGGGACGGCAGGGAGTTTTGGAAAAGGCCTGATGAGAAGAACTTATGTGCTGATATAATGACGAAGTAACATAAGTAGACGGGAAAAAGATCAGTTGAATTTGATACACTATGGTGAGCCCCGTACGTTTTTATTTGAACGAGAACCTAGAGACATGAGTTTGCCGTCCTGACGTCCAGACATAGTGAAAGACATGTCAAACCGCACATGGTCTACATATTTACTAGCACGAAAAAAATTATTTTTAGCCTTGTAGGATCATATGTTTTTTAATACGGACTTAACAAGGGGCTCACACTACCTAAATTCATACATCGCAATTTCAGTTTATTAGGTGCATCTACCCTCGCCACATAAATGACGTACTCGAAAACGTAAGCTGGTACAAGAGCGCGACGTGCGTTATAAATAAAAAGCAGGCGGACCAGTATCCATCACTTAACTTTCGATTGAAGGTAGTAATGCGCAAAACGAATGATCTGAGAGACTTTGAACGTGTCATGATGTTTGGTACCAGGCGTGTCGGCTTGAGCATCTCCCCAACAGGCGTTCTCCTGAGCATTTCACGCACAGCCGTCGTAAGTGTTTAACGGGAATGGTGCGACAGACAAAAACGTCCAGCAATCGATGGTTATGTGGATGAGAACAGCTGGTACAACAGAGGGTCAGAGGAGGCTTGCGATAATCGTGCAAACGAACAAACTGATCATAAACCTGAAAATCACTGATGAATTCAGTATGGAGGCGTTTTTTTTTTGGAGAAGTTAGTATGAGCGTCATCTCAGTACTCAACATCTATCAGACCATGATCATATGTAGAGGATTTTAGGAAGGGAGTGTCTGACCCCAGGTGTTTAACAACCGTTAGAAATAGGAAACTAGGAGATTTGGGCTAGAGCGTCCGATAGGAAAGTGACACGGAAGCGAAGTAGAAAGGGGGAGGAAGACGCCCTTATTTATTACCGGGGGGCCAGTACCCGGGATCCGACGGCTTAACGTGCCCATCCGACGCACGGCGGGTATTTAGTGGATCGAGCGTTCGTACCTGCCTGGGATCGAACCTGAGGCCCTTCCCGTGGCAGTCACGAACGTTGCCCACTCGGCCACCCGCGGCCCATTCTATCAGACCATGTAGCGAATGCGCTACAAGAGCCGACAACCTCGTTCCCAGTATCTTTTGACCCCTATGTTCCACTATCTGTTTTCGTCCACAGAACTGCCCTCGATTTTTTGGAAGTTCCTTTCGTGTTGCACTATTTACGGTAAACTGTAGTGAACGGTTGTGCTTGGAAAACATAGAAGAACGGCGGCTTGAGAGATGCGTGAACATTCATGTTCAGTCTCTCTCAGAATTAGATTTCCTTATTTCGTTCCTCAATTGAACTCTTAACTGATGCATGACAAGGTGGCCTGATTAATATCTGATAGAGTGGCATGTTCGAGTGAGCCATTTATATGACGAGGGCAGGCGTACGTAATATACTGGCATGCCAGTGCATGCCAAGTTATTGATTTATGGGTGAAGCGTTAATTCGCCGCTTTAACAAAACCGATAGTGCAAAGCATGGGATGATCTTTATGTTTATCATTTCGGTTCTCTGTAAAACAAATAACTGTACTTCAGAATATCGAACTGCGAAAAGTCGTTAGGATAAAGAAAAACTTGTGATCAAGATTTGAGACATTCCTCCATCATTCAATTGGTTTGACTGAGTTTCTCTATCAGGAAGAGATTTTTCAGTCCGAGTTTTAGATCTGAAATGTCTTTTCTGCCCTTTGAGACTAGCGAACCAATGGATGAACGGACTGAGAGACGTTTAGTGCTCAAGTTGTCCGATATAAAAATAATTTTAGGAACCCTGCGTTTTTATGAGGAGATATCGTTTCTGCGAGTACAGATCCGAAAAGACTGACATGATCAAAATCATATTCTTTTCTCCATCAGTTTTCCGTGCAAGAGTTGGCAACGCGCCGAACTGATGTAGGCGATGGATTGCGTTGGCAGTAAAAGTCCACACCGAAAAACTCGTACACCAGTAAACTCCTACAGTCTCTTCTACCTGTGGAGAAACTGCTGCTTTGCCGAAAACTCCAACACCGATAAACTCCTATAATTTCTCATATAAGGGAATATACGCAAGTTGCATTTCGTTCGGTGATCTTGTAAAAGTGTAGTTGTTTCCCTAGTGACATAAAAGGGTACGTGAGATCCTAATGAGCTAGGGATATGTAGAAGTTTTTCAACTCATTAATGTATGATTTTAATATTCGGTACGTGATAACATCCAATAAAAGCTAGTTGAAGGGACTCAGCACAGGTGTTTATGAGGCCTGCTGCCTAAGTGACTTGTAAGCACCTAAAGATTGATCCGTTGAGACCTTTTGTTAGCTTTGTTTTGCATGTTATCACATACCAAATATTAAAATCAAAACTGAGATTTAGTAAGTCGAAAACCTTTTTGCATTTCCTTTGTGTCATTGCAATTCTGCATACACTTTTACGTCAATAGGAAAAACTTACATTTCGTTTTGTGCCGCTAGGAAAACTTCTTCACCAGATCTCCGAACGAAATACAATTTGTGTACATTTCTTTATATGAGAACGTGTAGATGCTTACCGTTGTGGGAGTTTTTCGCTGTAGGAATTTTCCTGGATCCCGTGAATTGGCGCATAGTCGTACGTATTTACTAAGTGCCCAAGTTTAAGGATATCACGATTTTAATTCTGCATTGTGTGTTTTACCACACTTAAATTTGAGAACTACTAAACATGGAAAACTTTAAATTTATTTCTGGTTTTAATTAATTAATTTTTTTAGATATCGTTTCTATAACTACAGATCCGAGAAAAGAGAGACATGACCAAAATCAGGAACTTTTTCCCATCCATTTTTCATGTAACTAAGGTTTGGCAATGCAAAGAACTGAAGTTTGTGATGAATTGGTGTCGTGTTGTATTTATTAAGCGTCCAAGTTTAGTGGTATCCTGACTTTTCGTCTACGTTGTGTGTGTCTTTTGCCACATTTACATTCGCAGATTGCTCGATATGGAAATTATTAAGTTTCTTTCTAGAATGAATTAATGAAATATTTCACTTGTTTTTATTGAAGCTTTAACGACCACCGTGAGCAACTCAATGGGCTATAAGCAGTCGCCCCTCTCTAATTTAGAGCCACTAGTCCCAGGGAAGAGAGAGAGAGAGAGAGAGAGAGAGAGAGAGAGCCAGTTCCGTTAGACAAAAGAAATATCCATACCTAATTGGGATTCGAACCCAGGCCCTTTCTCGGATGAATGGTCATAAGCCAGCGTTTAGACCACTGCGCCACAAGGGCGGCTATTTCACTTTTGTGCAAATAAAAAGAAGAAAAAAAAACAAAACAGGCGCTAGTGAACAACCAATAGTGAATTTGGAATAAAAACATTCGTTTTCAGTAAATAGACAGAATATCTCTGTATGTACAACACCAGTGCTATTCACCAATCCTTATTTGTTCTTTTACTACATAATGTTTTTGACATCCGGTCACACGAAAGTGACTTTACTTCCTAGATTTGTTGTCTGTGGTATAGCGTTGACAGTATTTAAAGCCTGCAACGCTAACCTATTGGCTAATCTTGCCCTGTTGATGGAGTTAAGATATTGTTCGTGGGCGGCATTTATGTACCTCCTGTATTTCTTGCACTCCTCCTGTTCTTTGGCTTCTTTCCGCATGTACTTGATCATCATGAATCCTATGCAAAAGGAATAAAAGGATAGAACCACTACTATGTACACCAGGGCATCTCTTTGGTCCTCTTCCGAATCGGGCTCATACAAGTTATTTCCAGTTGGAACAAAGCTGATGTCATGCCCGCTCTTATTGGTTATCAGTGAGGTAATGTACTCATCGATGAGACGAGTCAGGTTCACACAAGTTGGAACGCGTCTTGGTGGCGAGACATCCAAATTCCAATTGGCGTCCTGTTCGAATCCGGCGTTTTCACCCATCTGGAACTGGCTGTTCCGTCATCCTGTGTTACTACTAATTCTGCTTCTTTACACAGTTATTATCTAAAGAAAAAAGAAATAAAACATCGTTAGTGCAAAGATACAATTAAACCAGTTACCGTTAATTCCTCAGATGGTGACTGTTGGTGTATACACTGGTCACCAAAAGTTAGGGATATTGCATAAAATGAAGGATGTATGTATCTGACTGAAGTAGCATGCATTGAAATAACATCAGTCAGGCTACGTAGCACAAACGACAAAGAGTGCGTTTTCAACCAATTATTTACAAACCAATTTATTACGCAATTTCTACACACAACAAAGTATCACTACAATATAGACAAAAAATGGTAACTTCAGAGAATGTTCGTACCTCTACCCGATCACACCACCTCTGTTTCCAAGGACGTCTTGACATCTACGAGACGTACTATTAATGACATTATTGATGAGTGTCTGGGGCAGCTCGTCCCCTATTACAGGCAACACGTTACGGAGGTGTACCAGTGTGCTGGGGTATGGAACATTGTTATCTAGACGTTGCTGTATAGTGTCTCAAATGTTCTCAGTAGGATTAAGATCCGGAGACCTCGGAGGCAGCTGTAGTGATTGAATTCCATAATTTTATAGCTCTGAAGATTCAACCAGTCATGGTTGCATTATCATCAAGAAAACGGAATGCAGGTCCAATAACAGCGTGAAACAGTAGGCACAATGATCTCGTTTTGGTACACTGAGGTATTCATGTTGTCTTGAAAAACATACAAGAAAGTACGGCCATTAAAATACACTTCTGCTCATACCAGAATTGACTGCTGCTGGTAAAGGTGGACTGAAGGCACATGGTATGGTTGCATTCATGTGCCAGATCTTCTCCACGCGTGTCCTCTTCGAGCATCAGGAGAAAGGCCTAAACGGGATTCGTCTGTGAAAAGGACATGGTGCCACTTTGTACTCCATAACATGTACTGTTGGACCCAGGTACATCTTTGACGACGGTGAGCTGATGTCAATGCTATACATCTCAGCGACATCCTTGCTCTGAGTCCGTACTCGTGAAGACAGTTTCGTATCTTTTGAGTACATACTGTGACACCAGAAGCAGCTCGAAGTGATTCCCGGAGTTGGCGTTTTCACCAATGATATTAGGTCTTTTGCGAGCACTTGCTCTCAGGTAGCGATTTTACCTCCTGGTGGTTATCCTCGTGCAATCACTCCTAGGTCGATCTGCAACATTTTCATGCTGTAGAAGTCGTGGGTGTAGCCGACTCTCTACACTGTGAGAAAATCGCAAAACACCAGCCGCATCATCGATCTACCGTACATCTGCCTGTAACATGCCGACAATCCTATTTTGTGTTGTCAATACTTAAATGTCGCCTGAACATCATTTCAGGTTAATCTCAAACTGAAGCCAGTACATTCAGAAAACTTCCAGACTAAGCGGTGAAACTACCCGTTCTCCACTGCCGGAACTCGCACGCCACGTGCTGTTGTCATGTTGCTGATTTACAGATGACGTAGCTACCCACACTGCTAGCTGATCTTCAGCGGTCGCTAAATTTTCACATCACCAAATTTTCCTTTCGAAACCTCAATATCCTTAACATTTTGTGACTAGTGTAAATCATCAACCAAGTGAATGGCCTGTACAGCGGCACATCAGCCTCCGGGAATAATTTTTATTTTTTTATTTATTTTTTATTTATTTTTTATTTATTTTATAAAAATTTCCGCTATACAATATTATAGAAAAGTAATATAATACTCAGTAAAAATAAAATATGTGCCACATAAACCAATTGAAGGAGGAATATAGTAAACAGATTCACCAATAAAACCCACAAAATACAACAAATCACCAAACCTTACAAAATAATTACAAATTCTGCACAAGAACAAAACTCATTCCATTGAAAATTAATATCAATTAAGTAGACTATAATTATATCACTTAAAAACAGTGAAATTTGCCCCTACTCGAAACATAGCAATTATTACGTTTTAGGATGTGCTAAATCCGAAAATGAATGCAGTTTTTTCGTATCATCTAACGCTTTTGTGATAAGATGTGTGGCGTCGTTTGCAAACAGGAGCATCAGGCGAGCGCGTGTGGTGAAACCACGGGTATTTAGGTCAAGGTCGAATGCACTCCTCCCATTCTATGACTCAACAACTGGTCAGAGATGTCACTTGTTTTGGTTGTGAAGATTGGAAGCAGTTCTTTTCATTTTGTGCAGCCGTTCGCATCGCTTACGCACTACTAGTACTTCGTAGTTAAAATGTCACGGCAGCGGCAATGTGTAAACGCCACGAATCTGTTTTGTTACGTGTGCGGTGAATTTACACCGAAAGCCCAAAGAAAAGCAATTACTACGGTGATTAAGAAGGCATATGAGTGTTATTTTGCTTGCCCACTTGGCGTTTTAGATAAAGTTTGGGCGCTTCATATGAGTATGTTGCAGCAAATGATCGCGATATTTAAGAGACTGGTTAAACAGTAAGCACCCTTCAATGCCTTTTGCTATCCCAGTGATTTGAAGAGAACCAAAGGACGATGTTTCTGACTGGTACTTCATTTAACAAACGTATCTGGCTTTTTCTCGAAAAATAAACATACCACGTCAGTGCACTTTCATTAAAATTCCTTCAAAATTTCAAAAGATATTAAGGAAGAGGCATTACTTTTAGGATGCATCTTGTATTTCAGTTGTTCATAGGTGGTCAGTTCTTCTCGGCACATTTCTTGAGATGCACCACGGAACTTCAGCCCGAATTACTTCTGCCAATATCTGCAGTATGCATAACTCTGCTAGCGATAGTGCTAAAAATTGACATTGGCATTATCATTATAGCGCCATACGAATTTGCGGGTATGTGTCTACAGTGCGGTTATGTAAATGCTTGCAGTTGCGAATCAATCACTTTATTGATATGTACGGTGCTCAACATAGAAAATGTCACACCAAGAAGAACTTGTCGGAGCGCCATACGAATTTGTGGGTATGTGTCGACAGTGCGGTCAGTGCAGCGTAATGTAGCGTCCGTCCATGGGGTATGGGAGCAGAAGACCCACCATGTGCCTTTGTTAACACCACGACATCGGACACAGAGCTTCACCTGGGCTCGTGAACACGGTAATTGGTCTTTAAAAGACTGGCAACATGTCGCGTGGTCCGTTGAGTCACGCTACCAGTTGTTGCAAGCTAATGGTAGGGCTCGGGTAGACTAGAAACAGGAATCTCAGTGTTTAAGAATCTTTTAATGCCAGGAATTTACATGAGAACATGTCAGAATATATCTGCCTTCGATTGCAATGACATTACCTAACCGTAGTACAAAATTGGAGACCATACATTCTACGAGGTCAGTGGAAATGGCGCAGATTTCGTGTTCAGTTAGCTGTTCGGAACTCCTCCAATGTTCGTGGGTTGGACCGGTACGCCTGGTCTTTAAGATAACCCCATAAGAAATAGTCGCACTAATTGAGATCCGGAGAAAAGGGTTGCCAATCCACTCCGGTGACACAGTGTTTGAGATAGTCCAAGGCAATGACACGTTCATTCGTGGAGTAGTGCAAATACCGCTGTTGTACGATGCGGATGTGCACCGTCTTTCATGAGAAAGTGACCTTGCATGTCACCACCAGTGAAATCCTCCAGACATGGAATGAAAGCCGTTTCCAGCCCTGTCCGATTTGTCGTGGGCGTTACAGTTTCATTGATGAAGACGAGCAGGTATCTTTTGGGACAACCGGTATGCATATGAGGCATTCATTTTGAAGGGTCAAAATAAGTACAACCCCCCCCAGACACACACATCTATGTATACTGTATATATAGTATTAACGCAGTTGTATGTTAACCAAGTATTAACTGAATAACGAAAAAGTTTCTGTCAAATGCCGTTGTGAATAATACTTTACCTTTGGCAACAGTATTCAAATAAACATATTTAACGCAAAAAAAAAGCAAAACAAAAAAAATAACAACAACAACAAATAAAAAAAGAACACTACTCCTCCCCCAAAAGATGAAAAAACAACAACAAAAAAACGAACACCCAAGAGGGCAAATAGAGTTTTACGGTTCTTTTTTCGACTCCTTTGGAACCGACACACGTGCACCCGTCTGTAAAAAGAAAAAGACAAACAAAAAACGAAACAGCAACTTGTTTAAAGGCTAATCACGCTACTGAAAAGTGTTTTTTTCTTTTCCTCGTAAATTCTTTTGAGCAAGAACCGCATGGCATGGCCTTTTTCGATCTCATGTAGCACGCACCTTGTTACGTGCTCTCACTTTACATACATGCTGTTGTTATGCAGTGAGAAAATAAGTTCAGTCCGTACTGGAGATATACGACGTGCAACACAAAGTTCCTTACCGTTTGCAGCTTAAAAGTTTAATGATCCAAGAAAGAGATACTCCTTCGCCCATTTCCGACAAGGTTTTATTTAAATCTTAAAACTTGTTTCCGAGATAAATGTATGCAGCTTATAAAGTGGTTTTAAATCTGCTTGAAATTTGTTTCCGGGATTGCAGATATACATCAGATACCCATAACAGTATATGTATTGACTCAAAACTCAAAACAAATGTAGCTGTTTCTAAAAATACGTGTAATAGTAATTCAGTTTTAGACGTTTCGTAACTGCAACATATTTGACATGCAAGTTCCCTGTAGAAGCCTGAATTTTTAGTTATCATCTCAGTTCATAGATAAATGGCATAATCACTAAAAATCCGATCGCAGACAGATTAATGATAAGCTAGTGATTAAGCAGAAAGCTTTATCTTTGATATAACACACATTAATATCCTTCATTATTCCTTGAAGAGCTTGTTTGGTGATATTGCATCAAGTTGTTCTCTTATCACAGACGACCGATCATTTTGTGCTTCTTAATGGACAAGGAGCTTGTAGAATCCATTAAGTGATTTAAAGGTTCCCCTCCGTGGAATGAGTAGTTTCCGCAGCTATATTTATTCTGCTTTCTTTCGGAATGCGCTAATGTAATGCATCGTCTCGTGCGACGGCCGTTGTTTGCGAAACATCTCTCTCAAGGGATCAAGCGTCACTGCTTATTTTGCGAAGAGACCATATTAAGCATACTTCCTTTTAATCTCCTTTTTATTGCAGATCAGCTCACGTGATGTGTAGCACAAGGCAAAGGCTTTTGGAAGAAAATGGCGCTCACTTTCGGTCTTGAACTGCAAGAAGAGTGATTAATTTCTGTTAAGAAGGCCTTGTGATCATGATATCAGCCGCACTCATTGTGTGACATATACTGAATACTATTTCTTTTGGCATGTTTTTGGAAACTGCATTAATAGCATCGCATTGTCCGTGCGTAAGCCTGTGGACAAGATATTGTGAAAACACAAAATTTTCCCTGACGGGGATCCCTCACTCCGGAGTAAGATGATCTCCCAACTAAGCTACAGGGATAGAATGTGTCTCTGCATATTTGGCGTCTTGGCACGTGATTTACCTCTGTAGTACGTCACATCATCTCCCTCTTAACGTTTTTTATTTGAAGCGCAGTACGATTTTTTCCCATTAATTCCTGACGATGTGTGGAACAAACATCACACATCTTTCGAAGAACCCAATGGCCAGTACATCATTTTTACGTTCGGGCGTCAATGTGAAAATACAAATTTGTTCGCGCCCCATCACTCCGGAGTAAGTTGTTCTCCCAACTAAGCTACACGGAGAGAATGTGTCACTGCAGATTTGTCGTCTTGACACGTGCTTTACCTCTGTAGTACGTCACAATATCTCTGCACCTCTAGGCAGTGGCGGATCATAGGATAAGATTCTGAAGCGAAAACCCAACACTGCGACAAACCGGGAAGCACTTGCTCCACGAACACACGGTATATGGTGCCGGTCAGACATTGTGGCAAGATGTACGGTCCCACCAGCCTGTCACCAAGGTTACCTGCACAGATGTTGACGGCCAACCTCTGTTTGTTGCGACACTCGTTGCGTCAGGAACAATCAGCCGTACACACCGGGAGTCTACGAGAGAGTGGGACAGTCCTTCATCCGTTGGTGTGGGTTGTGCAACGACGCACTCGGGCGCCACTTCGAGCCCTTCCTTTGAGTCCTGTTCTGCCACTACGTTCACCAACGCAAGTGTGCAACCTATAATTTAGGGAAGTTGTGTTTTTTTCCACTTTTGGAGAATCAATATGGACATGAAACTTAACGATTTTCGGACACTAGGAGCGGAGTGCCAACCTACGTTCCATTGCAAAAGTTATTCGTCTTTATGTGTATTAAGGTGCGTCGCATAAATATAGAGACAGTCAAGTTTGCGCCGTTAACGCAATGCGAACATAGGTAGGACGCTGAAGTGGTGTCTAATTAGACATAACCTTACAACAAACGTTTCGATCCGTCGAGATGACCGGATTGTGTGAAAAGAACACCACAAAGTGAAATAGTGTAATTTTAGGTGTCTCATAAATATAAAGAAAAGTATGTAAAGTAGCCACATGCAAATGAGATGTACAAATTAGCATGTTGTACGCACGCGCATGGGCCGTAATTCGGTCCAGCCTACAAAAGACAGCGGACCTGCCGTCAGACATTCATTTGCCGAAATGCCACGCGTCAGTCAACTTTCTGGTGAGGAGCTGCAGAAGATTTGGAGACTGAGAGCAAATGGATTGCCTGTAGCGAAAATTTGTAAAGCCATGGGGAGGAGTAGGGCAGTCATTTATAAGATTTTATCGAAACGCGGTGCGTTAACTGCCAGAAAACGGCCTGGAAGGCCTCGAATAACAACCAAACGAGATGATCGTGCCATCATGCGTTTGGTTTCATCCCAAAGGTTATCACTACATCAAGTTTCTCGGACTGTTGGTGTCACTGTCTCAAAGGACACAGTTCATCGACGAATCAAGGAAAGTCGCAACATTGTGCTCCGTAAAATGCGCCGTCTGCCACACCTCACGTGGTGCCACAAGGAAGCTAGATTGTTATGGGCAAGCAGCCACATGCATTGGACGGACAAGTGGATCACAACTGTTTTCTCCGATGAGAAAAATTTCAACCTGGACGTCCCTGACGGTTGGAACTACTATTGGCATGATTTACGACGCGAGCCACGCACCGTCTTCAGCAGACAGAAAGGAGGGGGATCTGTGATGGTCTGGAGAGCTTTGTGTTCAATGGGACAACGGATATCGCTTTTCTGAAAGGCAGGCAAATCTCCAAAACGTATCAGGACATACTCAGCAGCCATCTTCTACTATTTGCAGAAACTCTAGCGGGTGTTGATTATCTGCTTCAGCAAGACAATGCCTCTATATCCATCGGTCTGCATCAACGAAAAGCTGGTTTAACGCTCATCACGTGACCATAATGGATTGCTGGCACTCTGACTAGATCTGAACCCTATCGAGAACCTCTGGGGTATCCTAGCTGGTGATGTGTATGCGAATGGACGGCAGTTCTCAAGTGTGGTGGTATTGAAAGAGCAGATTCAACGAAGCTGGTACGCACTCCGTCCAGAACACTTACATCACTTGGTGGACAGCATGCCCAATCGGGTTTTCAGTGTTATTCGGAACAACGGCTCCACTATTCGTACCGGAGGTGCTCATAACTAGTAAATCTTTATATTTTTGAGACAGCGTATTTCTGTTTTTTTCTCGTACTTGGCGTTGGAATTGTTATGTTTTCGTCAAGCTATTGTGCAGCTGCGTGTCCTATGCTATTTTTGCTATAAATATGAGGTGTACATTTCAGCTCGTTGTTGTTTCTTTTTTATGAAGAAATTAAGTCGTGCACCAAAAGCTATTAAATTCAAAATGCCGTCTCCTGCACGATACACTTTAATGATAAAAAAAACTATGTAATTGTACATAGTTTTTTTATCATTAAAGTGTATCGGGCAGGAGATGGCATTTTCGATTTAATGTTTCATTTTTATTCGAGAATTTGTTCCGTCTCTATATTTATGCGACGCACTATATCACACCACTACCACATCTCTTTTTTTGAATGGTCATAATCCATCGCTTAGACCACTTGTAACTACCACCTTGTGGTAGTTAAAAGTGGTCTAAGCGATGGTTTATGACCATTCGTCCGAGTTGGGTCCGGGTTACAATCCTGGTGAGGCATGGGGTTGTGTTTGTCTTACGGTACTGGCTCTTTCCCTTCCCTGGAACCAGTGGTCCTAAATTAGGGATGACCGACTGCTTATAGATCACTAAGTTGCTCACGGTGGTCGTTAAACCTTCAATGTAGTTGTAACGTACCTACTCGCAGTGCGCTGAGGCGAAGCGCGTTGTCGCCTCAAAGAGCTAATTCGCGTTCAACTTCATCAGCTCAGGTCTGTCTGCCCCCACTGGACTGCATCCACCAAGCGAAACAGAGGTGTCAGCTGTTTTTAAGCGGCGTGGAGTGTAGCCTCAGGACCTCACCGGGAGTCATGACTTGGAACAGGGTTGTGTCATGTTCGCGCGGTCTCCTGCGATCTCCGCTCATGCGCTCAAAGCATGCTGATTTCAACCTCTTAGTAAAAGTAGTATGCAAACTACAAATTTAATGCACATAAATTAAGGTTTCTTTCTCCGACTGAATACTGTTTTTAAGCAAATTCACAAATTAGAACAGGAATTTCAATGTTTCGTTTCGATGTACAATTAAAAGACTTCTAGAAGAGAAACACAGCATGGCATTTATTGACATACACTAGTACAGTGTCGTCCCACCTTTGGCCTTAAGCATACACTGACCCTTCAAGACATGCTTTCGACGAGGTTTTGGAACACAGCGATAGATATGCGCTTCCTTTCAGTTCATAATGCTGCCGCTAACTGTTGCTTAGTAGTAGGCCGTGTTTACAAACTTCTTATGCGGCGCTCTAATTTATCCCATAGGTGTTCTATGGGATTAAAATCAGGACTCTGTGCTGGCCAGTCCACACACGATTACACGCCGTAACAGTTCTTGCTTTGTGGCTCAGTGCATTATCCTGATGATACCAACAAGGCTCGGTTCCATAGTATTGCCACAGAGTTGGTAGGGCATAATTGTCCAAAATATCGAGGTAGACTTTCTGGTTAACAGGTTTGTGCACGATAACCAATGGGCCGGGACCATACCACAAAAAATAGCCCCACACGAGTGCACTGCCAGCTCCAAACTTGACCGTAGGAACAGGAACAGTACACTGTGGTAAATAACGTTCCCCCGGCTGCCGCCATACCCACACTCGGTCATCAGACGGATGGATCGTGTATCTGGATTCATCAGTCCACAAGACCCGTTTCCATTGATCTACGGTCAACGATAAATGTTCTTTACACCATGTTAAACGACGAGTAGCATTCCGAGTGGAGATTAAAGGCTTATGAGCAGCCGCACGACCACAGTAACCCATGGAATAAAGTTCTCTGCGAATGGTAGGTGTACATACCGAAGTTCCAGCATTTTTACTCACCTGTACCCTGAGGTCTTGTGCAGTAGTCTCTCGATTAGCTGTAACGACTCTTCTGAGGCTTCGACGTCCTTTATCACTGATTGTTTTTGGTCTGCCGGTACGTTTTGCTACTTCAGGCACGCCATGTGTTTTCCACTTATTCAGTACATCCAAAACAGTTGACTTGGGTATGTTTAAACGCCTCTCGGTCCCTCTTATGGACAACCCACTAACACAACACCCAACAATAATTCCTTTCTCGAAGTTAGTTCTTTCCCGCCGAGACATTTTCACTCAACCTCACAGTGTGATATAATCGCGGGCAGCTACAGGCTTGTTTTTATACCCTTTGCAGCTGTACCACGCATCTTAACAACGCAGCGGATCCGTTCATTTGCTTTTGAAGCGGTGTTCGGTGACTATTGTCAATATAGTGTATTACAGATGTACAATTTTCTTCATAGGGAAAAAATTTCTGGTGAGGCGGTTCAAAATGTGAGGCAGGGCCTCACATTTCGAACCGCCCATTGCTGCTAGAGAGATATGAAAAATTCTTTTTCTTTTGAAAAATTGAACGACGATAACAATGACTCATATTTTTAATCATAAAAAACCATTTTAAACACAAATTTTGAAGACGTGAGTTCTTTTTTTTTGTATAAGTATGTAAGGATGGTAAGTCAGGTAATATCCGAAAACTTGAAAATTCCGTCCTCCTGGACCGACGATATCCAGGAGACGCGGGTTCTATTTCCGCTCCAGGATGACGAAATTTTCAAGTTTTCGGATATTACCTGACTTACTGTACCATCCTTGTCATACTTACACCAAAAAACGGACTCACATCTCGAAAATTTGTATTATATGGTGTAATCCGGTATTCCATGCATGATTTATCTGCTCTTCCGGGCAATCGCGGAATGAATTCTTAACCTCCAGATTCGCTAAACATGAATGCCGGTTGCTTCGACTACCGGATAATCGCGGAGTATATTCTTAACCTCCAGATTCGCTAAACATGAATGCCGGTTGCTTCGACTACCGGATAATCGCGGAGTATATTCTTAACCTCCAGATTCGCTAAACATGAATGCCGGTTGCTTCGACTAGCGAATCCTGTTATGGTTATATTGAAATTAATCTGAAACTTGAGACTTGGTCTTTCTGGGTGGTATAGTGGTTAGCACACTCGGGCCCTCTCCGGGAGACACGGTTTCGATTACCGCTCGAGGACGAAAAGATTTTCAAGTTTTTGGATATTACCTGACTTACCATCCTTCTCGTACTTACACCAAAAAATGGATTCACATCTTCAAAATTTGTATTGTATGGTGTAATCCCGTATTACATTCATCATTTTAAACACATCTTTCTTTACTTCAAATAATGTAGAGTTTTCTCCCTTAGGTGCAGGCGCGATAAGTTAGGGAATAGCTGTGTTACACTCACCAATAGGCATGGCCAGATTAGTGAGTAATGTCCAGCCGCTCTCAAATGGGGGAGAGGGAGGGGTGGACATTACTCACTACGCTGGCCATGCTGTTTGGTGAGTTTGGCCTAAGTCTCCCGCGGCTGAAATACACTCATTGTCATAAAAATCCGCGCACCAAGAAGGAGACGTCGGAAATTTTAGTAGTGAGATGGTACATACCAAGGACAGAAGTGATTACAATATCACAGCAGCTGGACGATTTCCCGTGGACATACGGGGAATTCCGGTCAGCGTTAGTACCGCGTCGAACAGCCTGGTGCTCGGATATATGCGGTGATACTGTCCGGCATGGGGTCAAAAAGACGCCGTATGTTATCCTGGGACAGATGGGTTCACACCTCTTGCAGCTGACGCTCTAAATCACACTGGGATATGGAGAAATCTGGCGTCCCATCTCGTCCCACACATGCTCGATGGGCGAGAGGTCAGGCGATCTTAAAGGCTACGGAAGCGTTAAAGCATGACGTAGACACTCCTGGGAAACCCCACCCAGCAATGTGCTGACGGGCATTATCTTGTTGGAAAATGGCTCCGGGCCATCCCGCCAAGAAAGGCACATTGGGCCGCATTATCTCCTGTACGTAGCGCTGGGCTGTCAACATCCCTCGCACTGGCCATGTCCAAGTCCTCAGTGCACAGAGTGTTACGTCAGAGATTGGAAATGCACCCGTATGAACTGCAGATAGACCATCACATAACCCCAGGTGATCACGTGAAACGTAAACAGTATGCTGAAGAGATGTTGGAGAACATTGCAAGTGCTGAATCTTTCCTGAGACATATATATCTCTCGGATGAGTGCACTTTCCATGTTCCTGGAAAGGTTAATTAACAGACAGAATGTGAGACTTTGAGGAACTGAAAACTCGCATTGCACAATGGAGCATGAACATGCTAGCCCAAAGGTGAATGTTTGGTGTGGCATAATTATCAACCGTGTTATTGGTACCTTTTTCTTTCAGGAAGCGACCGTGAGAGCTGATAATTACTGGGACATTATTGAGCAGTTTGTGTATCCCCAGTTGGATGAACTTGCAACTCTGGTCATTTTCCAACAAGATGAGACGCCTCCTTATTTGGCTTTGATTGTGAGGATGTCTCTGGATACCAAATTTCCCAATCGATGGATTGGGCGTGGTGGTCCCACTGAATGGCCCCCATGATCGCCAGACTTAACACCCTGTGACTTTTTTTTATGGGGATTCATCAAGGGTGAAGTTTACAGCACCCTTGTTGCAAAGATTGCTTACCTAAAGAGGAAGATTACAGACGCACTGCAGAAAGTTCATACGGGCATTCTCGAACGAACATGGTTGGAACTGGAATACCGTTCAAACATTGTTCGGGTGACAAATGGTGCCCATGTCGAATGTCTATAAAAATGGCTTATCAGTTTTCATATGATATTAAATGCTTGATGCTTTGTCAAAATTTTGTATTATCAGTCATATGTTTGAGTCAAGAGACGTGTTCATTACACTTGGAAATTTGATGGTATCCATTTGTTTGTTTGTGTGTGTGTGTGTGTGTGTGTGTGTGTGTGTGTGTGTGTGTGTGTGTGTGTGTGTGCGCGCGTGTGTGTGTGTGTGTATGTCAGGTGGAAGGTAAAACTAAATGGCCTGGAACTGAACTAGAGTTTTTATGAAAAAAATCTTGGAAAAAGTTGTTGGGTCTCAAAAATTTTTCACGAACTCTGTAAGGAACTACGGGACATGTCGAAAATAACGTACCACTGATGTGACGCTTGAGCCAAATCGATAACGAAGCAGCGATAAGCCTACCGGCGTAGTTCAGTTGGGAGAACAGCTGCTCCAGAGCAGGAAGACGTGGTTTTGAATGCGACCACCGGCGAAATTACACCTTCATTGGCGCCCGAAGGAAAGCGGATCCCTTGTTGGCCATTAGGTCTGAAAAATGTGTGTGATGAGTCTTCCACACAGTGCACATAATTAAATAAAATTAATTCTCTTTCAGTGAGATGGTCCTTCGAGAATGGTTGTCGGCTGACCAGGAACCTGAGTTTTTTTGTTCCCCGTTTCTCAAGAAGGAATGATGTAACGTTCTACGTGAGATGACGTACTGCTGAGGTGACGCATGAATGAAATCGACAATGAAGGAGCGATAAGTCTGTCGGCGTAGTTCAGTTGGGAGAACAGCCGCTCCGGAGTAGGAAGATGTGGCTTCGAATCGACCACCGGTATAAAAGGTTTTATGTTATAACTATTAACCATTTAACAGGCTGGTACGAATTAACTCGGGGTTAGCAAAATGGGGTGAGATCAGCTCGAGCGATTATATTTGCTGTCAAAGAAGTGGGTGCAACGGGGCTGGATAGAGTGAACCTACATCAGAAAGTGTTGGAGCTGGATCAAGTGAACCTCATCAGAAAGCGTGAACCTCATCAGAAAGTCTCATCAGAAAGCGCTGCGGCATTGTGAACCTCACCAGAAAACGTGAACCTCATCAGAAAAAGTGAACCTCATCAGAAAACGTTGGGGCTGGATCGAGTGAGCCTCATCAGAAAGCGAACCTTCATCAGAAAGCGCTGGGGCTGGATCGAGTGAACCTCATCAGAAAGCGTTGCTTTGATTATGGTTTTGTTATTCAAATAGGTCATTTAGGGGAATGATTGACAATAACTGATTACATGCTAAAAGATCCATAACGATGGCGACGAACCTAAGCAAGAAAAGAAATAAGATGCTTGTTTCTGCTCGTTGGCATGATGTCCGTGTCAGAGATACTAGCCCTTCATCATCATGCCTTGAATCATGGAACAGAAAATAAAGACCTCGTTGCTAACCCTTATCACTTGTGACAGGTTTATGGTTGGTACTGATGAGATGAGAGGAGTATAGGAATATTTTTTGCCGTAGCTTCCGTAAAACCTGGCCCGTAAGTGAAGATTTCTGTTTGCGGAGCGTATAAAATTTTTTGGTACCACTTGGTACAGATACATAGGCTGCTTAAAGGGTAAATATTCATGTATGTATACACAGTTACTTATTCTTCTTCTGCAACGTGATTAATATTACATCTTGGTAAGACCTGTCTTCCTTTCTCATTTGGTTCTATTCGCGCATTTCCTCGTTTTTAAAATCCCCCCTTTCGTGCCGATGTTAAAATGTACGACTGTGTCATCAGAAGTCTTCTTATGTTTCGTTTTAATTTTTCAAGTCATTGCAGTCTTGCTTCCTGAGCCTCATTTGAAAGCTCCATGACTTTAACTACTGCTTTTGTCATCTTATCCGTAACCGCATCCTTTTCTTATATTTTCAGCTCGCATTTCCCACAACATCTTAATTTCTGCAACGTTCGATTTGTTCTCCATACCTCTTGTGATTGGCCAAAATTTAGCACAGCATAAGATGTCTGGACTTAACGACCTCATTTCCAGCCTTCTGCTATACATGTAAAAGTGCAGTTTTTCTCCGTATTAGCATTTGCATTAACTTAGTGACATCACTTTCTCGCAAGTTTCCGTGCGCAGCAACACCTCCTCCGCGACCTCGGTAATTAATTTTTTACAACTGTGTTTACAATCCCCGTGACACTCTCCAGGAAGAAAAATTATGTTCTTCCTTTCATCTGGCTGATTAAATTTAAGAAGCCGTTTTAAATGATGTGTGCTTCTATAGAGCCACATGCGTACTTATCGTTCTGTCACTCTAGTTGCCGATGTTATTACCGCGTTTTTGTGCCATTAGGTTAATAATTAAACAATTTATTTCAATTATGGATATCACACATGCAGATTCAAGAGTCATTGCCCCGTTTTCTGACAGTTGATGAAAATATGTATAAATGCCCACACGCAACATTTTAATCATCGAAATATAATCCATCATGCTCGATGGTCTTATACCATGGTGATGCTTGAATCCTCCTGCGAAAAAATTACTTTGGTTTCGAGGTGAAAAAGTCTTGGACTCCAAGGTCAGCATCGTGGGTGTTTTAGAAGTGTTTCCCTCATAGAATAACGCGAATAACGTTATTCTATGTAGAAGTGTTTAACATTATTAACCATGCTCCTTATTATTATAAATAAAAAATATCGTTAGTTTTTGAACAACAAAGATATTATTAGTTTTAAAAATATAAGTCTAGTAGGTTATCAAATATATTATTAGTTTAAATAATAATCAAAACTGTCTAACATTAGTAACGGGGACTATGTAGAAGAATCAGAGTATAAGATCTATGTAGATTAGAGTGACATCGTGAATGTTTTTGAAGAGTTTCCCTCATAACTCAATACCCTCTAGTTCCTGTATTTTTTGGGCACGATGACTAGGAGCATTATTCTGTTGGAGAATAACAACTTTACGGTTCACCAGAGCTGGGTGCTTTCGGCTTAAAGCGGCATGCATGCGCTACAACTGGCTACAGTACAGTTGCGCATCAAGGCCGCTGCCATCTAGAACCAATTCTCAATGAATGAGGCTCTCGAGGTTACACCATACACATAGCAACTTTGTGTTCCTATTGGCCCCTTTGTGGGACTGCTTCTGTTAGCTTTTTTGGGATCTAACCACTATTTTCTCATTACAAGATGCCTTATCCAGTTTTCATCACGTGTCAGAACTTGGCAAAAGAAACGGTCGTCCTGGGGATTTTTCAGCAATTGGCGAAACACATGCACACTTCCCTGATTTTGAGAGCAGTCAGTTTATGGGGTACTTGTCGACAGCTTTTGTGCGTCCTGTCGTGATTGTGCAGTTCACGAACAATTGTATGCTGAGTTATTCCTAGCTCATTTCACCGTTGTCTAGTGCTTGGGCAACGATTTGACTCTATCGCTTGGCATACACCTTCAGAATTCACCGTCGAAAGCCTTTCCAGCACTTGCTTTGTGTTCAAGACTGCTGTCCCCATTTTAAAATAACTGAAACCAAAATCTTGCCGTTCTTTCAGACACTGCTCCTTCACGTTCCACAGCACAATTGTTTTTTAAAGAGACACCGTAACAACACTCGGATCGTATATTTCTCCTCCATAGCTTTTGACAGCAGAACATTTCTCAATAAATCACGGCATCGTGTACTCCTATTTATGCTAACTAGACGATACCGGTTTTCCGGTCATGCGTTGTTCTTATCTGCATAGCGCATGCGCACCGAGTAATTGCCTGACGCAGAACAACTCTTCAAAACGGCAATGACTTTTGAATCATCGTAATAAGGTAAGTAATCATCAAATTTTTTGTGCTTTTGAAATTCGGATAGCTTTCTTCGTAATCAGTTTTAAATATGATATGCCACACGATGATAATGTCAAATATTTAAACTGCAACCGAACTTGGTTATAGCGTCAAATATTCAGTGGCACTAATTAAATCTCCAAGAAACACATGCTTTTCTGCTTCTCTTAAAAAGTATGACGTGCTACAGAGGTGAAAACGTGTATCAAAACGACAAATCTGCAGCGAGACATTCTGTCCGCGTAGCTCAGTTTCGATGCCCGTCGTGGACAAATTTGTGTTTTCACAAAAGACATACTCTGAAAACAAAATTTGTTATACACACCACATGATTACTTAGAACGGGCCCTCCTTCCTTCTTCACAACTCAAACTCAAACAAAACCCTAAAAGGTTCAGTTACCTGAAATAGTCTGTGGAAGGACTCTGTCAGATAAGAAATGCTGTGACGACGTAGGTCACAAAAACTGAACGGATGTCCACCAGATAGGACAGGAAAAAGTAAAAATAAAGAAATATAAGAAAGATGAAAGGAATATATGTAGAATTTACATTGAGAACGGGGGGGGGAGGCAAGCTTTGGTGTCAGACTTTAAATGCTACTTCAATTTTATTTGTTAAATAAAATAAGGTGATAAATAATGGCGGCACATTTATGATATAAAATGTATTAAGAAAGTCGTATGACGTCAGTCTTGTCAGTGACGCGCACTAGTAGCAAGGCATTTTGACTTCTTTCTGTCTGCCTGTTTTCCTATCGTGAGCATCTAGGTTGTGCATTGGAAGTTTAACGACCACGGTGAGCAACTCAGTGGGCTATAAGCAGTCGCTCGTCCCTAGTTTAGTGCCGTTTGTTCCAGGTGTGGGAGAGATCAAGTGCCGTAAGACATACACAACATCCAAGCCTCACCGGGATTCGAACCCGGACCCATCTCAGACTAATAGTCATAAGTCAGCGCTTATACAACGGCGCCACCGGGGTGGCAATGGTGGTCGTTAAATCCGGAAAACTAAAAAAAAAAAAAAAAAAAAAAAAAGTAAATAAAGAACTTGAGATGATATCTTCTTTTATGAATTATACCTAAACATGGAGTAATATCTAACATTCGAATCGATAGTACATTTGTCTTCATACACGGTCGAGTCATATTATTGTGACCACCAGCTAATATCCAGAGTAACCACTGTGTGCAGCACGGACAACAGCTAGACGGGCTGGGAGTGACTTAATAAGGTGCTGCAAGGTGTTTATAGGTATGTGAAACCATGCTGACTGCAGTGTATCTGACAGCTGCAGGAGGGTGCGTGGTGGAGGATCCATAGAGCGAACAACATGATCGAGGTGGTCTCACAGACGCTCAAAGGTGTTTAAATCTGGGGAATTAGGAGGCCACAGAAGTACTTTGAAATCTTCATCGTGCTCTTCCAACCACTCTCGGACACTTGTAGCTGTGTCACACGTCGCATGGTAGTGTTAGAAGCTCCCATCCGCCCCAAAGAAGACAATTAGCATGTATGGGTGTACGTGGTCTGCAAGAATGGATTCATAACGAATTCGGTCCATAGCGCCTTCAACAGGTATGAGTGGACCCAGAGAATGCCACGGAAACAATCCCCAGACTATAAGCTGCCCCCACCAGCTTGTGTTCTTCCAGCAATGGTTGAAGAGTGTTTGTTCTCCGAAGTCTTTCTCCTTGTACGCCAACGTCCATCTGTTCTATGAAGCACAAAACATGACTGATCGGAGAAGGCAATCCTTTGCCAACCAGCGGAAGTCCAATTGCGATACTACCGTGCAAATGTGCATCGGTGCAGTGACCATCTGTCTACATCGGAGCCCCACACGCAGCAGGGTTTGCTGAACTGTCGTTTTAGACACACGTGTCGATCGGCCCTCACGCACCTTCGCAGCCGACGTTCATCTCTCACATCAATGGCACGTGGTTCTCTCGAATTTATAAGTCGCTTATTTGCAATGATGCCATTTCTCCAATCACGTACACTTTAACCACAGCAGCACGCAAACATTTCGAACTGCGCTGTTTCAGAAATGCTGCCACCCTTGGCCCGAAAGCCGAAAATCATCTCTTTTAGCAAATCTCATGAATCGCTCCTTTTATCGATGACAGAAATGAGTGATATACACTACCTACCAACAAGTAATTGGATACCTGTGATAGCAAAGGAAAACGAAGTTTATTCACCTTCAATAGTTGGTGGAGCCTCTACGAGCGGCGATTACAGCTGCGACTCTCCGGGGCATACACTCAACCAGGCGTTGTACGACGGCTAGCGGTATTTTCTTCCAATCGCCTTGGAGAAGACAGGTCAGTTCCTTTTACCGATTTCGGACGGTGGGGGCACCCCTTAAGTCGACGCTCCAACTCGTCCCAGAGGTGCTCGATAGGGTTAAGGTCCGGGCTCTGTGCAGGCCAGTCCATTCGATCAACCCCATTGTCACTATACCAAGCCATGGTGGACCTAGCAACATGACAGGTGGCATTGTCATCCTGAAAGTAACATGGGTCCACCACGTAAAATTGCCACAACGTAGGAAGCGCATGGTCATCCAAAATGGTGCAGTAGGTCTCGGCGTTGAGTCTACCAGGAATTGAGACCAAGGGTCATGTGCCATACTAGGATAAACACCCCCATAGCATAGTTTCACCGCCGCCGAACTTCACAGTGGGCACAATACATTCCGGCAGGAGGCATTCTCCAGGCAGACGCCAAACCCAGACCCTGCTATCTGAACGGTAGAGGGTGAACCTTGATTCGTCGCTCCACAGAACCTGTTTCCACTGTTCAACGGTCCACTGTCGACGTTCTTTGCACCACGTTAGCTGAGCAGCGCTATTGAACTTGGTGATCAAAGGCTTGTGGGCGGAACACGTCCATGATAACCGAGCAGATGGGCTTCCTTACGGATGGTATTCATCGAAAGAACGCTCCCGAATGCCTGTTGAAACTCCTCGCGGATGTGGCCCATCGATTTGGTGCGGTTCTTCCGAATTTCTCTGGCCAGCACCCGTATGTCTCTAACTCCCAGTTTTGTGGGTCTGCCGGGTCGGGGCACATTCCGACAGTAACCTCTCATCTTCCACTTGCCAATCACGTAGGCCTCTGTCGATTTTGGGTACTTCAACTCGCTGGATATGTCACGTATGAATCGGCCATTTCTGTGATATCCGCGATAACACCTTTATCGAAATCAGAGAGCTCCGAACTGCGTGGCATCTTGTATGCGGCTGGTTGCGTTGTTGTTTCTTACACGATATTTAAAGGCGGCGGCCGTGACGTGTATCAGGACCGCAGATATCGTCGATTGCAGGGGTGTCCAATTGCTCATTGGTAGATAGTGTATTTTTAGAATGCCTATAGCACATCTTATATACCCTCCAAGCCAGTTCACGACACGTGCTTCTTTCATTGGCTACGCGCTGTTGACGTCAAAAGTAGGAGGTGGTCACAATAATGTGACTCAACTGTGTATTTCTCATGAGCTGAACAGGAAGAGCATAGAAGAAGAGGTAACGATGAAAGTAGCAGTAACCCTGTATGGTGAAAATAATTATGTACAAAGTCATAATACCAGAAATATTTTAATTAACTTACATGAAAGGACATGATTGAAATTCGACGAAAAAGTTTTCCTACACAGGATGAATGTTGAAGCGATCAGTTCAAAATGCATGAATCATAGAATTACGAATCCGTAGAAATTCTGAAATTCTATCAAACAAGACACACACACACACACACACACACGTAAAACCTCGAAGATGGAGTTCGCTGTTGGATTTTTTTTTCTTTCACAGACAGTAGACATTTTAAGATTACCAATTTCATCGGAAAACATAGAACGCGCAACACCATGACGAGGAATGGTACTGGTTCCCAAGGGAAACGGCAAAGGTTTTGTGTCGAACAACATCTATTTTTCGAGAATCCGACTTCGCCTTTTCCGTTGTTGGTTACGCCACAAAGTTCAATACAGGTAATTGCTGTGTCGCCAATTTCATATGAGGTAAAGAAATAGTTTCACCGTTGCAAGAACTAGATGAAGTGAAAAAGAAACTGTTCTTATTCGCAGATCCTTTTCTCTGAATCAAGTATTTCCCATAAGATAGGACTGCAAATAATTGATTAAAGCTGGATGTAATAACATCAGACTCACGTAAGTCTGAAATATCCTTTGATGGTGTAAATACAAACATTTAATGTATGTCGAGCTTTCGAAAGCTCGACATGTATTGATCGTCTGTATTTACGCCACAAAAGTACGTATAAATCTTAGACTTATGTAAATCATATGTTATAATATGTAAATGGTGTAGAGTATTTAGTAACTGGATATAATAATTCAAAATCCACAGCAACGCAGATGCTGTAAAAATAAGTTTTCTACAGAAATAATTTACCATTCGCAGATTAGATTTGGATTTTCAAAAATTCTTGGGATAGTGTCAGCTTATTGAGAAGCAATATGCTTTTCTGTATTTCACTCAAAGGTTTCTATTGGGTTGTCGGAAAAGTCATGACGTATTTTTGCACCTGATGGCGGTTGGGCGGTTTTGGAAGTACTAGAGGCATGCGCAGCTCTGTTATCGCTATGGCATTCGACATATGCCAGTTCTAGCTACAGTCTGAAAGGAATAGTGCGCGATTTGGTTGATTTGACATCAAGTTGAAGATGGAAGACCAAACTGTGCATTTTCGCCATATTTTACTGTTTTACTTCCGTAAAGGGAAGAACGCGCGTCAAGCTTGTGAAAAGTTGCGTAAAGTGTACGGTGATAATGCTCTACAAGAACGTCAGTGCCAGCGGTGGTTCGCAAAATTCCGTGCTGGTGATTTTGACCTCAACGATACTCCTCGGTCCGGGAGGCCAACCGAGGTTGACGATCACCAAATCAAGGCATTGATCGAGTCAAACCCACGTTACACGACACGAGAGATTGCAGACACATTGCACATCCATCATTCAAGCGTTCACGACCACCTGAAGAAGCTGAGATACGCAAGCAAGCTCGATGTGTGGGTTCCTCATGAACTCACAGAAGCTCAATTGACGGCGCGTATAAACATCAGCGATATGCTCATTAAACGTGAGGAAAATGATCCTTTTTTGAAGCGACTGATAACTGGTGACGAAAAGTGGATTATGTACAACAATGTGCTGCGCAAACGGTCTTGGTCCCAACATGCTGCTTCGCCTCAAACGACATCCAAAGCAGACATTCATCAGCGGAAGGTCCTGGTCTCAGTGTGGTGGGATTTTAAAGGTGTCGCGTTTTTCGAGCTCCTACCACGGAACCAAACAATCAATTCGAATGTGTACTGTCGGCAATTGGACAGTTTGAACGAATCTATCATCCAGAAACGTCCAGAGCTCCTTCATCGTAAAGGTGTTCTGTTCCATCACGACAACGCGAGACCACACACAAGTTTAATCAGCCGCCAAAAATTATTGGAGCTTGGGTGGGATGTATTGCCACGCCCAGCATACTCGCCTGACCTTGCGCCGTCAGACTTCCACTTGTTTCGCTTTCTTCAAAAGTCCTTGCGTGGTATAACGTTCAATTCAGATGAGGCTGTAAATCAGCACCTTGTACAGTTTTTCGCCACGAAAGACAGGTCCTTCTATGAACGAGGCATTCTGCAGCTCACTGACAGATGGCAAAAGGTTATCGAACAAAATGGGCATTATATCATTGATTGATCTTTGTTCTTTCTATCAATAAATAACCTTTCCAAAACATGGCTAAAATACGTCCTGACTTTTCTGACAACCCAATAGTTTTTATCTGTAAGAAATAATACCGAGTGTCCAAGAAAAGGTGTTAAAAAGTAAAATGGCAGAACTTCGTTATTACTGGATAAAATTTACTGAAATGTTCCGAGAAACTCAAACAATAAGTGAAATTGATAGAACAGATTTTCAAAATGGCCACCGTCCCCACAAATCATCGTATAGAGACAGGATTGGAAATTGCCGGTAACATGCTGCAACACGGTTTTTTTGTTGGCGTGGATGTCGTCTCTGTAATGGCTTTTTTGAAGTCCTCCTGTGTCTTGGGGCCAGTCCTGAAGACTCGGTCCTTCAAATAACCCCACAAAAATCCCATGGGTTTAGGTCAGGGCTTAACGGTGGCCATTCAATGCCCTGTCCAATGAGCCTCGCAGTGTCCAAAGCGATGATACTCTCTTGAAAGGTGTTCTGTAGCCAGGAAAACACACCAACAACTCTATGTGGACGTGCACCATCCTGCATGAACCAGTAGGTATTGCCCATCCAATGACGTCATGCTGGGGGGTCCGAACTCCTCGGCCAGTAGCTGCCTGTAACGTGCGCCAGTAACAGTTGCTGTAGCCAGGAAAACACATCAGCAACTCTATGTGGACGTGCACCATCCTGCATGAACCAGTTGGTGTTGTCCATCCGATGACGTCTTCCTATTGGTCCGAACTCCTCGGCCAGTAGCTGCCGCCTGTAACTAGCACCAGTAACAGTTCCGTTGATGAAGATGTGTCCGATTATACGTTTTACGTTAATTTCACACCACATCGCCACTCCTTTCGAAAGCAGAGGTGCCACCAGGTGGACGTGTGGGTTTTCACTGCCCCAGCATATCCAATTTTGTTTATTCACGTTTTCCTGAAATGGTGAGGCGTTTTCAAATTTCAATCTCTGTACTGTCCTGTGAAAAAACACACCTCAATTATAAAGCTCAGTGACCTGATGAGAGCACTTTACTTTTTAACACCCTTTTTTGGCCACAATTGTCTTAATGTTTATATATATATATATATATATATATATATATATAAGAGCAAAAACTGAAGACTAAGGAAAAACTTTAGAATTTAAAACGAAGGTTGCAAAATAACCTGAAAATCAAAACGCGCAACGCAGCAGTTTTGAAAATTCAGAATTCACATTCTATAAAGAAGATACCTAAGCAAAAAATACACATATAATTTTGACTCACACCTAGTACAACATAGAAAAGGTTATGTATCTACCTGTGTGAGTAAAAGGAGAAAAGATAAAAAAATAATAAAATAAAACAACTGAATGTAGAAGGTGTCGAGAATACTGAGCCTTGGCTTTATCAAGGACCAGCAAAAACTCTGCATTTTCTCACTTCCACAAAGACCTAGTTGGAAATGGGTTTCTGCAAGGCCATAGATGCATGTAACATTCACACCTAAAATAGTTTAAAAAATATATATATGTCATGTCCTCCGTAGAGTTGCATGACCTAGCACTAGTTAACAATTTCACTTGCATCCATTAACCTTCCTGGCCCGACCCATGCTCTTCATCTGTTACTATTAAACAGAGAAGAAGATTAAAGAGAACTCAAGCTGTGAGAGTGACATAATAATTAGAAATGATTTTCAGCCATAACGAAATGCCAAGTTCGTTTGAGAAGAAATTTAAACCTGAAAATCAATGCAAAAAAGAAATCCAAATTTTTACATTGCAATTAAAAAAGGAAATATTAATTTTTAACGAACAGATTTTTGAAAGAAAACTTGAGTCTAAAACCCCCTACTCTACAACTTATGACAGCACGAAAACGAGAATAAGTTAAAGATAATAATTAACTAAAGAAAACTTTGTGAAAGTTATATACCTTAAACAGTTAGTTGCAATATGTACAAAGTATTTTAGCAGTGCTTTAAGTGCATAATTAATTAGTTATTAAGAACTTAACTACTTTGAAAAAACAGCGCATAGACAGCGCATAGAAAAGGAACAAGCTTAGCCATCTTCTGTTCCTAGGTACCCCAAAAGACGCTCAAAGTTACAAAGAAAGAAAGAGTTAAAACCCGCAAAAATATTAACAGACAAACCAATGCCTAAAAGCTGAAAAGCTTAAAAACGACAGAGAAAAAGTACATGAAGTACAAACATTGAACTTATAAAACCTAGAACCCAAAAACAAGGAAGAGAGCTTACCTCTTGTGTGACAAAAACTTTTCTCCTCACAAGAGAAGAACATGGCTGACCTCTTCCGCCACTCCTAGACGCTGGGGGGCAGTGGGGGTGGGGCTGATGGCCTCCTCATACAGCAAGAAACCAACGCGCGGAGATTTTAACCGGAGAAAAAAAAAATATATATATATAAACTTAAGACTGTGGATCTGTATGATCAGAAAGAGCAGAATTAACTCTCCAGAATACATGAGAAATATTATAAAATACACGAGCAGTGTATTTAATAATCTTTGCATGTATTAAATCACCTTAGTGAGCTTCTATAGATTAATCAGAATCTTATTAATTTTAATGTTGGTTTTACTATTTTTAGTATAGCTATCCTAGTGATGAATAACTAGTTTTCTTTTTATTTGTTTTTATTTTCTTTTATAAACAGATTTTTAAGCTTTTTGTGATTTTGTTTATATTATTTAATTTTTTGTTTTTAATAGGACCGTCATATCCATAGCACTAAGGTTCCTTTAGGTAGTTAATAGGCATCCTCTAACCAACTTCCTTACGGCTTTGATTGGTCAGAATCATATTATTAACTGTGTAGAAAATTAAAGCAGATCTGCCAACCTTACTCTATTATTCAGAATAATTTTTCTTAAAGTTCTTTTGATGAAAGAAGAAGGAATTTCGTTCTCTAGAAAACTTTCTAATAGTATATTAATGTGGTAATTGAAGTCCAAATTGTTGCTGCAAATTCTTGAAATTCTTAGGACCTGAGAAATTAGTACATTCTCAATTACTTTGGTTGAAATGTTATTATTCCAGTGTAGATATTTAATTACTTTGAAAGGAAAATTAACTCTTTTATCAAAGAGGCTAATAGATGGGTTACCTCTGTTGAGCTTAATGCTTAAGTCTAGGAACTCAAGTTCCTGATTACTGTGGTTGGTTTTACATAAGTTAAGAGAGCTAGGATAGATATTATCAAAATCACTCTCTATAACTTCTGAATTATTGATACACAGCAGATCATCAATATATCTAAAAGTGTAAAGGTAGTTATCTGAGCAGGTGGGGTGATTTTTAATGAATTTATATTCCCTAAAGAACAGGAATAGATTAGCGATATTCGTGGACGTTGATGTTTCCCATGGGAATACCGTTCACTTGCTTATAGAGAGTATTATTATATAAGATATGGTTATTTTTTATGCAGCAATTGAGATAAGAGTTCCAAGTTCCTACATCAACAAATTGGTTAAGTTTAAATTCTGCATACAGCTCTTTAAAGGTAGTGATTATATCTGATAGAGGCAGATTAGTATATAGGTTTTCAAAATCATAACTATTAATATCTAGGGGACAAACTTTGAGTATAGTAGAAATTACTTCTGCATTATTATTAATTATCCAAAAATCTCTGTACATCAAGTTAGAACAGTTTCTAATGTGTTTCAAAACCTTCTTTAAGACATCTTCAAAAGCAAGATCTATTTTCTTTTTATGACTCCTTACTCCACTAGCTATGAACCTGAACTTCACGGGATCCTTATGAAACTTAATCGTTGCAAAAAGAAATGGAAATTCAGGCTCATATCTTCTAGTTTGTGGAATTTTACGTTTCTTGAAGAATGCCTTAAACCGATTTTCTAACAGCTTGGTAGAATAACTTACGGGCTCGTATGTTACTCTATTATTGAGTTCCATAGTTAACAATTCAAAATAGAACTTCTTACAGATAATTGCAAAATTATTGCTAGCTTTATCCGTAGTGGTAAAAATAAATTGGTCTTGTAGATTGGAGAGTGACCTTTTAGCTTCTCCAGAGAAAAGAGATTTCTGTCGAAACAAAAGTCCAGACCTGCCAACTCACCGGTGAAGCTATTGATTATATTATATTTTCATTCTGCGAAGGCCTCAATAGGCTGATTGTACGTTAAACTGGTTTTTACGATGTACCTATTAACATCTTGAGTGAAGCTCTCAAGAATCCTTTCTTTGGAAATAGTGAAGGAAGGTCTGAATTTAGAGCCATACTCTAATAAATTCCTAAGCTTTTTTCATTTTCAACAAAACTCAAGTTTCCGGTGATAATATGGTTGTAATTCTTATCATAGTGAACTGTTTCTTTATGTTCATCACAAGAACATGTAGTAATTACAGGAATGTAGCTCGAAGAGTTAAGTTTGTAGTTTTTAATACTATTGACCCTAAGGTCTTAACATATTTAAAACTTACAATAGACTGGTGCCTGTGGATGGGAAAAAATTGCATTATTGTAGAACAGCTTTCCTTACATTGAGATTATCGTAGGCTTTATTTAGAAACCTGATGGTAACAAAATTACTGGAAAATTCTTTAAGAGAAATTTTATCTTTAAGAATATGTTTAAGAATGTCCAGAACCAAAGCAAAAACATGCTTATCAACATGGTCAGCAGTTTCATTCCAGAATTTGAAAAAACTTTTAAGGACAGAGTGCTTGAAGTACTTGAGAATTTTGTAAGTATTTTAGCAAAATTAGTGCCAGTTTTAAAGCTTTCCAGAGTTTTTAGCAAGTTAGCAAAATCAACTTTGCTTGATGTGCGAAATAACCTGTCCTCTATTACCTCTAGAGCAGCTCTTATTATTAACAAGAAAGAAGAGTTCACGAATTGAAAATTTATGCTGATTATGCTTATTGTCAGATAGAGTGGAATTAAGGCCATAGGGATAAAGAGACTGATGCTGCAAAATTTCAAGGGATTCAGTTTCTAGCCGAGCATAGAGGTCAGGGATAATATGTAGTACCTCTATTTTCACTTTGTCAAAACCATGAGTATGGAAATGCTCTAATTCAAGGTAGAGTACTGGTTGGCGTTTGTGGAGGGGTTCACTCCTGAGTTAGAGAACTTGTTTACTAGAGACCTGTGACCATTAATCCTAAGATGAAGAGGATTTTTACTTTGGCCAATATAGCTAAGGTTGCAGACAGTACAGGTGAGCTTATAGATGGTATTGTAGGCTTTGCAAAACTTGTTGGAGCAATTATCCTCAACAGAAGAATACAGGTTAGGATCTGCAGATTTACATGTCAAACAACGTTTGTCATTTCATAACTTTAGATTACCTTTGCCAGCGAGTTCATACACTATGGGAAAGGGTGCTAGCCTAACCGAGCGGGAGGACTTAAAATATCTGAGCTGACCTCCAATCCTTTCATCGTCCTTAGAACTCCACTTGGGCCAAAACATACAAATTCTGAGCAAACCAACTAGGAAAAACTTTTAGAAATAAGCAGTCCAAGAAAAGACCAAACTCGAGTATAAACTACACTCCAAAAAAGCTGCATCCAAAACATACTAAAAATAAAAATTAGAAAATGAAAAAAACCTCAAATAAAAAAATAGTAATAAAAAAAAAAAAAAATAATAATAAAACATTTCAACTAGAATTTGCGCATGAGCTGCTAAATAATAAATTGAAATTAGTTACTTAAGAGCAAAAACTGAAGACTAAGGAAAAACTTTAGAATTTAAAACGAAGGTTGCAAAATAACCTGAAAATCAAAACGCGCAACGCAGCAGTTTTGAAAATTCAGAATTCACATTCTATAAAGAAGATACCTAAGCAAAAAAATACACATATAATTTTGACTCACACCTAGTACAACATAGAAAAGGTTATGTATCTACCTGTGTGAGTAAAAGGAGAAAAGATAAAAAAATAATAAAATAAAACAACTGAATGTAGAAGGTGTCGAGAATACTGAGCCTTGGCTTTATCAAGGACCAGCAAAAACTCTGCATTTTCTCACTTCCACAAAGACCTAGTTGGAAATGGGTTTCTGCAAGGCCATAGATGCAAGTAACATTCACACCTAAAATAGTTTAAAAAATATATATATGTCATGTCCTCCGTAGAGTTGCATGACCTAGCACTAGTTAACAATTTCGCTTGCATCCATTAACCTTCCTGGCCCGACCCATGCTCTTCATCTGTTACTATTAAACAGAGAGAAGAAGATTAAAGAGAACTCAAGCTGTAGAGTGACATAATAATTAGAAATGATTTTCAGCCATAACGAAATGCCAAGTTCGTTTGAGAGAAAATTTAAACCTGAAAATCAATGCAAGAAATCAAATTTTTACATTGCAATTAAAAAAGGAAATATTAATTTTTAACGAACAGATTTTGAAAGAAAACTTGAGTCTAAAACCCCCTACTCTACAACTTATGACAGCACGAAAACGAGAATTAGTTAAAGATAATAATTAACTAAAGAAAACTTTGTGAAAGTTATATACCTTAAACAGTTAGTTGCAATATGTACAAAGTATTTTAGCAGTGCTTTAAGTGCATAATTAATTAGTTATTAAGAACTTAACTACTTTGAAAAAACAGCGCATAGACAGCGCATAGAAAAGGAACAAGCTTAGCCATCTTCTGTTCCTAGGTACCCCAAAGACGCTCAAAGTTACAAAGAAAAAGAAAGAGTTAAAACCCAAAAATGTTAACAGACAAACCAATGCCTAAAAGCTGAAAAGCTAAAAAACGACAGAGAAAAAAGTACATGAAGTACAAACATTGAACTTATAAAACCTAGAACCCAAAAACAAGGAAGAGCTTACCTCTTGTGTGACAAAAACTTTTCTCCTCACAAGAGAAGAACATGGCTGACCTCTTCCGCCACTCCCTAGACGCTGGGGGGCAGTGGGGGTGGGGCTGATGGCCTCCTCATACAGCAAGAAACCAACGCGCGGAGATTTTAACCGGAGAAAAAAAAATATATATATATAAACTTAAGACTGTGGATCTGTATGATCAGAAAAGAGCAGAATTAACTCTCCAGAATACATGAGAAATATTATAAAATACACGAGCAGTGTATTTAATAATCTTTGCATGTATTAAATCACCTTAGTGAGCTTCTATAGATTAATCAGAATCTTATTAATTTTAATGTTGGTTTTACTATTTTTAGTATAGCTATCCTAGTGATGAATAACTAGTTTTTCTTTTTTATTTTGTTTTTATTTTCTTTTATAAACAGATTTTTAAGCTTTTTTGTGATTTTGTTTATATTATTTAATTTTTTGTTTTAATAGGACCGTCATATCCATAGCACTAAGGTTCCTTTAGGTAGTTAATAGGCATCCTCTAACCAACTTCCTTACGGCTTTGATTGGTCAGAATCATATTATTAACTGTGTAGAAAATTAAAGCAGATCTGCCAACCTTACTCTATTATTCAGAATAATTTTTCTTAAAGTTCTTTTGATGAAAGAAGAAGGAATTTCGTTCTCTAGAAAACTTTCTAATAGTATATTAATGTGGTAATTGAAGTCCAAATTGTTGCTGCAAATTCTTGAAATTCTTAGGACCTGAGAAATTAGTACATTCTCAATTACTTTGGTTGAAATGTTATTATTCCAGTGTAGATATTTAATTACTTTGAAAGGAAAATTAACTCTTTTATCAAAGAGGCTAATAGATGGGTTACCTCTGTTGAGCTTAATGCTTAAGTCTAGGAACTCAAGTTCCTGATTACTGTGGTTGGTTTTACATAAGTTAAGAGAGCTAGGATAGATATTATCAAAATCACTCTCTATAACTACTGAATTATTGATACACAGCAGATCATCAATATATCTAAAAGTGTAAAGGTAGTTATCTGAGCAGGTGGGGTGATTTTTAATGAATTTATATTCCCTAAAGAACAGGAATAGATTAGCGATATTCGTGGACGTTGATGTTCCATGGGAATACCGTTCACTTGCTTATAGAGAGTATTATTATATAAGATATGGTTATTTTTTATGCAGCAATTGAGATAAGAGTTCCAAGTTCCTACATCAACAAATTGGTTAAGTTTAAATTCTGCATACAGCTCTTTAAAGGTAGTGATTATATCTGATAGAGGCAGATTAGTATATAGGTTTTCAAAATCATAACTATTAATATCTAGGGGACAAACTTTGAGTATAGTAGAAATTACTTCTGCATTATTATTAATTATCCAAAAATCTCTGTACATCAAGTTAGAACAGTTTCTAATGTGTTTCAAAACCTTCTTTAAGACATCTTCAAAAGCAAGATCTATTTTCTTTTTATGACTCCTTACTCCACTAGCTATGAACCTGAGTAAGGAGTCATAAAGAAAATAGATCTTGCTGAAGATGTCTTAAAGAAGGTTTTGAAACACATTAAGAAACTGTTCTAACTTGATGTACAGAAAATTTTTGGATAATTAATAATAATGCAGAAGTAATTTCTACTATACTCAAAGTTTGTCCCCTAGATATTAATAGTTATGATTTTGAAAACCTATATACTAATCTGCCTCTATCAGATATAATCACTACCTTTAAAAACTGTATGCAGAATTTAAACTTAACCAATTTGTTGATGTAGGAACTTGGAACTCTTATCTCAATTGCTGCATAAAAAATAACCATATCTTATATAATAATACTCTCTATAAGCAAGTGAACGGTATTCCCATGGGAACATCAACGTCCACGAATATCGCTAATCTATTCCTGTTCTTTAGGGAATATAAATTCATTAAAAATCACCCCGCCTGCTCAGATAACTACCTTTACACTTTTAGATATATTGATGATCTGCTGTGTATCAATAATTCAGAAGTTATAGAGAGTGATTTTGATAATATCTATCTAACTCTCTTAACTTATGTAAAACCAACCACAGTAATCAGGAACTTGAGTTCCTAGACAAACATTAAGCTCAACTGAGGTAACCCATCTATTAGCCTCTTTGATAAAAGAGTTAATTTTCCTTTCAAAGTAATTAAATATCTACACTGGAATAATAACATTTCAACCAAAGTAATTTGAGAATGCTAATTTCTCAGGTCCTAAGAATTTCAAGAATTTATAAACAATTTGGACTTCAATTACCACATTAATATACTATTAGAAAGTTTTCTAGAGAACAGAAATTCCTTCTTCTTTCATCAAAAGAACTTTAAGAAAATTATTCTGAATAATAGAGTAAGGTGCTTGAATCTGCTTTAATACACAGTTAATAATATGATTCTGACCAATCAAAGCAAAGAAAGTTGGTTAGAAGATACTAATTACCTAAAGGAACCTTAGTATAGATATGACAGTCTATTAAAACAAAAAATTAAAATAATATAAACAAAATCACAAAAAAAGCTTAAAAATCTGTTTATAAAGAAAATAAAAACAAATAAAAAAGAAAACTAGTTATTCATCACTAGGATAGCTATACTAAAAATAGTAAAACCAACATTAAAATTAATAAGATTCTGATTAATCTATAGAAACTCACTAGATGATTTAATACATGCAAGATTATTAAATACACTGCTCGTGTATTTTATAATATTTCTCATGTATTCTGGAGAGTTAATTCTGCTCTTTCTGATCATACAGATCCACAGTCTTAAGTTTATATATATATATTTTTTTTTTCTCCGGTTAAAATCTCCGCGTGTGTTTCTTGCTGTATGAGGCGGCCATCAGCCCCACTGCCCCAACGTCTACAGAGTGGCGGAAGAGGTCAGCCATGTTCTTCTCTTGTGAGGAGAAAAGTTTTGTCACACAAGAAGGTAAGCTCTCTTCCTTGTTTTTGGGTTCTAGGTTTTATAAGTTCAATGTTTGTACTTCATGTACTTTTTCTCTGTCATTTTTAGCTTTTCCTTTTTTAGCATTGGCTTGTCTGTTAACATTTTTGCGGGTTTAACTCTTTTCTTTTCTTTGTAACTTTGAGCGTCTTTAGTACCTAGGAACAGAAGATGGCTAAATGTTCCTTTCTATGCGCTGTCTATGCTGTTTTTCAAATAAGTTAAATTCTTAATAACTAATTAATTATGCACTTAAAGCACTGCTAAAATACTTTGTACATATTGCAACAACTGTTTAGGTATATAACTGCACAAAGTTTTCTTTGGTGTAATTATTATCTTTAACTTATTCTCGTTTTCGTGCTAATCATAAGTTGTAGAGTATTTTAGACTCAGGATTTTCTTTCAAAATCTGTTCGTTAAAAATTAATATTTCCTTTTAATTGCAATGTAAAAATTTGGATTTCTTTTGCATTGATTTTCAGGTTTAAAATTTTCTCTCAAACGAACTGAGGCATTTCGTTCGTCTGAAAATCATTTCTAATTGATATATTCACTCTCACAGCTTGAGTTCTCTTTAATCTTCTTCTCTCTGTTTAATAGTAACAGATGAAGAGCATGGGTCAGCAGAATTAATGGATGCAAGCAAGTGATGACAACTAGTGCTAGGTCATGCAGCTCTACGGAGGATGACATATATATATTTTTTAAACTATTTTAGGTGTAGAATGTTACTTGCATCTATGGCCTTGCAGAAACCCATTTCTAGTCTTTATTGGAAGTGAGAAGATGCAGTTGCTGGTCCCTGATAAAGCCAGGCTCAGTATTCGTACCTTCTACATTCAGTTGTTTTATTTATTATTTTATCTTTCTCCTTTCTCATGCAGGTAGATACATAACCTTTTCTATGTTGTACTGAGTCAAAATTATAATGTGTATTTTTTTGCTTAGATATCTTCTTTATAGAATGTGAATTCTGAATTTTCAAAACCTTGCATATCCACTGTTTTATTTTAAAGGTTATTTTGCAACCTTCGTTTTAAATTCTAAAGTTTTTCATAGTCTTCAGTTTTTGCTCTTAATAAACTAATTTCAATTTATTATTTAGCAGCTCATGCCTCAAATTCTAGTTGAAATGTTTTTATTATTATTATTATTTTTTTTTTAAAAAAAACTATTTTTTTATTTGAGTTTTTTCATTTTCTAATTTTTATTTTTGGATGCAACTTTGAGTGTAGTTTATACTCGAGTTTGTCTTTTCTTGGACTGCTATTTCTAAAGTTTTCCTAGACAGTTGGTTTGCTCAGAATTTGTATGTTTTGGCCCAAGTGGAGTTCTAAGGACGATGAAAGGATTGGAGGTCAGCTCAGATATTTTAAGTCCACTCGGTTAGGCTAGCACCCTTTCCCATAGTGTATGAACTCTGAAGCTGCAAAATAATCTAAAGTTATGAAATGACAAACGTTGTTTGACATGTAAATCTGCAGATCCTAACCTGTATTCTTCTGTTGAGATAATTGCTCCAACAAGTTTTGCAAAAGCCTACAATACCATATAACTTCACCTGTATGTCTGCAACCTTAGCTATATTGTAGAAAATAAAATCCTCTTCATCTTAGGATTAATGAGTCACAGATCTCTACAATAAAACAAGTTCTCTAACAAAGTGAAACCCTCCACAAACAACCAACCATACCTTTGTAAGAGCATTTCCATACTCATGGTTTTGACAAAGTGAAAATAGAAGTACTACATCCCCAGACCTCTATGCTCGGCTAGAAACTGAATCCTTGAAATTTTGCAGCATCAGTCTCTTATCCCTGTAATTCCACTCTATCTGACAATAAGCATAATCAGCATAAATTTTCAATTCGATGAACTCTTCTTTCTTGTTAATAATAAGAGCTGCTCTAGAGGTAATAGAGGACAGAGGTTATTTCGCACATCAACAAAGTTGATTTACCTTGCTAATTTAAAACTGGCATAATTTTACTAAAATACTTCAAAATTCTCAAAATTTCAAGCACTCTGTCCTTAAAAAGTTTTTTCAAATTCTGGAATGGAAACTTGCTGACCATGTTGATAAGCATGTTTTGCTTTTGAACTGACATTCTTAAACATATTCTTAAAGATAAAATTTCTCTTAAAAATTTTCCAGTAATTTTGTTACCATCAGGTTTTCTAAATAAACCATCTCAATGTAAGGAAACTGTTCCTACAATAATGCAATTTCCCATCCACAGGCACCAATCTATTGTAAGTTTTAAATATGTTAAGACCTTAGAATTCAATGAAGTTAAAAACTACAAACTTAACTCTTCGAGCTACATTCCCTGTAATTACTACATGTTCTTTGTGATGAACATAAAGAAACAGTTCACTATGATAGAATTACAACCATATTATCACCGGAAACTTGAGTTTTGTTGAAAATGAAAAGCTAGGAATTTATTAGAGTATGTCTCTAAATTCAGGCCTTCACTCACTATTTCCAGAAAGCTGAAACTTCACTTCAAGATGTTAATGCGTACATCGTAAAAACCAGTTTAACAATCAATCAGCCTATTGAAAACGCTTCGCAGAATGGAAATATAATATAATCAATAGCTTCACCGGTGAGTTGTAGGTCTGGACTTTTGTTTCGACAGAAATCTCTTTCTCTGGAAAAGGTAAAATCTCCAATCTACAAGACCAATTTATTTTACCACTACAGATAAAGCTAGCAATAATTTTGCAATTATCTGTAAGAAGCTCTATTTTGAATTGTTAACTATGGAACTCAATAATAGAGTAACATACGAGCCCGTAAGTTATTCTGCAAGCTATTAGAAAATCGGTTTAAACATTCTTCAAGAAACGTAAAATTCCACAAACTAGAGATATGAGCCTGAATTTCCATTTCTTGCAACGAGTTAAATTTCATAAGAATCCAGAAAATTCAGAATTCATAGCTAGTGGAGTAAGGAGTCATAGAAATAGATCTTGCTTTTGATAATCTTAAAGAAGATTTTGAAAACACATTAGAAACTGTTCTAACTTGATGCAGAGATTTTTGGATAATTAATAATAATGCAGAAGTAATTTCTACTATACTCAAAGTTTGTCCCCTAGATATTAATAGTTATGATTTTGAAAACCTATATACTAATCTGCCTCTATCAGATATAATCACTACCTTTAAAGAGCTGTATGCAGAATTTAAACTTAACCAATTTGTTGATGTAGGAACTTGGAACTCTTATCTCAATTGCTGCATAAAAAATAACCATATCTTATATAATAATACTCTCTATAAGCAAGTGAACTATTCCTACATGAGAACATCAACGTCCACGAATATCGCTAATCTATTCCTGTTCTTTAGGGAATATAAATTCATTAAAAATCACCCCACCTACTCAGATAACTACCTTTACACTTTTAGATATATTGATGATCTGCTGTGTATCAATAATTCAGAAGTTATAGAGAGTGATTTTGATAATATCTATCTAGCTCTCTTAACTTATGTAAAACCAACCACAACAGGAACTTGAGTTCCTAGACCAAGCATTAAAGCTCAACAGAAATAACCCATCTATTAGCCTCTTTGATAAAGAGTTAATTTTCCTTTCAAAGTAATTAAATATCTACACTGGAATAATAACATTTCAACAAAGTGAGAATGTACTAATTTCTCAGGTCTAAGAATTTCAAGAATTTGCATGCAACAATTTGGACTTCAATTACCACATTAATATACTATTAGAAAGTTTTCTAGAACGAAATTCCTTCTTCTTTCATCAAAAGAACTTTAAGAAAAATTATTCTGAATAATAAAGGTTGGCAGATCTGCTTTAATTTTCTACACAAGTTAATAATATGATTCTGACCAATCAAAGCCGTAAAGAAGTTGGAGAATGCCTATTAACTACACAAAGGAACCTTAGTATATAGATATGACAGTCCTATTAAAACAAAAAAATTAAATAATATAAACAAAATCACAAAAAAGCAAAAATCTGTTTATAAAAGAAAATAAAAACAAATAAAAGAAAACTAGTTATTCATCACTAGAATAACTATACTAAAAATAAAGTAAAACCAACATTAAAATTAATAAATTCTGATTAATCTATAGAAACTCACTAAGGTGATTTAATACATGCAAAGATTATTAAATACACTGCTCATTAATATTTTATAATATTTATCATGTATTCTGGAGAGTTAATTCTGCTCTTTCTGATCATACAGATCCACAGTCTTAAGTTTATATATATATATATATATTTTTTTTCTCCGGTTAAAATCTCCGCGCGTTGGTTTCTGCTGTATGAGGCCATCAGCCCCACCCCCACTGCTACCATGCAAGAAGGTCAGCCATGTTCTTCTCTTGTGAGGAGAAAAGTTTTTTTGTCACACAGAAGGTAAATATCTTCCTTGTTTTTGGGTTCTAGGTTTTATAAGTTCAATGTTTGTACTTCATGTACTTTTTCTCTGTTTTGCTTTTCAGCAGCTTTAGGGCTGTTAAATTTGTGAACAACTTCTTTAACTTCTTCTTTTCTTTGTAACTTTGAGCGTCTTTGGGGTACCTAGGAACAGAAGATAGCTAAACTGTTCCTTTTCTATGCGCTGTCTATGCGCTGTTTTTTCAAAGTAGTTAAGTTCTTAATAACTAATTAATTATGCACTTAAAGCACTGCTAAAATACTTTTGTACATATTGCAACTAACTGTTTAAGGTATATAACTTTCACCAAAGTTTTCTTTAGTTAATTATTATCTTTAACTTATTCTCGTTTTCATGTCATAGAGTTGTAGAGTAGGGGTTTTAGACTCAAGTTTTCTTTCAAAATCTGTTCGTTAAAATTAATATTTTCCTTTTTTTAATTGCAATGTAAAAATTTAGTTTCTTTTGCATTGATTTTCAGGTTTAAATTCTCTCTCAAACGAACTTGGCATTTCGTAAAATAACTGAAAATCATTTCTAGTATTATGTCACTCTCACAGCTTCTCTTTAATCTTCTTCTCTCTGTTTAATAGTAACAGATGAGAAAATGGAGTCAGGCCAGGAAGGTTAATGGATGCAAGCAAATTTATTAGAACCTAGTGCTAGGTCATGCAACTCTACGGAGACATGACATATATATATTTTTAAACTATTTTAGGTGTAGTGTTACTTGCATCTATGGCCTTGCAGAAACCCATTTCCAACTAGATCTTTTGTGGAAGTGAAAATGCAGAGTTTTTGCTGGTCACTTGATAAAGCCAAGGCTCAGTATTCGACCTTTCTACATTCAGTTGTTTTTATTTTATTATTTTTATCTTTTCTCCTTTTACTCACACGGGTAGATACATAACCTTTTCTATGTTGTACTAGATGTGAGTCAAAAATTATATGTGTATTTTTTGCTTAGGTATCTTCTTTATAGAATGTGAATTCTGAATTTTCAAAACTGCTGCGTTGTAACTTTATTTTTCAGGTTATTTTGCAACCTTCGTTTTAAATTCTAAAGTTTTCCTTAGTCTTCAGTTTTTGCTCTTAAGTAACTAATTTCAATTTATTATTTAGCAGCTCATGCGCAAATTCTAGTTGAAATGTTTTATTATTATTATTATTTTTTTTTTTTTTATTACTATTTTTTTATTTGAGGTTTTTTTTTCATTTTCTAATTTTTATTTTTAGTATGTTTTGGATGCAGCTTTTTGGAGTGTAGTTTATACTCGAGTTTGGTCTTTTCTTGGACTGCTTATTTCTAAAAGTTTTTCCTAGTTGGTTTGCTCAGAATTTGTATGTTTTGGCCCAAGTGGAGTTCTAAGGACGATGAAAGGATTGGAGGTCAGCTCAGATATTTTAAGTCCTCCCGCTCGGTTAGGCTAGCACCCTTTCCCATAGTGTATGAACTCGCTGGCAAAGGTAATCTAAAGTTATGAAATGACAAACGTTGTTTGACATGTAAATCTGCAGATCCTAACCTGTATTCTTCTGTTGAGGATAATTGCTCCAACAAGTTTTGCAAAGCCTACAATACCATCTATAAGCTCACCTGTACTGTCTGCAACCTTAGCTATATTGGCCAAAGTAAAAATCCTCTTCATCTTAGGATTAATGGTCACAGGTCTCTAGTAAACAAGTTCTCTAACTCAGGAGTGAACCCCTCCACAAACGCCAACCAGTACTCTACCTTTGAATTAGAGCATTTCCATACTCATGGTTTTGACAAAGTGAAAATAGAGGTACTACATATTATCCCTGACCTCTATGCTCGGCTAGAAACTGAATCCCTTGAAATTTTGCAGCATCAGTCTCTTTATCCCTATGGCCTTAATTCCACTCTATCTGACAATAAGCATAATCAGCATAAATTTTCAATTCGTGAACTCTTCTTTCTTGTTAATAATAAGAGCTGCTCTAGAGGTAATAGAGGACAGAGGTTATTTCGCACATCAAGCAAAGTTGATTTTGCTAACTTGCTAAAAACTCTGGAAAGCTTTAAAACGGGCACTAATTTTGCTAAAAATACTTACAAAATTCTCAAGTCCTTCAAGCACTCTGTCCTTAAAAGTTTTCAAATTCTGGAATGAAACTGCTGACCATGTTGATAAGCATGTTTTTGCTTTGGTTCTGGACATTCTTAAACATATTCTTAAAGATAAAATTTCTCTTAAAGAATTTTCCAGTAATTTTGTTACCATCAGGTTTCTAAATAAAGCCTACGATAATCTCAATGTAAGGAAGCTGTTCTACAATAATGCAATTTTTTTCCCATCCACAGGCACCAGTCTATTGTAAGTTTTAAATATGTTAAGACCTTAGGGTCAATAGTTAAAAACTACAAACTTAACTCTTCGAGCTACATTCCTGTAATTACTACATGTTCTTGTGATGAACATAAAGAAACAGTTCACTATGATAAGAATTACAACCATATTATCACCGGAAACTTGAGTTTTGTTGAAAATGAAAAGCTTAGGAATTTATTAGAGTATGTCTCTAAATTCAGACCTTCCTTCACTATTTCCAAAGAAAGGATTCTTGAGAGCTTCACTCAAGATGTTAATAGGTACATCGTAAAAACCAGTTTAACGTACAATCAGCCTATTGAGGCCTTCGCAGAATGGAAATATAATATAATCAATAGCTTCACCGGTGAGTTGGCAGGTCTGGACTTTTGTTTCGACAGAAATCTCTTTTCTCTGGAGAAGCTAAAAGGTCACTCTCCAATCTACAAGACCAATTTATTTTTACCACTACGGATAAAGCTAGCAATAATTTTGCAATTATCTGTAAGAAGCTCTATTTTGAATTGTTAACTATGGAACTCAATAATAGAGTAACATACGAGCCCGTAAGTTATTCTACCAAGCTGTTAGAAAATCGGTTTAAGGCATTCTTCAAGAAACGTAAAATTCCACAAACTAGAAGATATGAGCCTGAATTTCCATTTCTTTTTGCAACGGTTAAGTTTCATAAGGATCCCGTGAAGTTCAGGTTCATAGCTAGTGGAGTAAGGAGTCATAAAAAGAAAATAGATCTTGCTTTTGAAGATGTCTTAAAGAAGGTTTTGAAACACATTAGAAACTATTCTAACTTGATGTACAGAGATTTTTGGATAATTAATAATAATGCAGAAGTAATTTCTACTATACTCAAAGTTTGTCCCCTAGATATTAATAGTTATGATTTTGAAAACCTATATACTAATCTGCCTCTATCAGATATAATCACTACCTTTAAAGAGCTGTATGCAGAATTTAAACTTAACCAATTTGTTGATGTAGGAACTTGGAACTCTTATCTCAATTGCTGCATAAAAAATAACCATATCTTATATAATAATACTCTCTATAAGCAAGTGAACGGTATTCCCATGGGAACATCAACGTCCACGAATATCGCTAATCTATTCCTGTTCTTTAGGGAATATAAATTCATTAAAAATCACCCCACCTGCTCAGATAACTACCTTTACACTTTTAGATATATTGATGATCTGCTGTGTATCAATAATTCAGAAGTTATAGAGAGTGATTTTGATAATATCTATCCTAGCTCTCTTAACTTATGTAAAACCAACCACAGTAATCAGGAACTTGAGTTCCTAGACTTAAGCATTAAGCTCAACAGAGGTAACCCATCTATTAGCCTCTTTGATAAAAGAGTTAATTTTCCTTTCAAAGTAATTAAATATCTACACTGGAATAATAACATTTCAACCAAAGTAATTGAGAATGTACTAATTTCTCAGGTCCTAAGAATTTCAAGAATTTGCAGCAACAATTTGGACTTCAATTACCACATTAATATACTATTAGAAAGTTTTCTAGAGAACGAAATTCCTTCTTCTTTCATCAAAAGAACTTTAAGAAAAATTATTCTGAATAATAGAGTAAGGTTGGCAGATCTGCTTTAATTTTCTACACAGTTAATAATATGATTCTGACCAATCAAAGCCGTAAGGAAGTTGGTTAGAGGATGCCTATTAACTACCTAAAGGAACCTTAGTGCTATGGATATGACGGTCCTATTAAAACAAAAAATTAAATAATATAAACAAAATCACAAAAAAAAGCTTAAAAATCTGTTTATAAAAGAAATAAAAACAAATAAAAAAGAAAACTAGTTATTCATCACTAGGATAGCTATACTAAAAATAGTAAAACCAACATTAAAATTAATAAGATTCTGATTAATCTATAGAAGCTCACTAAGGTGATTTAATACATGCAAAGATTATTAAATACACTGCTCGTGTATTTTATAATATTTATCATGTATTCTGGAGAGTTAATTCTGCTCTTTCTGATCATACAGATCCACAGTCTTAAGTTTATATATATATATATATATTTTTTTTCTCGGTTAAAATCTCCGCGCGTTGGTTTCTTGCTGTATGAGGAGGCCATCAGCCCCACCCCCACTGCCCCCCAGCGTCTAGGGAGTGGCGGAAGAGGTCAGCCATGTTCTTCTCTTGTGAGGAGAAAAGTTTTTGTCACACAAGAGGTAAGCTCTCTTCCTTGTTTTTGGGTTCTAGGTTTTATAAGTTCAATGTTTGTACTTCATGTACTTTTTCTCTGTCGTTTTTTAGCTTTTCAGCTTTTAGGCATTGGTTTGTCTGTTAACATTTTTGCGGGTTTTAACTCTTTCTTTTCTTTGTAACTTTGAGCGTCTTTTGGGGTACCTAGGAACAGAAGATGGCTAAGCTTGTTCCTTTTCTATGCGCTGTCTATGCGCTGTTTTTTCAAAGTAGTTAAGTTCTTAATAACTAATTAATTATGCACTTAAAGCACTGCTAAAATACTTTGTACATATTGCAACTAACTGTTTAAGGTATATAACTTTCACAAAGTTTTCTTTAGTTAATTATTATCTTTAACTTATTCTCGTTTTCGTGCTGTCATAAGTTGTAGAGTAGGGGTTTTAGACTCAAGTTTTCTTTCAAAAAATCTGTTCGTTAAAAATTAATATTTCCTTTTTTAATTGCAATGTAAAAATTTGGATTTCTTTTGCATTGATTTTCAGGTTTAAATTCTCTCTCAAACGAACTTGGCATTTCGTTATGGCTGAAAATCATTTCTAATTATTATGTCACTCTCACAGCTTGAGTTCTCTTTAATCTTCTTCTCTCTGTTTAATAGTAACAGATGAAGAGCATGGGTCGGGCCAGGAAGGTTAATGGATGCAAGCGAAATTGTTAACTAGTGCTAGGTCATGCAACTCTACGGAGGACATGACATATATATATTTTTTAAACTATTTTAGGTGTGAATGTTACTTGCATCTATGGCCTTGCAGAAACCCATTTCCAACTAGGTCTTTGTGGAAGTGAGAAAATGCAGAGTTTTTGCTGGTCCTTGATAAAGCCAAGGCTCAGTATTCTCGACACCTTCTACATTCAGTTGTTTTATTTTATTATTTTTTATCTTTTCTCCTTTTACTCACACAGGTAGATACATAACCTTTTCTATGTTGTACTAGGTGTGAGTCAAAATTATATGTGTATTTTTTTGCTTAGGTATCTTCTTTATAGAATATATATATATATATATATATATATATAAGTGGACATGGCTCAACCGAGAGAACAAGCTGGATTCAGGAGTGGCTACAGCACAATAGATCATATCCACGTACTGAGAGAACTAATTGAAAGAGCGAGGGAATATGAACTTCCATTGTGCATGGCTTTTATCGATTATGAAAATGCCTTTGATTCGGTGAAACCATCAGCAGTTACAATGGCTCTGAAATCCTGCGGTATTGAAGATGCATACATTAATATTATTAATAACATCTATGAAAATGCAAGTGCAAAGATTCGGCTGTTTGAAAATACAACACACATAAAAATTGGAAAGGGAGTGAGACAAGGTGACACCATATCTCCGAAGCTCTTTAATGCCACATTGGAGGGTGTCTTTCAGTCGCTGAGCTGGGGAAACAAGGGGATAAAGATTAATGGAGATTATCTAACCCACCTTTGTTTTGCTGATGACGTAGTCATTTTTGCAACTACCCCATCAGAGCTGCAGAGTATGATCCAGGAACTTGCTGACAAGAGTAAAGAAGTGGGATTAAAAATGAACTTTCAGAAAACAAAAGTTATGTTCAATGCTTTTACAAGAAATGAAGATTAATTGATTGATGGAGAAAAGCTGGAGATAACAGACACGTACGTTTATCTTGGACAGCAGATATCAAGTGAGGGTCACATTGATGAAGAAATTAATCGGCGTACAAAACTTGCCTGGAAAGCTTTTGGAAGAAACAGCATAATTTTCAAGAGCAATATGCCATTATGTCTTAAAAGAAAAGTGTTTGATGAATGCATCCTTCCAGTGCTTACGTATGGTGCAGAGACGTGGACCTTAACTAAAAGAGACATACAAAAGCTGCAGACAACTCAAAGCAGCATGGAGAGGTGCATGCTTGGTGTAACCAGGAGAAATAAGAAGAGGAACTCGTGGATCTGAAAAATGATAAGAGTGGAAGACATCAGGATCAGAGTTAAATCCCTGAAATGGCAATGGGCTGGACAGACTGCCAGAAGGACAGATCATCGATGGGCAGCCGAAATTTTAGATTGGATTCCAAGGGACAGGAAAAGACCCAGAAGAAGACCACATGGGAGATGGGTGGACGAAATTCGAAAGTATGCAGGTGTGACATGGAGGAGACTGGCACAAGACAGACCGTTGTGGAGGAAACTTGGGGAGACCTTCATCCAGCAGTGGATTGATAATTGCTGACAATGATGATGATGATGATATATAAGTGAGCTGGCGTATGTTCTGTTTGTCTGTGTGGGCAATTTATCGGCACTAATTTTTTTGTCAAGTACACATACCGGCCACTGAATTAGAAACTTTTATTCAATACCTGGTTGGACCTCCTTTAGCCTGAATTACAACACGTATGCGGTTTGGCATGGATTCTTCAAAGTGTTACAGTGCATCTACAGTATGTGTTCAGGCAGCATTCCAGGTGTTCATCAGAAAGTCCTGTAACTGGCTCGAATTTGACGAAAGAGGTCTTTGCTCCCGGATCTGTTTTTTTAACATGTCCCATACATTCTCAATGGGGTTCATATCTGGACTTTGTGGTGGCCGAAGAAGATGGTGGACGTTGCTGTAATGCTCAGTGAAATATTGCTAAACACATCTTGCGAGATTGACAGTAGCATTGTCGTCCAAGAAACAATCGTCATCTGCTGGATGAGAAGTCAACATCACACGATGTACTTGTTATGCAACAATGTTCATTGAAGGCCAGTCGACCATCCAGTAACATCAGCGGACCCGTTTCTTACCAACAGTATACATGCCATACACCAAGACATCACCTGTATTCATAAGGCAAGCTGCGTCCATTGCTTCTTTAGGCTCTCGCAAACTCTCTGCTTACTGTCGGTACAGAACAACTTGAACCGTGACTCGTCGGACCACATGACTTTTTTCCAGTCCTTCAGTGTCCAGTCACGGTGTTTCTAACACCAATGTAGACGAACTTTCTGGTTCTTCGCAGAAATTAGTGGTCTTCGTATAGGCATACGACTGCCAGTACCAATCCTTTTCAGTTCCCTGAGCATAGTTCTCTGACATATAGGTCGGGAACAGCCTTCATTGAAGGCATGAATGAATACTGTTCCCGATCTATATGTCAGTCATTTGATGCACACAGGAAGTCCTGCTTCTCCGTACAAGCCTTCTCAGACGACAGCGATCTCGTTTCTGACAGATTGCCGTTACGCCTCAGTTACCCCACTTAGACAAGCAATGTCTGTTATTTTTCTACTGATTAAAGACCCAGGACATCTCACCTTTTGATAAATCAGTCAATACTGTTTTCAAAAAATCGTCTTTCCAGCCAGATGGGCACCCACAATAAGCCAGTTGTCGAACTCCAAAAAATCCTTTGTTTTCCCCATAGTGATACTACTGACAAGCAGCAGTCTCAAATAGTTGCCTAGGTCACGTGGTGATCACGTATTTTGCGTACATGCTGTGTCAGTGAGGTTTACGTACACAGCATAAGGGTTTCGAATTCAGTGGCCGGTGTGTGTATATTTGGACTGAATCAGGTATCCAAATATTTATGTCTGCACAAGTTTCATGGCCAGTGAACATAAATATTGCCGCCTCAGTGGCGCAGTCGTCTAAGCGATGGCTTCTGATCATTCATCCGAAAGGGGTCCGGGTTCGAATCCCGTGAGGCATGGATGTTGTGTTTGTCTTACGCACTGGCTCTCTCCCTTCCGTGGAACCAGTGACCCTAAATCAGGGACGCGACTGCTTATAGCCCATTGAGTTGCTCACTGTGGTCGGTTAACCTCCAATAAAAAAAAAAGAACATAAATATCAACGGACTGGTTTTGCAGTAGGAAGAAATGGCAAAAGTTTTTTCAAAATTTCAATGTAAGTTTAAATTTACAATTTCAAATCACCTACGAAGAAAATACAGTGGTGGCCAAAATTGTGGAAACCTTTTGGAAATAGTGTATTTTTGAGGTTTGATGGCTCATAACACCAATTTGTTTGGAGTAATACAATAAAATTACATATCAGTATAAACATAATTTCATCAAAAAAATGTAATGCAATAACTTTTATAAAGGATTTTGTATTAGAACAGTAGTTATAAAAAAGAAAAGTTAAACACAGAAAAAATGAGATATACAAAAACTCTCACCATGTCAGTTACTACTTAGTTGGGTAAACTTTAACGTTAATTGTGGCCTTACAACGCCTTCTTAAGGAGTGAACCAAGTTTTTTAGTTCTGCAGCTGTTATAATGTGAAACCAAGATTGAATTATTGCTTCTATTAATTGGTTTTATGGCTGGGTTGCTTCTGACTAACAAGTTTCCTTAGTCGACTCTATAGATTTTCGATGGGGTTAAGGTCTCGGCTATTCCCAGGCTATTCCAGCAGTGGATTATGATTATCTTGAAACAACTTTTTCACACAGCAGCAACACGACATGGAGCTGAATCCTGTTGAAATATAAATGCTTCATTATCTTGGAAAAGATCACGTGCGGAAGGCTTCAGTTTGGGCTCAAGTATTTCATTAATGCATTTTTGGCCATTTATGTTCCCATTAATCACGCAAATTCTGTCCACAACTTTTGATGTCATACAACCCCAAATCATAACACTAAGTGGGTGTTTCACGGTGCATGTAATGCAATCAGGATGCAAATCTTCTCCGATTCTTCTCCTTACGTATTTTATGCCATCACTACCAAACAGGGAGATTTTGGTCTCATCACTCCAAATAACACTGTCCCATTGTTTCGCTGTCCAGTTAACATGGGTTTTAGCCCAGTTTAATGTTTTCAATTTTTGTTTGAGAGACAAATTGGCTTTTTTCGTGGAATTCTAGCTTTTATACCAAATTTCTGCAGTCTGCGCCGAACAGTCTTCGCACTCAACTTCACATTGCATTGCGCCATTTCATCTCGTATACACCCAGATAATTTTCTTCGGTTACCTATGCACAGTCTTTAATTCTTCTATCATCACTTGCTGTTGCGCGCCTTTTTCTGCCTTTACCAGTCTGGTTTTGTAGTGACTGAGTCTAATTATACCTCTTCAAAAATTTAAAAATGCCACCTTTGGTTAAGTTTCTACCAATTTTTCTTCTAATTTCTTCATAAATCATCATATGTAAAGGATTTTAGGAAGGGAGTGTCTGACCCCAGGTCTAAAACAACCCTTAGAAATAGGAAGCTAGGAGATTTGGGCTAGATTGCCCGATAGGAAAGTGACACGGAAGCGAAGTAGAAAGAGGGAGGAAGACGCCCTTATTTATTACCGGGGCGCCTGTAACCGGGGTCCGACGACTTAACGTGCCCATCCGACGCACGGCGGGTATATTTAGTGGATCAAGCGTTTGTACCTGCATGGGATTGAACCTGAGGTCCTTTCCGTGACAGTCACGAACGTTTCCCACTAGGCCACCGGCGGCTCTAATTTCTTCATATTTGAAGCCTTGTTCATTTAATAGTACTATTTTACATCGATTTCTGGGTGACCAGTCAACTCTTAATTTTAGTACGTTTTACAAGCTCACTAAATGAAAGAGCACAACCCCTCCCCCAACTAACTTGATAGCAATCACATAATACACTGAGAAATGTCCTCCTCTCAGCTCCAATACATGACATCAATAGCTGAATCCTACTGTGCCCTGATTGGCTCATTGCCAAAACAAGATGACACCTGATTAGCTCTCTAAACACTCATGCTCGTTGGCTACATTCAAAGGAAAGAAAGCTACTTCATATCAACCTAAGCAAGTTGTGCTTCCTTTTTCTGGTTGTTTGGCTATACCTTTTCATAGAAAACAGATAATTGAACTAACATTATTGCATAACATTCATGATGAAGTTGTCTTTCCATTGATATATAATTTTATGGTATTACTCCAAACGAAAATGGTGTTATAAGCCATTAAACCTCAAAAATACACTTTTTCCAAAAGGTTTCCACGATTTTGGCCACTACTGTAGATTGAATTCGTATCATGTTGAAGATTGAAGAGTGCTCTTTTTGTTTTCGTCTGCGCTCACCTGGAAGAAAGGAAAGTCTTTCCCCCCAAAATGTTCCCCTGGAAGGCCTCCAACATTTCCTTAAAAAAATGACACAGTGAACTTCAACAAATATTTATATTACGGAGTAAAAATTTTCAATAAATCTCTCGCTCTCGTTTTTCTCGGTTTCCGTAAAAGTTGGAGCTGAATTTCTTTCTGGATCAATGAAAACGCCTGTTCGATATTCTGACGCCGTGCCTCGGGATTTATGTTTTGCCGACCCCAAAGTGAAGATCCAAAGAACTCAGAGAAGTCTCGCCATGCATGTGTTACACAGTTTAGAATAAGAAACCTTTGAAAGTATCTAATTCAGTAGCACCACCGAAAGGATGCATTTTATTAAATATCTGATAAACAATCGCTACCATAGCACACTTTGTTTTGAATAAGTGAAAAAAAATTCCTCACTCAGTGATGAGAAACCTATTGATGCCTGAAAGTGTTCTTAGATGGAAGATTGGAAGTGGCATTTCACTTATTTTATTAAACAAATTTTGTAAAACCTTTGAAAAAAGAAGTGGTTTTGGTCTATCTTTGCTCATCTGTTCTGCTGTCTGTGGATGCAGATCTTCTCTACTCGAACTTGGAAAAGAAAAGTTCGACTAGAATTATTATTCTGTACAGTTTAAAAAATAAACAATTTTGGAAGTAATTCAAGGAATCAAGTGGTTTCTCACTGTATACTGAAAATCTTATTTACAGTAGTCAAGTTCCCCAAAAAGCAAAACAAAAGTAAAGCATGATTTTCATTTAATGGGTACAAACCCTAGGCCAATTATTATGTCAGTAGCAATTCATTTCTACACTAGCAAAAAATTGTCTTATTTGTGATTCCAATGTTTATAAGTGTGAATATATGCTGCATAATATGTGTCGAGTTTATTTTATGTGAAAATTTTCTTCATCCAGAATTGATACATCATATGCATAGTCCGTTTGTTAACCACATAAATGTTTTACTAGTTTATGAAACATACTATGATTTCTGTATGTTGAGCCCTCGTCATCATGAAACATTGATGAAACATGCTTGCTTTGTTAACTGTTTTGCTACTTCATGAAGACTCAAGAAACGTTTATAACGTAGTAAATCCGTTTAATTTCGTGGTGTAACATGCATAACAATTCGCCAAGCTTTCACACTCCGCTGGAAAGCTTTTTCAAGGCAATGTAGACATGAAATGCACGGAATTAGAACACGTAAGAAACAAAAACGATTGTTTTGAAAATAACATCTTATATTTTTTTGAAAATAACAGCTTTACATATTATGGTTGAGGAATTTATTGTGTAAGCACAACATCTCAATAGCAATGGAATCACCAACCCCGTTATCACATATAATATCAAGCTGCAAGGAGAGATAGTGTGAGAAAGAAAAGGCGGGTGTGTACGCTATACCGTCCTGACAACACGAAAAAGATATACCCTATATTGACAAAAGTCACTGGACATCTAGAAGAGAAACACAACATAGCATTCCTTGACATAAATTAGTACGGTGTCGGACCACCTTTGGCCTTAATGCATGCACTGAGCCTTCGAGACAGGCTTTCGACAAGGTTTTGGAACGCAGCGATAGGTATGTGCTTCCATTTAGTACATAATGCTGCCGGTAACTGTTGCTTAGTAATACGGCTTTATTCCAAACTTCTTATGCGGCGCTCTAATTCATCCCATAAGTGCTTTATGGGATTAAGATCAGGGCTCTGTGCTGGCCAGTCCACACACGATACGGAATTACACGCCATAACAATGCTTGCTTTATGGCTCGGTGCATTATCCTGCTGGTACCAACAAGGCTCGGTTCCATAGTATTGCCACAGAGTTGGTAGGGTATAATTGTCCACAATATCGAGGTTGAAGTGCTGGTTAACAGGTTTGTCCATGTTAACCAATGAGCCGGGACCATCCCAGGACACCCCCCCCACGAGTACACTGCCAGCTCCAAACGTGACCGTAGGAACACTACACTGTGGTAAATAGCGTTCCCCAGGCTGCCGCCATACTCACACACGGCCGTCATACTGATGGATCGTGTATCTGGATTCATCAGTCCATAGGGCCCGTTTCCATTTATCTACGGTCCACGACAAATGTTCTTTACACCATGCTAAACGACGAGTAGCATTCCGAGTGGAGATGAAAGGCTTATCAGCAGCCGCACGACCACGGTAACCCATGGGATAAAGTTCTCTGCGAAGCGTACGTTTACATACCGAGGTTCCAGTATTTTTACTCACCTGTACACTGAGGTATTGTGCAGTACTCCGTCGATTAGCTGTGACGACTCTCCTGAGGCCTCGACGTCCTCTATCACTGATTTTCTTTGATTCTGCCGGTACGATTTGCAGCTTCAGGTACGCCATGTGTCATCCACGTATTCAATACATCCAAAACAGTTGATTTGGGTATGTTTAAACGCCTCTCGGTTTCTCGTATGGACAACCCACTAACATAACGCCGAACAATCTTTCCTCTCTCAAAGTCAGTTCTCTCCCGCCGGGACATTTTTACTCAACCTCAGAGTGTGATATAATCGCGGTCAGCTACAGGCTTGTTTTTATACCGTTTGCAGATGTACCGCACATCTGAACAACACTGCGGGTCCGTTCATTTGCTTTTGTAGGGGTGTCCGGTGACTTTTCCCAATATAGTGTATATCGGAATGGCAAAGCGATCCTTTGATACTAGATGCAAAGAACACGTGCGAAGTGTCAACCACGACATGCAGAATACAGCCCTCGCCAGAGAAGTTAAGTCATGCGTTGCTCGACCGCTCCTGTATAGAATAGTATTAGCAGAATTTCCCTTTATACGAACTTTAAAGAGACCGCCATCAGAGAAACTGCCGAAATCCTATCCAGCAAACTGGTATGCAATGATATAGCCTCTGTCGAACTACCAATGGTTTGGCATTTGTTATTAAAAGATAGAAACACATCGCGGCACACCGTATAATTGCACGATAAAGACTCACGTAATACATGCTCGTGATGTCAACCCACGTTATTTTCCAAAAATACTCTTTGTTTCTTGCGTGTTCTAATTCCCTTCATTTCATGTCTACATTGCCTTGAAAAAGCTTCTCAGTGGAGCGTGAAAGCTTGGTAAATCTTTACGCATATCACACCACGGAAATAAACGGATTTACTATGCTATAAGCGTTCCTTGAGTGTTCATGACCTGGTGTATTTAAAATAACATTACTTCATGAAGAGTCTAAGCACGGCAGTCTAGAAAGTACAAAGGCATGATGTTAGAGCGATGAGTTTCCTCCGTTTGTGACATGACTTTCATGTTACACGGACTGATACGTCGGCGTCGTGTTTGATTGACACACATGTTTAGATACCAATCAGAAGCCTTGGTTTCCGTGTGATGTCACTAAAAGAGAAAACTCATCTCTCTGATGTCATGGGCTTGTATTTTCCAGACGGCATTTGTGTAAGACAAGAGCCTGAATTGGCCATTGCAGGGCCCGTCTGAGTGTAAGTACGAAAATAGGCATGTGTTAAATTTCGCGCGCCCCTTTCCTTTGATCTTTTTATTTTTTCAGTAAGAAGTACCCAAACATAGTAATAAATAGCTCCTACAACTAAATAGTCCAATAATAATAATAATAATAATAATAATTTTTCTCACAGAATGACAGAATCATGCATAGTTGTGTGAGTTATTTACATGAAACGTTCATCTGGGAAGGAGTAAATAAAGGATATCAAACAATTTCCATATGGAGATTGCAGTAAACAAACCCAGAGTCTCTTCCAAAAAGTGGCTAAAACTCCCCCAGTGCTTTGTTAACCTTTTGCTGGGCGCTTGGGACAAATTTGCCACAGGTGGGAAAGGAAAAGATGAAGCGGAGCGAGGAAATCTAAGACTTCCACTTGTCACTCAAGCCTTATTGTTATATGTATATATATCTAGGAACTCTTCACGTGCCAGAGAAACAACGAAGGAGTATTCAGCTTTCTGTTTTGTGGCAAATACCGACCAGCTCACAAAAAAAAAAAAAAGTTAGCGGATAATTTTACTATAAAAGAAAATTTACAAGTCCATGGGCTAATTTGGTGCGCCTTCCTTTTGGTGGCGCCCTAGGCAGCTACCAACCTGGCCAACCCCCGGACCGTTGTCTAAAAAGATGTCGCGCGTACCCCAGGTAATTTTGAGCAGCAGATTGTTATTTTATATTTAGTGTTACCATATTCCTATTCATGTTGTGTCTGGGCCAGTCCCGAATTTGGACCTTTCAGATAATTTTCGTATTAAGGTGACCAGACATCCTCATTTTCTGGGGACAGTCCACAATGTCAATGCTTCGTCCTCAGTTCCGTAAAAACTGACTGAGAACGTCAAAGGTCCTCAATTTCTCAGTTTTTGTCCTACGTTTTTGGAAATTTCGCTCCAAAAATTTAATTAGTGGCAATTAAATAAAATTCAAACTTTCGGGTTTCTCAGAGAAATTGGAACTTCATCACCAGCGTCAGTATCGAGCAAAGTCATCTCGATAATCGTGGTGTTATTTCGTTTTTGTTTCAACTGGATTTAACTAAAACATTTATAGGATGGGGAATAAATCTCGTCTTTTTCAGCATCCCCTTTTTTGCAATTAAATAAATAATTGATGCTAAATTTGGTTGCATTTGGTAGATTCCATTGATAGTTCTACAACTTTTGTTCAGTACATTATTTTCATTAAACTATTTCTTTAAGTGAAGTTATTGGATTTGGAATATGCCTTCACATAGAGATACCGATATCCCATGATTTGTTTCCAATCAGAGTATAGGAATTTTCTAGCTTCAGATTTTTTTTTTTTTGCACAGAATCAATGAAATTTCAGTACAGAATCAAATTGTCGCTTGGTTTGCATGTGCTGCCGCCTGTGAGTAATATTCTCCATGATATTATTTTATTGCTATTTTGTCGTTAAACACCGAAATTAAAAAAACAAGTTAGTAAAATCATGCAATGCATTGATTATGATACGCTTTCCAACATACCAGAAATCATTGCTCCAATTGTTACTCAAGTTATGAGGATAATGGCTGTAGAATAAATCTCGCTACTAAGACCTGACCTTTGACCCCATTTCGATGACATTCAACAGAACCAGTAAAGTATACTTCCGGAACAACATGATAAAGTTTTGTCTCAATCGAAGCATTTTTACATAAGTTATAACGCATAAAGGCGGTGGAATGGATCCCGATCCTATGTCCTGATATTTGACCCCATTTCGCCCATTTTCAATAGGGTTTGTCCCCAGGTAGTGCCCCACCACATACTAAAATTTCATCGAAATCGAACCATATTTACGCTAGTCATGACGCATAAGGGCAATGGAATGGATCCCGCTCCTATGTCGTGACCTTTGACCCCATTGACCTCATTTTCAATAAAGTTCGTCCTCAGGTGGTCCCCTACAACATACTAAAATTTCATCGAAATCGAACCGTTTTTATGAGAGTTATCGTGTGGACAGACGGACAAAGCTGAAGCATATACGCTTCTTCAACCTACTTTTGGAAAGCGTAAAAAATAAAACGGAGATTTGTGCATATGAAAGAAAATGATCACATGATTAAAACTGCGCCTTGTGGTGTGTGAATTAGCTATTCATGCAAATAAATGCATTAAGGCCATTATTTGATAATTACGTGCCAATGTTATCAAACTATATTTCCCCCAACATTGCATAGGCAAATTTAATCTTGCTTTGTTCCTGGTTATTTTGTTTCACGCAATCCAAATGCTTGAAATTTAAATTCACGACATTCCCTTGGAGAGAGATAAAAGGGTAAAACGCATTGAGTATTTTCATCTTTCGTGGGAAGAAAACGTTAGGAAACACAATGTCTTAAATTTGCATGTACTTTTGGAAACTAAGGAGTACTCGAAAATATCTCCTGAACTGTAAACTCTCAAAGGACAGTGGAATCTGGCTGGCATTAAGAAAATGCGATGGAAGTTACTGAGGTATTCTTGAGAAAAATGTATCCAGCATTAGCTCAAATCAAAAGAATACATAAAAGGATGAATTCTGAATGCACAAGATTTTGAACTCAAAGTTACTGCCTTAAGTCAGTCTACTTGTGTCCAAAATTTGAATTGTAAACCTATCTCTTCCTCCTTTGACATTAAATAATGCTTATTCAGTTCACAGTATGAATGTTTCTGAACGAACAGGTAACTTTAGAAATATGAGAAAATGTATTCAGAGAGTCAAGAAAGACCGACCGGGAAAGACGAGACCGCCAATTTTAATAATTCACTTACTACTCCGATCGGAGATTGCATCATGTGCTTAAAAGTAGGAGATGCACCCATTTTAAAAAGGCTATATCAGCGATATATTCGAATATTTCTGAATTTGAAATTCAAACAAACTCCGAAAAGAGATGACTGACTTGGATGAACTGCATTTGGAAAACACAAAGTGATGTCAGAAAGCAAGATGCAGATTTTTCTTTAAACAAAGTTTTAGGTCTTTGTGTACTTCCAGTAAGTAACATCTAAAAGTAAAACTTCAACTTGAAACTAAATATTGACCAAGAAATTAAGGACAGTTTGCAGAAATTAAAAGCATCGACAAAAATAATGATTATAATCATAAAAAAAAATCCAAAATGATTAGGAAGGGAATAAGTTATGTTCGAAATGCTGCAGATTTCTTAAAGAGTTTGAACGAAGCAAAATTGTTGATTCAGATGGAAAAAAATGACGGATAGAAATGTTGTCAAGTATCGTGATTGTGAGGAAAGTTACAAATATTTAGGAATACAAAGAGTAAGAAAAACCAAGACAAGTTTTGAACAGAATTCGCAAAATTTTAAAAATGAAATTGAATTGTGCGTATACGATTCGCGCCATAAACGCATTAAATATACCAGTAATTTGACATAGTGCTGGAATAACCAATTGTACTCTAGTTGAACTAGGTATTTTGGTTAGAAGAACTCCAAGTCTTGTGACAGCTGATCATACCAAATACCAAATATCCTGGATGTGACATTGGTTGTCTTACTATACAACTTAACAGAGTAAACAAAGTTTGCTACAGGTCAAACAGTGGATGAAAATAAGAAAACAGTCTTTAAATGATTATACCGAGAGCAAGGGGAAATGCTACTGATGTATATAAAGACAGTACAATCAAAGGTATAAGTAGAAGAAAAGAGAGATTGCTACCGGAATGGAAAAAACACAAAATAAAACGAAGCAAACAACAACAACCGAATTATCTCATGGCACAACAAGCAACAAGTAACTCTACGGTCATTACACCAAAGAAATAAACGGTAAAGTAGACCAGGCAATCAATTGGAAACAATCTCCTTTTCTAGTTGTTTTGCTATTGATTCATTAATAAAGAAACAACCAGCACTAAGATAGAGAGTACTCTGTACTGGAGTTGGAAAAATGCAACAGTGGAACAGAAGATGTAACAAATTAAGTTTGAGGAAAACTACTCATACTTTAAAAATACAAATCGGGAAAAGAGTCACTCGTATTTACTTAGGCAATGAGTTCTTACATCAAAATGGAAATGTTAAGTTTTACATAGAAGTAACTAAGCGATCCTTAGGAACTAGAGTAAAAGAGCATAATGGCAATTTAGAGGAGAGAAAATTATCCATGGTCGTGGTTTCAGAAATAAAAGGTTTTCAGAAAGAGAAAATTATCCATTTCTTTCTGAGATGGCTGATAAATGCAGCCATTTCTAAAAGGAATGAAACAGAATGTACAGCAAGACACACGACCCATAATGGAACAGTTATTAGAGAAACTATGGAAATTGGGACGAGACCATGCAATAAAGCAGCCATCTCTAAAGGGAAAGAACCAGAACAGCAATACACGCCACCATAACGGAACAATTATTAGAGAAACTATGGAAATTGGGAAGAGATCATGTAATAAATGTGCACCAAGTGTGCTGCGATCAGTTTGGAATCACTTTAAGGAGACAAGAAACAGTTTGGCATAACACCGCCTCTCTCAGTACACTCAGGCCCCACGCCACGGGAAATTCAGAGAACGTGACATCATCCAATATAAATCTAATACAGCAATTTTCAAAATTTATATACGTAAACGATTTTGATTGTTATCTGTATTGCTTTTGTTTGTTGGTTAAGTTAACAACCTTGGAAAAGCCGTCCGTTTGACACACGAAATACGTGCGTTTGCATACAGTTTTTTGCTGTTATACTCTTAAACAGATCTGAGTGACTTACAGTTTCGTATGAGTTTCTTTAATCAACACAAAAACAACCACAAATTTATTTAATAGGAAGACGCTAGAAACTAGAAAGTTACAGTTTACTGTACACTAGCAAAAAAGTCTCAAAGGAATGTAGTTAAGGGTACTAAAATTTTAATAGGCCAAAGCAGTGAGCACTTTTAATAGTGTCTACTACTCTAAGTTAAATCGGAGTTTTCGTCGCAGCAACAGAGTCTTTACGATGACGTATTGTTTCCTGTGGCCATTATACTCGTAATTGAATTTCTTGTAAGGTTTGCGGTCGTGAATGTCTGTGTATTAACATTACTTAGTTCCTGAAATAGAAGAAAACCTAACAGTAGGCTCGAATGAAACGTTTATTCTATGCAACATCCAACTCTCTACATAAATTCAAATTGAAGACACAACTGTTGAACTCATAAGCTGCTTAGTTGAACATAACTTCCACAATTAAAGAACAGGCATTATCACGCACAATAATAATAATAAATGGTAGTACAACTTGTAAACTATAACTCACAAGGTTGATTAACGTAGAGTATTTCGCACAGCAGACAACAAATTATAAAAATTCCCTGAACGGTAACAAGCGTTCAGGGTCAGAAGCAGCAGTGCTCTAAGCGCTGGCTTCTGATCATACGTCCAAGTGGGTCAAGGTTCGGATCTCGGTAAGACATGCTTGTTGTGTTTGTCTCCTACTGCACTGGATTTCTTCCTTCCCTGGAACCGGTGGTCCTACATCAGGAACGGGCGGCTGCTTATAGCTCAATCAAGTTGCTCACCGCTGTCGTTAAACCCCCAAGAAATCAACCAGCAAACCGTCTAGAAAGTGCAAGGCCTTGACATTAGAGAGACGAGTTCCCTCTTTTATTGACGTCACGCGAAAACAAAGGCTTCCGATTGGTTTCCAACGCTGCCACGAATGACATCAAACACAACACCTACGTATCAGGCAGTGTAACGTGAGAGTGACGTCACAAAAGAAGGAAACTCATCTTTCTAATGTCATGGCCTTGTCCTTTTTAAACGGCCTTGGTTACACTCGCTTTCATCACTTCCGCATCATTACCTTTCACAGTGTTGCCAAATATAACAAAGAAACTGGCGGTTCAGAAATGTGACCGAGAAATAACACAACTTATACAAAGGAAAGAAAACTCAAATGCAAATTTGGATCTGAAAGTATACGTCACACTCTCCGCCTACATGCCGCAGCTAAGAAAACTGCAGATAATAAGACTAGACGTTTATACAAAAACAGGGATTAAGAGTACAAACTGTCCCAATTTACCTACAAATGGCAGAAAATTTTGTATAATTTTATAGGATATAGTATAAATTAAAAACGAAACTGCAACTTACAAGGGATGTGTGTAGGTTTGAACGTACCAATCGACATGAGACGTGGCACATGAGTACAGGCATGAGTACAGACCACGGTAGGGTGAGTCATTCTATTGTGTAACACCTGTTAAATGCCGGCAGCGCCACCTGTCCCCCAAAACACACTCGTCATAAGTTGCGTAGTTTGCGTGGAGGTGACAGCGTCCAGGTGAACAACTCGCATGTATTGCACCACACATTGTGTAAGGTGTTGTCGTAATTATTCGAACATGGTGAAAATTGTCACCATGATCCCCCCTGAATGTCGTTGAGCTGCTGAATGCCAAAATAAGGTGGCGATTTGCCGATGAAAAGCTAATTGGGGTGGAAGATGAGCCATTTGCGACAGTTTTAACCAACGTAATTATCAGCAAGTACGAAAATGAATTGAAAACGATGCACGCAACGACACTCGACAGAAATAGTGAAGACGACCGCATTGGGCGTGATGACAACTCTGACAGGGGTCCTGGTCCCACTACGGAAACATGACATTGGATTTCTCGGTGGCGCTGCCGGCGTTAAACACGCTTTACATGGGAATGACTCACCCTACGGAGGTACGTACTTATACTTGCACACATGTGTCACATTTCATGTCGATTGGCGAGTTCGAACCCCCGCACATCCCTTGTTAGGCATTTATCAACATTTGAAAGTAACATTTAATTATGAAGTGTGCTTTTAGGAAGACACTTAATGGCGTGCGCAGGCTAAACAGCAGATACGTGGTTAGACTAAAGAGACGTAAAAAACAGCAACTTGTGATTGACGTTTGTTTCTCCTTCTTTCCAAGCTTTTTGCGAATTGATAAGGCTCAAGTAAGCTTCCAACTACCTCCTTTAAATTTCAATCTTCTTTCCATAAAACGGTATAAATCTAAAACTTCTCAGTTAACTGATCAGCCAACGAAGAAATTTTATTCAATGTTTCCATACCAAAATCTGGCTGAACAACTTTCATATCTGTTTCATCTTCCAATTCACTTTTCCTGCGGATCGGTAAAATAATGAATTCTTCTAACCTTAGTACTTCACATGCAGTTCCTTTGACCATTTCTTGCTCGTCCATCTTGCTAATAACATCGAAGCCTTTGTGACGTACTACAGAGGTGAAAACATGTGTGACGACGAGAAATCTGTAGAGACATTCTGTCTGCGTAGCTCGGTTGGGAGAGCGACTTACTCCGGAGTGAGGGGAGACGTCGAGGACAAATTGGAGTTTTCACATTGGCTCCCGATTGTGGGAAATAGATCCATTGGCCATTGGGTTCTTCAAAAAATGTGTGTTGTTTGTTCCACACATTGTTTGGAATTAATGAAAAAATTCTACTGCACTTCAAAGGCAAAGAAAAAAAAACAAAAACAAAAACAAAATTAAGAGGGAGAGGATGTGACGTACTACAGAGATGAAAACATGTGTCAAGACGACAAATCTGCAGCGAGACATTCTATCCGCGTAATGCGCTGCGGATGGCCAAGTGGTCAACGTTCGTGACTGCCACGGAGAAGCCTCAGGTTCTATCCCAGGCAGGTATGAACGCTCGAACCACTAAATATCCGCCGTGCGTCGAATGGGCACGTTAAGCCGTCGGACCCTGGGTATTGGCTTCCCCAGTAATAAATAAGGGCGCCTTCCTCTCCCTTTCTACCTCGCTTCCGTGTCACTTTCCTGTCGGGAACTCTACTCCAAATTTCCTAGCTTCCTATTTCTAAGGTTGTTTAAGACCTGGGGTCAGACACTTCCTTCCTAAAATCCTCGTCATATGATCTGATCTTCCCGGGTAGCTCAGTTGGGAGAGCGACTTACTCCGGAGTGAGGGGACACGGATTCGATGTCGTCGCGGACTCGACGTCGTCGCGGACAAACTTGTGTTTTCACAACTTCACACTACGTCTTATGCAGTAGTTACGTTTTGGTTCACTATCGCATTCATATCTGGATTCTGGAATCTCTCAAAATTTCCGCCAACATGCGTAAATTGTGGATGATTTAGTTTCATCGGGCGATTCTTTGATGTTTAGAAGACAGTCAGCCATGTTGTTATTTTCACAGCTTTCGCTTTTTATTTTATTTTCCGTTATTCCACAAACGTGTATAACCAAAACAGGGGATGCAAAATACGCGAATGGATTACTCTATATTTTTTTATAGAAATATGAGTGTTTCAAAATACATATAATTACGCGTTCTTCTTTTCAATGGTAAATATCACCCGCATTTAAATAACAGGAAAATCGTTCAGGAATCCAAACGCTTCTAAACAGTTTAAGAATTTTTACTGTTATGAGGGATCGGGAAAACAAATCTTACTCGTTGGTCGACGCGTATAAAATATCTCTTCGTGCAGCGCCATTCCAGGAAATGAAAGCTTTTTCTTTGAAGGAGGGAATCTTGATAGCATCGCGAGCCTGCTATCCCAGAATAGAATTACTTGGGAAGGAAAGATACGGGCTGCTAACCTCTCTGGAGATTAATCGATGTCTAAAGGCGAAATTGTGAAGCATGATGCAACGGAAACTACAAAGGGAAATCCAAACCAGCAATCATTTTACCGCAGGGAGTAAACACAGTAGAGTAATTCGTACAAACAGTTCACCCGACCCAGAAGCAATTGTTCCGGTTTTGCAATCACCTTCTGTTACATGACACTACAAAAGAACGCAGATACATTTCACTCAAGCGATCTAAGAACGCAGATAAATTTCACCTATACGATCTCACTTTTTCGAGTTAATGAAAATGATGTAATGGCAAACTATTTGTTTCTTGCAGTGCAGCCGGTCGTTTTGAGAAAAAAGTGATAAAGGGTTTATCAGCCTGAATTACTATAAGGATCACCTTACTTTTCATTAAGTACTTAAGATACTGTGACGTACTACAGAGGTGAAAACATCTGTCAAGACGACAAATCTGCAGCGAGCCATTCTGTCCGTGTAGCTCAGTGGGGAGAGCGACTTACTCCGGAGTGAGGGGACACGACTTCGATGCCCGTTGCGGACAAACTTGTGTTTTCACAATACTTTCCAGCATGGTTTATTGTGTTTTCACAATACTTTCCAGCATGGTTTATTGTGTTTTCACAATACTTTCCAGCATGTTTTATTATGTTTCCACAATACTTTCCAGCATGGTTCATTGTGTTTTCACAATACTTTCCAGCATGGTTTATTGTGTTTCCACAATACTTTCCAGCATGGTTTATTGTGTTTCCACAATACTTTCCAGCATGTTTTATTGTGTTTCCACAATACTTTCCAGCATGGTTTATTGTGTTTTCACAATACTTTCCAGCATGGTTTATTGTGTTTCCACAATACTTTCCAGCATGGTTTATTATGTTTTCACAATACTTTCCAGCATGGTTTATTGTGTTTTCACAATACTTTCCAGCATGGTTTATTGTGTTTTACTGGACAAATGTAGTAGGTCGCAGTTTTAGTATGAAAAGATGAAACAGAGTGAAAGTCCATTGTTTGGAGTACTGCCGACGGTGAGAAGTCGATCGTAACGAAAATTCTTATTTCTACTCAGAACATCTAATGCGCACGTACTGTCTGATGCTTAAGGGCTGCCAAGATTGCTAAATACAGCGTGTAATCATCCAGAAAGATAACACCAAACTAACTTTTCAATGGTACGGGTGCTACTGCTTCTTTACACTAAAACAGGTGCCGGAAGTGGTTTTTGCCTAAAGGAAGAAAATGTAACATATTTCCGGAAGATACCATCGAGCGTTTGAAAATCATGATTTGAATTTCGATGCGTGATGTTCGTAATTTTATTTCCAAATATTTTCGCAAGTAATGTCTGTGTACAGTATTTGTCTTTCTGTCACCAACAAAAGAAAAAAACAATCAACTGCTGAGTGTAGAGGTGTGAAGTTTCGTACAATTCGCAGAAGCATCTATGTGTGTGTGTGTGTGTGTGTGTGTGTGGACCTCTCAGGTCTTTTTTCGAAAAAAACAAATTCCTAAATCTTTGGTAACAGACTCTACCGATAGATGGCAGCACATCTCTTGGAAAGCAGGCTTACTTCGTAACCAGATATTTTGGCGATTTCAGCGCGATGACAAGCAACTGCATAGAAAAAAGCCTATTAACTTTTGCTTTGTTTCTCAAAGACATTAAACGTGCATGTCGATATTAGAAATATAATGTCTCTGTTGGGGTAGGCCTTACTGTGTAAACAACATGACCTATTTTTAACAGCAAAAGTCGGAGAACATTCGGACACACAGGATAAGACGAAACGCTAACTTATGAAGCCGCATATGAAACACCTAGTGTCAGGAAACGTCCTGGAAAAGACTGCAGTTCGATTTTTTTTTCATATTGGAACTCATTGCAATTAAACGTTTAGGTGAAAAATCGCACCGCCCCAGTGGCGCAGTGGTCTAAGCGATGGTTTCTGATCATTCGGCCGAGGTGGGTCCGGGTTCGAATCCCGGCGAGGTATGGATGTTGTGTTCGTCTTACGGCGCTGGATTTCTCCCTTCCCTGAAACCAGTGGTCCTAAATTAGGGACGGGCGACTGCTTATAGCCCACTGAATTGCTCACGGTGGTCGTTAAACTTCCAATAAAAAATTGCCTATTGAAAAATTAATCAGAGAAGTTTTTAATTTTAGGAAAACCGGAAAATTTGGATCACAAGCCGAATTATGTGTTTTAAGTTTTATCCAGGCAACACCAGTACCTATGTTGGATAAACATACAATTTTATACCTCACTCTTGTATGGAAATTGCAGAAAAACTTTTTTTGAACATAACTACTGAAAGTGAAGGCCATCCTCAAAGAAGAAAAAGAAAAGAAAAGAAGAAATCATTACCTTGAAAACGCATAGATAGAGGATAATTATTTTTTCCCTCTCTTATTTCACAGCTCGTACGCTTATGATCTCATGTAATTTTTCAGTGGAGGTAGCAGGTTTATAAATGGCACGGCGGAGCTGAAAACACAGATGAGCTCTTTTTGTCTCAAGCCATGTGCCTCAACTTGTTCGGGAGTAGTGATAAGCACTTTCAAATTCTTTCTCCAACCGGTTCTTTTAGGCGGGTAAGTAAAGTAACCCTAGACGTTTAGAGCTTTGTTAAAAGCCTACTGCTGATAACTTTCGCAGACGATATTGCTGGCGGCCAATGTCAAACAATCTTTGACAGCTTGATTTTTTAAAAGGTATTACAGCACGCAGAGGAATAGCCCGTCCAGAGAGCCAAAGAGTTCCCAAACTTTACGAAACCGAAGCCTATCCGCACGGTCACGTCCCTAGCACTGTAGAATTGGGCTGTCATCCTCTTCACTCTTCACAGTTTCTTTAAAATTTATAAAACCCTCAAAAGTTTTGATTTCAAATTTATTTTTAAACCCACAAAGTGAATTTTTATGGATCAAAAGACTACACTGAATATATAAATTCCTGGGTAATTCATCAGATGGGCCTTAAGTTTGCGTTAGAAAGAACGCAAGATTTACGTCCGGAACAGTGAATTGAAGAAGTCATGTATAGCTCAACATTTCTGCAAAAATAACTATAATTTTCAGATTAAAAACACTGAAATTATTGATAAACTTGATTCAGCTCAAGTTGGATACTTTGTAGGATTTCCACATTTATCAGAACTCATCATGAATAGTCAACGACATGACATCGACTCCATTTCAAGCGCGTGGGAACAAGTCACCAGAATCTGTGACTGTCAGAACACTGTGGACACGACCATGATTTAAATATTTAAGCACAATTTGTCCCTATGAAGCCGAGCCAAACGCTCAGCAAAACTATAAAATACTGTAAGTAAATTAATTAATAACGAGATACTGTGAAACAAATATACTTGAAATAATAAAACTATACCAGTAATTCAATTTATTTATTAGAGTTCAAATTTTCCTTGCTTTTGCACAACAACCAGACGGCTTTTTCAAGGAAGGTAGACAGCAAACTTCCTTGAAAAAGCCATCTGGTTGTTGTCCGAAAGCTTGAAAACTTTGAATATTATTTTACGCCAATAAATTCGGATTACTAGTATAGTTTTACTGTTGAAAATAAACGTTGTTTGTTTTAATCAGATGTGCGTCACACAAAGGCGATCTGCCGTTTCTCTCTCTGCCACGCCAAGAAGTCTCAAATTCTAGGTAATTGTTGCATAGTCATATGCTGTTGCGTCGTTGCATTCCATATTAAAGCAACGTCGCGACATCCTTTTCCTCTGGAAAGTTTCATCTATTGTATTGGGTGAAGAAAATACTAAAAGGCGCTAAATTTCCCTTCTGCTGTGAAGAGCTGATCGATCGAGAATATTAGGCAGGAAGTGAGAGCAGCGGTTGTTTAGATGACACCGTTATTTCGTTATAGAGCTTGATCTTATTTCCAGTTTTTCGGTTTCCAGAAATTCATCGCATGGAAGTAATTTCATCTTCCTGAGGTAGGGATATTTATCTTCACGCCTGTCACTCTGTCTCACTCGCTTACTCTTTCTCCGCATTTTTTTTTGTTTCTTTAGGAATGAAACAATGTACTGAAACAAATGAAAGGAAAATGTATTTACGGTGATCGCTCTTCTTAATAAGCTCGTATGTGTCCTACGAAATAGAAACAATTTCGAAGCACTGCAGCATAATGGAATATCGTTGTAAGAAGAAATTAATATCGAGAGAAGGTAATTCGATTTCCTGAGTTAGAAGTCTGTGTGTATTTATCGTTTGTGTAAGCGTATCCAATAAGAGAAACGTCATTTAAAGTAAACGCAAAGAATCTCCATGTAATATATTCGCAAAACAATGATGTTTGGATTGACGCAATGAAGATTAACATTACGCTTCAAGCACTTCCTTTCTTCCCCTTCACGTTCTCTTGCAGAGCATTTTTTATCGTGTTTATCACTAGACAGATTTCTACTGCGTATAAATCGAGTCAGTTGAAGTAATTACAGGTGGTGTTATTCGAATATCAAACAAGTAAATGTCAAAAGTAAGTACATATTTGTAACGCATCCAGTCCATTTTCAAATATTTACTTAAAGCACAGGAAGCTTGAGAGAAATGTTGGGACGATGACCTTCGACATTTCTTCGCAGTTGCCCTTATCTTCAATTCCTGATCTCCATCCCTTTCGGCGGTCATTTTGATAACATTCTGCCGTCTAGGTCAAGGTGTTTCACGTTTTCGCTGTCTCATTTCAGAGTTCCATATTTTTATTTCCGCTAGACAATCACCCACTCTTTTTGTTTGTTTGTTTCAAAGTTTAAGGTGGTTCCACCTGAAATCTCTGCCTTATGTTTCCAATGGTAAAACTTCTTTACATATTTTCTTCGTAATTAATGTATTCCCAAGGATGAAAATTTGCACAGCGATAAAACTAACTTTAAGTTATAGCATGGGATACTTATACTTGCTAAAACATAACCATAATTAAGCAATCCGACATTTTTTGTCTACTGACGTCATCAATGTACAGGTCGCGCCACCTATTAACAGGTCTGAACATTACTCAAAGAAAAATGATTGATTTTTAATAAAATTATGGTTATGTTTCAGCAAGTATCCCATGCTATAACTTAAAGTTAGTTTCATCGATGTGCAAATGTTCATCCTTGGGAATACATTAATTACGAAGAAAATATGTAAAGAAGTTTTACCATTGGAAACATTTTAGGTGGAACCACCTTAACGACCACTCACGGTGGACGTTAAACGAGTGACCCTAACTAATCGTAGCAATAGCTCATCAGTTAAAGGGGCAGAACCAGTGCCCTAAGACAAGGACACCCACATCGTCATCCGGGTCTCAAACCTGGGACCACTCAGATGAACGGTTAGAGCCGCCCCGGTGGCGCAGTGGTCTAAGCGATGGCCTCTGATCATTCGTCCGAACGGGGTCCGGGTTCGAATCCCGGTGAGGCATGGATGTTGTGTTTGTCTTACGGCACTGGCTCTCTCCCTTCCCTGGAACCAGTGACCCTAAATTAGGGACTTAGGGACGGGCGACTGCTTATAGCCCATTGAGTTGCTCACGGTGGTCGTTAAACCTCCAACCAAAAAAAAAAAAAAAAAAATGAACGGTTAGAAGTTTGCGCCACTGGGGGTGGTCAATTGTTCACCTTGGGTAGGTGAACATTTCCTTTTCTTTACTTGTGCTAATACATTTTTGGTTATAGTTTATTGCCTTACATTAAAAAAAATATATTCTCCAGAGTTATGCTTAACATGAGTTTTTTTTTATCTCTTAATTTAAACAGTACTGGTGTTTCGTGATGCATTTCACACTAAATTTCGTAAGATTTTGTGATTTCTGTTGAATGATTTTCCGATGTAAATTTTACAACTATGTCTATGGAGTGTTTAAATATTTTTTCAAACATAATGTTTATTTTCTCTACTTTTTTTCCCTGGTGAAAGACTCATTTTCACTGTCAATTGAAGCGACCACACATCTTGTCTTTCAGATTGACGGTTTTCTTTACTGGGGTTTTAATGACCACCATGTGCAACTTAATGGGCTATAAGCAGTCGCCCGTCCTTAATTTAGGGTCACTGAATCCTGGGAAGGGGAGAGAGATAGTGCCGTAAAACAAACAAAACATCCATGCCTCACCGAGATTCGAACCCGGATTCACGAATAGTCAGAAGCTAGCGCTTCGACAAGAGCGCCACTTGGGTGACACAGTACGTTCCAACGAGGATTAAGCAATTTTAAAAATTAAGTGTCATTTTAGTGCAATCACTCCTCGTGAACCGCTTGAGCACCAGTCACTGGCAATGGCCAAGTTCATTCAGCTCGTACATCTACGGATACGAAGCAGGCTACATTAATATAGAGTTCCCCCACAGAATTTAGCTAGGGAATTGCCTGTAGTTTGTAGGAACGCGTCATGAAAAATTGCAATATTGCTTACGCAAACTTTGTTCCTAATCTGAAGACAATCTTAGAATAGTTTCGTCCTCAAATGCAAATGCGGACAGAGCTTTCTCAACAACTGCTGTAGTTGTACACGAGCAATGAATATAATCAAAAGAAGCAAATTCATACAATTTGGAAGATGTGAATCCGTTTATTAGAGTAAATATGACATGGATGATAAGTCAGACATATCCGAAAACTTGAAAATTTCTTCGCCCTTGAGCGGGAATCAAAGCTGCGTCTCCCAGATAGCGCCCATTTGTGCTAACCACTACACCACCCAGGACGACCAAGTTTCAAGTTTCCGATTAATTTGAATACAACCATCACAGGATTAGCTAGTCGAAGCAACCGGCATTCATATGTCATATTACACCAATAAACGGATTCACATCTTCCAAATTTGTATTGCACAATGGTGTAATCCCGTATTTCGTTCATTGATATTCTGCGCCTCCTGGCAATTACGGGAAAAAACCTCGAGATTCGCTATATTATGAATGTCGGTTGCTTCGACTAGCGAATCCTGTGTTGGTTACATTCAAATTAATCGGTAACTTGAAACTTGGTCGTTCTGGGTGGTGTAGTGGTTAGCACACTCGGGAGCTATTCGGGAGACGCGGGTTCGATTCCCTCTCCAGGACGACGAAATTTTCAAGTTTTCGGGTATTATCTGACTTAACATCCATGCCATACTTACACCAATAAACGGATTCACATCTTCCAAATTTGTATTGCACAATGGTGTAATCCGGTATTTCGTTCATTCCTACAATCGTGTTAAGTACACTGGCGCCCAAAATTAAACTCTTGAAGGCATTCGCAGGGTTAAAAAGGAAAACCTGTAACAGCAGGTAAAGATGTTTGGCATATAAATAGGCACAAACATAAATGTAATAAATATTTTATAACAGACAAATGTATAAACATTTTGCGTGTACGGAGTCACATCCGCAAATGTTGCCAAGGACAGTTGCAAGAATATAACCGAAACGTATATCTTAATAAGGAATGTGATGACCTTATACGGACAGGTAACTCCCACAACGACGATTTATACTTATCAGCAGGTTGTTGATGAAATATTTAACCAAAGAACTCCATTCCAGCCGTCCCGGTGGCACAGTTGTTTAAATGATGGCTTCTTATCATTTTTCCGAGATGGGTGACCCCAAATTAGGGACGGACGACTGCTTATGGCCCACTGAGTTACTCACGGTGGTCGTTAAACCTCCAATAAAAAAAAATCCATCCAACGATGATGGCGGTGCTTAGCTGGGGAAGGGTTCTTGGTTGGGGCTGACCAGTTGCTACGTGTCCTTCTAGAGCACCGCAGGCATACTCTATGGGGTTCATATCTGGAGACTTGGCTGGTCAGTCCATGCTCCAAACATCCCTGTTGTGCAGGAGTGCGGGCGAGCGTCATCATCCATTAAAAGGAACTGAGGGCCAACAACTCCCTGAAAAAGTTCTATATAGGGAATTAGGATCTCGTCCCTATATCCCTCAGCATTTACTTTGTCTACTGCAAACACGTGGAATGCGGTGCCGCCGTTGAACGTATTGCCAACCCACAGGAGCCGAAGGAGTCTCGTTCGCGGAAGTTTGCAAGATCATTACAGTTTTCCTGTTCGCTCCAGATTGGATGTCGACAAGAATATTTTTCTACTGAATCTGGACTCTTCGGACCTCAGCCTGACTGTATGTGGCGCACGCGCACTGAGGGACACAAAACGGAAATTAGTCAAACATTTATAGGAAAATTATACGATTATGAAAATTTTATGGGGCACTGGCGGTACACACACAAATATATATAAAGGTATGAAAATTTTATGGGAGTACAGACAAAAAATTTGCAGTACCGGTTGCAACTAATATTGAAACGGCGTCCGTTGATTTTCAGATGGAGCTTACTGACCTTCAAACTAACTCCGAATTGAAAGCTAACTTTGCAGAAGTTTCTTTACTAGAATTTTTCATCAACTACTTGCCTTGTGAAATGAAGAGATTAAAAATCCGCTTTCAAAAAACAGCAACTATATTATTTGGAAGCACTTACTTATGCAAACAATCATTTTCCATGATGACAAATGAAATCAAGAAGTCGTTCTGGTCTAACTGATGAACACTTGGAGGAAATTCTGCGGCTCTGTGTGAGTCCAACATTGAACCAGACATTGAAAGACTTATAAAAACAAACAATGCCAAATTTCTTACTATCTAACCTACAAAAAATAAAAAGGCTTTGGCAACGGCTGCGTATTTTTTAAGCAAGTAAATTGTTTTGCTTTATTTAATTTTTTTTAATATTTTGGTTTGGGCACCTTTTAGGAATCTTTTGTTGGAGGTGCCCACTGAAGCCCGCAGTTGCTCAGTCAATATCAAATTGACCCGTTAGTGTTAAAAGGTTGTGCACCCTTGCTGTACAGTACGTTGAAGTGCCAAAAGTCATGCAATAGCAGTAGACAAATTTTAAACTGGAACTGAAGTCGTATAAAGGCTTCGACGCACACCACGATTTTTATCATTTGCGAGGTGTAATATCGTGAGATAGGTTGAACAACCGCCAGTAGGATTATGGCAAGTCGACGTTAATTATCGGAGTTTGAAAGAGGTAGTGGGAGCCAGACGGATGGGACATTCAATTTCCGAAGTTGTGCGAGGATTCAACATTCCTTGATTCACGGTGTCACGTGTGTACCGAGAATACCTCATGGAAAGCATTACCACCCACCATGGACAGTGCAGTGGTCAACCAGAGGTGCTGAATGACCATGACTGACCTGAGGCATCTGACCAGAATTGACCATGCTAACAGACAAGCGACACTGGCCGAAATAACATTCGCATCCAATGCAGGAGGTACCAAAGACATACTCATCAGGTAAGTGCAGCGTAATTTAGCGTCCATGGGGTATGGGAGCAGAAGACCCACCAGAGTGCCTTTGTTAACAACATGACATTAGACACAGCGACTCACCTGGGCTCATGAACACGGCAGTTGGACCCTGAAAGACTGAAAACACGCGGGGTGTTCCGATGAGTCACATTACCAGTTGGTAAGAGCTGATGGTAGGGTTCGAGTGTGGCGCAGACTCCATGACACCATAGAACCAAGCTGTCAAGGAGGCGCTGTGCAAGTTAGTGGTGGTTCCATACATGTGTGTGGTGTCTTTACGTGGCACGGTTTTGGTCCTCTGGTCCTGGTAAGCACGTCATTTACCGGTAATCGCTTTGTTCCTCAGCTGCTTGGCCACTTGCAACCCTTTGTGGACTTCATGTACCCCAACAACGATGGGTGTTTCCAGGCGGATAATGCGCTATGACATCGTGCCCAAGTTGTCCAAAATTAGTTCCAGAAGCATTATGGACAGTTCCGATGTAATGGTGTGGCCACCACGTTCGCTCGACATGAACCCAATAGAACACTTATGGGACGTGGTAGAAAGGTCCATTCGTGCCCGAAATCCTGCACTTAGAAGTACTAAGGAACTGTGGGAGGCTGTTCAGGCGGCATGACTCAACATCTCCCCAAATGTCTTCCGTCCACCTGTGGAATCGATGCCACGTTGAGTTGCTGTACTAGGTGCGTATCCCATGACTTTTGGCACTTCAGTGTATAATGTTTTAGCATTTGCAGATTGTGTGCAGGTCGTTTGTCGTTAAACTGTTACTTAAATACTAAGTTCTTTGAAAAATAACCTAACGGCGGGGGCAAGAATTCATTCAACTAAGAACCTAAGTGCATAAGCGTTTAATTCGTATTTTATTCTGCTTTACTTCTCTACTTACAACTAGTAAAAAAAATCAAGTATTAAGTCATCAACGTATCTATAATCATGGGATGGAACTTGGAACGCATTTTTTGACGAAAGATCGTCTTTGATTCTACACTGCTGGCCACCCAAAATGCAACACCAAGAAGGAAGCATCCGATTTGCCTGAAATTCGCAGCATGCGTACCCCGCCAGAGGACATGCAAACGATTAGCATTGCAGGGCATATGCAAATCATGTGCGCCCGGCACGCCACCGAGAAGCACTATGAGAAGGGTGCACAGAAGGCGGGGTGTAAGTAGTGAAAGTATGTTATGCTGCGGAACCTGTGCGTGTGAAGCTTCCTGATGCCTCGTCGTAGAATACGGCACTCATTCCAGCACGTTTCGGAATTCGACAGAGGACAAATAGTGGCTTATCGTGACAGCGGTTTATCGTACCGAAACATCGGCGCCCGTGTGGGACCACATCCAGCCACAGTGAGGTGAGTATAGATTCGGTGGGTGCAGGAGAGACGGACAGACCGACGTGAGCGATTGCCGCAGCCGCGGCACACCAACGAACGAGAGGACCGGCATGTTGTCATTGACGGCTCGCACCTCCACATCACGAACGTTAGCGCATGAATCAGGGTGTGTTGCGCAATAACCTGTGTCAGCACGTACCGTTCGACGTCGTCCGCAGGAGCGGGGACTTGTCGCACGGCGCCCATTGCTCCGATTACCATTTACGTAACACCACCGGCGAGTGCGGCGGTAGTGGGCCGTTGAACGCCGCACCTGGACTACGGAATGGCACGACATTGTCTTCTCCGACGAATCCCGCTTCTGCCTGCAACACCACGATGTTCGGATCCGCGTGTGGCGACACCGCAGCGAGAGACTGTATGACGCCTGCATTATGCATCGCCATACATGTCCGTCGCCCGGCGTTATGGTTTGGGGCGCAATTGGATATGACACCCGCACCCCTTTAGTACGCATCGCCGGTACACTCAACAGCCACAGCTACATCTCCGACGTTTTGGAGCCTGTAGTCCTCCCTTACCTGCTGGACCTGCCAGCGGCCACGTTTCAACAGGACACTGCACGCCCGCACATGTCACGCATCGTGCAACAATTCTTTACGGCCCTCCAGGTGTCATTGCTGCCGTGGCCCACCTGTTCTCCCGAGATGTCGCCCATCGAACACGTCTGGTCGCTAATCGGCAACCGAGTGGCCCGGCAAGCACCACCCGCGGCTACGCCTGATGAACTGTGGCAACGTGTGGAAGCAGCCTGGACCGACATACCCCAAACCCACATCCAAAGCCTCTTTCGTTCGATGCCGCGGCGTGTAGCGGCCGTTATTGTCAGCCATGGGGGCCACACGAACTATTGATGTCTGCGTGTTCCGCAAGTCGCACGGGCCTGTAAGCTCAATCATTTCATCTTTGTATCTGTTGTTATGTGTCCAGTAAATCTGGCTTTGCTATCTCGTGTCCTTCTTGGTGTTGCATTTTGGGTGGCCAGCAGTGTAGTACAGATCGAACATTCCTTATCTGAAATGCTTAGTAATGCCTGAAAATGTCTCGGATTTCTGTTTTTGGAGATATGGCGGAGACGACCGATGATAACCTAATTGGCTCTAACAGAATAGAGATGAGTCGTTAGCTAACGACTCTTTCGAGAAGATCGAAGCAGCAAACAGAGTCGTTCACGAACGATTCCCTCCTAAAAGAAATCGATTATGCAAAAGAGCTGATTCCCTCAAATAATCGTAAACGTAACTTTATTCAGAAGTGTAAAAAGGCAGTAAATTCTAAGAACATTTTAAAACCAACTTCACCTTAACAAAAAAAAAAAAAAAAATCCGCAAGATTTAAAAATAAATGTTACCTGAAAATCGTTCACTAAACTGGAAGAATCAACGAACGACAGAAACGAATCTCGCCCAGAATCGATTCGCAGGAGTCATTCCCTACAGGTATTGTTCACCAGAAGTGTCAAAGAAGAAATCAGTGCAAACGATTTTTTTAGAGAGTTGAATCAAAAGAATCGGTTTAGTCATTCCTAAAACACAACAGAGTATCAGAACTCCACCCAGGTTATATGAGGCCACAAATCGGAACCCTCAGGATGCGCAAAGACCTATGCAACGCCTGAGAGACTTCTGACATTTTCTATTTCTAACGCCATGTCGGCGCTCTAAAACCATTCCGGATATCCAGGGTTTCCGGTTTTAGGATTGTCGGATAAGGCAGACTCAATCAGTATATCGATGATTACATGGGGTCCTACCTGGAACCTTATTTGCACACGCACATGCAGTTTTTCCACTGGGCGTGGCTTTTTATTTACTCTGACTCACACTCGCTGTCAGCCGTTGCCAAAAAGTATAACCGAGCTTGGATGTTTTGCCCTGCAGTTCAGAAAGTAATATGAGAAGTTACATAATTTACCCAGTCTTAGCATAAATACTGTTACAAATGTTCAACAGATGGCGCGCAACTGATGTGCAACGTCACCAACCAGCCAGGAGGCCTGAAGCAGCTAGTGAATTATTGCGCGTTCAGTCACAGAGGAGGTAACGTGTTTCGTGAAGTACTTGCCATGGAGTGGGGCGATTATGAGAATCGTGTTGTTGTAATAGCGTTGTTCAAAGATGGAAAATCAGCTTCCGAGATTTTCAACATGCTGAAGAAGCTGAAAATCAGCCGAATTTGTGTCTACCGGACCATAAAAAGGTTCCTTGAGACTGGGACAGTCGCTGACCGCCCCAGAAAGGGTCGGCCGCGTATCGCGAGAACTGCTCGCATGGTGGAAGCAGTGGCAGTTCGTATTAGACGATATCCTGTCAGAAAACAACGAGTGATGGCTCGTGAGCTGAACATTTCAAGAATGTCGATGTCACTCGTGCTGTGGAGTGACCTACGGCTGAAAGCGTACCCGCGGCGTACACAGGGTACTTCCTCACCCCACAACAGAAGCAGCAAAGGATGCTAAAAGTGAAACGTTTGCTGCAGCGTTACGTATACTATCGCCACAGACAGATCCTTTCCTCTGAAGGAAAAAAATCACTATTGAAGAGGCTTTCAACCGCCAAAATGACAGGGTTTATGCGTCAACCTCACGGGAAGCTCAGAAGAAAGCTCTCCAAGGATCATGAGGAGCCATCATCCTACTTCTGCCATGGTTTGGGGGGTCTTCTACGAGAGTGCCACGGAGCTCCATTTCTGTGAGAAAGGAGTGAAAACATCCACCAAAGTCTACCAGGACAGGGTTTTGGAGCCAGTGGTCAAAAATGTGAGTCACACGCTCTTCCAAAACCGACAGTGGAGCTTTCAACAGGATTTCGCACCTACCCACAAGGCCAAGTCAACCCAGGAGCGGAGTCAGGCAAATTTTCCAGACTTCCTTTCTCCAGCTGATTGGCCTTCAAGCAGCCCACACCTCAACCGATTGGACTACAAGTTGTGGTCCACACTAGAGGACATGGCCTGAAGAAAGAAACACCCCAGTATTGACAGTCTCAAACGCTCTTTGGTGCGGGAAGTAGCTGCTTTTACTGTGGAGACCCTGCATAAAGCTATGGATGAGTTGCCACAGAGACTGAAGGACTGTATGAAAGCAAAAGGATGCCATTTTGAAAAGTGATTGGTGCCATGTATTCACAAGTGTACTACTTACGTCATATCACAGGTATATTAAAATATCTTTAAATTTCTTTTGTTATTTCATTGAATACTTGGTAAGACTTCTTTTGTTATTTCATTGAATATTTTTGGTAAGACTAGCAAGGTACATAAGACTAGAAACTCAAACATTAAGGATAATTTACTGGCATACGTCACAAGAGGATGCCCAGGATCTGTAAATGGATTCCTTCTCTGAATCATATTGGATACCTTTCTTCTGGTTGAAGAAGGGGCAATCCCAGTCAACACTAATGTAAAGATAACATGAGTTGATTTCAAACATCTAGCTATCTGTCTGCAGCATTGATTAAGGGATGAGCCCAGGATTCTTGTGAAAACTGATTTCAGAACAGAGTGGAATCTGAAGACGCTCTTCGGATTAAGTTGGGCCCTTAACTCAAAACTATAATTCACGGTTAGCTGGTTATTTTTGGTTTCAGCAGGAAACAAAGAAGTCCAAATTCAAAAGATATATCAGCAAATACCCACGTGAAACAGCAAGGAAGTCAGATAGATGTGAAGCATTGTTAGCAGACAACGCAGAGTTTATTGCCAAACCCAGTGAGACGTCGCACGTGTTTTTTCACCGTTGTAGTAATAGGAAATAGACTTTTTCTTCGTCAAAAACTTCTTTTAAAATTTAATTACTTTTAATGATCGATATGTACCTTACGCATTTGTGTATTTTTATACCTAATGATACTAATATATGAGGGTCCCCATGTGGGCTTTCGGCGGCGAAGTGAGTGCAGTGCGGCAAAGTGGATGATTTTTCTCGGCGGAGCCTTCTCAGACATGCGTAAATATAAAACAAATTCTAAATAAAAACGGATAAATTACTGATATATTTAGTGCACTTTAAGTTAATCAGCTCTAGTTAACGTTTAAACGAAACTTTCGTTGTAAAAATTACGACATGCCTAAACTTTCTATGCATGTTTCATATTAAGCACTGCAGTTCATACGTTCTGAAGAGTTGATTTTGTGTGTTATGCGTCGTATCTTTGAACTCTGGCCAGCCATTGCGGCGACAGTCATTCACTGCAGGACATAGACGCGCGAAGTGGCAGTAGTGCCGTATAAGACATGCGTGGCGGGACGATTGGAACCATGTGGTGTTCAGCGATGAGTCTCACTTCTCTCTCAGTACTGACGAATGCCGATTCAGACGACGTGGTCACTTTGATGATCTTGCTGCCATCCTTGGGCGTTTTAAGGCTACTCAAAGTGATGTCATGCTTTAGAGCGCTGTCAGTTTTGATAGCCATACACAACTAGTAAGCATAGTTGATTAGGTGCTGCAGCTCGTTCTGTTGCCGTATCTCCGTTGTATGCCTGATGTTCAGTTTAAACAAGATAACTCCTGTCCACACACTTCCAACATCTTAGAAGGTGTCTTGGTGTTGCTGCTTTAGCCAACGCGATCCCCAGACGTCTCCGTAATAGAGAACGTGTGGGACATCATTGGCAGACGACTTAATCCCTCTGCACGACCCTCTCGCAATGTCATAAATTGTGGGTATGTACAGATCAACAATGCATGGTTAACGATACCTCAGGACACCACGTGAAAACACACTTTTGTGGATGACTGGAATCGAACCACGTCTTCTTGCTCCGGAGTGAGTTGCTCTAACACACTAAGCTACACCGACGGAATGTATCACTGCAGATTTGCAGTCTTGACACTTGCTTCACCTCTGTAGTACATCACAAACATTTCCACTGTACACCACGCCGTGTTGCCAAATGTATAGCCTAGCATTGACGTCATACGACCTTGTATTGATGCTTAGGCCACACTATACTGGGTCCTCTCCCGTCGCATTCATGTAATTCCTTAGAAATTCAATCACTTCTTTCCCACCTACTTGTACTTGTTTACATGTGTGGCAAGTTTCGTCTCACTTCGTGTAATCCTTCATGGTGGGGCATTTTCTGTGTCGAGCAGTGTAATGATTAAATGGCACGATTCCTAAAAGCAAACTAACTATTTTTTCATATTTTTTTAAAAATAAAAACATAAATAATAAAAAATTTAAAATCATACCCTTTTTTTAGAAACAAATTTAATTAACATTTGTGTACTTAATATAACTGATGTAAATGTATTCCATGGTCCTTGTTCATGTTGCGTATGTTGAAACACATTTTTTATTTCTTCTGATGATTTCTTCCTTCTTTCTTGAGTCAGTCATTAATATTTAGTTTTTTTTCTTGCGTTACTCAGTTTCTTTGGTTGGCTTGATTTTCAGTTTCTTGGAGAAAATAAATGGAAAATTTCATTAGTTCGTTATTTATTTTTCATTCTGACGAATGAACATCACATCAACCAAAGAAACGAAATCACACATCTCGGAGTTTTGCTTAGGAGAACACTAAAATGAAAAATTTGCATAGGAACCGTGAGTTAGATATATCCAGACAGAAAAAAGGAAAGAAACATAAAGGAGCGAAAGAAGTTTTCTTCGTCCACGTATAGCATTTCTTAGCGTTTCTAAGTAAATTGTTTGTTTTTGATTTCCCTGAATGCTTGCTAAAGAAACAGTATAAAGCTTTGCGGTTTTGATTTTCATCCCCTCTCTGGGAAAGCGCACTTTTCTTCTTGCATAAGATTTTGTTTTCTTTTGCAATTTTCTTTTTCTCAAGAACGCCTTACAATCGCATCTTCTGTACTCGTACGCGGAGAATATGAAAACAGGAAATACAGTTGTTGAAAGAGTAAATTGAAGAAAACTATTCGTAGCCTGAATAGCACACATGATTTATTCTTTTGCGGAAACCTCAAAAACAGAAAGCGAAACGTTTTTATGAAAAGTGGAAATTACTACAGATAAAAACTTCATATCTCATGTAGTCGAATATGCTCGATATTTTTGCAGTGGAGATGTGATGATCATTTACTTGGAAGACTTGGAAAAATTTTCGATTTCAGTTATAGTAGATACACACTGCTCACCAACGCACCCCCCTCCCCTAAAGGAAAGAAACAAGAAAGAGGACACTGAATTTTTGATTGTAATACGCGCGTCTTTTGAATTCTTTCTGACGCGAATTAAATTTATCAAAGTTATTCAAAGTCAATGCAAACGGTTAGAAAAAATCACAACCGGATTTCTACAATCCATAAAACATCCGGAAATAGAAACAGCTTTTTACTTCCATCAAACTGCTCCATCGACGAAAATTATTAAAAAATGGCGCACAAAAAGTTTTTTTTTTTTGATTGAAGGTTTAACGACCACCGTGAGCAACTCAATGGGCTATAAGCAGTCGCCCGTCCCTAATTTAGGGTCACTGGTTCCAGGGAAGGGAGAGAGCCAGTGCCGTAAGACAAACACAACATCCATGCCTGACCGGGATTCGAACCCGGACCCCGTTCGGACGAATGATCAGAGGCCATCGCTTAGACCACTGCGCCACCGGGGCGGCCAAAAAGTTGTTCATAGCAGAAGTAAGGTTTCTGAGAGAAGCAGATTTTCAGATCGAGCATTTGAAAGAAGAAATACAGAAGGAAACATGATATTTTTCAGCGGAAGAATTTTGCATAATGGAAAAATTGAAAACAGAAGAAAAATATTCTTCTTGGAAAAAGCTATGCTAAGGAAACATAACTTTTCAAATACGTCTCCCGGAAACAGAGATAACGAAAAAAAAAAAAAAAAGGTATTGACCTTTTCGACCCCTAGTGGAAAAGCTGTGCATTGTTCAAAGAGCGTAATGCTCCATATCTCTATTGTAGCGAATGACATACAGTAAAAAGAAATTTCTCAATAGGGCTTTTGGAACCTGTGATACATTTGCAAACAGAAGTGCCCAAACAGCACCTAGGGACTACAAAACTCCTCAAATACAAACCTAAAATGTTCCACACGGTAAATGGTATCCGGTGTTTAAAGATTATTTTAAATCGCACATTTTGAAGCAGAGATATTACGAAAAACCGATTGAACATTGGCGCTCCTAGCAGCGAAACTGTGCATTATTTTGAAAAGAAAATGCACTCAAAGAGGTTAGTAGTATCGGACTGAAAAACAGTTTTGCAATTGGGTTTTTTGTCCCGCAGATATTGCTGTGAACGGAAACATGAACATACGCCCTCTAGTGGCAAACTTGTGCGTTAAGAAAGATTTGACATTATATGAAAAACATTCAGCAGCGGAAACGATGTCCAACAAAGAAATACTTTTTTAAATCGGACTCCTAGAAGCACAGCTGTGTACAAAAAAAAAAAAAAAAAAAAACAATGCATGTACGCCCCCTGGCGGGAAAACCATGCGTTATTTTGAGTAGAAAGCATTTTCGAAAGATTTTTCGATGTGAGCGGTATCGGGTCCAAGAAAGGATTTTTTCAATCGAGTTTTTAGGAGCTCAGATTTTGCTGCAAACACATCAGAAGCAGAAATTAACCGTTTACGCACCCTAGTGGACAAACCATTCAAAATTATATGCAAACCATTTCCCCATCAGGAGCTGCCGATATGGGAAGAATTTTTCAAATCGAAGGTTCAGAAGCAGAGATATCGGGAGAAACGCAAGTAACCTATTCGCCCCCTTAGCGGAAAGTGTATAAATTACCTAAAACATTTAAAATTATATGAAAACTTTTTGCACCTGAAGCGCTATCCAAAAAAGAAGGAATATTTCAAATCGGGCTCTTAAAGCAGATATATTGACAAAAATAACATGTATATCTGCGCCCCCTGGCGGTAACACCATGCATCAGTTTAAGAAGAAAATATTCCGAAAAGTTTTATCGACGTGAGTTGTATCGGTTCACGAAATAATTTTTTTATTGGAGATTTTAGGAGCTCAGATTTTGCTGCAAATTCATCAGAATCAGAAATTATCACTTACTCCCCCTGATGGCCAAACCATTCTTTACCAAATATTATAAATTATATGCAATGCATTTTACATCAGGAGCTGTGTATCCACTGCAGAAAGATTTTTTCAAATCGGAATTTTAGAAGCTGAGATATCTGGAAAAACGTAATTTACTTTTACGCCCCCTATCGGAAAGCCTATGAGTTACTTGAAAATTTTGAAATTATATGAACAACATTTCGCACCAAAAACTCTATCCAACAAAGAAGAAATATTTAAAATCGGACCATTAGAAGTAAAGATATTGACAAAAATAATATATACATCTACGCCCCTGGCGGGGAAAACATACATTATTTTAAGAAGAAAATATTCCAAAAAGTTTTATGGACGTGAGTGGTATCGGTCCACTGAAGATTTTTTCAATCGAGATTTTAGAAGCTCAGATTTTGCTGTAAATGCATCAGAAACATAAATTAACACTTACGCCCCTGGTGGCCAACCATTTTCTATCAAAAATTAGAAATTATATTCAAACGATTTCGTATCAAGAGCTGTATCCGCCGCTGCAGAAATAATTTTTTAAATCAGAGTTTAAGAAGCAGAGATATCGGGGGAAACGCAATTGACTTTTATTCCCTGTAACAGAAAATCTATGAGTAACCTGAAAAAGTGACTATACCTAAAACGGTCTTCGACACAAATGGAATCGAAAGGCAGAATAATTTTTTTAATCGGATGTTTAGAAGCAGATATATGGGATAAAATGTCTTTCGAATTCGACATCATCTGCATTTACGCAGATGATATTATTATTGATCTTCATTGCCGTTTTCATCTGCATTTACGCTTTATTGCCGTTTTAATGGAAAGACTTAAAATTTCTGATGTGAAAGATGAAAATAGTAAAGACGGAAGAGCATTAAATGAACTCGCTGTGAATGCCCTCGATGATTAGTTGAAAAAACAAAGAAGAAAAACCTATGGTAAATTCTTTTTTTTTTTTTTTTTTTTGGATTTGAGGATTAACGGCCGCCGTGAGTAACTCATAAGCAGTCTCCCGTCCCTAAGTTAGGGCCATTGGTTCCAGGGAAGGGAGAGAGAGCCAGTGCCATAGGACAAACACAACATTCATGCTGCACTGGGATTCGAACCTGTACCCATCTCCAATGAATAGTCATAAGCCAGCGCTGCTTAGACCACTGGGGGCCACAGGGTAATCTTTGTAGTCAATTAAGCTCAACACTTACTGTAAAGCTCGACATACTGTATAGCACAATAGAAAAATCAGAATGAAACCTTGTTAAGACAACTCATGTTTTCATTTAAAACTTAATTTTTTACGCTTTCTAACCGTAGGCTGAAGCGTATATGCTCCAGCTTTGCCCGTCTGTCTGTCTGTCCGCACGATTACTCGCGTAAAAATGGTTCGATTTCAATGAAATTTTAATATGTGGTAGGGGACAACCGGGAGCAAACCCTATTGAAAATTGACGAAATGGGGTCAAAGGTCAGGACATAGGAGCGGGATCCATTCCATCGCTCTTATGCGTCATAACTTACGTTAAAATGTTTCGATTGCGACAAAACTTTACCATGTTGTTCCGGAGGTATACTGAACCGGTTCTGTTGTATAACATCGAAATGGGGTCAAAGATCAGGGCACAGGGGCGAGATTTATTCCACAGCCATTATCCTCATAACTTGAGTAATGATTTATGGTATGTTGGAAAACGTATCATAATCAATGCATTGCATGATTTTACTAGCGTGTTTTTAATTGAAAAACACAAAAAGAAAATGAAAACCTAAAAATATTTTTAGCACGTCTTATGTAAGAAAGATCGTGCTTATGTTATCAGTTTGTCCGTCAGTCCGTCTGTGGAAACCATGTCTCTGCAACTAGTAGTCCGATTTGAAAAATTCGTTTTGCATTGCGAAGCCTGAAATGTACAAATGATGATCCTTCCTTTCTTTTTTTTTTTTTACGACGCACAAATTCGCCACCAGAGAGCGTAAAATGAGATAACATCGAATTAAAAACACATTTTATTCCATATAATTGCTTCTAAACATCCGATTGAAAAAAAAATCTTTTACGTTTCGATTCCATTTATATCGAAAACTATTTTAGGTGTAGTAACTTTTTCAAGTTACGCATAGATTTTTCGCTAGGGGGCGTAAAAGTGATTTGCGTTTCCCCCGATATCTCTGCTTCTAAAACTCCGATTTGAAAAATTCTTTCTGCAGCGGATACAGCTCCTAAAGGAAAATACTTTGCATATAATTTCTAATTTTTGGTAAGAAATGGTTTGGCCACCAGGGGTCGTAAGTGTTACTTTCTGCTTCGGATGTATTTGCAGCAATAACTGAGCTTCTAAAATCTCGATTGAAAAAAATCATTCGTGTAGCAGTACCACTCACACTAATAAACCTTTTCGATCATTTTCTTCTTAAAATAATGCCTGGTTTCTCCGCCAGGGGATGTAGATGTATATCTTATTTTTGTCAATATCTCTGCCTCTAAGAGTCCGATTAAAAAAAAAAATCCTTCTTTGTTGGATAGCGTTTCCGCTGAGAAATGTTTTTCATATAATTTCAAAATTTTCAAGTAATTCATGGTCTTTCTACTAGGGGCCATTAAGGTAAATTGCGTTTCCCCCTATATCTCTGCTTCTAGAACTCCGATTTGAAAAATTCTTCCTATATCCCACACAGCTCCTGATGGGAAATGTTTTGCATATAATTTCTAATATTTGGAAAGGAATGGTTTGGACACCAGGCTGCGTAAGTGTTAATTTCTGCTTCTGAAGTATTTGCAGCAAAATCTGAGCTTCTCAAAACTCGATTGTAAAAATCCTGTCGTGGAACGATACCACTCACATCGGTAAACTGTTATTTTTTGATTGAACGGTTTAATGACCCCCTCGAGCAATTCAAAGGGCTATAAGCAGTCTCTTGTCCCTAAGTTAGTGTCACTGGTTCCAGGGAAAGGAGAGAGCCAGTGCTGTAAGAGAAACACAGCATCCGTGCCTGGCTGGATTCGAACCCGGACCCTTCACGGACGAATGATCATAAGCCACGCTTAGAACACTGGGCCATTAGGGCGGCGAAAAAACTGTTTGACAATTAAAATGATATTAAGTAATTATTCAGCAACAGGTTAGGTACAAATAATAATACGCGTAGCAGTTGTTTCAATTACGAATGCTTCTATCTTTTTTTTTTTTTTCGTTTTTTGGGTGGATTCGAGGTTAAAGGATATCCATGCGCAACTCTCGGGGTTATATGCAGTAGCACGTCCCTAATTTGGGGCCATTCATTACAGGAAAGGGAGAGAGCCAGTACCATTAGGCAGGCACAGCATCTTTATCTCATCCGTGACTGGAGTCCGGGCCCATCTTGGAGGACTGATCCGATGCAAGCGCCTGAGACCATTTCGCTACCGGTGTGGAATATCACTTAAAATAATCACTTAACTGACTTTATATTCAAATAATCTGCATATGAAACTCCATTTGGATACATATTAAATAAGACACTGAGTTTAGAAGTCTTTCTGAATTGCATTTTCAGCCGTCTAAGGCTTCTTAGTTTTTTTTTTTTTTTTTTTATAGAGGTTTAACGATCACCGTGAGCAACTCAATGGGCTATAAGCAGTCGCCCGTCCCTAATTTAGGGTCACTGGTTCCAGGGAAGGGAAAGAGCCAGTGCCGTAAGACAAATACAACATCCATGCCTCACCGGGATTCGAACCCGGACCCATTTCGGACGAATGATCAGAGGCCATCGCTTAGACCACTGCGCCACCGGGGCGGCGCTTCTTAGTTTAACAACCACATGTGTGCAACCCTGAGTGACATAGGTAGTCGCCTGACCCTAATTGGGTGTACCGGTTCTAGGGAAGGGAAAGATACTGCGCAGTAAGAGAAACACAGCACCCATATCCAATCTGGTACTTGAACACGGTACCACTTGTATGAACGTTCAGGAGCGAGCGCTTAGACCACTGCACCGCAGATTGAGGTTTTGAAGTTGTTACATCCCCGTTGATCAAATATTAATCTCCCTGGTGAGGAATCCTGTAAAAAATCTGTGACTTGGCGTGCCTTTTCTTCTTTACGTTATTAATCTTTAAATGCACAGGGAGCGCTGTGCTTTATAAATGGAGTATACAACTTCAGTATGCTTTTGAAATAAAATACAATAAATAACAACTTACTTTTAATGTCAAAGCACATAGTAACTGTGAAAGTTTTTTTTAAAACTCTGTTGGTTACTCGCAGGATGTCTAAAGGACAGTCCGGTTCCACCCATGTACGCTCTAGAATGTCAGGGGTAACAAGGAGGAAGGGTTCAGTAATGCGTTGTTTGAGCTCAGTGATAGATGTAGTCTTTTTCTTGTACACAATGTTCTTAATAAAGCCCCAAAGAAAAAAATCACATGGGGTAGTATGAGGATTATGTGCGGGATGCAACCGTGCGCCAAGAGACACTATGGAAAATCGTGGCCGCCCCGGTGGCGCAGTGGTCTAAGCGATGGCCTCTGATCATTCGTCCGAAAGGGGTCTGGGTTTGAATACCAGTGAGGCATGGATGTTGTGTTTGTCTTACGGCACTGGCTCTCTCCCTTCCCTGGTACCAGTGACCCTAAATTAGAGACAGGCGACTGCTTATAGCCCATCGAGTTGCTCACGGTGGTCGTTAAACCTCCAATAAAAAAAAAATTCGTGCGCGAAGCTACCTTGTTATATTTCATCCTGGACAAAGCGACCCTGCTAAACGAGCAGGAACATACCGCTCATTGTTTAAGGAACTAAAGACTTTGTGTCCCCATTGGGTTCCAAAGTTGATAAAGACCGACTTCGAAGCAGCCCTTGTAAAAGCAAATAAGTATTCCCTGATGCAACTGTCTCCGGTTGCAATTTTCACTTCAGTCAAAGTCCATGGCGGAATATTCAAGATCTGGGACTTTCACAACTGTATAAAACCAACGAAGAAATAAGAAGCATATGTAAAATGTGCGCTGAATTGTGGCCCACCTATACGTGTAGAAAATGTTGAAGACGCATGGCTCCTTATTATGGAGGACGCTTCACAGAATGAAATGTTAAATTTATTTCTTGACTATTTTTGTTGACCAATGGATGGATAATCCTCATGTTCCAATTCAAATGTGGAATGTACATGCTCAGCGCCATAGAACCAACAACGCCGTCGAAGGATGAACTCAAAATTAAATAGTATGCTAGGGAAAAAAACAGCCAAATATACACTGAAGTGCCAGAAAAACTGGTACACCAGTCTAATACTTGGTAGGTCTCCCACGGGAGCGCAGGACTGCAGAAATACGACGGGGCATGGACTCCACTAGCTTCTAGAAATATGCTGTACGAAATGCACACTATACTTCCTACAGAGCGTTCTACAATTCGGGTGTATTCTGAGGTTTCGGATTCCTGTGTTTGATAGCACCTTGCATGGCATCCCAAATGTGTTCTATCACGTTCGGATATGGGGACTTGAGAGGGAATGGCAACACCCCAAACTCAGATGAATGCTCCTCTAACCATAATGTGGCGTCCTGACACTTGTGCGGAGGTGCATTGTCCTGTTGAAACAGACCCAACCCATCAGCATGAATGCAGGACATGAACGGTAGTACCTCGTCAGAAAGAATGCGCATATAGCGTTGGCCGGTCACAGACGTTTGTAGACGTACCAGGGGTTCCAGTGAAGTCCAGCTAAACACACCCTATACCCCATACCATTACGGACGACCTACCAGCCGGTACAGTTCCTTGTTGACAGGCGGGATCCATGGCTTCATGGGGTTTGCGCCACACACGAATCCTTCCATCTGCCCGATACAGTTGGAAACGCGACTCGTCTGACCAGGCTACTTGTTTCCAGTCATCAAGTGTCTAGTGGCGGTGTTGCCGTGCCCAAGCGAGCCGCATAGCTCTGTGTCGTGCATCCATCAAGGGGACTCGAGTTTGGCATTGTCTCTCAAAACCGATATCGTGCAGGATACGTTGCACAGTCCGGACGCTGATGCTTTATGAGGCTCATGCATTGAATTCCGATGATAACTGCGAGAGTGTTACACGCCTATCACGTGAAACGATTCTTGACAGCCGACGATGGTCACGTTCACCCAATGTCTTTTTACGGCCACACTGGTATCGTAGGTTGGAGGTTTTGCCGGAATTCTTGTAGTCACGATACACCCTTGTAATGGTTGTCCGTGAAAATCCGAACTTCGTTTCTACCTCCGAAATACTATGACCCATCCCACGAGCGCCAACTATGACACCGCGTTGAAAATCGCCCAAATCGTTATTACTTGTCATTCTCATGCCGAAAACAGCTCTGATAACTGGCAAGAATGTGTATCGCTTTATATACGCACTGTCGGACGCAACCGAGCACGCGCATAGGTGACGTTGCTATGTATTTTGCATAAGCTCGTCTGTACTAGTTTTTCTGGCACTTCAGTGTATATACTGCACACACACACACACACACACACACGCATTTGCAACATAATGGCGGAATTTGGAAATTCTAAATATTTATATATATTTAAGTAAAGTGATTCGATTAACAAGGTCGCTTCGTCCATGATGAAGTATAACATCAACGCTTCGCGCACGATTTTTAGAAGGTCGGTTGGCGCACGACATCAGTATCAGGAGAACGAGGTGGCCATACCGGCGGACCCCCACGTCCAATACAATACCCTGCAAAATGGTGGTCGGAAGATCTGCGTACATCCAAAGACAGTGCGGTGGTGCTCCATCTTGCTGATAAATGATGTTTCGAATATCCTGGAGTTGTGGAATTGCGAATTGTTCTAACATGTCCTGGTACGGTATGCCAGTCACGGTTGGTCCAGCAAAGAAAAAGAGCCCTATCACTGTCACTCTGTCTTTCATTAGGCCAGCCCAGATATTAACCTTCCTGCTGTATCTCTTGTGTGCTACGACCACACGGGGATTTTCCGTGCCCCAGATTCGGCAGTTATGTTTATTCACTCTACCAGAAACATGGAATGTTGACTCATCGGTGAAACAGATCTGTGAAAGGAGTGTGGGGTATTTCTTCGTCAATGCGAGTCAGCATGTTTACCGCAAATGCTTTTCGACGTGGGTGATCATTTGGTCGAAGTTTTTGCACTAACTGCACATTATATGCATATAGACGTAGACGTTTATGCAGAACCTTGTGAACCGTTGCTCGCGGTATTTCGAGTTCACGACTGGCGACGCGGACGGACTTCTTCGGGCTCTTTTGATAAGTCTTACACACATCTTCCACCTTTTCGTCCGAAATGAAAGGTCTCTCAGTGCTTTTGCCTTTCAAGACATTTCCTGTTGCTTTTAATGTATTTACCCATTGTTCGATGCTGCTTCATGTCGGCGACTGTCTCTTGTACTACGTTCTGAATGTACACTGAATTCTTGTTAGAGATTTTGACTCCGCAAGCCAAAACACTCGCTGCTTTCTCCACTGAGGAATCCATGTCTGTTGTTGTTGTGTTTGACGAGATTTTTCATTACATGAGACACCTGGCGCCATCTATCATCTGACTTAACAAACTTTAACACTTGGTACATCTTTTTACGTTTAAAGTAAGTTTTTTTTCTATCGTATTGTTTTTGATAGCATACTGAAGTTGTATACTTCATTTATAAACATCCTGTATTTCTCCGCTTTCGAAAGGCTTCAAAATGCAGCAAAGTTTCTTACCTTTTTAGTATATTTAGATCCGGCAAAATGCGATCCTTAAAAAGGGTGCAAGCGGGTATTTCTGCTTTATATATTTTTTTCTAGAATCGTATAGATTCATGCTAGGAAAATAACTGAATGATATTTTGCCTTCTTTTTCATCCAAATTAGCTGATTCGAAGTACCAAATTAATTAAAGTGAAGGATGAAACTAATTAAAAGCTGACAACATAAAGTTCTTCATCATCATGAAATGACAGGTATAAGTAATTTTACAAGAAATTTGGTTAAAATCTTCTTTTGTTCTTTCAAAATTAAGTTCAGAAAGACGTAGGTGGCGACTCAAGCTTCTGTAAAGCGAACGGATGATCACCACAGCCTTCCTTTCGATCTTTGACATTTACTGAATCCTTTGCACTTATCATGGAAGCATTGTCCGTTAACTATTTTTTTACTGCCGCTGAAGTTTACTGATCACGCAGTCCGGCAAAGCAGTGAATGTTTAATGTTGGTGACCTTTTTCTTATTTTGTTGGAGAGAAAACCATTCGACGTCGTGGCGTAAACTTCAGCCGGAAACCTTGAAGGTCAAAGCAAAGAAAAAAATGGAAAAGCGACTGCTAACAAACAAACAAATAAAAAAAAAAACATCTAAAATTTTCGAAGAAAGTCGTATCGAAGGGATCGTAGAAATAAGAAAAGTGAAAGCATCAGTTGATAAATAAAAGAAGGCGTGTAAAGGCCCTTTCTAAAGCAACATGAAAATACTTATGCTTAGTGACTTCTTCGTTGGGATATGAATTATTCCAAGCATTTTACAAAGCATGGCGCATGAATATTCTTCAGGAACCAGCTTCACCTTCGTTTATAAATTCAAGAAACATGATAAATATTTAATTCAAAGGAAAGTGCTGTTTCTTTCTGGCAAATTTTATAACTTTATCCGAAATGTAACGTGACAGTAATTACTGAAAGTGCCTTCCATAAAATAAAAGAATGCGCAACCTACCTTCAGTTTTTGCGTTCGCGATTTCCTGCTGTGAAGTGGCTTTCACATGACGATATTAAAATCCTCTGAAGAGGCTTTTATTCAAAAGACACGTTCTGTATCTCTCTGCAGGAGAAAAAAATTATAAAATTGCAATGTGAGATATCAGGAAAAAAATCCAGGTCTTATATTCGTACAGTATGAATTGTTTACTGATTACTGATATTATTAGTAGCTAATTTGTGCAAAGTTTTAACCCTAGTTAATTTTTCAAAGTGTCAACTCAAGTCAGTGTGTCTTTCTGCATGGAAACAAATTTACGATATGAGATATCAGGAAAAAATCTAGATCTTATATTCGTACAGTATGAATTGTATATTAATTACTGGTAGCTAAAAACCACAAAAATGATAGGAAAAAAATTCAAGGTCTGTAATGTAATAATCTGTGCAAAGTTTTAACTAAGTTAACTGTTCAAAGTGTCAACTCAAGTCGGTGTATCTCTCTCTGCAGGGAAAAAATGACATTGTGAGATATCAAGAAAAAAATTCAGGTCTTATATTCGTACTGTATGAATTGCCTACTAATTATTGATATTACTAGTAGCTGAAAACCATCAAACTGACAGGAAAATAATTAAAAGTCTCTAATGTAATAATTTGTGCAAAGTTTTAACTCAAGTTAGCTGTTCAAAGTGTCAACTCAAGTCAATTGCATTCCCTTTCCTCAAAGAAAAAGCGTACCACTGGCATCTCCATAAAACATGCTTGCTGCACCGCTGTCCATAATTTCGTCACATTCCTAGGTGGAGGATCCAAAGCTTGAACTGACTTTTCCACTACATTCCAAAGAACTTCCACAGTGTGCTCCTGGTGAACGGAAAGGCTATTCAGGGTGGAGACTTCTGCGGAATGATCTTCTCACCATATTCGAGTCACCACGGTCCTATGAAGAAGCGCATTGACATACTGGAAGAGACCATTGACCTGTGGGTGCATGATGACCCTGGACGGATGCAGATTGCTTGCAAGAATGGACACGTAGCATGGACCACTCAGAGATGCATTTAGACATACCAGAGGTCCCAAACTGCGTGAAATAATTGGAAACGGGACTCATCGGACCAGAAGACCTGTTTTCAATCATCCAAGGTTCAGTGCTGTTTTTGTTTCTCCCAGTTGAGGCGTTTAGTCAGATGACGTAGCGTTAGCAATGGATTCTGGTGGGTCAGCGGCTCCCATTTCCTATTGCGGCTAATGATCTGATAGTTTTGGTACAGACGTTACTACAGAGAATGTTCACACATTTTTAGAACGTTTTTGATAAGAAATTACAGAAAATAAAGGAAGTTCAAAGAACTGAAACTGGCACAGCATGTTCGATGTACAAGAAAGAAACATCTGCTGCTGTTAAATATCGTCTGCTAAGAAAGTGGCTCACATAAACAAGCTGTAGATATAAAGTTATGTTTTTGCTCTTTACGAAGAGAAATATTCGTATTTTTTATTTTAAAACGCTGTGAAGATCATTGAATGAACATTTCTAAATGTAAAATAAGCAATATTATTAATAATAGAGAGGGAAATCGTGAAACATTGCTTTTAACAGGAAAAAGAACACCAAAAGGATATCCAAAGAAGGTATGTACTTTTACGACTATTTCAAAAGTAAGGTCTCTGATCTTAAAAGAAAATCCACCTACTCAAAGAGCAATCGCTAATCCATTAAAATCCCTGTATCAACTGTAAACAAAGTAATAAGCAAAGATTTGAATCTGGAAAAATCCATAAAACATAATGCTCACAGTCTTTTGTTTAGGCATGTTGTGCAGCACAGAACAAGCAAGATGTAGACTTCTTGATGAAAATTCACTTACCGGAGACATGGACATTTATTGTGACTATTGATGAAAAATGCATCTACGTGAATAACTGTAACAAAAAAAGGTCGATTTACTGTCCGAAAAAAGAAGAAAAAGACTTACAAACTTGGTTCCAAGAATCCAAAGAAAATTTCAGTAAAGGATTGATGATTATTGCTGGTTTCTCATACAATGGGAAATTTAAGCTAAGAAAAGTCAAAAAGAATGTTAAGAATGTTACCAAAATAATGTTTTTACTCATATTTAAAAAGGAAATACCATTTATTTATCCACAGTGCCTTGAAAGAGTAGAACTCCATCAGATAAGGATAACAGTCATACATGTACATCCAAATCTACCACTCTATTTGTTGAAAAAAAAATCCATGTATATACCTTTTGCTCATATTCCTAAAAGAGACAGTAATCAAGTCTATATCTTTTGCTCATATTTCGGGTTATCAAGTCTATACCTTTTGCTCATATTTCTAAAAGAGACAGGAATTAAGTCTATACCTTTTGCTCATATTCCTTAAAGAGACGGGAATCAAGTCTACAGCTTTTGCTCATATCCATAAAAGCGACGGGAATCAAGTCCATAACTTTTGCTCATATTTCTAAAAGAGACGGGAATCAGGTCTATAGCTTTTGCTCATATTCCTGAAACAGACGGGAATCAAGTCCATAACTTTTGCTCATATTTCTAAAAGAGACGGGAATCAGGTCCATAGCTTTTGCTCATATTCCTGAAACAGACGGGAATCAAGTATATAACTTTTGCTCATATTCCTAAAAGAGACGGGAATCAAGTCTAGACCTTTTGTTCATATTCGTGAAAGAGACGGGAATCAAGTCTATAGCTTTTGCTCATATTCCTAAAAGAGACGGGAATTAGGCCTATACCTTTTATTCCGGGTTATCAACTCTATAACCTTTGCTGATATTCGTAAAAGAGACGGGAATTAAGTCTATAACTTTTGCTCATATTCCTAAAAGAGACGGGAATCAAGTCTATAACTTTTGCTCATATTCCTAAAGAAGACGGGAATCAAGTCTATATATTTTGCTTATATTCCTAAAAGAGACGGGAATCAAGCCTATACCTTTTGCTCATATACCGGGTTATCAAGTCTATACCTTTTGCTCATATTCGTAAAAGAGACGGGAATCAAGTCTATAACTTTTGCTCATATTCCTAAAGAAGACGGGGGTCAAGTCTATAAATTTTGCTTATATTCCTAAAAGAGACGGGTATCAAGTCTATATCGTTTGCTCATATTCCTGAAAGAGACGGGAATCAAGTGTATAACTTTTGCTCACATTCCTAAAAGAGACAAGAATCAAGTGTATAACTTTTGCTCATATTCCTAAAAGAGACGGGAATCAAGTCTAGACCTTTTGCTCATATTCGTGAAAGAGACGGGAATCAAGTCTATAGCTTTTGCTCATATTCCTAAAAGAGACGGGAATTAGGCCTATACCTTTTATTCCGGGTTATCAAGTCTATAGCTTTTGCTCATATTCCTAAAAGAGACGGGAATTAGGCCCATACCTTTTATTCCGGGTTATCAAGTCTATAACCTTTGCTCATATTCGTAAAAGAGACGGGAATTAAGTCTATAACTTTTGCTCATATTCCTAAAAGAGACGGGAATCAAGTCTATAACTTTTGCTCATATTCCTAAAAGAGACGGGAATCAAGTCTATAACTTTTGCTCATATTCCTAAAAGAGACGGGAATCAAGTCTATAACTTTTGCTCATATTCCTAAAAGAGACGGGAATTAGGCCCATACCTTTTATTCCGGGTTATCAAGTCTATAACCTTTGCTCATATTCGTAAAAGAGACGGGAATTAAGTCTATAACTTTTGCTCATATTCCTAAAAGAGACGGGAATCAAGTCTATAATTTTTGCTCATATTCCTAAAAGAGACGGGAATCAAGTCTATAACTTTTGCTCATATTCCTAAAAGAGACGGGAATCAAGTCTATAACTTTTGCTCATATTCCTAAAGAAGACGGGGGTCAAGTCTATAAATTTTGCTTATATTCCTAAAAGAGTCGGGTATCAAGTCTATATCGTTTGCTCATATTCCTGAAAGAGACGGGAATCAAGTGTATAACTTTTGCTCACATTCCTAAAAGAGACAAGAATCAAGTGTATAACTTTTGCTCATATTCCTAAAAGAGACAAGAATCAAGTCTATACCTTTTGCTCATATTTTTAAAAGACACGGGTATCAAGTCTATACCTTTTGCTCATATTCCTTCAAAGTTCCCTGATGTGCCAACAATGGACTACTGTGCCTTCGGACTGCTAAAAAGAGCGCTTTCTGACCTTAAACCAATATTGGACTATGGAAAGCAGTGGAAGAGGAGTGGAATAAAATACCACTACCAATTTTGAGAAATTCCTTGTTATCTTAGAAATCAAGATGTAGGTCACAGTCCAGAGAAAGGGCTATCAAATGAAACATTTAAGAAAGAAATAATTTTATTTTAAACGTGAATTGTATTGCTGGAAAACCGTTCTAAAAATGTTCACACATTTTTAGACCGTACAAAAAATTGAGTTTGAAGTTCTTAAATTCCCTACGTGCATCCCATATTTGGGGCCTTCCTACTTCTGGCTGTTTTCTACTCTCAAGAGACATATTTGAAAGAAATTCACTTCACTTGTGACGAAAAGTTTGAAGCCGCTACGAGGAAATAGCTCCGAAAACAACCTGAAGATTTTTACAAAGAAAGGTTTAAAAATCTCGTTTAACGGGCGTAACTGTATCGAGCGTGAGGGGAACTATGTAGAAAAATAAGATACGAGAATATAAGTAGAAATGAGAAGTTTTGTTCTTTTTCTGTTTCAATTTAATACCTCGCCTCTGAGCGTGTATATAAATATGAAAGCATTATTTTCTGAATACTTTCTGTAATAACGGTTGTTGTCATTTTTAGGAGCGATCTCCAGCTTGGTCTTAGCATCGAGTTAAAATATCAAAGCGTCACCGTTAGCAATGACAAGACCACGTCGCATTTGCAAAACGTTTGGCATCTCTAGGGTTTAGGGAGCGAGAATTGGGCGTCTTTGTTTTACGGGAAAAGTGAAATTTGGAAAAAAAAAACATAAATTGAAAACAAATTGAAAAATAATGAAGAATGCAGGAACTACACTGGAGACTTAGACGAGATGAGCGACCACGATATTCTGAGTTACTATTATTAACCTTCTACGAAATTAATATTCTATAAAGAAATACTTCTTGATGACTTACAGAATTAGCGAATTTTTATGGAAATTTGTATATACTTATTTTCATATGAGATGGTCTATGTACTTAAACATTTGACAAGAAAGAGGTCAATTGTAGTACTTACAAATACGTTTATTTTGCTTGCATGGTTTGTACTCCACACTCACATCCGGTTTATTAGCGTACCCAATACAGTATCAGTGATTTAACATCCAATCGCAGTATAACAGCACGTCTATCATCAATAACATCAATCCAACTAAACAACCGCTGCATTGCCTTTTCATCTATCGGTCTTATCCGGCCACACATACGTCACTATTCTTCCGACCTTAGTGTGTTGCCAACATCATTCTCGTTTGAGGGAAAAGACATAACGTTAAGGTTTGAAAATGTCTAAGAGAACGAACTCAAATTCACATAGAAAAAAACTTAAAGGAAAGTTAAAACAGAATATACGTTAAGTCAGCTTTATACGCAGAACAGCTTTTTCAAAGTTAATTTATAAAGTTAACAGTCATCTTAAAAAATTCCGTCAATGTTTTTTCGAAAAAGACATTTATTTCAATTATTTTAATTCTTCGACTTTGATTTTCTCAACAAGTCGCTTTCAGCTCCTAGAATTGATTACGTGAATTAAAACTGAAACACGTCGCACTAGGATAAGAATTGCATTGTGGAGGAGTGTGGAGGGAATGTTAAATAAATCAGTGAAATAAATTAACGTAAAAATTTCAACCACCCCTCCAGCTGCTGACGGTTCGGCCTCTTCTGGTCCAAAACAGTTAACAGTAACATCGAGTTAGCATTGGGAAATGCATATTTGAATTGCTGTTTTACGGAAACTCATGAGTTTATCGATGAGTTCGGTCGCCTCTGTTATCATGGTAGATAAATCATATTGAATATTCGATTTCACTCATTTATACCGTGTTACGGCGAGAACACGTTTCTGACAGGAGAACGTTAGCGTACGAACGAATACGAACAATATATGCGGTGAATCGAAAAGGTAATTTTTAAAGGCATTTCAAAACAACGAAACATGGCGAATCGCATTTTACAACCACACACTAATTTAAACCTATTCAGCATCTGAAAGGCAGAACCTTAAGTGCATTTCTAATAATGCAGAAGCTATGTTCATTTGAATAACTGTGGAGATACTGAAAGTAATTTATGCTGTTTACGTGAGCGGACCCGTCGTACTGCTCTTCCGAAACTCTGATTTAAAAATGCGTTTGAAAACATGTAAGAATTACCATCTGTAGTGCGATCCAGGGTGTATTAAATTTAGGATAACGTATTATTTCGGCGAAGAACAGTAAAATGGTTAAGGAGGTTGATTTGAATTAGGTGCATCTGCTGTGCAAGACGAGTTGCCGCTCATCAAATTCTAGCAAAGGAAACACGAACGAAGCTCACGCCATTTACCTCCTTCAAACACTATCGTTATCAAAATGAACGAGAATATGCGTAATGTATAACTTGCTCGTGATTCATTCCTTGGCATGCTTTAGGGCCGCGGGTGACCTAGTGGGCAACGTTCGTGACTGCCACGGACAGGGCCTCAGGTTCGATCCCAGGCAGGTACGAACGCTCGATCCACTAAATATCCGCCGTGCGTCGGATGGGCTCGTTAAGCCGTCGGACCCGGGTACTGCCCCCCCGGTAATAAATAAAGGCATCTTCCTCCCCTTTATACTTCGCTTCCGTGTCAATTTCCTATCGAGCACTCTAGCCCAAATCTCCTAGCTTCCTATTTCTAAGGGTTGTATAAGACCTGGGGTCAGACACTTCCTTCCTAAAATCCTCTACATATGATCATTTGATCATAGTACAATTCATTTAAATTCTCGGCATGTTTGCTTCAGCAACATTCATTTTGAAATTCATTTTCAAAATTTTGTAGAGTGGCAATTTTGGGGGGATCGTGAACAACTCAATGGGCAATAAGCAATCGCCCTTTCCTAATTTAGCCACTGGTTCCAGGGAAGGGAGAAAGCCTGTGCCGTACGACAAACACAACATCCATGGCTGACGGTATTCAAACCCGGACCCAACACCAACGAATGATCAGAAGCCAGCGCTTAGATCAGTGAGCCATCGGGGGCGCCTAGCAATTTTTAAATATTTTTTATGATGAAGCAAAACAAGTTGTTTTAATGATGATCGCAATGAAACTAATGTGGTTAAGGAAAATTTTTGTGTTATCTCTTATGAGTTTCGGAAACAAAGAAGAGGAGAGGGAGGCATCGTGAGTTTAAGGTTGCTGTATCCAGAAGAGGGCACCAACCAGTGCTGAAGAACAAACACAATCCCGTAATGCGCAAGCTTAATGTCTATCCGCTCGTTTGTTTTTACGAGTGCATTCACGCGCACGATAACTATATTAACGGATGTGTGGGAAGAACAAATTGGCTCCCCGGTTGCCGAGTAGTCAGAGGCGAAGTTTTCCGAATAGTCACCAGAGCTGGGCATCAGCTCGAGTTCCCGATAAAGTATGAAACCAGAGGCCACAAAGAAGGACTGCTTATAACCTTACAGTTGACCACGGTGTTTTTAAACCCCGAAATGAAAAAGAACAGCGCCTGTACTTTCTGATCATATGCATCGGAAAAAACTGTGGTGCGTGTATGAGATTTTGTCTACACGACAAAATATTTTGTGGCCCTCAGCAAAGAATGCTTAGGCACGGGGAAAAGTTAATTTCCCATGCCTAAGCATTCAATCCTAAATTGTAACTGAGGAAAAATAAATTTCTGACGGAGACGATGAACATTTTCACAGAATTCCATGATTTTTGTCTTACAAACAGATTTTGTCTACCACAGTTTGGCACTTAACCCTTTAACCGGCTGGAACGAATTACATCGGGTTAGTAAACTGGGCTTGAATGAGCTCGAACGAATAAATGCGTTGTTTTAGAAGAGGGCCGAACTCGGCTGTGAGGAGTTAACACACCCATCGCAAACCGCTGCATTTGCATACCTTTGTTGTTCTAAGTGGTCATTTAGGGGGAAGATCGAATCTAATACTTTATGACTGATGAGCCGGTCAGGGTTCTATAAAAATGCTGACGAGCCTTAAGGTGTTTTTTGTTTGTTTTGTTGGAGGTTTAACGACCACCGTGAGCAACTCAATGGGCTATAAGCAGTCGCCCGTCCCTAATTTAGGGTCACTGGTTCCAGGGAAGGGAGAGAGCCAGTGCTGTAAGACAAACAGAACATCCATGCCCCACCGGGATTCGAACCCGGACCCCTTTCGGACGAATGATCAGAGGCCATCGCTTAGACCACTGCGCCACCGGGGCGGCTCCTTAAGGTGTGTAACGTACCAGGAGATGTGACGTACCTGCCAGAAGGACGCACACGACATAAAGGCAGATAGGAATCAGAATAAAACGTCCGCGTAGCTCAATTGGTAGAGTGACTTATTCCGGAATGAGGGGATCCGGTTTCGAATCAGGTGTCGTGGACAGAAATGACGGAGAAACTTACTTCGTTATAATGGCGCCCGAACTATCCGGATGACACGACCGTTCAAAATCTCGCATTGGTGTGATGATCTTTCCACACCGCGAGATAGGAAAAATAAGAGAATCCTTTCTCCAGCACTTCAAAAAAAAAAAAAAAATAAAATAAGGGGGAGATGATGTAACGTACCAGGAGATGTGACGTACCTGCCAGAAGGACGCACACGACATAAAGGCAGATAGGAATCAGAATAAAACGTCCGCGTAGCTCAATTGGTAGAGCGATTTATTCCGGAATGAGGGGACCCGGATTCGAATCCTGGCGTGGACAGAAATGACGGAGAAATTTACTTCGTTATAGGTGTCCACACACACAATCTATATGAGATTAACCGCTGACCGTTTGGGGTCTCGGTTTTGGCCACAGACAGTCGTTACTCTTGAGTGACACTTCTGTGGAATACGTCTCGTTTGCGTATCCTTTAAAGGGTCAAAGTGCCTTATTTCTCATATAGAAAATGTAAAGTTTTATCTGTGACTACTTTGATGAGTGAAAAGCTGAAAACGGATGGAGTAAAGCTCAGAAGTACAGTTCTGTCCCTCTCAAGGTCAAGATTTCAGGTAGGCGCTGAAGAGCTTCACGCCTGTTTCACTCCACCCTACACTTCGCCTCAGGCCAGATTTGGAAACGGGTCAAAATTTTGGACCCGGACCAGACACGAACTCAGATGTCACACAGTTGGACCCGACCTGAACAAATCGCTTTGAACTACTATGCATTGAAGTGCCAGAAAAACTGGTACAGCAGTCTAATACTTGGTAGGTCCCCAACGAGAGCGCAGGACTGCAGAAATACGACGAGGCATGGACTCCACTAGCTTCTGGAAATATGCTGTAGGCAATGCACACCATACTTCCTGCAGAGCGTTCCACAATTCCGGCGTAATCCGAGGTCACGGATTCCTGTGTTCGATAGCGCATTGCATGGCATCCCAAATGTGTTCTATCACGTTCAGATGTGGGGACATGTGTGGGAATGGCAACACTCCAAACTCAGATGAATGCTCCTCTAACCATAATGTGACGTTCCGACACTTGTGTGGACGTGCATTGTCCTGTTCCAACAGGCCCAGCCCATCAGCATGAATGCAGGACATGAACGGGTGTACCTCGCCAGAAAGGATGCGCACATAGAGTTGGCCGATCACAGACGTTTGTAGAGGTACCAGCGGTCTCAGTGAAGTCCAGCTAAATACACCCATACAATTACGGACCCCCACCAGCCGGTACAGTTCCCTGTTGACAGGCGGGATCCAAAGCTTCATGGGGTTTGCGCCACACACGAATCCTTCCATCTGCCCGATACAGTTGGAAACGCTACTCGTCAGACCAGGCTACTGGTTTCTAGACATCAAGTGTCCAGTGGCGGTGTTGCCGTGCCCAAGCGAGGCGTATACCTCTGTGTTGTGCACCCATCAATGGGACTCGAGTTGGGCGTCGGCTCTCAAAGCCCATATCGTGCAGGGTACGTTGCACAGCCCGGACGCTGATATTTGTTGAGGCTCCAGCATTGAATTCCGGTGATACCTGCGAGAGTGTTGCACGCCTATCGCGTTAAACGATTCTTGACAGCCGACGATGGTCACGTTCACCCAATGTCTTTTACGGCCACACTGGTATCGTAAGTTGGAGGTTTTGCCGGAATGCTTGTAGTCACGGTACACCCTTGCAATGGTCGTCCGTGAAAATCCGAACTTCGTTTCTACCTCCGAAATACTATGGCGCAACTCACGAGCGCCAACTATGACACCGCGTTGAAAATCGCTTAAATCGTTATTACTTGTCATTCTCATGTCGAAAACAGCTCTAACAGCTGGAAAGGATGTGTATCGCTATATATACGCACTGGCAGACGTAACCGAGTACGCGCATACGTGACGTTTCTATGTATTTTGCATAAGCTCGTTTGTACCAGTTTGTCTGGCACTTCAGTGTATATGTATATATCATCATCATCATCATTGTCAACCATTATCAATCCACTGCTGGGCGAAGGTCTCCCCAAGTTTCCTCCACAACGGTCTGTCTTGTGCCAGTCTCCTCCATGTCACTCCTGCATACTTTCGAATTTCATCCACCCATCTTCCATGTGGTCTTCTTCTGGGTCTTTTCCTGTCCCTTGGAATTCAATCTAAAATTTCGGCTGTCCATCGATGGTCTGTCCTTCTGGCAGTATGTCCAGCCCATTGCTCGTTCGTGACAGACTTAGTGTTGGTAACTCCAATATTTTATGCATTTTAGTGTGGAATACCTCGTCCCTCACTCACCTGTTGCGTGGCCCGGCTGTCTAAAGGTACTGTGTACGTTTTGAGCTACTTTTCTAGCGTTCTCATCCTCATATTAGTTCATATTTATCCGTTTTCTTATCGTTTGCTCGTTTGTTTACGTTTGGAAGCTGCCAACATGGCGGCTTCCGGTATTTCCTTATCATCTATGGGCGTGCCGGATGCACGTCACGTTACACTTCCCACGTCCATGGAAGTTAACATACTCGTCCTCAGATGTGTCTGCTCAGATGCCTTCGCAGCTTTCTAGTACTCCTGCACCGGTGCCTTCACTGGATTTGGCTGCGCTTTCTTCTTCAGCTCCTGCATCTGCCTCGGTGCCTTCCCTGGGTACTACTGATTCTACTGCCTTGCCTTCGGCCTGTGCTTCTCTTCCCTCACAGCCTTCTGTGCCTGTCGGATCCGAACAGACTTCTCTTCCAAGGATGTCATTTGCCTCTAAAGTGCAACGAGACGCTACTTCTACGTCAGATTCCTCTCAACCAGATGGTCTTTTGCAAGCAACACCTATTATTCAGGTATACAACCACAAAGTGAAGGTAACGATAGATGACAATTCGCAGATTGGCCGTGAGTTCCATAACCTCCTGGATAGAGGTGTGCTCTTTCATGCTTTACCAAATACTCCATTGCCACGCTACATGGAAGCCCTCTCTGGACATGTGTCGTCTGCGTCCATTGCAGGAATTTCCCGTACTCCTGGGGTATTTCGGTACAGTTCAATCACAAGGAGGATGCTGACTTTTTTTCTTGCAAACGGACTTTCGATTGGGACAAACCATCTCATCCCGTCGCCTCTTTCCAAGCGACCGGTGAACATCACGTTCTATCCTGTTCCACAGGAAGTGCCTGATACTGCACTTCCTCTCCTTGTCAGTCATGTTTGTAAAATTGTTGGCAAGGTCCGTCGCCTCTCTGACGCTCCCCGCGGAACTCGATTTGCACATGCTACCGGACCTCGCCGTCAGTTATTGGTCGTCTTTCCCACCGAGAAAGCCTTGGCAGATTGCCCTACAGAAGCTACTGTTGAAATTGGCGCACGAACGTACAGTTTCAAGATTTTCACTGCTCACTATTGTACACACTGTTTAACACAGAATCACACCACTGCCTCCTGTGACCGCGTTCGACGTGGACGTTCATCAAGTTCGCATCCCACTGCTGACCACATTGGTCTTTCTACTATCCCCACTACCGGTAGTTTGCCTGACGCGAATTCTTCGTTTCTCCGTTAGACGAACATTTTCGTCACGGACAATGCTGCCTTTCCTCCTCTCCCGACCCGTACGATTGTGCATCCACCTTCAAGATTGACAGAGTTGTCTTCGACTACAGATGTGTCTACAGCGGAGTGTTCCGATCCGGGTGTGTTGAGTGGTGGTTTGGCAGATCGGCCGTCTGGCTCTTCTCCTAGCCTCTCGGATATCGGATCCCCATTTACAACCTTGTCTATCATACACTTGTTGCAACATCTTCCTGAAGCCTCGGCTGTTGTACCAGTCTCCACTAAGGCAGCTCAGCTACGTACTGCTTCTTCGGCGACGGTCGTTTCCTCGTATCCTGACTTGGGAGGTGAGCCTGATCCACTAATGGATACATCCGCCTCAGCTTCTTCTTCGAAGCGGATTGGAACTTCCAAAGGCGCTGTAAAACAGAAAAAGTTAAAACAACTTTCTGTGCCACATTCTGAGGATTCATCTAGTGTTCCCGAGGTTTCCGGTTCCGGTGTTTCTCCACCTGATGATTCTTTAAACAGTATGCTTCTCCGCTCAGGTCCTGTCAATCCTCTCTCTGATGCTGAGGTTCTACAGGCCGTTGATACGTTTCCTCCGATTCCTGGACCACTGTCCAGACAGCAACTTTTACGTCTTTTTCAAACTGCACGTACGATTGTTGGTTCTGAAGAATTCCTCCACTCACCTGATCTGGACCTGTATGCAGCGGTAACGCAATTCAAAGCTTATGTGTCACTTTTTAAATCTCTGTGTGCCACCGATCCTAGGTATCAGCCTTTTTGAGACGTTACACGCGCCGTCTCGCCTCCTTGTAGGAGCTCGTTGAGAAGCATATATGTGATACCTTCTATCCTTTTACCGATGACCTTTAGCTCTCTTCCTCACACCGATTACTTTTTGTTCTCTCAATGCTAGGGGTTTTGCGAACCCTTTCGCAGATGCCCTGGTTTTGCAGACTTAGTGCATGTTGATTCTGATGTTTTCATTGTGTGTTTTTACTGTGATTCACACGTAATGCATTGTAAATTTGCTTTATTTGTGTGTAAATTTGCTTTATTTGCTTTATTTAATGTATTGTAAATTTGCTTTATTTTAAAGTTGCGATAATTGCGTGTTTTTGCTGTTTTCACAACTAATCAGTCTCGTTACTTGTGTGATCTCCTCATTATCTCAGTATCATTATCTTATCTGTTGTTTCCTGAATTTGTGCCTGTTTTTTAAATTACCTATAATTGTGAGTGTTTGCTGTGTTAGTGCTTTCCTCTATCGCGGATTATTATAGTGGTACGTTTGTTACCTTTGTTATTTTATAAAGTTGCTGAGGTACTCAATGTTGTTTTGCGCTCTAACCACATTTCAGTTCCGTTCGGTTGATTTATCATAGCTTAGTACATTTCATGCATTTGTGCACATGTGTTATAGTGTTTGACATGCTGTTAGGCCATTCATTGTTCGTGTGCATATTCATTTCCTTTCTGTGTGACGTTGTGCTGCATCGTGGATATACTGACTTTCCGCACTGTTGTTTTATGTATTGCAGCTTTTAATGAATCTCCTATGTCTGTATTTCGTTATAGCAATAAACTGGGTACCACTATGGTACCCACAGTTACCAATACCAATACCATTGCCATTTCAGGGATTTAACTCTGATCATGATGTCTTGCACTCTTATCCTTTTTCGGATCCACGAGTTCCTCTTCTTATCTACCTTGGTTACACCAAGCATGCACCTCTCCATTCCCCTTTGAGTTGTCTGCAACCTTTGTATGTCTCTTTTAGTTAATGTCCACGTCTCTGCACCATACGTAAGCACTGGAAGGATGCATTGATCAAACACTTTTCTTTTAAGACATAATGGCATATTGCTCTTGAAAATTATGCTGTTTCTTCCAAAAGCTCTCCAGGCAAGTTTTGTACGCCGATTAATTTCTTCATCATGTGATTTTCACATGATATCTGCTGTCCAAGGTAAACGTACGCATCTTTTATCTCCAGATTTTCTCCATCAATCGATAAATCTTCATTTCTTGTAAAAGCATTGTACATCACTTTTGTCTTTACTCTTGTCATCAGGTTCCTGGATCACACTCTGCAGCTCTGATGGGGTAGTTGCAGAAATGACTACGTCATCAGCAAAACGAAGATGAGTTAGATAATCTACATTAATCTGCATCCCTTTGTTTTCCCAGTTCAATGATTGAAAGACATTTTCCAGTGGCATTAAAGAGCTTGGGAGATATGGTGTCACCTTGTCTCACTTCCTTTCCAATTTTTATGGGTGCTGTGTTCTCAAATAGCCGAATCTTTGCACTTGCATTTTCATAGATGTTATTAATAATATTAATGTATGCATCTTCAATGCCGCAGGATTTCAAAGCCATTGTAACTGCTGATGGTTTCACCGAATCAAAGGCATTTTCATAATCGATAAAAGCCATGCATAGTGGAAGTTCATATTCCCTCGCTCTTTCAATTAGTTCTCTCAGTACGTGGATATGATCTATAGTGCTGTATCCACTCCTGAATCCAGCTTGTTCTCTCGGTTGAGCCATGTGCAGTGTAACCTTCAAGCGGTGTGAAAGAACTTTACTGAAGATTTTATAAACCACTGATAGGAGGCTGATTAGGTCTGTAGTTCCTGAGATCCTCAATGTCACCTTTTTTATGTAGCAAGATCATTGTATCATTGTTCCAATCTCCAAGAATCCTTCCTTCACTAAGGCATCGAGTGAAAACTTGGGCGAGTACTGTTTCAATTTTTCCACTTGCTCTTTGCATAATGTCTACGATAATTCTATCTCCTCCTGGAGCTTTCCCCCGTTTCATGTTCTCGATTGCATGTGCAACTTCTGCTGGGAGGACTGGAAGAACTCTGGTACTGGTACCTTTCGTAATGTCTGGAGTACATGTATCATCCCTTTCATATAGTTTTGAGTAGAAATCTTTCACTCTTGTCAAAATTTCACCTCTGTTTCTTGTTACAGAACCATCTTCTTTTCTCAGAGCCATAATCTGTTTTCTTCCCTTACTCAGATATTCCTTTGCTCTCTTCAGGCTTTGGTTGTTTTCAATTGCTTTCTTTACTAGTTCACAGTTGAATTTCCTTATATCTTCAGTGATACCTTTTCGTACCGTGTTGCATAGCTCTATATATTCCACTTTGGAAGTCACATCTCTTTTAGTTGTCCTCATCTGTCTTCTTTTTTTGCATCAGAATTTCGTTTTTTCTCTGATAATTTGTTCGTATGCAACTTGTTCTTAGTACCAGCTATTTTTGTTACTGTTTCCATAAGAGCCTTGGTCAGTTTTCTGTTAACTTCAGAGATGTTCACTTCTTCCGACGTTAGACCTTCTAGAGAAGAGAATCTGTTCCTCAGTTCCAATTTGAAAGTATTGTGATGTTTTTTAAGGTTGGTCATGTCAATACACTTTGTTGGTTTTATGAGCTTGCCACGCTCGAGTTTAGCGTTGAGTAGCATCTTAAATCGTACCATCCTATGGTCACTACCTGTGTTGAACTTGTTTAGCACACTGCAGTCTTCCATGACAAATTTCTTGTTACACATAATAAAATAAATTTCACTTGTCAATCCATTGGGATGCCTCATTTGTCAATCCATTGGGATGCCTCACTTGTCAATCCATTGGGATGTCCATTTCCTTTGCAGCTTTTTTATGAAAAAGGAGTTCATGATGAACAACCTTTCTACTTCTGTAAACTCTTCGAGAGTATTTTCCCGCTGGTTTCTGTTGCCGTGGACCGAATTTACCTACTGAAGTTTCGTTCTGATGCCTTTGCCGTATTTTCGCATTGAAATCTCCCATAATGATCTTTAAGTGCTACTTACCTTTATTATTTAGATGACGAATTTCCTCATAAAATTCTTCAATCTGTTCTTCAGGATGATTTGTGGTGGGTGCATAAGTTTGAATTATCAGAGCCTGGTATCTTCTCGAGAGTTGGATAACAAGTTGTGCTGCTCTGTCAGAGGAACTTTCAACTTCTACAACTTTATCCTTCAGTTTCTTGTTTATTATAAATCCAACACCACTTGTTCGGCCAGTTCTGTCCCACGATAATAGAAGAGATGTCCACTTTTCAGTTCAATGAGATCTCCTTTTCTCCTTACCTCACTTAGCCCGACGATGTCCCACTTGATCCTTTGTAGTTTTTCTTCTAATTCAAGGAGCCTTGAATCAGAAGATAGGGAGCGTCCATTATACGTAGCCAAGGTCAGCATCAGATGGCAGCCTACTCCGGTCCTCCGGTGATTCTTAGCACCCTCTGCCTTCATGTCGCACTGGACGCTGCCTTGGCCAGGTACATTCCAGCTGCCGGAGACTGAGGACCAAGATTTAAGTTGTGGAGTAATTTTGGAGGGGTTTGGCCATAACTCACTACGCTGGCCAAGCGGGTTAGTGAGTGTGGGATAGCATTTCCTGTAATCCCGATGGTATAGTTATACCGCTATTGGAGGTCGTCAGAGCCCCTCTAGTGGGAACAGGATGTACCACGAGAAGGCGGGGTTGATATTTGTCAAGGAGAGGCTGTTATGTTGCGCATCACCTGACCTTACATCCCGTATTACATATATGTATTATTATATAGAATGGATTACACTTTCCATATAATAATACATATATGTAAAACATTCTCATTTAGTACATATTAGGTACATTATATTGCTGCATTGTAATATCCTTGTACACTATATTTACGCTGTATAAAACTGATATAAATTTAGTGAACATTATCAAATGCTTAACGTTTGATAATATTCACCACATTATCTAACGTTTAACACGCGTAATAGAAAAGTTAGAGATGAAAAACCAAACGTCGGTTGTTTCACTACATTTATATCAACATTCCCGTTTTTACAGCTGTGAATGATTGAATAATTGGATTGTGAGCACCACCACTGGATCCCCTAACCATAAAATATATGTTTTGTTTATGAACTGTACGTATGTAAATTTTGTTAGCAGAGCATTAATGATAGATTTGAAGTACATGAACATGGAAAACACGTGACGTACTACAGAGGTGAAAACATGTGTCAAGACGACAAATCTGCAGTGAGACATTCTGTCCGCGTAGCTCAGTTGGGAGAGCGACTTATTCCGGATTGAGGGGGCACGAATTCGGTGCCCGTCGCGGACAAACTTGTGTTTTCACAAACATATGAGTGATTTATATTACATCTCTGCAAACCTACGTAAATCGTCATTTCGTTAGGTGCCAAAATGTTTCTTTTCTCTGCCATTTTTTTTTGTTTCCATTGCTCTAGCTGCAGCCACGAATTTCCTCTTGCCGAAGGAATTTAATGACAGTGGGTTTGACAGCCACACCCTGTATAATTCTTTATAAACCGTAGGTAAAATAATTTAGCCAACTTCAGAGTGTTAGTGAAGCACTGCATGCACCACAAGAACAAATGTGGATGCTCCAATTGCGGAGCCTACACATACGCTCAAGGTCAAATCCTTTTTCTAAGCTGTCTTCCTGATTCCCGTAGAAATAGCAGTTCTTAAGCAAGTTGTTATTTCTCCGTACATATTTTTACTTCCAGAAAACCCCCTTTTTGGATTTCGATTTGAAACCGGACACTACAGCTCGGATAATCTGCCAAATTGTGATGTGTCTACAGGATTTCTGTATGAGGTATGGCTGAAACACACACACACACACACACACACACACACACACACACATTTCCTTTTATTTTAAATGGATGCAAGCCTTGTGATAAATATATTTAATTTAACTTTCCTTTTTGAGTTTCTGTTCGTAACCAAATTGTTACTTCTCCGTAAGATTTTCTTTCCGAACGACACGTCACGTCCCCAAATTTCCTTATAATTTTTCAGCAACGACTGACAGTGAGTCAAAGGTAAGTATAAAAAAAACTACGTGGAGAGTGTAGAAGCGTGTCGCGGAAGTAAGACGAGAGATGATTTACTGATTGTATTGTGAGACACTCGTTCTTGATGAACGGTACGCTGTAATAGGTTTATCTGCGAGATTGATATTGTGATTAATATTTCAACACCAGAAACTAAAATATTGAAATATTGTGGACTTAAAAACGAAAGTAAAATAGTTCTGAATATTAAAGTGCAAGTTAATTATTTACTGAATTTACCATAGAACAAAAACGCCCTTTGTGAAACAGATTATTTTGAAAAACCCCGAATTGCGTTTTTTTTTGCTTCAGCAATAGAAAGCCATTAACAAAACAAATCTAAGAGGTCTTAGCTGCATGATTTGTTTAGTCCTTATGAAAGTTTATATTAGGTTGTTTTGGTTCTTAAACAAGGAACACAGAAGATCATGAAAACAAATGGCGAAATGAATATCTCGTTGTATCACTTTATTCTACCTTAAGAGATTCCATTATATGGCAGAAGAAGCAGTTCCCGTCATACGCGAACCAAAGATATAAAGAAATGTGGTCAGTAGCACAGCTGGTGAAACGATTTATAACACTTCGCTGCCCTTTTAGAAATTTATTAATCTCGTTATCTTACGACGATTTATGTTCCCTTTTGACAGAAAAGCTTTTCACATTAATGCCGCGTAATGTAGCAGCAGGGTAATACTGAAAGCAGGCAGCTTTTATTAGGAAAGCTTTGTGCGTCAAGCAAGTTGGTAACATTTCTCTCGATCGAAGTTAAAAGAATTCGACGCTACTGTCGTCAGCAGTGCTATTCCTGCTGCGTTTATCTCTCTTTCTGGATACTAATTTGTTGTAGTTTCTTATTTCTGTTGAGAATTAATTCCCTTAGTTTTCTGTGTTCATCGTTAAGCGTAAATGTCAAGAGCGCGGTTCATAGTTTTCGTAAATGTTTTAAGAGCGGGAATAACATTTTTGTTGTCGAAGTGCAGTTCTCTTTTACCTGTTCTATATTTAGGAATCGTAATTTAGATTGGATTAATAATCAAGTTTATTTGTTAATGAATACATTTTTATGTATTACTATGTACACCAATTCCCTAATTAATGGAACACTGAAAAGCTTTAATGGTTACTTTTGGCTTGGAGCTGCACAGTTTCCGTACACTATGATTTCCATTCGATACAGCTGCTTCTGTTTGATGTAACGATTAACAGTTCTGCGCCTCATAAATTACTAAATTCAGTTTAATCACATGAGTTTCCATTTTTATAGTAGTATTAGATCCCCAACCGACGTTATAAATCCAGGATCTAGGATGCTTTTCTTTAATGCTAGAAATACAGCAATGTGGGTAGTATAGATCGCCACATTAAATTTTCATGCCGAGAATCAGAATACGCAGAAACATCGATTACATTAAACCTACCTCAGAAGTGACGCCTATATCAAGACGGCAAAGTTACAGTGATAGGCTTCGTCGATGTGGTTTAGTTGGGAGAACAACTGGCCCCGGAGCGAGTAGGAATGGGTTCGAATCACACAACCTGCAAAATGGCCGTATTTCGCTATATTGGCACCCGAACGTAAAACTGAATATCCTGGCCGTTGGGTTATTAAAAAAAATGTGTAATGCCTCTTCCACAATCGTCTGGAATTAATCAGAATTCCTTCTTCAACGCTTGAAAAATGTGTTATGATTCTTCCACACGTCTGGAATTAATCAAAAAAATTCCTTCTCTAACGCTTCGAAAAATCTGTGATGCTTCTTTCACACATGTCTAGAACTAATCAGCATCTTCAACGCTTCAATAATATGTGATGCTTTTTGCACAAAATCTGGAATTAATCAGAATTCCTTCTTCAGTGCTTCGAAAAATGTGTAATGCTTCTCCCACACATGTCTGGAATTAATCAGAATTCGATCTTCTACATATGTCTGGGATTAAACAGAATTCGATCTTCTACATATGTCTGGGATTAATCAGAATTCCTGCTTCAACTCTTTAAAAAATATGTGACGCTTCTTCCACACAAATCTGGAATTCTTCAGAACTCTCTTCAACACTTCAATAATATGTGATGCTTTTTCCACAAAATCTGGAATTAATCAGAATTCCTTCTTCAACGCTTCAATAATGTGTGATGCTTTTTCCACGAAATCTGGAATTAATCAGAATTCCATCTTCAACGCTTCAATAATGTGTGATGCTTTTTCCACAAAATTTGGAATTAATCAGAATTACATCTTCAACGCTTCAAAAATGTGTGATGCTTCTTCCACACATGTCTAGAATTAATCAGAACTCTATCTTTAACGCTTCAATAATATGTGATGCTTTTTTCACACATATCTGGAATTTATCAGAATTCCATTTTCAACGCTTCAAAAATGTATGATGCTTCTTCTACACGTCTGGAATTAATAAAAAATTCCTTCTCTAACGCTTCAAAAATGTGTGATGCTTCTTCCACACATGTCTAGAATTATTCAGAACTCTATCTTTAACGCTTCAATAATATGTGATGCTTTTTCCACACATATCTGGAATTTATCAGAACTCCATTTTCAACGCTTCAAAAATGTATGATGCTTCTTCTACACGTCTGGAATTAATAAAAAAAATTCCTTCTCTAACGCTTCAATAATATGTGATGCTTTTTGTACAAAATCTGGAATTAATCAGAATTCCTTCTTCAACGCTTCGAAAAATGTGTAATGCTTCTTCCACACATATCTAGAATTAATCAGAATTCGATCTTCTACATATGTCTGGGATTAATCAGAATTCCTTCTTCAACTCTTCGAAAAATATGTGACGCTTCTTCCACACACGTCTAGAATTATTCAGAACTCTCTTCAACGCTTCAATAATATGTGATGCTTTTTCCACAAAATCTGGAATTAATCAGAATTCCTTCTTCAACGCTTTGAAAAATGTGTAATGCTTCTTCCACACATGTCTGGAATTTATCAGAATTCCATCTTCAACGCTTCAAAATATGTGATGCTTCTTCCACACATGTCTAGAATTATTCAGAACTCTATCTTTAACGCTTCGATAATATGTGATGCTTTTTCCACACATATCTGGAATTTATCAGAATTTCTTCTACAGTGAGCTACGCTAAGCATGGTTTTCCGGCTGACCCGGAAACCTACGATTCCCGTTCCATCCCTTTCTCAAGGAGAGGGGGAGGGTATATGTGGCGTACGTACCTCAGAGATGACGCACATGTCAAGACAGCAAAGTCGCAGCGATAAGCGTCGTCGGTGTAGTTCAATCGGTAGAACAGCGGACTCCGGAGAAGGCAGATCTGGGTTCGAAACCCATTACAAGCAAATGGGACTATTTTCATATTGGCGCCCGAAATTAAAAATGAATCTCCTGGCCTTGAGGTTTGGGAAAAGAGTGTGATGTTTGTTACACACAAATAACCAGAATTCCTTCTTTACAGCGAACTACTTCAAGCATGGTTTGCCGGCTGCCCCAGAAACCTGCGCTTTCTCAAGAGGAGATATACCCTGAGGTGCAACCCCCCCAAAAAACAAAAAACAAAAACAAACTGGGATGCGTTACATGCCAAGACACCCATACGGTAAATAAATAGTATCGTCCGCAAACGACGCATATGTAGAGGCAGATATCTCTGAAAACTCTAGTAGGAACATTCGCAGTTCAGATGGCAGCGTATCAGAATTTAAGCGATTTCGTAAGTGGTATGATGGTCGGCGCCCGGGAGATGGGTCATTCCATCTTGGAAATTACCACGAAATTTGGATTTTCACGGTCAACTATTTTAAAGGTGTAACCTGGACTACACAAACTCAGGCACGCGGGGGGGGGGGGATACAGAGTACGACACCGGTCTGGCCGTGGCCAATCGTGGACAGCGGCATCTGGCACGCATCGTAATATCCGCCAGGTGTGCAACATGGCCGTAATTCAGTGCTGGGGGCAATAGTAGCATCAGCGTTCGGGCAATGCAACGTTCCCTGTGTTCTATGGGGTTCTGGAGCCGTCGGCTCACCCGGGAGTCATTGCTGACCTGACGACACAAGGCTATGCACCTCGCTTTGGCCCAGGAACACTATCATTGATAGCAAGATGATAGAAAATGAGAAGCCTGGTTCGACAAACCGCAACAGAGTTGGAAACGGGTCAAAATGTTTAGACCCGGACAAATCTGCTTTGAACTATGATACACTGAAGAGCAATTGAATTAGAGATACCTGTCTGGTAACGTGTAGCACCACCTTTCGCCCTGATGACGGCGGTGATTCGTCTCGGCATGGACTCGACAAGACACCGGAAGCGTTGGGAAGCCATACGGATCCACGGCCCCTGAACAAGCTCCCACAGTTTACGAGGATTTGATGGAGGAGGTCAGAGCCTCGAACATCTCTCTCGATGGCATCCCAGATGTGCTCGATGGGATTGAGGTCAAGTGACCTAACTAGCCAAGGAAGCGAGGTCACGTCGGTGGCGTGTTCATCCAACCATTCGGATACAATTCGGGAGCGATGGCACGGTGCATTGTCTTGTTGCAGAATGAGGTCCCCAGTGGGATGTTGAAGACGCAAAAACGGGAGCAAATGGTCGTCCAGGATATCCCGGTAACGTTGACCTGTGAGGGACGATGCCACACGTACAAGGGGTCCCATTTCAGTCCACGTAAACAGTCCCCAGACGAGAATGCCACCCCCACCAGCTTGAAGAGTACCCTGCTGGCAAGAAGGATCCATAGCTTCATGTGGTTGGCGCCGTACTCGTATCCCGCTATCCGCATGTACCAACGTGAATCTTGACTTATTAGTCCAGGCAACATTTTCCCACATGTCTAGGGTCCAGTGGCGATGTTCCCGCGCCCATGATAATCTTTGCACCCTGTGATGTGCGGTTAGCAGCGGTACCCTCGTGGGACTATGGCTTCGGTACCCCATAGCGAGGAGATGGTTCTGGATGGTGTGGCTGCTTACACGTTTTTGTGCACCAGCGTTAAATTTCCGAGTGATTTCTTGCACTGTGACCCGTCTATCCGCTGTTACAATGCGAGCTAGCCGACGATGACCCCGCTCATCCACACGGTGTTGTCCACGGCAGTTGACCCTTGCAGGAATGGTTTTACCGGATTCGATGTACTCACGGTGCACCCGTGACACAGTGGCTCGTGAAAATCCCAGTGCCTGCACGACGTCCGAGATGGAGGGACCCATTCGTCGGGCCCCGACAATTTGCCCACGATGAAATGCGCTTACATCCTTCGTCTTAGCTGCGTCCGACTCTTACTGATTCCCGTCGCATCACTCCTTATATTGTCGGATCGCTGCATACGTCATGTCGTTTCCATTTACAGGGCCGCATACAGCGCCACATTTGCATAACGCCAACTGTCTCTAATTCAATTGCTCTTCAGTGTATTTACAATGATGATGGAGAATAGGATCAAAATAGAAGTTCACCTTGTTGAGGTATTGAATCTGCACAGCTCCTTTTCAAAAATTCAGGTCGTCCACAGCTGTGAGTGTTCCGCATAGATATACACACAGTCCTCAGTCGTGGTAATCAAAAAGTCATTATGTTACAGTCTTTTTCCAACCACTGAACATCGAAATGTACTTATTTGATACCGCGCATGATAGTGACAATATTTTACTGGACATGAAAACTGGGTGTAAGAATTTCTCCGTCAGCTATATTATTACTTCCGATTTTTAGACAGCAGCCTATTATGTCTGTAATTCAACAGATCAACCACTACCCGCAGTTAGTAGGAATCCCCTCCTTTGGCAACTCAACCGCAACTGAGCGCCGAAATTTTAGGTCTCAAAATTCATGGTGAGAGCTGACCTGACCTGTTTTGCTAGTAAAAGCTATACAAGGAGTCCTGCCAAAATATCCTGCTCAGCGTCCCTCAACTTTCTCTCGTGACCTTGGACAGTGCACAACCAATCACAGGTTTGTATTCTGACCCCCTGGTCCTCGGCATCCCCCTGCTCTCCGCTTTCTGTCACCTTCTCATGACGTAATCTAAATGCCTCTTGTTGCTTGTGGTCTCTGTGAATTCCAAGCTCCTAATCTTAAAACCTCTCAGCCTCTCCCTGATTCTTGTAACCTTGTCACAAAGATGGATGCAGTTTCTTCCCCCCTTCTCTCTCACTCAAGAATGGCGGCCTATTACCCGAGTTCAGAGTTTCCTCACTTTACTTTTCTTTTTTTTTTCTCTCCTTTTTTTTGGAATTCAACATTACAACAGATTTTGTTTCATTACAGGCAATTTTTTTCTTCTATTTTCTCTTATCACTCCACGTCACCACACAGTTATTTAACTGGCTCAGATATGGCGGAAGAGGACTTTACTCCCGAATCTGTTTTTCGAACATGTCCCATATATTCTCAATATAGCTCAGATCCGGGCTTTTTGGTGACCAGGGAAGGTCCGGACTTTTTGGTGACCAGTGAAGTCGCTGTCATGCCCTCTGAACCACTGCTGAACCCATTTTGTGCGATGGACAGTAGTATTTTCGTCCATGAAACAGCCGTCACCTGCTGGATAAAAAGTCAACATTGCAGGATAAACTTGACCGAGAGCAATGTTCAGATAACCCTTGGAGGACACCTGACTTTCCAAGAACATTAGGAGATCCGTTCGGTACCAACAGAACGTGCAGGACACCATGGCCTCCAACTCCAAAACCTTGAGTTGTATTTAGTAGGTAAGCGGAGTCCCTTGCTTCATGGGGCTCCCGCCAAATTCTCTGCCTACCGTCGGTACAAAACAAGCTACACCGTGAATCACCGGGCCACATGACTTCTTTTAGTCTTGCAGTGTACAGTGTTCCTGACAACACTGTAGACGAACGTTTCGGTTCTTCTCAGAAATCTATGATTTCCATATTGGCATGCGTCTGCCAATACCGATTCTCTTCAATTTCTTGCACATAATATGCCGTGAGGTACGGGTCAGGACAGCCTTCTTTGAATGTTTCGGTTAATTGCTGCACACAGGAAGTCCTGTTTCTCTGTACAAGCCTTCTCAGACGACGGCGATCTCGTTCCTAACAGATCGTGGTCGCCACAGTTTACGCCTCTTAGACAAGTAATGTGATTTATTTTCCAATGATTCATGACCCGTGATATCTCACCTCTTGAGAAATCAGTCAGCTGTGCTATTTTAACAATCGCCTCTCCAGGCAGCCGTTCACCAATAATAAGCCCTTTGAAAATGAGGAACACAAGGTTGCTGTCTGTAGTACGACACGTTAAAACAAATCCCTAAAACTGCCGAATAAAACTCAATTTATTTACAATATTAAAAACCTATTTACATAGCTAGCACTTTCGGGGCTCACATGGACAATTTCAGTACTCAGTTTACAGAAAACCTACGTTTATTCCCTGTATTATTCCTTTCGCTTCTGCTCACCCTTCGGAACATAAATCTTCTGCTCTTCGATTTTTGATTAAAATAGCATTTACCCATTCTTCATCCCGCAAGATGCGCATTGATGAATTAAATAAGATTCAAGCTTTAACCCGGCAGTTTGGATTCCCGGCCTCTTTCTTTCACAGGTTACTCAGTAAGTTTTCTAAACTACGATTTACCACTTTGGTTTATGAAGCTCCTCTGTCTAAATTTGTTGGTAAATTGGATTTTATTCCACATATTGTTCCTTACTTGAAAACAGTCTGTCAACGACATAATTTACCCTTTGGAATCTGTACCCGAAATATCTTCTCACTAGTTCGTAGAGACCGGGATAAAGTCAATGTGTTTAACAAACCGGGGGTCTACTCCATACCTCTGACCTCAGAAGACCCAAATCGTGACTCTAAGGTTTACATCGGTTCCACACTTCGATCGTTAATATATAAGACTGAAGGAGCACCAATATTCTCTACGAAGTGGAAACGTCACCACAGCCCTCACCGTTGCAGTCAACCAGGAAGGCTACAAACCGGACTGGCAAAATGCTAAAGTTTTAAACTCCACTGTTAACAAGAATACCATTTTTCTCTCGGAAAGCCTGTTTATTTTTAAATATTACGATGTCTACTGTAATACGGACTTTCCGATTTCAGTCCCAAGACCCTGGAGACAGATCGTTGCTCCCACCATGACACACTTAGAAAGTGAGACTCTTACTTGTACATGTTCTGTATTTGCTTTTGGACTTTAATTACTTCTGTTTTTCTCCTAATGTAAATGGCATCACTTGTATAATTTTTATGACGTATATCGAATACTATAGTATATAGTCGTTGCCTCTATGTGTTCCGGGGCTTTTGGGCTTGAAAATGGGGCCATGTGAGCCCCGAAAGTGCTAGCTATGTAAATAGGTTTTTGAAATTGTAAATAAATTGAGTTTTATTCCGCAGTTTTAGGGATTTGTTTCAACTTATCGTACTATAGATAGAAGACCTGTGTTCCTCATTGTCATCTATTAAGTACGAAATCTTCATATTCAGAATAAGCCCTTTATCGACCTACAAAAAAAAGAAATCCAAATTTTCCCCATTGTAATCGACATCACTGATAATTGCTGACGAGCAGCAGTCTTAAATAGTTGCGTAGATCACGTGGTGACGCACGTGACCACGTATTTTGCATATACGCTGCGTAAGTGACGTTTACGTACATTTGAATAGAGGTTTCAAATTTAGTGGCCGCTGTGTGTAGCATGTTTTGACGACTAAAGTAATATGAAACTTTATCTAAAAGTCGCAAACGGAGAAAATTGATTTTTTGAAGGCAGAAAGAGCATACCAGATCCTTTAAACTTTAGCAGCATCGATATTCTAGTTTCACCCTACTTAAAATTTCTCAGAGATTTGGTTACAGGCAGCATCAAAGCTAGTTGTCGTTGCAGTATTCTCCTAACTTGGGTTCAAGCAGATTTTCTGAAGTTCTTGGTCAAAAGAAGTTCAATAAAGGAGTCTCTCTTATTCGACGACGCTACGAACGTCACTGAATAAATTATATTAAAAGAGATGGACGGATAGCGACAGCAGCATGAGAGATCGTTGATTCATTTAGCGATTGCTCTTTTCTTTCTCAGGAAACCGAAAGTCTTGGCTCAGAATGCGAAGCGAATTAAGGTTCTCTTTTGTCGAGGCCTGTCAAGGGAAAAGTGTGAGTTGTGCTTCCACGTGTCAACAAAAGCGAAACCCAAAACTGCTTCGTCGGAGGCCGGCATCGTAACTTCTAAAGTCTGTGCTGGTCGAATAACAGCTGCATCTGCTCTTCGAGAGATCATTAGATATTGATATCACTGAAGCCATTCTAGCAAATAGCAATACGCTCTCTTGCTACAGATCAAAAGGAAATTCAGAGTTATATGATAATGGATGCACTTAAGTTCACACAATCTGATTTTTGTGTGACTTTATAGGAAAATAGCCTGACGCCATGCACTTAAAATATCACATCAGCTAAACATCAGTGTTTTTGTTTTCTGGTTTTATTCATTACTTCGCATAAATCACGAATTTAGAATTTGATTAAAAATTTACAGCTAGAGAAATCCTGAAAATATGCTAGATATGGTATTGTAAAGAAGAAAGATAATGATTCTGTTTATCAGAAAGTTCAGAAACACATTTCAAGATATATTATCGTTTTTCTGTGTTTGATTTAATACAAAATACTGTATATGATGCATAATGGGGAACTGCTCGACTTTTTTCTATTCTCAAAAGAGAGACAGAGCTCCATTGTCTTTTTTTCCTATTCTCGGAACAGAGAGAGAGAGAACCTCGTTGTCTTTTTTATTGTCGAAAGAGAAGCAGAGCACCTTTTTTTCTATTTTCGAAAGAGAGACAGAGTCGCATTGTCTTTTTTATTCTCGAAAGACAGACAGCCCTATCGTCTTTTTTTCTGTTCTCGGAAGAGAGACGAGCACCATTGTCTTTTTTCTATTCTCAAAAGACGGACAGAGCCACATTGTTCTTTTTTTATTATTTTCGAAAGAGAAACAGAGCTCCATTATCTTTTTTTTTATTCTCGAAAGGGAGGCAGAGCCCCATTATCTTCTTTTTCTATTCTCGGAAGACAGTGAGAAGCCCATTGTCTTTTTTTTATTCTCGAAAGAGAGACAGAGCATCCTCTTCTTTTTTTTTAATTTTCTCGAAAGTGCGACATAGCCCCATTGTCTTTTTTATTCTCGAAAAAGAGACATAGCCCCACTGTCATTTTCCCCTCGAAAGACAGACAGAGCCCCATTGTCTTTTTTTTTATTCTTGAGAGAGAGACAGAGCCTCAATGTCTTTTTTTTTCTTTTTGTGATTGAAGATTTAACGACCACCGTGAGCAACTCAATAAGCTAAAATTTAGGGCCACTGGTTTCAGGGAATGGGAAGATCCAGCGCCGTAAGACAAACATGCTATCCATGCCCTAACGGGATTCGAAACCGGGTCCTTCCTCGAACGAATGGTCACAAGCCAGGGCTTACACATTTCCGCTACCGGGGCGGCCCATTGTCTTTGGGCAAGGCTTATCTAAATTCCGTATTTATTATTGCGATTGATTGACATCTTCACCATACCCCGCTGGGCGATTCTTTTCCCTCACAAGGTATTTTTCATAACTCTCCCGGTGCTGCATATTCCAAGTTAAGGCCTCACGTAACTTAATCCACATACATTTTTCACGAAAAACGCTGAAGGAGAAATATTTTTCCGAGGCAGAAATTGAATTAATTCCTAATGTCTTGATTTCCGTTTTAGTATGGGATCATATATCTTTTTTAAGTGAAAATCGATTTCTTACCTTCCAAAAAACCGTTCCGAGATGCTGCCAAAATACCGGCTTTAGGGCAGCCCGAGCAGTACCACAGCTCCCGGAGCCTAGTTGAGGTGGCCGCCGAGTTGGCAACGTTTTTTGCTCCCTTTTTTTGTGAAATGGCAGAGTATATAAAAAAGGTGAAGCTATAAACCTAAGTATAAAAACCTATGAGTATAGTGATTCGAAAAAAAAAAAATAAAAAATAAAACGTGCGATTATGATTTCAGACGAAGACAGTTTTCGCCCTGATTAGAACAATCGAAATCACCACAATGCAGTAGAGCAGTACATCCCAAACATTTTTAGAACTGCGACACAATTTTTATGACGACAAACTTTTGCGACCCACCTGGCTTTAATGGACATGCAAAGGAAGAGGGAGGGGTATCTTTTAATTTAATTATTTTTAGTACTGTTTTTAAATGTATATTATTGTAAAAATTAGATTTTTTTTTACAAAAAAGGATCTAATGTTTTAGTCTAATTATTTTTATTACTAATTTTATATTTATATTATTGTACATAACTTTACAAAAAAAATCTAATTTTTTAATTTAATTATTTTTATTACTGTTTTCAAATTTATATTATTTATAGTTTTACAAAAAATGATCTAATCTTTTAATTATATTATTTTTTCACTACTGTGTGTAAACTGATCAGTTTCTTATAACGAGGCGTACGCGAAAGGTGTTCTTGATTTCGGTCTCTGTTGATAACGGCATTGACATCCACGTCAAGGCAAGTCATTTTCAAGAGCAAGAAATCTGATAGTTGCAGGTTGTTTCGAAAATTGTGTTTGATTCCTAAAAACGCCACAAATTCAACTTCACAGTTGTACGAAGATGCGATAGGGAGCAGCATCTTAAAGGCTATAGCAAAAACAGCTGCGTTTCTTGAACAGCCAGTCAAAAATTCGTCCTTTTTTGAGGTTGATATTCACCTTTAGCACGTCTTTTGTAAAAAAAAGATCGTGCTTATGTTATCGGTTTGTCCGTCCGTCTGTAGACACGATATCTCTGCAACAAATAGTCCGATTTGAAAAATTCTTTTTGCGTTAGGAAGCTTGAAATGTGTGAATGATGATTGTTTATTTCGTTTTTTTTTTACGATGCAAACTGTCGCCGCTGTAGGGCGTAAATACAGATCATATTGAATTCAAAACACATTTTAATCCATATATTTGCTTCTAAACATCCAATTAAAAAAATTCTTTTACTTTTCGATTCCATTTAAGTCGAAGATTATTTTAGGCATAGTCACTTTACCAAGTTACGCATATATTCTTCCCTATGGGGCGTAAAAGAAAATTGCTTTTCGCCAGATATCTCTGCTGCTAAAACTCCGATTTGAAATATCTTTCCTTCAGCGGATACAGCTCGTGATGAAAAATATTTTACATATATTTTAAAATTTTTGGTAGAAAATAGTTTGGCCACCAGGGGGCGTAAGAGTTGATTTCTGCTTCTAATGTAATTGCAGCAAAATATGAGCTTCTAAAATCTCGACTGAAAAATTCTTTCGTAGACTTATACTACTCACGTAGACAAACCTTTCCGGAACATTTTCTTCTTAAAATAATGCATGGTTTCTCTGCCAGGGGCGTAGATGTATATCTTGTTTCTGTCAATATCTCTGCATCTAATGATCCGATTTGAAAAAATTCTTCTTTGTTGGGCAGAGTTTCTAGTGCGACATGTTTATAATATAATTTCAAAAATTTCAAATAATTCATTGACTTTCCGTTAGGGGGAGTAAAGGTAAATTGCGCTTTCCTCGATATCTCTGCTTCTAAAACTCCGATTTTAAAACTTCTTCCAGCACCGGATACAGTTCCTGGTGTGAAATTTTTTTATTGTAATTTATAATTTTTAAAAAAATACGGTTTGACCACCAGGGGCGTAAGCGTTAAATTTCTGCTTTGTTGGTATTTGCAGCAAAATCTCAGCTTCTGAAAGCCCGATTTAAAAAAATATTTCGTGGACCGATACCGCACCTGTCGATAAACATTTGAGAATATTATCATCTTAAAATAATGCATGGTTTCTCCACCAGAGGGCGTAGATGTCTATCTTATTTCAGTCAATATCTATGCTTATTATAAAAGTCAGATTTAAAAAAATCCTTCTCTGTTAGATAGCGTATCCGGTATAAAATGTTTCTCATATAACTTAAAAATTTTCAAGTAATGACTTTCTGCTAGGGGGCATAAAGGTAAATTGCGTTTTTCTCAATATCTCTGATTCTAAAACTCAGATTTGAAAAATTCTTTCCGCACCGGATTCAGCTCCTGATAGAAAATTCTCAGAATATAATTTCTAATATTTTATAAAGAATAGTTTAGCCACCAGGGGGCGTAAGAGTTAATTTCTGCGTCTGATGTATTTGCAGTAAAATCTGAGCTCATGAAAACTTGATTGAAAATTTTTTTCATGGACCGATACCGCTCACATCGAAAAGTCTTTTGAAAATACTTTGTTTTTAAAATAATGCATGTCTTTTCCGCGGGGGCGTAGATGCATATCTTACATTTGTCGATATCTCTGCTTCTAACAGCTCAATTTAAAAAAAATTATTTTTTGGAGAGCGTTTTCGCTGCGAAATGTTTCTCATATAAATTCAAAATTTTCTTATTGCACAAGTCTGCCACTAGACGGCGTAAGTTGAAGTTTCCGTTTACAGCAATATCTGCGGAATTAAAAATCCGATTGATTTTTTTCTTCGGTTAGATGCTATTGTTTTCCATATAGGTTCCATTGATTTTGAATAGCTTTGGTAAATTTAATTCGCATCAGAACGAATTCAAAAGACGTGCTCATTACACCCGAAAATTCGGTGTCATCTTTCTTGTTAAAGAAGTGTCCTCGGACAGATCGATGATTTATTCGTCGGCTTTTATCGATATTTTCAATCTAGTTTTTTTGCTGACAGGTTTTCATTTCTTAAAGGAAGTATAATAGTCAGAATTTTTATTCAACGTGTTCAGATGTTGTGAGATATGCCGCCAGCTGGCTTTACCCCATGATTTTCTTGTTCTTGAATACTGTAATTTCAAAATTTTCACACTTCAAAACACTTTTGCGGCCCACCGAAATTGGGCTCAGGACCAACCGTTTGGAAAACGCTGATGTAGAGTATTGTTACGAATAAAAGCAAGAAAGAGGATTGTTTTGAGGGTTGACCATGGAATCAATACCCCGCGACTGTTTATTTCTATTCCACATCTTTCATACGTAGCTGAGAAACCGTACAATCCAGCACACACACACACACACACATACCTTATGGAGGGCGTTCGGAAATATTGTTGCACTGGGTGCCACAAAAGCTAATGGCGTCCCTTATCGAATTAACCTAAAGTAGTTGACATACCAGCTCAAACCATTTGTTTCTGTAGTGGCCGAATCCATCTCAGTGACCTAGTTGTCATTGGCTGGAGCTTCTAGTTAATCGTTCGAGTTGAATCTGGGTTCTGCCCCTCTCCTGTAACTACAGCCCCTAAAACAGGGACAGAAATAAACACCGCAACAACAAGAAAATTGTAAAATACAGTAAAATATCAATTATCCATAGTAATTGGGGATAATCGGAAAATTGAAAAACACGTTTAATCTAAATTGCGTTTTATTGGGTTAAATACATAAAAAAAACATATAAAATATATGATAAACATTCTTGCAGTATGTAAATGCAAAACATAGATAGAAAGTCCGTCATTTTTGTTTGTCTTCTTTGCAGCATTATTTTTTGTTTTATTTTTTTATACGTCCACCTATTTGTAGAACTTCAATTTAATCAACATCATCTTGACTCTCGACGAATCTAAGTAATGTTTCTGCAGTAGCTTCAATACAACTTACTTTGTACGCTGGTTGTAGTTCCTCCTCATTGTCTTCGTCAACAGAAACACTCGTAATGTTTAACAGACGAAATAGATTAGTTTAAATTCGTAATATACTTGACTGCACACTCTGGCGACAGAACGGGGAATCGCAACAATGATGATAAAAAAGTTGTAGAAGCAGGGCCTTAGTGAGCCCCTAGTCTAAGACTTTTCAGGGGCTCCTAGGCTAAAACATCTGAGTGGCACCCCTAAGAACTTATGATGGAGAATCATTATGAAGTCCGTCAAAACACGAAACTGTAGCAATATGCTCGTAATAATTAATACGTGGTGCATTCTTCAAAGTAATGAATTACGTGCCAAAGTTTTCACAAAAAGTCACTGTATTTTCCACTGTTCACACAAAAACATGAGTTAAAAACTTAAGATTCCTAGATGTTGTCTTGCATTTTCTAATGATTTAGCATTGTATACTTTTCTTAGTGCATCTTTTTCGTTATGTAATGAGAAGTCACAGGGGACTTCGACCATTAATGGTTCCAAGTGCAAATTGGGAGGTGAGGGTGGATGGCAGTGAAAAGCAGAAACTGTCTCGCCTGACCCCGCTGAGTACAGCGATATGAAACCTTTACTCTTGGTGGGTCACTGACTTGAAATCTGTTCGGAATCCAGCTTGTGTTTCTTACCAAGTGGAAATCATACGAGAGAAAAGTAAAACTATTTTACAAACCTTTCTCTCTCTCTGTCCCTGTCTGGCTCTGTCTCTCTCTGTATCTCACTCTCTCTCTCTCTATCTATTATTTGCCAAGGCATGTCTGCTGGGACTGTGATAATGGTGGGTCCCAAGACTATTGCCTCTACAGACCCCACTTTAATCTGGCCCTGTCTAGAAGGATGCTCCAATATTGTTCAATTAGGATGCAACCAATATTATTTAAAATACGAATAATAACTTCTGTTATTTTACGTATCCCCTTGCGTAGGGAATAAAAAATAAATAAATTTGTGTATACTACAGAAGACCATGGTTAATCCGACCCCACGGATAGTTGAGCCCTTGATAATTTGGCTGTTTACTGTAGTAGCATACTCTGCTTATAATAGAGAAGAAGCGAAGATCTGATGGTTTTCAGCTTTAAAAATAAATTACATATACAAATCGTTAATGCATATAATAAACACTTTGCTTACCTTTATCACACAGTTTTCAGATTCAAAAATGTACGAATCTAGTATGCAAGAAACATTTCGATATTCATTAACATTTTTTTCCTTCAATAAGAAAACTAATTCCTGACCGTTTGCAAAGTCATGTTTTTTGTTTCTTGCAGGAACAAAATCGAAACTCAAAGAATAAAAATAATTCCTCTTAGCGTTGCAACACGCAACTTTAAATTATTTATTTCCGAAAAAAAAAGCAGTTTTTCCTAATAACGGAATATATTGATGATTTTGATCGAAGTTCCGAAATTCAAAAACATGAAATCATTTGCAGAAGAAATCGAAGAATTCCAGGATAATAAGGGTCGACAAAAGGTGAATGGTTTTCTGTTCCCTGATACTGAAATGTTTTAGTAAGTAACAATTTGAGATAGTTAGCTGTCTGCTTATTTAAAGTTTTCGATAAATCATATCGGCGCGAATCACCGAAATAAGAATCGACAGTAATTCGAGCTTCTGAAAAATTTCGCCTATAAACAAAGCGAATGAGCAACATCTTTTTTGAAAGCGTTTGCTGTTCTTCATTCTAAGGTGCCTTATCTATAAATTATTTTTCCTTTAATAAAGATTGGAAAATATTGGCTAATAATTAAAAATATATTCCTTGTAATAATTTTAGCACAATTTCATTTGTTTCCTTACTCAAATTATAGTGTTCAACAGTAACTTTAATAATAGATGGCGCCCATTACTAGTCCCTGTCACTAGACATAATTGCGCATGAACAGAGGAACGGAATGTTGAACGAAACTGGCAACACACCGCTTCGATGATATCTAGACTCCTATGTAACTTAACAATGTGTGTACTCTACGATTTGTTCCGCCTATTGTTTGTTTCGAAAGAGGCCCTAAAAACTAGAACTGTTAATTTCTGTTAGCCAAATCTGCAACTGGATTTAAACCAAGGAGTTAGATGCTTACCTGCAGATCACGATAAGTTTTCATTTCCAGTTTTTTTTAAGACTCCTAAGTTCTGTGGGTGACACCAGGTTCATCATATGTTTTCCAAAGTGGAAAGTTGCAGTGTATTATGATCAAAGTATGTTTCTAATACTTCCATTATTTGAAAGTTGTTCCATGAGCAGCGTTATGTTTGAATGTTTTGCTCGTTCTGATATGAAAGCATCAGACATCTATCTCGATTTTTTAACTTCAGGATAACAGGCAAAGTGAGGACAGACAAGTGCGTGACGACGAACAGGCGTGAAAACAGTTTAAAGGTGAATTCAGATGGCGTCGAAAAGTAGAACGGCGTCAAAAGATAATGTGTGTGCTGTTAAATTTTCATAAGCAATACGTCGGAGTGAGACTAAAAATTAATAACATGTCACCGGTTTTCAAGGAAAACAAAGCTTCATAGCAGAAGCTACCATAGCTTTTATCTGCATTTTCCCTAGTAATAATGTATCATAACATAAAACTGTGTAGGTGCCCTTAGGGGAAATGTGAGTAATACTTTTTAAGTAAACCATCGCCTTCTTATCATTACTGCAGCAAACAGCGCCGTCTGATCCGAACATCACTGTCAAGAGGAGTCGCTAGTTTCAGAAGTTTGTGCAATAGTTTGGTGTGAGGGTACACCCTATTTCCTTTCCTACGTTTATCTGGATGAAGGACCAGGTATATTATTTACGAAGCGCTTTCTTTTCTGTTGCGAACATGATTACTTTTCCTTTCTGTTGGTGAAAATTTGTTAATGGGCTTCAGTTCAAAGCAAGGTTTCCTAATTTAATTTGGTCATGCAGCCTTTGCAAACTCGATAAACAGTTGAAGAACTCTGAAGTTATTCGTGTACATGGAATTGTGAGAAATACCCGTAGTAACAATAGGGAAAATAATAAAACGAAAATGCCTAAAAATTCACGAGATCAGCACTTAAGCATTCAATATACACTCAATGGACAAAACAAAAATATACAATTCAATGAGCATAAAACTCAAAGATGACTTACTCTAGCTTTATTTTGGTGTGCTAATACTCAATTGTTACTGCTGATGCTTACTAACGTCGTTCACCTTTATGACGTAGAAGTCTTTTCGTACTTCTACGTTATTTTAAAAACATAACCATAAGATGAAATAGTTCCTAAATTAAACCTTAACGGCCAGACGAAGCATGTAAACAACAGAAGTCAAACTTACGGAAAAGATGCTTTATTCAGGATTTAGCACTTCCATAACAAATCATAACATCACATAGTGCTTCGCATTAAACTCTTTACACACCCACACAGCTCTTAACACCACGCTCTACTTGCAACACTTCTCCAAGCAACGCTCTCTTTAACAACGCTCGCCAAGCAACAGTTTAGTCGTCGTTTTTATCTCTCGTTCTTATCTTATATCAGGCATACGTCACGTTCATTCAACCTCAATTATGTTGCCAGCAGTATTCGTTTGAGAGAAAAGATATCACGTGAAGTATAACTGAGAATAAACTCAAGATTTACATAGGGAAAGAAACTAAAAAGGAAAGTTAATTTAGAATATACGTCACACCTTCCATTGACTCCTGCTAAGCAATAAACATTCTGTACTCACAAAAATGGCATTATTTATACACTCAATGGACAAAACCTACCTAATAGCGTGTTGGTCCTTCTCTAGCGCGAATAACAGCCTGTACACGCCTGAGGCATCGACTCCACCAGATGCCGGAGGCCTTTTGAAGGCAATGCCAGCCCAGCCTGTTGCAGCACTATCCACAACTCCTCGGCGGAGTTATGGACAGATTCCATGATGTTCCGCTCCTCGTAATCTCAGAGTGCTTCCACAGGGTGTATATTCGGGGATCTAGGGGGCCACTGGATAGTTCCAAACTCAGATGAGGGTTTCTCGAGCCATGCCTGGGTGGTTGCGGTTCGGTGATTCTGCGCATTGTTCTGCTGAAACGGACCACCAGCTGCAGGATGTGCCAAGGCCATGAAAGCTTCTAGATGATGAGTTAGCGCATGCGGGTAGCACGTAGCGGTTAAGGATTTTCTCGACACACCGGTGGACTAAATGTGTCCCACGAGAAGGCTCCCCAAACCATCCTCGAGCCACCACAGTCTTGAAGAGTACGATGCAATGGCCTCATGCTGTCGCCGTCAGCTTGGTACAACTGAAAACGAAACGGGATTCATCTGACCACACGATGCGGCGCCACCCTTCAGAGGCCCAGTTTTGATATTCTCGGCATCAGGCGAAGCGTAATGTCCGATGACGAGCAGTTAGCAGTAGCACACGAGCATGGCGTCGGCTCCCGTAATCTTGGGTATGCAGCATTCGCCGTACTGTTCGCACGCTGAAGCTTCTTGAGCCTCCGACATTTAACCTGGATGTGATTTGTGCAGCAGTTTGCTAAGCGGTCTGTCTGTACGATACTGGATTGTCTACGTTGACTCAGGTTATGAATGGCATGTGGTGGGCCACCGCTTGCTCTCTGGGCGGTGGAAGGTCAATCGATTGAATAATCACGGTACATCCTTGATATGATTGCCCTCGGAAATCTGGTGGTTCTTACCACTTGGGCGACAGAATGACTCATCTGTCTCGCGTCCACAATGCTTCCTTGATAAAAGTCGCTCGGATCGCCACGTTTACCCACTTTCGTCGATTGCGATACACCGTTGCGAAGTCCTGCTCTCCGCCTACTTTATAACTGCGACCGCTTTGGGTGTGTTCCACTGTGCGCGAGAGGTGCCCATGTCAACTTTCCATCACCACCATCTCTTATGTTTTGTCTATTGAGAGTATAAAACATTACACTCTATATAGACAGAAAATAAAATTTGAACCCTAAAAGAAGAAGGCCTTTTCTGTTTTTCCTGGAAGATTCTTTTTATATTTAGTTTAGTGACTGAAAGTTGGATGCATTTAGATTGGATGAAGAACCAGATGATTTTGTACCTAGCGATTTCGCTCAGGTTTTCTCAATTCCTCGCCAGCTGGTTCTTGTATTATACATTGCTCGACATAGAAGATGACACACCAGAAAGTATTGTTTGGGGTGCCATGCAAATTGGAGGTTAAGTGTTAACAGTTGGGTTATGTAAGTGATCAAAGTAGCGAACCAATAACGTGATAAGTTAGGGAGATAAAAGTGCAAGATTCTGGGCGTAGCCAAGTTTGGCTACACCCTGAAGTTTTCTCCTGGGCATGTGGACTATTTTTGACCTGGGCATGTAGACCAGTTTTCACCTGGGCATGTAGACCAGTTTTCACCTGGGCATGTAGACCAGTTTTCACCTGGGCATTTAGACCAGTTTTCATATGGGCATGTGGACTAGTTTTAACCTGGGCATGTAGACCAGTTTTTACCTGGGCATGTAGACTAGTTTTCACCTGTGCATGTAGATCAGTTTTCACCTGGGTATGTGGAACAGTTTCTACACGGGCATGTAGACCTGTTTTCACCAGGGCATGAAGACCAGTTTTCACTTGGGCATGTGGACCAGTTTTCATTTGGGAATGTAGTCAAGTTTTCACCTGGGCATGTAGACCAGTTTTCACCTGTGCATGTAAAGCAGTTTTCACCTGGGCATGTGGACCAGTTTTCACCTGGGCATGTGGACCAGTTTTCACATGGACATATGGATCAGTTTTCGCCGGGGCATGTGGTCCCCTGCATCAGAGTGATCTCGTTAGCGAAAGCACGAGTAAGAAGTGCTTTCGCTTACGAGATTATTCTGATTCAGGGGACCTACATGCCCAGGTAAAAAAGACATCGAGAATCCTACCATCACACGGACACCTTTTCTACAGGCTTCATCATAGTGCTACGTACAGCTTGTTGGTACCTGCATCGCATTGCGGTGGAAACTCATCGGCATGTAACAACTATCGGGTAATGTGGCGACAATGGCTGGAGGAAGGTAACGTGCGTCGCCGGAGTAAGACTTATAGAACTAAGCAACGTCCGAACGTCTTGATCGCTGCTTTCGACCGCAAGCCGTAGCAGACCTAGAACTGAGAGCGGGCGACACGCGACGAGGTGTGCAGGCAGGTATGGGCATTTCCGTATCGACACGGACTGTGAACCAAAGATTGTCTGAGACAGGTTTGCGCTCTCGCCATCCATTGAGACAACTGCCACTCACTGTAGTGCATCAGAGCGCAAGGTTGTGCTGTGCCGTACTTACCACGCGGAATGAGTATAGCCATATGGTATTCAGCAACGAGTATCGCTTTTGTCACACTGGTGGGGAATCGCCTATGGAGAGTCTGGAGACGGCGTTGTTACCGGGAGGATCTTGTTGCCATCCGTGAGCGTCATACGGCTCCTCATCTGGGTCTCATGGTTTGGGGTGCTATCAAATTCAAAATCCGTTCTTCACTTGTTCACATAACGGGTATAATGACAGAACGACGATAAGGTGCTGCAGCCTGTTTCGTTGCCGTATTTTCATGGCATTCCTGACGCCCAGTATCCACAAGATAACGCCCGTCCACACACTGCTAAGATCATCTGACAGTGCCTTCAAGGTTTTCCAAGTGCCAACCTGGCCAGCGCGATCCACAGACATTTCCTCAATGGAGAATGCGTGGGTCGTCATTTGGAGACGTCACGTGATCAGCGATACCTCAGTACACCCTCTATGGACTTTATCGCTCGATGCTACGTTGTGTTGCCAAATGTACAGTCCAGCATAACTGTAATACGACCTACTGACTCTGGCAGAAATTTACTGTCTTCTTGCATAATGGCATTCACGTAATCCCTCAGAAATTAAAACACTTCTGTCCCAAATACATATTTGGTGAGGTTCGTCTCATTCAGTGCATTCGTTTGTGGCGTGCCATTTTCTATGTCAGGGAGTGTATTTTGAGCACGTTGCGATTTTGGAGTACGCTAAAAATTAATATAACTACAGGACTGACAAGTTAGACTTAGAATAGCTCAAGGGTGAAAAAATTCACCCGGACAGCTGCGTGCGCTCGGTGTTTCTATTTAAGTAGATTCTTGTTGGGCAGGACGACATTGCTGTAAGTTCAGATTGGAAATTGCGGGGAAGCTTTTCTTATACACACACATAAGGAAAGTTCAAAGCTGAAATGAAGACAAGAGCCAGCTATCCACTTCTCTTTTTCCCATTCCTGTGAACACCTTATACTGGGGAAGCACTGCCGGTTTTCAACTGCCTCCTATTCGTAGTGGAATGATATACAAAGTCTTCCTCGATAAAGTGAGATGACATTTTCTGAGTACACATTGGAACGGAAATCCTCCATTTTCATTTTTTGCAGCCATTCATTTAAAAGTTCTAGTCTTTTGAGAGGAAATTTATGAACGCTTATCCCTTCTCCTATAGATTTTAAGTGAGAATATATTCACCTAGCCTATAACCTGAATAAGAAGCAGGCATGATCTGGATGAATGATGCAGGAAAAATCGCTAATTTTTTGAGCAACTGTAAAACAAATCTTTTGTCGAGTAATTTAAATGATCGAAATACTGCTTCCGTTATTTTAATTTAGGATTCATTGATTAGCTTTGCAACAGTCTCGCTCCCGTTCAGGAAATAATTTCACTTTGTTGTCAAATTTTATTAGTTTTCTAAGCTGAAATGGGCTTTTGTGAAAGAGCAATGAAATGTTTCCCGCAAGATACATCAAGAAAGAAAATCCATGAAAAGAAAATTAGAGCTACACACTTCCAGAAAATCAGAAAAGAAGACATGTGAAATATTTTAGCCTTCGAATTTTATTTCACGGAGTTTACGTTTGCGAAAAGAAGTCTTATCAGAAAAATGTGTCCCACAGACTATTTCTTTTATGGACTGCTTTCTTGGTTCCACATTTATCATCATTAATGATGTGTCCTCTGTTTGCTTCATAAATCACAGCGATGTTCTGTATTTTCTGCTGGACAGAAAACGTGATATGCTTCCTTTAACAATCAGTTCGTGCTACACAAGACATGATATTTCATCCAGGAGAAATGCAGTAAAAGAATGAAATAAAGAGAAAACATTTTGCACTAGGAATTTAAATTTCAAAATTGGAGATTTTTCATTTTTGTCAGAAGAAAGATTAACGACTCTGAAACTTTATAGTGGCTTTTAAAAACGTTGTGCGATGTCATCATTCCACTGAGAAAGAGAATTCTGTATTCAATTCTCAAACATTTTGCTGCATTACACAAATTTTCCACAAAACATCACTCAGAATATGCGTGAATTTAATGAGAAATCAAATCAATATTTTTATTCGAGTTACTGATGTGACATTTATTTTCAAGAGACCGTGATGTTATATTTACTTGAAAATATAAATTAGCAGAAGTAAAATGATGGTCTTTATAGAGAAATAAATAATTAGGAAAAAAATAACAATAGACAATATTCAAATGGAAAAACATCGTATAATTTAAATGTTTGGACAATTTGTTCAGTGTCGCCGGTGAAAGAGATTTAGGAAACAAAAGTTCTTATGAGCTAGTAAAGCTACTTAATAGGACTTTGGTAAGACCATTTTAAACAAATGCTATCTAGAGTATGAAATATCTTTGTCAAGCAATTAATAGGTGAAAACATTGACTTGAAATGAGAGCGACAAAACGAAAGTAGAAGCAGTAGAGATGTTAACATTAGGACCACTTGCAGATTACAACAGGCTTGACAACAGAAAAGACAAATACATCCGTATAGAGTTGGGAGTAGGCAAGACTCGTGAAAAAGAATACGGACTACAGAAACTGCTGAAAATTCTCTGTGGAGAGGATGGATATCGATAGATGGTCTAAGATATCCCAAGATTAACCCAGTGGGAAGAGATCACTGGGATGACCAAGAAGAATTTCTGAAATATTCCTAGGTTTTAAGGTGTATAATATATGTACAAAGTCAATTCAACCTAAAAACACTACACTACGTGAAGCTTGTTTTCAATAATTCACCTTAGGTGAAATCCTGGATACTTAACGACACAGAAAAGCCACTTAAAGAAGTTTCGAAGAATCACTACTTACGATCAACAGAATTAAATTTTAGTCCTCTCTAGGGCATCTTCGTTGACACACAACACATTAAACCAGAAATAGCAGGCAACTCACAAAATCCTTCGTAGTACAACCACTAATGATCTGGCTCTTAGTCGAGAAGAAGGAATCACACATGGAACAGCTATACTACTGTAATTTACTCCCGTCTTCATTGCTGGCTCCATACACTATGTACAGCGTACTTAGCTTGTTAGATATGCACATGCCATTAACCCTTGACCTCAAGACTGTTGCCACATAACATTCAGTGAGTGAGAAAATATAACGTTGAGATTGAAACGCTTAAAGAGGTCGAATTCAAAATTTACATAAGGAAGGAGACTAAAAATGGAAGTCAAGTTAGAATATATATCATAGTTGTTCTGAAGACTTTGAGAACTCTGCAGGCGGAGGTGACTGCCTAATTCTTGAAGTAGTTAAAAGTGGGACGACCAAGGAAACATGACTGAGTTGAAAACGGGATGTACCTGACCAAACGAATAAATCTCCACATGTCTGTAGTCCAGTGCTGGCACTGTCCTGCCCATACAAAATGTAGTTTCTTGTCTCTCAGTGAGTGTATACACTTGACGGATGTCGACTGTCATAGCGCATAGGAAGTAATGTTCGGCGTATTATTCATATAGATTTTGATCTTTGCCATTCCATTATACCCGCAAATTTTGATTTTTGGATGGCTAATTGGACCTTTGCGCTGCGTCGGTGCTCTCTGTTGATGCTCATCATAGACGACGATAATACGTAGCTGTCCCACGTGAGGTTGCAGCTCACCATGTCGGCTGTTATTGAAGAGACACTGGCATCTGAATATTGTGTCCGCGTAGTCATAACACGTTCATAGTTAGAAAGATCTTGAATCCGACTTACTCTTCTTCGAAGTAAAGCAAAAATTGATAACCATGTCTACGCTGTGTAATAATGGTGAACCATTGGTGAACGATTCGTTTACAACGAACGATTCTTCACTGTGAATGGTTCGTTCTCACCGCAGTGAACGATGATTCAATCCGCCATTACTGCGACACTCACTGAAGTCGCACAGCACGTTTGACACTTCACCGTGAATGATGAACGGTTCGCTCTCACTGCTGTGAATGATCATTCAAGAAGCAGTTACTGCGAAACACACTGATGTCCCACAGCACGTTTGACTCTTCACCATGAATAGTGAATGGTTCGCTCTCACCGCTGTGAATGATCATTCAATCCGCCATTATTGCGACACACACTGAAGTCGCACAGCACGTTTGACACTTCATCGTGAATGCTGAACGGTTCGTTCTCACCGCTGTGAATGATCATTCAATAAGCAGTTGCTGCGATACCCACTGAAGTCGCTCAGAACGTTTGACTCTTCACCATGAATAGTGAATTCTTCGCTCTCACCGCTGTGAATGATCATTCAATCCGCCATTACTGCGACACACGCTGAAGTCACACAGCATGTTTGATTATTCACCGTGAATGGTTCGCTCTCACCGCTGTGAACAATAATTCAGTCCGCTATTACTGTGACACTCACTGAACTTTCAAGTTGTGCAAGGGTCACTAAAGCAGCGTCCACAAAATGCCTTCGCCACATGGTTTGAAAAGTGGACTGAACGATGGGACTGTTGTATATCATCCGAGAGAAGATACATTGAGAAAGAATAACATATATTTTGCTCTACCTATATTTCTTCATTTTGTGGGATTTTACTCTCAGTTTTATGGAACGGCCGTTGTAAAAATAAGTTAATCAGAAAACGATTTACACAAAAATCAATAAGCTGCCTTTAAACAAAGTGAGCTGCGCAGTTCGAATGAGAGGGAAAAAAGAAAGCTACCCTTGCTGGCTACTCTCCCAGTATGTCAAACACATTGAGCCTATAGTAGCGAACGTACTAGACTGAAGTACATACACTTAGTTGTCCTCAAACTCAATAAAGTGATCTATGAGTTTTATTTATATTATCCCTGGTTAGTGGAATGTGATTGAAAAAAAAAGGAAAGAAAGGAAATAAGAGAAGTAAAGAAAAATACTAATAAAACTCCGTTTGTGCCAAGTAAGCAATGTACCTTGTGAAAACACAGTTTTGCCTCACTCCGGAGTAAGTCGCTCTCCTAACTGAGGTACGCGGACATGTGCTCTCATTGCTATCTGTCATTATCTCATGTGCGTCCTGCGGTGCAGACACTTCACATCACCTCCCCCCACCGAAAGAGGGCCGTGGGCATGGCCCACGGGTCAGCAGGGACCATATGTCGCTGCAGGCAGTCATCTGCTGAAGAACATGCATTTGAGAAATCCCAGACAATTTGGTGAGCGGAACGTAACACGACACACATTTATTTTTCCGAAGCACTGAAGAAGGGATTCTCATTTTTCCTATCTCGCAGCGTAGAAAGAACACCACACTATTGCGAGAAACCTATCGGCTAGGTGATCCTTGAAGTTCGGGCGCCAATGTGACGAAGAAAAATTATCCGTCACCTATGTCCACGCCTGGAATCGAACCCAGGTCCCCTCACTCCGGAGTAAGTCGCTCTCTCAACTGAGCTACGCTGACATGTGCTCTCATTGCTATCTGCCTTTATCTCATGTGCGTCCTGCTGTGCAGGCACGTCACAACTCCTAAGTTGACTTGTAGTATAATAGTGATGGAATAGATCATTTCTTCTTAGGAATTCATTCATCATTCATCATTCACGCAAAAAAGAGTCATCCGGGAGTGATCATCAAAACGAATGACCATTCAATTTCCATATTGTAACTACGCTCTCTGATTAAATCATTCGTTGCAGGCATCTCGTATTTAGGTTCCAAGCGCTTTCAAGGCAACAGCTATTTTTGGAAAAAAAAATTCTCAAAAATAGTTCAAGCTCTTCATCATTCATGATGAATGATTTGCTATGGTACGGCTCGGGGCAAGCGATTCGGGCACACCATTCAAATGAATGGCATTAATGTATCGTTCCCATTGTTAAATTACGCCATCACAGAGGATGCTCACACATTTTTAGAACGATTTTCCTGCAATGTAATTAATGTTTAAAATAAAATTATTTCTTTCTTACATGTTCTATCTGAAGCCCTTTCTCTGGACTATTACGTCTAGATTTCCGAGATAACGGGGCATTTCTTAAAAATTGGCTGTGGTACTTTATTCCACTCCTCTTCCACTGCTTTCCATATTCTAATCATTGTTTTAGGTTTGCGTTCATAAAGCGCTCTTTTTAGCAGTCCGAAGACACAATAGTCCATTGTTAACACATCACGGGACTTTGAAGGAATATGAGCAAAAGGTATATATTTAATACCCGTCTCTTTTTTCATTTTTTCAAGAAATAGAGTGGTAGATTTGGATGTGTGACTGTTAGCCTTTTCCTGATAGAGTTCTACTCTTTGAAGGCTCTGTGGATAAAGAAATGATATTTCCTCTTAAAATATAGGAGTTAAAACATTATTTGGGTAATATGTAGAATTGATTTAAACATTATTTTTAACTTTTCTTAACTTTAATTTCCCATTGTACGAGAAAACCAGCGGCAATCATGAATCCTTTACTGAAACTTTCTTTGGATTTTTGTAACCAAGTTTGTAAGTCCTTTTCTGCTCTTTTGCGATAGTAACCCGACCTTTTTTTTTTACAGTCATTTAGGTAGATCCATGCTTCATCAATAGTCACAATATACACAGTCGAGTCACATTATTGTGACCACCTCCCACTTTTGACGTCAACAGCGCGTAGCCAATGAAAGAAGGCACGATTCGTGAGCTGGCTTGGAGGGTTTATAAGGTGTGCTGTAGGTATTCTGAAAACATATCACTCGTTGCTGCCATGGATAAAATGAGCGATTTATCAGATTTGCAAAAAGGGATGATTATCGGCTTTCGGGCCAAGGGTGTCAGTATTTCCGAAACAGCGAGTTTGTGAACTGTTCACGTGCTGCTGTGGTTAAAGTGTATGGTAACTGGAGAAATGGTACTATTGCGAATAAGCGACGTGGAAACTGCAGAGCACCGGGTGCCATTCATGTGAGAGGTGAACTTCGGCTTCGAAGGTGCGTGAGGGGCCGATCGACACGCTACAGTGGAGAAACTCACTGGGCGAATGAACCAGGTGGCTACCGGAAGTGTGTCTAAAATGGCAGTTCAGAGAACCCTGCTTCGTATGGGGCTCCGATGCAGACGGATGGTCACTGCACTTATGCTAACGAAGGTGCATCGGCAGAAAAGGATTACATTTGCACGAAAGTATCGGAATTGGACCTCCGCTGATTGGCAAAGTATTGCCTTCTCCGATGAGTCACGTTTTCTGCTTCATCGAACGGATGGACGTTGGCGCATAAGACGAGAAACATCGGAGAGCAAACACTCTTTAACCATTGCTGGCAGAACAGAAGCTGGTGGAGGCAGCGTTATGGTCTAGGGAATATTTTCGTGGCATTCTCTGGGCCCACTCATACCCGTGAAAGACACCATGGATCGAATTCGTTATGAACCCATCCTTGAAAACCACATACACCCATACATGCTGATTGTCTTCCCTGGGGCGGATGGGATCTTTCAGCACGACAATGCAAAGTGTCACGTAGTAAGAAATGTGAGAGAGTGATTGTAAGAGCACGATTAATACTTCAAGTACTTCCTTGGCCCCCTAATTTCCCAGACGTAAATCCAATTGGGCATTTGTGGGACCATCTCGATCGTGGTGTTCGCTCTATGGATCTTCCACGACGCACTCTGCAGCAGCTGACAGATGCACTGCAGCCAGCATGGCTCCACATACATGTGAAAACCTTCCAAAACTTTACTGAGTCACTCCCAGACCGTCCAGCTGCTGTCCGCGCTGCACACCGCGGTTACTCTGGATATTAGCTTGTGGTCACAATAATGTGACTCGACCGTGTATTTCCATCTGTCTCCGGCTAAGCGATTTTCATAAAGAAGTCTACACCGTGTTCTACGCTCTGCCACCAGCCCAGGCAAAAGCCGTTGAATATTAATCTTTTTTTTCATGTTCAAATCTTGGTTTATTACCTTGTTTACAATTTATACAAATCTTTTTAAAGACTTAGTGATTGCTCTTTGTATTTGTGGATTTTCTTTTAAGATCAGAGACCTTACTTTTGAAATAGACCTAAAAGTACGTACCTTATTTGGATACTCGCTTGGTGTTCTTTTTCCTGTAAAAAACAATGATGGACGATTGTTTTCTCTCTTATTAATAATATTGCTGATTTTACATTTAGAAATGCCAATTCCATGATTTTCACGGCGTTTTTTAATTACAGTATACGACTATTTCTCTTCGTAAAGAGCAAAAACATAACCTTCTGTCCAATGTTTGTTTACGTGCGTCATTTTCTTAGCAGATGATATTTAACTGCAACAGATGCTTCTTTCGTGTTCATCTAACACGCTGTTTCCAGTTTCAATTTTTTGAATTTCTTTTATTTTCTGTAATTTCTTATGGAAAAACATTCTAAAAATGTCTTAACGTCCTCTGTATTTCCTAGCAGGATGCTGATTGGTCACTCACATAACAATTGATACTTATTAATTCTCGATAATACTTTTTTACGCTTTCCAACCGTAGGTTGAAGAAGCGTATATGCTCCAGCTTTGTCCATCTGTCTGTCCGTCCGTCCGTCCGCACGATAACTCACGTAAAAATGGCTTGATTTCGACGAAATGTTAGTATGTGGTAGGGGATCACCTGGGGGCCAACCCTATTGAAAATGGAAGAAATGGGGTCAAAGGTATGAACATAGGAGCGGGATACATTCCATTGTCCTTATGCGTCATAACGTGGTTAAAAATGGTTCAATTTCGATTGAATTTCAGTGTGTGGTAGGGGACCACCTAAGAACGAATCCTATTAAAAATGGGTGAAATGGGGTTAAAAGTCAGGACATAGGAGCGGGATCCATTCCATTGCCCTTATGCGTCATAACTTACGTAAAAATGCTTCGATTGCAACAAAAGTTTATCATGTTGTTCTGGATTTTTTTCGGAATGCAACTAGGCATTAGATGAAGAATATGAGGTTTCTTTGTCGGCCAGTATTGCGTATTTTGTGAAATAACATACCCGTTGAAATTAAACTTGTCTTCATCCGAAAAGAAAACACTGTTCAATAAACCCTTCTTGTGAAGAGTAAATTACGGAACCAACGGCAATACAGCAGGCGCTTATATGTATCAGATGCCTTCAGTTCTTGGACAATTTTCATTTTGTATAAATGAAGCTGTAATCGTTTATTTGCTTTCTGTAAGGAGTCTTATGAAAGTTTCACTTACTGAGATAAGCGACGAAGCGATTTTTTAAGTGACTGTTGCAAATGTTTTTCAATATCTTTAATCACTTCCGGCGTTAACACACTTGGCCGACCACTTCTAGGCATAACATCAAAACTCCCAGTTTTCCAAAATCGAACCAGTAAGCTGTGTACTTACCATAATAGGCTGCGGGATGTTTTCCCGAACTCTTCTATACACTGTTTGTAAGACTGCGCTTGCAAATAAGCTTCAAGTACACAAATTCTCTTCTCCCTCGTCAAATGGCGACAATAAAGTGAGCAAACGTCGTAGCACACAGGGAACCAGTTATTCATTTCTGGCACTATGCCAGTTTCCTCAAGGCATGCGACACGCGCAATACTTAGCCCCCACGCGTAGCTGACTCGTATTGCCACATCGTTTGGCTAAACATCTGCTTACAGCATACGCAATACGTTTTTAAATTCAGAGTTAGGGAACTTTACCATCACTCTGCATTAAATACTGTACAAATAAGGAAGAAAACAAAGAGCAAGAATATTTTGCATCATTATTGATTGTGCCACCCAGTATTTGCATTTTTATTAACTTTTCAATTTAAAGAAAGGAAAGTGCATAATGGATACGCCTCAAGATGGACTTAGCCTTCACTCATTTTGTAACGCGCTTTGTAAATATCAATATGATTCGCAACTCTTTCCTAAAAAAAAGGAGCAATCTACAAGCAAAAAGAAATTCTTTGTGCTATTATGGTTCTTATATTTTCTTTGGATAATACAGGAAGAAAGTATTGGCAGAGTGTTGTCTCAGAAACCTTCTTTCAGACGTTATAATTGAATCTGGCCTTTCGCAGGTGCAACAGGATATGTGGAAGCCATTCTCTCATTTAATAAACATGAAACGTACGCACATTTCGGGAAAACACAATAATAAGCTTTGGAATAGCCCCCATTCATTCTTTGTTTTGCAACTGATGGCGGGGGCGCAAAAGACTTCTATTTCACCTTCAGGAGATCTACTGCAAAACAAGGAAGACAAAACACGGCACAATATATTCTGACGCCTGAATTGCTGAATAGCGCTGATGGCTTTGCGTTTTTTTTTTGCCTGTTCTGAATGAAAACTGAATCTTTTGTGCTTTCCTTTCAAAACATTTTTGTACGGAAATTCCATACAAATCATTCAAATTATATGTTATTTAAACAAAAGAAAAAAATGTGGTTGTGGTGTACGTACTGAGGACTAAATCTTAAGTCATATTGCCTTGAAAATCAATAGAAAGGAGTGTGGGCGGGAGCAAGACTCTCGATCATACATCGTAAGAAGACATCTCCTAAATACACACATGTTCATGAAAAACAGAATTCCAGAAAGGAGTCAAACTACGACTTTCATTTTTACAGAATGTGGTAATCAGAGATGGAAACGGGTCACGGATCACGGGTCAACGGGTCGACAATTTCTAGCAGGTCAAACGGGTTCGATCAAGGTGTTCCTTACCCGACTTCGACCCGGTTTTATTTCCGTTTTGTATTTGAAAAGCAAAAAAAAAAAAAAAAATGTTTTTCAAAGAAAATGAGGACTGCGGAATTTTGTGTTAGATACTGGTGCCCGCAGACTAAAAAATGATTTGCCATGCAATATGAAGGAAGAGAAGAAAAAGTGTTCCTTCCTTCCGAAGGGCAATGATGAACACAATATCCACATTTTGGAAACTTTCAACTCATCATAAACTTGTGAAAGTTGGTGTTGCCGTGAGGCATATTCTGAAGCTTGATATGTTGTCAAGAAAACGGCAATAATGGAATTAAACGTACAACAAGTCTCTTAATTCAAAAAATTTGACTGTATCGCCATCAAATATAGATGAAACAGCCTTAACATTACTGTGAAGGAACTTTTTGATTCTCGCAGATGTGTTTGAAAACATGTGTAAAACAGTTAGGTTATGTTTTGCAAATGAAGTACGATAGTTTCAATACTTTCTCTAAGTACGAGTAATTGAGTGAACTATACGTTCCTATAATACATTTGTATGATTCCCATGTAACCTAAGATGCTCACTGCGGAGAGACTTGTTGAACGCTCTATATGTATTATATTAATAGTTCAAAGAATATTTATCTGGGTCGGCTCCGGGTGAGTTACAAATCCGGGCACAAACTTTTTGCACCGTTTCCAACTCTGGTGCTAATCAAACAATATCGCAGAAATGATTAGCATTTCGGTCACGTTATTTAAATACACCAAATCGTGAATACTGAAGAAACGCTTTAAGCGTAATAAATCCGTTTATTTTCGTGTTGTACCGGGTCCGGCAGGGAAATCTGACGATTTTTGAAACGATAGTACAAGGTTATAATTTGATAAAAAACGAAGTTTATTTTTTGTACTTACAGAGAATTTGATGCCATTTATAAATAATAATGGAAAAATCTGGATGAAGAAAGTCAAAGCTAAAAAAATGACGTCATCCAAAGGACCACCATTCACCCTCGCAATCTGTCACCGAAATTCCGCACGGCACGTTGAACCATATCTCGTGGAATTGCTGCTGTTTCCCCGCGAATTGCGTCCTTTAGTTCATGTGGAGTGCGCGGTTTGTTAATGAAAACTTTCCTTTTGAGGTAACATTAGAGAAAATAATCGCATGGCGACAATCCGGCGAGCGAGGTGGCCACGGCATGTTTCCTTGTTGAGAGATGAGGTGCTCGGGAAAAGATTTGTTGTCTGCGAACCTCCATCGATGTCCTTGATGTATGGGCAATTCCTCCGTCTTTTTGAAACCAAATTTTTGTGGAGTTAATTCGTCGTCTGCGAAGTTCTGGCAAGAAAAAGCCTTGCAACCTAAAAACGTTTTTTTTTGCCAACCTAAAAACGACAGATTTTAATTTCAGTGACAGATTGCGAGGGTACATTCGCAAGAATGGCGGTCGTTTGGATGACGTCATTTTTAAAACTTAGACTTTCTTCATCAGTTTTTTCCATTATTATTTATAAATGGCGTCTAATTCTCTGTTAAGCACAAAAATAAATTTCGTTTTTTTTTTATGAAATTACAACCTTGTACTATCGTTTTAAAAACCGTCAGATTTTCCTGCCGGACCCTGTAATATACATAAAGATTCGCCAAGCTTTCCCTCTGCACTAAGAGACTTCTTCAGGGCAATGGTGCGCATAAAATGTAGGGAATTAGAACACGTAATAAACAAAGATGATTTTTTTTGAAAATGACGTGGATGATATAACGAGAAGTATTACGTCAGTATTTACACGGTGTGCATCGATATGTTTCTATCTTTTTATAATGCATGCCAAACCACTGGTAGTTCTATAGAGACAATGTCATTGCATGCTAGTTTGTTGGAAAGGATTTCGACAATCACCTCTCGTGAGAGTCCGTACCACCAAAACGAGTGTCCGTTACGTCCATGACATTCTGCTGCCGGTCGGCTTTTTGGACCTGCAGGACGTCCCGGGGGCCATATTTCAACAGGACAATGCCACAGCGCATGTGGCAGCGACAACACGTGTCGTCTTCTTCAAAGAAACAACCATTGCCTTGAAAAGGCCACCCAGTGGAGAGTGAAAGCTTGGCGAATTATTTATGCATATTACACTACGAAAATAAACGGATTTGCTAAGCTTAAAGCGTTTCTTGAGTATACCATTTCGGCGTCATAGGTGTATGCGAGCAGCGTCTAGGCAAATCAGATCGCGCAATGTCACAGATCGGAATCAGGCTGCTTTTCTGTTATAAGCGCCACGTGGCTCCGTCGGCATGTCAGTGCTTGGTCAGAAGTGGGTAAGGATGCCTCGTCGTCGTGTCAAGACAGTCGTACAGTCACATCAGCGAGTTCGGCTGACGTCGTATTATCGACGTGAAAGATCGCAATGCTTTCCCCCTAGGAGACTGCTGGTCGTGCGGGGCGTAGTGTGTTCGTCGGGGAAACAGTGTGCAGGGAATGATACGAAGAAGGGCGTAAGACACGAAGCGATGGCTTCTAGCCATTCGTCCGAGAATGGGTCCGGGTTCGAATCCCGTTGAGGCATGGATGTTGTGTTTGTCTTACGGCACTGGCTCTCTCCCATCGCTGGAACCAGTAGTCGTAAATTAGGGACGGGTGACTGCTTATAGCCCACTGAGTTGCTCAAGAGGGTTTGTAACGATTGATCGACATTACGATTGGCCGACAGTGACGATTGGTCGGCATAACGATTGGACGACAGAAATGATTAGTCGACATAACGATTGGTCGACAGTAACGATTGATCGACAGCACCTTTGATCGACATAACGATTGGTCGACAGTAACGACTGGTCAATATAACGATTGGTCGACATAAAATGGTCAACGGAACTTGGAAACAAAAATTGACACACCCTCTGACTCGGCCAACGGGGTGGCTTGCTCATATGGTTTTGTTTTATATTTCTTTGAAGTACTCCCTACTTTGCGCCTGGAAAATATGCGTAATATACAATGCTGGCCAACCTAAATGCAACACCAAGAAAGACACGACATAGCAAAGCCAGATTTATTGGACACATAACAACACATACAAAGATGAAACGATTAAGCTTACAGGCCCGTGCGACTTGCGGAACACGCAGACATCAATAGTTTGTGTGGCCCCCATGGCTGGCAATAACGGCCGCTACACGCCGCGGCATCGAACGAAAGAGGCTTTGGATGTGGGCTTGGGGTATGTCGGTCCAGGCTGCTTCCACACGTTGCCACAGTTCATCAGGCATAGCCGCGGCTAGTGCTTGTCGGGCCACATGGTTCCCGATCAGCGACCAGACGTGTTCGTTGGGCGACATATCGGGAGAACAGGCGGGCCACGGCAGCAGTGACACCTGGTGGGCCGTGAAGAATTGTTGCACGATGCGTGCCACATACGGGCGTGTATTGTCCTGTTGAAACGTGGCCGCTGGCAGGTCCTGCAAATAAGGGAGGACTACAGGCTCCAAAACGTTGGAGATGTAGCGGTGGCTGTTGAGTGTACCTGCGATGCGTACCAGAGGGGTGCTGGAGACATATACAATTGCACCCAAAACCATAACGCCAGGCGACGGACCGGTATGGCGATGCATACAGCAGGCGTCATAGAGTCTCTCGCCGCGGTGCAGACGCACGCGGATCCGACCATCGTGGTGTTGCATGCAGAAGCGGAATTCGTCGGAGAAGACAATGTCGCACCAATCCGTAGTCCAGGTACGGCGTTCAACGGCCCACTACCGCCGCACTCGCCGGTGGTATAACGTAAATGGTAATCGGAGCAATGGGCGCCGTGCGACAAGTCCCCGCTCCTGCGGACGACGTCAAACGGTACGTGCTGACACAGGTTGTTGCGCAACACTCCTTAATTCCTGCGCTAACGTTCGTGATGTGGCGGTGCGAGCCGTCAATGCCCGCCGCACAACATGCCGGTCCTCTCGTTCGGTGGTGTGCCGCGGCATCGACAATCGCTCACGTCGGTCCGTCCGTCCGTCCCTCCTGCACCCACCGAATCCATACTCGCCACACTGTGGCTGGATGTCATCCCACACGGGCGCCGATGGCTCGGTACGATAAACCGCTGTCGCGATAAGCCACTGTTCGTCCTCTGTCGAACTCCAAAACGTGCTGGAATGACTGCTGTACTGTGCAACGAGGCATCAGGAAGCTCCCCACGCACAGGTCCGGCAGCACAACACACTTCCACTACTTACAACTCGCCTTCTGTGCACCCTTCTTATAGTGCTTCCCGGTGGCGTGCCGGGCGCACATGATTTGCATATGCCCTGCAATGCTAATCGTTTGCGTGTCCTCTCGCGGGGTACGCATGCTGCGAATTTCAGGCCAATCGGATGCTTCCTTCTTGGTGTTGCATTTTGGGTGGTCAGCAGTGTATGTATGAGGAAAGCAGAAAAATTCGCTTTGATTTTCCATAAAAGCGAATACCAATTAAAGAATGCATAAATTCCGCTCGCTCTTCGGTTTCCGAAAGGAGCAACAATAATGCGTACGTTTCTTTGAATAACTCCGTCGATCACAGAGATTGAGCACAAATCTTGCGGAAAAATGCTCTTTCCTTTTCTGTGCAAAGATTTTGCCTGACGAGCAGGCAGGTTGCGAGAAATCCCCACAGGCTTTGAAAAATGATATGAATTGAAGATATGCTCTGAGATTCAGGTTTCCTGAATTGGAAAGAAACTAAATATATTTCTCAGGGTTGTGTGGTCACCGTTCACAGCGATTTGTCTTCTTCTTTCACGAAGCAGTCACCGAGTTGCAGGAATTCTATATGTACTCAACGCATTTGGTTTTGAATAGAATTTCTTCGCTTTCTTTTATTTACATTTCTTGTTGAGGCGTTGAAAAGACGGGTATTTTATTCACTGATTTCGGTTTTCCCTGCGTTTTTCAATGCACATTCCCTTCATTAATTTCGTGGAAATTTCATTATGCATTTTGTTCTTATACGACAAAGGGAAATTAAGTTTTATAGCGAAGTTGTGTTTCTTTTTTCGCCTATCTGGTCTAGTGTTTTGGTAGAAATCGTCTTATGAGTAGCTTTCTCAGACCTGTATGCAAAGATTCACTTGTTTGAAGCGCGTTTTATGAATCCATTGTACCTTTCCGTATGTAAAGGATATATTTAGAAGAAAAACGGTTTAAGATAATATCCTGTACCTCAGTTCGCCATCCCGACATATTTTTCAAGAGGAAAAAGCCTGAAGGACACCCTATACATTGCCGTCCACTTAAGATGCATCTCATTTCACGAAATAAATGTCATGAATTCGTCCGTTAAGAAAGTGGTATTTCTTTTGAGAGAAGTATTCCTTATGGACATGTTTTTGTTTTATTTTTCCAGTGAAACTAAGACATATTATTAGGTAGTGTGTTACCTGTGAGTTAAAGTGTTTTATTTTTGGGAGAAGATCCAAGAACAAGTTGCAGCAGTCCCTCGTCCGAAACGGGGTATTTTATAAGAGAAGTTCTTTTGTACCTGTACGTACATGGAAATGTTTCCTAATCAGGGTTCTTCTGAATATGATCAGGATTTTCGCGATATATCGCTGAATAAATAAATTAATAGAAAATTCGGAATGCTGCGGAAAATTTCAAGTATCCTTCAAAACATCGTTGGAAGTTTTGCTTTACAACTGACAAGTTAGGAGTAATGTTCGTGTAATAACAACTTTGTCTTTATTTTGTTTTGGGACGTTTTTATTGAAGGTCATGGACACGGTCGAGTCACATTATTGTGACTCGACCGTTTGCACACGCCGTTGCGCAACGCGGACAGCAGCTAGAAGGGCTGGGAGCGACTCCATAACGTGCTGGAAGGTGTTCACAGGTATGTGGAGCCATGCTTACTGCAGTACATCTGACAGCTGCTGGAGGGTGCGTTTTGGAAGATCCATAGAGCGAACAACACGATCGAAGTGGTCCCACAGATGCTCAATTGGGTTTAAGTCTGGGTAATTAGGGTGCCAGGGAAGTACTTTAAAGTCTTCATCGTACTCTTCCAACCATTCTTGGACATTTCTCACTGTGTGACACGTCGCATTATCGTGCTGGAAGATCCCATCCGTTCCAGGAAAGACAATCAACATGTATGGGTGTACGTGGTCTGCAAGGATGGATTCATAACGAATTTGACCAATAGTGCCTTTCACAGGTATCAGTGGACCCAGGGAATGCCACGAAAACATTCCCCAGACCATAACGCTGCCTCCATTAAATTGCGTTCTTCCAGCAAAAGTTGAAGAGTGTTTGTTCTCCGATGTTTCTCGCTTTATACGCCAACGCCCATCCGTTCGATGAAGCAGAAAATGTGACTCATCGGAGAAGGCAATCCTTTGCCAATCAGCGGAGGTGCAATTCCGATTCTGCCGTGCAAATGTAAGCTTTTTCAGCAGATGTACCTTCGTTAGTAGAGGTGCAATGATCATCCGTCTGCATCGGAGCCCCATACGCAGCAGGGTTCGCTGAACTGTCGTTTTAGACACACTTCCGGTAGCCTCCTGGTTCATTCGGCCAGTGAGTTGCTGCACTGTAGCGTGTCGATCGGCCCTCACGCACCTTCGCAGCCGATGTTCATCTTTCACGTCAATGGCACGTGGTGCTCCGCAGTTTCTACGTCGCTTATTCGCAATGGTGCCATTTCTCCAATCACGATACACTTTAACCACAGCAGCACGCGAACATTTCGAACTGCGCTGTTTCAGAAATGCTGCCACCCTTGGCCCGAAAGAGGATAATCATCCCTTTTTGCAAATCTGATAAATCGCTACTTTTCTCCAAGACAGCAACGAGTGATAGGTTTTCAGAATGCCCACAGCACACCTTATATACCCACCAACCCAGCTCACGGCACGGACGCAGATTTGATGGAAGAAAAATCTGGCCCTGGGTATATTTTTCTAACATTGGCCCCTATGTTCTCATTTTGATCTGGGCTTTTTGGTGGCCAAGGAAGATGATGCAAGCCGCTGTCATGCTCGCTGAACCACTGCTGAACACATCTTCCACAATGGATTGTCGAATAAATAAATAAATCGCTTTTTCCACGTTAAGCAACGCACAGCAAGCGAAAAATTGTTTCTCAGCCGCCGCCGCGGAATCGAAACCCGAATCTCTCGATATTTAGCCGAGCACGTTAGCCTTACACCACAGCGGCGAACAATTCACGGCGCTATGGGTGTTTTTCTTTTTCAGTCAGCTTCTGACATCGTAAATCCGTAAGATGGTCTCAGCTACTGAGACGTCTCCATCTGGTGGGCATTAACGGCACTGGCTATATATAATTATAGCAATAATCCAAAGGGCGAGATCCAAGGTGAAAATCATCTAAATACGTGGCGTCAGTTGAATAAATTAATTCATCGCTCATTCCTCGTTAAGCAACGCTCAGCAAGCGAAAAATTGTTTCTCAGCCGCCGCCGCGGAATCGAAACCCGAATCTCTCGATATCTAGCCGAGCACGTTAGCCTTACACCACAGCGGCGAACAATTCACGGCGCTATGCGTGTTTTTCTTTTTCAGTCAGCATCTGACATCATAAGTCCATAAGATGGGCTCAGCTACTGAGACGTCTCCATCTGGTGGGCATTAACGGCACTGGCTATATATAATTATAGCAGCTAAATCCAAAGGGCGAGATCCAATGTGAAAATCCTTCAAATACGTGGCGTCTGTAAATAAATAAATACATCGCTCTTTCCACGTTCCAGAAACATATAGCAACCGAAAAATTGTTTTCAGCTGCCGCCGTGGAATTGAACCACGGAACTCTCGATAACTAGCCGAGCGCGTTAACTTTACACCACGGTGGCCAACAATCCACGGTGCTATGTATACTTTTAAGTCAGCTTCTGACATCATAAATCCGTAAGATGGTCTCAGCTACTGAGACGTCTCCATCTGGTGGGCATTAACGGCACTGGCTATATATAATTATAGCAATAATCCAAAGGGCGAGATCCAAGGTGAAAATCATCTAAATACGTGGCGTCAGTTGAATAAATTAATTCATCGCCCATTCCTCGTTAAGCAACGCTCAGCAACCGAAACATTGTTTTTCAGCCGCCGTCGGGGAATCGAATCCCGAATCTCTCGAAATCTAGCCGAGAAACAATTTTTCGGCTGCTGTGCGTTGCTTAACGAGGAAAGAGCGATGGATTTATTTACCCACCACATGACATCATCTTCAGAAACTTGAGTTATGTTTACAAGGCAAGCTGGATCTATTACTTCATAGGGCTCCGTGCCTATCTTCGGTACAGATCAATATGTACCGTTGCTCGTCGGACCACATGACTTCTCCCCCCCAATTTTCCAGTCACGGTGATCTTGACACCACTGTAGATGAACTTTACGGTTCTTCGCAGAAATCAGTTGTTGTTTCCGTATAGGTATGCAACTGCGAGTACCAATCCTCTTCAATCCCCTGCGCATAGTTCGCTGAGATATGAGTGGGAGCAACCTTCATCGAATGCGTCGGTCAATTGCTACACACAGGAAGTCCTGTTTCTCCGTACAAGCCTTCTCAGACAACGGCGATCTCGTTTCTGACACATTTTTGTCTCCCGCAGTTACGCCTCTTAGTCAAGCACTTTGGATTATTTTTCCACTCATGAAAGACCAGAAATAATTCACCTTTTGAGAGACCAGTCTGATTTCAAAATCGTCGCTCCAGCCAGACAAGCACCCACAATAACTCCGAAAGATTCTTTGTTTTTCTCACTGTGATTAACACTACTGCCGATGATCACACAAATCAGAAAACTCTAACAAGATAAGTCATATGAACGATCCCTGCACCCAGGTCTGCCAAACGGAAGGCCGTGACGCCGTAGATCCAGCCGCCGCTGAAAGGAGGAATGAACAAGTGTTCGATAGGATAGATTATAATGCAAACGGTGTTGAAAGCATAGAGTGGTAGAGTGTATGTATTGCCTTTGGTTAAATGCTAAGTGATGAAGAAATAACTATGTTTCACAATCTGCTGGTAATATTTTGATTATTTCGATGTCAGGCTGGAATTGAATTGTATTGAGTTAGGCGGAAAGGCTATCAGTTAATGCTTTGTTTGTTTAATTGCTTAAAATGTTTTATTCAGCGGAGGGCTTTAATAGAAATTTTAATTTTAATTCTTATGTTCATTTTCAGAGTGTCAGACATTAATTAATATGAAAGTACATGTCATGGTTTTGTATTATCGTTTTACTTAGTTTCATTTTGTTCCGGTTTTATCTCATGTGTTAGTGTTACTCAGTACTATCATATATTGAATTTTTTTGACGATGATCACTGACGAGCAGCAGTCTCAAATATTGGGTTGATGCATAAGTTCATGCCGTTTTATTTCATGAGTGTTTCCCAGGTCAGTAGTGACGGTGCAGATGGCCAGATGCATATCAAAATGTAGCCAGTAATATCGTGTATCTAAATCGTATTGCTTTGTGTGATTGTGGCTAATGGAATTTTTGGTTTTCAGGTCCGGAAGAATGAAGTGTCAAGTAGAGAAGAATGAACATTTCCTTCATCTGCTCCTTTACGAGTTTACCAAGATATCCACAGCCGCTGAGGCCACTCGACAAATTTGTGCTGTGTATGGGGAGGATGCTATTGCTCCGAGGACAGCCCGCAAATGGTTTGAGCGTTTTCGAGGTAGCAATTTTGACCTCAACGACTCTTCACGCTCAGGTCGTCCATCTCACTTTGATGAGGATCGTTTGAACCATCTTATCCACATGTATTCGCGTCAAATCACACGTGAATTGATCACTGAGATGGACTGTGATAGGCCACCGTGGTGCAACACCTGGATTGTGTGGAAAAGTTCCAGAAATTGGATTCTTGGGTGCCTCACACTCTCACCGAGGGCAACAAGAATCTGGTTGTTGCCATATGTGGTTTCTTTCTCGCCCGTTATCGCGAATGTTCGAGGCAACACAAAATCTTTCTGTCACGTATTGTTACTGGAGATGAAAAGTGGTGCCTGTACGTGAATTTCAGGCATCGGGGGGGGATAGTTTAGTCCAAACAAGACGCCCACACCACGTCCAGAACATGACCTTCATCCTGCGAAGATCATGTTGTGTGTCTGGTGGGACATGGAAGGCATTATTCACTGGCAAATGCTGCAGAGGAATCGGACCATCAACGCTGCACTCTATTGTGAGCAACTCTGCCGTGTGGAGGGAGCAATTCAGCAGAAACGGACACATAGGCACCATGGTGTCCTTCTCCAACATGATAACGCACACGCTCACAGTGCAAACATGACCAAAATGGCCATTCAGGACATGAAATGGGAGATCCTTCCCCATCCGGCCTATTCCCCAGATGCAGCCCCTTCAGATTATCACCTGCTCCGATCTCTGTCGAATTTACTCCGTGGCAGAACATTCAACAATGATGTTGATCTCCAGAATTTCCTTGATGATTTTTTCGCAGCAAAACCTGCTCGTTTTTTCAAGAATGGTATCGCAGACTTATCCAGAAGTTGGGACACCATCGTAAACAATCGGTGGGGGAATACATAGTTGATTGATTCCGTTTTCCCTTCTGATGTAATACATTCCTGTAGTGCGATGAAAAACACGGCATGAACTTATGCATCAACCCAATAGATGAAGGAGGAATGGTTTTAAGCGACTTCTTCACTACAGAAATGCCAGGCGCACACTGCGCTCTTTCAAACAGCACGATAGTGGTGTAATTGAAAAATCTCTTCTAAGCACATTTGCGTGTTGCAAACAGTCACTTCTTGAGGTGATTTGCATCATATAAATAAACGTTATAAGTCCTAAGCTCGGAGAAAGGTAAGTGACCCATTTAACGGTGTATGCTGACCTCTGAAAACAAGTGTTTCGCGGCTCGCAAGTTCGACGGCTAACTTTCACGATTGACGTCACGAGTGTTGTTTTTTACGAATTAACTGCCCGGGTGGTCGAGTGGTCTGAAGCTCTGGCCTCTTCCTCCGAGATGGGCGCAGGCTAGAGCCCTGGTTGGGGTACGGGTGGTGTGTTTAACCTATGGTTCTAGCTTTGCCCGTTCCCTTTAACCAGTGACCCCTAATTAGGGACGGGCTAGAGCTATGAATATCTCACAGCGGTTATTAAACGTCCCATAAATTATTGCGGGTAACCGCCATTTGCTGTTTTGTAAGTTTGTTGCTTTTATGCAATTTTTCAATTTACTGTTTTCACCATAATCGTAGTTTTTGTGTGTGTGTGTGCACCTGAAATCTAGATAGAATTTGTAATCTATCTCGATATTTGATTATACAAGGTGTTTCATAAAGAATGTCCCGATTTGAAAAGTGGATATATCGGCAACCACGAACCACCGATGAATGCGACTCGTATCATGTCTACGGGCGTGGCCCAGAGTTTGTCATGACTACCGCTAGATGGCAGCACAAGCGTCCAAACAGCCGCTACGCTTAGTGAGTGAAAAGATTGCGTCGAGGCAACAGAAGGCGTTTTGTGTGCTCGAATTTAGCAAGACGATGTCCGTGATTACGGTACAACCTTTCATGTAAGCGGAAAAGTTTTGCGCCACAATGTTCGCATATGGGGACTGGAGAATAGACATGAAACTCTTCTACATGAACGTGATTCACCAAAACTGAATGTTTTTTGCGCAGTTTCTGTTAGAAAGGTTTATGGTCCTTTCTTTTTTGCGGACAACACGGTTACGGGCAACTCCTATCTTGCAATGCTGAAGGACTGGCTACTTCCACAGCTGCAGGACGACTCAAAAAATTACATTTTGCAGCAGGACGGCGCACCGCCACATTGGAACCTCCAAGTTCGTCGGTTTCTAAACGACACATTACCTCAGCGTTGGATTGGACGCAGGGGACCCCATGACTTGGCACTACACGCTTGGCCTCCGAGATCTCTAGATATCACAGCATGTGACATTTTTTTATGGGGATATGTAAAAGACCGTGTTTATGTTCCCCCTTTACCCGCTGACTTGGATGAGCTCCGGACGAAAATCACGGCCGCGGTAAATTCTGTGACTGAAGACACTCTCTGACGTGTTTGGGATGAATTCAGCTATCTTCTTGATGTTGTCCGTGCAGCAGGTGGAGGGCACATTGAGCATTTGTAATTGTGGTGAGTGAAACTTTAGACCTTCCTTCATACTTGGCTCTTTGTTTTGTAACTATCCCCCATTTGCCTTATTAAATATACTACTTTGAAATCGGGTCATTCTTTTTGAAACATCCTTTAGTATTACAATATAATAACAGCATTTTCATATAGCTGTTGAAATTTGGAAAATACTGAAGCTCGCATAAAAGAAGGTGCGTCAGCAAAGGGCACCGCAACGAAAATAAACCGAAATTATCAGAGCCGAGAACTAGTAAACCGTGAAGAGAAATAACAGATATAAAACAAATCACCATTCCATTACAATGGCAGTCTCTCGATTATAGGTTTCACATGCACTGGAGAGGAAAACTATCTCTTTCGTTGAGCATTGTTTGAAGGAAAAAAACCCCTTAAGAATACATTTGTGGCCCCGGCCTAAGTAAAATCAACACTTCACTACTAATCGCTGGCACTATTAAAATAAAAGAGTTGATTGCTTTCCACTCTCTACTATGTACAAGGCAAACAATATAACATTGATGACAAGAAAGTAATAATCACTTAAAAAGACTCAGAAAGCATTTGGAAAGCTAATTGCGCAAACTCGAAAAGTCACACAATGCCGCCCCGGTGGCTGAGTGGTAAGAGGCGTAGGTTTTTGAATAATCTCTCGAGTTGGGCCCGGGTTCACTCGGGCGAACGGTCGGTTCTCAACGCTTAGATCACCGCGCCACTGAGCTGCCAGCATTGTACTAGTAGGCTTCCATCGAAAGCACTGTTTAACGGGGACGTCCCGCTGACCGAGTGGTCTGTTTGATCAATCGGCCTTGATGGGCCCTGGTTCGTGTCCCTGATGAGGCATAGGTGTTATGTGTGTCTGATAGCGCTGCCTCTTTCCCTTCTCTGGAACTAGTGGCAGTAAATTAGGGGCGGACGACTGCTTACGGCCCTAAAAGTTGCTCATGGTTGTCTTTGAACGCCGGAAAAAAAGACAAGCTTTTACTGGTGTTCTGACTTGCATTTAACTCCGTGTACACATTACCATACAACAAGAGTTTTGGTATTTACATGCTTTAATACAGTACGCCCGTTGACAATTTAAAGCTCTGTTGCGGTTGTTATTCACGCTTTTGTGCTCCGTATTTAACTCTTGACGGGCAGTTTATATAAGTGATTATTTTTTGTTGTTGTTTAGGGACTTAGTGACCGCCGTAAGCAACTCTTAGGGCTACAAGCAGTCGCCCGTTCTTAAACTAAGAGAGCCTGCGCCATTGGACACGCACACAACCTATGCTTCATCTGGGACTCGATGAAGGTCCCAACTCGGACAACTTGCTAGATAGAAACCCATGCATCTAATCACTCGGCTAAAGGAGCCGATAGCAGCTCTTGACAGATAAATGTTATTGACAAATAATTTAGCCCTAGTTGAATTACGCTACCCACTGTAAACTTTCACAGGCTTGTAAACGTTCTGATATCTAGTAGCGTTTTGCGATATGAAAATTATAGTAGAGATGGAAGAAATGTTGAGAAACCCTTGTCCATTGCATAGGATTATCGTTTGCCAATAACACAGGGCTGAAAAATTTGAGTCACTGAAAATTGTGTGCAAGTTTTTGGCTAATCCTAAAAGTATTTGTTGTGCTGATTACAAAAATGACTACGATTTTTCTTTAAGACGTAAGGGCTTTTCGCAAAATGGATGTGAAGATATGGGGGAAAACTGTCCATTCACATGTATTTTAATGAAAATTTTGTTTTATTAAACAAATTTAAAATATCCTTTTTTATGTACAAAAAGTGTTATTTATCCAAGTTCTTATAGTGCTTATATTGTCTTTTTCTTTTTCCTTCAAAGCTTCGTTTGGTGCATTTTCTTCTATAAACAGCTTTGCGGGTCTGCTATGGCAGCATCCAAGAGTAATCTACCATCAAAGTGACGTTTCATCTCCCCTGATATCGTTATTCCATCTCATTTATGTCTTGGTGGAGTCTTTTTCCTTGTTCCCCACTCTAATGGCTCCAAGGTTTTCAAGAAAGTATTCCAAGCGATAGATCAGAAAGTGACCCTTCTAGTTTATTTTCTGTGTGAACAACCTAATGATTTGAATTTTTCTGGTATGCTTTGTACTATTTGTTTTCATTTGGTGGGTTTTAGTTGTCCCCCAAGCTTCTTTACAAAACTTCCTTAAAAACGTTTCAATCCTCTCTCTCAAGAGTTTCTATTTTTGTTACGAACTGATTGTCTTTTAGGAGCTTTTTTAAATGTCTTGTCCGACAAAATATGATTTCTTTCAGCTTGACAGCTGTCAATTCCGTAAACTTTTTACACAGATATATAAAACACCCTCCTTCTTTTGGCAAAGCTTTTACAAACTGCTTCATAAGTCCACGTTTGGTATGAAGAGGAGGTAAGGCTTTTTTGGGACCAACCATTTTCCGGAATTGACAGATGCCAAACTGAACGAAAGAGTTTTTGTCGGACGAGACACTTGAAAACTCCTAAAAGACAATGAGTTCGTAACAAAAATGGAAACTGTTGAAAGAGAGGATTGCAATGCTTTTAAGGAAAGTTTTCTAAAGCCGTTTGGGGGGGGGGAGCTACGGTTTCCCGGTTTTAAAGCAACCCTGCTTGGCAGCTGTTTTTCGATTCAGTCATGATCTTTTAGGAGATTTCAAATGTCTATCCAATAAAAATGCATTCTTTCAGTTTAGCATCTGGCAATTCCGGTAACAAGCATTCCGATTAAGGCAGTGTGAACAAGGCTTTACCCATCATAATGTTTTTTTTTTATTGCAAACACAATCCTTTTACAGTAAGTTTATCAAATGATAGTACATTTAGTACAACAAAGGAGATAAAATTTAATTAACTATTTTATACGTAAAAACATGGGACTTTAACAGTTCGTGAAATTAAATTCTTATTTTGGTAAGATGTATGAGATAGAATATCTTTACTATTTTTATTGAAATCAGCACCAAAAAATTTATGAAAAAGTCTGAATATTTTTCAGATAATTTTTCCATCGCAGACCTGTATAATCTGCTGCATCATTATAAAACGGCAGGATGGACAATGAAATATGCTATATCAAATCTAAAAGCTGATGTATGCGAATCATTAATGAAAAGAGCCGGTGTGTACTCAGAAAATATAGCTTCGTAAGTTTACAAACTTTATCACGTCCTATCGTAAACACTTTCAGTTGTGAAGACCATTTATTGAGGAGAAGCAAATTAGATGACGAAAAGGAAGAATAAATTTTGGCCAGTTTGAAAGAAATCATCTTCTACTGATATTTCAGAATAACCTAATTAACATATGAAACACTTGAAGTTGAAATCTAAGAGCCTCGACTTAATTTCGTTTTGAATTAAATAAGTTGTAAATCCTCTTTCAGTTTTTTTTTCAGTTGGCATAATATGATGCGACAAAAGCGTCCAGATTTTGGAATGCCAATTATACAAAAACTCTTGAAATTCATTGTCATCAAAGTATGCCGTATTTTTTTCAGGTCGAGTGGATGGGAAAGTATTGAGCTCCAAATTTCTTGGAAAACCATGTCTGTACCGTAGAAAAACGGAAATCAAATTTGACTTATCACGTCGCAAATACTTTCAAGGATGTGAAATTTCAGTTCAGATTGTTTATTCTTTAAAAAAAAAACTTGGGAAAATATTGTCCATTATAAAACACGGTTCTGTAAGTAATAAGGAGAGGTACCAGCTGTCGAATATTCAGAGGTGCGGGCTCTTGGGAAATCTGCCGAGTTACGCAAGAATTCGGATCCCACAGTTTATGGTAGTATTTCTATCCAACAGCGCGAGTTGTGTACCTCCTGTGGTTTTAGTGGCTTTAAATTTGGAATACGCTAGTCTTGCATTTTTGAAAGGTCATGAAACTGCTAAATCTCAAAATAAATTTTAAAAAATTGAGAAAGTTCTGCGGTCGAAGACGTGAAAAGAATCCACAATGAATTAGGGTGGGGTCGGTCCACTAGTAAAAGGCCAGAGAACATGGAGTTAGATTCAAATTTATTTTCCATGCGATTCACCTAGGCATAATTTGCTTTCGGAATGTATTTTTTTCAGAGTTAGTTTAAAATTTACGAGGATTAAGGCCCACCGTACAGGAAGGTCAGCTTATCTGTTTCACATTTTCACAGGGATATTCCATGTGAAAGGAGACATGGGTGGGTTTACAGTTTTCGATCGTGTTCTCCATATTGGAGGCACCCACTGGAATATGTCCAAAACCAACGAAAACCAATATCCGGACTATCATTCAGCTATCCATTAGAGCATGGAACTTGTCGTTCACTGTTTTATTATGACACTTTGTTCTCGCAATACGATTGTAAGAGCTTTTTGTTCGCATATTTCCCCCTTTCAAACCGAAAGCAATAACTCACCAGTCACCGGGAAGGCCAAGATCTTCTACGTGGAATCATTTGTTCAATAGTGAAACAAGGCTGAAAATGAGAGATTAAACAGGAAGAATATCACTTAACACTTTCCCGTGTTGCATGACTTGATGTTCAGTGAAGAAAATCTGAGAGTGAGAAAGTGAAACAAAATTTCATCCGCAGTCGTTAATTAACGCCTTAAAGTCTAAGTCTTTATGATGCTTCATATTATGTAAATTATTATCAGCGATTATTAGCAAACTGCTGAATGAAGGTCTCCCCAAGTTTCTTTCTGTCTTGAGCTAGTGTCTTCCTTGTCACTCCGACATGGTTTTGAATTTTATAAACCCACGTCTCACATGGTCTTCTTCTGGGCCTTTTGCTGTTTCTTGAAGTCCAGTGTACTATTTCAGTTGTCGGACAGTGGTCAGTTCTTCTAGCAATATGTCCAGCCCATTGCCATTTCATGGAGTTTAATTTGATCATGATATCATGAACTCCTGCCATTTTCTTTCCATGCGTTCTTCCCTCTGTCCTTCCTGGTAATGCCAAGCATCCACCTCTTCATGCTTCATTCCGCAGTTTGCAGACTCTGGATGTCTTTTTTCAGTAAAGCTCAACGTCTCTTCTTATCAGTAAGTAAGAACTCGGTCCTCCGGTGATCCTTAGATCCATATATATATAAAAATAATGCAAAACCCGAAGCAATATATATATTTTTTAAATTAGGATGAAAAAACACAACATAAGTCCGAGAACAAAACTCAGAAAAACAAAACAAACCCTGAACGCCCGAAGCAAACGAGCTCCGGAGTAAGCAAAAAACAAAAAACAAAAACAAAATAAAAGAAAACCAGAAGAACATAGGGAGAGAAGATCAATGACTGATTCTCTTATTTCTTATTTATTTTGTGTTTTTTCCTTCTAATTTAAAAAAAAAGTTTTTTCTTGCTTCGGGTTTTACATTATTTTTGTATTTTGGTTTGAACTTTCTTATATGCAGCCTTTGGCGCTTTAGGATTTCGAAGTTGTTTTTCGTTTGGGGCCTCTTGTTGGTTTTATATATATATATATATATATATATATATATATCACCATCAACCATTATCAATCCACTGCTGGATGAAGGCCTCCCCATGTTTCTTCCACAACGGTCTGTCTTGCGCCAGTCTTCTCCATGTTACTTCCGCATGTTTTCGAATTTCATCCATCGATCTCCCATGTGGTCTTCTTCTGGGCCATTTCCTGTCCCTTGGAATGCAGTCTAGAATTTCGGTTGTCCATCGGTGGTCCATTCTTGTAATAACATGTCCAGCCCATTGCCATTTCACGGAGTTTACTCTGATCATGATGTCTTCCCTCTTGTCATTTTCCTTATCCTTGTCATTTTCCTTAGCTCTTGTCATTTTTATTCCTTATCTCTTGTTATTTTTCCCCTTATCTCTTGTCATTTTCCTTATCGCTCAGTGACGTGGACCTTAACTACACAGACATATACAGAGGTTCTAGACAACGGAAAAAGCATGGAGAGGTGTAACGAGCAAAATATAACAAGACAAACTCGTGGATCGGAAAATGACAAGAGTGAATGACATCATGATCAAAGTAAAATTCATGAATAGGTAATGGACTCGACATATTGCTAGAAAAACTGAGCACTTATGGACAACTGAAGTATTAGACTAGACACCGAAGGACAGAAAAAGACAGAGAAGAAGACCACATGGTAGACGGGTCGATGAAATTTGAAAGTATACTGGAGTGGCACGGAAGAGACTCCTCTAAGACAGATAATTGTGGGAGAAACTTGGGAAGACCTTCGTCCTGCAGCAGACTGATAATGCTTGACGATGATGCTGATGACGTATTTCTTACTGCAGAAAAACATATATTTTAAAATCGTAAAATGACTTCATTTTGCAAGGAAGTTTTTAAAAATAGTTTTGGTGTATTACTTCGTGTTTACAACTGCGCCGTAATTTTCAGCGAACCTTTTCATTTCTGTTGCGCAATAATATGAGAAAATATTTAATATACACGCTATTCTAAATTTTCGTGTCTCTGATTTTGGAAAACGTTTTGTACATGAAAATTACCGAACAATTATTCTTCAGAAATACATAGAACAACTACAGGAATTATTAACACGGCAATCAGAATAACCTAGTTTATTGTTACCATGTAAAGAAACATCACATCAGAAAACCAGAAAATTGCATCGTCCTGAAGCGGGAATCGAACTCGTATCTCCGTTCGAGTATGCTATCAGTCACAACATCAAAAACAACGAAGTTCCAAGTATCTCGAACGAAAGCACTGAGTTCGCATTCGATTCCTTTTCCCGAGCGATCAAATTTTCAAGTTATTGCCGCGTTAATAATCTTGTTGTATACGTGTTTCCGCGTAACATGCCTAACAAAAAACATACAATATTACACTTTTTCTTGTTTTGCGTTTTGATCGTTTTATTTGATTTAAATCAAGCATTTATTCATGTCAGAAAAGGAAGTAAGGGAGAAAATTAGAGTTCCTCATATAGGAAAAAAGTCGCTTGTTAATACGGAAATACAAACAAACTACCGAAATACTTTCATGCTCTGAGGGTGATTAAGAATCTAGTTCAGAATTATTTCATTATCAGAAAACAAGTCGTTGCACTGAAGTTTGTAATTCTCCTATCAAGATTTAGACATCAGTTTTCATCATCTGCGATGATAACAACGCAAAGATTATTGCAAAGTTTCAGTTCCAATAAAACTTATACACGTAATGCAATTAAACCTCCGAATAGCGGTTACTACTTGGACCAGGGAAACAGTGACTGTTGCTGGGAGGTGACTGTTGTTCGGAGGCTAAGTTTACAGAATTACAGTGATAATTCCCTATTGAAGGCATATCAATCTCTTATTTTCTTGAATTCTTGTTTGTGTAACCTCATCAGGGTTTTTGTGAATCCGAGGAACCCAGCCTCGGTTTCGATATGATCTTCTAATGAAACTCTATTGAAAAATCTCTTTACTCCTATCTGTCGCTTCCCCCCCTCTCTTTTACTACTTCGTTGCGTTTGTACAAAAGCTGAATAAATGTATAAAGCTTATACACAAACAACAACAACAACAACAACAAAGAAAAACTGCTGCAGTACTTTCCCCAAGTGCTGAATGAAACCCAATATAAAAATTAAATAACTAAATCATGGTGTTGAGTGTTTTAGTATTTATTTGTAAGCACATCCCTACAGATGGTATATCTATATAGTTACAGGAATTGATATAGTGGTATTTACATTGCCAAGTGATATTTACAGTCTTGCAAAACATGCTATACGAAACAAATTATGACATTACGTTAAAAATATCCGGACATTCTTATTTTTTTCTTGATTGGGGGTTTAACGACCACCATGAGCAACTCAGTGGGCTATAAGCAGTCGCCCGTTCCTAATATAGGGCCACTGGTTCCAGGGAAGGGAGAGAGCCAGTGCCGTAAGACAAACTACATCCATGCCTTACCGGGATTCGAACCCGGACCTATCTTGGACGAATGATCAGAAGCCATCGCTTAGACCACTGCGCCACCGGATCGGCGGACGTTCTCCGTGGGGATATCAGCTATATAAACACCAGTCGATTTGTAAAAAAGGCGTGTAAGAATTATTTTTTGAACTTTCTCGATTTAATTTACTAGAGTTACGAGGCTAGGGCTCTAAATGATCGTCGCATACTCCAGTGAGGATCTGACCGTAGTATCAAAAATGCGAATAAGTGTCTGAGGATTCGAAAAATGCTTGGAATGTCACATGATAAATCCAAGATTTCTATACGCTGTACGTACAATTCTTTTTATATGAATTTTGAAGCCCATGTTGGAATCAAATGTGACTCCCAAGTCTTGGACATCGTTTGTCCAGATAAGAAAATAATCGCCAGCTTTGTAGAAAAAAAAAAAGTTCAAGAAAGCGGTGTTTAACATGTGATCTTAAACAGCCCTTAGAAATAGCAAGCTATAGTGCGTTGCATAAATATAGAGACAGAACAAATTCTCGAATAAAAAAGAAACAACAACGAGCTGAAATGTACTTCTCATACTTATAGGAAAAATAGCATAGGACACACAGCTACACAATAGTTTGACGGAAACATGACAATTCCAACGCAAAGTACAAGAAAAAAAAACAGAAATGCGCTGTATCAAAAATATAAATATTTACTTCTGTAGTTATGAGCACCTCCGGTACGAATAGTGGAGCCATTGTTCTGTATAACACTGAAAACCCGATTGGGCATGCTGTCCACCAAGTGATGTAAGTGTTCTGGACGGATTGTGTATCAGCTTCGTTGAATCTGTTCTTTCAATGCCACCACACTTGAGAACTGCCGTCCATTCGCATACACATCACGAGCTAGGATACCCTCAGAGGTTCTCGATAGGGTTCAGATCTGGACTGAGTGCTGGCCAATCCATTACGGTCACATGATGAGTGTTAAACCAGCTTTTTGTTGATGTAGACCGATGGATAGAGGCATTGTCTTGCTGGAACAGATAATCAACACCCGCTAGAGTTTCGGCAAACGGTAGAAGGTGGCTGCTGAGTATGTCCTGATACGTTTCGGAGTTTTGCCTGCCTTGTTCGCTACAGGCAATCCATTTGCTTTCAGTCTCCAAATCTTCTGCACCTCCTCACCAGAAAGTTGACTGTTGCGTGGCATTTCGGCAAATGAATATCTGAAGGCAGGTCCGCTGTCTTTTGTAGGCTGGACAGAATTACGGCCCATGCGCTTGCGTACAACATGCTAGTTTGTTCATCTCATTTGCATGTGGCTACTTTACATAGTTGTCTTTATATTTATGAGACACCTAAAATTACACTAGTTCACTTTGTGATGCTCTTTTCACACAATCCGGTCATCTCGACGGATCGAAACGTTTGTTATAGGGTTATATCTAATTAGGTACCACTTCAGCTTCCTACCTATATTCGCATTGCGTTCACTGCGCAAAGTCGACGGTCTCTATATTTATGCGACGCATCTTATGAGGTTAAGGTTAGAGTACGCTATAGGAGAGGAGAAAAAATGTTAGACAGTGAAGTGTAACTTCACATTTAGCTGAACACGCTCCGGAAAGCGGGAACTCCCAGAGAAGAAACCAAGAGATACCGCTGCCCCAACGGACAACAACATTCCAAGCACAATCAGCCACCCTCGCAGACCCCGGGGGCGACTGAAACATACGCGGGAGCTGGAGCTTAACTCTCGTAGAACTAAACTTTAAATCACTTTTTTTTTCATTTAAGCACTCTTTCTTTAGGCAGATTCTCTATTCCTATTTTATTCCTCTTGCCGAAGTACCAAAGGAACAATGTGAAATCCTAAGGAACAAGGTGTTCGTCAGATCTGCTCTGCACCTATCTCGGGTGTTCGTTCAACGATGTTAAGAAGTTTCGTTGCTTAGAGGTTATCGTTAATGTTAATCCTAAGGAAGCTGTTATGTACCAATCAAAATTTGTCGTTGTTCGGAGGTGTCCGTTAACGAAGGTTTTACTGTATTTCTATTACTGTTTGAATTTTTTATATTTACAAATTCTGAAAATCAGTTGAAATTATTCCTTGTAAAAAAAATTACGTGTATAATTTTTCGGACATGTAAGGTATATCGTGCGAAAATACATACATTTGCATCCAAGATATATTCCTTAATTTTTTGAGTTGATTTTATGTTACGCGCTAACGCTTGACAGTGCGTTTCTGTTGACTTGATCTAAGTTTTAAGAATATAAAGATGTTTGAAATAGTTGAATTAATTCATCCCTAAAACAATTTGCTTCTAAATTTCAAAAATCCGTAAGTCATCAAATTTTAAAGTTATCTTCACTCTTGTATCTAAGAAGATTTACTCTGCAAAATAGAACCTAATTCCTGACACAAATTCTTGGGGAATCTATAGCATTTAGTGTCAATGTGGTCTGTCATATAGAGACCAGACACGGAGATCGCTTAAATTCATGTTAAAAGAACACCAGTCATACATTAAAAAGTGTGAAATCAAAACTTTTTCCATATCCCAGCACTGTTTGGAAAATAACCACCAATTTCTGTTTATATATTTCAAAACCGTAATAATCTAGTAAATGATTTATCTTCATCTCCATACCTATCAACCGCATGGAAAGCAGTCATCACTCTTCAATCTCATATCCGCACGAGGCGTTCGACGCGTGAAACTGGCAACATCGTCAGAAGCAAGAAATGAAAACGTTTAGTCCCTGAACCATAGCTTTCAGCGAAACTACAGTAGACTTCAAATTATGAAAATTGCACTCATAAACGTTGTTTTCTGAATTAAGTGCAATAAAAAAGTGATTAAACATTCAGTGACTTTATGGACACACTGCATAAGAAAAACCTAAAGTTTGGTGTATTACGACACAAACATTTTTTGTCAAAGTCGATATGTCGACAGGAAATTTACGATAAAAAACTTCCCGATACGCATTTCACCTCAGGCGATTGAACATATTTTTTATTCTGATTCATGATAAGAAAAAGCACAAAATAACATGAAGCACCAAGCACACACACACTTGGCGCCTGAAGAACAAAGTGTTCAGGATAAACTAATATTTGAGAGAGAAGGAAAGATAAGAAAATAGTTTATGTTTGCATACAATTTACAAATATCACTAGGGACTTACCTGCCCAAACGGAGTAATACTCCTGTGGAGATAAAGCGTCCAGAGATATCTTCCCGCGTGTGCGGCCGCAGTTTTCGTACCAGCCGTGAGAAGGTGAGTCACGTGGTCTTCTCCATCACAACCATCTGCGCTTGCTTACTACTAGGTGGTGGTTGTCTTGGAAACGATTCTTGGGGCGACAAGATTTCCGTGGCATAAATGAAGATTTTGAAATTCTAAAAGCGCTAATACCTACATCCGAAAATTAGAAGAAATGTCACAAGCTGTGAATCACAAAAGACGAGAAAACAAATGAAGCACATCACGCTTTAAGCAGTCATTTCTCCGGAGTGGTGCAGACAGCGGGTTCGAACCTTAGATAAAACATAAAAGCTGTGTTCACTATTAGCTCACCATGTTTTTCTCTCGTACCTGGAGACACTATCCCTAAATAATAACCAGGCGAATTTTACTAGATTTGAATACTGGTGAATGTCGTTATTATTATTATTTTTTTATTGGAGGTTTAACGATCACCGTGAGCAACTCAATAGGCTATAAGCAATCGCCCGTCCCTAATTTAGGGTCACTGGTTCCAGGGAAGGGAGAGAGCCAGTGCTGTAAGACAAACACAACATCCATGCCTCACCGGAATTCGAACCCGGACCCCGTTCGGACGAATGATCAGAGGCCATCGCTTAGACCACTGCGCCACCGGGGCGGCAGAATGTCGTTATCACCAACTTCATTAAAAAATAAACTAAAATAAAAACCGCAGCCTATGCTTGTTCCCAAACATAAACGTTCCCGAGTTGTGCGATTTTTTTTGCAATTTCATTTTACGTCTAATTAAAGGAACGTTAGAAACATGCATATTTTTTAAATATTGAGGCCCCCACCACAGCAGAATAGAACCACCCACAGGTGTTGCGGGTATTACGTCACAGAGTTACTATAAATTAGCTAGCACGTGTGTGAAGGTTCAGGCGTGGTTTGTTTGGACGTAACGTGGCTTGCAAAGGAAATATGCAGACGCCCGATCTGGGAGTCATCTTCCTGTATGAACTTAAACTGGGCCATTCTGCAGAAATTGGGTAAGGTAAAAATACTAGACATGTGGCTGCCGCATGAGTTAACAAAGCGTTTGGAGAGAATACAGCCAACGAACGAACCATTCGGCGACGATTTGTGAAGTTTCGAAGCGTAGATGCAGACCTGCAAAGCGTAGCACCTGGTCACCGAACCTGCTGCTGTTTCTGACGATGTTCTGTTACGTGTGGTTGAAGCTGACCCCCGAAAAACGTGTCGTGAGATAGCGGCAGAGGTTGGTGTCTACACACGACAGTTGTTTGGCGTCTAGCTGCGCTGGATAAGTCAAAAAGCTGGACATGTGGCTGCAGCATGAGTAGACAACTGCCAACAAGAGTAGGCGTTTGGATGTCTGCACATCGCTGCTGGCCAGGAATAAACAGGAGCCTCTACTGCATCGAATTGTCACCTGCGACGCGAAGTGGGTCCTTTATGATAATCGGAAACGTGCTGCACAATAGTTAAGCAAAGCACAGCCTGCTGGACGGCATCCTAAGCCACCCCTACACACCAAGAAGGTGATGCTCCTTCTGTGGTGGGTCCACAGCCGGGAAAATTCATCGGAGTTTCTTGGCAAGATGCCAAACCATCACTGCAGAACGTTATTGTGTTGAGTTTCACCAGATGCACCGGAAATTGTTGCAGAAACTACCGGCTTTGGTCAACAGACATGGTGTTCTTCTGCTCCAGGACAATGCCCCGCCCTCATGTCGCACAACGAACGATGCTGACCCTAAGTGCCTTGGGCTACGAAGCACTACCTCATCCCGTTTATTCCAGGACTTGTCTCCGCCTGGATCCCTTCCTTTCCGGAAAACAGTTCACGACAGACAACGAGGTTCAACGTGCAGTTGATGACTTCTTCGTGTCCCAGCCACAAAACCTTTTTTGTTCCGGGATCATGGCCTTGCCGGGCAGATGGCAGCTATGTGTCGATGCAGAGGCGGATTATTTAGCCTATGTAATTTGTCCTACTTTTCCGTTCTCGCCGTCCACGTGTGCTTGTCCTGTGTCGGATATTTCATTCGCACCAACACAATGCACCGAACAGCCTAAACATTACGACCTCCTGCCTAATATGGTCTTGATCCTCCACATGCCACCGAAACAGCTCTTACTCGGCAAAGAATGTTTGCTACAAGATTTCTAAAGGTGTTTTGTGGTATCTGGTACCAACACGTTACTCCAGATCCTTTAACTCTGGTAAGTTCTGCCGCAGATCAGATTTGCTGTTCCAACGCAAACTACAAATGTTCGATTGGATAGATATCTGGGAAATTCGTTGGCCAGGGCAATACATAGAAGTCTTGCTGACGTTCCGCACCCCATTCTCGAATAATCCGGGAGGCGTGGTATGGCCCGCTATCCTCCTGAAAGAAGGTACTATTACAGGGGAGTACCATTGCTAACAAAGGTATGCTGTATGTGCTTTTGCATTACGATTTTGGCCGCGCACAACTTGCTGGCCGCGCACAACCTGCTGGCCACCCCATAAAGCAGCGGTTTTTGGAGCTCCGGCTTCTGGCCGTTTGTGCGAATGGGCCCTAGTTCGAGGCTTGATTGAGGCATGATTGGTGCATCGTTTTTGCTGGCGTCGGCCCTGTTCATTCCTTGAGGCACAAAACTAGGAGCAGGAGGCAGACCATAGCCTTCAGATTAGCTCAATGTGGTCGTTAAACTCCGAAATAAAACAAAGCAAAAACGAAAGAAAGAAGCAAAACAGCGTATTTTGTTTCTGTGCGCATCATATACGAAGATTAAATATGTTTACTGCATAAAGACGAAAATCAAATTTGGATACAAAATATAGTCTTTAGTAATATCAGACTCCTGTTAGGAGTATTTCTTTTTCAAACATCAAATGTAATTGCTATAACTCTTCTCAGATTTACGGGCACTAAATCCAGCGAACACATGACAAACATGACGTCCAGTTGATGGAATCCAGTGGGGGAATGCTGGAATCTGACCTTCCGACTGTATTGCGGGAATTACAAAGCTTCTGCAAAATGAAACGATAAGTATTAATAATGAAACGAATATGGCGTATTAAATCCGTTTAGTTTTGTGGTGTTGTCAACACAAAGATTTGCCGAGCTTTCGCACTCCACTGGGATGCTTTTCAAGGCAATGTTAGACGTAAAAATGCGAATCTTTGTGTTGACTACACCACAAAGGTAAACGGATTTAATACGCTATATGCGCTTTATTATTATTCATGTCTGATATATTTAAAATAAAGTTACGGTAAGTATTCTTTACCAGCGGCTTACACACGACAAGGGAAATAGTAATATCTGTTTTTCTTTTATAAAAAACTAGAATAAAAAATAAAAATACAAAGCATGGGTTTGATTATCTTCATTCCACGAATAGGTCGCTGAATACCCATTTGTCCCGTAGCGTGATCCTTACAATATTCATTCTGTGTCCATTAATATAATGGCGCTGTTTCTCCGCTGGATGATTCATCAAAAAGAGCCAGCTGCTCATCTAAAGACACGTTTCTTGCAGTGAAGTGGATTTTATCCAAAAAATGAGCAGGTCAATTCAAACTTACTGTACGAGGGAGGATCCAAAAGTAACGCACAACAATTTCTTTCTCTTTGTAGGTTGCAAGTAACAGGTTGCTCTTTAGCAGACAACGAGTTTGAATATCACGCTACAGAAGGGTTTGGCTGGATCAGGTGTCGCCGTGGAGGAAGACAGTGTGAACGACGGCACAAAGATGTTAGCGTCGTCTACGAATGAAGAGCAACGCGATGTAGTCCGATTTTTGTGGGCTAAACGTAAAACTCCGTTTTAAATTCACAAAGAAATAGTCGAAGTGTATTGTGGTGATTGTCTGGACCGAAGCATCGTCTCCAGATGGTGCAGTTTCTTTGCAGAGAGAGACAAGACAATCTTTTCGATTCGCCACTTTCCGGTTGACACGTAACCGCGTCATCACCTGCCGCTGTGAGAGGCATTCAACATGCAATTTTGAGTACTCGGGAGATCCATCTGCGCACATCGGCACAGAAGGTCAGCATTTCGTGCGGTATAGCGTACGATATTGAGCATTACAAATTGCAATTTCGCAAGGTCAGTGCGCGACGGTTGCCGAAGAACTTGACAGACTACCAGAAGTGACAGGTGTAATGACGAGTGATGGGTCCTGGGCGTACCGGTACACTCCCGAAATAAAGAAGGCCATTACGGTGCGGAAACAGTCCGACTCCCCGCTCCGCACGAATGATTTAAGCAAAAAATAAAAGTAGGCATACAATAAGCAAAAATATAAGCATACTAGAAATCTTCATATACAGTGATTGAGCACTTTTAAAATTTAATACCTGCAAGAAAATTTAAAGAAATCAGATTTTAACACAGATGCACCACACATCTCTAGAATTCAGCATAATGGATATTTTCCGCAATAAGAAAATGTATTCCCGTGAGAATCGTCGCTTGCCAACAGACCCAGTGTGAGTTGTTTACTACGTATTTTGTCAAAAATGGCTGCCATCAACCTAGAAACTTGTTTTGTAGATGCATATGCAGTTTTTCTGGAAGGGGCAACCAATTATTTTTCCTGACTGATTGGTGGGAACGGACCTAGTTATCCTGTTATAAGTAAGAATGAATGCAAGTTAGATAATGGGAGTTTACCCTCACTGAAAGCACACAGTGCCCTCCTACAGACTTTCCGTAGACATAATTTCTGGTTGGGGTTTATTAGAGCACAGGAACTTTTCTTAGCGACACTCTGCGGTAGGCAGTACGACCATCAAGGAATGATATCTTAACCATACCCTCCAGCAAAGTGTATGACCAATTAGAAAATACCTGTATCAGTCCTCAAGAGATGATTGAGACCATCCAGAAAGTATTCACAGCCTTTCTCTGACGAAGACCATAATCCTCCCTAAGAATCATTCACAACCATTTTCCCCGGTGGAGTGTATGGCCCCAGAGAATCCCGTAGCCATATTCTTCGGCGGTGAGTATGACCCACTAAGTACCATCCTATACGTATTCCTTACTGAAGAGTTTGACTCTCGAGAACCGTCCGTGACTATATTCTCCGGACGAGCGTATGACATCCAAGTACCAATCGTATTCGCCCGGTGAGTGTATGAACACCGAGAACAATTAGTGGCCATTATTCGACGGAAAGTATGACCCTTCCCAGGAACCCTCTGTTATCATATTCTCCGGTGGCCCATCCAGAACCATCCGTTTCCAAATTCTCCGGTACCATCCGTAGCCATATTACCCAGTTGGGAGAATGATCTTCGAGAACTACCCGCAGCTTAACGAGGATCGTAAGCGACTCTGTCGGGATTATAATTAGTCGCTTGTTCGTAATTAGGCTCAAGGGAAGGGAGAAAGCCAGTGCCGTAAGACAAACACAATATCCATGCCCTACCGAGGTCCGAACTAGGACTCATCTCGGACATATGATGAGAACCCAGCGCTTGGACCATTGAGCCCAGGGAAAGCATAGTCATATTCCATATTCTCCAGTGAAGAAAGTGCCCCCCCCCTTCCCCCGGAAGACCATACCTAGCCATATTCTCAGTTGAAAACATTAGCCAGAGCCTTCGTAGTAACGTCCGAGGGTAAGTTCCATCGTCAAACTGGATCGTAGATGGACTCATATCACTTTTCATAATTTCCACAAATGTTCTATTTTTATAATTTTTCAACCAATTTCCAGTTGGAGCTTTAGAGTCTAACTGCCAGATCTCTGGGAATAATAAATGTAGGACCATGCCAAAATAACCATTTGAAATGGAAATAGGAAAAACGAAAAGAGAATAGAACGAAGCACGAAATCAAACTAGCATGAAAACAGTGTCATTTTGTTGTAATATAGTGCTCTTAATGGAGCTGCTGACAGTGCTGTCCTCCTGGTTCTGATCTTAGTGGAAGGAGCCAGAAGAACCATGACATAGTGTACCGAATGTCGTGCAAAAGTGAAGACGAGAGGAATGGTAGGTTTCTTACACGCAGAAGTATTGAAAGAGAGTTTTATTTATTGCAGGAAGATTATCTAGAAAAACGGTCGTACTGTTGCAATAATCTTCAAAACACCTGCAATCATTTTCAAATATCAGAAGTTTCTCTGCAAAGGGGTTTGAAGTTTGTTTCTAACGCTACAAGCCAGACCTCAGATTTCAGAACTGCGTTTTGAAAAGCCAGCCCATCCACCTTATGTATGGGACCTGATTCTGAATGGTTTTCATACTTTCGGCCTACATGATGTGGAGCTTCAAAGTAAAAACTGTCGTTTCTACTGTAAAGTGCCAAAACCGATGCGCAAATGGTTGCGAGTGTAGAATAATACTATTCCTTGTTCCAACGAAACCCTTGTGTTGATCAAATTGGGCGAAACTATACAATTAAGATAAAAGTAAGCACACAGGACAAAACATTAGTCACCCCTGGCAGAACTTACCTAATAACGGGAGACGCACCCCTCTCGCCCCGAAAGAGGACCGGGGCAAAACTCTTACCTCGATAACAGAACAAATCCGGTGTGGTAGAGACTCTACGAGATTGTGGATGAATTAAACATTGATTTGCAGCAACTCGTGAGTCAAGTGGTCTCGAAGTTCCGCCAGATTACGTGGGTGTCTATTCCAGCGTTTCACCTTCTGTTCCGAATGATCCCATCGATTTTCAATAGGATTTAAATCTGGGGATTTCGCGGGTTGGTTGCGGTGAGAGAGTGTTGCTGATTATTTGTCGTGCCACTCAGACACAGTTTTAGCCCTGCGCACACGACAATTGTCGTTTTGAAAGACAGGAGTGGCAATGTGATACTTCTTCTGGAGATGTAGGGCAAAGAGCAACACTTTTTCAATCAGAATGTGGAGATACGCACTGGTTCAAATTCGTCGTCACTGCAACAAGAGGGCGCATTTTGTGGTAGGAAAAACATCCCCCAAACATCACAGAGCACCCTCCAGCTTGAACAACTATAACGAAGTAAATTTCTCCGTCATTTTTGGTCCACGCCGGGAATCGAACCCGTGTCCACTTATTCCGGAACAAGTCGCTCTACCAACTGAGCTACGTAGACGTTCGTTCTCGCTGCTATCTGCCTTTATGTCGTGTGCGTCCTGTGGGGCAGGCACGTCACATCTCCTTCCCCCGAATGAGGACCGGGGGCATGGCCCACGGGTCAGTCGTGACCATGAATCGTCGTAGGCAGACATCCGCTGAAGAACGTGCACTTGAGAACTCCCAGTCAATCTGGTGTGTGGAATGCAACGTCACTCACATTTCTTTTTCGAAGCGCTGAAGAAGGGATTCTCTTATTTTTCTTATCTCGTGGTGTGGAAGGAATATCACACCATTGCGAGATCTTTAACGGCCGGGTCATCCGGGAAGTTCGGGAGCCACTATAACGAAGTAAATTTCTCCGTCATTTTTGGTCCACGCCGGGGATCGAACCCGAGTCCACTTATTCCGGAACAAGTCGCTCTACCAACTGAGCTACGCAAACGTTCGTTCTGGCTGCTATCTGCCTTTATGTCGTACGCGTCCAGCGGGGCAGGCACATCACACAACACCTTCGACACAACCAGAATTAAACGCTTCATCGCGCCTGCGATGCCCTCGTGGCCTCCCATTATTGGAGTGCAAACAAAGACGAGACTCATCAGGCCAAATTCCTTGTTTCCAACCCGCCACAATTAAGGTTTGGGGCTTCTGATCCCATTGATAACGTGCGACTTTGTGACATGCTGTTAAAAGAGGCCTCTTCCGTGGTACTCTGCTCCAGATGTCCATCGCATGCAGTTCTCGTCGCAATGTCCTTTCGGAAATTGGTTGGAGTGGACTTTCCATTGACTGTTTGGAGCAATTGTCGCCTTGTTTGAAACCGATTTACAGTTACTAGGCGGCGATCCCTGTTAGTGAGAATGGTTTTCCGGTGACAGTTACATCGCCAATTTTCAGTTGACTGCAAACTACACCACTGTTTTTAAACCCGCTGGACAGTACGCTTCGGCACACCAACAAATTGGGCGACTTCATTCACTTTGTGCCCGTGCGCACGGCCAAACACGATGGCTCCTTTTGCCACTCAGTAACGTCTGTCTTACGACCCATATGACAGACTAAATTCAACACACACGTTGCCCTTCACCACTGCACGAGACAGAAATGATCCTGTAGACCACTCGGTGCTATTTATCTCCCTACAATGCTATCAGGGCGCCCTCTTTTCAACCGGTAACTTCCTGATGTCATTTCTGTAAGGGGTGACTAATTTTTTTCCGGTGTGCTTATGGACTTTAACGTACTAAAGTTAATATACCGTCTTCTTCAGTCTCTTTGAGCAACTACCCTGCTTCAAAAAGACATGTACAATTTATATTCCACCATGTAAGACTACATCAGTGGTGTTGAATATCACATTTTAGGAGTTTTTCACTTATGGGAAATCAATGATTTCGGTTTTTAATCATGCTCCACCTAAACGCGGTCTTGTTTCTAACACCTCCCAGATCCTACACTTTTTCCATGGGTACATGTGTTATTGCAGCCGAAAAACCTGTGTGCACTTTATGAAGGACAAGGCAAAACGTCTTCAGCATACACAGAAGAGCCAAAAAATTACGACCACCTGCCTAATATGGTCGTGATTCTCCACGTGCAGCTGAAATAGCTCATACCCGGCGAGGCGTGGATCCTACAAGATTTCTAAAGATCTCTTGAGGTATCTGGTACCAACATTCTAAAGATCTCTTGAGGTATCTGACACCAACATTCTAAAGAACTCTTGAGGTATCTGGTACCAACATTCTAAAGATCTCTTGAGGTATCTGGTACCAACATTCTAAAGACCTCTTGAGGTATCTGGTACCAACATTCTAAAGATCTCTTAAGGTATCTGGTACCAACATTCTAAAGATCTCTTAAGGTATCTGGTACCAATATTCTAAAGATCTCTTGAGATATCTGGTACCAACACGCTACCAGAAGATCCCTTAACTCTTGTTAGTTACGTGGTTGAGTCGCAGAGGATAGGATTTGCTGTTCCAACACAAAACACAGATGCTCGATTGGATTGATATCTGGGGAATTTGGAGGCGAGGGCAATACCTGGAAGTCTTCCTCATGTTTCGCGAACCATTCTCGAACAATCCGGATAGTGTGGCATGTCGAATTATTCTGCTGAAAGAAGGCACTAGTGGAGGAGAATACCGTTCCCATGAAAGGATGAAACTGGTCTGCAACGATGTTTAGATAGATTTTAGACGTCATTATTTCCTGTACATGAATGACTGGTCACAGGATTTTTCCCGCAGAACATTGCCTAAAGCATTACACTTCCTCCACCGACTCGTTTTCGTCCCACGGTGTATTCTAGGCCAACACTTCCACAGGTAAGCGACGCACACGTATCCAGCCGTCCACATAGTGCAACGGAAAATAGATTCATCGGACCAGACGACCTTCTTCTAATCATTGAAGGTCCAGTTTTGATACTCGCGCTCACATTAGAAGCGCTTTTGATGGTGAACCAAGCATAGTCTTTCGTAACCGTATGCGGCTACCCAGTTCCTTTTTCAACAGGGTTCGACGTACTGTGTGTTGTGACACATTATTATCATCACCAGCTTTTGTATTACAGGTGAGTTGCACCACAGTATGCCGTCTGTTGGCTTGTAACATACGGGATAGCCTTCGCTCACCCCCAGCACTGAGCCGTGGTCTGCCCACACCTTGCCACCGGTTTGTGGCTTTTATCTCCTCGGACCACTTTTTGAAGGTACTAACCACGGTTCACACTGGATACCCTACAAGCCTTGACGTCTCAGAAAGGCTCTGACCCTGTGATCTGGCCATTTACAATTTGACTTTTGTCAAATTCGCTTAAGTCGCTGCCTCTCCCATGTGAAGAACAAGAATAATACTAATTATGAGATCTAAGTATCATGTGATATTTAAACGTTTCATAACCTTCACACGCGCCGTCGCTTACCTGCGGTTATTTCGAATTGCACTAAAACATGCTGAGCTGGTCATGATACAGGGTAATTGAAAATGATAGACCCGATTACAAATGACAATACCTGGTTTATGAACGATACAGAGATCACATTGCTGCATAATAAAGAAGGGAGCTTAGAATTTTGTTTCCGTACCTTACAAATGTTCTATGTGACTCCCCTGGGTCATACGGACAACATTTAAATGGTGATCCATTTCAGGCCATACATTATGAAGCATGTCCGTAGTCACTGATGGCAGTGCCAGCTGAATGCGCATCTTCAGTTCTTGCAGTATTCTCGGCAAAGGTAGCACATACACATGGTCTTTGATATACCCCCACAAAAATAAGTCACAAGGGGTAAGGTCTGGAGACCTGGAGAGCAACTTGCAGAAAACCCCGTCGTCCTGTCCACAACGACCAATCCAACGGCTCGGAAGAATTACGTTCAAAAAGTGGCAAACGCGAATATTCCAATGTGGGGATGCTCCATCTCGCTGTAGGATGTAGTCCCCGGAATCGTCATCCAGTTGTGGAAGTAGCCATTGCTGAATTATATTTAGATAAACGTTACCTGTTACTGTATCTTCAATGAGATGCAGTAACAGGTATCGTTTATCTTCAATGTTACTGTATCTTCAAACAAGTTCCATAGACCTTCACACTGGAAATTGCGCAGAACACAATGACTTAAGGTCACTTTACTATATTACCATAGCGACACAGCAGCATGTTCCAATAAAATTCTCAACTTTCTTCTTCCTTGTGTAGGGATATCAGCTGTCTATTTATCTTCATAAACACATTACTGTCATTTGTAATCCGGGCAATCATTTTAAATTACCCTGTATTTTGGCTCTTCGATCTGTGTGACTGTTATACGAATATTCGCGTACATTGGGGTTTATTGTCTGTAACTGTCTTATCATAAAGGTTTAAAATCTTTTGGCCAGTGTGTGTGTGTGTGTGTGTGTGTGGCGCCTAACACGCGAATCCGATCACAGTGAATGTGAGGGGTAGGATAACTGTTTTCCACAGTTGACATCCTGTATTAAAATTAAAATTTTCGATTTTTGATTTTGTAATCCAAATATCAGTTCAATTTTCAAATCCGAATTTCGGTGTCTGAATACTGGAATTTTGAAATTTATATAGTCGGTTTTGAAATCCGGATATACGAAATATTCGGATACTGAAAATCTGGATGTCGAATAATAAAGCACCGGGATCTCAGATTTGAGCAACCCCGGTGGCCAAATGGTAAGAAGCGGTTGCTTCTACTTAGTCGTCCCGGGAAGGGGCCGGATTCGAATCGCGAGTGAGGCATGAATAGATGCTTGTTTTATGGTACTGGCTCTCTGGAACCAGTGACCCAAAACTGGGGACAGACGACGGCTTATAGCACATGTAATTGCTCACGGTGGTCTTTCAACCCCCAAACAAAACACTGAAAATGGTGGACAGCGCTGTTCGTAACGTGATAATGAAACCACATTGTAGCAGAAGTTGTGAAAACACAATTTTGTCGGTTGCGAGGCTCGAACTATCAGCCTCCTGCTCCGGAGCCGAATGCTTTCCCAATTATGCTACACCAACAAGGGCTTATCACTCTTACTTCCCATTTTGACATGTACGTCACCTCTGTAGTACGTCACATATATACCCTTCCCATTGAGGAAGGAGGAGGCACAAAATCGCATTCTTCTTCTCCGGAGCCGAATGGTTTCCCGATTAAGCTACACCGACAAGGGCTTATCACTGTTACTTGCCGTCTGGATATGTGCGTCACCTCTGTAGTACGGCACATATATCCCAGAAAGCCAGGAGCACGAAATTGCATTCTTCTGCTCCGGAGCCGAATGCTTTCCCAATTAAGCTGCACCGACAAGGGTTTATCACTGTTACTTGCCGTCTTGACATGTACATCACATCTGTGGTATGATAATATATCCCTCATCTTGAGAAAAGCGGGAGCACGAAATCACATGTTTCGGGTCTGCCACAAACTATACCTGGTGGCGCAGTGGTCTAAGGCGCTGGCCTCTGATCATTCGTCCGTAAGGGGTCCGGGTTCGAATCCCGGTCAGGCATGGATGTTGTGTTTGTCTTACGGCACTGGCTCTCTCCCTTCCCTGGAACCAGTGACCCTAAATTAGGGACGGGCGACTGCTTATAGCCCATTGAGTTGCTCACGGTGGTCGTTAAACCTCCAATCAAAAAAAAAAAAAAAAAAAAACTATACCTGCAGTAACTCCGTAGAAGAAGGAATTCATACTAATTCCAGACCATGTGTGGAAGAAGCGTCACACATTTTTTGAAGCGAAGAAGGAATTCTCATTAATTCCAAGCGATGTGTGGAACGAACATCACATATTTTTCGAAGAACCCAAAGGCCAGTAGAACTATTTCCACAACCATCCGCCAACGTGGAAACACAAATCTGCCGTAGTGGGGATCAAACCCGCATTCTTCTGCCCCGGAGTCGAATGCTTCCTCGATTAAGCTACACCGACGGAATTTGTCGCTGCTACTTTGGCGTCTTGGCATGTGCTTCACCTCTGTGGTACGTTAGAAAGTGTACTAAGTGGAAAAGTATATGAAAAGTAGTAGTATATAAAATATTTTTTCTTTCCTGTTTTGGTGTTTACTTTAAACCGCTTTTGCTCTTTTCCACCTGGAATTTAATTACGGTTATAAAATGTATCCTTAATAATGAATATTATGTCTTCTGGTTAAGGAAGAGTTAATGCTTCAGTTAAAGTTGGTTTTAATTCTGTCCGTAATAACATCGCATTAGCATTTGCTCAACAAGACATTCTGAAGCTCTACACAATAGCGGAAGAGAAATGCTTAATCTCAATATGTTCATCCAAAGCCAGCAACATCAGATGTTGCAGTGTACATTGTAGTTGATTTGCGAAATTCTCAATTAAAGGGAAATGCGAGGAAGAGCTTCTGTTTCACCTGAACTGCTGATGATGAAGAGGAGGAGATTTCCGAGGGTGAGCTTAATTACACTGAGCTTCCGCGTTACTTACCGAGATTTACATTGTGCTTTGAAAACATATTCTCACAATGTATAGAGGTAAGTAACTGTTTTCCTGATTTTAAGACTCAGCGCAAATATTTACTTCTTCAAATATCTCGTTCGTTGCTCAGCTAAGAAGCAGATTAGGATGTAATTTAATGACCGCGGGGAATTCAAAGCGACGAAAGCTGGTCATTTTCATTTTGTGTTGCATTATTATGTCCAGCACCGAAATTTATCTGCAGGAGAGGTATGCTTTAATCAACTCTCTCCACTAGTTCACCGCACGCAAGGAATTTGTCGTCATGTTTCCCGAGATAGTTTACTTTCGTTGTTGTTGGCTTTGTGGCATGTGGATGATCAAAATAATTAAGATGGGAAGTGCAGATCTCGTACAATGACTAAAATGTTTATTGGTATGCTTTCATAAATTATATATGGAATGGGACAATTATAATGAGTATAACAATTAAGCACAGAAATATGTATTTCTTTACTAAATAGCGAGCTTGTAGAGCGTAAACTAGTGAATCTATTTCTTCCAGGATAGAAACATATACCTGATTTTAGGCAAAACCTAAAAAATTGATATTTAATAACATCAGTTATTTTTCGGCCCCGTATATGTTCCTCCGAGCTTTCACTTAGTAACAAAGCTGCTGCCTTGTTTTTTTTCTTTGTGTGCCCAAAGTGTTAGCGAAAGGTGAAAATTTCTCCCTTTCTAGCTCAGTTCCGATGAAGGTCGGAGGTCAAAATAAGCAAACAACTGCGAATTTGTGCCATCAGCGGACGGATATGTTCGACGAAGTTTCTACACCATCTGGCCAAAGAGCCCACGTGTTTCACATGTGGTCAAACAGCAGCGCTGAAACGATTGGAAGTTATGTTTTTCACCCGGAAAACCTTTCATTTGTGCCATTTTGTATCAGCGCTTCGACGCATGCATGCAGTCTAGATGTGACCAAAGGCTAACTTTTCCGGGGCCTGTACGGTCCTTTATTGGAGAAAATGGGTCAGTCAGTTATTTTGTATTTGGAATTTGCTGTCAGTTGCTGCCAAAAAATGTTGGGATATATCCGCACAGTTTCCTATGTAGATATTTTTTTCATTGACGTAATGAAAGCTAGAAGTAGTAATTAATCATGTAAAGCTTGTTTTCAAGAATTTGATATTCCTGCTTTCAGTCCGCTAACTTCCTTGCTGATTTATTCATCTTCACTCGGATCCTTGATCTTCAGTCCCTTACCTTAGCTGGTGATTAGTTCATCCTCACCGGGAGGCTGGTGTTTTGATCTTCAGACCCTTAACTCAGAGGATTTATTAATAATTACACGAAAGCTAGTTTTTTCTATTTATTCCCATAATTTAGTTGGCTATTTATCCTTCCTAACGGCAGACTTGCACAGTACTTTAACTTGGTTGGGTATTTATTGAATCTCATGCGGAGACTTGTGTCTTTCTTTTTATTCCCGTAACTTGGTTGGCGATCCATTTTCCCTCACGGTAGGTTGATATCTTGCCAATTACTTTAAATCGGTTTGGGATTTATTGAACCTCACGCGAAGGCCCTCTCTTTACTCAAGTAACTTGGTTGGCGATTTATTTTCCCTCACGGCATCGGCAGGCTGATATCTTGCCCAGTACTTTAACTTGGTTGGCGATCCATTTTTCCTCACGGTAGGCTGATGTCTTGCCCATTACTTTAAATCGGTCGGGGATTTATTGAACCTCACGCGGAAGCTTTTGTCTTTCTCTTTCTTCCAGTAAATTGGTTGGCGATCTATTTTTCCTCACGGCATAGGCAGGCTGACACCTTGCCCAGTACTTTAACTTGGTTGGGTGTTTATTGAACGTCACGCAGAGGCTTGTGTCTTTCTCTTTAGTTCCGATTTATTCTTCCTCACGGCATGCTGACATCTTTCCTAGTACTTTAACTTGGTTGGGAATTTATTGAACCTCACGCGGAGCTTGGGTCTTTATCAGTACTTTAACATGGTTGGGAACTTATTGAACCTCACGCAGAAGCTTGGGTCTTTCCCAGTAGTCCCGTAAATTGGTTGGCGAATTATTCATCCTCACAGCAGGCTGATATCTTATTCAGTGCTTTAACCTGGTTAGGGATTTGTTGATGCTCAGCGGGGGCTGGTGTCTTGCTTTTCGTCCTTCAAATCGGATAGTGATTTATTCATCTTCACCAGGAGGCTAATGTCCTGCTTTCAGTCATTTAACTGTGTTATCCACTCATGCATTATTATGTTCCGAAATCGCGCAACCACTTCGCTCTTTTCTTTGTCCTATTTCAATAAAATGTATGAATAGAGTCTATGAGACATAGAAGTGCTATAGTCTTAAGTTTTTGAAATGTGATAAATATTTGTGATGGTAAACCTGCACGACTTACATCTATTTTGCGAGTTTTCAACACTCGCGAAATACATGTTAATTTTTCTTGTTCCAGATTTTAACAAACTTTTCATTATTTACGCATTAAGAGTTGCCACATCTCTTCAAATCCTCTGCTTCAAAGGAAGAAGAGATTGGAGAATTTAAACAAAATCCATGTCCTGTTACAGGATTTGAACCCAAAGCTACAGTATAGTTACGAGGGGATGCTGAAAAGTTCTTGGCCTAACTCACTTTCTGTAATTGTGGCATTATTTTGTCACTACAGCTCGAAAGAGTGTTATTGTATTGTGAAGTGCCAATTTTTAGACTAATAGTTCTTTTTTGTGCAGATGTTTGACGTCCTGAACTGAATCATATGCGAAAGTGTTGACTTTTCGAAAGTGGGACTCCAGGCTGTAATAAAATTTCTGTTCCTGCAGAAGAAAACTGAAAAGAAAATCTATGAGTGTATGACACAAACCACAAGTGACAACTGCCCTTCATATTTCACTGTGAAGAAATGGTGTGCCAACTTTCAACCTGGAGACTTTGAGACCGAATTTGCGGTTGGGACCCTTCAACAGTGACAACACCCGAAATTGTTGATGGTGTTCATGACTTGATTTTGTCAAATCAGCAAATCTCGGCAAGAAAATAGTTGAGACAGTGGAGACATCCAGGGAACGTGTTAGATTCATAATTCACGAGCACTTGGATATGCAGTAGATGTAAGCGAAGTGTGTGCCCAAAGGTTTGAACGAAGATGAGAAACGAAAACGAGTGGACACTTCCAAATCGGTTTTGCAGCATTTTGAGTGATCTAGTGCTAACTATTTAGAGCGACTTTCTACTGTTGATGACACGTGGTTACGTCACTACGATCCAGAGACGAACCAAGAGTCCCTGCAGTGGCGGCACTCGGGTTCTCCACGGCCAAAGAAATTCAAGACTCGAAAGTCAGCAGGAAAGGTCACGGCAAGAGAGTACAAATCATGAATCACCACGATCCAGAGACGAAACAACAGTTCCTGCAGTGGCGGCACTCGGGTTCTCCACAGCAAAAGAAATTCAAGACTCAAAGGTCTGCAGAAAAGGTCATGGCAAGAGTAGAAATCATGAATCACTACGATCCAGAGACGAAAAAACAGTCCCTGCAGTGGCGGGACTCGGGTTCTCCACGGCCAAAAAATTCAAGACTCAAAGGTCAGCAGAAAAGGTCATGGCAATAGAGTACAAATCATGAATCAGTACGATCCAGAGACGAAACAACAATCCCTGCAGTGGCGGCACTCGGGTTCTTCACGGCCAAAGAAATTCAAGACTCGAAGGTCAGCAGGATAGGTCACGGCAAGAGAGTACAAATCATGAATCACTACGATCCAGAGACGAAACAACAGTCCCTGCAGTGGCGGCACTCGTGTTTTCCACTGCCAAAGAAATTCAAGACTGAAAGATCAGCAGGAAAGGTCATGGCAAGAGAGTACAAATGTTGAATCACTACGATTCAGAGACGAAACAAGAGTCCCTGCAGTGGCGGCACTCGGGTTCTCCACAGCAAAAGAAATTCAAGACTCAAAGGTCTGCAGAAAAGGTCATGGCAAGAGGAGAAATCATGAATCACTACGATCCAGAGACGAAACAAGAGTCCCTGAAGTGGCGGCACTCGGGTTCTCCACGGCCAAAGAAATTCAAGACTCAAAAGTTCGCAAGAAAGGTCATGGCAAGAGTACAAATCATGAATCACTACGATCCAGAGACGAAACATTAGTCCTTGCAGTGGCGGCACTCGGATTCTCCACGGCCAAAGAAATTCAAGACTGAAAGGTCTGCAGAAAAGGTCATGGCAAGAGTACAAATCATGAATCACTACGATCCGGAGACGAAACAACAGTCCCTGCAGTGGCGGGACTCGGGTTCTCCACGGCCAAAAAAATTCAAGACTCAAAGGTTCGCAGAAAAGGTCATGGCAAGAGAGTACAAATCATGAATCACTACGATCCAGAGACGATACAACAGTCCCTGCAGTGGCGGCACTCGGGTTCTCCACGGCCAAAGACATTCAAGACTCGAAGGTCAGCAGGAAAGGTCATGACAAAAGAGTACAAATCATGAATCACTACGATCCATAGACGTAACAAGTCCGTGCAGTGGCGGCACTCGGGTTCTCCACAGCCAAAGAAATTCAAGACTCAAAGGTATGCAGGAAAGGTCATGGCAACGGTTTTGTGGGCTTTAAAAGGCATTTTACTGAGTGACTATCTCCCGAAGGGCCAAACAGTAAATTCTGAATACTATTCGAATTTGCTGTGCCGATTAAAGGAGTCGTTGAAGCAAAAAAGACGAGGAAAACTGTGGAACGGTGTTCTCATTTTGCAGGACAATATGCCGGCTCACTAGGATGGAAAGGCAATGGATGTTTGAATCTGAGTTTTAGGTGCACAGACCATCCACCCTACTCACCTGGCCTTACTCCATCGGACTATTTCCTGTTCCCAAACCTTAAAAAAAGTTTGAAAGGCAAGCATTTTCGACTGATTTGTAGGTGATATCAGTAGCAGAGCAGTATTTTACTGATCAGACTTCAGAATTTTTGTGGAAGGGTTAAAGAAACTCCAGAAACGCTGTGCTAAGTGTGTTGAACTTCGGGGTGAATATGAAATAATCTGTACATTTCATGGCTCTAGCTCATTTCCTTCTTGGTGAGGCCGAGAATTTATCAGCATCCCCTCGTACTACCAATCAACTGCAATTTCAATAATGGTATTAGTCGTGAGTGTTAAGCCGTCATTCAGAGAGCATTGCAACATTTCCATGCCGTTATACAGAACCATATTTAGTCTTTGTAAATATGGTTCTCTATAAACTTTTTAAATAATCAACTTAAAATCAAGTTGATCGCCCCCGATGGCGAGTGCTCTGAGGCATAAATTTCGGGCCAGTTGTCTGAACTAGGCACCAAACCAAGCACTCGATGGAGCATGGGTGGTGTGCCTCTCTTATGATGCAGGCTATCCTCCTTCACTAAACTGGTCCTGGAGTTTACCCATGTTTACATGACTGACTGCATCCGAATAACCTGAACGCTCTCTACAAAGGATAGGCGGAACCTCATCAGCCCATATGATTGTATCGTTTGCATACATTGGCGTTTATTGTATGCGGCTCTGTTATCATGAAGGTTCTTATTTTGTTGCCAATTTTTTTGGCTCTGTGTTACACTGTAAAATATTTTCAGAATTCTGCGAGACATTTTCGTGATCACTTTCCTGGCCGCCCCGGTGGCGCAGTGGTCTAAGCGATGGCCTCTGATCATTCGCCCGAAAGGGATCCGGGTTCGAATTCCGGTGAGGCATGGATGTCGTGTTTGTGTTACGACACTGGTTCTCTCCCTTCCCTGGAACAAGTGACCCCATATTGGAGACGGATGACTGTTTATATCCCATTGAGTTGCTCACGGTGGTCGATAAACCTCCAAAAAAAAAAAAAAAGGATTCCTTTCGTGAATTAACGAAGCACTAGATGAAAGCCCGTCAATAAAGACGGGGAAAAATAAAATTAATGATACAGAAATTATTGGCATGTATTTATTTAGTTTTTGAGTTCCAAGTCAATAGATGGCAACTTTGGTGGCTCACTGCTTTCTTAAAATTTCCCGAGCAGTTGGTTATGGAATTCGATACGATAGGCTGTCTGCTTGTTATGTGTTTTGTAAAATCTTTAGTCCCTATTTCGTAAACACTTCCTTGTACACAACATTTTTTGTGTACAATGACTGTGAAACCTGTGTCAATTACCTCTGTTCTTTTTCGTGAACTATTTTTATCTTGACGTCGTCAGATCGTTGTACTCTTAACGTTGCCGCATACAGACTGCTAAACACCGGTTCAGGTAGTGAACCAAAATTCCTGATGAAAAGTTTTTCGTAGCCGTCCCGGTGTCGCAGTGGTCTAAGCAATGGCCTCTGATATCATTCGTCCGAAAGGGGTTCCGGTTCAAATCCCGGTGAGGCATGGATGATGTGTTCGTCTTACAGCACTAGTTTTCTACCTTTCCTGTAACCACTGACCCTAAATTAGGGACAGGCGACTGTTTATAACCCACTGAGAAGCTCACGGCGGTCATTAAACTTCCTTCCAAGAAAAAAAGGCTTCGTATCTCTTTAGAGTCTCTAGAGTTGACCGTGTGACGTAAAGCATCTCTGACGTCATGTGAGAATGATTTGGATTAGATGACGTCACACCAGCAGCTGTGTTCTTTGTTGCTATGACAACAAAAAAAAGTGGTATACGCGTGTAGGTACACGAAAAGCTAAGCATGACGTCACAAACATTTGTTTCTCGGTTGTTGCTATGACGAAAAGTGGCACGGTGGAGGAGGGCTCTAGCAGATTATTATTAGAGATATTCCTGATGCAGCCTTTTCGGCGAAATGATGGGAACACCCCTACCCCAAATTTCACGAATTTTTACGAACGCCAGGAACATTCTAAATTTTCAGAAACCATTTTTCAATTCCTGTCGTGTATTAACAGAATAATTCTGCTCTCACTTTTCCCGTTCCCATGCGACGGGAAATTTCCGGTAACAGGAGTGATTTGAGAGAATACTTAAGGTTTGATTAAATGTTAAATTTCAATCGTCTGTCGGACGACATGACTTTGGAGTTCTGCAGCGAGATAGGATTTCGTGGATATAATATCGCATGAAATTTTGGTTATTGTGGCAAATAATATTCTTTCCGCTCTTTTCCTGTTTGGTGCCCCAGATATTGTATATTGTGTTACCGTACGAAACCGGATACTTAAATTTTTCCACAGGTGATTGCCAGATGTCTATGTATCGGTCCGTGGATCCCTTAAGACAAAAGCTATTACAGCTATCAAACGTAAATTACATGTTTAAAGGTTTTGTTAAATAATACCAAAATGCAATACATTTCACTTTTATCTAAAAAATAGTTGAAATTCATTGTTAGCTTAGAAAAGTCTCGAGTTCCAAAGCATTGTGTTGCTTCAAAACATCACGATGGAACAAAACAAACATGTAATTTGTAATACGTCCTCCTGCAGGAAAAAATAAAATCATTACAAACCTATTCAGAAAAATAATGGGTTCCAACAAAAATAAAATGACTAATTAACCCGCATTATTAGTGAAAAACATTTCATCATCGCGCAATTCGAGTCCCTCTTATCTCTACCTTATACGTGACGATGCGTTATATGTATTTCTAGCTTGATCGTTATCACACGAAGGTGTCATTTATGACGTACCCGGTTGAAACACCACCAGGGGCAAAGGGAAATGATTCGTTAATTTCATAAGCTAGGGAAGAGCAAGGAGATTTTTTTATTGAGTGTTTAACGACCACCGTGAGCAACTCAATGGGCTATAAGCAGTCGCCCATCCCTAATTTAGGGCCACTGACTCCAGGGAAGGGAGAGAGCCAGTGCCGTAAGACAAACACAACATCTATGCCTCACCGGGATTCGAACCCGGACCCATCTCGGGCGAATGATCAGAAGCCATTGCTTAGACCACTGCGCCACCGGAGCAGCTCAGGGAGATTAGAATTGATGGAATAGTGGCCAGTCTTTACCCTCGTGTAATCAAAATGGAGCCCCCGAAACGTCACACGATCATGACGTCGTAGCCAATCACAGCCATCTTCCGCCATGTTAGCTAGACGACGGAAAATTGTCTATTCCCTATTTCCATAATGGTGAAGAAGTACTAGCAATGTCTCATTGGGGTGTCCATCAGCTCTGCGTCGTTTGCTCAAAGAGCTTGAAATTTGTGACTGTTAGAAATTCTAAATAGGTTCGCGCGTTGATCTCAAATGACGGATTCAACAAACGAAAGAGAATTCTTGAATTCACTGAACGAATGGTTGAAAGCATAAAGAGTACTTCCGACCTTTAAATAGATAATCCATTATCTTTAATCAAATGAGTATATTCACATCACATCACACTGAAGATCTAAGAAACACTGCAGAGATTTTAAACACATGCTATCCAATTTTATATTGGTTTTTGGAACAACATCACAAACGCAGTACGTTCACACATACACTGGCGGAAAGTGAAAAAAGAACACCAAGAAGCAGACGTCTGATACCAACGAAATTTATACAGCATAATAACGGAATACAGAGGATAACGTGATCAAAACATTATGGCAAAATACAGCTGTGTTTGCTGGTAAACTGAAAAATAACATTTCCATGTAACATGGTTAGTACGAGGTTGAACCGCCATGAACTGCGTCACACTGTGCAATTCTGGCATGGAGTCTGTCGTACCGATGTTGGATGTAAGTTTGGGGTATTGAGTTCCAAGCATCCTCAACCTGGACGCGTAAATCGGGGATGGTCGTGGCTGGCCGTGGAGACCGGATAAGTCGTTATCCCATAAAATCCTACACGTGCTCAATGAGGAACAAATCCGGTGAACGTGCAGGCCATGGAAGTTGTCTCACACCCTGAAGTGCATGTTGCGTTGCACGTGCCGTGTGTGGGCGTGCGTTTTCTAGCTGGAAAATACCACGATGGACCGACCTTACAAATGGCACAACAACGGGCTGAATGATGTTGTTGATGTAGGAGGTGCTGTTTAACGTACCCGGAACAAACACTAGTTGTGTACGGGAGTGATATTTGATCGCTCCCCACACCAAGAGACCAGGTGTAGGCCCTGTGTGTCTCTGGCGGATGCAAGAAGGGTGGAAACGCTCCCCTGTGCGTCTGCGAACACGCATACGGCCATCGGAGGCTCCCAAGCAGAATCTGCTTTCATCGCTGAACACGACAGATCGCCATTGCGTTCTCCAGTGCAGACGTTGGCGACACCACTGCAGCCGTTCCTGACGGTGGGCTGGAGTCAGAGGTACACATGCCAGAGACACACGTGCACGTAGTCCTGCATCCAGTAGACAGTTGCGGATTGTTTGCACAGTCACCTCCGGTGCAACGGCAGTTAGGAGTTGCGCCGCAGTGGATGTTCTGCTTGACAACGCCGCTCTTCTTATGCGTCGATCGGTCCGCTCATCAGTCCGTCTGTGACTTCCGGTTCCACGTCTTCTCGTGTGGGAATGTTCCTCGGACCTTCTACGCCAGCATCGTACCACCACCGATACTTCCCGTCCAATTCGCTCCGCAATACGACGATACCACCACCTGCCCTCGCAGAGTCCGACTAGACGACCTCGCTCAAAGTCCGATAACTGCTGAAATCGTACACGTCTTCCATGTCCAGGCATTGCAGCTTCTTCAGGGTCTTCGCACGTGTCCGTACGCCGACGACTGATTACATTCACTTCGCCGTACTCCTTAAATACCACCAACGATAATTTGCATATTATGCCGTGCTGTGGCGTAAGCGCTCACCGGTTGGTCTCAAAATTAACATCACATCTACGTACACTGGACCCCATTAAGATGTGTAAATTTCATGATCGTCCGCCAATTCCTTCTTGGTTTTCTTTTTTCCCTTTCCGCCAGTGTAACTTCATCTTTTGCTTTCGCTTTTGGTTCTCACGAGAACAGCGTTTCTCTTCTCAGGTCGAAGGTCAGGCAAACGCTTCACTTCTTTTTGCGTTGGAGTGAGGATGAGAGTTTTTCCTTTATTATTTACAAATAAGTTCGCTTAACGCAGCAACAGCATCTATTGTTCTTTTGTGTGGAACTTTAAACTGACACATCGCACTCTTTTCCAACAGTGACGTCATCCTTGCTCCATCTATCCAAACCTCCTTGGGAAAGAGGTTTGAATAGATGAAGTAAGGATGACGTAAAATGGCTGAAAAAGTCAAAATTGAAAATTTGCAAAATTTCTGTATAAATATGGAAAAACCCGAAACTGACGTTTCTGAAATAAACAAAATTATTGCCAACGGAAAATCTGTCAGAATACTAAAATACTAAAATTAAAAGAAATGAAAACTTTTAAAATCGGAAATTTAGTTAAAAAGCAAATACCTACCGAAAACTTTGTTGCACATTGTGTTTTGGAATTTTCCGCGAGTCGTTTGTTTTTTACAGAGTGGTCTGAAGAGAGGATGAGTGGCGCAGTGGTATAAGCGATGGCCTCTGATCTATCGTCCTTTAGAGGTCCGGGTTCAAATCTCGGTGAGGCATGGATGTTGTGTTTGTATTACGGCACTGGCTCTCTCCCTTCCCTGGAACCAGTGAGCCTAAATTAGGGATGGGCGACTGCTTATAGCCCATTGAGTTTCTTACGGTAGTGGTTAAACCTTTAATCAAAAAAAAAAATAAAAAAAAAAGAGAGAGAGAGGATGAAATCCGCTACGCTTCCAGTGACATCATCAAATGAAATACACTGCTGGACAATTGCTAAGGACGGATCATAAACGGCTATATAGCGCATAAAAAAGTAAGTGTGGTTGGATGCCAAGTGAAATAAAATAATGTCAGAATGCCAGGACCTTACAAGAAAGACAATTTATTGCGCTCTGAAATCCAGAAGGCTTTGGAACGTGTTCAAGGGACAAACAGGCCATTTTGTGCAGAATACGTAAACGTGAAAAAAATGCAATTACCGTCCGCAGGCGTTCTGGCGTAAGATGTCAATACGGGATATGGCCACCATGGAGGGCGATGCAATATTCCACACGTCATGTCATGCTTTGCACAACATTATCAAGCAGCTGTTGGGGGTAATTTATCCCATTCCTCTGCCAGTGCACGGATGAGGGTGTCCTTGTTTATTGGAGGGCATTGGCGACCAGCAAGACTCCTCCCCAAAGCATCCCACACATTTTCAATGGGATTCAGATCTGGAGAACATGCTGGCCATACGAGGCGTTGAATATCCTCTCTCTCAAGTCACTCCTGGACAGCGACTGTTCGATGACATGTTGCGGTGTCGTCCATGGAAATGAATCTATCACCGACAGCAACACGGAACATGCGAACATGAGGTAGCAGAACATCATTAATGTATCGTTGGCCAGTCATAGTCCCAGTTGGAAGCACATAGAGAGACGCACGGCCATTGATCATGATGCCAGCCCATACCATGACACTACATGTCGGATATCGGTCCCTTTCCTGTATGTTTGCTGGACAATATGCAGTACCACTATCACGCCAGATCAGTTGTCGTCGACAATCAGACGATAGACTGTATCTACTCTCATCTGAGAAGACGACAGCAGACCAGTCGTTATCTGTCCAATTGCGATGTTGATGGCACCATTGGAAACGGGCGTTACGGTGACTTCTGGACAATGGGATGCACACAACATGACGGCGGGCGTATAGTCCTCCTCCATGCAAACGTCTGGCGACAGTTTTTTGGGAGATCCGCTTGCCAGTAGCAGCCATAAACTGATTTGCTACCTCACTAGCTAAGCTGCGCCGGTGTCTTTTTGTTGATAGCACTATGTACCGATCTTCTGCAGGTGTCGTACTGCGAACACGACCTCCCCGTGACGTTTGCTACGCTCTCCATTTGTTTGAAATGATTTCCAAAGCCTTGAAACAACACTGTGGCTGACGTCGAACTCCCTGGCAACATCTGTTATTTTTCGCCCTTCTTCAATCTTGCCAATAATACGGCCACGCGTAAAATCATCTAGGTGATGTCGGGAAGACATACTGAAAATTGCAAGTTCGTCAATTGATTCTTTCCCTTTCAACTTTGCGTTTGAACAACAACGGTCAATACGCGTCAAATCCTTTATATCTTTTATCAGCGCTATGACGTCACGAACAAGTTCGGCAATCCAAAATTTGCATACGTATAACACGTCTTACTGTATCCCGCACTTATGCTAATTTCCACATTTTCCTGCCTTCAATTTTATGGTTGCTATCGTTGCTATTGTCATCCGTCCTTAGCAATTGTCCGGCAGTGTACTTTTCGGTATGATAGTGTTCTGTGTTCACCAGGTTTTCACCGGGGGGGGCAATCTCCTCCCTCCACTTCTGATAACGCTCCCCTACGATGTAGTTAACGTCGTAGACGCATATCCTGCATTGACAAAAGTCACCGGATACCTAGTAGAGAAACACAACATAGCATTTATTCACATACATTAGTATGGTGTCGGTCCACTTTGGCCTTAATACCTACACTGACCCTTCGTGACATGTTTTCGACAAGGTTTTGGAACACAGCGATAGGTATGTGCTTCCATTCAATACATAATGCTGCAGCTAACTGTTTACTTAGTAGTAGGCCTTGGTTCCAAACTTCTTATGCGGCGCTCTAATTCATCCCATAGGTACTCTATGGGATTAAGAACAGGGCTCTGTGCTGGACAGTCCACACACGATACGGAATATCATCAAACCACTCCGTAAGAGTCCTTGCTTTATGGCTCGATGCATTATCCTGCTGGTACCAAGAAGGCTCGGTTCCATAGTATTGTCACAGAATCGGTAAGTCATAATTGTCCAGAATATCAAGGCAGACGTGCTGGTTAACAGGTTTGTCTACGACAACCAATGGGCCGGGACAATACCACGAAAAACACCCCCACACGAGTACACTACCAGTTCCAAACTTTACCGTAGGAACAGTACAGTGTGGTAAATAGCGTTCCCCCGGCTGCCGCCATTCCCACACACGGCCATCAGACTAAGGGATCGTGTATCTGGATTCATCAGTCCACAGAACCCGTTTCCACTGATCTACGGTCCATGATAAATGTTCTTCACACCATGTTAATCGACGAGTAGCATTCCGAGTGGAGATGCAAGTCTTATGAGCAACCGCACGACCACGGTAACCCATGGAATGAAGTTCTCCGCGAATGGCACATGCACATACCGAGTTTCCAGCATTTTTACTCACCTGCACACTGAGGCCTTTTGCAGTACTCCGTCGATTAGCTGTTATGACTCTCCTGAGGCTTCGACGTCCTATGTCCCTGATTTTTGTTGGTCTGCCGGTACGTTTTGCTGCTTCAGGCACACCATGTGTCTTCCACTTATTCAGTACATCCAAAACAGTTCACTTGGGTATGTTTAAACACCTATCGGTTTCTCTTATGGACAACCCACTAATGTAACACCCTTTCTCAAAGTCAGTTCAGTGACTTTTTCACTCAACCTCACAGTGCGATATGATCGCGGTCAGCTGCAGGCATGTTTTTATACCGTTTGCAGCTGTTCCGCGCGTCTTAACAAGACAGCGGATCCGTTGATTTACTTTTGAATGGGTGTCCGGTGACTTTTGTCAATATAGTGTATATTGAAGAATAATGTATGTGTCCAGAACGTTAACATTGTGGATATTCCGAAGTTGGGACAGCTACAGCGAGCTTATTAATGACGAAGAACTGTACACCAAATGTACGTAAAATAGTAAAACTATACTAGTAATCTGAATTTATTGGCATAAAATAGAACTCAAAATTTTCAATCTTTCGCACATCAACCAGATGTCATTTTTAAGGAAGGCCATCCTACTTGACGATAACGCACACCCCCAGTGTAGTTAAAGTTGTAGATGCAAAAAATAAAGAATGATGCTTTTCTAAACAACACTATTTTTTCATTCCATTTCTTCTATATATACACCGACGAGCCATTACATTATGACCACCTATCTAGTAAGCTGTAGGACTTCCTTCATCCCGCAAAACAGCGGCCACACGGCGAGGCGTCGATTCGATCAGGTGGCAATAAGGTATCCTGGGGTGTCTGGTACCATAATGCCAACAGCAGGTGCTCCAGTTCTCGTACATTTCAGGTTGGTGATGATTTAGCGAGAACCCGCTTTTCCAAGTCGAACCACAAATGTTCGATTAGGTTCATGTCAGGTGAATTTCGAAGCCACGGCATTAACAGAAAGTCACCAGCATGTTCCTCGACGATTCTGGCAAGTGTGGCATGGCGCATTATCCTGCTGGCAATGGTCATCACCAGCAGGGACCACTGTTGTAGCTGTTGGTGATTTGTCGCACTGTGGCCCTGCGGTCGCTGTGAACAATGCGCGACAGTCTCCGCTCCCCTTTGGTGTCAGTGAGCTGCGGACAACACACGGCTAGACGACGGTTCGTCGTATGGCCATCTGTGCACCACTTTTGATACGTAATCACTACAGCGGCACGTGAACAACCCACAAGCCGCGCCGTTTTCGAGATCGTAGTTCCGAGGTGCGGTTCCGTCACAATTTGCCCTTTATCAAACTCCGATATATCAGCAGCCTTTCCCATTCTGATTCCGAACTTTCTACTAACCGAAAGCCTGTTTTCCGGTTGTATATATATATACACTACTCTGTGAGCTTCACCTGTGCCACCGCTCGATCCTCAGGCGCGCTCATTTCTCTTGACTGGGGGTGGTTATAATGTAATTGCTCATCGGTGTGTATGAGAAATAGAATTACTAACATATGGTAATACCAAAATTGTGATACCAAAATGGTAATACCAAATCGGTAATACCAACATATTCATCCCCAAAAGGGTAATACCAACATTTTTATATTATTCTAAACGACATTGCCAAAATGTTAATACCAACACATTATGGTAATACCAACATATTCATCACCAAAATTCTGCTAAACAACATCACCAAAATCAATTGTATGTGATGTCGTTTAGTTATATTCAGCGTGCTTCCTACAGCTGCATTATGGAAGTACTCACATATTCATCACGCTAAAAGTGTGTTTAACGACATCACCAAAATGGCAATACCAACATATTCATCACCAAAAATGACAATTCCAACGTATTGATATTATTGTAAACTTGCCTGGAGAGCTTTTGGAAGAAACAGCATAATTTTCAAGAGCAATATACCATTATGTCTTAAAAGAAAAGTGTTTGATCAATGCATCCTTCCAGTGCTTACGTATGGTGCAGAGACGTGGACCTTAACTAAAAGAGACATACAAAGGCTGCAGACAACTCAAAGTAGCATGGAGAGGTGCATACTTGGTGTAACCAGGAGAGATAAGAAGAGGAACTCGTGGATCCGAAAAATGACAAGAGTGCAAGACATCATGATCAGAGTTAAATCCCTGAAATGGCAATGTGCTGGACATACTGCCAGAAGGACAGATCATCGATGGACAGCCGAAATTTTAGATTGGATTCCAAGGGACAGGAAAAGACCCAGAAGAAGACCACATGGGAGATGGGTGGATGAAATTCGAAAGTGTGCAGGGGTGACATGGCGGAGACTGGCACAAGACAGACCGTTGTGGAGGAAACTTGGGGAGACCTTCGTCCAGCAGTGGATTGATAATGGTTGACAATGATGATGATGATGAAACGACATTATTTTTTCATCCCATTTCTTCTATATATTATATACAGTATGTATACAGGTATATATGGAAAAATGGATTACCAACATATGGTAACAGCAAAATGATGATACCAACATATTCATCACCAAAAGGGTATACCAACACCTTATGGTAATACCAACATATTAATCACCAAAAGTTTGCTAAACATCACCAAAATTTACTGTATGTGATGTCGTTTAGGTATATTCAGCCTGATTCCTACAGCTGCATTAAACATATTCATCAAGCTAAAATATTCGACTATGAATTCCGACTGATGCCAATAACTTCCGCTGAAAGAAATCCAACAACACGCCGTTGTCAGGTCGACAATCTTGAGTTTTTGCTTGTATGCTGTTATGGTTACGTTTCATGGAAATCTTACAGAGCAAAAACGTTAACCGTGTGGGATGTACCGTGCATTGTTAAGCCTAGATGTTTAATTGGGAATTAAATTGTGGGAAATATTTCCCCCGATATTAGCGTTTTAATGAGATAAATAGGAGAATACCAGATGGACAGACAGACATCTGCTTCCCTATCCGAATTTTGGAATTTTTGTTAATAGTAATCAAGAAGTCGTTATTTACCTTCCAAAGTTCGGAAATTTGTCGATAACCGACATTCATTAAAAATTTTGAAGTGGCGTAGGATCATTCCGTTTCCTCAGTAATTGCTTTAAATCTAAAACTCAGTTATGCTCAACACGAATATCAAATTTTAGGATCGGCAATTGTTTTCTGTCGAAGTTGTTTATCTCGGAAGTAGGCTCCATACTTGAGAGGGAGTTATTATCCCCTTAGTTCACGTGCAGATCAATTATACCGCAGCAAATAACGTTCTGTTAGCGACGGTTTTGCGCCAGACAAGGTCATTTTGGAAAAGATATTAAAACTGAAACTGCCTCCGTAGTAATTGCGTTGTACGGTCGGACGAAGGCAATTGCCGACAAACACTTGAAGCTGCAGGACTTCTTTGTTTAATTAGAAAGCCTGTAGTAAGCCCTACTCTGAGTGCAAATAATTGGTTTAGTCGTACTCCGTCAGGGTGAGTTTATGAAAACTGACATGTGGAAAGATCTAAAACAACTCAAAAGGAATTGAATACACTTAATTGTGTGGTATTTAGGTTGCGTGTTTAAAGGTTCTTTAAGGTTCTTTAATTTTCTGTGTGCATCACCACATGAAGAGCTGGAAAAGAGAGAAAAATGTAATTAGCATGGTAGGCAAATCTCCAAATTACGAACAAACCACCTTTTGTTGCCATGCATCTTTCCCGACAGCCATAAAGTAAATCCCAAGTAAAACATTTCGATGTAACGAAATTTTTTAATGGGGCGTTATTGTCAAAACATTGTTGTAATCTGATCGTGTCGCATGCTGTCCTACGAAGTGACGCAAAAATAGTTAAATTAATTGTCTTTCAATATATTTTACTAAACTATTGCCGAACATTATTTTATCATGTTTTACATAATTAACAATATCTCATTGCAATCTGCGTAAATTATGAGAAACCGATGCTAATTGTGTTAAAAGCCATTACAAAAATGCTTTTTGGTGCTATATTCCAGGGCTGGCCAAACGGTCGATCATGAGCTCTCGTACGGTCGATCATGAGCTCTCGCACTGTTGATTGTTTGTTTGTTCGTACGGTCGACCCTTTTATCGAATGTGATATCGAGGAAGTTTCATCAAACATTTCCTCTACTTTCCTCTTCGATTCTTCAAATTTAGCATCAGAAATTTTGAAAATTCAGTCCGACATAGTACTGAAGGCAAGAGCGTCACATAACACATTTTGGACTATATTGTGCGAAGAAAAATATCCCTGCATGAAATCTGTTGCTTTCACGCTGACTCCTTTCTTTGTATCCACGTATCTCTGTGAAGCAGCTTTTTCAGAAATGAAAATAATGAAGTAGAAATACAGAAGCTGCCAGACTGATGCTCATTTAGAAACCTGAATATGTGCCTGATTATTCTAAATGTGTGGGCATGTCTCACTGAATGCTTCACTGAATATGTGCCTGATTATTCTAAATGTGAGAGCATTCAGTGTCATGCGTCAACATCTAAGAATTACATTTTAAATACTGTAAGTAAAGGATATATATGTAAAATTATACAATTTGTTTGAAAAATAGTTTTAAAGAAATAAAAAAAATCATTTAAATATTATTTTTCTGTATTTGTTTCCAAACTTACAAAACCACGCACACTATAACAAAAGGCTAGTGATATAGGCTTACTCCTGTTTAAATATGCCTACTAAAGTTCTTTCACACCGCTTGAAGGCAACACTGGACATGGCTCAACCGAGAGAACAAGTTGGATTTAGGAGTGGCTACAGCACAATAGATCATATCCACGTACTGAGAGAACTAATTGAAAGAGCGAGGGAATATGAACTTCCATTGTGCATGGCTTTTATCGATTATGAAAAAGCCTTTGATTCGGTGAAACCATCAGCAGTTACAATGGCTCTGAAATCCTGCGGTATTGAAGATGCATACATTAATATTATTAATAACATCTATGAAAATGCAAGTGCAAAGATTTGGCTGTTTGTTGAATACAACACACATAAAAATTAGAAAGGGAGTGAGACAAGGTGACACCATATTTCCGAAGCGCTTTAATGCCACATTGGAGGGTGTCTTTCAGTCGCTGAGCTGGGAAAACAAGGGGATAAAGATTAATGGAAATTATCTAAACCACCTTCGTTTTGCTGATGACGTAGTCATTTTTGCAACTACCCCATCAGAGCTGCAGAGTATGATCCAGGAACTTGTTGACAAGAGTAAAGAAGTGGGATTAAAAATGAACTTTCAGAAGACAAAAGTTATGTTCAATGCTTTTTCAAGAAATGAAGATTTATCCATTGATGAAGAAAAGCTGGAGATAACAGACACGTACATTTATCTGGGACAGCAAATATCAAGTGAGGGTCACATTGACGAAGAAATTAATCGGCGTACAAAGCTTGCCTTCAGAGCTTTTGGAAGAAACAGCATAATTTTCAACAGTAATATGCCATTATATCTTAAAAGAAAAGTGTTTGATCAATGCATCCTTCCAGTGCTTATGTATGGTGCAGAGACGTGGACCTTAACTAAAAGAAACATACAAAGGCTGCAGACAACTCAAAGTAGCATGGAGAGGTGCATGCTTGGTGTAACCAAGAGAGCTAACAAGAGGAACTCGTGGATCCGAAAAATGACAAGAGTGGAAGACATCATGATCAGAGTTAAATCCCTGAAATGGCAATGGGCTGGACATACTGCCAGAAGGACAGACCATCGATGGACAGCCGAGATTTGGATTGGATTCCAAGGGACAGGAAAAGATCCAGAAGAAGACCACATGGGAGATGGGTGGACGAAATTCGGAGGTATGCGGGAGTGACATGGAAGAGACTGGCACAAGACAGACTGTTGTGGAGGAAACTTGAGGAGACCTTCGTCCAGCAGTGGATTGATAATGGTTGACAATGATGATGATGATGATGATGATGATATCACTGGGATAAATCATGGTAGATCGCAGTAGGGAATGATAGCTTAAGGTACTGCATATCTTGGTTCCTCAAAGTTTGACCACTACTGCTATAGTCAGCGAGCTACCTGGGGTGATTTTTTAAAATACCGCATAAACGGTACTTCGAAGAGAAATTTGGCTTCCCCTCGACCCCCAAGGGAAGAGAAGGAGGAGGGTGGGGGTTACCTGCTATAAACGATAGCTTTAAAATGATGTATAACATGATGGGTTTGATATTTCCGAGTATTTTGAAAACGGTGTGTCATAGCAAAATTTGGTTTCCTCACGATTCCCCGAAAGAGTAGTTACTAGTGCTGTTCACGGATTTCGGACTATTGGATATCTGGATATTTTAGTATCCGAAAACCAGATTTTTACCATTCGAAAAGTTCGAACTGCGGATAACCGGATTTTGAACTTCGGAAGTGCTGTTCACGGATTTCGGATTTCCGGATATTTTACTATCCGAAAACTGGTTTTTAGCAGTCGAATAGTTCGAACTGCGGATATCTGGATTTCGAACTTCGTATATTCGGATATTCGGATTTAGAATACGGAATATTCAGACATCTCGACAACATAGACCTATCTGGCCATGATAGACGGCATGCCACCATGACAGAGTCGTGTGATCCTGATAAAACTCAGCATGCAAGTACCTCAGTACCGAATATGCAAATGATTAAAAAATAACGACTAATGACTTAATAGTGGCCCGATAACAGCTCACGGAAACCGCACATCTAGAAGGGTTTATTAAAAGCAAAGCTCGCACACAGGGACAATTGTGACAGCGGATTGCGATTGCAATAACCTCCACGGACAGTGAGGATGACTCGACGTCAGATCCATGCACAGCACGAGAAGTTGAGCGAGTCTGAGAGAGGACGTATAATCGGGCTGAGCGAGGCCGCTGGCTGGTCAAGTCGAAATATCGCCAGACATTTTGGTCGGAGCGGCGCACAACATAGCTCCACGCCGGCAGTGGACGGCCGAGGGGAACGACAAAACGCGAGGATCGAGTGATTAAAAGAGCCGCACGAACGGAACCGAATTCGTTGCTCTCTACTACCTGTGGCCATTTTGCGTCGTCTGCAGGTACGGAAGTGGTCATCCGGATCGTTGCTATACGACCTGCCGCACTGTAACTAAATTCGAGGAGGCCACTCCGCCGCCTACCACTGAGCAGCGAGCATCGCCGGGACTGGTTCTAGTAGCGTCGTGTTGTCTATAGTGAGGAAGTCACGGTTTGCATTTGAAGCCGATGACCAGCGCATACGTGTCTGGAGACGAGCTGGATAGCTCACGGATCCTGCCCTTACCGTGGAACGGCACATGGCTCGCACACCGTGAGTGACTGTCTGGGAAGCCATTTCCTACGATAGCCGGACACCCTTGATTATGCTCCGTACCATCTTCACGGCTCAACTGTACGCAGACGACATTCTACGACCTGTTGTGTTGACATTCCTGTCACAGCATCACCCAACAATTTTTCAACAGGATTATGCCCGGTCACATGCTTTCGCAGGCATGCCTCCGTAATATCGACACCCTTCCATGGTCAGCCTGATCATCCGACCTCTCACCGATTGAACGTGTTTGGGACATGATGGGACGCCACCTAATCCCATCCTGGAATGTCGACAAACTGTCTTGCAATTTGAACACCATCTGGCACTTGAACACCTCAGGGCAATACTCCGTGAACTGTATGCGTCTATGTCACGCCAGGTAAAAACTTATAACCGAGCCAGAGGTGGCGCTACAACGTACTGACTTGTTTCCCTCGTGTAGCTGTTTTATCCGAATAAATGGCCCAACTGCTCTGGAATTGCAATCTTTTACTTCCCTGTACTATGTACATTGGGTGATTCCTCCTAGGTGGTTTTTTTGAGAGCGATCCATTAAAATGATAATTCACTGAATATTGAACATGGGAAACCAAAAGTGCCGTAGAACCTGCTTGTAACGACGGACGTACCGAAATCCTCGTTAAATGCGAACGCTCGCTGATTCCGTCTGGGAGTGAAAAATCACTCCATATAAAAATATGCATACATAGCAATATGCATAGGTGATCATTGAGCGAAGCGAGGCCGAATTAACTTTTCTCTTATACACTCATCGTCAAAAAAAAATAGTTGCACCCAGAAGGACGTGTCGGATTGCAATGCTATTCTGGAGGAAGGTAAAAGTGACCAGGAACAATAAATGATTATACATTGAGATTGGTATGGGCAATATTTATTGCACTACACGCCAAAAAGTAGTGTCTTTCAATATGGCGTCGGGCCGCCATGTTTGCTCACACAGCATATCTGACGTCTCGGCATGCAGTTCTACAAGCTCCTAATGGTGTCCTGCGATAAGCTAACCCATGCAGCTTGAATCTTCTCACGCAGTTCTTGCAGATTGTGCGGTAGGGGTGGAGTGTGAATAACGCGTCGAATAGCATCCCACACATTTTCAATCAACGATAGGTCTACCGTTGCTGCTGGCCATGTCAGAGTATCAGTGCCTTGAAGGCAAGCTGTCGATACAGCAGCAGTATGCGTACGAGCGTTGTCCTGTTGGAAAATCGCACCGGATTGAACGTTCATAAAAGGTAGGGCCACTGGTTGCAGGACGTCATTAACGCAACGCTGGGCTGTCAAAGTGCCCGTAATGAACACCAAAAGGGATCCGGAATCGTAGGAAATTGCACCTCACAATATGACATCAGGCCTTCTAAACGTGTGACGCTCGTCAACAAACCGTTCATCTTGGAGCTGACCACGGTGCCTCCACACACGGATTCGGTGGTCGTCTCCAAGACAAAAGCGGGATTCCTTGCTGAAGATCAGCTGCTGCTATTCTGAGTGGCTCCATTGCAGTCTGGCACGACAGCATTTCAGTTTTTGGCGACGATGCAATAGTGTAAAGGGCAGTCGTCGTAACGGTCTGCGTGCTTGTAGTCCTACGTCGTGCAGCCGTCTGCCAATGGTGCTGGCACTAATCAGACGATGCATGGAGGGCACCACTTCTCGCTGAATATCTGCAATCGTGGCTGTTGGATCACTCCGCTCATGTCGGACAACCTGTCGGTTCTCTCTCTCCGAAGTTCGTCTAGGTCTACCAGACCCTTCCTGTCGCTGCTGCGTGCCTTGTTCTATCCACTGCCGCCAACAGCGTGCTATAGTGATATCCGCACGACTGGTATGGCACGCAATACGGTGATAAGACCATCCCTTTCCTCGGAGCCCGACGATGCGGCCCCTCGCGAACGCCTCCAACTGCTCGAATTGCTTCCGAACTTTTCTCCAAGACATACTTCACTTGCAAAGGATGCAACCAACACAACAGCACGAGTCAGAATGGCAAACATGCGCAACGGGACGACCTTATATAGCCAGTCAGACACAGAGCTACGATCCCTCCTTGCTTGCGTCACATGCGCGGCCGAGCGTGATACTTGAATCATTTGCATGTCTCACTAGATTAAACCTACCCCCAAGTTTCATTCGTGTCGGTTAGTTCCTTCTGGGTGCAACTGTTTTTTTGACTCTGAGTGTACTTTTCGTCACTTATAAAATTTTTGGATTTCCTACTTGACGGCTCCGTGATATTCACCGCTGTTTAACGACACACACGAAGCAAAAGCAGCACCGCTCTTCCCAATGCAACGCTCATTTCCAGGTTGAAAGGGACAATTGACGCAACTCCAGGAATTGCTATCTCCTATTATTGATGAGTCCACATCCCCATTACGTTAATCTCCTACTCCTCCCTGCAATCGTCATCCACAAATCCACTCAGTGCATGAGCGGGAAATCCACCCATCATCTTTTTGTCAAGGAGTTGGGTTTTTTTAACTCTGCTGACGCGATACTCCCAAAGCATAGCACACTGGAGTGCGTGGCGAGAATTTATGGCATAACTCTTTTTTGAGCATTTGATGTAGTGCTTTCTCATTGCTTTTCTATCAACATTCAGCACACAAAGATTCGACTGCGTTGTTAAAATTCCGTTCTGTATGCCACCATTTTTATTCAAGGACTGGAAGCATCCTGCCTCGTGAAATATGCAATTTCGTTAAAATTTGTTACTTCGCTTCTTAGAATTGACCATCTTAACTTTTGTCTCTGTTGTTAAATCAGGGATTTCCTTAAAATTCTGTTAGTTAAAAACGATCAAATTAAATGTGAGTTAACATTATACCGAACGAAAGTTCCTGTTTCGCTCGTTAAATCCGTGATCTCGGTAAATATGAGCTCGTATTTATAAGCGGGTTCTACTGTAATTTCAAAAATTAGTTATTTGATTTCCCATTTTTTACGATAATATAAAGAATAAAGCGTGAACTCTATTACAAGAATAAAATAAAGTATTTTCCAGAACGTTCGACTTTCATTAAAAAATTATAGCCATGAATGTGATACATAAAAAATGTTATTGAGGTGTCGCATTGTTAATATCATGACTGCTTCAATTGATTGCGCTCAAATCCGAGGGTACACACAGTTTACAAATTGTGGATTGAAAGCCTTGAGACATTTTCTTTTTCTTTTTCTATTTCTTTTTTCCCAAATGAGAGAACCCGGAAGCCTCTCAAGAAGAGTTTTGTCCGCTTCCTACTCATTATGCACTCCGAATTGATTCTCAAAATCGTGACGTTCCTCCAACGATTTAAATACCAACCATTGTAGTTTTATTTGAATGCATCTTATTAAAATAAATGCGTGATATTGGATGGCGAAATTGAGGGGCTGAAAGAGATCATTAAAATACCATTTCACTGGCACTTAAGGATAAATAAAAATGAAGTCCAATCGATATACATCACAAATTGTCTAATTGGGATTATTTAAATTGTGAGATTAAGATTTGTTTAGAATGGATTTTTTTTTATTTCGAAGTTTAACGACAACGGTGAGCAACTCGATGTGATATAAGCAGTCGTCATCACTAATTTCCTGCCAATTGTTCCAGGGAAGAGCCAGAGCCAGTGCCGTAAAACAAACACATTATCCATGCACTAATTTACGGCCAATGGTTCCAGGGAAGGGACAGAGCCATTGCCGTAAGACAAACACATCATCCGTGCCCTAATTTACGGCCAGTGGTTCCAAGGAAGGGACAGAGCCAGTGCCGTAAGACAAAATCCTCCATGCACTAATTTACGGCCAATGGTTCCAAGGAAGGGCCAGAGCCAGGGCCGTCAGACAAACACATCCCCAATGCGACAGTTTACGCCCAATGGTTCCAAGGAAGGGACAGAACCAGTGCCGTAAGACAATCACATCATCCATGCACTAATTTACGGTCAATGGTTCCAAGAAAGAGACAGAGCCAGTGCCGTAAGACAAACACATCATCCATGCAGTAATTTACGGCCAGTGGTTCCAAGGAAGGGACAGAGCCAGTGCCATAAGACAAACACATCATCCATGTACTAATGTACGGCCAATGGTTCCAAGGAAGGGACAGAGCCAATGCCATAAGACAAAATAATCCATGCACTGATTTACGGCCAATGGTTCCAATGAAGGGACAGAGCCAATGCCGTAAGACAAAATCATCCATGCACTAATTTACGGCCAATGGTTCCAAGGAAGGGCCAGAGCCAGGGCCGTCAGACGAACCCATCCTCCATGCGACAATTTACGGCCAATGGTTCCAAGGAAGGGACAGAACCAGTGCCGTAAGACAATCACATCATCCATGCACTAATTTACGGCCAATGGTTCCAAGAAAGGGACAGAGCCAGTGCCGTAAGACAAACACATCATCCATGCAGTAATTTACGGCCAATGGTTCCAAGGAAGGGACAGAGCCAATGCCGTAAGACAAAATCATCCATGCACTAATTTACGGCCAATGGTTCCAAGGAAGGAAGGGACAGAGCCAATGCCGTCAGACAAACACATCATCCATGCACTACTTTACTGCCAATGGTTCCAACGAAGAAACAGAGCCAGTGCCATAAGACAAATGTATCATCCATGCACTAATTCACGGCCAATGGTTCCAAGGAAGGGACAGAGCCAGTGCCGTAAGACAAACACATCATCCATGCCTTGCCTGGGATACAAATCCGAACCCATCCCAATGAGACATAAATAAGTCGATCTAAAAGCTGAAATGATATTTCAAATAAACTACACATACCAGCCGCTGAGAAATTTTTTCAATATATGATTGCACCTATTTTAGCTCGAGTTACAGCACGTATGTGGTTTGACGTAGATTCCACAACGTGTTGGAATACATCTACGTCTAGAGCATACTAGGCGTTCACCAGGCAGTCCTTTAATTGCCACAGATTTTACGAAAAACGACTTTGCTCAGGAATCTGCTTTTTTAACATATCCCATATATTCTCAATGGGGTTCAGATCCGGGCTTTGTGGTGGCCAGGGAAGATGGTGGAAATCGCTGTCATACTCGCTAAACACGATTAATACAGTAGCTATGACGAAATAAATTTCTACATCATTTTTATGACAGGGACGGGATTCGAAACCACAACTCTCGTCTCCGGAGCTCCGAGTGCTATCCGCTATACTACGCTCAAATGTGCTTTCACTGCTATTTGCCTTTATCTCATGTGCGTCCTGCGGGGCAGGCACGTCACATCTCCCCTCGGGTCCGGAGCTCCGAGTGCTATCCACTATACTACACTGGCATGTGCTCTCACTGCTATCTGCCTTTATCTCATGTGCGTCCTGCGGAGCAGGCACGTCACATCTCCCCTCGGCTCCGTAGCTCTAAGAGCTATCCACTATACTACACTGGCATGTGCTCTCACTGCTATCTGCCTTTATCTCATGTGCGTCCTGCGGGGCAGACACGTCACATCTCCCCTCGCCTCCGGAGCTCCGAGTGCTATCCACTATAGTACACTGGCATGTGCTCTCACTGCTATCTGCCTTTATCTCATGTGCGTCCTGCGGAGCAGGCACGTCACATCTCCCCTCGGCTTCGGAGCTCCGAGTGCTATCCACTATACTACACTGGCATGTGCTCTCACTGCTATCTGCCTTTATCTCATGTGCGTCCTGCGGGGCAGACACGTCACATCTCCCCTCGGCTCCGGAGCTCCGAGTGCTATCCACTATACTACACTAGCATGTGTTCTCACTGCTATCTGCCTTTATCTCATATGCGTCCTGCGGGGTAGGCATCGCCCCTCCCGAACAAGGGCCGGGGTCATGGCCCACGGGTCCCCCGGGACCATGTGTTGCAGCAGGCAGTCATCCCATGAAGAATATGCATTTCAGAAATCACAGACAATTTGGTGTGTGGAACGTAACATCACACTGATTTATTTTTTTCGAAGCAATGAAGAAGGGATTCTCATATTTCGTGTCTCGCGGTGTAGAAAGAACATCACACCATTGCGAGAAACCTAACAGCCAGGTCATCCTGGAAGTTCGGGCGCCAATATAACGAAGTAAATTTCTCAATCATTTTTATACCATGGGAAGGATTCGAAGCCGCAACTATCGGCTTCGGAGCTCCGAGTGCTATCCACTATACTACATTGGCATGTGCTCTCACTGCAGTCTGATTTTATCTCATGTGCGTCCTGCGGGGCTGGCACGTCACATCTCCCCTCGGCTCCGGAGCTCCGAGTGCTATCCACTATACTACACTGGCATGTGCTCCACTGCTATCTGCCTTTATCTCATGTGCGTCCTGCGGGGCAGGCACGTCACATCTCCCCTCGGCTCCGGAGCTCCGAGTGATATCCACTATACTACACTGACATGTTCTCTCACTGATATCTGCCTTTATCTCATGTGCGTTTTGCGGGGCAGGCACGTCACATCTCCCCTCGGCTCCGGAGCTCCGAGTGATATCCACTATAGTACACTGGCATGTGATCTCACTGCTATCTGCCTTTATCTCATGTGCGTCCTGAAGGGCAGGCACGTCACATCTCCCCTCGGCTCCGGAGCTCCGAGTGATATCCACTATACTACACTGGCATGTTCTCTCACTGCTATCTGCTTTTATCTCATGTGCGTCCTGAGGGGCAGGCACGTCACATCTCCCCTCGGCTCCGGAGTTCCGAGTGCTATCCACTATACTTTACTGGCATATGCTCTCACTGCTATCTGCCTTTATCTCATGTGTGTCCTGAGGGGCCCGCACGTCACATCTCCCCTCGGATCCGGAGCTCCGAGTGCTATCCACTATATTACACTGGCATTGTCTCTCACTGATATCTGCCTTTATCTCATGTGCGTATTGCGGGGCAGGCACGTCACATAGCATTGCCGTCCATGAAACAGTCGTCACCCACTAGGCAGACTCTCAACAATTCAGGATGGGCTTGATCGGCAACAATGTTCAGATTAATCCTTGGTGAACACTCAACTTACCAGGAATATCAGAGGACTCGTTCCGTACCAACACAAAGTCGCGCTTGGCACATAGCTGCGTGGGACTCCCTCCATACCCTCTGCCTTCCGTAGGTACAGAACAAGATGTACCTCGAGCTCGAGTCGTCGAACAACATGATTTTTTCAGTCTTCCAGTGATGAGTCGCGGTGTACCTGACACCACTGTAAAGAACTTTCTCGTTCTTCGTAGAAATCAGTGGTTTCCATATGTACACGTGACTGCCAATACCGATCGTTTTAAATTACCTGCACATAGTTCAATGAGATACGGTTCCGGAACAGCTTTCATTGAATGCTTCGGTCAACTACTGCACACAGGAAGTCCTGTTTCACAGTAGAAGCCTTTTCAAGCGGTACATTAGTCCGAAGAACATCTACATGAGCAACTAGTATAGTCCAAGGAATATAGAAGCCTGAATGTCATCTGGAATGTTAACTAACTAGTCCAAGATATTTTAGCCTGAAAAACTCGTCTTGATTAAAAGAAAAGTCATAGATGAACATGACATAACTTTTAGTGAAAGTGAGAAGTGCTTTTACTCACTCGAAAGTTCTCACGCAGTCAAAGAACTAAATGATTCATGTTTCAAGTTGTTTGAAAGAATTTGGTGACATGGACTTTTCGTTTGGGCGGTTACGAAGTATTCGATCGAGAACTACTTACCATCTAGTAGTAGCACTCTTCACGACAAACAAACGTTCCAAGAGATTCTTGTGGACGATCAACTTTTGCGCAAATGATTTACAAGAAGCTGGAGATTCGATGAAGTCAATGGGGAACCGCAGGTTCCAACCTGTTCTTTTGGTAGTCTTATATCTAGCTTTAGCGTGGTTAGCGATCAACATATTTCTCGAAGTACCACCTGAAAACTAAAGCATTAATGCATGACACCATTCGAACGGAGGCGCTCCCACAAGGGATTAGCATTTTTACCCAGCCCTTCTATTCCTATCGCACTGTAACCATTGTTTCTTGCAGAAGTAGAGCGATTTTGTTTTGATTGGAGGTTTAACGACCATCGTGAGCAACTCAGTGGGTTGTAAGCAGTCGCTCCATCTTTAATTTAGGGTCACTGTCTCCAGGGAAGGGAGAGAGCCCGCACCGTAAGACAAACACAACATCCATGTCTCACCGGGATTCGAACTCGGTCCCATCTCGGACGAATGATCAGTAGCAATTGCTTAGCTGAGACGGAATCATTAGTTTCCGAGTCAGTCGACAAACCATTGTGACGTGCCTGCCCCGCAGGACGCACACGACATAAAGGCAGATAGCAGCGAGAAGGAACGTCTGCGTAGCTCAGTTGGTAGCGCGACTTATTCCGGAATAAGAGGACTCGGGTTCGATCCTCGGCGTGGACAAAATATGACGGAGAAATTTACTTTGTTATAAGGGCGCCCAAACTTCCCGGATGACGCGGCCGTTAATGATCTCTCGCGCAATGGTGTAATGTTCTTTCCACACCGCGAGACAGGAAAAATAAGAGAATCCCTTCTTCAGCGCTTTGAAAAATAAATGTGTGTTATGTTGCATTCCACACACCAGATTGACTGGGATTTCTCAAGTGCACGTTCTTCAGCGGATGGCTGCCTACAACGATACATGGTCCCGGCTGACCCGTGGGATATGCCCCCGACCCTCTTTCGCCGGGGGGGGAGATGTGACGTGCCTGCCCCGCACGACGCACACGACATAAAGGCAGAGAGCAGCGAGACGAACGTCTGCGTAGCTCAGTTGGTAGAGCGACTTGTTCCGGAATAAGAGGACTCGGGTTCGATCCCCGGCGTGGACCAAAAATTACGGAGAAATTTACTTCGTTATACCATGTTTGAAGCAGCTCGCTGAAGAAGAAAGAATTCTGATTTATTCCCGACTATGTATAGAAGAAGCATCCCGCGGTTTTGAAGCGTTGAAAAATTAGTTCTCGTCAATTCTCCGACACGTGTGGAATGAACATCACACTTTTTTCGAAGAATCTAACGGCCAGTAGATCTATTTCCACAACTGGGCGCCAATGTGAAAACACAATTTTGGTGTTGACGGGCGCGAGCAAGCATCCTTCTGCTCCGGAGCCGAATGCCTTCCCAATTATGCCCCACCGACAGGATTTATCTCTGAAACTTTAATGTATTGACATGTGCTTCACCTCTGCAGTACGTCACAAAGCTATATATGGGAGTGGAAGAATCAAAATTAGTTGCTTTCTCTTTTTCTGCAGAATTTTCTAGAGTACGGCTCAATTTACCGAAATTTCCTCCTAATAGGAAAATCACAAAATTAGTCCATTACACTGGTTTACAAAATTAAAAAAAAATTTCGCATACAAGAAAAACTGTCTGATCGTAATAGTACTTTTTATGCTGAATTAAAATGTTATTAGTTTTTCCTCCATCACGCAGGGATTTTTAGTGAGATACAGGCTAAATCTTACTAATACACTGCTAGACAATTGCTAAGGACGGATCATAAACGGCTATATAGCGCACAAAAAAGTAAGTGTGGTTGGATGCCAAGTGAAATAAAATAATGTCAGAATGCCAGGACATTACAAGAAAGACAACATTATCTAGCAGCTGTTGGGGCAATTTATCCCATTCCTCTGTCAGTGCACGGATGAGGGTGTCCGTGTTTGTTGGAGGCCATTGGCGACCAGAAAGACTCCTCCCCAAAGCATTCCACACATTTTCAATGGGATTCAGATCTGGAGAACGTGCTGGCCATACGAGGCGTTGAATATCCTCGCTCTCAAGACACTCCTGGACAGCGACTGTTCGATGACATATTGCGTTGTCGTCCATGAAAATGAATCTATCACCGACAGCATCACGGAACATGTGAACATGAGGTAGCAGAACATCATTAATGTATCGTTGGCCAGTCATAGTCCCAGTTGGAAGCACATACAGGGACGTACGGCCATTGATCATGATGCCAGCCCATACCATGACACTACATGTCGGATATCGGTCCCTTTCCTGTATGTTTGCTGGACAATATGCAGTACCACTATCACGCCAGATCAGTTGTCGTCGACAATCAGACGATAGACTGTATCTACTCTCATCTGAGAAGAGGACAGCAGACCAGTCGTTATCAGTCCAATTGCAATGTTGATGGCACCACTGCAAACGGGCGGTACGGTGACGTTTGGACAATGGGATGCACACAACAGGACGGCGGGCGTATAGTCCTCCTTCACGCAAACGTCTGGCAACAGTTTTTCGGGAGATCCGCTTGCCAGTAGCAGCCATAAACTGATTTGCTACCTCACTAGCTAAGCTGCGCCGGTGTCTTTTTGTTGATAGCACTATGTACCGATCTTCTGCAGGTGTCGTACTGCGAACACGACCTCCCCCGTGACGTTTGCTACACTCTCCATTTGTTTGAAATGATTTCCAAAGCCTTGAAACAACACTGTGGCTGACGTCGAACTCCCAGGCAACATCTGTTATTTTTCGCCCTTCTTCAATCTTGCCAATAAAACGGCCACGCGTAAAATCATTTAGGTGATGGGAAGACATACTGAAAATTACAAGTTCGTCAATTGATTCTTTCCCTTTCAACTTTGCGTTTGAACAACAACGGTCAATACGCGTCAAATCCTTTATATCTCTTATCAGCGCTATGACGTCACGAACAAGTTCGGCAATCCAAAACTTGCATACGCACAACACGTCTTACTGTATCCCGCACTTATGCTAATTTCCACATTTTCCTGCCTTCCATTTTATGGTTGCTATCGTTGCTATTGTCATCCGTCCTTAGCAATTGTACGGCAGTGTATTACCTGAAAAAAGGCAGTTGATGATTTTCTTCTGTATTTGGCATCTGGAACTTCCTCTTAAGTGTCCAATAATAGTCAGCACGCATGCTAGAACTCCACTTTCCCTGGCACCTCTTTTCCATGACTGAGATGTTCGCCGCCGAACGACAACTATAATCGTCATGTTCGCCGCCGACGGCACCGAAATTCTCAGGGAAGAAATTCAAGTGGGAGTCCAAGAAATGAATTTTAAGGGACATATTGCACCCTATATCTTTGAGTGAATCTAAGAGTTCACCCACAATGTCACCGTAGTTCTGTGCTTTAAAAATTTCCGAAAACACTTTTCCGTAACGCTTTTGAACCATTTCCAAGCTGTTTTTTCAACTTGGATTAATAAATCTTCTAATTTTCCATCTTGAGTCAAAGCGCTATTATTTGAGGGCCGACAAAAACTCCTACTTTATTTTTAGCGTCACTTATTCGAGGAAACGTTTCCTTCAAATAAGCAAACCCAGCACCAGTTTTGTCAATGGCTTTAACAAAGATTTTAAAAGCCCTATTTTTGTATGAAATAGAGGGAAATTTTTTAGGATTGACCAGTGGGTGATGTGCAACACCTTTCTGTCCAGGAGTAAGTGATTCACACTTTGTTCATTCCTTCTTGATGTAATGACTTTTCTCGCATGGACTGTCCTACACGAACAAGAAAACAACAAAATTTAGTATAGCTGAGCTGCAAACCAAGTAACGGCGCAATGACGTTTAAATCGCCACATATGTCCCACATGTACTTGCCATACTGAATTTGTTCCAAAAGGAGTTTGACATTTTCGAAATATCCTTTCATATTAGCGGCATAAGCTAACGGCACAGAAGGAAATTCGTTTGCATTGTTCAAAAGCACACCCTTCAAACTAGTTTTACAGCAGTCAATGAGTTGTCGCCACTCTGTTGACTGATGTTCATTGTGAAAACAGGAATTTGTCGGTGGCGACATCAAATCGCATCTCCTCGCTCCGGAGTGAGTTGCTCTGACCTACTAAGCTACACCGACGGAATGTATCGCTGCAGATTTGTCGTCTTGACACGTGCTTCACCTCCGTAGAATGTCACATCACAACCAAGATGCATCACAGAGCAAATATCGTTACAATAAACTAAATCATTTTCTTTATAATACAAATTTTTAAACTCATCCTGACGGTTACGAACAAAAAAAAAAAAAAAACACACACTTTAATGTCTCGCTGAAAATGATACGATCCTTTCAGCGTAGACCGCAGAAGTTCGGCCTATGTTTTGGGCAAATTAAAATTTCTAACAAAGTCGTTTAAATCACCTTGAGTTAACAAACGTATCTCAAAAGAAGAGGTACTTGTTTCAAAAGTAGATTCATGTTGCTCCTCATGTTGAACTAGGCTAGCTAGTTATATTATTTCCCGAGTCTTCATCTTCTACAGTTACGTTTATCAGAGGCTGTGGTATAGGGGTGAGTCCTCACTGTGAGGAACTGGCCTGATAGCAGATGGCAAATAACACTGTGTGTTTGGATTTACTTGTTTTTCCTTTTATGTTCGTTAAACAGAAATAACAATCTGATGAATGATAATTGGGTTCCCTCCATACCATGGGAACTTCAAAGCACAATCCTGGGAAATCATTAGCCATTCTGTTAGACGCTTCACGTAGGTCGAACAGCAGATATGAGACAAAATATGCTGACCTTGGCTACGTATAATGGACGCTCCCTATCTTCTGATTCAAGGCTTCTTGAATTGGAAGAAGAACTACAAAGGATCAAGTGAGACATCGTCGGGCTAAATGAGGTAAGGAGAAAAGGAGAAGATTTCATTGAACTGAAAAGTGGACATCTCTTCTACTATCGTGGGACAGATACTGGCAGAACTAGTGGTGTTGGATTTATAATAAACAAGAAACTGAAGGATAAAGTTGCAGAAGTTGAAAGCTCCTCTGACAGAGCTGCACGACTCGTTATCTAACTCTCGAGAAGATACCATGCCCAGATTATTCAAGATTATGCACCCACCACAAGTCATCCTGAAGAAGAAATTGAAGAATTTTATGAGGAAATTCGTCATCTAAATAATAAAGGTAAGCAGCATTTGAAGATAATTATGGGAGATTTCAATGCAAAAATAGGGCAACGGAAAAAGAATGAAACTTCAGTAGGTAAATTCGGTCACGGCAACAGAAACCAGCGTGGAAATACTCTCGTTGAGTTTGCAGAGGCAGAAGGGTTTTTCATCTTGAACTCCTTTTTCAAGAAAAAGCCACACAGGAAATGGACATGGAGACATCCAAATGGGACGACAAGTGAAAATGATTTTATTATGTGTAACAAAAAATTTGTCATAGAAGACTGCAGTGTGCTAAACAAGTTCAACACAGGTAGTGACCATAGATTGGTGAGATGTAAGATGCACCTCAACACTAAACTTGAACGTGGAAAGCTCATAAGACAAACAAAATGTATTGATATAACCAACCTTAAAAAACACCATAATACCTTCAAGTTGGAACTGAAGAACAGATTCTCTGCTTTAGAAGGCCTAACATCAGAAGAAGTGGATATTTCTGAAGCTAACAGAAAAGTAACCAAAGCTCTTATGGAAACAGCAACAAAATTAACTGGGTCTAAGAACAAGTTGCATGTGAACAAATTATCAGCAAAAGCCAAAATGTTGATGCAAAAAAGAAGAGAGATGAGGACAACTAAAGAAGATGTGACTTCCAAAGTGGAATATATAGAGTTATGCAAGACAGTACGAAAAAGTATCACTGAAGACGTAAGGAAATTCAACTGTGAAGTAGCGAGGAAAGCCATTGAAAACAACCAAAGCCTAAAGATAGCAAAAGGACATCTCAGTAAGGGAAGAAAACAGATTATGGCCAGGAGAAAAGAAGATGGTTCTGTAACAAGAAATAGAGGCGAAAGTTTGACAAGAGTGAAAGATTTCTACTTCAAATTATATGAAAGGGATGATACATGTACTCCAGACATCATGAAAGGTACCAGTACCAGAGTTCTTCCAGTCCTCCCAGCAGAAGTTGCACATGCAATCAAGAACATGAAGCGGGGAAAAGCTCCAGGAGAACATGGAATTACTGTAGACATCATACAAGAAGCAAGTGGAGAAATCGAAACAGTACTCGCCCAATTGTTCACTCGATGCCTTAATGAGGGGAAGATTCCTGAGGATTGGAACAACGCTACAATGATCCTGCTACATAAAAAAGGTGACATCGAGGATCTCAGGAACTACAGACCTATCAGCCTCCTATCAGTGGCTTATAAAATCTTCACTAAAGTTCTTTCACACCGCTTGAAGGTAACACTGGACATGGCTCAACCGAGAGAACAAGCTGGATTCAGGAGTGGCTACAGTACAATAGATCATATCCACGTACTGAGAGAACTAATTGAAAGAGCGAGGGAATATGAACTTTCATTTTGCATGGCTTTTATCGATTATGAAAAAGCCTTTGATTCGGTGAAACCATCAGCAGTTACAATGGCTCTGAAATCCTGCGGTATTGAAGATGCATACATTAATATTATTAATAACATCTATGAAAATGCAAGTGCAAAGATTCGGCTGTTTAAGAATACAACACACATAAAAATTGGAAAGGGAGTGAGACAAGGTGACACCATGTCTCCGAAGCTCTTTAATGCCACATTGGAAAATGTCTTTCAATCACTGAACTGGGAAAACAAAGGCATAAAGATTAATGGAGATTATCTAACCCACCTTCGTTTTGCTGATGACATAGTCATTTTTGCAACTACCACATCAGAGGTGCAGAGTATGATTCAGGAACGTGCTGACAAGAGTAAAGAAGTGGGGTTAAAAGTGAACTTTCAGAAGACAAAAGTGATGTACAATGCTTTTTCAAGTAATGAAGATTTATCGATTGATGGAGAAAAGCTGGAGATAACAGACACGTGCGTTTATCTTGGACAGCAGATATCAAGTGAGGGTCACATTGGTGAAGAAATTAATCGGCGTACAAAACTTGCCTGGAGAGCTTTTGGAAGAAACAGCATAATTTTCAAGAGCAATATGCCATTATGTCTTAAAAGAAAAGTGTTTGATCAATGCATCCTTCCAGTGCTTACGTATGGTGCAGAGACGTGGACCTTAACTAAAAGAGACATACAAAGGCTGCAGACAACTCAAAACAGCATGGAGAGGTACATGCTTGGTGTAATCAGGAGAGATAAGAAGAGGAACTTGTAGATCCGAAAAATGACAGGAGTGGAAGACATCATGATCAGAGTTAAATCCATGAAATGGCAATGGGCTGGACATACTGCCAGAAGGACAGACCATCGATGGACAGCCGAAATTTTAGATTGGATTCCAAGGAACAGGAAAAGACCCAGAAGAAAACCACATGGGAGATGGGTGGATGAAATTCGAAAGTATGCAGGAGTGACATGGAAGAGACTGGCACAAGACAGACCGTTGTGGAGGAATTTTGGGGAGACCTTCGTCCAGCAGTGGATTGATAATGGTTGAAAATGATGATGATGATAGCTCATAACCATTTCTAACTGGTCGAGTGGAATTTCTCAGTTGAGTTTTAAATGTTAATTTCCCACACACATAACAGAATACATCTGGATAATTTAAACACTTCCTTAGTATAATGCGAAGTTGCACCCATTGCACTATGTGTATGTCTGTTTTATTCAGCACACAGTGGTTTAACTTTTTCTCAATAGTAGTGCAGCTGATGTAGCACCACCGTTTGGTGCAACCTACTACAAAATGTTTAACAGTGTACTCTTGAGATGTCCATAACACCTCAGCTGTTTCATGTCGATAATTTCAATTAAATTTTAATCGACGTCATTTAACTCATTTCGTGGTTCGTTTTATATTGATTTTCTACCGTTTGTTGTCAAGAGCCCATCTGTGGAGCGATTATTATTTTTTTGTTTGTTCTTCTTTTATCGGTGCTTATTTGATTTCCATATCACTGCTTCATAAAGCATTATCCTCTTCACAACGACTTGAAAAACATACTTTTCTTTGGTTTTCCTATGATGTTTTTACTCCAAAAAAAAACTGAACTCAGTATTACAATCACTATCTCTCCATTTGAACTTGCCAGCCTTGCCAGTTTTGCACTCTACTTCAATTGTAGAAACATTAATATGGATATATATGTTTCTTCTACGGTATTCTAAAACATTTTCAAAATCCAATAAAAATTCTTCAAAAATGATATAAAATCCAGTTTATACGTTGGCTGTTTCCCTCTTTTAGGCTTTCCCCTTTCGTTTCCGCATTTAACAGTGTATCCTTTGAACAGGTAATTAATGGATAGCATCTAGTGCAGGGTGACAGAAACAAAGTACCCTTTGCATAAATCAGTCGTAATTAGCGATAGATGAGTTAGCGAAAACATTGAAATGACGCACCTTAGTTGCCAATCTTACGTTAAAACATTTCGAGTTTATTCCGCCATACTGGAACTTTCGAAGCATTTTGTGTGAACTTCGGTATTAATCTGCCTTTAATCCACGTTGAAGACGTCCTTCATTTAATCCACGTTGCTTCACTTCATTATTCTAATTTGCTGGTGGTTACTGAACGGAAGTAGAATCAGAGCCCTGTTACTGAAAGTGCTTAATAGTGACTAGCACTCGTGAACCAATATTGAAATCACGAAACGTTGTGGGTGGGTGTTAGAGAAATACACTATGTAGACAAAAGTGTTTGGGCAACAAGTCGAACAGAAACAATAGTCTTTTAGTGGAAATCAGTATATAGTCGGTCCACCTTTCACCGTTATAATCACAGAGACTCGACTACGCAGGCATTCCACGAGACGCCTCGAATTTTCCTCCATTTCTTGTACAAACATTTCTGACAGAATTCCCGTTGAGGAAGATCCTATCGGCCGAGATCGGACTCGGCGTTCCAGTTAGGTATTCTATTGGATATCGGGATTTCGGGATGGCCAACCCAGCAATTGGACATCATACTCCCAAAACGTTGCATGGGCAGACTTTGCAGTGCAGCAAAGCGCTTTAGCTTGCTGAAACACGTAGGGATTTATATCGAATTTTTGCCACAGCTAAGTTTTCATATTTGGGGGTTTAACGATAACCGTGAGCTATTCAATGGGCTATAAAGCAGTCATCCGTTCCAAATTTAGGGCCACTGGTTCCAGGGAATGGGGAGAGCACGTGCGGTAAGACTAACATATCATCCATTCCTCAGCGGGATTCGAACCCGGACCCATCAAGGACGAACGATCAGAAGCCAGCACTTATACCACTGCACTACCGAGAGATTGCCACAGAATAGGTATCGCGAAATTATTCACAATGTCTTTGTACTTGGCCGCCGTTATTCTGGAGGGCACCACAACCAAAGGAGTAAATTCTCAGCACGGACAGCTGCACACCATTAGGGATCCCCCTCTAAACTTGATTATAGGGACATACAGTCCATCTGACAGCGATACTTTGAAAAACTCTATACACAAATGCGTCCATCCGAACAAAAGAGTGCGTTGCATCATTCGTCACTCTACGAGATTCGCTTCCACTCTCCTATTGTGCACGAACTGTGAGTGAGGCACCGTGCAGTCATCGTCTGGAATTTCCTAGAGTGATGTAGGGCTCGTGCGGAGCTGTCCTATTATGATAACCATAGACATGAAGTTCCTGACGGGCTGTTATGGCGCAGATAGTTTTTCAATTGACTTGTGCTACGTCGGAGGCCAGGTCTGTGGCAGAAGACACGCGCGCAAATAGTTTTTCAAGTGGCTTGTGCTACGTCGAAGGCCAGGTCTGTGGCAGAAGACACGCACGCAGATAGTTTTTCAAGTGGCTTGTGCTACGTCGGAGGCCAGGTCTGTGGCAGAAGACACGCACGCAGATAGTTTTTCAAGTGGCTTGTGCTACGTCGAAGGCCAGGTCTGTGGCAGAAGACACGCGCGCAGATAGTTTTTCAAGTGGCTTGTGCTACGCCGAATGCCAGGTCTGTGGCAGAAGACACGCGCGCAGATAGTTTTTCAAGTGGCTTGTGCTACGTCGAAGGCCAGGTCTGTGGCAGAAGACACGCAAGCAGATAGTTTTTCAAGTGACTTGTGCTACGTCGAAGGCCAGGTCTGTGGCAGAAGACACGCGCGCAGATAGTTTTTCAAGTGGCTTGTGCTACGCCGAATGCCAGGTCTGTGGCCGAAGACACGCACGCAGATAGTTTTTCAAGTGGCTTGTGCTACGCCGAATGCCAGGTCTGTGGCAGAAGACACGCACGCAGATAGTTTTTCAAGTGGCTTGTGCTACGTCGAAGGCCAGGTCTGTGGCAGAAGACACGCACGCAGATAGTTTTTCAAGTGGCTTGTGCTACGCCGAATGCCAGGTCTGTGGCAGAAGACACGCGCGCAGATAGTTCTTCAAGTGGCTTGTGCTATGTCGAAGGCCAGGTCTGTGGCAGAAGACACGCACGCAGATAGTTTTTCAAGTGGCTTGTGCTACGCCGAATGCCAGGTCTGTGGCAGAAGACACGCGCGCAGATAGTTTTTCAAGTGGCTTGTGCTACGCCGAATGCCAGGTCTGTGGCAGAAGACACGCACGCAGATAGTTTTTCAAGTGGCTTGTGCTACGTCGAAGGCCAGGTCTGTGGCAGAAGACACGCACGCAGATAGTTTTTCAAGTGGCTTGTGCTACGCCGAATGCCAGGTCTGTGGCAGAAGACACGCGCGCAGATAGTTTTTCAAGTGGCTTGTGCTACGCCGAATGCCAGGTCTGTGGCAGAAGACACGCGCGCAGATAGTTTTTCAAGTGGCTTGTGCTACGCCGAATGCCAGGTCTGTGGCAGAAGACACGCGCGCAGATAGTTTTTCAAGTGGTTTGTGCTACTTCGACGGCCAGGTCTGTGGCAGAAGACACGCACGCAGATAGTTTTTCAAGTGGCTTGTGCTACGTCGGAGGCCAGGCCTGTGGCAGAAGACACGCGCATCTTCTTCACATCCCGCACTCAGCTCCGTCGATACAATCACCCAGTTTGTGCGGCCTCTATCTGTTTTCTATCAAAGAAGAAAATCAGCTGCACGGGATTTTGGAAATCCCAGAAAATGTGGTAGCGCTATTCGCAGATTCCGTACTCAGGTGGCGTCTAACCACAGTACCCCTTTCGAAGTCTGTCAGTTCAGTTGCGCAAGTTCTAATCACTCCCAATACAGTCTGATAGATGTGCCAACGTTCACCTTTATATACAGCACCCAACACAAACTGCACGTGAGCGTTTGATTCTACAAAGTACATTTTCTTTTTGTACATATGGAGCTGTACGAATACCTTTATCTTCATAGGGGAGCAGCAATGTTGATAATGAAATTAGGGGGTGTTCAGAATATAAAAGAGAAAATTGAAAACATCAATAAGCGAAAAAAAAAGCCAAAAAACTGTATAGGATGAAGGAAAAAGAGTGAGAAACCAGGAAAGAAAAGACGAGGCACCGAAATCAGAAGAAATGTAGAGAGGGAATAAAAGAGCACAAGAGGAAAAAGGGGAGAACATGAATTTTATTAAGAAATGGAATGCTTCGAAGCATGTGTGAGAAAGAGTAAGGAAAAAAAAGACTATGCAAAATAATGACGGGAAAAATTTTTACAAAGGAAAGAAAAATAAAGCTAGAAGGTAAAAGGAAAGAACAAAAGACACACAGAGAGAATGGAAAAGGGAATGAAGAACAAATAATATGCTAAACAGAACACTACCAAGTACAGACGAAATCGTAGAATGAGAAGAGTAAAAGTGTGTGAAAAATAGGTAGCCGTATCTCTCGGCACAAGCAGAAAACTAATTCAGATACAAAGAGGAGGATGGATCTCATCCAGGGATGATTATTCCTGATTCTACTACAACAGGAAGTTCCATTGTACGTGTACTCCAACCGCATTTACTGCTCCGTTTGTTTACGCTGGGTTTCCGAATTGGCTCTCATTTTTGAGACAGGACTCATTCCGTATGCGATTATCTAAGTAATGTTCCTGCAAGTAACGTATCTTCTGTATTCCTGCGCTCCGCAGAATGCCTCTTTTGTTTACATTCTTCGTTTCTTTGCATCTGCTAACCCCATTTTGTGTCGATATTTCCTTTTCTCTTAGTTTTTAATAGGTAGGGAATACCAGTTTTGTAGCCAGTTACGGCGTAACTCTACACAATTTTCAACGCTGATTCTCCGAATGATTCGACTGTCTCGTTTTTTTTTTTTGCGTTTTAGAACCATCAGTGAATGTCTTTTTTCTTCTGTCAAACACAACAACACCTCACCAAATACAGCCAATAATGATTTTCCAAGTAACGTTTTGACTTGCTGCTGCTTTCTTCTCCTTTTTAGGACGCTTCAAAAAAAACAAAAACAAGAAAGATCACACCGAATTTTTGGTTGCAATGGACACGTTTTTTTTAAATGAAGTACAAGTATTCTGCCGTAAATGCACGATAAAAGAAGCTCAAAGATACAAAAGAAAGTAACATATTTAATGATGATATACCGTTAAAAAGTTAAAACGCCATGAGATCTTTCGGGGCTGCAACAGCCACATCTTCAGATGAAAAGACCCGAGTTCTTAATATTTGCCAGTTAAATACAAAACCACACATCTGTTTGTTACCACACAATCTTAAATAAATAATTACATGAAATACAAACACAATGACGACAGGACTGTGGGGCAACAAATGTAAAATAAGATGGTACAAAAAAATAAAAGTTCAATAATCTCTGTCATTAAATAATAATTTCCAAGGTAAGAAGGTAGGAAGTTCTTCATTACAACTAATATCGTAATTATGAAATATATACATACTTTGCGTGAACAGCAATGAAGTCCTGGAAGTGGGAACAGCAAGAATAGTAGTCTCACTCCAAATGGGAAAGTATTATTGTCTAGGCGGGAGACGGCTGTAGACTGTGAACAAGTTTTTTTAATCATTTCCAACACGAAAAAAATATTTCAGTTATTCATGATCGCTGGAACTAGTTAAAAAGATCAACTGCATTCTGCAATCGATAAAGAATCTAGAAATACTTACGAATCCCACTAGCGGCAGAAAAGTACATACGGAAATTACGAATAAAAAAATGAGTTTCATTCAAAAAAAAAAAGTTTCTCGTGCCCGAAGGAATATCAGAAACATAGGGATTTTCAAATCGAATAGTTAGAAGAAGAGATATAGAAGAAACCATGATGTAACTTTTGTTCTCCGAAAAAGTTTGAATAATGGAAAAGTACAAAAAATGCGAAAAGTATTCTTCATAACAGAAGATATGCTAAGGAAAAATAATTTTTTGCATACATCGCTTGCAAGTGGAAAAAGCAATGAAAAGGTTTTGAAATTGTCCATTTTTAAAGTAATGAATTGAGACAGTAAGAAAATGAAAAATTTCAATATAGGGTTCTTCGAAGCTCAGATTCGGCTGCAAACAGAAATACACGGTCCTATCAGAATTATATGACCACCTACCTAATAATGGGAATAAATCACCCTTGGCGCGGATGACAGCTGTGAAACGGAGTGGCATGGACTCAATAAATCCCTGGAAAGTTGCCCAAGGCTCACCTGCCCATTCAGACTGCAGCAGAGAACGGAGGTCCCGGAGATGACGTGGTTGTTGGTCGGCACATCGAACCTGTCGATCCAAATAGTCCCGCAGTTTCTCTATGGGGTTGAGGTCAGGAAATTTCGCCGGCCAAGGGAGAACGGAGGGATCGCTGTCATGTTGAGGTGCGGAGCCAGTCACGCACCATCTTAGGAACATGGTAGCACCCATTTACCTGTTGGTAGTCACTATCACCATCAGGGTAAACGTCCAACATGAAGCGATGCATTTGGTAAGCGAGGATGGCCAGGTAGCCATTGGAGTTAAGGGATCCATCTAGTGGTACCAGCGGTCCCAGGTCATACCAGAAAAAACATCCTCTAGACTTGCACACTGCCACCGAAGGCCTGTACTTGACCGACAAACGTTTCCGGTGTTGGTTCTCGCGTGTCTAACGCCGTATCCGCCACCGCCCGTAACTTTTGTGGAGTAGAAACCGCGATTCGTCGAAGAAGGTAAAATTTCTCCACTCATCCACTGTCCAATGACGGTAGTCCGATGCGAACTGCAGGCGTCGTTGCCGGTGGACTTGGTTTAACATGGGCGCCTTGACGCAGCGTCGATTCCGGAGACCCATGCGTAACAGGGGTTCACTCTAGTGTTGGCAGGAACATGTACCGGGGAGCCCAGCATTCATTTGCGTTGTCAATTGCTGCACTGTTGCGCGTTGATTGAGCTTTGCCAGTAGACGGAGGCGACGTTCACCTCTGTGGGCGATGGCATTTGGGGCTCCACAGTTATGACATCGGGAGGTACTCGATGTGCCAGCGGTCGATGCGTCGATTGCCCTTTACCAGTAGACGGAAGCGACGTTCTCTTATGGAGCCGATGACATTTGGGGCTCCACGGTTATGACGGGAGGTGCTCGATGTGCCAGCGGTCGATGCGTCGATTGCACTTTACCAGTCGACGGAAGCAACGTTCTCTTATGGAGGATGATGACATTTGGGGCTCCACGGTTATGACGGGAGGTGCTCGATGTGCCAGCGGTCGATGCGTCGATTGCACTTTACCAGTCGACGGAAGCAACGTTCTCTTATGGGGATGATGACATTTGGGGCACCACGGTTATGACGTCGGGAGGTACTCGATGTGCCAGCGGTCGATGCGTCGATTGCCCTTTACCAGTCGACGGAAGCGACGTTCTCTTATGGGGCCGATGACATTTGGGCTCCATAGTTATGACGTCGGGATGTACTCGATGTGCCAGCGGTCGATATATATGGATTGCCCTTTGCCAGTAGAAGGAAGCGACGTTCTCTTATGGGGTCGATGACATTTGGGGCTCCATAGTTATGACGTCGGGATGTACTCGATGTGCCAGCGGTCGACGTATCGATTGCCCTTTACCAGTCGACGGAAGCGACGTTCTCTTATGGGGCCGATGATATTAGGGGCTCCACGGTTAAGACGTCGGGAGGTACTCGATGTGCCAGCGGTCGATGCGTCGATTGCCCTTTACCAGTCGACCGAAGCGACGTTATCTTATGGAGCCGATGACATTTGGGGCTCCACGGTTATGACGTCGGGAGGTACTCGATGTGCCGGCGGTCGACGCATCGATTGCCCTTTACCAGTCGACGGAAGCGACGTTCTCTTAGGGGGCCGATGGCATTTGGGGCTCCACAGTTATGACGTCATGAGGTACTCGATGTGCCAGCGGTCCATTCTTGGTACACTCTTACTACAGCAACTCGCGAACAGCCCACGAAGTTTTCTGTTTCTAAGATGCTTCCACCCTTGGCGCGGTAGCCGATGATCATTCCTTTTTGAACGTCCATCAAACACTACCTCCGCCCATTGTGTTAACGTAACGCACTTTGGCTCATATGTCCTGCCCGGCAGCTTATATCTCCGTGTGGTCTACCTTGTCACCTGCACTCTGTGACTCGCCTGGGCGGGTACACCATGATTGCGGTGGTGGCGATATTTTTCTGATACGACGGTGTACACACGCTCACGACCTAGCGCCAGAACTGTGAACTATCAAAAACCCACTTCTGCGGGCAAAGCCTTTAACAAGATAGAGGGCATTTGGTGTTAAAAGAATTTCTTAAATAGGATGTTTAAAAGCAGAGATATCGACAAAAAACGATTGCGACCTAGCGGGAAAAATGCATTATTTGGAGCAGGAAACGTACAAAAACGTTCGGAGTGGTTAGTAGTATGTGACCAAAAAAAGGCTTTTTAAATCGGACTTTTAGAAGCAGAGATGTGAGCAAAAAGTGACTACGTTCCTTGCAGGCAAATGTGGCATCGTTTTGGGCAGAAAATGCACAGACAAAATGTTTTGGTGGTTGGTAATATGTGACCGTAAAGGGACTTTTTCAATCAGTTTTTAGACGCGCAAATATTGTTGTTAATATGCTGGAAACGGAAACGGGAAATTATTCCCTTTAATGGAGCACGTCTGCGTTATAAAAATGAAATTACATGCAAAACATTTCGCAAAAGAAATTCGCTCCGACAAAGAAAGGATTTTTCAAATTTTAGTGTTAGAAGCAGAGATATCGACAGTAATAAGATATACTGTACATCTACACCCTTGGAGGAAAAATTGTGCATTGTATATATCGTATGTACACTCACGGACAATGAAATTTGCGCACCAAGAAGAAAGCGTCGGATTGAACTCAAATTTTATGGACGTAATGATACAGACGAATGATAAACATGATGACAAAAACAGAGCTGCAGGAAAACGACAGAGGGATCCGTGGCACGCAGTCCGGTCATTTTCAATAGTGCGTCGCACCGCCTCGTGCGGCGGTACATGCTGCAATATGGTCCGGCATGAAGGCGAATAGATGCCTGATGTTGTCCTGCGGCAGACTGGCCCACACGTGTAGGATGGTGTGCTCCAAATACAGGACAGTGCGGCACGGTGACAGCTGGCGTTTCAACTGTTCCCACACATGCTCAATAGGGGACATGTCCCTGGAGCGGGCAGGACATGGAAGTGTCTGGAATTGACGTTAGCAGTCTTGGGAAACCAGAACCGTGTGCGGGAGGGCATTATCTTGCTGGTATAGCGCACCCGGAATTCCGCGGAGCACATGGGGCTGTAGGATCTTATCCACATACCGCTGGCCCGTCAACGATCCACGTACCACTACAGGAGCTGATCGGATATTGTAGGCAGTGGCTTTCGATGTCTGCAATGGAGGAGGTGCGGCGCTCCATATGGAGGTTCGGATTGTGCCGTTGACCCGGGGACTTCCACACCTGGACACTATGATCATCTGTCCCTAAAACGAAGCGGCACTCATCGCTAAACACCACATGCCGCCAGTCTGTGGCGTTATACGTCGCTCTGGCCGGGCACCACTGCACACAGAGCCGGCGATGTTCTGGTGTTAATAGCAGCACACGTAAGAAGTACCGGAATCCCAGATTCGCGTCCGCGAAGAGTCGGGAAATGGCTCTTGGACACACAGGAGCCGTTACATCTACCTGTATAGTGCACCGGGTCCCCGTAGGATCCGTTCGTGCCTAGCGGACGATCCGTCGATCCTCTCTACCGGTGGTCCTCCTGGTCCGTCCGGAGCCTCTCCGCCGTGTGGCAGTGCCGTCACGTGTCCTCTGCTCCCAACACAGTTGAACGGTATGGTCAGAACGATCCACGTGTTGGGCATACGGCGCGCCAACCACCCTGTGGTTTTCAGCCCGATGATCAGGCCTTTCTTAAAGTCCGTAAGTTGCGTAAATCGATGTCTCCTGGTCTACCCGGCATTCTTGTCACTGTGCACTCTTGCTTGCGTCGGCCGGTGCTTTTCGCTTTCATGGGGCATCGACTACACGCAGGTTTATAAGGCTGCCTGTTCGTGCTTGCTGCGCCACCACAGGGTTTGCGGTCATGCGCACTGGCACCAAACGTGAATCATTTGCATACCAGCACGCACTGAAGCTATTTGCAAAGTTTCGCGGTTGTAGCATGTTTTCTTCTAGGTGCGCAAATTTCATTGTCCGTGAGTGTATATATAAATCTTTTTGATTGTAGGTTTAACGACCACCGTGAGCAACTCAATGGGCTATAAGCAGTCGCCCGTTCCTAATTTAGGGCCACTGATTCCAGGGAAGGGAGAGATTTGATTGCCATTGCGTACAAATCATGTGATTGGCGATAGAGATAAAAGAAGAAAACTGCTGGGCGTAGTTAAGTTTCGCCGTCCACACCTTACCGTGTCGACCATTGAATTGGAGTGATCTCAATAGCGAAAGCACGGGTAAGGAGTGAAAATGCCAGGGCGATGTCATCTGGAATCTTACCATCACACGTACACTTTTATAAAAGTCTTCATTATAGTATCACGTATGGTTGATCGGTACCTGCGTCGCATCGTGGAGGAAATGTATCAAGATAAAACAACTGTTTGCCGAATGTGGCGACAGTGGTTAGAGGAACGTAAGGTGTGTCGCTGTAGTGGGAATGATGCACGTAAACGGATGTACGAAAACCAGAATCTCCGCATTTAACGAGGTACGAAGGCATGTACGAAACTTTCCATATCGTTACGGATTTTTAATCCCAGATTGGTGGACGCAGGTTTGCACTCTTGCCAGCCATGTGACGAAAGTTACTCACCGCAGCACATCGTCGCGCAAGCTTGCAGTGGTGACGTACCAGACATGCGTGGTGGGACGAATGGAACCATGTGACATTCAGCGACGAGTCCCCCTTCTACATCAGGGCCGACTATCTATGATTGTGAATCAGGAGACGACGTGATCACCGGGCTGAGCTTGTTGCTATCCGTAAGCGTTATACGGTTCCTCAGCCTAGTGGCATGCATTGAGGAATTATAAGATACAACAGCCGTTCACCACTGGTGCGCATATTGGGTACAATGTCAGCACGATGACACGTCTATGGGGTGCTGCAGTCTCTTTCATTGCCGTATCTCCGTGGTATGCTTGAGATCCCCACTTAAATTTACCGGGAAAAATAGTCACGTGCCATAACAATTATGAAGGAGGTTGACTTTTGCACATTTATGCTTATCCAGCTACCATTAATGCTACAGTACAAGAAAGCTAAATGATTACAATAAGCAGTAGATTAAATTCTTTTTCTGGTTATTTTTTTCGAAATGTATTTAACAAAACTACTCCCTTGTAATTATTGTACGTTACAATCATACGGCACATGATTCGTGATTTTTTGTTTCAAACTTCGAAGTAATGATTTTCCGCTCTGTCAGCCCAAGGGGGGGGCTGTCCCCCCGTTTGGTTCGCCACTGACCTCAAGTATTCCCGCGAATCGATCGGTTTTATTTCAGGAAATTTTCGTCATATGGATACGGAAAAAGTGAGAATAGAATTTTCCTGTTAATGCAGCTTCTGAAAGTTCAAAAATTTCCGTTAATATCTCTTAAAAACGGAAATTTACCGTTGATATATGAAAGGAACTGCGCAAAGATTTCTGAAAATTTGGAACTTTCCTGATATTCGCAAAATCTGTGAAATTCAAGTTTTTTCACGGAAAAGGTTGAATCAGTTCTTCGTTAATTCACGAAAGAAATCACGGAAACTGGCTCGTGAATTTCAAGAATTTTTTTCATAGTGCAGTAGCCTCCCCGTAGAATTGGTCGCTAGCTGCGGTCCTATTTCTTCCTCTATTAAATAAACTTATTTTAGCTCTCAAAATCGATCAGTTACACCAAGAAATACACTATGAGAAGAATTAAGAGAAGGATTTCAAGCGAGTTGATTATAAGTTCCATTGACTTCGAAATTTGACAAACGAGCTTTAGAAGCAAATATATTTACCTCATAGAAAGATAATGAGATTTCCTACTAACATCATCTCTGCTACTTAACATGAATAAAGCATTTTAAACATATAATTAGAAAACAAATTATACTCAAGAGACAGAGGATTATTAAATAATTGCTCCGCTCATCTTCCTCGACTATAGCATTGAAGATGGTAATAATCATTTAGGAAGATATATTATTGTTGGAAACACTAAGTTGAAATGGTTTTGAATTTCGAAAGACAGATGGCGCCAGCAATAAAACGAGAGAATCACGCTTGGAGAGATTTTCAGGAGTACTTGGATAACATCGCGAAAAATGTTGGAGGGCATAGCTGACTCCTGGGATCTGAATTTCTTTGTAAAGACGACAAACAGTGGATCAGCAAAAATAATTTATTAACATATGTGATTAGCGCTTAATGAGGATTTTATTTAATTATAGTTTCATTTTTTTAGTTGTCATAACATCCTTCAAAAACGAAAGAGAGAGAGAGAGCTGAATGATGTTTTTTGCTTTATCTTTTCTGCTCATGGGAGATTAACAAACAAAACTGTTACATATTTGAGAAAGCTGATGAGTGCTTTTGTTTGTCATTTATAGAGTCAGAACTTTCAACTCTTTCAGTCAGAACCTTCAAGTTTGATAAGAAAACATGATGCTGTAAGAGGAAATATAGCACTACTGATTAGATATGAGCTGTTCGTTGTTTATACGGGAAGGGTCCAATCAGCATAGGCGTAACCAGGGGGGCAACGCCCCAAAATTTTCGGAGATCCCCAATGTAAAGTACGCCTCCTCCAATTTTTCGGGAATATAATAACACAATGCACACTTTATTAGGATGCGAACCAACTAAATTTAATATTATAATTTTTCGTAGAATGCAAACACGTGTAAAATATGTACTTAATAAAACAGCGATGTCGATTCCTAATAAGCAAAGTCAGTTATACAACTTTGTAATTTACATTTCTGCCCTATCTATCATAATTTTACAGTTGTGTTCGCTAAGTTCCACAATTGGCCAATAGAGGCGCGCGCGTGTGTGTAAGGGGAAGGTGTCCCAAACTCTATTTTATACAATATGTATATAATATTGTATTCAAATCCTACGGTGTTGAAGATGCATACATTAATATTATTAATAGCATCTATGAAAATGCAAGTGCAAAGATTCTGCTGTTTGAAAACACAACACACATAAAAATTGGAAAGGGAGTGAGACAAAGTGATACCGTATCTCCCAAGCTCTTTAATGCCACATTGGAAAATGTCTTTCAATCACTGAACTGGGAAAACAAAGGGATAAAGATTAATGGAGATTATCTAACTCACCTTCGTTTTGCTGATGACGTAGTCATTTTTGCAACTACCCCATCAGAGCTGCAGAGTATGATCCAGGAACTTGCTGATAAGAGTAAAGAAGTGGGATTATAAATGAACTTTCAGAAGACAAAAGTGATGTACAATGCTTTTACAAGAAATGAAGATTTATCGATTGATGGAGAAAAGCTGGAGATAACAGATGCGTACGTTTATATTGGACAGCAGATATCAAGTGAAAGTCACATTGATGAAGAAATTAATCGGCGTATAAAACTTGCCTGGAGAGCTTTTGGAAGAAACAGTATAATTTTCAAGAGCAACATGCCATTATGTCTTAAAAGAAAAGTGTTTGATCAATGCATCCTTCCAGTGCGTACGTATGGAGCGGAGACGTTGACCTTAACTAAAAGAGACATACAAAGGCTGCAGACAACTCAAAAAAAGCATGGAGAGGTGCATGCTTGGTGTAACCCGGAGAGATAAGAAGAGGAATTTGTGGATCCGAAAAATGACAAGAGTGGAAGACATCATGATCAGAGTTAAATCCCTGAAATGGCAGCCGAAATTTTAAATTGGATTCCACGGGAGAGGAAAAGACCCAGAAGAAGACCACATGGGAGATGGGTGGATGAAATTCGGAGGTATGCGCGAGTAACATGGAGGAGACTGGCACAAGACAGACCGTTGTGGAAGAAACTTGGGGAGACCTTCGTCCAGCAGTGGATTGATAATGGTTGGCAATGATGATGATGATGATGATATATATGCATGCATATAATGTGTGCATGTGTGATCAGACCCCCCAGATTTTGAGACATGGTTACGTCACTGCCAATCAGGAACGGATTATGACAGGAGCTACAGCAGTAGCCTCCACAAATTGACTGACTAATAATTTTGTAAGATACCAGAAGGAATCTTGACTTCGGACCAGCCGAATTCGTAACGTGTCTTGCGTTGAATAGATATGTTTTGTAATCTGTTTTCAGCAGAAAAAATCACGCAAAGTTTCGTTACAAGGAAACTTTATTATAGCTTTGTAGCTCCATAATCGTCAGTAGTTGGACGCATACAAGTTTCGGGATTTTTTTGGGGGGAGGGGGGTAAATTTGTGACATTATATTTTACTCCCACATGATTCGTATATTATACCTCCAATTGAATAAGAAAATTAATTTAAGCAATGTGAATTTTGAACTATAAAAATAAAATTGAAAATGTAAATTTAATACATTAATTGCTTAATCCATTAGAAAACATTAACCTTCAGTAAAAATAAAGTAATGTCCCTTTATAATTAAGACTTAATTTTGTGACCCAGTGGCCAATTATTTTTAAATGCCTCTACGTTGCAACCGACCGGGGCCGTCTTTAACCCGGCTCTGGGTTCAATAAAAATGATTTCTTACTTACCTGATTTATTGGAATACCACAAAAAGATGTTACCAAAGATTTACAATTAGATATTACCGAATATTTTCAATAAGATATTACCGAAGATTTACAATTAGATATTACCGAATATTTTCAATAAGATATTACCGAAGATTTACAATAAGATATTACCGAAGATTTACTTTACAAAGTGAAGTAACATTCAAATTTTGGGTAATTTGAATTGTGAGCGCCGTTTTATTCAGGCCGTCAAGGAAACGGAAAAGGAATTTGATCGAAATAGAAATACGCTTAAATAAAATTCACTCAAGTAAATGAGATTTGTACGTGTGTGGCTTAGTAGCTCTTACAAGGATCCTGTCTTAAATGTACACACCTGAAAAAGCCTACAAATGTGGAATGAAAACTACTTTAGGTGAGACATAATGCATCGCTTTTTTAACAAATAAGTGACGTTATTCATTGTGTTCTAAGCTGTGGAAATAACTCGATAGAAGGCTGATAAATTTGCTCTTAGTGATTACAGAACGCAGAACAATACTCGTACAATTGCTACTTGGTTAAGTGGACTCTAAGAGCCAGCATTCGCTGGGTCTGAGTTGGTCTACCGGTACACGACACTGATTTCCTGCACATGATGGGCACTTTTTGCTGGGTTTGGGTTGAACTCCAGGCTCACGGTATGAGTGAGTTGTTTGGTCTGGGTTGGACTACCGAGACACCACATATACATTCTGCTGGGTCTGGTTCAGTCTCCATATTCATGATAGGCACCTTATGTTGGGTCTGAGTTGACCTTCCGGCACACGATATCACTGAATTTCTTTCGAGCCTGATCGGAGTCCAGTTACAAGACATGATTTTATGCTAGGACTGGATTGGCTTCGCGTCACACGATGCAAACTTTTTACTGGGTTTGTGTTGGACTCCCGGTACACGAGATGGACTTCCAGTACATCATGTGGACTTTCTGCAGGGTTTGAGTTGGCACACGGTATGACTGAGTATCTGTTGGACCTGAAGCAGAGTTCAGGCTCACCACATGATTTTCTGCTGTGTCTGGGTTGAATTCGAAGCAAACCACGTGAACTTTCTGCTGTGTTTGGGCTGGATGGACTTCCAACACACGACATGCAGTTTCTGTTAGATTTGGTTTGGATTTTCCACACAGACATAGAATTTCTGATGGATGTGGGTTGCACTCCGTGCAAAAGACATAACTTTGTCTGGGTTGTATAATCCCGGCACATGGCATGGATATTCTGCTGGGCCGCATTGGACTCCTTTCACATGGTATGGACTTTCTGCTGGATCTGGGTTTTACAGTTTCAGTTTTTCCTTTGAGTTTGTGTGGTACTTCCGATACACGACATGGACTTCCTGCTGAGAGAGGGTTGGATGCCCGTCACAAGATACGAACTTTCAGCTGGGTCTGGGTTGGACTCCAGACACAGATGTTGTTTTTGTCCTTATGACGAAGTTAAATTTCTCCATCATTTTATATGTCAGGGGATGGATTCGAACTCGCTACTTTCGGCTCCGGAGCTCCAAGTGCTATCCACTATACTACACTGGCATGTGCTCTCACTGCTGTCTGCCTTTATCTCATTTGTGTCCTGCTGGGCAGGCACGTCACATTCTTCAAGAGTTGGTTCTTTCCCTTACCTGGAGCCACAGGCTCTGAATTAGAGATGGGAGACTCCTTAGAGCCCTATATTATAACTGGGGTCGTTATACACGAAATTAAAGTATATTGCAGCTAATTTTGGGAGACTATATAGTTCCAGAGAGGAGCTAGTGGCGCAAGACAAACACACGATCTATGCCTAACCCGGGACTCGGACCCATTTCGGATGCCACATAATTGGACCCGATCCGGAACTGTAACTGACACCGATCCAACCCCGACAAATCTGTTTTGAACTATACTATATATACACTGTCTGACAGAGAAAATGCCACACCATGAAGGGATGATCAAAAACAAACCAAACTGCACACACAGATAGCCAAGTAGGTCCTAAACAAACGATTCGATTGTCACATACAGACTAGGCTCCAGTGGCCGAATTTACAGGATGATCAATAAAAAGTGTGGCCCCAATTTTGGGCGATATAGCATTGCATCCGACGTGGCATCGATAGTCCGAACACAGTCCTGGAGTATCGTGGACCATGTGGTATTGATCCGAGTCCACAGTTCATCTTCACTTTGCAGGGGTGGGAGGGTACTCAACCGACGTCCAATCGTGTACCACAGATGCTCGATGGGCGAGAGGTCGGGGGGATCGTGATGGTTACAGAAACATCCGCACACCATGTAGAGCATTCAGGCTGATCCGAGCGGTATGCGGCCAGGCGTTATACTGTTAAAAACGGCGTTTAGGAGTACCTGGAGATACGGTAGTGCCACGGGCCGCAGCACCTCGTCAACATAGCGGCGTGTCGTCAATGTGCCCGTAATGCGTACCAGCGGTGAACGGCTGTTGGCGCTGATAGCACCCCACACCATTTTACCATGTTGCCGGGCCGCGTGGCTCTCCACAATGGCGGAGGAATCCGCCCGTTGGCCACGTCGCCTCGACTCTCACACGGCGATCATCCATGGTAAGACAAACACTATTCGTTGCTGAACACAACACTGTTCCGTTCGGCACCCCACGCAGCTTTGGAGCGACACCACGCCAAACGGGGACGACGGTGGCTTGCTGTTAAAGATAGCCTTCGCAACGGACGGCTGGACAGCAAACTAGAAGCAGCCAATCGGCGCGACACTGTCCGGGTCGATATCGGAGCCTCCAAGCCTCCCCGTACATTCCGCAAAATGTCGCCCGTTGTGGTCTGTGGGTCCGCAACGGCATAACGTCAGATGCGGCGATCGGTGCGCTCCGACGTGTCCGTCTCCGTGCTCCGGTCCCCTTACGACGTTGCACAGATTCTTCCTGTGTCCAATGTCTCCAAATGCGACCGACGGTTGTGACATCACGTAGCTTTTCTTCCGCAATACGACGCAAGGACCATCCGGCGGTACGAAGGCGTACAATGACACATCTCGTGAACTCATCCGTTTGACGAAATCGCGTACGACGGTATCTCAATGCCATTGGCACCCCTTGTTCGTTCTCCAGACACGCTTAGCCGCCCCGGTGGAGCAGTGGTCTAAGCAATGGCTTCTAATCATTCGTTTGAAAGGGGTCCGGGTTCGACTTCCGGTGAAGCATGGGTGTTGCGTTTGTCTGACGGCACTGGCTGTTTCCCTTTCCTGGAACCAGTGGCCCTAAATTAGGAACGGGCGACTGCTTATAGCTAGGTCAGTAATTTTATCGCGGGAAAAAAAAGGCAAAATTCGCAGGGCGGTCGCGAGGTAAATTATGAAATTTCGCGAAAAATTCGCGGCCGATGATATCCACTGACATTTCCAAAAAAAGTCTACTAAGCTACGAAGCAATAACACAAATGACAAGTACGTAACTAAATAAGCATTATAACTTTATAAGTTTTCAAAATTGATACTTACATTTATAAACCATTCAAATTCTGGCAATGTTATCAACGACGTTAGACGAGATCAAGATTTCCATTTAAGTGGACGGCATTTTGATACATTACCATTGCACATGCACAGAGTTTCTCCTTAAATGCTGTGTCTGTTGTCTTATAACACGTTTATAAATTTAGAAAAGGATCGTTCATCATTGACACTGTTTGTGGGTACTGAAAGACAACGGATGGCGACCTTATGTAGCTTGGGAAAACGACCCTTTTTTACGCTTTCCAAACGTAGGTTGAAGAAGCGTATATGCTCCAGCTTTTTCCGTCCGTCCGTTCATCTGTCGGCACGATAACTGGCGTAAAAATGGTTCGATTTCGATGAAATTTTAGTATGTGGTAGGGGACCAGCTGGGGACAAACCCTATTGAAAATGGGACAAATGGGGTCAAAGGTCACGACGTAGGAGCGGGTCCGTTCCATTGCTCTTATGCGTTATAACGTACGTAAAAATCCTTCGATTTCGATGAAATTTTAGTATGCGGTAGGGGACCACCTGGGGACGAACCCTATTATAAATGGACGAAATGGAGTTATAGGTCAGGACATAGGATTGGGATCCATTCCATCGGCCTTATCCCATATTATTAAGGTGGACGTCAAGCAATTTTGCTTCCTATATATGGAAATTTGAACATTGATTAAAAGAACTTCATATTATAACTTGAAATACTTAATATTTTCTAAAACATAACCATAATTATATTAAAAATCAATAACTTTTCCTTTGGTAGTGTTGAAACCAGAAAAAGGATGGCACAACCTGTACTTTTATGACGTCAGTAGACAAACAAATGTTGGATTGCATAATTATGGTTATGTTTTAGAAAATATTAAGTATTCCAAGCTACAAAATGAAGCTATTTTTATCGATGTTCAAATTTTCATCCTTGTAAACGCATTAATTGTCCAGAAAAAAGATGTCGCGACCTGTACTTTCATGACGTCAGTAGACAAACAAATGTTGTATTGCATATATGTTTTAGAAAATATTAAGTATTCCAAGTTATAAAATGAAGATATTTTAATCGATGTTCAAATTTTCGTCCTTCCGAACGCATTAATTGGGAAGAAATTGTGTACAGAAATGTTTCCATTCGAAACACAGGAAGCAAAATGACTTGACGTTCACCTTAAAGGAGCAATTCTTGTATGTATGTAAATTTTTTTGAAAACGGCTCTAATGATTTTGATAAAAGTCGTTAATCTACTGTTTTCCGGGACTGGAAATCGATTTAACTTGATCTCGTATTTAGGAAAATTCGTTTAGTGAGTTAAATAACCACCCCGAATTAACAAGTTTTTTTGTCATGGCGTCGTCCCATTAATGTTATCCATGCTTAGAAATCTTATGGCATCACTCTCTCGCAATTCAGATGTGGGCGCGCTGTCATGTCATCTGTCTCATTACGTCACGCGTTGTGCGTGGATCCTTTTAAAGTTTTATGACGTCACACTCTTGCGAGCAGATGGTCGCGATTCCCATCTGCCTCATTACGTCACGCGTTGTGTGTGTATGTTCGTCCGCACGATAACTCGCGTAAAAATCGTTCGATTTCGATGAAATTTTATTATGTGTGGGCCACCTGGGGACAAACCCTATGAAAAATGGGCGAAATGGGGTCAAAGGTCAAGACATAGGAGCGGAATCTCTTCCATCGCCATTATGCGTCATAACTTACGTAAAAATGTTTCGATTGGGATGAAATGTTAGTATGTTGTATGGGCCTGCCTCTGCCTGGGGACAAATCCTATTAAAAATGGGCGAAATGGGGTCAAAGGTTAGGATACAGGAGCGGGATCTATTCCATAGCCCTTATGCATCATAACTTACGTAAAATTGCTTCGATTGCGACAAAACTTTATCATGTTATTTTGGAGGTATTCTGAACTAGTTCTGTTGAATATCATCGAAATGGGATCAAAGGTCCGTGCACAGGAGCGCGATTTATTCCACAGCCATTATCCTCATAAGTTGAGTAATGATTTCTGGTACGTTGGAAAGCGTATCACAATCAATGCATTGCATGATTTTACTAACTTCTTTCGTATTCCAGTAGTCTAGCAAACCTTCGCTGATAAAATTCTTTTACACTCGCTTTATATGAACAAAATTCATATTTTAGTTGGTCCTCATCTTCGAACATAGGAATGTGACTGAAAACAAACAAATCTTCTTCGTCGTCTGAAAGGTCCAAGGACTTAATTTGATCGGGATGAAACACTCCACATGTTTTGAAAAAAATTGTGGCTGGCTGAAAAAATCCATGACAAAAAATACTGCTTAATTTTTTCATAACAAGTGGATAGAGCTCTTTTTGCAGCGACGTTATCGTTAGTCTTGACTCTTGCTAAGAAGATTGTTGGGGATGACAGAATTATGTATATTGTGCTCGGAAACCCGATGTTTTCAAATAAAGTGAGCTGCCCAGAAATAAACGGCGCATGAACCTCAACCTGCTTAAGATTTTTTTAATCCCTATCTTGACAATACCCAAACGATTTTATCCACAATACAACTGCTACTCTTGTCTTTTTCTTTTTCAAAAAACTCTGCTGAGTCTTTTAAATGTTTGCAGTGAAAATGCATGCATGGCCTGGCTCCTGGTTGGTTGTTCACTTATATCCGGCTCGCCTTTCGTGCAATTAGCTTGCAAATGCAATAATTTGCATAACTTTTATGTGTGCACCCACCCTTTTGGCGCTGCGTTCACGTCTTCCTGGTGTGGCATTTTCTCTGTCAGGCAGTGTATATAGGGCGAAAAGGTCTCTCCGTAGTGGGTACCTTAGGTTATGGGGAGATCAAACAAATGTTTTATAGGAACGTATAATTTACTCACAGGAAGTATTGAAACTGTCGACCTTCATTTCCAAGACATACACATGTTTTCAAACACATCAGCGAGAGTCAAGAAGTCTCTCCGCCGCAATGTTACGGCTGTTCCACCTAATTTTTATGGCGCTAGAGTAAACATTTTTGAATTAAGCAACTTATGTGTTTAACTTCAGTTTTTCCTGTTTTCTTGATAACATATGAAGCTTCAGAATATGTTTCACAGCAACACCAATTTTCACAAGTTTACGATGAGTTGAAAGTTTCGAAAATGTGGATGCTGTTTTCATCACTGCTCCTCAGAAAGAAAGGACCCTCTCTCTTTCTTCTAAGGACACTCTTCCATCATATTGCATAACAAACCTTTTTTAGCCCGCGGGAACCAGTATCAAGCAAAAATTACACAGTGCGCATTTTTCTTTGAAAAGACATTTTTTCGCTTTTCAAAAACAAGTTAGTAAAATCATGCAATGCATTGATTATGGTAGGCTTTCCAACATACCAGAAATCGCGCGCAGACAAACCATCCTCCCTCCCTGACTATTGATTATTTCAGTATACCTCCGGTACAACATACTAAAGTTTTGTCCTAATAAAAGCATTTTTACTCAAGGTATTGCTCAAGTTATGAGGATAATGGTTGTGGAATAAATCTCGCTTGACCCCATTTCGATGATATCAAATAGAATTGGTTCAGTATACTTCTGGAACAACATACTAAAGTTTTGTCGCAATAGAAGCCTTTTTAGTCAAGTTATGAAAATAACGGTGGAATAAATCGCCCTCCTGTGCCCTGACCTTTGACCCCATTTTAATGATATGAAACAGAATTGGTTCAGTATACATCCGAAACAGCATATTAAAGTTTTGTCGCAATCGGAGCAGTTTTACGTAAGTTATGAAGCATAAGGGCGATGGAATGGTTCCCGCTCCTATGTCCTGACCTTGGACCCCATTTTGCCCATTTTCACTAGGGTTTGTCCCCAGGTTGTCCTCTACCACATACTAATATTTCATTGAAATCCAACCATTTTTAGGCGAGTTATCGTGCGGACAGACGGAGAAAGCTGGAGCATATACGCTTCTTCAACTTACGGTTGGAAAGCGTAAACAAGTTAGTAAAATCATGCAATGCATTGATTATGATACGCTTTCCAACATACCAGAAATCATAACTCAATCATGAATGGGATACGGCATACCCATTCATGAATAGCATACCCGGGCGCTATCTGGGAAACGCGGGTTCGATTCTCGCTACAAGACGACGAAATTTTCAAGTTTTCGGATATTATCGGACTTACCATCATTGTCATATTTACACAATAAACCGGATTCACATCTTCAAAATTTGTATCTTTACTGATGCTATGAAGATAATATCTGTGAAATAAATCTCGCTTCTGTGTCATGACCTTTGATCCCATTTCGATGATGCTGAACAGAATTGGTTCAGTATACCTACGGAACAACATACTGAAGTTTTGTCGCAATAGAAGCATTTTTAGTCAAGTTATGAGGATAATGGCTGTGGAATAAATCTCACTCCTGTGCCCTGACCTGTGACCCAATTTCGATGATATTCAACAGAACCGGTTCAATGTACTTCCGAAACAATATGATAACGTTTTATCACAATCGAAGCACTTTTACATAACCAAAGTTCTGTGTGAAAATTCGTGTTACCATTCACAAATATATTAGGTTGTAATGCTGTCTAGAACACAATAAAACTTCATTAAAACCACAGCACGCTAGTTGCAAGATGAAATGAAAATTTACTACAATTAAAACCAGTATGATGCAGTTAAAAATATAAAATTACATGAGGCGAGATCTTTCGGGTCACCCCTTGGTGCCCATTGTCAAGCCAACTGTGAATACATGTGGTGCGGTGACAACTTATATGCCTTATAATAGTCACGTGATGTCGCCATGGTAACAGTAATGTGCATGTGAATAAACAGAGATTTTAAGGTTAACATTAAAGTCATATTAACGATGGAGGTTCCAATGACCGTATAAGACGTTGCTAGGTTAAAGGGAGGGCATAAGGTAGGTTATCGTTACAGCATAATTTGTTAAACCATACTATAACAAGTGCTTCCGTAAACAAGGTGTCTTTCTTGTATTTGGTGTAAGCGAGATGAGAGACTTCGTTCCAACACGGCGTAAAATGATTGAGGGTTACTGTGCGAGCTAAAGACGTGGTTGTAACTTCCCTGGAAATGTCATATTGGTGCTCACGGGATCGAACCGAAATTGTATCCTTACCGAAATTGTATCCTTTTTTTTTTTATTGGAGGTTTAACGACCACCGTGAGCAACTCAATGTGCTATAAGCAGTCGCCCGTCCCTAATTTAGGGTCACTGGTTCCAGGGAAGGGAGAGAGCCAGTGCCGTAAGACAAACACAACATCCATGCCTGACCGGGATTCGAACCCGGACCCCTTACGGATGAATGATCAGAGGCCAGCGCCTTAGACCACTGCGCCACCGGGGCGGCGAAATTGTATCCTTACATAAGTTCTGACGAATAAGGGCAATAGAATGTATCCCGATCCTATGTCATGACTTTTGATCCCATTTCGCCGATTTTCAATAGGGTTCGTCCTCAGGTTGTACCCTCCCATATACTAAGATTTGATCGAAATCGAACCATTTTTACGTGAGTTATCGTGCGGACATGCAGACAAAGCTGGAGCATATACGCTTCTTCAACATACGGTTGGAAAGCGTAAATAAAAAGGGAGTGAAATCGGGTCAGGAACACCCAGATTCGTCGCGTTTGACCCGCTAGAAAATGTCGATACGTTGACCCGCTGAACCCTTGACTCGTGACTCGTTTCCGTCTCCGGTCAGTTTATGTAAACTATGGGTACAATGATCTTTCACAACATTTTCTTGTGATACTTTTCTGGGAAACGGGGAGCTTTAACAACCTCCTTCAGTAAGTCTAAGGGTTATGATTTAGAGCCGTTGGTTCCTGGGAGAGAGAAAGCCAGAGCTATAGCGGAAGCATACCACATATACCTGTTTCTGTATTCAAGTCCGAGTTCCCTTTGGAGAAGCAGGCTACCGTGGCAGCCTATTATTCTTAGAAAACTGATGTCGCCATCTTTATGTTCCTATTTCTTGCGTTTGTGCTTATAAGAAAGAAAAATTACAGGATCCATCCAGTCAAGAAAAAAAAATTGTCTGTTGCCACAGTACGAACTCCAATCCACTTAGATTTTTGCGAAAGCCTACCACTATTTTGCAGATTCTACAACTTACTCCCTTCTAGTATTCCCGGAATAGTTTTCTTTTCTAAGACTTCACCGTCTTCAAAATCAAATAAAATTTCATTTTCAAAGTCTGGAAACTACCACGAAACTTCGTTTTTATACCTCTTTCAAGGAACCGACTCGAAAAGTCGCATAATCGAAAAGACGTATAACCGAAAATTAAGTCAAGCATGCTAACAGATGGCAGCACTTATACTGTCATGTGTATAACAAAAAATGCAATTACTCATGTTTGGAACTTTTTCCCTCCCAATCAAAATTCCGTTTGGGCTTTTAAAATGAAATTTAAAAGATTTAAATTTAAATTTAAAAAATTAAATTTTAAAATAGTATAACTAATAATGATCCAAAATTTCTTGGCGTAGAATAGAAATAAAACTTTCCAAGCTTTCGTAAATCAACCAGATGGCTTTTTCAAGGAAGGTAGACTGCTAACCGCAAACTGGATAATAGAACGTTTCAGCAATTTGAGCGCGGTGACTTTACTAGACAACAAATGAATAGACGAAAACATGATAATTCGAAGAAACGAGCTGCGCGGCCGCGCGGGCGCGCATCTTAGAGGGAACATTGATTCTGGACCATAAGTGGCAGAGCATTGTCCTGCTGGATTATAACGCGAGGACTACTCTGAAAGAAGGGTATCACCTCTGCCTCTAAAACATGCCTGATGTATCGCTGGCTGTTGAAGGTTCCTTCAATTCCTATCAGACGAGATCGCGAATTGAACCCAATGGTGCCCCAGACCATAACGCTTGGCGTTTGGCAGGTATGACGCTACAAGGTGGCGTTCAACACGATGTCTTTGAAAACGTATATGACCATCATGGTGCATCAAGTTGAATCGTGACTCGTTAGAAAAAATGGCCTCGTTAAAAAAATGGCCAACTCCAGCAACCAATCAGCGAGCTAGTGTCCGTGTTTGAGACTTCATTACGTCTGTGGTTGAGGGCCAAAGGAAGATGCAGCAATGGACTGCTAGCGACCGGTCTTCTGTTAAGCAAACGACGTCGAACTGCGCTGGAGAAAAAAATGCGTTACCGTAAACATTGCTAGTATTTCTCATCGAATGATATGCACTATTTGTCCATTTTTCTGTGCCTTTATGTGTTTCGGGATTTAACAGACCTCATGAGCATCTAATATCAGAGTCGCCTCTCCTTTCCAGGATAGAAGCGCAGAACAAACGAATCACACACGGAAACTCCAACCCGAACCCAACGTGGACTATTTGCCAAAGAATTATTTTATTTTGATCAAGCTGCGCCATGTAGACAGCAAAACGTGCACAATAATAATAATAATAATAATAATAATATTAACCAACATGATCCAAAATCCATCGCTAATCCCGGATTTCCTCACCCAGGGAGAAACGATACTAAAGGCTAAAGATGAAGACACAAGAAATCCAGCCATCTATCGACCAATAGCGTGTCTGCCTACGCTGTATAAGATCCTAACGACGTGCATCGCAAATCAGGTAATGAGGCACATAGAAGGACAAGCACTTATGGCTGAACAGCAAAAGGGATACCAACTGGACTGTACAGGGTGCAAGGAACAGCTTACCATCGACGCTATTGTAATGGAGGAAGCTTACAAGATGCATCGCAACATGTTCCCAACATACATCGATTACCGTAAAGCCTACGATTCCGTACCCCACAGCTGGCTGATAGAGGTCCTTCAGATCTACAGAGTAAGTCCTGTAATCATCAGTTTCCTTAAAGCGGCCATGAAAGGATGGAAGACAACAATCTAAGTTGAGAAATCCCATCCACATAAGGAGAGGCATCTTCCAGGTAGATTCACTTAGCCGACTATGGTTCTGTCTAGCACTCAACCCGCTCTCAACCATGCTCAACGAAAGCAAGAATGGGTTTACCATCAAGCGCAACAAAACCAACAAGTACAAATTCTCCCACCTCATGTACATGGATGACACCAAGCTGTACGCATCATCGCAGAACCAACTCCAGCAACCAATCCGGGTCACCGAAGGTTTCAGGAATGATATTGGGATGGAATTCGGCCCACAGAAATGCAAGACACAAGGTATGAACCATGAAAAGTACGATGCACGTAGCTACCAATTGAAGACCGGAGAACAGATCGCAGCTATGGAGGAAGAAGAAGTCCATAGTACCTTCGTATGCTTCAAGCAAAACGCCTAGGACACAAAGAAATCAACAATAATCTAGCCGCCAAGTACAACCAAACGCTGAGGAGACTAATGAAGACCAAGCTCAACGCACGCAACATCACTCGGGCTATCAACACATAAGTAGTTCCAGTCCTCACGTATTCCTTTGGAATCATCAAGTGGACCACAACACAGCTGGAGGAAATAATGCGCAATACCAGGACAACCCTCACTAAACATCGCCAGCACCACCCAAAGTCAGCAGTAGAAAGACTGACCATTGGACGGGTAGAAGGAGGACAGCGGATGATTGATATCCTGGAACACCGAGACAAAGAAATGAGCAGCCTCAGAAAATACTTCCATCAGAGCAAGGGACCCCTTCACCAAGCGATAAACCAGAGTGACAAGAAATACACAGCCCTAGACCTCTCTACTCAGGACATTGAGATTGGAAAGAGAGAGAGCCAAAAGAAGAAGCTTGGGGCAAGAAAGTCCTACACGGAAGGCACTGCAACGATGTGCAATCGGATCATGTGGATAAGACTGCCTCCAATGCATGGCTAACAAACGGATCACTCTTCCCCGAGACCGAGGGGTTCATGATGGCTATACAAGATCAAGTTGTAAACACCAGAGCCTACCGGAAGCATATCCTAAAGGAGAAGTCAGTGGAAAACGACACATGTCGGCAATGCCATCAAGCGCCAGAGACCATCCAACATATCACAGCAGGGTGCAGATGCAGAGTCCTCACACAAACAGGCACAATCAAGTCCCCAAGATTATCTATCAGAAATTGGCAAGAAAGCAGCACCTCATTACAACTGAGCCTGTCCCCTACTGCAAGTATGAGCCAACAACGTTTCTAGAGAACAAGACCCACAAGATGTACTGGGACAGATCGATCAGAACAGATAATACCGTCCCCCACAATCGGCCCGACATCGTCCTGGTCGACAAGGAGAAGAAGTCAACATACCTCATTGACATAGCCGTGCCCAACACGTGCAACATCCAAAAGACGCACGGAGAGAAGCTGTCAAAGTATAACGACCTACGATACGAAGTCAAGGAAATGTGGCATATGGAGAATGTCACCACCGTCACCCATGGTAATATCAGCAATTGTACCTAAGGCCATTCACAGCTCTATACAGACACTAGACCTTCAACCTAACACCTACATAGAACTACAGAATGCAGCTATCCTGAACACTTGTAGGATAGTAAATAAGTTCCTGGACAACTGAGAGAAAGAGATACCATTTCCCAGACTTGGTACATCGTATACCCTTCCCGGAAGGAAGAAAAGAGAAACCTCAGGAAGAGGTGGAATCTCTTAGTTATTTCATTTAATAATAATAATAATAATAATAATAATAATAATAATAATAATAATAATAATAATAATAATAATAATAACAACAATAATAATAATAATAATAACGGCTCAGACTGAGTACATCAAGAGAGTAAAAAATATTAAAATCAAAACTAAATCGTGGAAATACAATCGAAGCCATAAATACATGGGCCATTCCAGTAATCAAATCGGAAAACTGGAATAATTGATTGGACCCAAAGTGAACTAGAAATACTGGATCGGAAAACTCGAAAGTTATTGAACATGCATCTTGCACTCCATCCAAAAAGTGATGTTGACAGATTATATTTACCTCGAAAAATTGGAGGCTGACGACTACTACAAGTACAACATGTAGTAGAGGAAGAAAAACGAAGCCTGAATGATTACGTCAACAGAAACAGAGAAAAGCTACTTCAGGCAGAGAAAAATGAAAATAAAAAACAACAGAAAACAAGGCTGAATACAAGAGAAAGTAGTTTGAAAGCAGATTAGATGGCTGGAAGAACAAGCCACTGAATGGACAATTTCTAAAGAATATTTATGCAAAAAGTGACCACAACTTGACTTGGGCATGGCTGAAATTGGGTTCCATCAAAAGAAAGAAACAAGAGGTCTGAGCTTTGCAGCACAAGAACAGGCATTGCAAACAAATGTTATGAAGGCTAAAATCCAGAAAGTCAGTGATAATTCTAAGTGTCGACTTTGTCAAGAAAAAGATGAAACTGTGTCTCATCTAATATGTGAATGTAGCAAAATTGCACAAACATATTACAAAGTTAGACATGACAGGGTTGCACAATTGATTCATTGCTCATTATGCAGAAAGCACAATCTGCCAGCATCGAAAAACTCATGGGAACACAAGGTTGAGAAAGTCATAGAAAATAATGAAGTCAAGATCTTGTGGGATTTTCGAATTAAAACCGATCGACACGTAGAACATAATACACCAGACATAACAGTCATAGAAAATCAAAAAGTCTGGATAATTGATATAGTGATCCCTGGGGATGCCAGATTCGATTTAAAAAAACTGGAAAAAATGACTAAATATAGCGACCGGGCCATAGAAGTTACCCGATTATGGACTAAACACACAACAGTAGTCCCCATTGTCATCGGAGCACTTGGAACAATGCCAAAACATTTTATGAATCGTTTTGAAAAATTTTTATCTTTCTGATATATCACCTACAGAACTGCAGAAGACAGCTTTACTTGGGACATCATATATTTTACGCCGATGCTTGACTGATACCTATGTAGGTCTCCGGTGGAAACTCGTATCAGCTCAACAACACCACTCAACAATAATTTTGTTGTTTATTTTGTTTGTCATAGGCTGTGATTCGTATATGTCGAATAAAAAAGATAATCATAATAATAATAATAATAATAATTTACGCCGATTCTTGGCATTTACGTTGATTTTACATCAAGTTTTACGTCGATTCTTGACTAATACCTAGGTCTCCGGTGGAAACTCGTATCAGTTCAGCAATACCAGTCAATGTGAATTTGTTGTTTATTTTGTTTGTCATAGGCTGTGATTTGTATATTTCGAATAAAGAAAATAATAATAATAATAATAATAAAAGCACTGAGAACAAAAAATGTTGAAATCTACCGAATTTAATGGAACAACAAAATAGTAATTAAATTCTAATATTGTAGTAAAACCATTTCAGCATTTACACAGCTGGTACTTTTTGATATCCCCTCTTAGATTGAAGAATACCAGCTCCCTCCTCCCCAAAGATATCAAGTTTATGTAGGGACGTTTCTTTTGAGCATTTTTTTCTTTGCATTATGTTCCAGAAAGAAAAACATCACTAGGGAGTTAATGGATAAGAAATTTGTGTTGCTTCAGATTTTGCAACGAGAAAAACATTTTTTGAAGATACTTATCAGAAAGTCAAAACATAGTACCTTGTTGCAATAAGTTATTGATAGATTGTAGGAGTCTCTTAGCGTTTTCGAAGTGAATGGAATCGGATGCTTTATGCGACCCTCGTCTTCAGAGGAAAAGACATTTCTTCCCTTGTCATCTCATTCTACGCTAAGTTAAACATGGATATCAGGAAAGTGAATGGACGCCAACAGAGCTGAATGAGTTCCTGCCTACGAGGATATGCCATCATCGATAGATAAAATGCTGAGTTGAAGTTGAAAAAAGCGGATATCTTTACAGAGTCTCCGAAAATATTGATTCTCTTACGCCACTCTATATTTCTTTCTTCGTTGTCAGTTCCTTACCGTGAATCTGCGTCACATCGCATGACTTAGAATATATGTTCTTTTTTTCTATTTCTGTTTTGAAAATACGTTGACGAGTTTTTTGTATTTGGTTCATCACTGCGATACAACACAAGATGTTCACACATTTTTAGAACCTTTTTGATATCAAATTGGAGAAAATAAAGGAAGTCCAAAGAACTGAAACGGGCAACAGCGTGTTAGATAAACACAAAAGAAACATCTGCTGCAGTTAAATATCGTCTGCTAATAAAATAGCGCACGTAAATAAACTGTGCACAGAAGGTTATGTTGTTACTCTTTACGAAGAGAAATATTCGTATTCTGAAACTAAAAAACGCTGCGAAAAACATGGAATTACCATTTCTAAATGTAAAATAAGCAATATTATTAATAATTGAGGGAAAAATTATCAAGCATTGCTTTTAACAGGAAGAGAATTCCAAACGAATATCCAAATAAGGTACGTACTTTTACGACTATTTCAAAACTAAGGTCTCCGGACTTAAAAGAAAACCCACTGACCCAAAGAGCAATCGCTTAGTCGGTAAAAATCTTTGAATCAATTAAAAATTACATTACCATAATGGGTAGTAGGCATTTTAAAAAATTACATTGCCATAATGGCAGTAGGCATTTTTGAATGTAAACAAGGTAATAATTTAAATCTGAAACAAGTTAGTAAAATCATGCAATGCATTGATTATAATACGCTTTCCAACATACCAGAAAATGTAAACAAGGTAATAATTTAAATCTGAAACAAGTTAGTAAAATCATGCAATGCATTGATTATAATAAGCTTTCCAACATACCAGAAATCATTACTGAAGTTATGAGGATAATGGATGTGGAATAAATCTCGGTCCTGTGCCCTGACCTTTGATCCCATTTCGATGATATTCAACAGAACCGATTCAGCGTAAAAAAGATTCGACATAAGTTATGATGCATAAAGACTATGGAATAGATCCTGCTCCTGTTTCCTAACCTTTGACCCCATTTCGCTCGTTTTAACAGGATTCGTCCCCAGGCAGGCCCCTACAACATACTAACATTTCATCGAAATCGAATCTTTTTACGTTAGTTATGACGCATAAGAGCAGTGGAATGGATTCCGCTCCTATGTCCTGACCTTTGATCCAATTTCGTTCACTTTCAATAGGATTCCTTCCCACGTGGTTCCCTACCACATACTAAAATTTCATCAAAATCGAACGATTGTTATCCGAGTTATCGTGCGGACGGGCATACGCACACACCGCGGGACCTAATGAGGCAGATGGGAATCGCGACCATCTGCTCGTAAGAGTGTGACGTCATAAAACTTTAATAGGATCCACACACAACGCGTGACGTAAAGAGACAGATGGCGTAACCGCGTGTCAACATCTCAATCGCGAGTTTGTGACGTCATAAGATTTCTAAGCATGGGCAACATTAATGGAACGACGCGATGACACTGAAAACCTGGTGATTCGGGGTGGATATTTAATAAACTAAACAAATTTTCCTAAAGTCGAGATCAAGCTAAATCGATTTCTAGTACCACAAAACGGTAGGTTAACGTCTTTCATCAAAATCCTTAGAGCCGTTTTCAAAATATAATTTTCATAGATACAAGAATTGCTCCTTTAAGGTGGACGTCAAGTTATTTTGGTTCCTCTACTTTGAACGGAAAAATTTCTGTATACACATTTTCTTCCCAATTAATGCATTCCCAAGGATAAAAATTTGAGCATCGATTAAAGTATCTTCATTTTATAACTTGCAATACTTAATATTTTCTAAAGCAGAACCATAATTATGCAATCCAACACTTGTTTGTCTACTGACGTCATCAAAGTACAGGTCGCTTCGTCTTTTTTCTGGTTTCAACACCACCAAAGAAAACGTTATTGTTTTTTAATATAATTATGGTTATGTCTTAGAAAATGTTAAGAATTTCAAGTTATAATATGAAATTATTTTAATCGATGTTCAAATTTCCATCCTTGGGAACACACCAATTGTGAAGGAAATGTGTAGAAACGTTTTTTTTTATTGGAAATATAGAAAGCAAAATTACTTGACGTCCACCTTAATAGTATGGGATAAGGGCGATGGAATGAGATCCCGATCCTATGTCCTGACCTTTGAGCCCATATGTCCCATTTTCAATAGGGCTCTTCTCCTTGTAGTCCCCTACCACATACTAAAGTTTAATCGAATTCGAACCATTTTTACGCACGCTATGACGCATAAGGGCAATGGAATGCATCCCGCTTCTATGTCCTGACCTTTGACCCCACTTCACCCATTTTCAACAGGGTTCGTCTCCAGGCGGTCCCCTACTACATAGTAAAATGTCATTGAAATCGAACCATATTTACGCAAGTTATGAGGCATACGGGCAATGGAATGGATCGCGCTCCTATGTCGTGACTTTTAACCCCATTTGTCCCATTTTCAATAGGTTTTGTCCCCAGGTGATCCCCTACCACGTACTAAAATTTCATCGAAATCGAGACATTTTTACGTGAGTTATCGTGCCGACAGACGGACGGAAAAATCTGGAGCATATACGCTTTTTCAACCTACGGTTGGAAAGCGTAAAAAAGCAAAAACAAGTTAGTAAAATCATGCAATGCACTGATTATAATACGCTTTCCAACATACCAGAAATCATTACTCAAGTTATTACTCAAGGCATGAGGATAATGGCTGTGGAATAAATCTCGGTCCTGTGCCCGCTGACCTTTGATCCCATTTCGATTATATTTAACAGAACCGGTTCAGTATACCTCCGAAATAACATGATAAAGTTTTTCGCAATGGAAGCATTTTTACGTAAGTTATGATGCATATGGGCTATGGAATAGATATCACTCCTGTGTCCTAACCTTTGACCCCATTTCTCCCATATTCAATAGGATTTGTCCCCAGACAGACCCCTACAACATACTAACATTTCATCCAAATCGAGGAATATTTACGTAAGTTATGACGCATAATAACGATGGAAGTGATTCCGCTCCTATGTCCTGACCCTTGATCCCTTTTCGCCCATTTTCAAAAGGGTTTGTTCCCCGGTGGCCCCCTACCACATACTAAAATGTAATCAAAATCGAACCTTTTTTACGTTAATTATGACGCATGACAGCAGTGGAATGGATCCCGCTCCTATACCCCAACTTTTGACCCCATTTGTTTTAGAACTTTTAGGATGTGGAAAAAGTGTCACCTGGGAAGGAACAACAGGGTTCCTTCTCACAAAAATTCATCAAAATCGAACGATTTTTACGCGAGTTATCGTGTGGACGGGCGGACAAACGCACACAACGTGTGACGTAATAAGGCAGATGGGAATCGCGACCATCTGCTCGCAAGAGTGTGACGGCATAAAACTTTAATAGGATTCACACACAATGCGTGACGTAATGAGACAGGCCGCCCCGGTGGCGCAGTGGTCTAAGGCGTTGGCCTCTGATCATTCGTCCGTAAGTGGTCCGGGTTCGAATCCCTGTCAGGCATGGATGTTGTGTTTGTCTTACGGCACTGGCTCTCTCCCTTCCCTGGAACCAGTGACCCTAAATTAGGGACGGGCGACTGCTTATAGCCCATTGAGTTGCTAACGGTGGTCGTTAAACCTCCAATCAAAAAAAAAAATGAGACAGATAGCGTGACCGCGCGCCAACATCTAAATTGCGAGATTGTGACGTCATAAGATCGTCCCCAGGTGGTCCCCTACCACATAATAAAATTTCATCGAAATCAAACCATTTTTACGCACGTTATGAGGCATAAAGGCAATGGAATGCATTCCACTCCTATGTCCTGACCTTTGACCCCACTTCACCCATTTTCAATAGGATTCGTCCCCAGTGGTCCCGTCCCACATACTAAAATTTCATCGAAATTGAACCATCTTACGCGAGTTATCGTGCAGACAGACGGACAGACGGACGGACAAAGCTGGAGTATATACGCTTCTTCAACCTACGGTTGGAAAGCGTAAAAAAATTCATCGAAATCGAACCATATTTACGCAAGTTATGACGCCTAAGGGCAATGGAATGGATCCCGCTTCTATGCCGTGACCTTTGACCCCATTTCATCCATTTTCAATAGGTTTTATCCCCAGGTGGTCCCCTACCACATACTAAAATTTCATCGAAATCGAACCATTTTTACGCGAGTTATCGTGCTGACAGACAGACGGACGGGCAAAACTGGAGCATATACGCTTCTTCAACCTACGGTTGGAAAGCGTAAAAAATGATGTTCACCGCCTTTTCCTAGGTACGTGTCGGAGCGCAGAACCATTACTTCCGAGATCTTGAAGGCCTATCAAGTCATGACGTCATTTTCAGTGACGTCACACCTCGTGGATCTACTGATCAAATAGTCCTTGTCTGCATTACTACGCTACGCCTAACCGTGTGACTTGTGATTTTTTACGCTTTCCAACCATAGGTTGAAGAAGCGTATATGCTCCAGCTTTGTCCCTCCGTCTGTCCGTCTGTCGGCACAATAACTCGCGTAAGATGGTTCGATTTCAATGAAATTTTAGTATGTGGGAGGGGACCACTGGGGACGAATCCTATTAAAATGGGTGAAGGGGGATCAAAGGGCAGGACACAGGATCGGGATCGATTCCATCGCCCTTATGACATATTATTAAAGGAGCAATTCCTGTATGTATGTAAATATTATTTTTAAAACAGCTCTAAGGATTTTCATGAAAGTTAACCTCCGTTTTCTGGTACTAGAAATCGATTTAGCTTGATCTCGACTTTAGGAAAATTCGTTTAGTGGGTTAACTAACCACCCCGAATCACCACGTTTTTAGTGTCATGGAGTCGTTCCATTAATGTTACCCATGCTTAGAAATCTTATGACGTTAAAGTCTCGCGATTGAGATGTTGGCACGTGGTCACGCCACCTGTCTCTTTATGTCACGCGTTGTGTGTGGATCCTATTAAAGTTTTATGACGTCACACTCTTTCGAGCAGGTGGTTGCGATTCCCATCTGCCTCATTACGTCACGCGTTGTGTGCGTATGTCCGTCCGCACGATAACTCGCGTAACAATCGTTCGATTTCGATGAAATTTCAGTATGTGGTAGGAGAACTCCTGGGAAGGAACCCTAATGAAAGTAAACGAAATGGGGTCAAAGGTCAGGATATAGTAGCGGGATCCATTCCACTGCTCTTATGCGTCATAACTAACGTAAAAAAGATTCGATTTCGATGAAATTTTAGTATGTGGTAGGGGACCACCTGTGGACAAACCCTATTGAAAATGGGTGAAATGGGGTCAAAGGTTAGGACATAGGAGTGGAATTACTTCCATCGCCATTATGCGTCATAACTTACGTTAAAATGCTTCGATGTCGATCGTTATAGGGTTAATTAAAGACTGCCCTTCGTCAGATTTGATATGAAGGAACGCATACGAAAATCTAAAAAATTGTATCCCTTCATATTAAACTTTCCTGCTATTGTCTAGTATGTCTAAGGTAGTAAATTTCAGTCACTCTTGTGCAGAGCGGTTGGAAGGGCGGGCTTGTGATTGACAGTCCGAGTCGGGTTCGAGTGTCTGTTGAGACATGGGTGTGCGCTTGCTCTAGGGCTCTTCTTCTGCCTCTTCCCTGGAACCATTGGCCCTAAAGATGAACGGACGATTCCTTATACAACGTTAAAATGATGTGTATACGGCACCAAAACGTGGTATTTCAGCAGCAGCACCATATCTACGTCAATAGTAAACTATTGTGCACTGCATGACACACAGAAAAACTCGATGCAGTTATGTTTTATTTCACGGTTTCCAACCTCATTGGTGCCAAGTTTCAACAATGGGCACATATTATTGTGCTGCATGAACCTAAGGGTGTGTTGTGTAACGCACACTCTTAGCCCCAGGTGGTAGTAGAGCAGACGTGGCACCACTTTTTGGTGCAACCTATTACAAACATTTTAACAATGTAGACCCAAATGCCCACGGAGTGCATTAGGCTAAAACAAAGTATTGATTTTCCTATCACGATGAAGCAAAAATGCTCTAGTGACGCCTCTGTGAGCTTTTCATTCTCATCTTATTTTAATATGCGTGGTGATAAAGCTGTGGTGTCCTTCAACAAGTGTGTCGGAAAAATTATCAAAAAGGACTGCTGCACATCATGTGTGATAAGGAAAACTAAAGTATTAACATGCAAAGATGTGAGTCACATAGCTCCTGAATACATACTGTGAAATTCATAAATTTGTCGGTGACAAGATCGAATCCGCAGCCCACTACCTCGGAGCCGAATGCTTTACCAATTAAGCTATACCGATGAAATTTATTGCTTCAATCTTTCAGTCTTGGCATGTGCGTCACCTCTCCAGTACGTCATATCACCTGCCTCGTAACTATTTTTTTCGCTCATTAATTCCAGATGATGTGTGAAACAAACATTACACAGTTTTCTGAGAATCCAACTGCCAGCGAATCCATTGCCCCAATCGGGTGCCAATGTGAAATTCACAAACTTTTGGGTGACGAGGAACGAACCCGAATGCCTGTGCTCCGGAGCCGAATGCTTCATCAATCAAGCTACACCGATGGAATTTATCGCTGCAACGTTTCCGACTTTATGTGCTTCACCTCTGTAGTACGTCATAAAACGTCTGTTGAAAATGCAGTGTAGCGATAAAATTCCCACAATAAATAGTCCTAGCATCTTAGGCTTTTATTCTAGAGGGAAAGTTTCCAGGTATGTTTTGTATTATTGCTGTGGAACAGCTGTTATCATTGCTGAGATGTTTAAAATTTCTTGATATTTTGCAGGTTGCTGTTATGAACGTTTGTGCTGCGTTGCATGTAATCCCATATGGAAGGAAAATATACCTCGTTGATTGCTCCTTCGACTCTTTTCCTTACCATTACCCACACTCTTTACTTCGCTGAGAACCTATAATAAGCGCTGTTTCCAGAGAAGCAGTTAGAATATCACATCATGTTATTACCTTATTACCGTTTCGAGTTTCTTATGTCTACCCCAAAGTCTCCCTCCCTTCTCCAATTTTATGCTGCACTTTGGATTCGAATGCGGCTTCTCTGTGAGAATGCACGGCCATCAAAAGAAACAATATTCGTAGATCGCTATTAGGTTGACTTCACTGCCATATCATTTTGATTTTTATGATAAGACGCGAGGAAAGGGATTTATATCTGGAACACACTCCATGCTGATTGTAATTAGCGTTGTTCTGAATGTTACGACATCGTTGCGTCATGCTTATGTCGCATTTCAGGCCGTTCCATGCACTTTTTGGTTACGATGAACTTTACTACTCTTTACTACGTTTCACAATAAAAAAATATATTCTTCGACTAACAAATTTTCAAAACCTACGAATAATTGGAACGAAATTCGTCTCGAAAATATTTTTGCTGTAGGGTAAAGAAAGAAGAAAGCCGTTCATCTATACAACTCTCTTTCTCTGCTCGGCTCTCTTTCTCTCTCTCTTTTTCTGCTCGTCAATCTCTCTCTCTCTCTCTCTCTCTCTCTTCTCTGCTCATCTCTCTTTCTCTCCCTCTTTTTCTCCTCGTCTCTCTTTCTCTGCTCCTTTCAGTTTCTCTCTCTCTTTCTCTGCTCGTCTTAGTTTCTCTCTTTCTTTCTCTGCTCGCTTCTCTCTCCCTCTATCTCTCACTTTCTTTCCCCCTTCTCTCTCTCTCTCTCTCTGCTTCAATTTGGACCTTTAGTTCCATGGAAGAAGGACAGCTGGAACTGTAACAGGAGCGCACTATTCATGTATCACTCAGCATTCTGGCCCGCTCCCATCTCGGACGAATGTTTGAAAACCAACACTTGGTACCATTTTACCACTGGGGCGGCAGTACACATATAAATGATAGTCAGACACTACTCATGATGTATAATATCGGAACACCACGTTTTAATCTAGCAAACTAGTAACTTTAGCGACTTCAAGCAAAAGTTCTGCAACGACTCCGTTGAGCCTGCTTGTCGACAAGAATGCTGTCCCTACAATGAGGAATTAACTCTATTCGTACACTGGTCTCCAAAATTAAAGTTTCTTCCGCGGTTGTTCGTAGGGACGAAAAGCAAAACACGTAACAGCAAGTAGAGACGTTTGACATGTAAAGAGGCACAATCATCTAAAACAGTGTTATGTCCTTTGCTTGAATGTTTGAACGTTTGTCTCATTTTGTTGGCGCAAGGAAAACAGCCAATCGATACAGCGCACGCGTGTACCACTTTGCTTGGAAATGGGGCCAAAAGTCAGGGCACAGGGGCGAGATTTATTCTATAGCCTATAACGAAGTAAATTTCTCTGTCATTTTTGTCCACGTCGGGGTTCGAACCCGGGTCCCCTCATTCCGGAATAAGTCGCTCTACCAATTGAGCTACGCGGACGTTCGTTATTGCTGCCATCTGCCTTTATATCGTGTGCATCCTGCTAGGAAGGCACGTCACATCTCCCCCCCAGAAAGAGGGCCGGGGGCATGACCCACGGGTCAGCCGTGACCATGAATCGTCGCAGGCAGCCATCCGCTGTAGAACGTACTTGAGAACTCCCAGTCAATCTAGTGCGTGGAATGCAACGTCACACCCATTTATTTTTTTGAAGCGCTGGAGAAGGGATTCTCTAATTTTTCCTATCTCTCGGTGTGGAAAGAACATCACACTATTGCGAGATCTTGAACGGCCGAGTCATCCGGAAAGTTCGGGCGCCATTATAACGAAGTAAATTTCTCCGTCATTTTTGTCGACGCCGGGGCTCGAACCCGGGTCCCCACATTCCGGAATAAGTCGCTCTACGAATTGAGCTACGCGGACGTTCGTAATCGTTGCTATCTGCCTTTATATCGTGTGCGTCCTGCTGGGCAGGCACATCACAAGCCATTATCCTCATAGCTTGAATAAAATGCATCTATTGCGACAAAACTTTAGTATGTTGTTCCGGAGGTATACTGAACCAATTCTGTTTTATATCATCGAAATGGGGTCAAAGATCAGGGCACAGGAGCGAGATTTATTTCACAGCCATTATCTCATAACGTGAGTAATAACTTGAGTAATAGTTTCTGGTATGTTGGAAAGCGTATAATAATCAATGCATTGCATGCTTTTACTAACTTGTTGTGAATAAATGTTGCCATTTTATTATAAGCACAAATTACAAACTGTTCGTGGTGGACTTCGCTGGACATCCTTGGGTTACCTTAGCCTTCGTAGGAACCAGAGAACTTCCTGTTTCGCTTCTCCGAACGGGAAGAGAAGACGTCCATCGCCGACGCGCTGGCGCTAATAAAATGAGCCCTCGTGTACGAGAAGATTGGTGTAAACTCCACCCGTTCGTTACAATACTATTTCCTTTTGTTTGCGCCGAATTTTTACATTGGGTTTATTTACTCTAAAATAAAAAAAAACTTCAGGAAGCAAAAAAGTAACTTTCACGGAATTTTGGAAAATATGTATTTACATACAAAATTTTCGAAAACATATGTTTTTATGTGAAAATATTTATTTGCCTAAAAATTCTTCCCTAGTAATCATAAACCAAACAGCCGGTACGGCACGGCTTTCCACCATTTTTTCACGTGTACCTTCATTACCACATGTTGTATGTTGTAACAATATCGCTGTCAATTTGCTCAAATTTCTTGTCTGTTTTGTCCTACTTCATGCTCCGACTTTTTCACATTCATGTTTTTTTTTTTTTTGTTTGGAGGTTTAACGACCACCGTGAGCAACTCAATGGGCTATAAGCAGTCGCCCGTCCCTAATTTAGGGTCACTGGTTCCAGGGAAGGGAGAGAGCCAGTGCCGTAAGACAAACACAACATCCATGCCTGACCGGGATTCGAACCCGGACCCTTTCCTGACGAATGATCAGAGGCCAGCGCCTTAGACCACTGCGCCACCGGGGCGGCATGTACAACCGTATCCTGCTTGCTAGAAACCCGACTGCAGAATTTGTTTTGAGTCGAGAGGTTTCCTTACAAATAATTTTGGCGCACGTTTTATTATTTTTTTTAATGGAAGTTTAGCGACCACCTCAATAGGAGATAAGCAGTCACCAGTCTCTAAATTAGGATCACTGGTTCAAGGAAAGGGAGAGAGCCAGTGCCGTAAGAGAAGCACAACATTCATGCCTCACCGGGATTCGATCGCACTCCTTTCGGACGAATGTTCAGAAGCCATCGCTTAAATCACTGCGCCATCGCGGCTGGGCGAACTTTACCCATTCTCAGTACGTACAATTTTTTGCTAGATAGGGTACATGTGTATCGATATATGCAAATGTGTCCTAACTTCTAAAAGGCATAGATTGGGAAAATCTCTGCTTCCCACGCTGGGGCTGTGGTCTAAGTGCTCGCTCCTGTCCATTTGTCCGAGATGGGTCCGGGTTCGAAACCCGGTGAAGCATGGATGTTGTGTTTGTCTAACGGCACTGGCTCTCTCCCTTCCATAGAACTGGTGGCTCTAAATTAGGGACGGGTGACTTCTTACAGCACATCGAGTTGTTCACGGTGTTCGTTAAAGCCCCATTATAAAGAAAAAAATATTTTTGCGTCGCAGTCCGGTCTCTGCTACTTATTTCATTGGTTTTCCCATAAGATATGCTAAATAGCAGCCAATATTTGATCACTAATCACTATTTACATTACCATATTTTTTGGTGTGGTCCTCATTTCATGCAAACATTCGATGATATTCTTATTGTTAGTAGGCAGAATGTTTTGAAATAAGTGACATGAATTAATTTTAAACGGTATTGCCAGGCAAGGTGGAAAGCACGAAGACATGCCTACAGTATAAAGTTAGAGGTAACAAAATGCTAAGAAACGGAAGAAATAATATTTTTATTATCAAAACACGAGATTCAGAAAGGAAACCTCTTTTTGTCATGCACAGAGGGGAAATATATATTTTGCAATTACCTTTATTTTTCACAATTATGCACTCACTTCATTTTTTCGCCCGAAATCACAATTCTCTGAGCGTGCACCTTGTACAACAAAGCTTCTAATTCTAAAAGTGCATATGTCTCCACGTCTTAGCTAACGCGTTTTTGTACCCTTCTATATGTTTTACCTTTATTTCTACAGTTCTTTAATTCTACCAAATATAGTGAGTAAGAAATATACATATTTAAAGCTCTCCACAAAATAGCTGGGATTATCTGGCTTTTAGTTGTGCATTCCAACTATAATATTGAGTATTGGATTCTGAAAACCTTTTGCTTTCGGAAATTAGGAATTTGCGAAATCTTGAGGATGGGAAAAGAAATCCCCACAATGCAGCCAGTCGTTGAGATATTCATTAGAGCTAATTGCGAGCTCTGCGTAATTGCTGACGCTAACCTTTTGCAGAGAACGCAGGCAGGCATCCTCATGCTACTAATTAGAGTGTTTCTCGCAGTGCCTGATACTGTATTTTTGACTTTTTCTGCCAGCTCAATTATCCATGAACTTCGTTTGATGTTCAGAGTACTAATCTATTTAGTATTGGTGTATAGTTTTCATCCAGTTTTTCAAAATAGCTTTGACAGTGTTCCCCTGAATTGTGTATGTGTGTGTTCTACTGAAATTGCAAAATTAATTTATTTTATGAAAAAAAAACCAGATTTATTAGACGTCATTCAAAATAATTCCTTGTTATTGAACGTACGAATGATGAATTCTGACAAGGTGTAGTCCTATTTCTCTTATGGTCTACTGAGCCCTGTAGAATAATTTTTAATTTAAATAATTGTTTTTAAGTTTTAACTATTACCCTAACGTTAAACTTTGCTGTAAAGCACTACACAGCAGCGGATGTAGAAGCTAATCTTAAAGAGGGGAGCGGGGGTGGGGGTGGGGGGCTCCGGTTTAAAGAAAAAAGACAGACTTTGTGGAGGGCACGCACACACACAGCTCTGCTGCTCTTTCCTGACATCGCAAGGCTTTTTAAAATTCTAATTAAAGAAACTCTACTAAATTTTGAAATCACAAATCGCAAACTGCGAACAAGGAGAACAGAAAAATCAGCACTATTTTCATGTCGTTGAATTGCGCACTTTTCGAAGAAATCAACTTAATGCTTTTTAAATCTCACGTCTGGATAAAATCTTTCAAAATAAAATTTGATTCCTTTTATTCAGATGGGTTAATTTAACAGGAATATTTCCAGCTTTGAAATTTGTCACTAGCTTTTGTTTATGGCCCAATCGAGGTAGTTACTTTGGTCTGTCATCCACACTATCTCGCGCACACTTAAAAGTCTACTCCACACTGTGACTTTCCCTGCTCCCAATTACTAAAGATGACAGACAATACAAAACAAACAGAACAACGCTTACCCATTTTTTTTCCATAATCAGTCACAACCTCATTTATCTTCTGCTAACATCTTTTTCTATTTCTGAACCTCTAGTTTTTTATTGTAATTTTTTTTTTTTGGCTGAAGATACAACAGAACATTTTTTCTCCAGATTTAATGCAAATATTTAGTTACAAATACTTTTACGAAGACCTGTGAATTTATTAATATTATTTTACGAAAATAAATGCAGTAATAATTTAGGTATTGGCAATTTGAAAACAAAACTTCTGCTTTAGGAAGAGCGAGCATCCCAGTCTCCCCCACCCCTTTTATGCTGGATCTGTTACTGGAACTAAACCGCCTATGCACTGAGGCTTCTGACACTACACTACCTATACACTGAGGCTACTGGCACTACACCGCCTATACACGGAGGCTATTGGCACTACACTACCTATACACTTCCCACGCCCAGGTCCGGCAGCACAACACACTTCCACTACTTACACCCCGCCTTCTGTGCACCCTTCTTATAGTGCTTCTCGGTGGCGTGACGGGCGCATATGATTTGCATATGCCCTGCAATGCTAATCGTTCGCACGTCCTCTCGCGGGCAACGCATGCTGCGAATTTCGGGCCAATAGGATGTTTCCTTCTTGGTGTTGCATTTTGGGTGGCCAGCAGTGTACATTCCGCAACACAACGTGGCATTGAGTGTAAAAGTAAAAATCAAACAGATCCATGCGCTTTAAATCACTTAGGTGCTCCTGCGTATGGGAAGTTATCTAATGTTCATGGACTATGGGTGTCTGAACATTACGTAGATCAGTCCCACAACTTCACCTATCGTGAAACAGGAGTCATTCAAGGAGCTTCAGAAAAGGTTACTTATGATTCGTCTTTATTCAACTAAATTTCCTTTAGCACAACTCAGTCTTCAACAATATTAGTGGATTAATCCAATTTACTTGTGAGGGAACGTTTAATGAAAAAAGCAAAACACCGACACTAAATATACATATAATACGCAGACGTCAAGAGATCACAACTTCAAGTAACTTAATTTTGCAACTATTATATCGTCGTTCTACCAACATCTCCACACTTTTGTTACTGTTCAAACATTATGTAACGTTCAGTTTTCATCAGACACATGCACATGTCATACGTTCTGACCTGAAGGTGTTGCCAACCAAACTCTTGCGAGAGAGAAGATATCACATTATTGAAAAATGCTAAGGAGAACGAACTCAAATTTACATAGAGAAAGAAACTAAAAAGGAAGGTTTAATTACAGCATACGTCACAGTTCATCCTATAATTCTGTTAGACCTTTGAAAAGATAAAAGTGAGAAAATGTTGATGATAATGATAATTAAATCGAGTATTTGGCAGACCCTAGCACATGGGGGAGGGGGTGCTTTGCTGGAGTCGTCGTCCTCTGTCTGTCTTCGTCTTCTATCTTGAGTTTCTATAACTCGCAAGTATTATTCTTGCCTCGCGACGAATGTATTGGTCCGTGTCGGTAAGGGGAAGTCTACCCATATAGCTGACTGTACGCTTTATCAAATATATACATGTACACGGTCGAGTCACATTGTTGTGACCACTAGCTAATATCCAGAGTAACCACCGTGTGCACCGCGGACATCAGCTAGACGGGCTGGGAGTGACTCGGTAAGGTACTCGAAGGTGTTCACAGGTATGTGGAGCCATACTGACTGCTTATACGCCAACGTCCATCCGTTCAATGAAGCAGAAAGCGTGACTCATCGGAGAAGGTAATTCTTTGCCAATCAGCGGAAATCCAATTCCGATACTGCCGTGCAAATCTAAGCCATTTCTGCCGATGCACCTTCATTAGCATAGGTGGAGTGACCATCAGTCTGCATCGGTGCCCCATACGCAGCTTCTTTGAACTGTTATTTAAGACACACTTCCGGTATACCCCTGGTTCATTCGGCCAGTGTGTTGCTCCAGTGTAGCGTGTCGATCGCCCCTCACGCAGCTTCGAAGCCGACGTTCACCCTCACATCAATGGCACGTGGTGCTCCGCAGTTTCCATTTCTCCAATCACGATACACTTTAACCACAGCAGCACGCGAACAGTTGACAAACTGCGCTGTTCCAGAAATGCTGCCCCCTTGGCCCAAAAGCCGATTATAACCATCCTTATTTTCAAATCTGATAAATTGCTCCTTTTACCCATGACAGAAACGAGTGATATGTTTCCAGAATGCCTACAGCACACGTTATATACAGTCTAAGCCAGCTCACGATACGTTCCTTCTTTCATTGGCTACGAGCTGTTGACGTCAAAAGTATTAGGTGGTCACAATTAATATGATCATATGTAGAGGATTTTAGGAAGGGAGTGTCTGACCCCAAGTCTTAAACAACTCTTAGAAATAGGAAGCTAGGAGATTTGGGCTAGATTTCCCGATAGGAAAGTGACACGGAAGCAAAGTAGAAAGGGAGAGGAAGACGCTCTTATTTATTACCGGGCGGCCAGTACCCGGGGTCCGACGGCTTAACGTGCCCATCCGACGCACGGCGGATATTTAGTGGATCGAGCGTTCGTACCTGGCTGGGATCGAACCTGAGGTCCTTTCCGTGGCAGTCACGAACGTTGCCCACTAGGCCACCCGCGGCCCGGTGGTCACAATAATGTGACTCGACAGTGTATATCTTCCGCAGTGGATTGTAGCATTGCCACGGCTTGCAGCCGAATGAAGCAATCGAGGCGTTCCGACGTCCATCAACATGCACCAGTGCCACTACGGAGACGCATGGTTCCTTCCCCAAACCACTGTCTCCACATTCGGCCGGAAGTTGTTGCCTCTGACGCACTTCCGCCGCGATGCAATGCAGGTATCAACCAGCCTAAAGTAACCCTATGATGTAGCCTCTTATAAAGGTGTTCGCGTGACAGTGTGATTAAAAATGACGCCACCAGGCATTCTCACTCCTACACGTGCTTTCGCCACCAAAATCACTTCGATTGAGTGCTCCTCACGCGCAGATGATTATGAACAAACTCAGGTACGTCAAGCGATTTTGATCTTTTTCCTTCCTGGCCTTCATGTGATTGGTTCTCAACTTTAATATTTTGCACAACTCTACTATTGACACGTATCCATCTATTTGAATGGCGTTACGACAAATAGTTCCTGGTGTGGCATTTCTTATGACGAGGAATGTGTTTATCGGGCGCCTCGCTTTTAAGTTGTCAACTGTATCCACCTAACGCACTGAGACACAATTCATCTTGGTAGCGCTTTTCCTAATAGAATAATAATTTGTAATCCCTAAGAACTTCCACATAGAGGATAAAGTCTTTAGGGATTACGTCCACATACTTCTGGTGAAATATGCTGTTTTAATTTAAGTTTCCATATATCTTATTTCGAAAAATAATAATGCGTCTTGTGTAAACCATAACCATCGTATAATTTCACATAAATAGTTTCAAGCCTGATAGAAAACCTCTACTCTTTCGTATGCTAAACGTTATTGTCTTTCCTATTTTCCAGGAAAATCCCTTTTGCATTTAATCAAGAAAGCTTTATCTCGAATCAATAGCTACTTAGCAAGAGTCATTTAAAAATATGTTATTCTAAATATTTCCAAAAAGTACAAATACGAAATCATATTTTCAATAAAGTAGTTTAAATCTCCAGTATTCATGATTTTAAGCTGAAGAATGGAAAGGTCATGTTTTTCGAAATATCGCCAGGGGTGGTTTCCTAAAATACACTGAATTCTTTCTAGAATCAGAAAGCTTAACTGAATTATATGCCCTGCGGTGTATAATATAGGTGGAACATTTCTTAGTAAATAACTGTTCCACGGATTTCGCAGTATCTTTCAGAAGTACAGGCCATAGGGAATATCATTAAAAGCTAATCGCTGCTCACAATAATCGGATCAAAACGCAAAAGCATAATGTGTTTACTCAGAATTACTTTCCGTTTGAAATTTAAATCATTAGACAGCCATTATGCGAGATTTCAGCTGCCTTAAACTAAAGCTTTAACAGAAAGAAATCGATGTGTGTTAAGGAATTAATGCGTTACAGCAATCATTGATGGATATACGAGGTATGTTAAAAAAGTACCGCGACTAAAGCTGTAGTTTTTCTAAGTGTGAGGTACTGGAGTTCTGTTCATAGACTAGCCGGTATTTAATCATTGCCTAGAAAATCTGTGACTAAAATGTGCTTGTTATCTAGCTGAAATGGGGTTCGGTTAAAATGACAAAAACTATTTCTTTTTATGATGTTGATACTTCTTACATTTCAGTCTCAAACGATGAGCTCCAGTGTCTTGTTGTCGCAATCGGTCTGTTTCTTTGATTTACCTCACACGCTATCGCTTTTACAAGGGGCATCCTGAAAGTGATGCCACCTCCTTAATAACTTTTGAAATTTTGAAGTGATTTTAATGAAACTGCGGTGACATATACCATGATATGTTACCAATGTGGGAACACATTTTTTTTACAATCGGAAATAAAGGTCATGAACGACAAAGAAAAGCAACGAGATGTAATTGAAGTCCTGGAAAAAGAGGGATGTGAGGCTCCAGAAATCCACAGAAGACTCCTGGTGGTGTACGGACCTGCCACAATCGATATGAGTAATGTCCGAAGATGGATGAAGATGTTTCGAGAGGGAGAAAGTTCAGTGTCGGACAAACAACGGAGTGGAAGACCCGCAACTGCTGTGACAGATGCCAACAGGCAACGAGTGAAAGACCTCGTCCCAGCTGATCGTCGTGTCACCATCTAGGAGTTGTGTGATGTGGCCATAGTGCTATGGAAACATTAAATAGGGATCTAGGCTACAGAATTTTTTTTTTCAAAGTGGATCCCAAGAAACCTAACCCGTAAACAATGTGAGCAAAGGATGTACATGTGTTTCAACCTTTCGGACACTCATATGTGAGGGAGGGTGAGGTGTTTTTATCTAATGTTATGAGGGGGATGAAACCTGGGTGTTCTTTTATGACCGAGAAACAAAACGTGCGTCAATGGAATGGCACCGCACATCTTTACCTCGACGGAAAAAGGTGAAAACAACTCGTTACGCAGGGAAAGTGATGGTGATAATTTTCTGGAACAAACGTGGTGCTATTTTGACTGATTTCTTCTACATGTTCACCACTGTTTCGATTCATGACGTTAAATCTTAAAATCTCAGTTGTACCATAGCCACTTTATTCACCTGATTCCCTACCTTTCTTTGAATACCTTTCGTTTTACCAGATGAAAAAAAAAATCTCTTAAGCTACAAAGATCTGGAAGCGTAAACAGCATATTAAGGAATGTGACACAGGAGATGAACATAATTTGAAAAGACTTTCAAAGTATTACATTGGCAGGAAAAGACCCAGCGATGGGCGAAAGAACTTCGAAAGCATGTCAGAATGATATGGAAGAGAATTGCTAAAGAGAAACAGTTGTGTAAGAGACGTAGACAGTTTTCATCCTGAGCAAAGGTTCAATAATATTTTAAGTTCATGATGACCGGCAAAGACCCAAAAGAAGACCTCATGAGTGATGGAGGAATGCAATTCGAGACTATGCCCGAATGACATGCGTGACGTACCTACCTCATATGTGAAGCACATACCAAGACAGCCAGGTTCCAGCGATAAGCTTCGTCGGTGTAGTTTACGAGTTGGTGGGAGAATAACTAGCTCCGGAGAGAGGAGGCGTAAGTTCGAAATCCACCACTGGCAAAAGTGATTTTCTTTGCCGGTGGTATTGATTGGCGTTCGAACGTAAAAATGAATCTCCATGCCGTGAAGTTAAAAAAGAAAAATGTGTGGTGCTCCTTCCACACATCGGCTGGAATTAATGAGAATTCCTTCTTCTACAGCGAGCTGCATGGTTCCCGGCTGACCCGAAAACCTGAGATTCCGTCTCAGCTCTTCCACAAAGAGGAGAATATATATGACGTACCTACCTCAGGGGTAACGCACATTTCAAGAAGGAAAAGTTGAATCGATAAGCGTAGTCGGTGCAATTTAGTTCTGGAGCAAGGAGGCGTAGATTTGAACCCTACCGAAAGGAAAAAATAACTTTTCTTCATATGTAGAAGAGAATTACTGAAAACAGGGAGTTGTTGAAAAGACGTGGGGAGACTTTCGTCCAGCGGAGGACCGAAAATTGTTGATGATGATGACCACAGGAAAAAATCCAGAAGAAGACCTCGTGAGACATGGGCAGATGAAATTCGAAAGCATGATGGAATGGATGAGGATTGCTGAAGTCTGGGAGTTTTTGAAGAGACTTCAGGAGACCTTCATCCAGCAGAAGACTAAGAAATGTTGATAACGATGATGACAGGTAAAGACGCAGGAGAAGATCTCGTCGGACATACCTGGTTAAAATTCGAAGGCATTAGAGAATGACAAGGACGAGAACTGCTCTCACTGAGGCTTGCGGAAGGCACTTCATCCAGCAGTGGATTGAGAAAGATAGATGATGATAGCCATATGCATATCTATGTGCGTGTGTATGTGGATGCAGCTGGTAACGTAGCTTGTAGTAGTCACTTCCATCCAATAATTATTGCTGACTCTGAACTACATTTAACTGGCATGAATTTTACAGTTTTCCCCTCCTCAAGATGTCTTTGATTATTATGGAGGAATAATTCCGAGCAACTATGCTGCGACTGAGGAAAACAGAATTCTTGTGAACGCTGCAATTCGAGTTCTGCTCCCGTCACAATACATTTTAAAAATGTGTTCATTTGCTATACGGACCAGTCTTTAAAACATTCTTCGATCTTTCGTTCCCCTGTGAGTAGGAGTCCTGAGCCGAGCATAAACATAACCCGATCCCTTAATATTGTAATTTGAAGCACTAATTGTATTAAAAATGAAATGTTCGTGATCTACTCATGAGACAAAAAAATTGATATTACCTAAATTACTGAATTGTCGAAACTGCAGATGAAACTTAAGACTTCCGAGTTACTGCGTACACAGAAACGGGGGAACAAATGACCTAAAAGGTGCTTTTTTAAATTTTGACGATGCTATTAAGCACTAGGAACTCTTTTTAAATAACCTTTAACAAGCATTGGTCGAATATCGTGAAGGAATTAAAAGAAAAGTCGTTTCTATGTGCTAAGCTCTTACATTTCCCGTGGTCTTAAGGATTCTAGAAATTATTTAATATACGTAGTCAACGACAGTTATCCAGTATTCTTCAGTAAGGATTTAAAATCCACGAAAGAGACTGGAAGATCATTAGCAGAATTTATTTTATGACAATATCTGGAAATTGCTATCCACTTAAGCTCATAATAATTCCTTCATCTGGTAATGGCAAAACCCTCGATGCTGTCTTTTACAAAGATATTAAATTCCCAGGCGAAATTGAAACCGATCATCTTTCGTGAACCTACAAATTTTCATGGAATGTTATATCCCCCCCCCCCCCCAGTGACTATAAATTAGAAACCCCTTCGAAAAAATCTTGTCGATTTACTTACCGTCAACCTGAACAGGAAACCGACATAAAACAATTCATAGCTAATCTAACGCAAATTATTTCGAAATCTCGATGCCCCGGTCGACCGTATATAAATCCTTGCACTCTTCCTTGATGGCTAAAAAAAAAACCCAAAGAGATGAACACTATAGGTTTCTCGACGATAAAATAAATTATCATCAACTGAAAGGAAGAATGGATGATTTCCCCACGGCATCGCTGTAAAATCTGGAAAGCTCTGGAAAAATGGATCACAGAACGACCCTTCTGTGCGGTATATTGCTCATACACGAGCGAGGATCGAAAAGTAAAACACAGCAATTTTTTTCTCTTTGTAGATTGCAAGTAGCAGGTTGCAGTTTAGCAGACAACTAGTTTGAATATCACGCTACTGACCGGTTTGGCTGGATCAGGTGTCGCCGTTGTGGAAGACAGTATGAACGACGGCACAGAGATGGCGCGTTCGTTAGCGTCGTCTACGAATGAAGAGCAACGCTGTGTAGTCCGGCTTTTGTGGGCTAAATGAAAAACTCCGACTGAAATTCACAAAGAAATAATCGAAGTGTATGGTGATGATTGCCTGGAACAACATCTCTGGATGGTGCACTTTCTTTGCAGAGAGCCGTGGCAACCTTACCGATTCGCCACGTTTCGGTCGACCTGTAATCGCGTCATCACCTGCCGCTTTGAGAGGCATTGAACAGGCAATTCTGAGTAACCGGCGGATCCATCTGCGCACATCGGCACAGAAGTTCAACATTTCGTACTGTATAGCATACGATATTGTGCATGACAAATTGCAAATTCGCAAGGTCAGTGCTCGATGGGTACCGAAGAGCTTGACAGACGACCAGAAGGGACAGAGAATGATGTCATCCTTGGACCACTTGATGCGTTACACAAAGCGACATAGATTTATGGCAGGTGTAGTGACGGGCGATGAGTCCTGTGCGTAACAGTACACTCCCGAAATAAAAAAGGCCAGTATGGTGTGGAAACATTTTAAATCCCAGCCACCAAAAAAAAAAATTCAGAGTAACCCAATATGCACAAAAGGTCTTCATGACGGTGTTCTGGGACATGCATGGTGTTCTCTTGGTGGAGTTTCATACAACGGAGACCACTGTAAATGCCAAAACCTGCGCTAAAACTGACAAAGTTGCGTCGTGCGCTTCGTGACGAAAGATCCACCAAAGACGCTGCAAACGTCAGACTGCTTCATGATAACGCTCGCCCACATGTTGCACAACACGTTCGTGACAAAATTGCGTAATTTGGCTCTGAGGTGCTCCAGAACCCACCGTACAGTCCAAACCTGGCTCCTTCGGATTTTCATCTGTTTGGTCCCTTGAAAAGATTCTTGGGTGGCCAATGCTTCGATTTGATTGACGAAGTCAAATCGATTGTCCGCAAGTGGCTATACACCCAGAAAACGGGGAAACAAGGTATACTAAAACTGGTACCACGCTGGCATAAACGTCTCGCGTTTCTTGGTTCTTATGTTGAAAAATAGCTAATAAATGTAGTTTCACCGTGTATATCTTTTGTTTTGCCTATCTATTAAACTGTTGCCAAAAAAAAATAGTGTGCGTTACTTTTGGATCCATCATCGTAGTTAAACATGTCCCTAAAATGATTCTTGTTCACGAAATAATGAAAGCAGAATTGTGTCTTTAGAATAATATAAATCAGAAACCTTTGCCGAATCCGTTCTCAAACAGGTTTTGACAAATCAACTTTTGGAAACCGTAAACTACTCATAAAAATCTCCAATGATGGTGAAAGAAACTATAAGCGATATGCGAGGCGTTTTTCATGACGACCGAACTTCTCGGGTGCTTTCAGGTCATCCCGAAATAACAACACTACATCTACGAGCAATAAGGCAAATTAGGGCTATCGGCTAACAACCTGTTACTTGAGGTTGCCGCCCCGGTGGCACAGTGGTCTAAGGCGTTGGCCTCTGATCATTCGTCCGTAAGGGGTCCGGGTTCGAATCCCGGTCAGGCATGGATGTTGTGTTTGTCTTACGGCACTGGCTCTCTCCCTTCCCTGGAACCAGTGACCCTAAATTAGGGACGGGCGACTGCTTATAGCCCATTGAGTTGCTCACGGCGGTCGTTAAACCTCCAACCAAAAAAAAAAAAAGTTACTTGAGGTTGCCCCTGATACTGAGCCTTGAACATCCGGTGCGCCTAGGAGAGCCTGTAAAGCTATAACAATCGAGGTAGGACCTCCAGTTACAAATAAAATCATCCACTTTTCTCTCCTCCTTGCACACCGACTCCTCTGCCTCATGTTTGCCCGGTAAGAGTGCTCGAAATCTGCATCTGTACCTTCCCAAAAATATGTTTCCGAAGTAGATGGTTGGTTAAACTATTGAATGTATAATCTTTCTAATAGTATCTTCCGAAATATCATTATCTTTTAAAATTTTAAGAATATCTCGAGTTTGTAATAATAAGGTTTATTTGATTAAGCAACTTAAAAAACTATATCACAGCTGTGTTGCTAGTGACTATCTGAATGAATTTTGTAAATTTTATATTAGAAATCTTTTAACCTCTGTGAGATCTTACAATTCTTTTAAATTAAGATTAGATAATATTTTCATTCCTACAGCTGTTCCTGACTAATCTTTTCAGGTCCACACAGTCACTCTTTTCTTCCCAGCCCCATCGGGGATAATAAATCCTACCTTTGAGATTACATCCAGGGTGAGGAGCAACTCATACTCATCATTTTTCTGACTTTCTGAACACGCCTATTACTACTTTGCCAACTGGGTCAAAATTATCTGTGTTCGTTTAGGTGGAATCGGAAGACTACAAAATGGAAGTGTGATCTGAATAGAGCTAGATGATGGTTATGGTAAGCTATTTAGTTATCCCTCCGGACAGATAAGAAAGACTGGATGACTTAATTGCTTTTTTAATCATTTGGCATGAGTCTAAATTCTGCGTCCACATGAAATCTGTCTAATTTAAGAGTCAGCTAGCGGATATGTCTTTCCCTGATGATTGGTACCCGTTGGCTGACCAACAGGTTTTGCATTTATTTCTTGACATTGCTGTTGTTGTACTTATTGACTGAATGTGTTTGTATTGATTGAATTATTTGCGCGCGCGCGCACACACACACACACACACAAATAGGCTTGCCAAAAAGAATAAAGGAGCGAAATTAAAAATAAACTTTCAGAAAACAAAATTGATGAACAGTAATTTTACAAGAATTATAGATTTAGCGATTGATGACAGGGGTGGATCTAGAGGCAACTGGCGGTACCTACATTTACCTTGGGCAAGAGATATTATGCAAGGCCACATCGAAGAAGAAATTTATCTGCGTAAAAAACTTGGTCGGGGAGCATTTGGAAGAAACGGTACTTTCGAAGAGCATTTGGCTACTATGTTTCAAAAGAAAAGGTTTTTTTTATCAATCCACCCTTCCAGTTCTTACTTACGGATCTGAGACATGGATCTTAACTAAAAAAGATTTACAGATGCCACAGACAACTGAAAGAGGCATGGAGAGCTGCATGTTTGGTACGTACAACCAGAAAAGATAAGAAGCAGAACTCGTGGATCTGGTATGTACAAAGGAAAATCCCAGAAGTGGGAACGGGCTGAACATATTGCCAGAACTACTGACCAAAAATGGACAACCGAAATATTAGACTGAAACCAAGGGACAGAAAAAAGACCAAAAAAGAAGTTACGTAGTAGATGTCTGGATGAAGGTCGAAAGTGTGCTAGTGCGACTCGGAGGAGCCTGGCTCAAGGTATACGTAGACAGTTGTGGAAGAAACGTGGGGAGATAATCTAACAGAGGAATGATAATGGTTGAAGAAGAAGATGATGATACCTTCACACAAAACAGTGTGAAGAAAGAATGAAACAGAATTTTTCGGATACTACAATTTGAAAATGATATTTTTATGCTTCACATTTCAATGTTCTGTTTTCTTAAGTTCATATGTTTGCATGTATCTACAAGGTGAGTCAAAAGTCGCAGTACATCCTTGTATATCAGAAACGGGAGGGAAAATGAAATATCTGAATACCCCAGCAAAGAATCGGTGAGGGGGCCTATCTTTTAAGTATTTTCGGGAACATGGCCGCCGTCTTAAAATTCGTCATATTGGATCAAGGTCAAATTTTTCAAATGGTAAGGGGGTCATGTTGCATATCAAACAAGACCAGAATATTTTCAGAAATTCATTGCCGTAATCATATTTGACATATATGTTGTGGTTCACAAGTTATCAACACAGAAAGTTGAAATAACAACTTATAAAATACTCTGTGATGGCCAGCTATTTGATGTGTTCACTGTGTTGTCCCTGTTGCTGAACACAGAGCTGAAGGCGCTTGATCCAGGTGTTATGCTCTCGCACGTACATATAGGAAGAAATGCGGTTACAGGTCTCCAGGATGAGTTGCTTAAAGTGTTGTTTGTCGCGGATTTTCTCAGCATACATCAGGTGTTTCAGATGTCCCCACATTTATAAGTCGAGTGGTGTGAGGTCAAGGAATCTGGGTGGCCATTCCACAGGACCACGCCGGCCAATCCAATGACCAGAGAATTGAACATCTAGCCATTTATGAACAGCTGCTCTGTATTGTGGTGGAGCTCCATCGTGTTCGAAATATAAAAATGGAAACTACTATCTTCGTTCAGAATGGAACACTGTTTCCTGTAGCATTTCCAGGTAGCGCTGAGCATTTAGGTTATTGTAGATGAAAATGGGTCCAATTACACGGGTGCCCCATATTCCACACCACACCAATACCTTTACATTACCAACGACATTGGCTGATTCCGTCCAGCTAAGGTTCCTGTCACTCCAGTACCTGTGGTTCTGAGGGTTAATCTCACCACTGACATAAAAAGTGGCCTCGTCACTGAACAAAATGCCCTGTGCGGATGAGGGTTCCCTTTTATGTTGGTCTACAGCCCAGGCGCAGAATTCGACACGCCCATTAGGGTCATCTTCTGATAGTTGCTGCTACATCTGGATCTTCAACGGATGCCAGTGAGCGATGTGAAGAATCCGTACAATGTACAATGTCTGACTGGCTGATATCACATTATTCTGCGAGACGTCGTGTGCTATGTTGTGGACTCTTTGGAAAGGATGCCAAGGCCATTGTTGAGGTCTCTTCGTCGGTAGCAGTTATCGGCCGACCACTACGTGGCTTGTCGTCCACAGTCCTATTTTCTCGGAATTTGGATATCAGGTATGCGACAGTGCTGTGTGAAATTGGTATTCTTTGTGGGTGTCGCGTTTTGAAGTCTGCGGCCGGCTATGATACGGCAGCTGCGTTCCCCAGACATTAGGATCACCGCAATTCTGTCCCCTTTTGTCAATGCCATCTTCAATTACCTGCAACAAACAACGATTATTTGAACTTTTTATGTTGATAACTTGTGAACCACAATACATATGCCAAATCTGCTTACGGCAATCAATTTCTGAGAAAATTCTGGTCTCGTTTGTATGCAACATGACCCCCATACCATTTGAAAAATTTGATCTTGATCCAACATGGCGGATTGATGTATACCCCAAACAACATTTGTGGCGTTTACATCTTCCGATTCTTTTCTAAAAATAGGTAGATCTTGACCTAATTGTTAATTTTCAAGTTATATTTTTCAGCATTTTCTTTTGCATTTTCAAAGTGTTTTTGTTTCGTTTAGGTGTTTAACAACCATTATGAGCAACTCGTTGAGCTATAAGCAGTCTCCCGTCTCTAATTTAGGGCCACTGCTTCCAGAGAAGCGAGAGAGCCTGTGCCGTAAAACGAACACAACATCCATGCATCACGGGTATTCGAACCCGGACCCATCTTGAGCGAATAGTCAGATGCCAGAGCTTAGGCCAATGCGCCACTGGGGAGGCTTTTCTAAGTTTAAAGTAACATTTTTCATACAGATAAGCTTTTTATATACAGTGTCTTTGATTAGTTAGACTACCAAGGAACATTAATACTAATGCAACGGAATTTCTGAACTGGGCATCAGTTCTTACACTTGAATTGATTCTTTGATAGATATATATCATCATCATCATCATCATCATCATCATCATTTTCAACCATTTTCAATCCACTGCTGGATGAAGGTCTCCCCAAGTTTCCTCCACAACGGTCTGTCTTGTGCCAGTCTCCTCCATGTCACTCCCGCATACTTTCGAATTTCATCCACCCATTTCCCATGTGGTCTTCTTCTAGGTCTTTTACTGTCCCTTGGAATCCAATCTAAAATTTCGGCTGTCTATCGATGGTCTGTCCTTCTGGCAGTATATCCAGCCCATTGCCATTTCAGGGATTTAACTCTGATCATGATGTCTTCCACTCTTGTCATTTTTCGGATCCACGAGTTCCTCTTCTTATCTCTCCTGGTTACACCAAGCATGCACCTCTCCATGCTGCTTTGAGTTGTCTGCAGCCATTGTATGTCTCTTTTAGTTATGGTCCACGTCTCTGCACCATACATAAGCACTGGAAGGATGCATTGATCAAACACTTTTCTTTTAAGACATAATGGTATATATATACATTATATGAACTGGGCATCAGTTGTTACAATTGAATTGATTCTTTGATATATATATCAATATAAAATGAGTTACGATTTCGATATGTTTTCCCTTACTCGTGTAGGAATGCTTTGAAAGCACTTCCCGCTGGGATTAACATCAAAGGCAATTTAATGGGAATAATGGTGGTCCTACACGTGATTTGGTTTGTTCCCGTGCGACTGACGTCGTTGGCTGTCTGAAGCCTGGTTCCAATTACCTGCATTTCTCATGCGGAATTATTGGCATATCGGGAAAGATAAATGGCTCACTGGTCGAATTTCCTTTGTCATGAGAGCTTCTATCTTAGAAATTTTCTCTGGTGTATAGCACCTGGATAAAAACTGAAGGTTTCTGAATGACACACAATGGACACTAGAATATTTCCAGATTATTATCTTTTGGTATAACAAAAGGATGCTTAATGTTGTGTATGTATACGGATCTTACAAATTTACATTCTGAGTTGGAGTGTTTAAGCGCCATTTAGTTAACTTTCTCTAAATAATTCTGTCTGAGTGGTCATGGATAGGAAAAAGAAGCATTCAAATCTGTGAAGTAAAACATTTGAAGGTTTTTTCTAGGTTCATTGTCAATTGGACTGAATATTTTGTCAAGAGTCAGTTCATGGCAATATGGATTGCCTTACGTATCCACATTTTTCTGGCAGATTTATTCGCGTAATACGAGAAAGATTTGAAGCAGTGAATAGCGTTTAACAAAGTTTTGAATACAGACAAAACGAAAAAGTGCTTAACGTATCCTTTGTGTTTTGCGCCTGTAAAAACAATATCTCTGCATCTACAATTCGCATTGGAAAAATTCATTTTGCAGTGGATAGTGCTAAGTATGCGAATGGCTGCTCTGCAGATGAGAGATCTAAAGCGATGGTTTCTTGTCCAAGATTATCCCGGGTTTCAGTCCTGGGTGAGACACGGCAGAAGAACCTTTAATTAGGGACGAGTGATAGATTATAGCCCTTAGAGCTGCTCAAGGTGATCGTAAAAATCTTGAAAAAAACAGTTTTCCGGCTAGTGATGTGAACTTAGTTTTTTTTCAAGGAGTTATGTATGTAGGTCGTTCAAAAAGAAACGAGACTGCCACAACAGAACTCACGCAGAAACGCGTGTGTCGGAACACTGCAAGGTCAGTGAGTGACGAGACTGCCAAAACAAACCAACGCAGAAACGCCTGTGTCGGAACACTGCAAGGTCAGTCAGTAATCAGACTGCCAAAACAGGACCACGCAGAAACGCCTGTGTCGGAACACTCGCTACTTTTTGTACGACTCTCGTACAGATCAGGTAATGGGATGGCAAAAATCCTTTTTACCGTAGACAGCTGGGCCTATGTACAAAATTATTAATTATTTGTGGCTTTTTATGATTTAAGTCATATCGCTGGGTGGCGTAAAAGAACATTTCTGCACGGGTTTACCGCTAGGTGGTGCAACTGCATATTCCTACTACTAAAAGTGGAGATGTGGCGTTGAGTGAAGATACAGCCCAACATCTCAAATTCATGGAGTTCGATTTAACAATTTAACACTTACATGAAATAGCTGCAATCAGCGACAATATGTTTGTGATGCATTTTTGCGCTTTCCCCGATGCGAACTGTTTCCGCCAAGTGAAGTTATAACGAAGTAAATTTCTCCGTCATTTTTGGTCTACGCCGGGATTCGAACCCGGGTCCCCTCATTCCGGAATAAGTTGCTCTACCAATTGAGCTACGCGGACGTTTATTCTGATTCCTATCTGCCTTTATGCCGTGTGCGTCCTGCTGGCAGGTACGTCACATCTCCCCCCCGAAAGAGGGCCGGGGGCATGGCCCACGGGTCAGCCGTGACCATGAATCATTGCAGGCAGCCATCCACTGTAGAACGTGCACTTGAGAACTCCCAGTCAATCTGCTGTGTGGAATGCAACATCACACATTTTTATTTTTCGAAGCGCTGGAGAAGGAATTCTCTGATTTTTCCTGTCTCGCGGTGTGGAAATAACATCACACCAATGCGAGATTTTGAACGATCGGGTCATCCGGATAGTTCGGGCGCCATTATAACGAAGTAAATTTCTCCGTCATTTTTGGTCTACGCCGGGATTCGAACCCGGGTCCCCTCATTCCGGAATAAGTTGCTCTACCAATTGAGCTACGCGGACGTTTATTCTGATTCCTATCTGCCTTTATGTCGTGTGCGTCCTGCTGGCAGGTACGTCACAAAGTCAGTTACAGTTTGGGTTTTCAGAGTGAATTTCTGCAATCCGGTTGGGCCGCCCGGTGGCGCAGTGGTCTAAGCTATGGCTTCTGATCATTCACACGGAAGGGGTCCGGGTTCGAATCCCAGGGAGGCATGGATGTTGTGTTTGTCTTACGGCACTGGCTCTCTCCCTTCCCTGGAACCAGTGACCCTAAATTAGGGACGGGCGACTGCTTATAGCCCATTGAGTTGCTCATGGTGGTCGTTAAACCTCCAAACAAAAAAATCCGGTTGGAAAACGTTTTTTAACGTTGTCTAGCTTTTGGTTCAATATAATGTCCATGGCATCTTTCTTTTCAGTTTCATTATGTTTCCGCTAGGGAGTGATGTGGTGTACTTGAGTTTGGAAGCACATGCACTATATTGATAAAAGTCAGCGGACATCCCTTCAAAAGCAAATGAACGGATCCGCTGCGTTGTTAAGACGAGCGGTACAGCTGCAAACAGTATGAAAACAAGCCTGCAGCTGATCGCGATCATATCGCACTGTGAGGTTGAGTGAAAATGTCGCGACGGCAGAGACTTGACTTTGAGAAAAGAAAGATTGTTTTGTGTCATATTAGTGGGTTGTCCAGAAGATAAACCGAGAGGCGTTTAAACACATCCAAGTTAACTGTTTTGGAGGTACTGAATAAGTGGAAGACACATGGCGTGCCTGAAGCAGCAAAACGTACCGGCAAACCAAAGAAAGCCAGTGATACACGGCGTCGAAGAATACAGGAGAGTCGTGACAGCTAATCGACAGAGTACTGCACAAGACCTCAGTGTACAGGTGAGTAAAAATGCTGGAACCTCGGTATGTACACGTACCATTCGCAGAGAACTTCACCCCATTGGTTACCGTGGTCGTGCGGCTGCTCATAAGCCTTTCATCTCCACTCGGAATGCTACTCGTCGTTTAGCATGGTGTAAAGAACATTTGTCGTGGACCGTAGATAAATGGAAACGGGCCCTATGGACTGATGAATCCAGATACACGATCCATCAGTATGATGGCCGTGTGTGGGTATGGCGGCAGCCGGGGGCACGCTATTTACCACAGTGTATTGTTCCTACGGTCAAGTTTGGAGCTGGCAGTGTACTCGTGTGGGAATGTTTTTCGTGGTATGGTCCCGGTTCATTGGTTATCGTGGACAAAACTGTTAACCAGCACGTCTACCTCGATATTCTGGACAATTATGCCCTACCATCTCTGTGGAAATACTATGAAACCGAGCCTTGTTGGTGGCAGCAGGGTAATGCACCGAGCCATAAAGCAAGGATTGTTACGGCGCGGTTTGACGATTATTCCGTATCGGGTGTGGACTGGTCAGCATCGAGCTCTGAACTTAATCCCATAGAGCACCTATGTGATGAATTGGAGCGCCGTAAAATAAATTTGGAAACAAGGCCTACTACTGAGCAACAGTTATCGGCAGCATTATGTACTGAATGGAAGCGGATACCTATCGCTGTTTTCCAAAACATTGTCGAAAGCATGTCTCGAAGGGTCAGTGCATGCATTAAGGCCAAAGGTGGACCGACACGGTACAAATGTATTGCAATAAATGCTATGTTGTGTTTCTCTTCTAGGAGTCCGGTGATTTTTGTCAATATAGCGTATGCGCTTCAGAAAATCTGGCTTTTGAAAAAGGTATTTTGCATCGGATCACTGAAGCAATGGCTACAATTATGATGAGCGCTTTTCGTACGGTTTTATGCTTTTTTTTATTTTTAAATTTATGTTATTCATTTTTCATCCGATTGACGACTGTACATATCCATGTATTCTTCTGATTTTCTGGTCAAAACCGTTTCCTCTATGTGACGAACAATTTGATTTTCTTATTTGAGCTCAAAATGACGTTAGCAGCTGTAATGCTTTTAAACAAAGACGAGTTCATTACAACCCAGAAATCGGTGCTCGCTCTTTGTACAAAATTTCCATCAAAAGCTTGGCGTTTTATTTACAAAAGGCAGTTCATCTATCGAACTACAGGATCAGCATGTTCTTAAAAATTTAATGAGGAGAATTACATATACTCCTCTCTCCAGCTATTATAAATATTATGATTCCGTAAATACTCATATTTTGGGTTTCACGACTTATCAAGAATTTTGCGTGGTAAGCAGAAAAACCCTCTGGAAATCTAACAGTTTTGTTCACAGAGAGGCACTACTTCACATACGGTCACAAATCATCAGACAGAATGTTGAAAGCACTGGTGTGTAAACTTTTGAAATTTCCTCTGAGAGGCTGATATTTGATATCACGGGCATGACTCACCTTACCGGTCAGGATTCGTTATACTTATATTCTATGGATTCGTTGTACTCATGTTCTATATTTCAGGACTTATCAACAATTTTGCGTGGTGAGCAAGAAACTCCGCTGGAGATCTAACGATTTTGTTCACAGACTGTCACTACGTAACTTACGGTCACAAATCATCAGACTGTTGAAAGCATTGGTATATAGATTTTGGAAATTTCTTCTGAGAGGCTGACATTTGATATCACAGGCATGCCTTAGTTTACCTGTCAGGATTCGTTATACTCCTATGCTATGGATTCGTTATACTCATGTTCTATGGATTCGTTATACTCATATTCTATGGATTCGTTACACTCATATTCTATGGATTCATTGTACTCATATTCTAAATATATTTCAGGATCTATAAACAATTTTGTGTTGTGAGCAAGAAATTCCTCTGGAAATCAAATATTTTTTTCACAGACAGACACTACTTAACATACAGTCACAAATCATCAAACTGTTGAAAGCATTGGTGTGTAAACTTCTGAAATTTCCTCTGAGAGGCTAAAATTTGATATCACTGGCATGGCTTAGCTTACCTGTCAGGATTCGATATACTCATGTTCTATGGATTTGTTGTACTCATATTGTATGTTTCATTCTACGCACCAATGCTATCAACAGTTCTGCGTGGTGAGCAACAAATTCCTTTAAAAAATTAACAGTTTTGTTCACAGACAGGCACTATTTAACATACGGTCACAAATCATCATCAGACTGTTGTAAGCATTGGGGTGTAAACATTTGAATTTTCCTCTGAGAGGCTAAAATTTGATATCGCAGGCATGGCTTATCTTACCTGTGAGGATTCGTTATACTCATATTGTATGGATTCGTTGTACTCATTCTATATTTCAGGACTTATGAAGAATTTTGTTTGGTGAGCAAGAAATTCCTCTGGAAATCAGATTATTTTGTTCACAGACAGACATCACTTAACATACGGTCACAAATCATTAGACTGTTGAAAGCATAGGTGTGTAAACTTCTGAAATTTCCTCTGAGAGGCTGAAATTAGATATCACTGGCATAGCTTAGCTCACCTGTCATGTTTCGTTGTACTCATATTCTATGGATTCGTTGTACTCATGTTCTATGGATTCGTTGTACTCATATTCTATGGATTCGTTGTACTCATATTCTATGGATCCGTTTTACTCATATTGTACATGTATATTTCATTATACACACAAATGCTTTCAACAGTGCTGCGTGGTGAGCAACAAATTCCTCTGGAAATCTAACGATTTTGTTGACAGACAGGCAATACTTAACATACGGTCACAAATCATCAGACTGTAGAAAACATTGGTGTGTAAACTTTTGAAATTTCCTCGGAGAGTCTGAAATTTGATATTACGGGAATGGCTTAGCTTACCTGTCGGGAGTTTTAAATACGAGGGGTGGTCAGTAAATAAGTGACAAACAGTTATTTAAAAATATACCAAGTCACATATGAAATTGAAAAACATTTATTACTACCTATACATTTTCCGTTATTTCTCAACACAATTTCCACCCATATTTTTGCACTTATCGTATCGCTTTATCAGTGCTTCGAAACCTGCAGCACAGAAGTCTTTTGTCGGTTGTCTCATCCATATTCGCACTTTCCGTTTAACCTCTTATTCATACGCGAAACGTTTGCCGCTAAAGTGAGTTTTTTTTTGCGGACCAAAGAGGTGAAAATTAATTGGGGGCTGTGAAGCGGATGTTCAAGAAGTTCCCAGCCTCGTTGTTCAATTTTTTGCTGGGTTAATTGAGCATTTTGTAGTCTGGCGTTGTCGTGATGGAGAAGTTCACCTCTAGTCAGTAGGCCTGGACGATTTTTTTCCGAACTGCATCCCGACCTCTAGTCAATAGGCGTGGGCGATTGCTTCGAATTGCATCCGAAGCATGAAACAGATTTTCACAGTACGATGTAGCATTCACATTCTCACCTCGTTTCTGGAAATGGGCTAAAAGCACTCCTTGAGAACTACAAAATACTCCTTCAGAACTCCAAAACACTCCTTGAGAACACCAAAACAAAACATACCCTGAGAACTCCAAAACACTTCTTGAAAACTCCAAAACAAAACATTCCCTGAGAACTCCAAAACACTTCTTGAGAACTACAAAACACTCGTTGAGAACTCCAAAACACTCCCTGAGAACTGCAAAGCACTCCTTGAGAACTCCAAAACACCCCTTGGGAACTCCAAAACATTCCTCGAAAACTCCAAAACACTCCTTGAGAACTTCAAAACGCTCCTTGAGAACTCCAAAACATTCCTTGAGAACTCCAAAACACTCCTTGAGAACACCAAAACAAAACATTCCCTGAGAACTCCAAAACACTTCTTGAAAACTCCAAACACTCCTTGAGAACTCCAAAACACTTCTTGAGAACTCCAAAACACTCCTTGAGAACTCCAAAACACTCCTTGAGAACTTCAAAACACTCCTCGAGAACTTCAAACACTCCTTGAGAACTCCAAAACACTCCTTGAGAACTCCAAAACACTCCTTGAGAACTCCAAAACACTCCTTGAGAACTCCAAAACACTGTAAGCATAACCTTCCATGCTGATGGCGAAATTCAGAATTTGTTAGTTGAAGGTGAAGAAGGATGTTTCCATAGCTCTGAAGCACGCTTAGGTGCGTGTTCGTAGAGATGCACCGATGACACATCTCCACTATGTTAAGCATGTCTTCTCCTTCATATGCATACCGAGAGAGATGTGGCAAGGAAAGGCCCATTCGGTTCAGTTTGCGTTCGTGAGTCAGTTTCCTAGGCTCTTGCCGCGGCCACGCTTTCCGTATAAAATGCAAATGACCATGCTTATGCTGTAGGCTAAATCATGAGAACATCCTGTTGCAGTTGCTACACTGTCTATCATTACTCGCCTCTCACCTCGAATCTTCTCTTCCACTCACTCAACAGTTACTTCTGTCACAATTTGAACAGGGCGTCCAGGTCGGTCTTCATCAATAATGAACGTCCTTGAAAAAATTTATCGGCCCATTTGTGTATCACTTTACGAGATAAACGTTTCTCACCGTAAACAGGAAATATTTCCAAATGAATATCCTTTCTTTAATACAGACATTTGACGTGGACCAGGAACATCAAACAGAGGTCATCGATCTTTCCACGTTTATAAGTAAGTCACGGAAAAAGTATCATTGGCCGCCACCGGAAATCGAACCCAGGGTCTTCCAGTTAAGCGCCGGATATGCTTCCACTACACCACAGAGGCTCGAATTCCTCCAGGTTCACACACACTATTTGTTCAGTTGCTGCTTACCATCTTTGGTGAATTCCCAGAATTGTGCGGGGCTACAAGAAGGAACCTGCCAAATTGGCTTGGAAGTTAGTGTGTGTGAGTCTGGAGGAATTCGAGGCCGCTGGGGTGTAGTGCAAGCATATCCGGCGTGTAACTGGAAGACCCTGGGTTCGATTCTCGGTGGCGGCCAATGAGAATTTTTCCGTGACTTACTTATAAACGTGGAAAGAGCGATGACGTCTGTTTGAATATCCTCTGCACGAAGTTTTTTTGTCCAAAGAAACCGCACAGCAGCATGCTGCTCTTCAGTCGTGCGCTCCTCGAGCACGTTCTCCATTTTTCCATCTGAGCTGAGCATGCTCATGCGATACCTAGCGTCTGCTACGTCAAACTACAAATAAGCTGGATTGTATCTTTAGGAACTAATAACTTCCATTATTAGCTGTTCCTTAACTGCTTGTGACTGATTTCCTAACTCTCCTGCGTATTAATACAGTGAGTAGATGAACTTTGCTCCGTGGCCGCAGGTGGCCTAGTGTTCAGCGTTCGTGACTGCCATGGAGATGACCTCTGGTTCGATCCTGGGCAGGTACGAACGTTCGAACCACTAAATACCCGCCGTGCGTCAGACATTAAGCCGTCGGACCACAGGTAATGGCCCCCCGGTAATAAATAAGGGCGCCTTCCTCCCCCTTTCTACCTCGCTTTGTGTCACTTTCCTATCAGGCACTCTAGCCCAAATCTCTTAGCTTCCTATTTCTAAGGGTTGTTTAAGACCTGGGGTCAAACACTCCCTTCCTAAAATCATCTACATATGATCTGATCCGATCTTTGCTCAGTCCCGGTGGCGCAGTGGTTTAAGCGCTAGCTTCTGTGCATTCGTCCGAGATGGGTCTAGGTTTGAATTCTGGTGAAGCATGGACGTTGTGTTTGTCTTATGGCACCGGATCTCTCCCTTCCATAAAGCCAGTGGCACTAAATTAGGGACTAGCGTCTGCTTACAGCCCACGGAATTGCTCCATCGAACTAACCAGATTGCGCTAGCCCAGGTATTTGCTGGTTCCTCGTAGAAAAGACCATTTCAATCCAGAACCAGTTCATGCAAAAGACTGTGTTCATAGAAACAGACATTTATGGAAATCTCGGTTGTCAAGTGAAAGTGTATGTTTACTATGCACTCATCGTCAAAAAAATAGTTGCACGCAGAAGGAAGCAACCGACAGGAATGAAACTTGGTGGGTAGTTTGACATCGTGAGACATACTAATGATACGAGTATCACGCTCGGTAGCGCCTGTGATGCAAGCAAGGAAAGGTCGTAGTGCTGTGCGTGACCGACTATATAAGGTCGTCCCGTTGCGCGTGCTTGCCATTCAGACTCATGCTATTGTGTTTGTTGCAACCTTTGCACATGAAGTATGGCTCGGTGAAAAGTTAAAGCAATTCGAGGAGGAGTTCGAGAGCGGCTGTACCGTCGGCTCCGGGAAGCGGGATTGTCTTATCGCTGTACTGTGTGCCATACCGGTGGTGTGGATATTACCATAGCATGCTGTTGGAGGCAGAGAAGAGAACAAGGCACGCAGCAGCGACAGGTACGGTCTGGGAGACCTAAACGAATCACAGAGAGGGAGAGAGAGAGAGAGAGAGAGAGAGAGAGAGGACCGACGCGTTCTCCTACATGCGCGGAGTGATCCAACAGCCACTATTGCAGATATTCAGCGAGCAGTGGTGCCCTCCATGCATCGTCCGATTAGTGCCAGCACCATTGGCAGACGGCTGCACGACGTAGGACTACAAGCACGCAGACCGTTACGACGACTGCCCTTAACACCATTGCATCGTCGCCAAAGACGTGCAGCCGTCTGCCAATGGTGATGGCACTAATCGAACGATGCCAGACTGTCATGGAGCCACTCTGTTAATGGCGTCGTGCCAGACTGTCATGGAGCTACTCAAAATGGCAGCGGGTGATCTTCAGTGACGAGTCCCGCTTTTGCCTTGGAGGAGACGACCAACGAATCCGTGTGTGGAGTCACCGTGGTCAGCGCCAAGATGAACGGTTCGTTGTCGAAGCTTTAGATGTCCAGAAGGCCTGGTGTCATGGTGTGGGGGGCAATTGCCTACGATGTCAGATAACTTTAGGTGTTATAACGTAATTGTTTTTCCGCTGTAACTTCGTCCTTACGTCAGTAATTACGTTATGTATGCTAAAGCCAATGTAATATTAAAAGGTATCCATACGCATTACAAGAAACAGGTCAATTGTAGTACTTACAAATGCATTTATTTTGCTTGCATGGTTTGTACTTCACACTAACATCCGTTTTTTTTGCCGTACTCAATAAGTATCAGTGATTTAACATCCAATCGCAGTATAACAGCACGTCTATCATCAATAACATCAATGCCCTTAAACAACCGCTGCATTGCCTTTTTATCTATCGTTCTTATCCGGCCATACACACGTCACTTGTTCTGACATCAGTATGCTGCCAACATCATTCTCGTTTGAGGGAAAAGACATAACGTTAAGGTTTGAAAATGTCTAAGAGAACGAACACAAATTTACATAAAAAAAAGAAACTCAAGAGGAAAGTTATAATAGAATATATGTTACAGTGTTCTTTACAGGCACTTTGATATCCAAACGTTACGTTAATGAGGTCCTGCAACCAGTGGCCCTACCTTTTTAAACTCTCACTTCGGTGCGATTTTCCAACAGGACAACGCTCGATCGCATACTGCTGCTGTCTCGAGAGCTTGCCGTTAAGGCACTGACACTCTACCATGGCCAACCGCATCACCAGATCTATCGCCGATTGAAAATGTGCATGGTGCTATTGGACGCGCTATCCACACTCTACTCCTACCGCACAATCTGCAGGAACTGCGTAAGAAGATTCAAGCTGAATGGGATAGCTTATCGTAGGATACCATTAGGAACCTGTGCAACTCCATGCCGAGGCATCTGGCATCTTGTGTGAGCAAACATGGCGGCCAGACGCCACATTGAAAGACACTACTTATCGGCATGTAGCTCAATAAATATTGCCCATATCGGTCTCAGTGTTTGATCATTTATTGTTCAAGGTAACCTTTACCTTCCTCCCGAATAGCGTTGCAATCCGACACGTCTTTCTGGGTGCAATTATTTTTTTTGACGGTGATTGTATATTGGCAAAATAAGGAACTCATGTGCTCCTGGATGAAATACTAACCCAACGTAGCGAATTTCATTATTTAATAATTTAATAAATTGACAGAGGCATTTGTTCATTTTTTACATAAATATCCAGCATTTTGAAAAACGAAAGAATAAAATGAAATTCTGAAAAATCAAATATTCTGTATCTCCTGAGTAATTATCAATTCATTGCAAGTCTCTTTCATTATTATGACAGATAGTGATAATTTGACTCGATAGTTGTGAGGAATCGTCTTTTCCATTTGCACACCAAGACAAATTCAAAAATTATGTGGAAAGAAACATAAGTAAAGGATGTATAGTCGAATCTCTTTAAACCGCCAACGTTTGTTTCATATGTTTTTCTGACGGTAAGCGAGGAGGATAGTATATCTTTAAAAAATAACATGGTTAGGGGATCTGTTTCTTAACTAGCATTAATCTTTATATCGAATGAGTAAAATTATTATTTTTCGTATAATTAAATCTTTTCGATCAGTAGTTTTCAATTTCTTTTTTTCTCTTTCAGGAAAAATTTCGAGAAACAAGGAAAGCATGAATTTTCTGAACAACATTTCAACGAGAATGTGTAACCCCGTCCAGATCGGCGCCAAGGTGAGTGATAATCTAAAATTCAGTTATTAGTCCGAAACGTCATACACACTGAAGAGCAATTGAATTAGAGATACCTGTCTAGTAACGTGTAGCACCACCTTTCGTCCTGATGACGGCGGCGATTCGTCTCGGCATGGACTCGACAAGACACCGGAAGCGTTGGGAAACCATACGGTTCCCCGACCCCTGACCAAGCTCCCACAGTTCACAAAGATTTGATAAATGGGGATCAGAGCCTCGAACATATCTATCGATGAGATTGAGGACAGGTGACCTAACTGGCCAAAGAAACGAGGTCACGTAGGTGGAGTGTTCATCCAACCATTCGGATACAATTCGGGAGCTGCATTGTCTTGTTTCAGGATGAGGTTACCCTGCTGGCAAGAAGAATCCATCGCTTCATGTGGTTTGCGCCGCACTCGTGTCCTACCATCCGCATGTACCAACGTGAATCTCGACTCATCAGTCCAGGCAACATTTTCTCACATGTCTAGGGTCCAGTGGTGATGTTCCCGCGCCCATGCTAATCTTTGCACCCTGTGATGTGCGGTCAGCAGCGGTACCCTTGTGGGACGATGGCTTCTGTACCCCATAGCGAGGTGATGGTTCTGGATGGTGTGGCTGCTTACATGTTTTTGTGCACCAGCGTTAAATTGCCGAGTGATTTCTTGCACTGTGGCCCGTCTATCCGCTGTTACAATGCGAGCTAGCCGACGATGACCCCGCGCATTCACACGCTGTTGTCCACGGCAGTTGGCCCTAGATCCTTCGTCTTACCCATACTGCGTCCGACTCTTACTGGTTCACGTCGCATCACTCCTTATATTGTCGGATCGCTGCATACATCATGTCGTTTCCGTTTACAGGGCCACCCACATCGTCACATTTGCATAACTCTAGCTATCTCTAATTCAATTGCTCTTCAGTGTAAAGCAATATACGAAAAATTTCCAGTTTGCATTCGTGCTCTAAAGTACTTTTAGTTTTCCCAAATATGTAATTTCATCTGTAATTACATATTGTTCGGCATATATTTGTTCTTTCCATAATAGTAAGACATGTTCCAGTTTATGTTTACCTTTTCTTATTTGTTTACCTTTTTTCATTTGGGTGCCTCTCACTGTACTCCTGCTAAAACTTCCTCAAATAAACATAATGATGATGTGCAAGACATTACTGGCTTGAAGAACGATTTTTTTCTTGATATTTGTTTCCAATAATATTCAAGCTTTCATTTTTAGTTTCTCCGGTTTTCATGGATATAACTGCTGATGGTTTCACGGAATCAAAACCTTTTTTATAATTAGTGAAATCCATACATAGTGTACGCTATGTTTATTCGTATTTTGAGGGCAAGGATATGATCTACTATATGCATATAATACTGCAGCCGCAACTACCGTGTCTTATTAAATAGTTTTAAGAGAAATAGAGCATGTGATCACATTGGTTAAACCGATTCTTAAGGGCAAATTTCGTCTTGGAATATCAGATTAATAGAAAACATGCAGAAATGGCTGACTTCACTGACATCGTCAATCCTTAACGGATTTCCTACTAGACCATAGGGTTAGAAAATATTCGCTGCCTCCTCAAATTTCCATCTAAGGGGATATATCATGTGTCGGAGTTCATATCAATGAGTCCGTGATATATTTTGATGTGTCCGTGATATATTTTTATCTGTCTGCAAATGCACATGGAATGAGACAATAATCGAATATCAGAAGAATAATTTAAAAGGACTGGGAGAAAACATGTCGAAATTGAATTGTAAGAACAACGATATTTTTCATACCAGAACGGAATATTAATTCTCATAAAAAAACAAATCACTTCAGCACAAGTCTCTTGCTTCACATATTCTTCCTGTGTGTACGGAAAATAAATGGATCTGAGAAACGCTTTATTTTATTCCAACTGACATTCTTTCAGTAGGCGCTGACACGAACGTGAAACAAATACTTTTATTATGTTTTAATACTTTTCTAACATCAAGAAATGGAAACGGCATATGGTGCCAAGTGGTCTAAGACGCTATCCTTTGGCTATTCGTTTTGGGTGAACACGGGTTCGGATAAGGCATAGATCGTGCATTTGTCTGATGCCGCGGCCTTACGTGGGACAACTGACCCTAAGTAAGGAACGGCTGCCGTCTTATTATTCTGATAGTTGCTCATGTTTGCCATCCAACCCCAGACGAAAAGAAACCATACAATATTTGGCATACTTTCTAACTTTTTTTTCATTGTGTTTTCGTCTGCTCAAGAAAGTCGGACCTTACCGTCTTCAGGTTTACGTCTCTTCCAATGGCCGCAATCGTGGAATAAACTTGGATTCGACGTTATTCAGGTTTTTGGGTTTCAAAATAAAACGCTTCAAAAACTGCTTTCTACTGTCTGACAGCTTTTACCATGACGGTGATCTTACGTGCAGTTTACCTCTAGGGGCGTAAATGTGTCTAGTATTTTTCTCGAAATCTCTGCTTTTAAAAATCGGATTTAACTTTTTTTGTCGTTAAATAGAGGTTACGATGATGAACAATGTGCAAACATTTCACAGTATTTTGTGAGAAAATGCTTTGCGACAAGGGAGCGAAAGTGCGTAGTTTTCTGTTTATTATGTTTATTATTGCATTTTCGCTTCTAGAAATTTAAATGAAAAAATTATTTTTCAGCCAGATGCTCTTCACCGCGGAGAACATTTATGTGCACCTACTTTTCTCAAATTAATTCATCGTTTCCCTGCTACGGCGAGTTAACGTAACTCGCTGTGGTAATATCTGAGCTCCTGGAAGTTAGATTTAAAAAATTCTATTTGCGGCTGATAGCTGCGAGAAATATTTTTTCACAAATTCGGCAATTTTCGTACCTCACAGTTTTGCCACTAGGAGGTGTAAGTGTTCATTTATTTTTGTTCTATAATTGGAACCATGTATTCGTTTCTAAGAACCCGAAGTGAAAAATCCCCTTTGCATTGGATATCTTCCGTTATGACCAATGCTCGGTGCACAATTTGTGATTTTTCCAAGCACACATTTCGGCCGCTAGTGCCAGACACCGTCTATTTCTATTTGTGAACTGTGGAGATTGCCAGATGTACCTGACTGTGGTAATTGCCAGATGAACCTGACTGTGTTATGCCAACTGTGAAGTTTGATGGCGTAAGTATGTATCATGCTCAGAGGTTGTTTTTCATTGTTTGGACTGGAATACTTAGTACCAGTGTCCAAAACTTTCAACGCTGCAGTCTGTAATGACATTATCGAAAATTACGTGCAGCCAACATTATGGCAACAATTCAGTGAAGGCTCTTTCCTATACTAAGAACACACAAAGTTTGGTGAAGGAATTATCACGCTCAGAGGCTGTTTTTCATAATTTGGCGGGGCTATCTAGTTCAGGTGTCCGAAAATCTCAACGCAGCGGTCTAGAATGACATCCTCAACAATTATGTGCTACCAACATTAAGGCAACTATTAGGTGTGAAAAGGCTCTTTCATTTACTAAGAGCACACAAAGTTTGGTGGAGGAAGTATCATGCTAAGGGGATGTTTTTCACGGTTTAGATAGGGCTGCTTAGTTCAGGTGTCCGGAAATATCAACGCTACGGTCTGTAATGACATTCTAGATAGGTTTGTGCTACCAAAATTATGGCAACAGTTCGGTGAAGGCCCTTTGCTTTGCTAAGAGCAAACAGAGTTTGGTTCGTGCAGGAAGGGTTTGATGAAATGGATGTTGAAGAACTTGAATGAACTGCACAGATCCCCGATCTCAACCCTTGACAGCCCATGCAGAACCCCCATCAATAGCTCATTTAGGATGAATTGGAACTTAGACTGCCGTCCAGCTGAGCCACCGGACATCGATAACCGACTTGACAAATGCTTTTGTGGCAGAATGGAATTCGGTTTCCGCAGCAACTTAGCAAAATCTAGTGGAAAGCCTTCCCAGAAGAGATGAGGATGTGAAAGCTGCACAAGTAATTGTCCAACACGCAGTTAATCGTTTCCCATTGCAGGTAGTTTGTGAATGTGCAAGTGTCCTGATACTTTTGAGCACACCGTGCATTTCTGCTTCAGTTTTAGTTACGGGGAAACAGTGTATGAATATTAGGCCTATAGTAAAACTTGTATGTAGACGTATATTAAATTGAAACTCATTTTGTGACAAGTTCTGATTTATAGTGTACGACCGTCAATTCTTACGACTGTTTACTATTCCTAACACGATTGCTGTTGAAGTTTCGCACGTAAACTCAATTGTCGAAGTAGCAAAGCCTTTGTTCATATGTGAACTTACACAGCATAAGGGATGTGTTGCATCATGTGTTCAAAGCAATCCTATCGCGTCATGCTGGGATTGATTTGAACACGTGATGTAGAGGCGCATCGCTTTAAGGTGGATCCGCCTAAAATCTTTGCCTTGTATTTCCAATGGGCAAATTTCTGTAGCCAGTTTCTCCACAATTAACTACGTTCCCAAAGATGAAAATTTGAACATTGATAAAAAATGCTTCATATTATAGCTTAGTATACTTACTATTTTCTAAAACGTAACCATAATAACATTAAAAATCAAAAACGTTTACTTCGGTGGCGTTGAGACCAGAAATTAGATGGCACTACGTGTACGTTGATGACGTCAGTAGACAAGCAAATGTTGGATTGCTTAATTATAATTAAATTTCAGAAAATATTAAGTATACTAAGCTACAATATAAAGTTATTTTAGTCGGTGTTAAAATTTTTGTCCTTGGAAACGCATTAATTGTAAAGAAAATGACTACAGAAGTTTTCCCATTGGAAATACAAGGCAAAGATTACCACCTTAACACCTGGGCCTGGCGCAGTGGTCTAAGCGATGGACTCTGATCATTCGTCAGGAAGGGGTCCGGGTTTGAATCCCGTGAGGCATTTATGTTGTGTTTGTCTTACGGCACTGTCTCTCTCCCTTCCCTGGAACCAGTGGCCCTATTGGAGACGGGCGACTGCTTCTTATAACCCATTGAGTTGCTCACGGTGGTCGTTAAACCTACAAAAAAAAAAAAAAAAAAAAAAAAAAGGCCCTGCGTTGAAACTGAGAAAACAGAACATGACGTCACTATTCTTCATTTTCTCAGTATTGATCATACAAAAAAACCTTTCGGAAACAAATTAATGAATTGCCGCCCCGGTGGCGCAGTGGTCTAAGCGATGGCCTCTGACCGTTCGTCCGAAAGGGGTCCGGGCTCGAATCCAGGGGAGGCATGGATGTTGTGTTTGCCTTACGGCACTGGGTCTCTCCCTTCCCTGGAACCAGTGACCCTAAATTAGGAACGGGCGACTGCTTATAGCCCACTGAGATGCTCACGGTGGTCGTTAAAACCTCCAATAAAAAAAAATAATACATTTATAAATAGCTAAGCGAGGTATTTCCCTTTTCTGTATTTGTAAACGGGGGTGAGTGAATACGCAGAAGTTCGTTACACTCCTGTTTTTAACAGTGCCATTATGAAATGTTCTACTGACTGACCAATTACTCAGGGAATACTTACTGATTGCGCAGTTCTTGAAAGTAATTTGAAACACGCCATTTTTTTTATTGGTGGTTTAACGACCACCGTGAGCAACTCGATGTGATATAAGCAGTCGCCCGTCGCTAAAGTGGTGCCACGAGTTCCAGGGAAAGGAGAGAACCAGTGCCGTAAGACAAACACAGCATGCATGCCTCACCGGAATTCAAACCCAGACCCCATCTTGGACGAATGATAGTAAGCTAGCTATCAGACCACTGCGCCACGGGAGGAGCCATGCCAGTACAGTAGTTTATGATATTTGTCTATTTATTTCTCTATTGATTCATTACGAAACACTCGAAATTTAAGAGCAGTAAAACGCCTGCAATGTCATTAAAATACTGGTGAAGCTAGAAAAGACTATGCAACGCTGAATGGAGTAAGATGAGCTATGTGAGGCATAATTTTTTTTAATGATGCCTTCTTCGTCTGGGGCTGAGTCTTCTACAAAGGAGCATCTGGGTTTCATCCTGTCGTGTCATCAGTCAGCACACGACTTATAAGAATCCACTGAGACACCTAAGAGTGCTGTTGTGCACGACTGCGGGAAGTTTCAAGTGCTCCTTTGTAGAAGATTCATCACCAGGTGAAAGAGGACTAGGCAGAGATGGCGACAAATAAAGCTCAGCTTACGGCATTCTTCTCCTTCTTCTTGGCTACTCAGTCCCAGGACTGGTTGCTCAGTAAATGTACTCTGTCTCTCCTTTCCTCTCTAATTTCCTCCGTTCTATTGAAGTCATAGTATGATCTGGTATTAGTGTTCAGAATCGGGCCTCCATGGCGCAATGTGTGTCCCATCCATAACATTCTTCTTCTCTTTAACATGTTGGTCAGATTCCAGGATCCTCCCACTCTCTCCAGTACCTCTTCATTAGTCTTTCTATCAAGCCAACTTACTCTCTCCATTCTTCTACATGGTCGAGTCACATTATTGTGACCACCAGCTAATATCCGGAGTAACCGCCGTGTGCAGAGCGGACTGCAGCTAGACAGACTGGGTCTCGGAATGACCCAATAAGGTGATGAAAGGTGTTCAGAGGTAAGTGGAGCCCTGCTGACTGCAGTGCATCTGTCAGCTGCTCGAGGGTGCATGGTGGAGGATCCATAGAGCGAACAACACGATCGAGGTGGTCCCACAGATGCTCAATTGGGTTGAAGTCTGGGGAATTAGGGGGCCAGGGAAGTGCTTTGAAGTCATCGTGCTCTTCCAACCACTCTCGGACATTTCTAGCTGTGTGACACGTCGCATTGTCGTTCTGGAAGATCCCATCCGCTCCAGGGAAGACAATAAGCATGTATGGGTGTACGTGGTATGCAAAGATGGATTCATAACAAATTCGGTCCATATTGACTTCCACAGGTATGAGTGGACCCAGAGAATGGCCCGAAAACATTCCCCAGACCATAACGCTACCCCCACCAGCTTGTGTTCTTCCAGCAATGGTTGAAGAGTATTTGCTCTCCGATATTTCTCGCCTTATACGCCAACGTCTATCCGTTCCATGAATCAGAAAATGTGACTCATCGGAGAAGGCAATCCTTTGCCAGTCAGCTGAGGTCCAATTCCGACACTGCCGTACAAATGTAAACCTTTTCTGTCGATGCACCTTCGGTACCATAGGTACAGTGACCATCCGTCTGCATCGGAGCCCCATACGCAGCAGGGATCGCTAAACCGTCGCTTTTGACACGCTTCCGGTAGCCCCCTGGTTCATTCGGCCAGTGAGTTGCTCCAATGTAGCTTGTCCAACGGCTCTAACGCACCTTCGAAGCCGACGTTCACCTCTCACGTCAATGGCACGTGGTGTTCCGCAGTTTGCACGTCGCTTATTCGCAATGGTGCCATTTCTCCAATCACGATGCACTTTAACCGCAGCAGCAGCAGCAGCAGCAGCAGCACGTGAACAGTTCACAAACTTCGCTGTTTCAGAAATACTGCCATCCTGGGGCTTTTAGCCCGATAATCAACCTTTTTGCAAATCTGAAAAATCGCTCCTTTTATCTATGACAGTAACGAGTGATATGTTTTCAGAACTACAGTACTTGCCATTTTCTTGTAGGACTTTCGTCCACAGTGAGTAGAGTTTAGGTCCCAGCCACCTACAGCGAGATCGCCTTTTGGGCAGGGACACAGAAACGGAAGGAATGAGAGCAAGTCTAGCGACTTTGACAGAACAGTTTGTAGTGAGATTAGAGTACAGTAGATGGCGCCACTGTACAAGTACGTTGTTGCACATAGAGGGTTGAGAGAATTTCAGGGGGGGCATAGGAAAGGATACCCATTTAACCAGTGGGTCCAGCCTGGGGGCCGTCACTTAACGTGCTCGTCCGATGCACGGCGGATATTCAGCGATTGTTAGTAAATCACACCATTTCTGAAAGATCAGCCCAGGTTCGAAACTGAGGACCTTGCATTGATAGTCTGACTCGCTAACCACTAAGCCATCCGCGGCTCTATGTTTTCAGAATGCCTTCAGCGCACCTTAAATACCCTCCAAGCGAGCTTATGACACGTGCCTTCTTTCATTGGCTACGCGCTGTTGACGTCAAAAGTAGGAGGTGGTCAAAATAGTGTGACTCGACTGTGTATAACTCCAAGCACACAATTGAGCTGTACTGATTTTTTTCCGGTTTAACCAATTTTCAATGAGAGACCATTACACGTGATCATACGTAATAAGCGATGTCCATACTGTTCCCATTTATCGCTATTACAACGCTGTCGTTTTTAATTATGGGTCTTCCGACGCAAATGTCTGCCCTGAGTGCAGAAAATTGCGCGAATTTTATAGAAACCTACTGATTGCTCAGTTTCCGAAAAAGAAAATACCCGGAACTTTATGAAATGGAATTGAAACTTATAATTAGATACGTGCTTCCGAGATATCGTGCCTCACCGATCTTGCTTTGCTTAAAATCAGCATGACTACAATTGTATTTTTCGTGATATAAGTCGCAATAAATACTCAGCATATTAGTCATAAAATGAGCCCTAGCTTTCCTACATCAACAGAATAAAAGTTTTCATTCCGCTTTCTGCTACTTTCCGCCTCCCCCCTTCAGTTCCCTCAGAGTTTTCGCTTTCTCATTATAAATGTTTTTTCTTCGGGGTTCTCTCGGAAATGCACTTTCAACATAAATCATTCGCTGCGTAGGCTCAGTCTCCAGACTGCAACACAAGTTTATCTGTGATATAACAAAAGAGCTGGATAAGTCAGTTCCAAGAAGGTCTAAGAGGAGAAAAAGAAAATAAGCAGCATGAGAAAATGGGGTTCAACGTTCGTGAATTCCCAATTCTCATTTTCAGTGAATGAAACATGCACTCACGCTGAACGAGCTTTTCGGAGAATAGAATAAAATACGTTTCGCTTTATTTTAGCAGCCTTTTATATCGTTTTCCTTCCTTATCCCGTAGAAACTGAAACTGTTGTCATTTGAGCTTCAGCATGTTTATTATAAGTTAAGTACAGTACAACTCGCATATGACGATCTTCCATTAAGCGATATCCTGGATTTAAGGAGCAAATCCTTAATATTTGTTTTGTATAAGGTTCATTCAAAGCTAATTTGATTGTTTTTCACGAACAAAATTTGAGGAAGTCTCCGGGATTTAACCAGAGATCTGATACAAGACGAGATGATCACTTTAATAAGCAAAGTAACAAAATTCCAGATTTAACGAGCTAGTGCGCAATGGAATGTTGGAATAGAAATGATGGGAAATAGGACGAAACTGCCGCAGCACAGGAGAATCCTTGAGTGTTAGTGGAAGACTGTGGAAGACTATTGATAGAAAAGCATTAGGGGCGGAGTATATTAAATACTCAACAAGCGAGTTGTGCAAGAGACTCCTTCCGACACCCACACCAAAGAGCGATGCGTCGGATGTATCACGTTAGCAGAGTTGAAAGCAAGCCACCTATTCATAGGCAAAAAAGAGATGTGTGTGGAAGAGCTCAACATTTTAGACCCGGAAAAATTTCTTTTGAAGTATAAATTCGAATGTATCATTGTCAATCATTATCAATCCACTGCTGGATGAAGGTCGCCACTAGGGGCTTCAACAATGGACTGTCTCGGGCCAGTCTCTTCCATCCACTCATCTCCCACGTGGTCTTCTGGATCATTTCCTGTCCCTTGGAATCCAGGCTAAAATTTCGGTTATTCATCGGTGGTCCTTTTTCTTTGTAATATGCCCAGCCCATGCCATTTCAGGGATTTTACTATGATCATGATGTCTTCCACTCTTGTCATTTTCCTTATCAACGAGTTCCTCTTTTATCTTCCTCGATTACGCCAAGCATGCATTTCTCTAAGCTTCTGTTCAGTTGTCTGCAGTATATATGCAGTCTTTCTCAGTCTTTGTATAGCTGCAGTCTTTATCGTCTCTGCTCCGCACGGAAGCACTGGAAGGATGCATTGAGTAAACACTTTTCTTTTAAGAAATAATGGTATATTGCGCTTAAAAAATGGTACTGTTTCTTCCAAAAGCTCTCCAACCAAGTTTTATACGTCGATTAATTTCTGTTTCAATGTGATCTTTCCTTGATATCTTCTGTCCAAGATAAATGCAGATATCGGTTATCTCCAGCTTTCCGCCATCAAACGATAAATCTTCATTTATTGTAAAGACATTTTATTTCAGTTTTGTCTTCTGAAAGTTCATTTTTATTCCCATTTCTTTACCCTACTCAGCAAGTTCCTGGATCATACTCTGCAGCTCTGAAGTATTATTTTAAAAGATCTCTGAAGGGTTCCTTGAATTATATTTTTTTTCTTTTCAAAAATAAAACGGAAATAAAACCAGGTCGAAATCGGGTCAGGCACACCTTGACCCGACCCGTTTGACCTGCAGGAAATTGTCGACCCGGTGACCCATTGACACAGTGATTCCATGTTTGGGGTGGGGCTCACGCACATAAAAGTCGATTTCTGGGGGACAATTGCAGAGAGGAATGATATATCACCAGAGAGGAAGCAAGATATAACAATTCCCGAATTAGTATCCATTGCCCCTTTCACCTTCCAAGTGAGTGTTGCATTGGGAGGATCGGTTCTGCTTTTGCTTCATGTGTGTTGTGCAGTTGAACAGCTGCCAATGTCACGTGGTCGTTAGCTTGAATCCACTTGGAAGATTAAATTAATAAATTATAGTACAAATGTAATTAATTAATTCAATTTTTCAAGTATATCCAATTGTTATTGATGTATAATATCAGGTTATAAAGAAAGTTTCTGGAAAAAATCATATGTGGCGTGTATAATACAAGATACTGCGGGCCTACGGTGACGTAAGCATCCCAGAGTGTAGTGCGCGAAAGAATAGATTCTATGGACAGAACGTACGCTGGTGATGAAGATTAGTTGCACGTGGATGTGACACGATGGCGATATCGAAAGAAGATGTGCGTGCAATATTGGTGTGAGTATTTGAATGCGTGAAAGTTACTGTAGGGCTTGAAAAATTGCGAGACGTGTTTGGGGGCGATGTTATCAGAGTGAGTACTTGCTGTGACTGGTGCAGAAAATTCAACACTGGTGTACGGGACCTGTGAGATGCGCCCAGAAGTGGCACACCCAGTAAGGGTGCAGATGATACACTGCAACACATGCTATCGACCAAGACTGATGCAACACTACGAGAACTGGCAGAGGAGCTCAAGACCTTCCATACGACCACCAACACTTGACTTCGGAAGCTGGTATATTCGTGTAAACTGTGCAAATGGGTAACCCATGCCATGTCTGACCAGAATCGGATGCCCGTTTTTTACGCTTTCCAACCGTAGGTTGAAGAAGCGTATATGCTCCAGCTTTGTCCGTCGGTCTGTCTGTCTGTTCGTCCTCACGACAACTCGCGTAAAAATGGTTCATTTTCAATGAAATTTTAGTATGAGGTAGGGGACCACCTGGAGACGAACCCTATTGAAAATAGGCGAAATGGGGTCAAAGGTCAGGACAAAGAAGCGGGATTCATTCTATTGCCCTTATGCATCATAACGCGTAAAAATGGTTCGATTTCGATGACATATTAGTATGTGGTAGGAGAACACCTGGGGACGAATCCTGTTGAAAATGGACGAAATGGGGTCAAAAGTCAGGACATAGGAGCGGGATCCATTTCAATGCTTCTATTGAGACAAAACTTCAGTATGTTGTTCCGGATGTATTCTGAACCGATTGTGTTCAATATCATCGAAATGGAATCAAAGGTCAGTACACAGGAGTGAGATTTATTTCACAGCCATTATCTTCATAACTTGACTAAATTGCGTCTATTGCTGCAAAACGTTAGTATGTTGTTCCGGAGGTATACTGAGCTAATTCTGTGGAATATCGTCGAAATGGGATAAAAGGTCAGGACACAGGAGCAAGATTTATTCCACAGCCATTATCATCATAACTTGAGTAATGATTTCTGGTATGTTGGAAAGCGTATCATAATAAATGCATCTCATGATTTTACTAACTTTTTATCTTTCACGCATAGCAACAGCAATGATACTCCATTGCGGTTGCTCTGTGTGAAATAGACAAACGGGAGGGCTTGCTGCATTGGCTGGTAACGGGTGACGAAAAATGGGTCACATACATGAAAGTTACGCGACAAAGAGCATGGATCAAGCAGGGACAACTGCCCACAGAAGGTCGCTAAGCCACCCTTTCATGGACGGAAGGTGATGCTGAGTTGCTGGTGGTATTGTCGCGGTGTGATTACCTATGAACTCTTACCGCGGAACAATACCATCACAGCGGATGGTTACATCGAACAGTTGGATCGTCTCCATGCTGCAGTGCAAGAAAAGAGTCCAGCGTTAATTAATCGCCATGGAATTGTTTTTCACCAGGAAAACTATGTTCCCCATGTCGCCTTACCATGTTCCCTATGTCGATGTTCTCCATGAACGATATTCCTCGTGTCGATGTTCCCCATGTTCCCCATGTCAACAGAAATTGCACCCTGGAATGGAAAATATTGTCTTACCCCCTCCCCTTCTTATTCCCAGGATCTTGCCCCGTCCGACTTTCCCCTCTTCCTATCTTTGTCTAATTTTCTCACTGAGAAAAGCGTTGCTAAGGATGATGATGTGAAACGGTGCATGAGTGACTTCAACTCCTGCTAGCCAGACTTCTATTGCAATGGAATATTTCAACTACTAGATCTGTGAAACACGGTCATCAGTTAAAATGGAGACTACCTGGATTAGGTTAAGCGTTTTGTACGATTTTTTAAGTTTAAAATACGTGCTGTTCCCTTTTCTGGATACTTTTTTTACAACCTGATATAAACGTGTATGCCTTTATGCATATTTTTACATGACGGAAGTTTTCATCCAAAATGAGGTCTAGCGGGCGCTCGGTCGGATTTAACGAGAGTTACTGTCGGTCCCGTGCTCCTCGTTATAAACTGCTTCGCCAATATTTTTAAATATTAATTTTTTTATCAATACAGTTATAGTTATTCAATAAATCAGGTCTAGCGAGCGCTCGGATTTAACGAGGGTTACTGTCGGTCCCGTGCTCCTCGTTATAAACGGCTTCGACAATATTTTAAAATAATGTGTGACACAGTGGGTCGTATCGTGTCTATTTGAGATGAACTGAGCTCTCGTAGACTCTATTTCGGTCATTATCGTCTAAGTCTTCTAAGCATTCTGTTGCTTTCTAGGCGTACGTACTTCCAGATCGCTACATTGTGTCTCTCTTTACCTGGACGTTATGGCGTCATGAAAAGGTGAAGAAGTGTGACATTTTTGTGCGGAAATTTGAAACCAACATTTTACAATATACATTATAGGATAAACGGGTTTAATGGGTTGTACGAAATTTTGCATTTAACGTTTTAACAGTAACTTTGCTTTGCTAACTTTAATTATTCTAAATCGTACGTGTCGTTCCTTGTTCGTAGCAGCTGAAGCCTTAATTAAGCAGAAATAGATCTCTAAGAGAGAAAATCTGATTCCACATTTCATTGCCAGCCATCACGTCAATTAATTTCTATGATCACTCATCTGAACATGTAAATGATCCACGTACCACTACTAGAGCTGATCGGTTATCGTAAGCAATGTCTCCTCAGACCATAATGCCTGCAGTGGGGGAGGTGTTACACTCGATAGCGAGGTTGGGATTGTGCCGTTGACCCGGGGACCTCCACACCCGGGCATGATGATCATCTGTCCTCAAAACGAAGCGGCACTTATCGCTAAACACCACACGTCACCAGTCTGTGTTGTTCCACGTCGCTCTGGCCTGGCACCACTACACACGGAGCCGGCGATGTTACGGTGTTAATGGCAGTACACTTAGGGGGCGCTGGTATCGCAGATTCGCTTCCGCGAGGCGTCGGGAAATGGTTCGTGGGCACAAAGGAGCCACTACACCTGCCCGTATAGTGGACCGGGTCCCCGTGGGATCCGTTCGTGCTTGGCGCACGATCCGTGATCCTCTTTACCGGTGGTCCTCCTGGTCTGTCCGAAGCCGCACTGACGCGTGGCAGTGCCATCACGTGTCCACTGCTCCCAAACATAGTCGGACGGTATGGTCAGAACGATGCATGTGGCTGGCTATACGGCGCGTTGACCACCCTGCAGTTTTGAGCCCAATGATCCGGCCTTTCTTAAAGTCCGAAAGTCCGTAAGTTGCGCTAATCGGCGTCTCTGGCGTCTACCCGGCATTCTTGTCACTCTGTACTCTTGTTTGCATCGGACGGTGCTTTTCGCTTCCATGAGACATCGACTACACGCCGGTTTATAAGGCTGCTTGTTCATGCTTGCAGCGCGACCACAGGGTGTGCGGTCATGCGCACTCGCACCAAACGTGGATCATTTGCATACCAGCAAGTACTCTAGCTATTTGCAAAGCTTTCCAGTTGTAGCATGTTTTCTTCTAGGTGCGCAAATTTCATTGTCCGTGAGTGTACATGTATAAAGACTTCCAGACATGTCTATTCCTGTACATCCTTCTGCATGTTGAGGAAGACCTTTCTCATGGTATGCGGTTGGATTTGTTGCATGTGGGTCGTCATTGCAGCCTATTGCTCTTGAAGTGTATGCGGATTACCTGCGTATACCTTCCCCCTCAGTACTCAACACAGTAAGGAAAGTCACTCCCAGAATGTATTCATCTTCTTCAGACAGGAACTCTTTTAACCACCTGCAGTACCGAACACGGACGTCTTGGTTCGTTTTTTCAGCTGTTTGTACGTGTGGGAACTCAACTTCCTTTTCAGAACATTGTGGACTGTACTCTGGCACATTAGCTTGTTGTGACAGCCGCCTCACGGACTTGTGTAGATTCCTCTGTATCCTATCCTTAATACCCTGTACGGTCTTGTCTGTCATGGATGGCCTACCGTGGCTGGGTGCATCCAGAACATTGCCAGTTTCCCAAAACTTTGTTATGAGCTGACGTACCGCATTACGGTGGGGAACGTCTGCATCACCAAATTTCCTAGCCAACTGTTTTTGTACTTCATCCTTTTACTTGTCGTCATGGTAAAAGACATGCTCCACCAAAAACATTCTCTGCCTTTGGTGCAGCAGGGGTCATTCCGAGACGAGTAATCAATCGACCCGTTTGCCACCGTCGACCAAGCGCTCGGGAATGACGTTCGCTCGGAATGACCCCTGCGCCCGGCTAGGGGTTGCGACATGAAGGTTACCAGTCACAGAGCACTTCCACGTGGCGGGTCACTTTTACTGTAATTCCATTCAAAATTTCTTTATATGTAATTACATCATTTCAGTTCGTACATTCAGTGCAAAGTCATTATTCGGACACCCTGTATGATTGTTTTTACGGTCAAATCTTTTATAGGTGTAGGTCTCCTGATTCTGTGAGTAACAAAAAAAAATTGTATCGTACTGACTAGAGGAAATATTAACAACAGTAACTATATACAGTAATACCTCTGAATAGCGGACACCACCGGACCGGATAATCTTTTCGCTATTCGGAAATGTCCGCTATTGAGAGGTACACGTATGTCTACCAAAGCCATCGCGGAATACGAACTTTGTGGCCGGTATTTTTTTCTTCTTTTGCTGTTAAAAATAAAGTTACATATATAAATGTACGTACTTCATATGTACATATTTTTATGCAGTAATAAATTTCGAAACCACATTAGTAATACTGTACACGAAATTGAATGTACGTACGTATTTATAGTAATTTAAATATTTTTGAGTTTTTCAAGCATGAGAGAAAATGCAATTTGCGTACATATGTACATACGTAATTCAATGCATGTTTCTGATTAACAAAGGTTTTAAAACTTACATAAAGTACTTACAGCTAATTCATCAATTTATATGTTAGCATTCTTCTCTCAAAAAAAAAAAAAAACAACAACAACTGACAAAAATGTTTGATTTTTTCTTTCGCGGTTTACAGCCTCATTTTCAATATGAATTTTCAAATTCAGCAAAAGTGCCAGTCCCTAACAATCACCTTTGCTAATAAAAACATTATGAAGTTTTTCAGTATATTTTGCCGCGGCTGTGTAATTCTTAATGCCACACCTCTTCTGCAACTCCGTCCACTGCCTCTTCTTCAGCAACTTTGCTGCCTCTTTGATCATGTCGTTCTCGTTGGGTGTGTGTGAAGAAATGAAATCTTGCAAATCATCTATCGTCTGTTCAAAACACAGTCGATGATCAACTGCAATAAAATCATTTGCATTTTCCTCACTGTTTAAACAAGTCATCAGTGCTGAAATCGAGCGTAAATCATCTTCTGTGTTGAAAGTACATACTGCATACTCTTTGACTGCCGTGACAAACCCTGCATTTCGGAAACAATGACTACCGGGCTGCGGTTTAACGTCTTTGATCGCGGAGGTTACCCAAGTGACGGCATGGAGAGAATTAACGCGAAAGAGATGGCAAACATTAGTTAGGAATGATTTCAGTGCAGTGGGCTTGGCATCGCCATAAAATTTCGCACACCTTTTTCTCCTGCCTCAATTCAGTGAACGCATTTTCAGCTTCTTCGACCGAAATCACTGTCCGCTATTTGGAATGTTCGCTATTTAGAGGTAAAAACACAGAACCGCCATTACTTTGGGACCGGGGATTCTAAAACTGTCCATTAAATGGGCTATTCGGGAGTGTCCGTTAAGGAGGTTTTACTATATTTCGCTTCACGGCTGTTGTCTTGTCTCTGCGAGGGCGAAATGCTCCGCATTTACGTGCGGGACGGTTAGGTTAAGCACCGTTTCTCCTACGTGTAGAGAGAAAGGCATGATCAAAAATTTTTTTCCATATTTCGTTACTGTTAGGAAAGATGTCTGCGTTTCCAGATGCTGAAAGTGAAAAAAGTTCTTTGCACTCCGTAAAGGCTATCCTGTTGCAGACTTTCGATATAATTGAAATATCCATACGCAAAAATGTGGTTGGAAGAAGTCTCATTGGAAATATTTATTATTTAGTGCACAGCAAGCCAGCCAGTCAGCCAAAAATAGTCTGCGTCTGCATCCGGCATAGCATATTCTTATATGGAATTATTCTCGTTACAGATTTAAATGTATTTTTATATTCATCATAATGACCTCCTATTTTGAATAAAAAACAACAACAACCGTTTGAGTCTCCAAGAGATGCACATGACAAAGATTTTTATGCGCTTCTTAATTTTGTTTCCCTTTCTTTAATGCGGAGGTAATCCATAATATAGTTGGAAAAAGCTTGTTAAAATTTAAGTACTTTTTAACAAGACCATGTTCACTGCATTTGTGAGTTTGGTAAAATAAGCTTTCGCTAATAAATGACAATTATAATTTATCTTCAGGATACCGCTTAAAAAAGGAGGAACACCTTTTGTACAGGATAAATCACAAATTGTGCACCATGTATGTATATGTTATTTTTACAAAATATGAATTTATGTGATACCACACGTCTACAAAATTTTACATATTAAATAATGATTGAGTTATTTTTGCGGGTGTTTCACATACAATTTTATACGTTTCTCACTTGTACGTTTTTCTCATTTATGCGTAAAATATAGGCCGTCCTAAAATTCTGAATTGGCCTCAATGTTCAATTTTACCAATTGTACGTGGACCAAATTAGCTTTTTTCTCGTTTATATGTTGAATTGTTGTGTCACGAAGTAAAAATTCAAACCTTGCGAATTTCGTTTACCAAACTCTCTTCCTCTTCACCGCAAATTCCGTTTGCCAATCTCGCCCCTCCCCCTAGCTCCGACTTTTGCTCTCGTATTTTGCTGTGATCCACCTGCTCTATCATTCACTCTGTGGAATGCGCGCTCCCCCTCAGCTACCATTGGACTACTCAGTGGGATCCTGCAGTAGACACCTGCTCTTGCTTGACGTTGTCATATCGGGCATTTCTCTTGAGACCTTCGTTTACATTTACTTTCTTGCATTGGAACCACGGCTTCATGACTTCGAAAGCTTTGTCTTTCGCTACACTAAAGATAGAGAACCAAAATGGAAATTTTGAATGAAGTTGGTGGAAATCTCGTGCTGATGAAAACAGTTTGGGCTGCAGAATTAAAGTTTTCAGTTCCGATTATTACATCGATAATTTACAGACGTTAAGAGACAGAAGATAATGCAACATCTTCAGGTTTATGTAATGCAACACCATGAAGGACTGCTGGTATTAACTTGAAACTTACAGAACATGTACAACAGGTTGGAATATGCAAACAATTAAAATGTCAGTGAAAATGCGCATACGCTATAAGGATCTGGCTCAAACGAGTTTTTCAATCATTGAAGAGCCGACACTGAGTATATTTACAGTTTTATCTGCACGTCTAAAAAGCCGATTGAAAAAACCTTCTTCAGTCAAATGCTACTGTACGAAAAGAATCTTTGGGTATTTCCTTCCCGTAATAATGTACAATTTTCCCGCTGTGTGGCGCAAAAGTTTAATCTGTTTTTCTCGATATCTCTGCTTCAAGACGTTCGATTAAAAAAATTACTTTAACACGGTGTACCAATTACCTTGCGGAATACTTTGCTTGTTCTCATGAGTTTTTTATATTTCACAGATATGGTGCTAGGTGGCGTTAGTGCGCATTTCTGTTTATCGCTCTACGTCCGCTTGTAAAATTTGCATTTTAAATTTGTTTTTTACTGTATGCCATTCGCTACAGCAAAGATGGAAAACATTAACCTCTTTAAATAGTGTACAGTTTTCCTGCAGGGCGGCGTAAATGTTAAAGTCTTTTTCTCGATGTCTCTGCTTCCAGGAGATGTATTCAAAAAATTCTTTTTCTTTTTGCAATGCTACTACTGTAGAAAAGAATACTTTTCGCACACTTTCTACCTTTCTATTATTCAAAATTCTTTCGTTAGGTGACGTGAATTTTTATCATGATTTCCTCTATACATCTTCTTGTAACTGTTCAACGGAAAATCCCTTTGTCTCTGATTTCTTCCTTCATCTGCGAGAAACATTTTGTGCACAATTTGGTAATTTCCGTAACATACTTTACTAACGCTAGTGGGAGAAATTAACTATTTTTAAATGTGTTATCGATTGTAGAAATGACTATTAATGACTTTGAAATATTTTATTTGTTTCGGAAAGTATTCAAATGACGCGCTCTTTACAAACGAAAGTTTTTAGTCATCTTTCTTGGTATTGAATTGTAAGTGTTGCCGGTCTTTCTAGAAATAGCGGAACAAAGAGCATAACTTATGCTGAAATATTGCAGGTAATTTATAAGCAGCGAAAATAATTTACGAAGAAGGTAATTTTGGTATAACGAGAGTACTTACCTTCTGCTCATCTCGTAGAAAGGTATTATTTTAAGGCCCGTCGTCGGTTTCTGACACTATTCACGATTATGAAGAGCGAATATATCCTTTTTCTTTTTTGTCCCTCTACTGCTATGCTAATGCGCATTAAGTCCATTATCACCGGATGCCATGCTGCCGTTACAAAGGAGAAGATTAAAGGTTTGAATTTTCACTGATTGCAGAGCAGTTTACTGAATTTTGTACCAATGATTTAATATTTCAAAAAAAAAAAAAAAAACACATGAAAGATGAGACTTAATCCTCCAATGCAACGAACGCATCTTTCAAATTATTTCGCACACACACATGCACACACACAAACTTTTCAAGCCAGTTTTTAAAAACGCAGAAACACCCACTAAAAAGAAGATAATTTGTCTGTTGATTCTTAAAAGCTTAGCTTCACTTTTAGAAATGATGGAAACTGAAAACAAGATGCACTTGCGACATGATAGTGGAGACTCTTGGAATATAACTCGGAGCAACGTACCTATCATTTTGCACAACCGACTTCATTACGGAAATTGTTTCCCTTTGTGGTACGCACTTTGTCATCGTTTCAGAGAGTAGAGCGTGTAAGAAAAAGACAAGCGAGAGGCCCTGTACTATTTCGTTGTCGCTGGTGACGAAACCTACATACCTCATGTCAATACATTACTCCATAGAGAGAGACATTTCTAAATTCTGGAAACTGCAATGGTCTTTCCAGAATCCGCACACTCATAAATTTGAAAGCTTCTTTTCATAGCAGAGGTAATTAGCCAAAAGAGAATGGGTATTTATGCTCCTGGCAAGCTGTTCATTCTTTGAAATGCGCAATATGTGCCGTGTTTTACATATCGAAGGCAGCCAATTGCAAAATTATTTCTGTCAAACGAACTTTTTCGTTTCTGGTTTTAAGCACGACCATGAGCAACTTTAAGGGCTATAAGCAGTCGTTCGTCCATAATTCAGTATCAATTTTACTAGGAAAAAGAGTGAGACAGTGTGATGAGACTGGCTCACCACCCATCCCTTATTCGGGATTCGAACCCAAACCCATCTCATAAAACTTTCCAGAAGCCTGAACCTCTGACCACTCAGGCACTGGGTGGCTCTATGAGATTCCTAGAATCAGTAAAACATTTGCAAGTGACGTTCATTCAGTAGAGGCACAAACGATTTTTACGAAATTCAGTTTTTGCTCAGAATGTTCTTTATAGCGGATGATATCCGAAGCAAAATGAGCGTCTCAAATTGCACAATATGAAGCACATATTCGGAAGAAAACATAATGCATAACATTAGGCTCAGAAGTTATGGATTAAATGGCCTAAAAATGTTCTTGACTTTGACGGGCATCCTACGACGAAAGGATTTCTTAATTGGATTTTAACACTGGGAGACACTTTTGCAAATATATTTTAGCCGCCCCGGTGGCGCAGTGGTCTAAGGCGCTGGCCTATGATCATTCGTCCGTAAGGGATCCGGTTCGAATCCCGGTGAGGCATGGATGTTGTGTTTGTCTTACGGCACTGGCTTTCTCCCTTCCCTGGAACCAGTGACCCTAAATTAGGGACGGGCGACTGCTTATAGCCCATTGAGTTGCTCACGGTGGTCGTTAAAACTCCAATAAAAAAAAAAATATATATATATATATTTTATAGGTTAGAATCTATAGGTTCAACAGACCATAGAACGGTGCATTGTGAGATGGATCGTATCACCAAACTGGAACGACGCAAGTTCTTTAAGTAGGCAGAAAGAATTGACATAACAAACCTTAAACTTGTGTATTTAAAGATAAAAGAAATAAAGCTGATACCCAATGCTATTTTATGCACTCTAACGCCTTTTTACACAGCCTAACGCCTCCTAGCGGTAAATCACTGCATGATGAAAATGTAGAAACTATAACGTGGTAATTCGGGGTGGTTATTTAACGCACTAAACGAATTTTCTTAAAGTCGAGATCAAGTTAAATCGATTTCTAGTACCAGAAAACGATAGGTTAACGACTTTCATCAAAATCCTTAGAGTCGTTTTCAAATAAAATTTACATACATGCAAGAAGTGCTCCTTTAATAATATGGGATAAGGGCGATGGAATGGATCCCGATCCTATGTCCTGACCTTTGACCCCATTTCGTCCATTTTCAATAGGGTTCGTCCCCATGTGACCCCCTACCACATACTAAAATTTTATCGAAATCGAACCATTTTTACGCGAGTTATCTTGCCGACAGACAGACAGACGGACAAAGCTGGAGCATATACGCTTCTTTAACGTACGGTTGGAAAGCGTAAAAAAGGAGTTAAGGATGAGCGCATCTTCCCCTCCGCAAATTCTATTAGAATTTGTAGATTCAGCAGAGAGAGTTACCGTAGAATAGCACAATGAAAGATGCTACTTATCACGAAACGTGTACGACGCAAGCTCATTAAGACAAAAGAAAGGATTGAAATGTCAAATCTTAAACTTCTGTATTTAAAGATAAGAAACATTATTCCCTATGCTAAGTTATTTTGACTGTATAGTTTCCCGTTGAGTTCTTTGATACTACGCCTGACAAGCATTTGCAACTCAGTGCAAACAATGTGACTCGCAGTAAGCTGTTTTAATTCACTGACTTAATGATCCGGGCTGAAATGCTCGTTTGCTCAAAACTCTAAAAATTACTGTTATCAAGTTCACCGCGCTAATGACGGTATTATCAACATAGTGTTTGAAGATAAAAAAAAAAAATGTTTACCAAGATTGTTATAAGGGTCGCCCGCAATCAAACTGTCAATTATGAATTTATTTAATTTTAATGGTGTGATGAACACGTGCGGACGGACGCTTCATTCCGCCATTTTGTTGTTTCAACTAAGAACTGACATTCATCGCCACGTGGAATAATTTTAATCCTATGTGAGGATTAAGGGAGCGGTGCATGAACGCCCTAGGGCACCTGACCTTGAAGAGTCGGCTGCTAGAGTGCTTCTGTTAAACAAGTTGATGTACCGCTTTTGTATACGTGTGGTTGTAATCGCCTGCGAGTATCCGACGACATTCCTGAGCTCAGGTATTTCACGTGCTGATCGGGGTAACGAGTTTTTCTTGCGCATGCGTGGTAGAGGACCAAAAGGGCCAAGATAATTTTGTGAGACACAGTTGAGCTTCGGTCGTCAAGGAGAGGGTCCCAGTTCGGACACCGGTTTGACGGAAGGGCTGCGGGTATCGCAGAAGTACAGCGTGGTGAACGGGAAGGGAAATTCCTTCGTCCACCGGGCATCACGGAAAGCGGTGTGAAAAGTACCACATGATCAGCACGGGGACCCTGTGCGGGAAGCCATCGGAAACCCGTGAAGCAATTGTTATCGGAATAATAAAATCTTGCTGTTTTTTATTTCCGTGTACTGGACTGAGTTTCGTCGAAGTAATTATTGTTCTACGCAAGGAATGCATTCAGCCGCCTTGATAGCCAGTTCGCATAGTAAAGGAGAGGCGGTAGCTCGCTATACCGCGGGAAACAAAAGGTATTATCTAAGAATTGATATGTCTGGTGGCCCTACAGCCAGATAAGTTTTGTTTTCAATATTTTGCGACCACATGGATTTAGAGGTGCGAATATAAAAAACGTCAGAAAGACGCCCAATGGGCAAACAAATTTAATCTTTAAAAATTGAATGAATCATTAATACGGGCCGCGGATGGCCTAGTGGTCAGCGTTCGTGTCTGCCACGGGGGAAGACCTCAGGTTCGTTCCGAGGCAGGTACGAACGCTCGAACCACTAAATATCCGCCGTGAGTTGGAAGGGCACGTTAAGCCGTCGGACTCCGGGTACTGGCTCCCCCTGTAATATATAAGGGCGTGCTCCTCCCCCTTTCTACCTCGCTTCAGTGTCACTTTCTTATCGGGCATTCTAGCCCAAATCCTCTGGCTTCCTATTTCTAAGGGTTGTTTAAGACCTGGGGTCAGACACTCCCTTCCTTAAATCCTCTACATATGATCTGATCTGAGTCATTAATCCTTTCAAATCCTAGATGTTGTTTTTCTCATAGCACTAAAAATTACTTATTGCTGTTAAACAAGCTGGAGTGACCCATCAAAGTGAAATGAGAGTAGATAATCTTTTAACAGACGAAGTATAGATTGCAAGTGCATATTTCATAAATTTGGCACCCGCAAAATGTATGAAAACCGCTATATTTTCCTACAGAGGTTGCCCTTTTCTTTCAGTTCTTCAGAGACGAACAAACTTTTCACAAGAAAGCGGTAAACGTTTTCTCTTCAGCATTCAACGGAGAATTCTGCGTTTGACAAGTCTATAAAGTAATTCGTCTCAAGAGATAAAGCAATGTATTTTCGGTTGGTAATGTAATATGTTCCGAGAATCAACCGTTCGATTCTCACAGGAGCCGTTATTTTGTCACCAGTTTCGCGGAAGGGGTATGATTTCAACTCATTGTCGTAGTTTTTAGCAACAATGAATTAGAATTTGTGTTTCTACTTTCTGTTTAGAAGAGCCTTTTTTTCCTCTGTATTTAAAGTGAAAGGTATATCTGGGAAATTCAGACGTGACGTTGAAAACAGAAAGCATGACTATAGGTATATAATGATTTGACTTTTTTTTTTTTTTTTTTTTTGATTGGAGGCTTAACGACCACCGTGAGCAACTCAATGGGCTATAAGCAGTCGCCCGTCCCTAATTTAGGGTCACTGGTTCCAGGGAAGGGAGAGAACCAGTGCCGTAAGACAAACACAACATCCATGCCTCACCAGGGATTCGAACCCGGACCCCGTTCGGACGAATGATCAGAGGCCATCGCTTAGACCACTGCGCCACCGGGGCGGCTGATTTGACTTTAAATAGCTGTCAGTCGAACGTACTTAATTATGTGTCTTTGTTTAAGTTCGTAGTGAAATTCGTGAACATATACTTTACCGCCCAGGTGGCTCAGTGGTCTAAGCGGTGGCTCCTGATCATTCGTCCGAGATGGGTCCGGATTCGAATCCCGCAAAGGCATGGGTGTTGTGTTTGTCTTACGGCGCTGAATGTGTCTCCCTTCCCTGGAACCAGAGGGCTTCAATTAGAGACGGGCGATTGCTTATAGCCAACGAGTTGTTCATGGTGGTCGTTAAACCACCAATTAAAATAAAAAAAACAAGAAAGATGACACCGAATTTTCGGGTGTAATAAGCACGTCTTTTGAATCCGTTCTGACGCAAATTAAATTTATCAAAGCTATTCAAAATCAATGGAACCTGTATGGAAATCAATAGTATCTGACGGAAGAAAGAAGTTTTTCAATCGGGTTTTTAATCCCTCAGATATTGCTGTAAATGGAATCGTGAGCTTACGCCCTCTGGTTGCAGACTTGTGCGTTAAGAAAATATGAATTTATATGAGAAATATTTTGCACCGGAAACGCTCTCCAACACAGAAGTAATTTTTCAAATCGGACTCTTAGAAATAGAGATATCGACAAAAATAAAATGTGACTTCACTTCCCCTATTGGGAAAACCATCCACTATTTTAGGAAGAAAGTATTCTGAAAAGGTTTATCCATATGAGCGGTATCAGTCCAAGAAAATAAAAATTTAGTCAAGTTTTCAGGAGCCCAGATTTTGCTACAAATACATCAGAAGCAGAAATTAACACTTATGCCCCCTGGTGGCCAAACCATTCTTTACCAAACATTATAAATTATGTGAAAAATATTTCCCATCAGGTCTTGTATGCGATACAGGAAGACTTTTTCAAATCGTAGTTTTAAGAGCAGAAATAACGCAGAAAACGCAATTTGCCTTTGTGCCCCCTAGAGGAAAGTATATGATTTACTTGAAAATTTTGAATTTATATGAAAAACATTTCGCATCGGAAACACTATCCAACAAAGAAAGAATTTTTCGAATCGGACTACTAGAAGTAGATATATTGACAAAAATTAGATATATATATATACGCCCCTGGCGTAGAAACCATGCATTATTTCAAGAAGAAAATGTTCCTAAAAGGTTTGTCGACATGAGTAGTATCGGTCAACATACGAATTTTTTCTTAATCGAGATTTTAGAAGCTCATATTTTGCTGCAAATACATCAGACGCGAAAATTAAGGCTTACGCCACCTGGTGGCCAAACCATTTTTTTTCAAAAACTAGAAGTTATGTGCAAACGATTTCCTATCAGGAGCTGTATCCGGTGAAGAAATAATTTTTCAAATCGAAGATTTAGAAGCAGAGATACAGGGGGAAACGCAATTTACCCCTATGCCCCGCAGCGGAAAGTCTGTGAATTACTTGAAAATTTTGAAATTATATGAAAAACATGTCACACTGGAAACACTTTCCAACAAAGATGTAATTTTTTAAATCGGACTCCTAGAAGTAGAGATATTGACAAAAATAAGATATACATCACGCACCCTGGCGGAGAAACTGTGGAATATTTTAAGAAGAAAATATTCCGAAAAGGTTTATTCATGTGATTGGCTTCAGTCCACGAAAGAGTTTTTCCAATCGATATTTTAGAAGCTCAAATTTTATGGCAAATACATCAGAAGCAAAAATTAACGCTTACGCCCGCTGATGGCCAAAGTATTCTTTACCAAAAAGGAGAAATTATATGCAAAAGATTTTCCATCATTAGGTGTATCAGCTGAAGAAAAAATTTTCAAATCGGAGTTTTAGAAGAAGAGCTATCGGGAAAAATGTAATTTACTTTTACGCCCCTAGCGGAAAATATATGTGTACTTTAATAAAGTAACTATATGTAAAATACTCTTTGACATAAATGGAATCGAAGGAAAAAATAATTTTTTCAATCGGATGTTTAGAAGCAAATATGTGGAATAAAACGTATTTTTGAATTCGACATCAACTGCATTTACGCCCTCTAGCGGCGAAATTGTACATCTTAAAAAGAAAGGAAATAAATGATCATCATTCGCATATTTCAAGCTTCCCAATGCAAAAAGAATTTTTCAAATCGGATTAATAGTTGCACAGATATCATGGGTACAGACGGACGAACGGACGGACAAAACGATAACATAAGCACGATATTTTTTTACAAAATACGTGATAAAAAAGAAAGAAAAAAAGAACATATACTTTACTAGAATGAATATCACAACAGCTAGGTAAATAAGAATCATCACTTACTATTTAATGAATTCTTGTTTATTGTTTCATTCACGGGAAAATCCACTCGGCATCGATACAGACATCGATCTCACAATGCTTATATTCGTTCGTTTTCAAGCACAGGGATTGATCAAAACTGTCTTTAGGTCATTCAAAAAGGATTGAGACGTACCTCGTGTACTCGTAATGAAGAACTGTGGAAATATCGTAACTTTAAGAATGGTCGGCATAGTCTCTCTGCAGTTCTATGCAGCGATGTCATCGTTGTGGGAGCTTCATGATGGCTTCCCGAAACCAATCTTTTCGGGTAGTGCGACACATCTGGTGGATAGTCTCGTGCAGGGCATCTCCGTCTGCGAATGTCTGGCCTCTTAAAGGCCCTTCATATTGTCGAAGAGAGCGTAATCGGAAGGGGATAAGTCGGGAGAGTAGGGTGAATGTGAGAAGACCGTGTATCCAAGTTCATCCAGTGTAGCCCTTGTCTGTGTGAATGTGTGTGGACAAGCACTGTCATGCAACAAGAGCAGTTTCTTGGCCCACTCACCCTTCCGCAGCTGTTGAATTCGGCGACGCAGACGAGTCAAAATGTCACAGTAGGTGTTGTTGTCCGCTTTCGCGCCCTTAGGAAGCCAGTCAGTAAGCAGTATTCCCTAGGTGTCCCAAAAGACAGATGCCAATTGTTTTCCTTATATCAGTGCTGGACGGGCCTTTTTCGGAGGAGGACTATTGGAATGGCACCATCGCATGGACTGTTGTTTCTTCTGCGGTTTGGCATAACTGAACCACAACTCGTCACCAGTCACCAGACGAGCAAGAAAGTCCGCTGGACGGGCGTCATGAAGTGCAAGCAGCTGCTTGCAGGAGTCTATCCGGGTCTATTTTTGTTGCAGAGTCAGTTCGTGCAGAACCCAGCATCCACGCAACTTTGACATTTTCAATTCATCGCGAACAATTGCGTAAATTGTTGCTAAACAGAAACCTGTCTCTGTCTGCAATTGCTTTACAATCACATACCCAACGGCGCCAACTTGGGGGGTTCGAGGCACTTTTCGAACCCACACTAATGTTTTTGTGGGTTCCTCGAACCCCCAATATTTCCTGCATTTTTCGTGCAGATGTGCATAGGCTTCCATTACAAGTTTTATTAAAATGTTTAGAGAAATTTCCTACTCAGACAGTTTATTGTCCCTAGATTTTCCTCTAAAAAGAAAAAGGGCCATCGCTTCTTCAAAAAAACATACTTTTATTTTAGAAAGGAGTTGCCATGCTTTTAATTACTTAAACACTACGATTCAGGACATCCGGAAAAAAATATTATTAAATTATTCGGGAGACAATTGTGGATAAGGCGGCTGCATTGGAATTAGATGAGCCACAGCTTCCCCCATAGCGACGCGTTCAGGGAAGAATAGATGTTAAGTTCGAAGAATTTCTGTTTAATTATCCGAAAGAATATTTCAAAAAATATATTTTATAAAATTCTAGAAAATTTTCGGCCTGCTTGGTTTCCAGAATTGACACTGTTTTAGTTAAGCTTCTTCAATTAATAGAGAAATTTGTCTTTGGACAGTCCACAAATGAAGAAGACAAAAGGCCGCAGTGGTCTGATTATTCGTCTGATATCAACCCCAAGTTCGAATTCCGGCGAGGCATGGATGCTGTGTTTGGCTTGCACATGAGCCAGTGGCCCTAAATCAGATGATCAGATGATATATAGAGGATTTTAGGAAGGGAGTGTCTGACCCCAGGTCTTAAACAACCCTTAGAAATAGGAAGCTATAGGAGATTTGAGCTAGAGTGCCCGATGGGAAAGTGATACGGAAGCGAGATAGAAAGGGGGATGAAGACGCCCTTATTTATTACCGAGGGGCCAGTACCAGGGGCCCGACGGCTTAACGTGCCCATCCGACTCACGGTGGATATTTAGTGTTTCGAGCGTTCGTACCTACCTGGGATCGAACCTGAGGTCTTCTCCGTGGCAGTCACGAACGTTGACCACTAAGCTAAGTGGCCCTTAATTAGGGACGGATGATTACTTATAGCCCATCGAGTTGCTCTCGATAGTCGTTAAAACCCCAACAGCAGCAAAACAGTAGAAAATGAGGTTATTTATTGTTTGCAGATAAGTGATACAGATGTGTAAAGGCTGTCCGCCTCATAGATCTATGTTCTTCGACATTTTACGATGGCGAAAGGTTAAAGAAACTTATTTTGTCGGCGCCGTAAATTTCTTCAAAAACGATGTATTGCTATGTAGCTGATATGGTACTGGATTTTGACACATTTATTGGCGCAATTTTAGTAACTGTACCAGTGACAAGCTGTAAAGCAGAAAGATCGTTTTCAAGCCTCGTCGTTCTAAATCGTATACCCGTGATCGACGGTGACACATACCTGCCTTTCTGCACATACATCGGGAACTCACCTCAAGTATCATAGACGACGGAATTGCAGGCGATGTCATCAAAAGAAATGGTCAACGGAGAAAAACATACTCCCTCATTTAAAAAAAAGAAAAGATAAGCCCTTAAGCTTCTGCTATGCTAATGTTTGGGTCACGAATATTGAGTCGAATTTAGAGGCAAAATTTTAGCAATGTTGCTGCACTTACGAAACCATAAATAAATATCTAGGAAATGAAGTACTGTACTTCTCCGAATTAATTATAATTTGTTTGTTTTTTAAGCATTTCAGGCAGTCTTTCAGTGTTACATTGTCAGATAACCTGAATAAATAAAATTGAAATTAAACTTTTATCATTGAGAAATGCATGGGTAGTCATTTTTAATAAATTTCATTCGTAACGCACATCAACAAATTTTTAAATACTTCGACGTTGCATATTATTAAGTATAAATCTGAAATTTCCCGAACACCCAATGATTTTCAAAGTTGGCGCTTATGCACATACCTGTTTTCCATGATCAGATCGGAAATTCGCTGGATCATGTCCAGAGTGCGTGACGTTCTCGGGCGATCGGTGCCTACACGCTTCTCCGCACTTTATTTACCGTCCTGAAAGATTAAGAGGATGGGGGAGGTGAGGAGTCTATAGGGGCTGTAGTCTTGTGGACCCACCATGACCAAGGGCCCAGGAGACATGCCTGCTGGCCACCCAAAATGCAACATCAAGAAAGACACGAGATAGCAAACCTAGATTTACTGGACACATATCAACACATGCAAAGCTGAAACGAATGAGCTTACAGGACCGTGCGACTTGCGGAACACGCAGACATCAATAGTTCGAGCGGTCCCCAGGGCTGGCAATAACGGCCCCTACACGCCGCGGCATCGAACGAAAGAAGCTTTGGATGTGGGCTTGGGGTATATCGGTCCAGGATGCTTCCGACACGTTGCCACAGTTCATCAGGCGTGGCCGCGGGTGGTGCTTGCCGGGCCACTCGGTTGCCGATCAGCGACCAGACGTGTTCGATGGGCGACATATCGGGAGATCATGCGGGCCACGGCAGCAGTGACACCTGGTGGGCCGTAAAGAATTGTTGCACGATACGTGCCACGCGTGGGCGCGCATTGTACTGTTGAAACGTGGCCGCTGGCAGGCCCTGCACGTAAGAAATGATACCCGAACCCCTCTGTACCGGCGATGCGTACCAGAGGGGTGCGGGTGTCATATCCAATTGCGTCTCAAACCATAACGCCAGGAGACGGACCGGTATGGCGATGCATAATGCAAGCGTCACACAGTCCCTTCGCCCCGGTGCCGCTACACGCGGATCCGACCATCGTGGTGTTGCAGGCAGAAGTGGGATTCGTCGGAGAAGACAATGTGGTGCCATTCCGTAGTCCAGGTGTGACGTTAAACGGGACACTCCCTCTGCACTCGCTGGTGGTGTAACGTCAATGGTAATCAGAGCAATGGGCGCCGTGCGACAAGTCCCTGCTCCTGCGAACGACGTCGAACGGTACGTGCTGACACAGGTTGTTGCGCAACACACCCTAATTCCTGCGCTAACGTTCGTGATGTGGCGGTGCGAGAGGTCAATGCCCGCCGCACAACTTGCCGGTCTTCTCGTTCGGTGGTGTGTCCCAGCTGTGGCAATCGCTCACGTCGGTCCGTCCGTCCCTCTTGCACCCACTGAATCCATACTCGCCTCATTGTGGCTGGATATCATCCCACACGGGCGCCGATGTCTCGGTACGATAAAACGCTGTCGCGATAAGCCACTATTCGTCCTCTGTCGAACTCCGAAACGCGCTGGAATGACTACCGTATTCTGCAACGAGGTATCACGAAGCTTCCCACGCACAGGTCCAGGCAGTACAACACGCTTCCACTACTTACACCCCGCCTTCTGTGCACCCTTCTTATAGTGCTTCTCGTGCTTCTCGGTGGCGTGCCGGGCGCACATGATTTGCATATGCCCTGCAGTGCTAATGGTTTGCTTGTCCTCTTGCGGGCGACGCATGCTGCGAATTTCAGGCAAATCGGAAGCTTCCTTCTTGGTGTTGCATTTTGGGTAGCCAGCAGTGTAGATTGGTAAATAGAGAGAGAGAGAGAGAGAGGGAAAGAAAGGTTTGTAAAACAGTTTTACTTTTGCCTCGTATGATTTCCATTTGGCCATTCAGCAGTAGCTGGTAGTCTAACAAATTTCAAAGCAATGACTTACAAAGGGTAAGATTTCAATGGCTCAGTGTACAGCGGTGGTCCACGAGACAGTTTAAGCTTTTGCACTACCATCCTCAAACATTTCCCAATTTGCACTTGGAACCATAGATCGTAGAAGCCCCTTGCGGCTCATCGTTATATGCTGCTCTGAATCTCATCGTTATATGCTGCTCTGACAATCTGTCAGTGTTGCCAAATTGTAAAAGCTCTTCGGGGAAGCAATGTACCGTTCAGTAAGAAAATTTTTAATCAAGAAACTACTAAATTTACATAAGAGAAGAAAAACTCAGAAAGAAGGTAAAATAGAGGTATACGTCACAGCTAGCCAAATTCTACACAAAAAAAGTAAACAAAAACGTAAGATCTAAAAGATAGTACATTTCACAAAGTAAATTCTTTTGATGTTAGATCTTGGATTAGAGTTCATGTAACACTCGCGTTTATTTTGCCCGCTTTTTTTTACACTTATTTCTTTTTTTCTAAATATCCGCTTTCAAGTTTCAGATTTCATACAGGAGGGAAATCACGAAACTTCCGCGCGCGGATGTAGAAGGTATTAAACGTTCCTTAGTACCCTAACAAATTGCGAAGTTTATTAGTAGATTTTTTTATTCTAACATCAAAATCCGTTCTAGAAAATACCGAAAAAATTTGGATAACTATTTCCCAGGTTATTTAGCTAACGAAGCATAACCTTGAGCTATGAGGCAAAAAAATAGCTCTCAGCTTAAATGAGAAAAGAAAAAAATCATTTGCGCAGTCGCTTGCTCGATATTGATTAAAACTCCTGACTCAGTTTAAACTACATGAGAAATAAAAATCTAGTGCACAGATTAAAAATGCAAGCCCGAAGCTTTGTAATCCGAAATCTGCATTGATAAATAAATTGCTTCCTTTAGTGCCCTTGAAAAATAATCTTCTGTAATAGTAGAACATGCTCTTTTTTATCTCATCATCAACGAAAGAGCGATGAGCATTGTACTTACCTGCATCAACAAAGCTCTTATAATGGCGCCCAAACAAGAAATTGGAAAACAAAATCCCGTTTTCTAAGAATCTCAGTGCCAAAAAATATCTCAAGGAAAATCAATGAGAGTTATACATTGCCGGCACGGTGGCTGCGAGTTGCGAAGCGATGGCTTCTGATCATTTTCCAAGGTGGATTCGTGACCAATCTTCCCTCCCTGGAATCAGTTGAGCTAAATTAGGGACGGGCGATTGCTTACATTCCATGAAGTTGCTCACGGTGGTCATGAAATACCAAACCAAACAACAACAACAACAACAAAAAGCCCGCACATGCCTAAAAATGTGATTCTTTAACAAATTTTAAATACTTTACATTTTTAGAGCTTTCAAGTATTTTTCTTTTAACTAATTTAAATACTTTACACTTTTAGAGCTTTCAAGTATTTTTCTTTATATTTTGATTCTTTAACAAATTTAAGGAAAACAAGACATTCGCTTGATTCTTTAACAAATTTAAAATATGATTCTTTAACACATTTTAAATACTTTACATGATTCTTTAACAAATTTTAAATACTTTACATTTTTAGAGCTTTCAAGTATTTTATTGATTCTTTAACAAATTTTAAATACTTTACATTTTTGATTCTTTAACAAATTTTAAAAACTTTACATTTTTGATTCTTTAACAAACTTGAAGATTTCGGTTAGAAACCTTCAACTGAAATGATTCTTTAACAAATTTTAAATACTTTACATTTTTAGAGCTTTCAGGTATTTTTCTTTACATTTTTAGAGCTTTCAAGTATTTTTCTTTACATTTTTAGAGCTTTCAAGTATTTTTCTTTACATTTTTAGAGCTTTCAAGTATTTTTCTTTACATTTTTAGAGCTTTCAAGTATTTTTCTATTTTTCGGTGTAAATACTTGAAAGCTCTATATACATTTTAGAGCTTTCAAGTATTTTCCTTTTAACAAATTTAAATACTTTACATTTTTAGAGCTTTCAATTATTTTTCTTTATATTTTGATTCTTTAACAAATTTAAGGAAAACAAGACATTCCCTTAATTCTTTAACAAATTTAAAATATGATTCTTTAACAAATTTTAAATATGATTCTTTAACAAATTTTAAATACCTTACATGATTCTTTAACAAATTCTAAATACTTTACATTTTTACAGCTTTCAAGTATTTTATTGATTTTTTAACAAATTTCAAATACTTTATATTTTTGATTCTTTAACAAATTGAAGATTTCGATTAGAAACCTTCAACTGAAATGATTCTTTAACAAATTTTAAATACTTTACATTTTTAGAGCTTTCAAGTATTTTTCTTTTTTTTGTTGTAAATACACTATATACATTTTAGAGCTTTCAAGTATTTACAACAAAAAAAAAAAAAAGCCCGCACATGCCTACGAACGTGATTCTTTAACAGATTTTTAAATACTTTACATTTTTAGAGCTTTCAAGTATTTTTCTTTTAACAAATTTAAATACTTTACATTTTTAGAGCTATCAAGTAATTTTCTTTTGCTTTTCTGTATCGCAAGCGATTGAATTCCTCTTTGAAAGTCACAGCTGCTTTAGGAGGATTTCACAGCTATGATGGATTCTCAAGAAGAACCCGGATGGCTGTATATGAAAGTGTAGTTGTTCCTACTCTGATGTACGGCAGTGAAACCTGTGTACTTCAGGTGAGAAATAAGGGTCGTTGTGTGTGCTGGGGAGACGCGTTACTTACGGCGTTTTGTGGCAAGACGCTCTCTGGTCATGTGAGGAATGAAGATGTGGTGCAGATGTGTAATGTGAGGCAAAACTTTGTTAGTAAGGTGCAGACTGTATTCTTAGGTGGTCTGGCCAAATTTGAAAGAATAAGTGATCAGCTGCTGACTAAGAGGATTTCTTCAACCCAAGTGGCAGGAAAGAAATGTAGAGGAAAGCTAAGGAAATCATGAAAGGGCCAGATTCAGGAATGTCTGTTTAAGAAAAAAATTATGAGTACGAAGTAGATAAGGTCTTGTGTGAGACGTGGGATGGATGTCAATGAAGCTCGAGCTGTGTGCCGAGATCGTTGTAAATGGGGACATTTGATACACCAACAATAAGTAAATTCTAGTTCCATCAGTTAAACGTTTCATTGGTAGTTGGTCTGGTCGAGACGCTGTTGGACGAGTCCGGAATCTACGGTGCCCTGGTAAACAGACCAGAGCAGATTGCACAGCTGGAGAGAGAAGACAGAGAGAGGATGACGGTGGCATTATGGTGTACAGATTGTTCTCATTGACACCAATGGGCCTCCTCATCCACGTTGGACAAAACATCACCAGCAGATCATATATTGCCATTGTTTCAGAGAAAGTTTTGCCCCACATGGTGACCGTGTATCCAGATGGCACTGGATTCCTTCACAAAGACAACGCCTTGTGTCAGTGTGCCGGCGTTATATCGGAATAGTTCCAGGATCATGCCGAGGCATCTTGTGTGTACCAAAATTCCTAGACTTGAATCCCATCCAACATTTATGGGATGCAGTAAAACGTAGCATCAGGCGACCCATACCAGTTCCTTCCTCTGTCGCCGAAATCCTGGACGTCATTCTGTCCAGTTCAATAAGACTTTATTGGTACTAAGGGGAGAGTACAAGGAATAGCAGAGGATGCTGAAAAGTTCTCGGCCTAACCCACTTTCTCTAATTGTAACATTCTTTTGTCACTGTAGCTCGAGAGAGTGCTCTTTTGTATTGTAAAGTGCCAATTTTCAGACTAATAGGTCTTTCTTTTACAGATGTTTGATGTCCTGAATTGAATCATGTCAATGCAAAGTGCTGAATTTTTGAATCCGGTCTGTCACAAAATTTCTGTTCTTTGGAGAAGACAACTGCAAAGGAAATCTGTGAGAGCATGACGCAAACATTAGGTGACAACTTACCTTCATATTTCACTGTGAAGGAATAGTGTGCCAACTTTAGAGACTCTGAGACCGAAGTTGCGGCAAGATCTGGTAGGGCTGCAACAGTGACAACACCCGAAATTATCGATCGCTTTTATGACTTGATTTTGTCAGATCGGTGAATCTCGGATAAAACAATGGCTGAGACACCGGATAAACCAATGGCTGAGACACCGGATAAAACAATGCCTGAGACACCGGATTAAACAATGACTGAGACACCAGTAAAACAATGGCTGAGACACCAGATAAAACAATGGCTGAGACACCGAATAAAACAATGGCTAGACACCGGATAAAACAATGGCTGAGACACCAGATAAAACAATGGCTGAGACACCGGATCAAACAATGGCTGAGAAACTGGAGATATCCAGGGAATGTGTTGAGTTCATAATTCATGAGCGCTTGGATATTCAGAAGATGTCAGTGAAGTGGATGCCCAAATGTTTGAACCACGATGAGAAACGAAAACAAGCGGACACTTCCAAATCGGTTTTGCAGCAATTTCAGCTTTCTGGTGATAATGTTTTGCAGCGACTTGTCACTGTAGATGAAACGTGGTTGCATAACTACGATCCAGAGACGAAAGAACAGTTCCAGCAGTGGCGGCACTCGAGTTCTCAACGGCCAAAGAAATGAAAGATTCAAAGGTCTGCAGGAAAAGTCATAGCAACGGGTTTTCGGGATTCGGAAAGCATTTTACTGACTGAATATCTCCGGAACAACGGCCAAGCAATAAATGCTGAATACTATTCCAAATTGCTGTGCCGATTAAAAAAGGCATTGAAGGAGCATTGAGGAAAAAAGGCGAGGGAAACTGCGCAAAGGTGTTGTCTTTTTGCAGGACAATACGCCGGCTCACAAGGCCAGCAATACAATGGATGTCTAGAGAGATCTGGGGTTTAAGCGCAAAGACGATCCAACCTACTCACCAGACCGTGCTTCCATTGGACAATTTCCTATTCCCAAACCTTAAAAAAGTTTGAAAGGGAAGCATTTTTCGAATGATTCGGAGATGATATCAGCCGCAGAGCAGTTTTTGAGTGATCAGACTTCAGAAATCTTTTTTAGAAGGGTTAAAGAAACTCCAGGAACGCTGTACCAAGTGTGTTGCATTTCAGGGTGAATATGTGGAATCGTTTATAAATTTCATGGCTCTAGCCCATTTATTTCTTGGTGAGGCCGAGAACTTATCAGCATCACTTCGTATAGCAGAACAAGTTACACGCAGGAAATAAACGAAGTGCCTTACAAAATAGAACGTAGCGTACAAAATCTGGATGGAACGACACATGGGCGGCTGTAGAATATCATGGCTGAAATAAGGTGTTCAAAGAATGTAAACAAGCATGGAATATAAAACTGTTGGAGTGAGAATGAATGCAACTGACCAATCAACATAAAAACCAGGCATAAGAGCAGCTACTAGAACTTTTACAAATATGCTAATCTGACGTCACAGCTAGTGGTGTAATGCATATTTTTGAGAGAGGTTTTCATTCAGAGTGGAAAGCACTAATTGAATAGTGTTGAACATGAGTTTTATTCAGTTTGAATCCTGGTACATGGGATTTGTTTAAACACGTGTTTTAAGGCAAACTGAAGGGCTCAAATATCTCTGAGAAAGGTCGGCCTTTCTCAGAAATATCATGGGCGTAAATGGCATGTTCCAGAAGTATGAAGAAACAGTTCCAGAGTTGATACGACACAAGTGTTTCGTAGTGACATGAAACTAGACTTGTATCCAACACTAGTGTTCTATAGTGACAATCTGTATAGGCATTTCGAGAAAAAACTAGTGATCATTTTCACAACGGCATTGATGAGATGGAAAGGCATCGAGGATTTGTGTTTGGTGGAGGTACAGAAAAAAATTGCATTATATATATATATATATATATCATCATCATCATTGTCAACCATTATCAATCCACTGCTGGACGAAGGTCTCCCCAAGTTTCCTCCACAACGGTCTGTCTTGTGCCAGTCTCCTCCATGTCACCCCTGCATACTTTCGAATTTCATCCACCCATCTCCCATGTGGTCTTCTTCTGGGTCTTTTCCTGTCCCTTGGAATCCAATCTAAAATTTCGGCTGTCCATCGATGATCTGTCCTTCTGGCAGTATGTCCAGCCCATTGCCATTTCAGGGATTTAACTCTGATCATGATGTCTTCCACTCTTGTCATTTTCGGATCCACGAGTTCCTCTTCTTATCTCTCCTGGTTACACCAAGCATGCACCTCTCCATGCTACTTTGAGTTGTCTGCAGCCTTTGTATGTCTCTTTTAGTTAAGGTCCACGTCTCTGCACCATACGTAAGCACTGGAAGGATGCATTGATCAAACACTTTTCTTTTAAGACATAATGGCATATTGCTCTTGAAAATTATGCTGTTTCTTCCAAAAGCTCTCCAGGCAAGTTTTGTACGCCGATTAATTTCTTCACCAATGTGACCCTCACTTGATATCTGCTGTCCAAGATAAACGTACGTGTCTGTTATCTCCAGCTTTTCTCCATCAATCGATAAATCTTCATTTCTTGTAAAAGCATTGAACATCACTTTTGCCTTCTGAAAGTTCATTTTTAATCCCACTTCTTTACTCTTGTCAGCAAGTTCCTGGATCATACTCTGCAGCTCTGATGGGGTAGTTGCAAAAATGACTATGTCATCAGCAAAACGAAGGTGGGTTAGATAATCTCCATTAATCTTTATCCCCTTGTTTTCCCAGCTCAGCGACTGAAAAACACCCTCCAATGTGGCATTAAAGAGCTTTGGAGATATGGTGTCACCTTGTCTCACTCCCTTTCCAATTTTTACGTGTATTGTATTTTCAAACAGCCTAATCTTTGCACTTGCATTTTCATAGATGTTATTAATAATATTAATGTATGCATCTTCAATACCGCAGGTTTTCAGAGCCATTGTAACTGCTGATTGTTTCACCGAATCAAAGGCTTTTTCATAATCGATAAAAGCCATGCACAATGGAAGTTCATATTCCCTCGCTCTTTCAATTAGTTCTCTCAGCACGTGGATATGATCTATTGTGCTGTAGCCACTCCTGAATCCAGCTTGTTCTCTCGGTTGAGCTATGTCCAGTGTTACCTTCAAGCGGTGTGAAAGAACTTTCGTGAAGATTTTATAAACTACTGATAGGAGGCTGATAGGTCTGTAGTTTCCGAGATCCTCAATGTCACCTTTCTTATGTAGCAGGATCATTGTAGCGGTGTTCCAATCCTCAGGAATCTTTCCTTCATTAAGGCATCGAGTGAAAATTTGGGCGAGTACTGTTTCGATTTCTCCACTTGCTTCTTGTATGATGTCTACAGTAATTCCATCTTCTCCTGGAGCTTTTCCTCGCTTCATGTTCTTGATTGCATGTGCAACTTCTGCTGGAAGGACTGGAGGAACTCTGGTACTGGTATCTTTCATGATGTCTGGAGTGCATATATCATCCCTTTCATATAATTTGGAGTAGAAATCTTTCACTCTTGTCAAAATTTCGCCTCTATTTCTTGTTACAGAACCATCTTCTTTTCTCAGTGCCATAATCTGTTTTCTTCCCTTACTGAGATGTCCCTTTGCTATCTTTAGGCTTTGGTTGTTTTCAATTGCTTTCCTCACTAGTTCACAGTTGAATTTCCTTACGTCTTCAGTGATACTTTTTCTTACTGTCTTGCATAGCTCTATATATTCCACTTTGGAAGTCACATCTTCTTTAGTTGTCCTCATCTCTCTTCTTTTTTGCATCAACATTTTGGTTTTTGCTGATAATTTGTTCACATGCAACTTGTTCTTGAACCCAGCTAATTTTGTTGCTGTTTCCATAAGAGCTTTGGTTACTTTTCTGTTAACTTCAGAGATGTCCACTTCTTCCGATGTTAGGCCTTCTAAAGCAGAGAACCTGTTCTTCAGTTCCAACTTGAAGGTATTATGGTGTTTTTTAAGGTTGGTTATGTCAATAGATTTTGTTTGTCTTATGAGCTTGCCACGTTCAAGTTTAGTGTTGAGGTGCATCTTACATCTCACCAATCTATGGTCACTACCTGTGTTGAACTTGTTTAGCACACTGCAGTCTTCTATGACGAATTTTTTGTTACACATAATAAAATCAATTTCACTTGTCGTCATATTTGGATGTCTCCATGTCCATTTCCTGTGTGGCTTTTTCTTGAAGAAGGAGTTCAAGATGAAAAACCCTTCTGCCTCTGCAAACTAAACGAGAGTATTTCCACGCTGGTTTCTGTTGCCATGACCGAATTTGCCTACTGAAGTTTCATTCTGTTGCCGTTGCCCTATTTTTGCATTGAAATCTCCCATAATTATCTTCAAGTGCTGCTTACCTTTATTATTTAGATGACAAATTTCCTCATAAAATTCTTCAATTTCTTCTTCAGCATGACTTGTGGTGGGTGCATAAGTTTGAATAATCTGAGCCTGGTATCTTTTCGAGAGTTGGATAACAAGTCGTGCAGCTCTGTCAGAGGAACTTTCAACTTCTACAACTTTATCCTTCAGTTTCTTGTTTATTATAAATCCAACACCACTAGTTCTGCCAGTATCTGTCCCACGATAGTAGAAGAGATGTCCACTTTTCAGTTCGATGAGATCTCCTTTTCTCCTTACCTCACTTAGCCCCACGATGTCCCACTTGATCCTTTGTAGTTCCTCTTCCAATTCAAGAAGCCTTGAATCAGAAGATAGGGAGCGTCCATTGTAAGTAGCCAAGGTCAGCATCAGATGGCAGCCTAGTCCGGTCCTACGAGGATTCTTAGCACCCTCTGCCTTCATGTCGCACTGGCCGCTGCCTTGACCAGGTACATTCCAGCTGCCGGAGACTGAGGGCCAAGATTTAAGTTGTGGAATCATTTTGGAGGGTTTGGCCATAACTCACCACGCTGGCCAAGCGGGTTGGTGAGTGTGGGATAGAATTTCCTCTAATCCCGATGGTATAGTTATACCGCTATGGGCGGTCGTCAGAGCCCCTTTAGTGGGAACAGGATGCACCACGAGAAGGCGGGGTTGACATTTGTCAAGGAGAGGCTGTGATGTTACGCATCACCTGACCTTACATCCCATATATATATATATATATATATATATATATATGAAATGCAAGATCAAGTGATGCGCAAACATATAGACTCTCCTTGACAAGTGTCAACCTCGCCTTCTCACGGTACATTCTGTTTCCATTAAAGGGGCTTTAACGACCGACTAATAACGGCATAACTATACCATCGAGATAGAGAAAATGCTATCCCCCACTCACCAACCAGCTTGGCCAGCGTAAGTGAAGTTAATAACACTCCCTACCCACAAACGATGACTTCACGACGTAAATTTTGGCCCTTATGTTCCGGCAACTGAAATGTACTTGGCCAAGGCAGCGGCCAGTGGCGCCGAAGGCAGAGGATGATAAAAATAACCGGAAGACCGGATTAGGATGCCATGCGATGCTGACCGTCACTACATTTAACCGACGATCTCCATCTTCTGATTAAAGACTACTTGATTTGGAGGCGTAACTCCAAAGGATCAAGTAAGGTATCGTCGGGCTAAGTGAGGTAAGAAGAAAAGGAGATCTCATTGAACTGAAAAGCGGACATCTCTTTTTACTATCGTGGGACAGATACTGGAAGAACTAGTGGTGTTGGATTTATAATGAACAAGAAACTGAAGGACAATGTTTTAGAAGTTGAAAGTTCCTCAAACAGAGCTGAGCGACTCGTTATCCAACTCTCAAAACATACCAAGCTCAAATTATTCAAGCTTACGCGCCTACAACAAATCCTCCTGAGGATGAAATTGAAGAATTTCACTAAGACATTCGGCATCTTAATAATAAAGGCAAACAGCACTTAAAGTTCATTACGGGTGATTGCAATGCGAAAATAGGGCAACAGCAACAGAATGAAACTTCAGAAGGTAAATTCGGACACGCGAACAGAAACCACCGTGAAAATACTGTCATAGAGTTTGCATAGGCAGACAGGATTTGTAAAAACACAGGTTTGTCCACGCCGGGTATCGAACCCGGGTACCCTTACGTCGGAGTAAGTCGCTATCCAACTGAGATACACGGACATGTGCTCTACTCATTTGCTATCTGCCTTTACCTCATGTGCGTCATGCGGCGCAGGCACGTGACATCTCTCCCCCCTCTTCTCCAAAGAGGGCCGGGGGCATGGCCCACGGGTCAGCCAGGACCATGTGTCGCTGCAGGCAGTCATCCGATGAAGAACGTGCATTTGAGAACTCCCAGACAATTTGGTGTGTGGAACGTAACATCACACACATTTAATTTTTCGAAGCACTGAAGAAGGGATTCTCATTTTTCCTGTCTCGCGGTGTGGAAAAAACATCACACCATTGCGAGAAACTTAACGGCCAGGTCATCCTTGTAGTTCGGGTGCCAATGTGAAAACACAGGTTTGTCCACGCCGGGCATCGAACACGGGTGCCCTCACTCCGGAGTAAGTCACTCTCCCAACGGAGCTACGCGGACATGTTCTCTCATTGCTATCTGCCTTTATCTCATGTACGTCCTGCGGAGTAGGCACGTCACAGATTTTTTTTTTTTTTTTTTTTTTTTATTTAAGTGACGGCACATCCGTATCTCAACACCTCCAAGGGAGTCATTTCTGAGCCCGACTTGTTGGTTTGCGATGAAGATGAACTTGTGTGTGAACTTGCTGATCAGGGTGTCATAGCTGCCAGACGCATGACTTTCAGGCGCGATGGCGCGCTGATCAAATCACGAAATGTTATTTTGACTTTTAACAGCCCGAAGGTACCTACTGAAATAAAGGCTGGTTACTTGTTATGTGCAGTTCGTCCTTATATACCAAATCCTCTACGCTGTTTTAAGTGCCAGAGGTATGGACATTCCCAGCGGTCCTGTAACAGTGTTGCGAGGTGCGCCAATTGTGGATCCCGAGACCACGAAGGGACTGGATGCACTTCAGAGCCCTGCTGTGTAAACTGTGGTGACTCCCACGCTGCTTATGCCAGGTCCTGTTCGAAGTGGAACGACGAGAAGGCGATCCAGCGCCTCAAGACCCTGGAGGGCCTCTCGTACCCTGCTGCCAAGGCCAAGTTGGGTATTCCCAACAACCGACAGCGTACTTTTGCCGCAGTGGTTCAGTCTCTGCCGCAACCCGTGCAGCCCTTTGTTCCGCGCCCTGTAGCTCTCGCCGCACTTGCCAAGCGATCTACAGTTGAACAAGCGACACAGGTGGATTTCACCGAGCTCCAGCTTATTCGACCATCTGAGTCTGCGCCTTCTCTTTTGAAGACGACCGACTCTTCCGGTTCCCAGCAGACAGCCTGCACGTGCGGAAGACCCGGCCCTCAATCTGCAAAGGTGTGCCGTGTCCACCCACCTGCCGCGGTCCACCTGACCAACATTGCAACTGTCTCGGACTCAGCGGGGTCCCCACCCTCACCCAACATTATAGAGGAACATCGGGGGAGGAGAGTGACAGTTCGTCCCCAGCCTCACCTAACATTGCAGAGGAACATGAGGGGGAGGATAGTGACAGTTCGTCCTCGCCCTCGGCCAGCATTATCTTGGAGTGTGTGGGGGAGGAGAGTGACTCATCCTTTGTGTAGTTGTGTTCGATTTCGTAATGTGTTTTATCATTCTCATTCCTCAGTTTTACTTAATCGGCTTGTTTCTCACCATTGTACCATGTTTTTCATACTGTTTGTTTCATTGTCTTTTTTGGCCCTTCCTTTGTACTCATGGTTCGGTTTTACTTGGTCAGCCAGATTTTGCGATTTATGCCCCGTTTTTTTTTTTTTTTTTTGTCTTGTGTCTGGCGCTCTTTGGCCAACCATGGCCCTTGCGCCATTAAAATCTAATAACCAACCAACCAACCAACGACAGATTTTTTATCATGAACTCCTTTTACAAGAAAAATCCACATATAAAATTAACATGGAAGCATTCCAACGGAATGAAGAGTGGAATTGATTTTATTATGTGTAACAAGAAATTTTTCATTGAAGACTGTAGTGTGCTGAACAGGTTCAACACAGGAAGTAATCAGAGAATGGTGAGATGTAAGATGCACCTCAACACTAAGCTCGAACCTGGCAAGCTCATAAAACAGACAAAATGTTCTGACATGATCAACCTTAAAAAGCATCATAATACCTTCAAATTGGAATTGAGGAACAGATTCTTCGCTGTGGAAGATCTATCATCAGAAGAAGTGGACATCTCTGAAGTTAACAGAAAACTAACCAAGACTCTTATGGAAAGAGCAAGAAAAATAGGTGGTGCTAAGAACAAGTTGCATATGAAGAAAATATCAGGAAAGACAAAATTGCTGATGTAAAACATAAGGGATATGAGGACAAATGTACCTTCCAAAGTGGAATATGTAGAGTTATGCGAGACAGTACAAAAAAGCATCACTAAGAACGTTAGGAAATTCAGCAATGAACTTGTGAGAAAAGCAATTGAAAACAACAAAAGCCTGAAGAGAGCAAAGGGGCATATAAATAACGGAAGAAAACATATTATGACATTGAGAAAAGAAAATGCTACTGTAACAAGAAATAAGAGGCGAAATTTTGATAATAGTGAAAGATTTCTACTCAAAACTATATGAAAGAGATGTTACATAGACTCCAGACATAACGAAAGGTGGCAGTACTAAAGTCCTTCCAGTTCGCTTGCTGGACGAATAGTAACATGGATTTTCATTTTTTTGCGTCATCTTAGTCATTCTAAAATTTTCCTATCTGCGTTTCATACATTTACAGGAATTTGATCTGTGCACGCAAAATATCATTTTCCTCTGAAAATTTTGTCGGAAAGTATCGTCCAGGAAGGAAAGCCAACAACGAAGTGTTTTATCTAAAGTATGTATTTTCATTCATAAAGTCCTTCCTTTTGTTTCAAAATAGTGAAACATGAAGTGATTTCTTTTTTTAATATTTCTAGACCGCGCCGAATACCACACTGTCTTTTAGAAAGGAACATATTTTTGTTTTACGCTGTAAATTTCCAGAATCTACTAAAGAATGTTGAAAGGATAAATAAGAATTTAAATTCTTAAATTAAAAGACGGACGAGTGAGTAACGAAAAGATATGCGAGATATCTTTTGATGTTACCGAAGAGGTTCCTGTGAAAGAAGAAACATTGCTGTACATTTATTTAACTAGCACTTGAAGCAGCGCTCATGGTTGTTTTTAATTAATTCCTTTTTAGTACTTGCCGCATGCCCATTGATCTTTATCTTTTCTTTCTCTGTACAGTCGCTGGATGATTGGTGTACATCAGTCTATGCTTGATTTGATTATTTTCCTTCGAACATACATTAGAATGATTCCAAATTTACGAAAAGCTTTTATATCAGTTTTGTTTGCTATGGTTTTCCTTTGAGCAGGAATATTTTTGCTTCAAGAAAATTAAATGAACGTTTTCTGCTAAAATCTGCTTGAGATGTACATCCCTTCCACATGGTGGAGCAATATAAAGATCAGCAAGAAGTAAATATGTTACTAATATGAGAATGTATATTTTACTAATATGAGAATGTAATATGTTACTAATATGAGAATGTATATGTTACTAATATGAGAATGTAATATGTTACTAATATGAGAATGTAAAATATGAGAATAAATGTCAGAGAATGTCTCTGGAAAGACGTAACAAAAGTCGTTCACAAGGTAAACAGGTGTAAAGCACGGGAAAACACAAATTTGCCGATTGCAGAATTTGAACCAGAATCCTTTTGCTCCGGAGTTGAATGCTTTCCCAATTAAGCTACACCGACAAGTGCTTATTGCGGTTACGTGCCGTTTCAACTCTTGTGTCTCGTTCAGTGGTACGTCAGAGGTACTCTAAGTAGAGACGAACCTATATAAGTATAATAAAGCGAAAGCGAAAGTCGAAACATTCGATACACGCGAATTTCGTTATAATCCTACATATAAAAAATGGCTGTTTTTGGCTTATTAAATTATGTCAATTTCAAACTAGCCAGTCATATACAGGGTGTCCGAAAAGTCTTTCCCTGATTACAAACGGCATTCATATCCGCTGTATGTACGTTACAGATGTGAAACTGGTGCCAAAATGTTGGAAAACTAAACAAGTTTTTTTGTTGCAGGTTTCCGCAACGTGGCTGTAGTGTAGCAGTGTCAGTGTCCAGGAAATCGGAAATGTTCACAAATCATGAACAGAACTTTTTATCATGAACATAACTTTTTGGCATCTGTAATTCACGTGAGGCCCTACGCACTGATTTCTTGGGACTTCACACAAAAGACTGTCTCACTGCTTCCACCCTTTCAGCTGAGGTTGATGGTCGGCCAGTTCTCGGTAAGTCAGCAACAGATCCTGTGGTCTTCAACTTGTCGTACCACGACTTAATGCTCTTGACATCGGGGGCTTCTTTCCATACGTTGTTTGAAAGTTCCTCTGCACTGTTATTGGCGACCGGGTGTCGTGATACTAGAGGACACCCTGAGCTTTTTCCTGATTTGTGAACATTTCCGGTTTCCTGAACACTGACACTGCTACACTACAGCCACGTTGCGGAAACCTACAACAAAAAAACTTGGTTAGTTTTCCAACATTTTGTCACCAGTTTCACATCTGTAACGTACATACAGCGGATATGAATGTCGTATGTAATCAGGGAAAGACTTTTCGGACACCCTCTACTATTTATCAATTAACCGAAGATATATAATACTTGTTGATTGAAAACTACACTGATAAGCCATTCGATTATGACCATCCGCAGCCTAGAGAAATTAGCGTGCCTGGAAACCAAACGGTGGCGCAAGTGAAGTTCACAGAGCAGTATGTAGATAACCCAAAGACCGGGTTTCGGTTAGTAGAGTGTTCGGAGTCAGAATGGGAAAGGCTACCGATTTATCAGAGTTTGATGAAGGACAAATTGTGATGGCACGGCGCCTCTGAGCAACGATCACGGAAACGGCCCGGCTCGTGGGTTGTTAGCGTGCCGCTGTAGTGAATACATATCAAAAGTGGTGATTGTTCGCGTGCCACTGAAGTGATTACGTATTAAGAGTGGTTCACAGATGTCCAAACGACGAACCGTCGTCCAGCCGTCTGTCGTCCGCAGCTCATTGATGCCAGAGGGGAGCGGAAACTGTCGCGCATTGTGCACAGCGACCCCTGGGCCACAGTGCGACAAATGACGCGCAGCTACAAAAGTGGTGATCTGGGCAATGTGTCACAGCACACAGTTTATCGCTTGCTTCTGCGCATGGACCTGCGTAGCCGAAGACCCAGCCGGGACCCCATGCTCACTGCACGTCATCGCCAACAGCGCGTGAAATGTGCCCAAGATCATCGATACTGGACCGTGGATTATTGAAAGAAATTGGCCTGGTCTGACGAATCAAGATTCTTGGTGCATCACGTAGACGGCCGAGTGTAGACACGCCGTTTATCAACGGAGGCTATGGTACCTGGATGCACTGTTGGGAGGAAACAGACCGGCGGCGGCGGTTTTATGCTGTGGGAGACGTTTTCATGGGACACTTTATGCCCCATTATCTCAATAGAACAATCCCTGACAGCTGTCAGGTATCTGAACATCGTTGCGGACCAAGTTCTCCCATTCATGGCCACCGTGTTCCCTGCTGGTGATGACCATTACCAACAAGATAATGCGCCATGCCACATTTTCAGAATCGTCAAGGAGTAGTTCGAATAACATGCTGGGGACTTTCTGTTAATGCTCTGACCTCCAAATTCACCTGACATGAACTCAATGGAACACTTGTGGTTCGACTTGGAAAAGCGGGTTCGCGCTAAATCACCACCACCCCGAATTGTACGGGAACCAGAGGACCTGCTTTTGACGTTATGGTACCAGATACCCCAGGATACCTATCGCCACCTCATCGAATCGATGCCTCGCCGAATGGCCGCTGTTTTGCGGGCTAAAGGGGGTCCTACAGCTTATTAGACAGGTGGTCACAGTGTAATGGATCAACGGCGCGTAGCTCGCAAAGTAATGTGAGTGAGATCTGCAATAAGCAAAATATTTAACGAACATAAAAATTAAAGCAACTGACGAACATTTGAAATTCCACCTCTTACATGCTACGTTGGATATACGAGCCAATTCTTGATTGTTTTTTGTGGTTATCAGTGCCTTTGTTTTAAATATTTTTCAGCTTCCTCTTACTCGGGGATTAAGATGTTCCTAAATGCAAAATAAGAGATTAAGTAATAGAAAGTTGGTGAGGAGGATACAAAAGACAGCATTTGGCCAGGAGTTGTATGCTTGGTACGGGAGCGGGGGATAAAAAAGCACCTGAAAAATTCTTGTCTTCATGCGAGCTGACTTATGTGTAAGGGGAACTACGTGTCGTCAATTACGTATTGGCATTAGCATTAGAAATTTTTCAACATATATTTGAAAAGATCGTAATAAAGCTGGCATGTTGCAAAAATGGGGTGTTTATAAAATCCCTAAGCCGGACCCATGCTCAGGCGAGATTATCAGCAACTACATAGGATCTACTATACGGCAGATAGGTTTGCGCTTGCAGGAGCACAAATATAGCTTAAAAGATAACCTAATTAACACAACTTTACGAGGAATGTTAATTTTGGAATTATGTACCCAGACTGGAAGAACACCAAATTATTAGCAACCCCCACCTCTGCCCACTCATTACTGTGCATGGAAAGTATTTACATTACAGCTTCTAGTGACCAGTGTTGCAACGATTACAGCCCTTATGAACTGTCCGGAACTTGGAAGCACCTCAATAATACGTTTCGCAACAAACTGTTGTTTCAAGTGGCATAATGTGTTGGATTTGTAACAAACTGTTGTTTCAAGTGGCATAATATGCTTGTTCTGACAGCTTACCTTCTTCATCATGATTTGCATAAGTTGTTTACGAAAATCCTGTTTTGTCACGTGTTTCCGGAGTTACGTACCCATGGTGCACATGGACAGTGTACACTGAGAGTGCCAGAAAAACTGGTACAGACGAGATTATGCAAAATACATATCAACCTCACCTATGCGCGTACTCGGTTGCTTCCGCGTATATAAAGTGACATCCTTGCCAGCTGTCAGAGATGTTTTCGGCATGAGAAGGACAAGTAATAACGATTTAAGCGATTTTCAACGCGGTGTCATAGTTGGCGCTCGTGAGATGGGCCATAGTATTTCGGAGGTAGAAATGAAGTTAGGATTTTCATGAACGATCATTGCAAGGGTGTACCGTGACTGCAAGAATTCCGGCAAAACCTCCAACCTACGATACCAGTGTGGCCGTAAAAAGACATTGGGTGAACGTGACCATCGTCGGCTGTCAAGAATCGTTTCACGCGACACTCTCGCAGGTAGCATCGGAATTCAATGCTGGAGCGTCAACAAGCATCAGCGTCTGGACTTTGCAAAGTACCCTGCACGATATGGGCTTTGGGAGCCGACGCGCAACTCAAGTTCCGTTGATCGGTGCACGACACAGAGCTATGCGCCTCGTTTGGGCGCGGGAACACCGCCACTGGACACTTGATGACTGGAAACAAGTAGCCTGGTCTGACGAGTCGCGTTTCCAACTGTATCGGGCAGATGAAAGGATTCGTGTATGGCGCAAACCCCATGAAGCCATGGATCCCGCCTGTCAGCAGGGATCTGTATTGGCTGGAGGGGGTCCGGGGTATGTTTAGATGGACTTCACTGGGACCCCTGGTGCGTCTACAAACGTCTGTGACCGGCCAACGCTATGTGCGCATCATTTCTGACGAGGTACACCCGTTCATGTCCTGCATTCATGCTGATGAGTTGAGCCTGTTCCAACAGACAATGCACCTCCACACAAGTGTCGGGACGCCACATTATGGTTAAAGGAGCATTCATCTGAGTTTAGGGTGCTACCTCCCACCCAAGTTCCCATATCTGAACGTGATGGAACACATTTGGGATGCCATGCAACGCGCTATCGAACACATTAATCAGAGACCTCAGAATATACCCGAATCGTGGAACGCTCTGCAGGAAGTATGGTGTGCATTGATAACAGCATATTTCCAGAAGCTAGTGGAGTCCATGCCCCGTCGTATTTCTGCAGTCTTGCGCTCCCGTGGGGGACCTACCAAGTATTAGACTGGTGTACCAGTTTTTCTGGAACTTCAGTGTATATAAGATGTCATGTTGGAGTGTCTGATACATCTATAGTTGAGGTGATCGCCACCTTGAAAGTAACTGTTTTAATTTGTACATATTTCTCATCTTTTAATAAATCGTGCTCGGACGGTATTGTTTGTAATTAGTTTGACCAGGTAACTCCTTGTTTTCCAGTGAAAGATGAAGGTTTAAAAATTGGTTGAATGCCACTTATTTTGCTTGTTGATAACTGTGCTGATCTTCAATATATGCTATTTCTCCAAAATTTGTTGTTCGTAATATGCTGTTGAAACAACAATGGAGAATATTAGAAATTCATAAAAACTTTGTTTCATGCGGAACTTCGTACTGTGCGAGCTCATTATACGCGGGCTCAGCTGTAGTTCTTCCAGCAAACTTTAGAGAAAAGTCATGCGAGTTTTCCTTAAATAATCGGCAAAATAATACAAGTAATAGGGCAATCATCTATTTGAAATTAGAGAGGGCTTTATTCTTCTATAAAAAAATCATCTTAAAGAGAGTTAACTCTCAAGGAGATGAGCACAATTACTTAGAGAATCTCTTTTTTATTCAACAGTTGGCTTCGAATAAATCTCTTGTCAGGCTAACCTGTAAGGAATTGCAATGTCAAATTACGGTTGATACACCGGCAGGTGAGTGGCCAGTCAATAAACTGTAATTATACAGTACCATACCGTAATATACATTAGCGTGTCTAATGATCGGGAAATAAAAACGTCTAATGACTATAATGTTCATTAATATGTCTAATGACAAATACGTATATATGTCTAATGACAACACGTATACATTTTATGTTCATTAACATGTCTAATGGGAAACAAAAACGTCTAATGCCGTAATGTTCATTACGGCATTAGGGAAATAAAAACGTGTTGCCCGCAGAGGTGTTGCCAATCGACTGATTGCACATGAAAAAATAGGTATACACTGAGTGGCCACTTTATTATGACCACCTGACAGTTTTAAGCAAATGAGCTATGGCTGCACGTTGTCGCCGCAAGAGGGCGAGGCTAGTATAAAAAGGGAAAGCTTAGTGCTTACGACAGTAGTAGAAGTGATTTTTGGGTGACGAGATGGGTAAAAAATGTGATTTGACGGACTTTCAAGGTGGGATGATTGTAGGAACTCGGAGCCATGGAGCGAGTATCACCGAAACCGCCGCATTCGTGAAATGTTCCAGAGCAGCTGTTGTTAAAGTGTTTACAGACTGGACTGCCAGCCAAAAAACTGGGTCTCTACGTGCAACGTGTGGTCGCCATCGACTAGTGACTGCTCGGGCGGAAAGGAGAGTGTCCAGACTAGTGACAGACAACAGAAGGGCAACAGTGCAGCAAATTACAGATCATCTTAATCAAGGATCCCCTCAAATGATCTCTGCACGCACTGTTCGCCGTACACTGCATCGGATGGGATATGGCAGTCGAAGGCCTGTTTGAATACCTTTGCTGTCTGCAGTTAACAAGAGAAAACGTCTCCAGTTCGGACAGGAGCACAAGGATTGGACAGTCGATAATTGGAAACAAATTATGTGGTCCGATGAATCACGTTTTCAGTTGCACCATGCCGATGGCCGAGTGAGAATTTGGCGGAAACAGCACGAAAGCATGGATCCCAAATGCATTGCTACAACTCTTCAAGCTGGTGGAGGAAACGTTATAGTTTAGGGAATATTTTCCTGAAATGTTTTGGGCCCTTTAATTCGTGTTGATTAACGTCTGACTGGCACATCACATCTAAACATCGTTGTAGACCAAGTGCATTCTGTCATGTGGATGGTTCATCCCAATGGCGATGGGCTACTTTCAACAAGGTAATGCGTCCTGCCATAGTGCTCGTACTGTACAGGATTGTATTCAGGAACATGCCGGTGAGTTTATTTTGCTTAGGTGGCCCCCACAATCTCCAGATCTCAACCCCATTGACAAATTGTGGGATGAAGTTAAACGAGCCATCAGACAGCTGGATCCAGAACCCTACAATCTCACTCTCCTGGAAAATGCTATTCATCAAGCATGGTCTCAGATTCCACAAACCACATATCAACATCTCGTGGAGTCCATGCCACGAAGAATCGACGCAGTATTAAAGGCAAAAGGTGGCCCAACGAAGTACTGAAAGGCAGGTCATAATAAAGTGGGCACTCAGTGCATATCAGAAAAGGAATGCCATCACCGTACGAAAAGAAATCGTGCTCATTACAGCATGACATTTCAAAAGTGATGCATCAAGTGCAGCGGATTTTGAGGAGATAATAGCGAGTGAGATTACCCTGAACAGCGATACAGCTCACACAACGAGCCCTCATGCTAGTTACAAGAATGTGAATAACAGTTTGGGGTAATAAGTGCACTTTTCCACCAGGGGGCGTCGAAATCCTGGGAGGGGGCTTCCAGCTTGCAATTGCTCTTCTCAGGGCATCCCAGACATACTCTATCTGGTTCATGTCCGAGAATCTCGCACACCACTCCATCCTGTGAATATTCACACGCTCCAGGTATTCGTCGACTAGCCGAGTCTTGTGTGGACAAGCATTATCGTTCATGGAAAGGGTCTGGGTGCCAACAGCTTCCCTGAAAAGCAGTGCATGGGGTCTAGGATGTCACCCCGTAAGATGCAGTAGTCAGGGTGATGTTATCGGGTTGAATTCAGACGATCCATTCTGTGCGATGCTGCGAGTGGGATATGGACTGTTGGCCTTCTTGGAAACAGACCTCTCTGGTGGAGTCTTCTGGAAACTGTTTGCCTCGATATCGGGATTGCCGTAGCAGAGGAGAGCCCCAGCGGGGAGTTGTCTGGCAGTCGATTCCCTATGGTGGCAAGCTATTAGAAGTAAATACCGGTCATCTTGGCTCGTGAGCGTCCTTGCTCCGGCCTTCTGGTCATTGTTCCGGTTTCTTGGAGCTATCTCCAGAGATTGAAGACCATTCTTCCATTAGCAGTCTAACTCTAGCCTTGCGCATTCAGCTATCTTGCTCTCTCAGCTTGAGATTGCCCTGCTTCCAATCTACTGATCGTTCTTAACCTTGAAGGGTCTTCTAAGCGATGGTGTTGAGTCATTCTTCCATTAACAGACTAACGCGAGCTTCAGTTGCTCCACCACGCTCAGAACAACGTTTATCAAAGTCTCCTGGCTGCCAGCGAGATAGCGTAGGTCATCATTTGCATATTTCATAAGAGTATATTAAAATAGTATATTAAAATAGTATAACTATACTAAGCACCCGGGACAAAAAATTATGGAATGCTGTGACCGGGAGGAACAGTTGAAAAATGGTCAGGCAGAGAAAAATGCGTGTATATAATAGAATGGAAAATATTGTATGCTACTTGTTACTTTTTCAGCCTTGTAAGACGTGCATGCCTAATTAGTTTTATTGTTTTTTTCTTACCATGGGTAGAAAAGGTGACGTAACAGAGTAGCAAAAGTGAGCTATCGTCTTTGGTCGTGAACATGGTCGTTCGCCAAGGTAGGTGGCGGAGTTCGTTGGCGTGTCCAAGTCCACAGTCAGTTGTGTTCACTTAGAGTGGAACGAGTCGGCCACAGACAATTCCCGTCAGAGCAGCTGCGGCAGAAAAACCTTCATGAGCAACCGTCATCGTCCACGTCTGGTGCGATTATCAACCGCAAAACGGCTCGAAACCCGGCAGGAATTGCTTCAGGAGTACAATGCGGGACCCAGCCAGCCTGTTTCCGAACGAACGCTTCGACGAGAACTGCACGGTGTAGGAATATTCAGTCGTGTAACTAGGTTACGCCCCAAGCTGTCTGCCATACACAAGAAAAAGCGGCTCGAATGGGAGAGGGAACACCGACACTGGACCACCGAACAGTGGCGACGCATCATCTGGTCGGACGAATCCAGGTTCTGCCTGTATTTTAATGATGGTCGATCCAGGGTCATGCAGAAGGCCGGGGAAGCCTTCATTGCAGAGTGTGTGCAAAGGGCTGTACAGAAAGGGGGTGGAAGTGTCATGTTTTGGGGGTGTATATCCAGTGCTGGGGTGTGTCCCTTAGTTCACGTGTCTAATGGCATGAAAGCGGTGGACTACGTGAAACTGTTGGATAACGAGGTGTTGCCATATGTCCAGTTCCTCCAAGATGCCGCCATTGCAGATCCACGTTATCAAGACGACAACAGCACTGTCCACCGAGCTGCCATTGTGAAGGGATTGGTTTGCAGAATATGAGGTCGACGTCCCACATCTCACCTGGCCCGCTAATTCACCTGATATCAATGTTATAGAGAAAATTTGGGACATGCTCGAAAGGGCTGTTAAGAAGAGACAACAGCCACCCAATTTGACTGCTCTGCGGGACCAGTTGTTCACGGCGTGGGGCAAACTGGACATTAATGGCATCCGCTCCCATATTGACAGCATGCCAAAGAAATTAAGGCTGTGCTTCGAGCTCGTGGTGATGTAACCCCATATTAACCAATAAAATGAGCATTCAATAATTTTTTGTCCGGTGTGCTTAGTAATCCGAATTTCTTGACGTAGGTAATAAATCAGTTTCCAAGATTTTGCAACATCAACCAGATGGCTTTTTCGAGGAAGATGGACAGCAAACTGCAAACTGAATAACAGAACTCTTCAACAATTTGAAATTGGTGACTTGACAATATACGAATAGATGCTAAGTAATTATTCATTCAAAGACTCGAGGCGTCATGTTCGTTTAGCACGCAGAATCACGGAAGGAAGACCAATGTGCGGAAGCTTGGAAACTTTGATTTATAATCTACGTCAAGAAATTCGGATTACTAGTATAGTTATACTATTTTAAGTGTAATTGGTGTACAGTTCCTTGTTATTAATTAATTAGCTAGCACAATGTTGCTTGGGTACGTCGACTTAGCGTCTTCTCTTTGCACATGTCTCTGAAAAGCTTTACCGGCTGCCTCATTTTGGGAACATTCTAGAATTTATATTTGTTACAATAAATTTGGACTCCAGTTTAGTTCTTTTTCTGTTCTTTTCCTTTCTTTGGTGGGCTCTAAATTGAAAACAAAGGTGTCCGCTCGGCAAAATCTCTGTTCTATTCTCTGGGTGGGAATTTATTACTATTGCTGTCATCAAACTGATTATTTGACCTGGTTAATTATTAGAAAAACATATTATCAGGGGAAAATATCTATCGAATCGCTTCCAGGAATTATGTATGAGGATACAGTAAAACTAAACACTGCAGTTTCTCCAACGCATATTTTGTCGGCACTAATGATTCAGAAGAAAAGTAATTGTGCTCAGAATATTTTAAGTTTCTTGAAATCTTGTGCGCTTATAAGAATTTATCATGATTTTCACTTCGATGCCTTTTCTATTTTCTCACCGATTTTCACTTTGATGGCTTTCCGATCTAATCTTGATTTTTTTCCTTCAGAGTATTTTTCTTCATTTGAAAAGTATAACTACTCATGAGCTAAAGTTTTCAAAGCCTTTAGATTTTTGCAATACCTAATTTTCCACTCTAGATGTGAAATTTTTGCTATAGTTTAAAATTTCCGCTCCCATTGCACCTGAGACATTTATTTTATGCTATTATCTCTTTCTCTCTCAACGTAAGTAATTTCATTCCCGCTGTGCAAAGGGATTTTGTTTCTCAGTCTATATAAGTATTGTTTCTTCCAGGAGAAGGATTTCCTTCACCTGTGTGTGAAGAAAATTGCTTTCCAACTGCAGACAGCGAATATTCCTTTCCAAGGAAGGGATTTTTTCCTGCTTTATGCATGGAATTCTTTTACAGCTCTAGATAACGAGTTAATTTTCCTTTCAGGTAAACTATTTATTTTTGGCACACGTTAATCATTTATTTCGAACTCTACATAAATTCGTTTTTTGACGACACATAAGTAATTTATTTTCCCTTCTACGCAAAGAATTCCTTTTCCTCTTTAGGTAAAAAATTCTTTTTCCTAGATGAGAAATTTATCTCCTCCACAGGACAAGGAATTCCTTTCCCTCTTAGTTCCAGAAATTATTTTCCACTCTATATGAGGAAATTCCTCACCACTCTAAATAAGCCATTTCTTTCGCAGTTCATATAAGGAATTACTTCATCGAGCTGGATGTAGAACTTATTTTTTGCTTTAGTTGAGGAATATTATTCGACAGCATCATATCTCAGACGCACCAACTGCTGTTTTGAATTATTTTTCAAGGATTCATGAGCAACACATTAATAGACATAATTTTCAGTTCCCCATTGCGCATATAAAATAATAGTGTTTAATTTGTTTTGTAGAAAACTATTATTTTGAAGGATTAAGTTCGCTTAAAGTTGAAATCTTCACTTTCAACCTAGTAACTTAATTCTTCATTTGGTGATTTAACTTTTACTTTCCCGAATTATTCCAATTCGTTTTACCAGCTGAAATCTTAATTAATCATAGATATCTCTAAGTAAGCAATTCAAGTACATGACCCGAATAAATTATTATCAGATAGGACTTGCCGCAAACCAAATCTACATTTATTCAATCCAGCACGTCAGGAAGTCGACAGTAATCCCTTTGTTCTCAACAACAAGAAGATTAGACTTCACATATCATATAACTTTGTTTACAACTCTGAATACAATCTATTCAACGAATATAGCTCCTCTCATACCAAAATCGCACTACTCTCTGCGCATTGAATATAGCTCTAACATTTTTACTTATATTGCATTTCTGCTCAGAAAACTCAATACTTTTCGTTTACGTTTGAGACCCACTGTCAGGTTGCCAACTTCAAGTTCGTCAGGAGAAACTTTGTGGCGTTAAGTCAGAAGATATTGAAAGATTGGAAACTAAATTTACATGAGAACACCGAAACTCAAAAAGCAAGGTTCAATTTGAGGTAAACGCAACACATATCTTAACTAAATTATTAACAAAGATTTCCTTAATGGATGGAGTCCCTTTTCGATTAAGTGAGTGATTATTTCTTATATCGATCTCTTAGTTTTGAGAATATATGATCCATTTATCTTAATTTTACAAGGAGTCACATTGTCTTTCAGTGCCATCAAATATTGAAGTAATCCTTATTCTTTTGTTCTTGCACAAGCTCTTCACTAGACTTCTTCTTTATGTTTCAGAGACCAAAAATTTGATTTGCAAAATCAGTACATACACTGAGTGGCCAAATTATTATGGCCAGCAGACCATTTTATGCAACGTGGCAATGCCACAGATGCAGCTGACGCAAAATCAGTCGGTATAAAAAGGGAACGCTGAAGGCATGCAGAAAGTAATGAACTGCATTGCGCAAGAAATAATGGGTAAAAGACCCGATTTGACGGACTTTGAACGTGGAATGATTGTATGTGCTCGAAGAATTGGTGCGAGCATTATCAAAACGGCTGCACTTGTGAAATGTTCGAGGATAGCAGTTGGTGAAATTCACAGAGAGTGAACCACTAGTAAAAAAACCGATTCTGGGCGCAAGGCGTGAGGTCCTCAACGACTACTGGATGCTCGAGCTGAGTGGAGAGTAGGCAGACTTTTGTATTCCAACAGAAGGGCAGCTATCTGCAGCAAACAAATATGATAGAAACGTCTCCAGTTAGCTCAGGAACACAAGAATTTGATAGTAAATAAGTGAGAAAGGGTGATGTGGTCCGACAAATCACTTTTTACGCTTTCCAACCGTAGGTTGAAGAAGCGTACGAGCTCCAATTTTATCCGCCTGTCTCTCTGTCCGTCCGCACGATAACTCACGTAAAAATGGCTCGATTTCGATGAAATGTAAGTATGTGGTAGGGGACTACCTGGGACGAACTCTATTGAAAACGGGCGAAATGGGGTCAAATGTTAGGGCATAGGAGTGGGATCCATTCCATTGCCCTTATGCGTCGTAACTTGCGTAAAAGTGGTTCGATTTCGATGAAATTTCAGTATGTGGTAGGGGACCACCTGGAAACGAAATCTATTGAAAATGGGCGAAATGGGGTCAATGATCAGGACATAAGAGCGGGATCCATTCCGTAGCCCTTATGCGTCATAACTTAAGTTAAAATGCTTCGATTGAGACAAAACTTTATCATGTTGTTTCGGTGGCATATATAACCGGTTCTGTCGAATATCATCGAAATGGGGTCAAAGGTGAGGACACAAGAGCGAGATTTATTCTTCAGCCATTACCCTCAAAACTTGAATGTAGATTACTGGTGTGTTGGAAAGCGCATCATTATCAATGCACTGCATGATTTTACTAACCTGTTAAACTACACCATGCAGATGGAAAGCTGAAAATTTGAAGACAACAGCACGAAATCATGGACCCATCTTGCTTCGTAACTATTCTTCAAGCTAGCGGAGGCAACTTTATGGTCTGGAACATATTTCCGTAGGAGTGTATGGGCTCATTTGTGTGGAGCAACGTCTGACAGCTCAAAATATTTCAATGTCGTTGCCTACCACGTCCACCCATTATATTGATCGTTTATTTCAATGAAGATGGATATTTCCAGCAAGACAATGCTCCATGTGTTAGTGCTCACATGGTACGCGAATGATTTGAGGAGCATCACGGAGACTTTTCCTGGCTACATTGGCCTTCGCAATCACCGGATCGCAAACGAATAGAACATTTGTGGAATGAAGTGGAAAGGGACATTAGGCAGCAGGATCCTCTACCACCAAATCTCAAGAGCTGGAAGGTGCATTTCATCGCATTTGGGCTATTATATCCCAAGCCACCTACCGACATTTAATAGAGTCCATACCAAGAAGAAATCAAGCAGTATTGAGGGCAAAAGGTCGCCCAACAAAGTACTACGAGGGTCATAATAAACGTTCTGCACACGTTAATCTAAAACGGAAGCGGATGGTGCAAATTGGGAAAATGTTTGCATCATGTCAAGGTCAGACGCTCAGCAACACAGTGGCGTCAGAAAGACGCGCTATTATTTGCTGTGTGGACGTGAAAGGGTTTAGCAATAGAAGCGTGCAGCTCCTCAGGTCGAGTCACGGCGTTAGACCAGCGCTCGTACGTGAAAATGGAAACTCTAAGGGGAAAACTCCGACACAGATCCACACTGCCTTGCAAGAAGTTTGTGGGGAAGGAACTCTTGATCGGAGCACAATGTTTTTCTGTGGACAAAGTTGAGACCGAAAATTCGTCAAACTCGCGCGGTAGCGATCTTGCTGCATGACAATGGATCGTGTCATGGTGCAGCGTCGGTACGGGGACTTTTGTTGAAATATGGCTGGGAAACGTTATCCCACCCACCATACAGCCCTGATCTCAGTCCACCCGACTCTGATCTTTTCCCAAAGTTAAAAAGCGGCTCCGTGTCATCTGCTACGAATCGCTGGACGAACTGTCATTGGACGTGACCCGAGTAACACTACAGCTGAACAAAGATGGCGTACTACGGGACATCCAGGACCTACCTCACCACTTGCAAGCTGTCATTAGCAGCGACGGGTAGTAAGTACATTGAACGGAAATAAGTGAAGTTTTCTCCGTTACTTCACACTTTTCTCAAAAGTGGACAGTGTGCAGAACTGTCGTTATGACCCCCGTAACCAGGTGGTCATAATAATTTGGCCACTTAGTTTATAAGACAGTTTAGCTTTTTACTTTGACATCATTCGTGGTTCACTAAAATTAATAATCGAATAAAAATAGATTAGAAGCGTTTGAATTTTATGCTGGTTATTGCGTCTGATTAGCTTGCTATACTGGTTGCGCATCCATTGTACGAATTATTGTATTTTGGACCGGTAGAGTCCCGAATTTCATATATTTTCCGTTTGAGCAGTATTTGCATAATGTATACGCATGTAATGAAATGGAATGGGTACAGGTCCAAGTCTAAGTACTAAATCTATTGATATTTCCAGAAATTAAGATCGCTCGCAATGTTGCGTTCGAGAAGAACCAATCAGCAGACAGTGGTTTGAGAGCGATTTTTTAAAGGAAAGAATCAATTCTGCAAAAGAGCCGATTCCTTCAAATAATAATCGATGACAATTTTGCGTTTCTGTGTTCTCACTTAAATTTGGTTTCCCCCTCGTTAAATATCTTCTGACTTAACGTCACAGAGATTCTCCCGATGAGCTTGTGAAAGTTGGCAGCTTGACGGGGTGAGTGCAGTCAAGCATAACAGGTATTGAATGTTCTTGAGGCAGACGTGTTAACCCTTTAACGACCATAGCGTCCAAAACACCAGTACATACAAACGACCATAGCGTCCAAAACACCAGTACATACAAACGACCATAGCCGCCTGAAACGTCTGTCTAGAGCAGGGGTTCTCAACCTTTTTTGCCCCGATTGCACCCTTTTCACCATATGTCAGAAAGGTCATCCCCCCCCGCTTCCAAAACTGCGAAAAATCGATTACCAAGTTTAATGAATATACAACTGAAAATCTTTTTTTGTCTAATTAGTACATATATACTTATTTAGATTATTTTTATAGCAGAGTTTTATAAACAGCAGTAGAAAATGTTGATGAATTTTAGAACATGAATAAAATTAGTTTTTTATATTCGGAAAATAAATACTTAAATCTGGCTTAATAAATGACACATACCTCAATTAATAAAAAATTCAATAACATGCCTTGAATATTGTAATCCATTTTATATTCAATGAAAAACTTGTGATTGTTTTTTCTTTGCCAATTCTTGGATACGCGGAGGAGTGCTTGAAAGAGCACAACGCAGGTCACTTTCAACCTCCAATCTACTTCGTTGTTTCGTTTTCATTTGCAACAGAGTTGAAAAGTCAGACTCGCAAAGATACGTCGACACAAATGGAAGTAATGCACGGATAGCTCTCTCAGCCACTCTTGGGTAAGAGTCACACATCAGAGGCCAAAATTCGGTGACTAGTTTCTCATCAAACATGTCTCTTGCTCGCGAATCAGTCGTCAGTTCCAGAAATTCATCTTGAAAAGCATCAGGAACTTTTTCAACCGATAATTTGAATGGATTTCGCACTAAGTCCAACTCCTCATCACAAAGTTCAGGAAAATATCGGCTGAATTCATTTTCTAGTGCTGTCAAATGCTGCAAAATTTCATTTTTTGCAAATTCTGGAAGTACTTCGTCATTACCACTAGTAACAAGAATTGATGACAATTTCTCAAACATTGCAACATTTTTCATGTTGACTTTTCTCTTCCAATTTTCTAGTTTACCCATAAAAGCTTTCAAAGAATCGATGAATTTTATAATGCTGGTATTTCTTCCTTGCATCTGAAGATTCAATTTATTCAGCTGCTCAAAAATATCAACCAAATAAGCAAGGCGCAAGATCTATTCCTCATCGTCTAACCAGGCAAAAAATTCCATCTTACCCTTAATTTCACAAAATATTTTAAGCTCATCTCAAAGCTCAAATACTCGCTCACTTACATTTCCTCTTGAAAGCCAACAAACATTTGTGTGGAAAAGAAGCAAATGATGGCCTGCATCCAGGTCAATACATAATTGCTTGAAAAGTCGTGAATTAAGAGCTCCTCCCTTGACAAAATTCACCATTTGAATTGTTTGATCCAAAACCATCAATAGTGGAGCTGGAAGTGTTTTTGAGGCCAGTGCTTGACGATGGATCATGCAATGAATGCCTTTCACTTTTGGAGACAACTTTTTCACATTAATTTGAAATCCAGATTTTGTCCGCAGCATAGCTGGTGCTCCATCTGTACAGCACTCACATACATTATCCCACGACAGATTTTCTGACTCAAAGAAAGATGAAACCTTTTTCAAAATATCTGAGGCCGTGGTTGTTGTTTCTAAATGAGAACAAAAGAGAAACTCTTCTTTAAATGAACCTAAGTGAAGATATCTTGCGAACACCAGTAACTGGGAACACGATGCCACATCAGTCGATTCATCAAGTTGAATTGAAAATAAGCCAAATGTTGCACCCCTAATCTCCTGCATAACTTGATCCTTGATATCAATGGCCATGTCACTAGTTCTCCTTTGAACAGTACTGTTTGATAGTGACACTGCTGCAAGTTTTTTCTCCATTTCATTTCCCAACACAATTTCCACCATTTTGAGAGCGCAAGGTTTGATCAAAGTTTCCCCAATTGTATGTGGTTTTTTCTGCTTTGCTATCTCCAATGCTACGACGTAAGAAGCTTCGGTAACCTTGTGGTTCATTTCTTGAAATGCCCCTGTCGAATCCAGTTTAATCTTTTTGAGAGCATTCCCATGCCGCTCAAAAAAGCTTTTGTTCTTGTTCTTGTGTTGAGGATGAACATTCTGCAAATGTTGATTCAACTTGCTTGGTTTCAGGGAATCATTTGACAAAACTTTGCTACAAATAACACATTGAGGTCTCTCTTCTCCTTTGACTTTAACGGATGAGAATCCATATTGAATATATGAATTATCGTACGCTCCTTTTTTTGACACTCATTCTGTCCTACTATTGATAAATAAAAAGTTCACGAGGAAATAGTATCCCAAGCCCTTCAGCGACAAAAATCCCCTCCCTCAACTACAACTTCCTTGCAAAGAATGAACGCGCAATAACAAGCTCCGACGTTACAGGGTGATATGAACACGTAAGAGTTCGTAAAAACTTGCTTTTCTTTCTGTGCAACAAAAGCGTATAACGAAGTAAATTTCTCCGTCATTTTTTGGTCTACGCCGGGATTCGAACCCGAGTATGCTTATTCCGGAACAAGTCGCTCTACCAACTGAGCTACGCAGACATGTATTCTGATTCCTATCTGCCTTTATGTCATGTGCGTCCTGCTGGCAGGTACGTCACATCTCCCCCCCCCCGAAAGAGGGCCGGGGGCATGGCCCACGGATCAGCCGTGACCATGAATCGCTGCAGGCAGACAACCACCCACTGTAGAACGTGCACTTGAGAACTCCCAGTCAATCTGGTGTGTGGAATGCAATGTCAAACACATTTATTTTTCGAAGCACTGGAGAAGGGATTCTCTGATTTTTCCTATCTCGCGGTGTGGAAATAACATCACACCAATGCGAGATTTTGAACGGTCGGGTCATCCGGGTAGTTCGGGCGCCATTATAACGAAGCAAATTTCTCCGTCATTTTTGGTCTACGCCGGGATTCGAACCCGAGTACGCTTATTCCGGAACAAGTCGCTCTACCAACTGAGCTACGGAGACATGTATTCTGATTCCTATCTGCCTTTATGTCATGTGCGTCCTGCTGGCAGGTACGTCACAAGCGCTTCTAACCGGTTTCGAGCGAGCGGTGACTTTGGCAGCACGCCAGATTCCTTTCTCGGTTCTTCATATTTTTTATCTTCACTTGGGATGCAGCAGCGAGCGCCGCGGTGAAGTCAGGGGACTGAAAAGACGATGTGTCAGGCTGGCGCCGCATTCCCCCCTTGAAACTACGAAATTCCCCCTAGGGGGAATTCCCCACCGGTTGTGACCCCCTGGTCTAGAGTGAGTCAGATTTCCTCCCCTTACCTGTTCTTTAAATTTGCACGACCTATGAGGGATCAGCAGGAGTTACCGTCAGTGACCAATGTTGTTACTAAACAAAGAAGTGAAACAAAAGACAGTTTCGGACGTTGTGCTATTTAGAGTGATACTAGATTTTAGAGCAATGGTCGTTAAAGGGTTAAATGAGAAGATGTTCAGTAGAGCTGTATTTCATGAGCAGAGCGACTTTGTGCAGATTGTATTCCCAGTTGAGAGCAACATTGTAAGTGTTATGTTATACTGAACGATGTTAGGGAAAGCCATTCTCTGAGTACGTTGTGCTATGTGAAGTGAAGTAATTGCCAAATGTATAGCAGTGTGGAGTGTATTCATCTCATTGTTAAGAACGATTTGTTTATAGAAATATTGTTTGACGTGGGGACTGACCCTATAAAGAATGGAATTGGATATCTGTATGTACTGTGAAGAGCTTATCCCTGCTGTTATTCTGAGAAGTGTATATTCATGCTTAATTAAGGTTTGATCTCTTCCGAGCGAAATCAATAGTTTGGAACAATCCAGGAAAGTAAAATTTAAGTCATAGGTGACAAGCTAAGTCTACAAGCTTTAAGTGAAGTTAAACGCAAATATTTCCTACAACATTTAAACCCCGATTATTCTAAGAGTTTTTGATATATTCATAAACGTTTTGAAATGAACTTATTTGAAATCTAAAAAACAAAAACAAAAAAAAGTCCACAAGATTTGAACATAAATTTAAACTCAGATTCGTTCCTTGAACCGGATGAGTCAACGAACGACACAAACGGATCCGACTCCGAATCGATTCGTGAGAGGCTTTTCCTGCAGAAATCTTTCACGTGAAGTGACAATGAACGAATTAGTGAGAATGAATTGTTTTGGTGAGTTGATCGATCGCTACAATAGAATAGAACGTCAGAGTTTCCCTAAGGGTATCTGTGGTCACGCATCGTAATCACTGGGGCGCGCAGAGACCTGAGAAATGTCTGGAAACCTTCCCAGATTTTTATGGAATTTTCCATGTGTGGCGTCATATCTGCTTTCCGGATTTCGGACGTTTTCTGTTTTGGGGTTTTCTGATAAGCGATTCTCAACCCGAACGGTATTTAATTAAATCACCTGTTACGATAATGTTAGAGTATTCTTTGATTATGAATAAATCATGGAGCGCTATTCTGCAGTATTACCGCGATATCCCTTGCAGTAATATAAATTTAAAAAAGGCAATTATTCAATTAATTCATGGAATTGAGACTTTTCTTCGTCTTTACCGGGTCATCAATACACGGCTTCCGATTACAACAAGCCCCGTGTAATTTGAAGATAATGCTTTTGTTCCTCTCATAAATCTGAGAAAGTAATCGATTACTCTATTTCGTTTCGTGTTTCGTATTCCTTTTCTCATTCAGGCATAATATGGACCCATAATCATTTCATTTACTGTCGCACCGATCATTTCGAGAAGTTGTGAAGATGGACTTTTACTCGAAGCTTATATGCGGAAGCATGGGATCGTTTCGAAAATTTGATACGTTCCCTTTGGTCGCGAAGTCGAAATTACATTTCATTAAAGCGCCAATAGGAAATTCGGAATTGAAGTTCTGTTTAATGCTAGCAGAATGTAATATCGCTGCAACTACTTGAATGTGAAAGCTCTTTGAATAACCAGGGATGTGCCTCAGGGCTCACCTCTGCGAATGATGTTGTTCAATAAATATTAACATCAAACACGTAACACGAATAGATTTGAATACATTTTGACCTCGAAATGTTGAGCAACAGGAAATCCATGAATTGATTAGCAACTAATTAAGATGAAAGGAGCCTAGTCATTAAATCTTTTTCTTTTCATTTATTTTCTTGCAAAAGACAACACGTAAGTTTCAGACATGATTCCGTTATGGCAGTGCTGCGGTAATATAGGAATTGTCGAAGCTGCATTTGGCGGATTAAAGTGCTAGCAATACGTTCCTGTTAAACTCATCTATTTATCGTCAGTAACCCCTTCAGTCATGCACGGAACTAATATTAAAATGTATTCAAAATTCGTTTCAGGTAAGTCGAACTGGTCCTAAAACGAACGGGGTAAGTGTAATTTTAATGGCAACTGATGTAGGAGGCATTATGTTTTATCGTAATTAGTATAATTTTTATCTCAAGTCTTAGCATTTAGGAATTTTCGAGGCTTGCAAAATGGCCGCTTTTTTTAGCACGTCTTTTGTAAAAGGAAATACATACGTGCTTACAGTACCACTCTGTCCATCCGTCCCCCTGAGGACACAATATCTCTACACTGGTCCTAAAACGAACGGGGTAAGTGTAATTTTAATGGCAACTGATGTAGGAGGCATTATGTTTTATCGTAATTAGTATCATTTTTATCTCAAGTCTTAGCATTTAGGAATTTTCGAGGCTTGCAAAATGGCCGCTTTTTTTAGCACGTCTTTTGTAAAAGGAAATACATACGTGCTTACAGTACCACTCTGTCCATCCGTCCCCCGGAGGACACAATATCTCTACACTGGTCCTAAAACGAACGGGGTAAGTGTAATTTTAATGGCAACTGATGTAGGAGGCATTATGTTTTATCGTAATTAGTATCATTTTTATCTCAAGTCTTAGCATTTAGGAATTTTCGAGGCTTGCAAAATGGCCGCTTTTTTTAGCACGTCTTTTGTAAAAGGAAATAGATACGTGCTGACAGTACCACTCTGTCCATCAGTTCGTCTGAGGACACAATATCTCTACAGCTATCAGTGCGATTTGAAAAATTCTTTTTCCTTTGGAAAACTTGAGACGTGAGAACGATATCCCTGGCTTTTCGGTTTTTTTTAAGTTGCGTAACTTCGCCGTTAGGAGGTACAAATCAAGGTGCTATCGAACTCAAAATACATTTTATTCCATATATTTGTTTCGAATACTCGACTAAAAATTGTTTTCTCCCTTTCAATGCTATTTGTAACGAAGACTATTTCAGGTACTGTTTCTCTTTCAAGAAATGCATAGAATTTCCGCCAGTATGTGTAAAGGTAAAATACGATTTCCCCAATATCTATGCTTCTAAAAGTCCTATTTGAAAAATTATTTCTGAATCGGATGGAGTTAATAAAGAGAATATTCTTCATATAATTTTTAATTATGTGAAGAATATATATAAACAGTGTATTTTTCTATTTCTGATGTATTATCATCAAAATCAACAGTGTATTTTTCTATTTCTGATGTTTTATCATCAAAATCTGGGCTTCTGAAAACTCAATTTAGAAAATTCTTTCGTGGACCAATGCCCCTCACTACGAAAAACCTGTTGAAAATGCTTTCTGCTTAAAATAGTGCATAGAGTTTCAGCCAGGGGGCGTAGATGTATACCTTATTTTGTCGATATGCTTCTGAAAGCCCTATATATACACAGGGTGATTATAATTAGAGTATCCCTAGTCAACACTCTGTGGAGAGATATCTAGCAGCCCAAAAGCAACCAAATTTGGTATGCTGACAATTCAAGACCTGCGGAAGAGATTTCCGAAAAAAAAGTTTCAAAAGTCACCACTAGGAGACTTCTGGCATAGAAGCTGCGATAATATAGACAATTTTCAGCTCTACGTGTGAAACGATACAAAAATCGAAGCAGAAATCAACACACGTATTGCGGTCAAGACGTTTTATTGTCTCCGGTATTTAATTGCACAAAGGAGAAATTGTGCAATTAAATACCGGAGACACCTTAGCGGTACAACCGGTACAGCTCAATGTGGGCGCCATTGTTAAATTGCAAAACCTGAAGTCGATGAGCAGTGTGTTCAACGGTCAAACGTAACTGATTATTGTCTTTCATTTCAGCAGTGGAATCTGTTGAAATGCATGTGGATTTTTCAATGTCCAAATGCGACAGTTATGCGTGTTGACTTTTCCATTGAGGTGAAAATGTGCCTCGTTACTAAACAAGATCTCACATGGCTACGCATCGTCCACTTCCATTCTATCATGGAAGGTCAATGCAAAGGCCAGTCGGGTGTCCTTGTCACCGTCAATCAACTGTTGGGTGTGGCTAATCTTGTATGGAAAAAAATGCAACACCTTTCTCAGTACCTTCCACACTGTGATGTAGGGCACATCCAACTTCCGTAACACTGCGCGTGCATCACTGAAACCTGGTACGCATTATTCATGGAGTAATCCACAAGCGCCGCCGTGGTGATATCTTCAACCACTTCTGGAACTATAGGTTTACGCCCTCACCCTTGTTGAACACGTAGAAATCCAGTTTTCTCGAAACGAGCAATCATTCTTCTGAGAGTACATGGAGTCAATGGATCTCGGGACAAATTCTTACGACGCCGGAATTCTCGAAGGGCAGCGGCAGCATTGCTCGCGTTTTCATAAAACAGCTTCACAAGAAGAGCGCGTTCTGGCAAGGTGACACCCACTGCGGTTGATGGAATACGAATGGCATTCATGATCATATGTAGAGGATTTTAGGATGGGAGTGTCTGACCCCAGGTCTTAAACAACCCTTAGAAATAGGAAGCTAGGAGATTCGGGCTAGAGCGCCCGATAGGAAAGTGACACGGAAGCGAAGTAGAAAGGGGGAGGAAGACGCCCGTATTTATTACCGGGAGGCCAGTACCCGGGGTCCGACGGACTAACGTGCCCATCCGACGCACGGCGGATATTTAGTGGATCGAGCGTTCGTACCTACCTGGGATCGAACCTGAGGTACTCTCCGTGGCAGTCACGAACGTTGCCCACTAGGTTACCGGGGGTCCACGAATGGCATTCACCATGCTTAGGACAGTTTTATACCATGGAGTCGCCCGTAGCGCGCGTGCCTTATGCAAATGATACGCTTTCTTGTCGCTCGTAGTGCCACAAAGACTCATTTCCTTCGTAGAGCCGAAAAGTGTCTATATCATCGCAGCTTGCAGCGCCTAAAATCCCCTGGTGGTGACTATTGGAATTTTTATTGTTTTTTTTTGTTTTGCGGAAATCTCTTCCGCATGTCCTGAATTGTCAGCATACCTAATTTGGCTGCGTTTGGACTGCTAGATATCTCCCCAGAGAGCGTTAAATAGGGATACTTTAATTGTGATCACCCGGTATATATATACAAAAAAGAAAGGTTTCTGCATCGGATAGAGCTTCTGGTGCGAAATGTTCTTATAATTTATAATTTTTGGTAATTAGTGACTGATACTGCCAGAGAGACACTATCGCACATAGCGTTGTTTCCAGGGTCTGGGGAACATTTCAAGCCACTGGAACTTGTACCAGACGCTTGCGGAAAGGTCATCCTCACTCTACAACGGAACATGAAGACCGATTTATCCATATAGTGAAACGCAATCGACGCTCTACCGCAGGGCATATTGCGACTTGGATCCATTTAACCCCAGGTATGCAGTTATATCGGCAAACTGTGGCAAGACGTTTGCAAAGACGAGAACTATACGCCAGAATCCCTGTTTGATGTGTCCGTTTATCCGGCGTTTATCGCAGATCACGTTAGCAGTAACGTCGTAACAGAACAACTAGATAAAGGACGAATGGACTAATGTACTCTTTACGCACGAGAGTCATTTCAGTCTCTCTCGTCAGATTCCAGACGTCAGTTAATCTGGCATGAAAGTGGGACTACTTACGATCACGAGAATACTATGGAAAGCGTCGGATACGGTGTTACCGAGCCATGGTGTGGCCCGGCATTATGCTTAATTGAATATACTGAGCTAAAAGTGCTGGACAGAGGGACTGTGACTGGTGCAAAGCCCCCACGGCAGAAAGTTCCTGGTCAGTCTGCGACAGATAGCATGGTGCCACAAAATACTTTACGGGTGGTCACTAGGCAAAATAACTACTAGATGTGAAAAACAATGAAAATTTGCACCGGCAGAAAATTAAAAAAAAGAGAAAATAACTGACTCCTTATACACTATCTACCAACAAGTAATTGGACACCTGTGATAGCAAAGGAAAACAAAGTTTATTCACCTTCAATAGTTGGTGGAGCCTCCACGAGCGGCGATTACAGCTGCGACCCTCCAGGTCATACTCTCAACCAGGCGTTGTACTACGGCTAGCGTTATTTTCTTCCACTTGGCTTCGAGAAGACAAGTCAGTTCCTTCACCGATTTCGGACGGTGGAGGCACCCCTTAAGTCGACGCTCCATCTCGTCTCAGAGGTGCTCGATAGGGTTAAGGTTCGGGCTCTGCGCAGGCCAGTCCATTCGATTAACCCCATTGTCACCATACCAAGCCATGGTGGACCTCGCAACATGACAGCTGGCATTGTCATCCTGAAAGTAACATGGGTCCACCCCGTATAACTGCCACAACGTAGGAAACGCATGGTCATCCTATAACGAAGTAAATTTTTCTGTCATTTTTATCCGCGCCGGGGCTCGAACCCGGATCCCCTCATTCCGGAATAAGTCACTCTACCAATTGAGCTACGCGGACGTTTTATTCTGATTCTTATCTGCCTTTATGTAGTGTGCGTCCTTCTGGCAGGTACGTCACATCTCCTGGTACGTTACAATCCAAAATGGTGCAGTAGGTCTCGGCGTTGAGTCTACCAGGAATTGCAATCAAGGGTCCCGTGCCATACCAGGAGAAACACCACCGTAGCATAATTCCACCGCCGCCGAACTTCACAGTTGGTACAATACATTCCGGCAGGAGGAGTTCTCCAGGCCGACGCCAAACCCAGATCCTGCCATCCGAACGGTAGAGGGTGAACCTAGATTCATCGCTCCAGAGAACCTGTTTCCACTGATCAACGGTCCACTGTCGACGTTCTTTGCACCACGTTAGCCGAGCAGCGATATTCGACTTGGTGATCAAAGACTTGTGGGCAGCAGCACGTCCATGATAACCGAGCAGATGGGCTTCCTTACCGATGGTATTCATCGAAAGAACACTCCCGGATGCTTGTTGAAACTCCTCGCGGATGTGGTCCATCGATTTGGTGCGGTTCTTCCAAATTTCTCTGACCAGCACCCGTCGGTCTCTAACTCCCAGTTTTGTGGGTCTGCCGGGTCGGGGCACATTCCGACAGTCACCTCTCATCTTCCACTTGCCAATCACGTAGGCCACTGTCGAATTTGGGTACTTCAACTTGCTGGATATGTCACGTATGGATCGGCCATTTCTGTGATACCCGACGATTACACCTTTCTCGAAATCAGAGAGCTCCGAACTGCGTGGCATCTTTCATGAGACTAGTTGAGTTGTTGTTTCCCACACGATATTTAACGGCGGCGGCCGTGACGTGTATCAGGACCTCAGATATCGTCGATTGCAGGGGTGTCCAATTACTTGTTGGTAGATAGTGCATTTCTTGCACCTAAAAGGAAATGTCTAACCTTAGTACTACAGCAATTGCAATCATAACTAAGATCAAGAACACTTCGACCATCTGTACCTACACTCTGACCCTGTATATTAATATTTTGGGGGCAGCTCCCAAAATATTAATATCTCACCTATTTATTATCGAATCTGCCTGGTTCTTGCACCAGTCGATCCGCCATATTTTTCTTAGATTAGGAAACATGTTAAGTAAAAATCAACCAAAAAATAGAGCTGCCGCCCTCCCCCCTTCTACTGCAAGTTCCTCAATTGCCGTTTTCTTTAATCACTGTTTTATTGCACAGTGATTAAAGAAAACGATAATTTAGTCGCTTCATCAACTACAATTTCAATTTCTTGCATAATTTCAGGAAGTACTTCAAATACCACCAATAGAACCATGCATTATTTGACTAAATGACAAAATACTAAGATATTTAAATGAACAAAGGGAAGAAAGAGGAAAAGAAACTACAATATCCTCAGTTTTAATGCATGTTTCTATAAATCCTAAGTAAATTTTTTTTTATTATTGTATAGTGAAGAAATAAATGTTTTCCTTTAAAACATGCTACGGTATTTTCAAGATAAAATTTTCTTTTCCCGTTATTTTAACTGCACGACGAATACTAGGTACTAGTCTTATTTTCTGTTCCGAAAAAGCGGTACAAAACTACTTAAGGAATAGAACCGCTTCAATATAATCGGAACATCAACTGAATTAATTTAATTTAAGACTAAGCGAATTTTTCTTATCTATTCCCCTTAGGAGTCTCCATTCTCTTTCTAAATCGTTGCGTTTCTTTCTTCTTTTTTTTTTTTTTTTTTGGAGGTTTAACGACCACCGTGAGCAACTCAATGGGCTATAAGCAGTCACCCGTCCCTAATTTAGGGTCACTGGTTCCAGGGAAGGGAGAGAGCCAGTGCCGTAAGATAAACACAACATCCATGCCTCACCGGGATTCGAACCCGGACCCCTTTCGGACGAATGATCAGAGGCCAACGCCTTAGACCACTGCGCCACCGGGGCGGCTCTAAATCGTTGCCTTTTCAGTACTGAAAATTTTCTTCCGACCATGTTAACAAAAATGTAGTCTTGAAAAACAATCTAAAGTTGAGGCACTTACATAAATATTAATTTTCTTATGTTCTGTACAAGAAATCTCCTATTATGATATGTCAAAAAACTCAGCACTTAAAAACACAACGCAAACTAAGTAAAAAAATCAAAGGAAAACTAGCAAGAAGTGTCATGCAACATACTGATTATGGGATGCTTTCTAACAGCTTTTCTTAATTTCATCCAGTGAAATTAAAAACGGAAGGGTTGAAGGAAGTGTGAGCCGATCAGCTCCAAGGAATTAAAAACAAATAGCAAATTTTAAAATGTGCGTTTCAATTTTCATCGTATTAACAGATGGTCAACTGACAAAATTCTTTTTAATTTTTATTTTTTTGATTGGAGGTTTAACGACCACCGTGAGCAACTCAGTGGACTATAAGCAGTCGCCCGTCCCTAATTTAGGGCCACTGGTTCCAGAGAAGGGAGAGATCCAGTGCCGTAAGACAAACACAACATCCATGCTACACCGGGATTCGAACCCAGACCTATCTGGGACGAATGATCAGAAGCCATCGCTTAGAACACTGAGCCACCGGGGCGACCTGAAGAACTTCACGAGTCGCACCAAAGTGACTTGAGTCTTCGGGAACTATATGTAACTGCAAATGCATCAGAAACAAAAGTACACACTTCTGTCCCCTAGTTGCGAAACCCCTTTTCATCAAAAACCCGAATTTATATGCAGAACATTGACCACCAAGAGCTGTATCCGACACAAAAATAATTTTTCAGATCGGACTTTTAGAAGCGGATATATCGGAGGACGTAATTTAACATTACGCCCTCTAGCTGAAAAACTATGCATTATTCCATAAAGAAACTATACCCAAGATAGTCTCCATTGAAAACGGTGTCGATTGGAAGGAAGAATGTTTTCATTCGAATGTTCAGAAGAAATTTTATGGAATAAAATGTATTATGAGTTTGATAGTATCTGCATTTACGCCCTCTAGCGGCAAAATTCTGCATTCTACTGTGAAATAACTGGAAACGGGACTCATCAGACCAGGAGATCCATGTCCAGGGTCCAGTACTGATATTCTTTCACCCAGTTGAGGTGTATAGTCCAGTGATGGGGCATTAGCAATGGGACTCTGGTGGATCTGCATCTCCGATAACCTATTGTGGCTAATGATCACTTGATGGTCTTGGTGAAGATGTTTCTGGCACCTCCCGTGTTAAAGTCAGCAATGGTTTGCAAAACCATCACTCTCTGGTTGGTTGCAAATATGCCAGACAGATGTCAACAGTCACCTTTCACCACCCACACTGATGTCAACAGTCACCTTTCACCACCCACACTGATGTCAACAGTCACCTTTCACCACCCACACTGATGTCAACAGTCACCTTTCACCACCCACACTGATGTCCACAATACAATGTTATTTGGGAAATGTTGTATTCCTGATATACTTTTGATACTGTCAAACAAGGATACTGCAATTCCTGTACCACTCCCACAAAAGAATGACCCATGAGTCACACACACACACACACACACACACACACACACACACACTACCTTTTGCTCTTCTCAACTCACGACCTTTTTCCACAATGGCATCAAATTGCCACCTACATGAATGTGATGATATGCTCCTACCTATAGAGCTACCAAGTATTGTGCTTGTCCACCAGTGAGAGTGATAACACAGTTGTGCTGCCAAGAAACTAGGTATCCCATGATCTGTGTTCTTGCAACGTAAAATACAAAAATATAAACAAAAAAGAATGATGAGACTTAGGGCCGTGGGTGGCCTAGTGGGCAACGTTCATAACTGCCATGGAAAGTACCTCAGGTTCGATCCCAGGCAGGTACGAACGCTCGATCCACTAAATATCCTCCGTGCGCCGGATCGGCACGTTAATTCGTCGGACCCCGGGTACTGGACCCCCGGTAATAAATAAGGGCGTCTTGCTTCCCCTTTCGACTTCGCTTCCGTGTCACTTTCCTATCGGGCACTCTAGCCAAAATCTCCTAGCTTCCTGTTTCTAAGGGTTGTTTAAGACCTGGGGTCAGACACTCCCTTCCTAAAATCCTCTACATATGATCTGATCTGATCACTGCTGCATTGGTTTTATGACACCCTTGTGGTGTTGAAAGATTTTAAGCTTATATTTATTTTAATTGTACATAGTTTTTACAATTAAAGTGCATCGTGCAAGAGACGGAATTTATTTTCAATGTAATAGCTGTGGTGCACGAATAATTTTATCTTGTTTATATAAGCTGCAGCTCTAAAGTATTATTTCAAAGACCACTAAATTGTTCTTTGAAATATTGTTTTTCTTTTCAAAAATTAAACAAAGGTAAAATCGCGTCGAAATCAGATCAAAAATACCTTGACCCGACCCGTTAGACCCGAAAGAAATTGTCGACCCAGTGACCCGTTGACCCGTGACCCTTTTCCATCTCCGGACACAACCACCCAGGCATGGCTCACGGAACACTTATCTGAGTTTAGAATCCTCCAAGGTCCGCGGATTTAAATCCTGTGGAAGCTCTCTGGGATGCCGTGGATCAGAATCCATCAGGTCCATGGATTCAGGACCGACGTCTTGGGCGGAGTTGTGGACAAAGCTGCAACAGGCATGGCTGGAATTACCTCCGGAAACCTTCCATCATCTAGCAGCATTTCTGCCTCGGCGTGTACAGGCGGCCTAATCCGCGCGAGAGGAGGACCAACATGCTATTTGGCAGGTATCTCTAATGTTTTGTCCATTGAGTGTATATCTCCACAAACGTAAGTATTTACAGCATAGTAGGAAAAACTCAAATATAGCGAATAAAGACCAATTTTATATTTTTTGAAAGAAATAACCTTTAAAGTATACATACATTTTTCATTTGCATTTGGAAATGGAGTTCCGATATTATGTGAACAAACAAAATGATCAAACTCCATATCCATTTCAGTTCAATTTTTTTTCAAGCGCACACGTAGGGGTTTATTTCTTTTACATTTTTATAAAGCAAAAGAGAACTTCGAGCCCCAGGGGAAAATGCGTGTAATGATCAAAAGCCATTGACTTTATCTTCCTTTGGAACATAAAAGTTTTAGGAGTATCATGCATTTATTTTTCAAAGAAAATTCTTAAAATGTTTTTGACGGTAGCAGAAACTAAAGAAAAGATCAATCAGATTATGTACTTCGAACGTAAAAGGATTTTAGGTATACCTACTTATTTTCATACTTTAGTAAAAAATGTATCAAACAATACTTGAAACTTAAAAAAAGTTACCGAAAGCAACCTTAAACAAAGACAAAAAAAAGTAATCGAAACTAAGCTGAATGTTTTCATATTTTTCTGCATTTGATATCTTGTTTATATTTTTAGTACTGCGAATAATTCTTCATTTTCATATATTTTTATTTGCTTATCTGTCTCATAGGCTATCATACGATCTCTTGCACAATAAAAATTTCTTCCTTCTAATCTTGTTTTCCGAGCATGAGAATTTAACGTTTTTGCGTATTTACAGATTTTAACTCTTTTACCAGTTTGGTTCAACTCTGATCAAATTTGTCTTCTTTCATTGGAGAAATGGGTGTCTATAGCATGCAGTTCGAACTTGGTGCTGTTACATTCAGTTAATTCAGTTATGTAAGAAATAAAAGTCAAAAAATGCTTGCTCGCTTTGCGTTTATGGCAGGAAAAAACATACGTCCAATGTTGAATTGTTAAACATCCGATCAAGGTTATTTGAAACGGGGTTTTCAAAATACTTTTCTTGTTTTCCATTACATATAGAAATTCCCCTTCAATTTTGTTATACATTTAGTACTTTGTAGTCTTTACAAGGATCTTAATAACTGGAAAGACGTTCTATAGTTATTGGAGTCAAAATTGTTGTCATCCAGGCTTTGCAAATTTTGTCTGTAGAATATCAGAGGATTTTTTTATTGGAGGTTTAACGACCACCGTGAGCAACTATAAGCAGTATCCATTCCCTAATTTAGGGCCACTAGTTCCAGGGAATGGAGAAAGCCAGTGCCGTAAGACAAACACAACATCCATGTCTCAACGGGATTCGAACCCGAACACATATCGGACGAATGGTCAGAAGCCGCCGCTTAGACCACTGCGCCACCGTGGCGGCAAAAACCAAATTGAACACTTTTGAGAAATGCTAGAACTGGGTGTGAGAACTGCTGATCAATCTCCAAGGAATGTGCGTGAATTGACGTAGTTACTGCCGCGGATGTTGGTCATTTTACGCATGGAGGATGTTTAACACCTTGTAGAATCTGTTCCTAGGGCTGGAATCAAACCAGATCTGGAACTGAGATCGAACCCTCATCTCCCGACATTTCTTTGGAGCACGCCATCCGTTACACCACCCAATACAATGAAGCTACAAGCAACTGAAGCTTGAGGTTTGCACGGAGCTTAATTAAAAAACCCTGCCCGAACCGGGCCCAAACTTTACGAGCCCGGCCCAATCCGTTTCAGACTTTCAACAAACGTTTTCCGCCAATCGCTAAAAACGCAAGCTTTCTTTACAGCAAGTGTTTTCAGAAAAGGCTTCCTTTACAGCAAGTGTCTTGTGCCAAGGCCTCTTTTACAGCAAGTGTATTCAGCCAAGGCTTCCTTTACAGCAAGTGTCTTCGGCCAAGGCTTCCTGTACAGCGCCTTCGGCCAAGGCTTCCTTTACAGCGTCTTCGGCCAAGGCTTCTTTTACAGCAAGTGTCTTTGGCCAAGGCTTCCTTTACAGCAAGTGCTTCGGCCAAGGCTTCCTTTACAGCAAGTGTCTTCGGCCAAGGCTTCTTTTACAGCAAGTGTCTTCGGCCAAGGCTTCCTTTACAGCAAGTGTCTTCGGCCAAGGCTTCTTTTACAGCAAGTGTATTCAGCCAAGGCTTCCTTTACAGCAAGTGTCTTCAGCCAAGGCTTCCTTTACAGCAAGTGTCTTCAGCCAAGGCTTCCTTTACAGCAAGTGTCTTCGGCCAAGGCTTCCTTTACAGCGTCTTCGGCCAAGGCATCCTTTACAGCGCCTTCCGCCAAGGCTTCCTTTACAGCGCCTTCGGCCAAGGCTTCCTTTACAGCGTCTTCGGCCAAGGCTTCTTTTACAGCAAGTGTCTTCGGCCAAGGCTTCTTTTACAGCAAGTGTCTTCGGCCAAGGCTTCCTTTACAGCAAGTGTCTTCGGCCAAGGCTTCCTTTACAGCAAGTGTCTTCGGCCAAGGCTTCTTTTACAGCAAGTGTCTTCGGCCAAGGCTTCCTTTACAGCAAGTGTCTTCGGCCAAGGCTTCTTTTACAGCAAGTGTCTTCGGCCAAGGCTTCCTTTACAGCAAGTGTCTTCGGCCAAGGCTTCTTTTACAGCAAGTGTCTTCGGCCAAGGCTTCCTTTACAGCAAGTGTCTTCGGCCAAGGCTTCTTTTACAGCAAGTGTCTTCGGCCAAGGCTTCCTTTACAGCAAGTGTCTTCGGCCAAGGCTTCCTTTACAGCAAGTGTCTTCGGCCAAGGCTTCTTTTACAGCTAGTGTCTTCGGCCAAGGCTTCCTTTACAGCAAGTGTCTTCGGCCAAGGCTTCCTTTACAGCAAGTGTCTTCGGCCAAGGCTTCCTTTACAGCAAGTGTCTTCGGCCAAGGCTTCCTTTACAGCAAGTGTCTTCGGCCAAGGCTTCCTTTACAGCAAGTGTCTTCGGCCAAGGCTTCTTTTACAGCAAGTGTCTTTGGCCAAGGCTTCTTTTACAGCAAGTGTCTTCGGCCAAGGCTTCCTTTACAGCAAGTGTCTTCGGCCAAGGCTTCCTTTACAGCAAGTGTCTTCGGCCAAAGCTTCCTTTACAGCAAGTGTCTTAAGCCTGTGGCTCTTGGAACACTTTCTGCGAGCCGTGATTACACAGAAAGCTAGACCAACGAATTATTAGTTAGGTGTTCAAGCTCACTCAGTGTATAAAGACACGAGCTTCCAGAATTTAATGCCACTGGTTCCAGGGTTTGAACAGATCCAGATATTGGAACAGCTACGGCAGAAATAATAGAACGGGCGAAAACGGCATTTGGTGATAAAAGCGTGAAACTTTGCACACTTGATGAACATGCATGAACTTTCGTTTTTAGATATGGAAGCATTCCTAAGTCACTTCAGAATTCAAAATGGCGTCACGAAAAATTTATCAACAAAATGCCGTGTTTTTTAGCTGGAGCTCTTCTACTAAGAAGGGTACAGAACAACATCGATTTCAAAATTTCATTTTCACATGATTCAGGATTTTTTCCCAAAGTGGTCACACTTTTTTTTTCATCTGCGTTAGCAAATCATCCAGGCAACCTGTGACTCACACATGCCGTATAGATATCATTTTCTTTCTTCTTTAAGTTTTCTTTTTACGCTCTAGCTTAAATTCCTTTTCTACGTAATATACTTCGATTTTTTTGGGGATGAAAGTATAGTAACATCCGTCGAATATGAAGCTTTATAATAAAGCTATTAGCTATTGGAAAGTCTTAAGTCTCAATTCTTTAGCTTCCTACATACACAAATATCACTAATTTATTCATTGAGATACAGAAGTTAGCTTCCGAAAGGAGGCTCATCCGCCAGATTAAACTTTAAAATTGATGGTGATAGACTTTACTTACTTTGATGAGTCAAACGTCCCCATTTACAGCGATCTCGATACACAGCTTGAGCTTCACTGACATCCATCATACTTCCCACAAAAGATCTTTTATACTTCATACTCATTATCCTTTTTCACGTGGATTCGTCTTTAAAATCGGTACCATATGGTAACCCTCTAGGAAAACTTGACCTACATAATTTCTTACGATTTATCAAATGCCTATAATTTCTAAATTAGACAAATAGCTTAAATCTAATAACTGACATTAAAAGAGTAATAACCAATGATTCTAAAACTATCAATTTCAAGGCCATGCGCATGCGCAGAGAGAAGGGACGGCGTCCACCATTGTGGGGTCGAATACGCTGAGTCAAGCGCCTTAAAATCAGTATAACTCGAGACCGCGTAAGGATAGGATTGTGAAATTGGTCTCAAATGATTCATCTGGATGAGATCTATCTAAAAACTAATAATTCATAAACATTTAGTAAGTACTTTATAAGTTATAAGTGATAAACGAAAAACTATTTATGAGAACAACAAAATGTCTAAATATTTGAAGCAAAAGCCCGACTCAAAATACTACAAACGTAAATTAGAAGAAAGAAGAACTCAAAAGGAATTGAATAAGCCCAAAATGACTAATTCAGAACGATGTAGGGCTTATAGACATAAAAAAGAAGCCGAAGTGGCGCAACGCGTGGAGCCACAACCAAACACTTCTATAACTAGTACACGTGAACGAATGGACTACTTGGCCGTGAGTGAAACTTGGGTGGATGATTCTTGTCCGATACATTTGCCCGGTTTCTAATTGAAGGCGAAAAGAAATAGGGCAATAACCCAACACAAACCATCCACTTCCAAACGTACTTCTTCGCCCTCAAAATTAACTGCGGGGGAGCTGCCATTTGCAGAAACATCAATAGTCTAACAGATTGTCAACTCGTAAATGTCTCAGTCAACAACAGATTGAGAGTTGAAGATGACTATGTGGGCGACACTTGTCTAGTTGATGTGACAGTGTTTGCTCAAACTCGCTTCATACTTGGTTCGCTTTACATTCACCCCAACGTTTCACAAACATCACTAGAAGTTTTCGTATTCCGGATGCTATGCAATTACTCTGAAATCATCAAGAAAAATCATACCAAGTATGGTACCGGATACCCAAGAGCCTATCATTCTAACTTTGATGTGAAACAAGACAGCAACTAACTAAAGTTCGTGAAACACAATTTCGGCTTGACTTATTAATACACTGGCGGAAAGTGAAAAAAGAACACCAAGAAGGAGACGTCTGATACCAACGAAATTCATACAGCATAATAACGGAATACAGAGGATAACGTGATCAAAACATTATGGCAAAATATAGCTGTATTTGCTGGTACACTGAAAAATAACATTTCCATGTAACATGGTTAGTACGAGGTTGTACCGCCATGAACTGCGTCGCACTGTGCAATTCTGGCATGGAGTCTGTCGTACAGATGTTGGATGTAAGTTTGGGGTATTGAGTTCCAAGCATTCTCAACCTGGAAGCGTAAATCGGGGATAGTCGTGGCTGGCCGTGGAGACCGGATTAGTCGTTGTCCCATAAAATCCCACACGTGCTCAATGGGGGACAAATCCGGTGAACGTGCAGGCCATGGAAATTGTCTCACACCCTGAAGTGCATGTTGCGTTGCACGTGCCGTGTGTGGGCGTGCGTTATCTTCCTGGAAAACACCACGATGGACCGACCTTACGAATGGCACAACAACGGGCTGAATGATGTTGTTCATGTAGGAGGTGCTGTTTAACATACCCGGCACAAACACTAGTTGTGTACGGGAGTGATAGCTTATCGCTCCCCACACCAGGAGACTAGGTGTAGGGCCTGTGTGTCGCTGGCGGATGCAAGAAGGGTGGAGACTCTCCCCTGTGCGTCTGCGAACACGAATATGGGTATCGGAGGCTTCCTAGCAGAATCTGCTTTCATCGCTGAACACGACAGATCGCCATTGCGTTCCCCAGTGCAGACGTTGGCGACACCACTGCAGCCGTTCCTGACGGTGGGCTGGAGTCAGAGGTACACATGTCAAAGGCACACGTGCACGTAGTCCTGCATCCAGTAGTCGGTTGCGGATTGTTCGCACAGTCACCTCAGGTGCAACGGCAGCTTGGATTTGCGTCGCAGTGGATGTTCTGCTTGACAACGCCACTCTTCTTATGCGTCGATCGGTCCGCTCATCAGTCCGTCTGTGACTCCCGTTTCCACGTCTTCTCGTGTGGGAATGTTCCTCGGACCATCTACGCCACCATCGTACCACCACCGATACTTCCCGTCCAATTCGCTCCGCAATACGACGATACGACCACCCGGCCTCGCGGAGCCCGACTAGACGACAAGTCCGATAACTGCTGAAATCGTACAGGTCTTCCATGTCTAGGCATTGCAGCTTCTTCAGGGTCTTTGCACGTGTCCGTACGCCGACGACTGATTGCATTCACTTCGCCGTACTCCTTAAATACCACCGACGATAATTTGCATATTGTGCCGTGCTGTGGAGTAAGCTCTCACCGGTTGGTCCCGAAATAAACATCACACCTACGTAAACTCGACCTCATTAAGATATGTAAATTTCATGATCGTCCGCCAATTCCTTCTTGGTGTTCTTTTTTCAGTTTCCGGCAGTGTAGATGCGAATTATATGCAATATGTTTGTTACTTCTCATATCATCGCCCTTTAATAAAAAAAATTATAGTCTAACTGCATTCCTCTTTAATATCAACCGACTTCTACCTCAAACCCCTTGCTGTCAAACACGTATCCACGTAAATAAAACCTGCGGGTGTATCCCGGACACAGCACCCATCCCCATTTTTTCATGCAAACATTCTTGACTCCAGTTCTCTCATGGTTTCCTTAGCTTTCCTATACCGCTTTCTTTTATGTACATTTATACCCTAAAAGCAATAATTACTCCTGAAGGTAGTTAACTGCTTTTACCAGAAAAGAAAAGATAGAAGTAGCTACCCTCAGGAATAAATTGTCTGCACAAATGAGCCCTATCTTCAGTTTCCAATGTAGCCACCTTTCCATAAAACTTACATCGACTGGGATCGAACCCGCGTCTCCCGACTTTTCGTTCGAGCATGCTATTGGTTACACCACCCAATACAATAAAGCTTCAAGCAACTGAATCTAGAGGTCTTCACGGGCCTTAATTCGGAAAGGCCTGCCCGACCCGGACCTATCCGGGCCCGGCCGGTTTCGGATTTTCAGGAAACGTTTTCTGCCACTTATCACAAATAATGCAAGGCTTCTTCTAAAGAAGGAGTCTTAAATCAGTGGCCCATGAAACAAATACTTTCTAATGACCAAAGAGATGTTGTGCACAAACGAAATTCTAGAATGAGAAAATGAAACACCTTTTTGAAATGAAAAAACAAATATCCAGGTACGGTGGGTGCGTAGACTGTGAATTCTGAAATCTGCTATGAACTACGCTGCGATAAATTTATAATTAAAATTTTCAAAAACTGCTAAAAATAGGCAGGTACATCAGGTACTTACTTCGGAATTCTTTGTAACATAGATATCATCTATATATTAATCTTATAAGGTTTTTTACTGTAAGACCTATTTTGAGAGAACGGCTGAACGTAAAAATATGGTTATGGTATTAAAATAAAAGTCTTGCCATGTAGATGGGCCAGTCGAAGAGAAAAATGAGATTGGGGCAACGGTTCTGGCGCTGTGTGGCGTCAAAGTTCAAATGTAAAGTCTATGGGAGAAGCATGCGGTTGACATTCGATCGCGTGCGGTTGACATTCGATTGCGTGCGGTCGACTGAAACTACCTTGCGAAACACGCTGTTAAAGGCTGAAGCATCGAGGGACTGAGATAGTCCAAAGGCTTCTCTTTTCTGAGCGAACCCTTGCGCAAATCAGAACAGCGAAGACTTACGAAGACCTGCTTGCGGTATGCCGCCGTTTTGGATATTAAATTTAATATTCATTCGATCGAGTTTATTCACGAAGGTCTTCCGATTTTCCATTATGTAAAGATGTATATAGACATTCCGTTGACCATTGTTAATGAAAATATTTATAATGCACATATTGAATTGGGCCATTTAATCTGTACCTTAACATAGTGTCTTCCCCGCAGCAAAAACAAAGAAACCAGAAAAGAAAATGTAAGACCTTACTGGAAGGCATGAGTGATCAATGGGTCGCAACTATCTGTCTCAGACAAGAGAGAATGAAGAGTATTCACAACGCGAATCTCATCCCAACAACATTTACAAACACAGTTGTGACTGAAGATGAGAGTGAAAAAGTACACTGTCCAGTTGAATTTTTGCACACGATCGAGATGAGTGGTCTTCCGCCTTACATTCTACGACTGGAAAAGGGTCCAGTCGTGATGCTCATCACAAACCTGTGCCCCCCGGTGGCGCAGTGGTCTGAGCGCTGGCTTATGCTCATTTGTTTCTGAAGGGTCCGGGTTCGAATTCCTGTGAGGCATGGATGTTGTGTCTGTCTTACGGCCCTGGCTCTCTCCCTTCCCTGGAACCAGTGACCATAAATTAGGGACGGGTGACTGCTTATAGCCCTTTGCGTTGCTCACGGTGGTAGTTAAACTTTCAGTCAAAAAAAAAAAAAAAAAAAAAAAAGAATCACGAACCTGGACACAAGGAAATGTTTAGTCGATGGCACACGTATGATCGTAAAGTCGCTCTTCCAAAATACAATTTCTGTGGAAATTTTGTGCGGAGAACACAAGGGTTCGTTGCACACCTTGGTACGTATTCCGCTGACTCTAAGCGACAGCACTTTCCCTTTTACGATCAAACAGATTCAATTTCCGATCACATTGTTCTTTGAGATGACAATAAGAGTCAAGGACAGACACTTGCTAAAATCGGAATATACCTGCCAGAACCAGTCTTCTCACATGGTATGATCTACGTTGCTCTATCTCGAGCAAGATCAAATGATTCTGTTGCAGTAAAGATAACTCACAAAGATGCACCTGGATTACTTGTTGCAAATGGATGGACTCAAAATATTGTCTTTACTGAAGTGCTTGAATGAATTTGTAACATTTTTTTGGTCAATGAAATGAAGTTTATTTGTTGCTTCATATCAGTTTATTCTTAAAAAAAAAAACCCCTCAACTAACCGTCGATTTCGACGGGTTTCATCTAGTATCATGTTAACTTCTACATCTTGTTTCTTTCCTTTTTCTTTTTTACGGAAGTCAAGTTTTAGGATTCAAAATTTCTCTATAATAATATCGGTATTCATAATAAACATATTCATTTTTTACTCTTCTTTTTCAAATCCTATTCCATTTTGTCATGTTGTCCGCTATCCTGAAACGCTCGAAGGCCTCCATGGCAGAGAAACAAAGGTGCTCTGCCGAATTGAACTACACGGGTTTCTTTCTTTCTTTCTTTCTTTCGATTGGAGGTTTAACGACCGCCGTGAGCAACTCAATGGGCTATAAGCAGTCGCCTGTCCCTAATTTAGGGTCACTGGTTCCAGGGAAGGGAGAGAGCCAGTGCCGTAAGACAAACACAACATCCATGCCTCACCGGGATTCGAACCCGGACCCCTTACGGACGAATGATCAGAGGCCAACGCCTTAGACCACTGCGCCATCGGAGCGGCTACACGGGTTTCCATAAATTAAGCAACAAACCGAAAAATCACGATAATTGGCCGAAATATGGTTCAAATCGCAAGAAATTTGCATATGTTATAGGCGAAAGCATACGGCATCGATGTACAGAAGTCAAATGAGCGGCGCTGGCAGCGCTTTATGCAAATGCGCAAGAGCTTAAAACCAGCTGTTTCGGAGGGTGTCGCCAATTCATGTGCGGCAGTGAATGACAAGATTTCGAGAGAGCGATGTTGTTAACAAGGCTTCGAGACTTCATTTATTACGCTACAGAGATAGGTCGATTCGAAGCAGGGCTAAGGCAGGCGGGCGTCGCAAGATGTCTCATCGTCTACCCTTCTGTGGTCAGCAGGATGTGGCAGCAGTTCCAAGCCACGGGTGCAGCTTCCCGAAGGTACAGCGAAGGTAGCCCAACGGCGATGACCTCCGCGGATGACAGGTATTTGCGGCTTTGGGCACGGCGGAACAGGAAGGCTACACCGACTCATATCAGATCTGTGCCTGCGGCAACTTCCGCACCGACCGTATCAGCATGGACGGAATGCAGAAGGTTACATGCAGGGGGACTCTACGCTCGGCGACCGGTACTATGCGTGCCCCTGACTCCCCACCACTGAAGGGAACGTTTCAATTAGGCACGAATGCATGTGAACTGGACTCGAATCAATGGAGGTCCGTTCTGTTCACTGATGAGTCGTGATGCTGTTTACAGAATGATTCTCGCCGAGTTTACATCTGGAGAGAGGCCGGTACTCACTATTATCTTCCGTCTAATATCCAGGAAAGCGACATCTATGGTGGTGGTAGTGTTTTGGTGTGGGCAGGCATATCGTTAGGCGGCCGAACCGACCTCTATGTGTTGCCGCACGGAAACCTCAATGCTCAGAGGTGTAGACACGACATCCTGAACCCTATTGTTTGTCCGTATGCGACCGCAATCGGCGATACATTTGAACTGCAGGGGGATAATGCTCGCCATCACATAGATCACCTCGTGCACCATTACATGGAACAGGAGACTATAGACCGTATGGAGTGTCCAGCACTATCTCCCGATTTGAATCCCATTGAGCATGACCGGATGCTCTCGGGAGGCGTGTTGCTGGTCTTCAGCCCGCTCCTGAACCCTGCGGGGGCTCCGCACTGCTTCGCTCGAGCAATTGACGCAGTTACCCACGGAACTTCTCGACACCATAATTAGCAGCATGGAACATCGCTGTCGGGCCTTTATTTCTGTTCGGGGTAACCACACTCAGTACCGAAGTACCTTTTCCTATTTCATATTGATACTTATATTTCTGTATTTTCATATTTGCATCAGTCATACAAATTGTGAATGCTTTTATAACACATGTTCTTACTATTTTTTGTTGCATTTGGTCTGATAAAGCTTACTACCAAATTTGATCCGAATCGGTTGCATGCTTTTTGAGTTTTCACGATTTTTCCATTTGTTGCTTAATTTATCGAAACCAGTGCAGTAGTAAACGGAATGTAACATTTGTAACAAAACTTGCCATTTCACGAAGAAATTCATCTCACAAATGAGATTTAGATCTGACTGTGTAGTTCTGTTACAAATGTAAAGGTTTTTTCTCTTCTACACATAAATATATATACCAGGTAGCTCTCGATCCTCAAATATGTAAACCAACTTCCGCATTTCCGTTGTAAGAAAGAATTGCGCCGAAAGTTCATTTGGTTTTGGTTTCGTGAAGCTGAAAAATCTGTTTATGTAAACAGTTCTCGTAAAAGAAAAAAAAAAAAGCAATTTGTTTCTGTCGCTAAAGTCAACAAAGTGGAAACGAAATTTAATTTTGATCTTTAAAGAAATAAACTGCCCATTTAAAACGGGGCAAGCTCTCGTTTCTCCAGTGAACATCTCTATCTGATTATTTAAGGGTTTTGCGAGACAAAAATATTTTTGTAATCCAGGGTCAAAAATATTTTTTTAATTCAGGTGCAAACAGATTTTTTTAATCCAGGTGCAAAAAGTTTTTTTTTAATCCAGGGTAAAAAAGATTTTTTTGAATCCAGGAGCAAAAATATTTTGATTTATTTCAGGAACAAAAATGTTTTTTTAATCCACGAGCAAAAACATTTTAAATCCAGGAGCAAAAATATTTTTTTTACTAGGTGCAAAAAGATGTTGTAATCCAGTAGCAAAAATATTTTTAGTCCATGAGCAAAAGTATTTTTTAATCCAGGAGCAAAAATATTTTTTTAATCCAGGAGCAAAAATATTTTTTAGTCCAGGAGCAAAAGTATTTTTTTAATCCAGGAGCAAAAATATTTTTTTAATCCAGGAGCAAAAATATTTTTTAAATCCAGGAGCAAAAATATTTCTTTACCAGGTGCCAAAAGATGTTTTAATCCAGTAGCAAAAAGACTTTTAATCCAAGAGCAAAAATATTTTTTAATCCAAGAGCAAAAATGTTTTTTAATCCGAGCAAAAATATTTTTTTGATCGAAGAGCAAAAAGAGTTTTTAATCCAGTTGGAAAAATATTTTTTTAATCCAGGAACAAAAACATTTTTTAATCCAGCAAAAATATTTTTTTAATCCCGGAGCAAAAAGGTTTGTTCATCCATGAGCAAAAATATTTTTTAATCCAGTAGGAAAAATATTTTTTAATCTAGAAGCAAAAATATTTTTTTTAATCCAGGAGCGAAAGGATTTTTTAATCCAGGTGCAAAAAGATTTTTTTTTGTCCAGGAGCAAAAAGTTTTTTAATCTAGGAGCAAGGCTTCCAGTGCAGGCCCGGCCCGATACCGGAATTTTCAATTCAACTGATGAAAAAAAAAGCCCGACCCTGCCCATGCATACCTCTAATTAAATCTAAGCAAGTATAGCTTAGAAATCTGAGTATCGTTCCCTTGCTAGTCGAAGCAATTCGGCTCTTCCTCGTAAGCACCACCTTTTTTACATCCAGGCACGGATGTAGGTCACATGTTCCAGTGCTTCACATGAAATTTTCAGGTTTTCTAAAGCTGTGGCTATACGAAAACAGCAAGAACATGGCCCCTTTTACCGACAGTGACGTTTTTGTATTACCTGCAATGAACATGTGAAGAATTATTTCTTCAAGGAGTTTCGTTTCCCATTGAGATATGTAAGATGTCCTCTAACTAACTTAAGTTGCCCAGGTGGCGCAGTGGTCTTAGCGTTGACTTGCGGCTATTCGTCCGAGATGGGTCTAGGTTCGAATCCTTGTGAGGCATGGATGCTGTGTTTGTATTACGGCTCTGGATCTCTTCCTTCCCAGGAACCAGTGACCCTAAAATAGGTACGGTTGACAGCTTATAGCCTATTGAGTTACTCACAGTGGTCGTTAACCCTATAAATTTTGGGCCCCATTTGTTCCAATATACTTAAACTAAATGGTGCCCCAAATTGTATGCCCACCTCAAACAGAAATGTTCACATCGCTGCGGGGTTTTACGATACCCTTTCATCTCGGCAGTGCAGACCATAAACTATCACGGACGATAAGCAGCCTTTTCAGCTCTATGAACCAAGGCATGGCCGAACCGGTGGCGCAGTGGTCTAAGCGGCGGCTTCTGATCATTCGTCCGAGATGGGTCCGGGTTCGAATCCCGGGGAGGCATGAATGTTGTGTTTGTCTTATGGCGCTGGCTTTCTCCCTTCCCTGGAACCAGTGTCCCTAAAATAGGGACGGCCGACTGCTTACAGCCCACTGAGTTGCTCACGGTGGTCGTTAAACCACCAACCGAAAAAAAAAAATGAACCAAGGCATGATGGGAAAGGGCTATTATTTCCCTTAGCACGGACATCATGCCACTGGGTGTAAAAACAAGTGACTCAAAATCTTATCCCCGTTCTTAGGTTTGTCACCAATAGCATTGCCTTTTTATAACCATTATTATTGCTTTTTTAGCAGGCAATCAATGTGAAGAGATTAGTATCAATCATTATCCTGAGTGATCGCTTTGAATAACAAAGCTAAGGAGAAAGCAATGCTTTCTGTTGCGCACGATCACTCGTTCCATCTGCGTTCTGCTCACTTAGACAGCGAATATATTCGTTCGTAATGATTTCAGATCATTTTGGTAATCCCGAGTTAATTCGTTTCAGCCAGTTAAAGGGTTAAGCCCCCAATAAAATGAAACTTGATATGGGGACTGGTAGTTCTCTCCTATCTCTATTTTTCTTTTCAGCTGTTTAATGAGTTTTGCAAACGTTTTTCCTTTTCTTTTAAGTTTCAATATACACCTCAGACGGATAAAAGCAGTCTCCCGTCTCTACGTTTGGGCCACTGGTTCCAGGTAGGGGTCAGCGACGTCGGGATTCGAATCCGGGTCGATCTCCAATAAATGATCCAGCGCTTCAGGCTGCCATTAGAACGGCTGTTTGGCAATCATGGAAATCTGAAAATTCTTAAGATGTGTAATATATTTAATATTTTTTTTATTTCTTCTAAATATCAGGTTTCTGATTTCTAGCTACATCTTTAGAAGCACTTTTCAGAGAAAAAATGAAACGGACCAACAAGGTTCTCCTAATGATTAAATTTCCCCTTGTTTCACAAGTGCATTCTAAACCATGAAGATACCCCAGGCATTTCTGTGGAAAAGTGCATTGAGACCGAGCGTAGCGTTCTGTTGAAAACTTGGAGATATCGACCAAATTGCATGGTTAGGAGGGAAGAAAACAAAAACAAAACAGAAACAGCTTGAATAAACTTCTAAGAGATATAACGCTTAAAAAGAGAACCCACATCTTAAATTTATCGATTAAATTCAATGCACGCTTTTTTCGTTTAAACAATGCCCACAAAACCCATGGCTACCTCCGAAAAAATAAGTATTTTTGGATTTCAAAACATTTCTTTAGATTTAATCAAGCGAAATTCTATTATGGTGACGCTGGAATATCTGGCACAGATGGGCAAACTTAAAGCAGTTCTCAAAACCAATTCCTTCAGCATACGAAAACTTTTCCCAGGGAGTATATTTAAAAATGACAAAATAAGACATCCAAGCAGGCATTCATAAATAAATTGAAAACTATTCATCCATAAAATATAAATGAGATTCAGAAACATCTATACTAGTTGATTGAATAGTTTTGGGATTATGTTGCTCAAGAAACCGTTTTGGCTGCACATCGCAAAGAATATCACGATTTCAGAAAAACAAATATAGTCTAGGTGAAGGGGATGCAATTTTCCAAACATCTGCGCGATAAGCTGAGATCATAGTGAAGGAAAACGAGAATTTTTCTCCCGAACTTTATCCAAACTCAGAAAAACTAACACATCCAGAGTTTTCAGTATCAATTCTTACGTAAAGTTTAAATACCGAACACACCCAGAGTTTTTGGCATCAAATCTTACGTTGTGTATTATTGGCCAACTGTTAGACCTGATGATGCGGCTAAAGTGGCCTGCGAAAGATCTTGCCTTTTAACGTTTTTAGCCTTTTAAAGTGTAAATAAATTCATTTTTAGTTTGCTTCTGAACTACGGCTTAAATGTTTTTTGAATCGTGCTTCAACAGTATAGTTGGCTAACACATGTGTGTTTATCGTATCAGCACGAAAAATTTAGTTATTATAGTTACTATGTTTACATACCGATTAAACTAAGAAATTCCATCAAAAACTTACGCTGTAACACCACCACTTTGTGTCATTCTGGAATAAGGAAAATTCTTTAACACTTTAAACAGCTGATGAATCTGAAGTAAATGTTGCACAAGACTATCCACGTTTTCCAAACAGACAAATATTCATATAGCGTTCGGGTTTTATGAAAGCTGCCGCGCAACAATTCCTTCGTTTCCAATAGTCCTTGCTTGGTAATATAGGCGTTTAAAGTTCTTTATTCCCGAGAAATGATGGGGACATCATACCATTGGATAGTACACTGGCGTGCAAAAATTAAGGACGAGACGGGTTTTGGAATGCAACGTCGTGCAGAAGTGCTCCACGTCGACTCAAATCATACCATAAGATCCCTAAGATGTAAGAATATGGGACAAGTGAGCAAAACCGTCCAAACAAGGAATCCAAAGGATACAAAGGCACTTTATTGAAAAGGTAGCTTCGAGCAGAACTGAAGAGAAGACAGAAACGTCCATGTGACAGGTGGCTGCCATGAAAAATCCAGTCTTCAGTAGGGGATATGATCACCCCTTACTGCGTTGCAGGATTTACAACGTCTGTCCATGCTGAGGACGAGGTTGTCAGTGAACTGTTGAGGCATCGCTGCCCATTCCTCTTGTAGCGCCAATCGCAGCTGCGGAATCGTTGCTGGCGGCTGGTGATGTGCTGCCAAGCATCTCCCGTGAAGGTCCCACACGTGTTCGATTGGATTTAGGTCCGGGGACCTTGCGGGCCAATCCATGCGTTGAATATCTTCACTCTCCAACAGCTCTGCGAAAGCCACTGTACGATGAGGTGTAGTGTTATCGTCCATGAAGAAGAACTCAAGACCCACAGCACCTTTGCAGGTGAGGCAGGAGAACTTCGGTACAATAACGGCGGACACCAGTGACTGAAACTCCTTGGAAGATGTGGAGGTCAGTACGGCTACCAAGCATGATACCGCCCCAAACGAGAACTTCGCCACTTCCAAACCGGTTCCTCTCGATGATGTTGGAGGTGTGATTGCGTGTTCCTTGCTCTCTCCAAACGTGTATACGCCCAGAATCGCTCGTCAGACTAAATCGGCTCTCATCCGTAAAGAGAACTCGACCCCATTGCTGATGTGTCCACTTCTTGTGTTACTGGCACCACAGAAACCGCCGTCTCCGATGAGCAGGCGTTAATGGCACACACCGTACTGGTCGTGGTGCAAATAGACCACTTTTGTGCAGCCTCCTGGCCACGGTAAAACGCGATAACGGACTTCCAGTTGTCTGTTGTATGTGCCATGCGATTTCTCCCGTTGTCTGCCGTCTGTCTCTTCTCAACTGTAGAAAAATATACCGGTCGTCCGCCTCCGTGGTTGCTCGTGGACGACCACTGCTAAACTCTTGGACAGCTGTTCCTGTCGTTTGAAATGCTCTCCAAGCTCATGAAACGATGCTGTGAGCGATCCCGAGCTCCTCGGCCACACTAGTCACACTTCGACCTTCTTTCAACTTCCCAATGACGCGACCTCAGGTAAAGTCATCCACATGTCGTCTACTGGATTGCCTGTTGGCCATATCACACAGTGGCAGCAACCTCACGTCGTTCAAACCGATGTACACCGTGTAATAGCTTTCACCGAATTGCTGAGCGTACACCGCCCGTGTGCTTTATAGCCTTCCGGCACTCCCCCCTACGTCATGATATATATATGCGCATGCCTTACCGTACCGGATTCTAGTCTATCTGCTGAGTGGTCTTTAGGTCCGTTCTGCCTGCTCGTTCCGCTGTTATGCGAATTTCTCCTCTTCGTCCTTAATTTTTGCACACCAGTGTAACAAGTGGCTCAAACAACTTCTCTCTTCTTTTTTAGGTTCTTCGCCATTGTTACAGCCCTTTTAAAGGGTAATCAGTCAGAAAGGATTAGTGTCAATCATCTCCCTAAATGACTATTTTGAATGGCATAGCTAAAAGGGGAAGCAAAGCTTTCTCGTGCGCAAATTGACTCGTTCCAACTAATTGCTCTCAGTCCATTTCTTAGACAGTAAATACATCGTTGCGAGCTGATTTTAGCCCATTTACCTAAACCAGAGTTAATTCGTTCGAGCCGGTTAAAGGGTTAATATCTTGTCCCGAAAGTGTGTGTTATCCATTATTACTAACCACGGTCAAAAAATATTTAACACTCACTTGAAAAAAGTCATTGCTCGAAAATATACTCCAGTCCAAACATTCGCGAAACTGTCATCATAAGTATCTTAGAAAATAGCGACCACCCAAGATGTGACAGATTCAGTGGCGTAACTACCACCCCAGCAGCTCCCGCAATTGCGGGGGTGGAGGGGGGGGAGCAGGTAACGAAGGTGCGTACTGCATATGCCAGTTATAGTTTTATGAAACAATTCGAGCACGCACAATAACTAACCTAAAGATTCATATTTTGCTTTAAGATATATTTATCTTTGCCTAAATAAATGCCTAGTTTCACTTTTAAAACACTGAATGTCTTGCAGATTGAGAGTGTTCGGCTCTTTGACTTCGGGTTGTAATACGATTGCTCTGCAATGGGTTGTAAACAATACGATCGCTCTCCAATCGCCCTCTCTCTGCGCTGCTGAGGAAAAGCGAGAGGCCACAGTGGGAGTCCCCGTCGAGGATGTGGGAAAACAGCCAGTTACCTAGGATTACGTACACGACAGGCGTCAACATGTATCCACAGCAGCCGCAGATCTGCTATGTGTAAGAGGGTAATTCCTTCAAGTTATTTGTTTTAATTTTGGACAAAGCAATTGCACGGAATGCCAAACCACGAAAAATGCATCCTCCCTCGTGTTCCAATTCTTGGAAAAATTCCTGTGCTTAGGGGTGCTGAAGAAAATCTTGCGGGGTGGAGGTTGGGGGTTGAGAGAGGGGGGGTTAACGTTGTGCTAGTTACGCCACTGGGCAGACTGAACTGCTTTAGACGGGCAGTTGCTGATCGAAATGCTGTAATAAGCGGTTGTGACCAGGAGCCGTGAGAATAATTCTATGTAAGCCAGTTTCCTTCGTTTCCTACTACTGATAACTATTTTATTCATTTCTTTTGTTTTGGTATTGAACCACCACCGTAGCTACTTCAGAAGTTTTTAAGAAATCTGTCTTTCCGAATTTAGAGCTGATGGTTCCAGGGAAGAGACAGAGCCAGTGCCACATACCAGGCACTCCATTCTTACCTCACCCGGGACTCGAACCGTGGCACATCTCGGAGGAGTGCTCAGTCTAAAGCCTCCGACAGCTCGACCACTCGGAGCGGCTTTATTCCATTCTATTTTTGTAACTGCTAGCGGAAATTCATATGTAATATTGGGAAGCTGATTGAAGTTCTTAAAAATATCTAAACCGTAAATAAATTCTGCTAGCTGTTTGTTTAGGAGCTTAACGACCACCGTCAGCAACTGGATGAGCTATAAGCAGCCGCCCGTCCCTATTTTAGGGCCACTGGTTGTAGGAAAGGTAGAGAGAACCAGGGCCAAAAGACAAATACAACATGCATGCCTCACCGGTTTTCCAACCCGGACCCATTTTGGACGAATGGTCAGAAGCCAGCGCTGACACTACTGCGCCACCTAGTGCTGCAGATTCCGCACGCAATAAGCATTTATAGAAGATTAAAAACTAAATAATTCCAGCTCCCTGAATTTAAACCCGAGAAAGTCAGTTTTTGCACAGTCATAACAAGCAGGTGGCGTAAACCAATGCAGAAAATGAATCTTCGTTTGCACAAGAAAGCAAAAGTCAGTATTCAGGGAAAATAGTGGGGTAACAACGGGCAGAAACTTCGGATTTATAATAATGTTTTTTTTCTGTAATCGCATCTTTACCAATAAGGCAGAATTTCTGTAAAGCATACGACGTTAATTTCCGAACAAGTCGCATGTAATTCTTTCTTTGTATTCAGTCCTCATGACATGGATACGTTGCTGCTCGCGAAATATTTGATGTAAGGTGCACCGTATGCCACCAAACAGATAAGTGGATTTGCTCTTTTAACCCTTTAACGATCATAACGCCCGTACGTACAAACGACCATAGCTGCCCAAAACGCCTGTCTAGAGTGAGTCAGATTTCCTATCCTTACTTGTTCTTCAAATTTTCTCGACCTATCAGGGTTCAGCAGGAGTCACCCTCAGTCATTATTGTTGTTATTAAACAAAAGAAGTTCATAAAAGAGATAGTTTCGGGCGTTATGGTATTTAGAGTGATGCAAGATTTTTGGGTCATGGTCGTTAAAGGGTTAAGGGCGGTGTCAAAGCTGGACAGCGCTGAGAAATTTTCTCGTAACCATTCATGTGACATTTCTAGGATGAGAGGAAATTTGCGACAGGAAAGATGTCACAGAGCACACTCGTAGAATTTCCGTAGAGCTTCTTTCTGACGAATTCGGCAAACGATTAATTTCAAAACTTCCGATCATTTCGTTTGTTCTGTTTTGTGCAACTTTTCCAGTCAACGCAAACAATTTTACCACTTCCCTCGTTTTAAAGAAATTTCTAATCTCATTAGAGTTTCTTCTCTGAGATATTTCAAATTTTTGTCAAAAAAGTTTAGAAGTGTAATTGGTAATCTACAAGCAGAATGCAGCACAAATACACATATCTGAAATTTATTTGAGATATCATAAAAATAATTTACAGGTTAGTGAATATAACACTGCTCTTGTAAATCACGGCCTTGGGTTCAATCCTCAGTGTTCGTTTCGCTTACCACAGGGGTTAAGCAGTTGACTTGTCTCCAGCTTCATGCCGGTGTGTTAGGCGACAGTTGTGGGTTCTCGATTCCCGTTGCGATCATCCAGTTTGAGATATTTCCAGAGATTTCCTCTAACGTAACGTAAATGAATGAAGGAGTCTCACCGAAAATCGGCCCTACACGTCTGATTCTCCTCCAGCGGCCGCACTTGCTTCCTTCAACAAGTAAGATGCTATGAATGAGACTAACCAGCTCGTGGAATATGAGTTACTCTTCAAATGAGGGTCGAAGATTGAAAAGGAGTGATAATATACTACGGTGAATTTAGAAAAAAAAAAAAAACAAGCCTGCTGCTGACCGCGATTATATCGCACTGTGAGGTTGAGTGAAAATGTGGCGGCGGGAGATAACTGACTTTGAGAAAGGAAATATTGTACGGTATTATACTAGTGGGTTGTCGATAAGAGAAACTGAAAAGCTGTTAAACATAGCCAAGTCAACTGTTTTGGATGTACTGAACAAGCAGAAGACATATGGCGTGCCTGAAGCAGCAAAACGTATCGGCAGACCAAAGAAACTCAGTGATAGAGGACATCAAAGTCTCAGGAGAGTCGTTACAGCTATTCGACGGGGTACTGCATAAGACCTCAGTGTACAGGTGAGTAAAAATGCTGGAACCTGGGTATGTGTGCTTACCATTCGCATATAACTTTATTCCATGAGTTACCATGATCGTGCGGCTGCTCATAAGCATTTCATATCCACTCGGAATGCTACTCGTCGTTTAGCATGGTGTAAAGAACATTTATCGTGGACCGTAGATCAATGGTAACGGGTCCTCTAGACTGATGAATTCAGATACATGATCCATCAGTCTGATGGCCGTGTGCGGGTATGGTGGCAGACGGGGAAATGCTATTTACCACAGTGTACTGTTGCTACGGTCAAGTTCGGAGCTGGCAGTGTACTTGTGTGGGGATGTTTTTCGTGGTATGGTCCCGGCGCTTTGGTTTTCGTAGACAAACCTGTTAACCAGTACGTATACCTTAATATCCTGGACAATTACGCCCTACCAACTCTGTGGCTATACTATGGAACCGAGCCATAAAGCAAGGAATGTTACGACGTGGTTTGACGATAATTCAGTATGGTGTGTGGACTGGCCAGCACAGAGCCCTGACCTTAATCCCATAGAGCACCTATGTGATGAATCAGAGCGCCGCATAAGAAATTTGGAACCAAGACCTACTACTAAGCAACAGTCAGGGGCAGCATTATGTACTGAATGGAAGCGCATACCTATCGCTGTGTTCCAGAACTCTGTCGAAAGCATGTCTCGATGTCTCGAAGGGTCAGTGCATGCATTAAGACCAAAGGTGGACCTACACCGTACTAATGTATGTCAATAAATGCTATGTTGTGTTTCTCTTCTAGGTGTCCGGTGACTTTTGTCAATATAGTGTAAGTCTCTTTTTAACCATCATCTTAACAATCAGCACAAGGAATATCGTGATACTATAGGCGCGGAAATGGTTATTAGCAGGGTTTCAAACAGTTAGCCAGAGCAATAGAGCATTGTGCACTGGTTAAGTATTTTATTAGGCTTATTTTACCGTTGCACTTAGCCAGCAGTTGACAAAACGCGGTGAGGAGATGCTAAGCCATATTGCGTAATTAGTTTATTGCTCTACTTAGCGACAGTGCTTTTTCTCGAGGGGGCGAACGTGGGAATCAGAGACGTCCGGATAGAAGATGAGAATGTGAAGGGGGTGTGATAGAAAAATGAAACAAAGGAGACCCATGTAGAACGGTCAGATGAAAGCAGAAAATAAGGTAATGTAAAGAAATCGTACAATTAATATTATTCCCAGACAAACCGATAGTAAGCATTCGATAATAATGAAAGGTAGAATTAATTACGCTAGTATATTTACTTTTTTATTCCTGATATATTTTCATTCATTAAGAGTCCCAGTAAGGATGAATATATAACCCGAACTGGAAGATGAAAGTTTCGTTAACAAATCTGAGGGACTGAGCATTGCATGATTGTTGGCGCCAGACATGCCGGCTCAAGCATTGTCCCAAACAGAAGTCCTCTTGAGCATTTCACTCCTAACTATAAACAGTGTTTACGGTGAATGACGATCTTAGTCTAAGAGAGCGACCGTTTAGAACCGGCAGCCGCCTGTGTTAATGGTTATGCCCCGTTCAAAGCCGCTCAGATCACTCGTTTCACCTATTCCAACAAACGTTAATCCTCTCACTAACTGATGCTGGGCGAGCTGTTCTGGCTGATTTATACCGCTCACCTCGCTCACGTGACGTCGTACGTTTTGGATAAAGCTACTTATGTTGCAAGGGGTGTTCTTAATAAACCTGAAGGGTAGTATATTTTAAGTAGCACTTGCAAGCTACAGTAGGATAAAATTTCACCTGGTTCTGGTTAACATGGCGTTGTTCTTCCAATAGGCAAATACAACCAACTTCCAATAAGTTCCAGGACTGACCGCATAACTGGCGTAACAGTAGTAGGATGAAAAATAAAACGTGTATGGCAGAAGATAGCAGTCCTTGGCCAATTAGCAAACAGCTGGAAACCGGCTTATACCGGTACTGACAGGCGACAGACGGGCATTAAGGGATTTATAGCAAGCGTTCTCGTCCCATTTCATTTTAGCTATGGAAGATCAGAGAGTAAACATCCATTTTCGTTGAAAACTTGGTAAATCACTGACTGAAACTTAGAGAATGTTAAAAGAAGCGTATGGAGACGCAGTGTTATTCCACAGCAGAGTTTTCGAATGATATGAACAGTTTCTTGACGTGCAGGGATCCTTTCATGATGATCCGAGATCTGGGTGTTCCTCCAGTGTGTGGACAGCAGAAAAAATCCAAGAGGTGCGGAATCAGTTAAAGCGAGATCGCCGAATTAGGCTGAGTCGTTGGGCATCAGTAAGACTATCTCTCATAAGATCCTACGCGAGGAATTGGGGAAACGAAAACTTATTGCGTACCCAGCATTCTGAATGAGGACCAAAATAAAGCTCATACATCGATCTGTTCCGATCTGCTAGGCAATGCAGCTGAGGATCCTGATTTTGCTACAGAATTATTGCAGGACATGAAACATGGTGCCTGTAGTATGATCCACAAACCTGGGAACTAACTGTCCCAAGGGATAAAACGGGCAGTAAAAGGACAGTATCATGCTAACATTATACAGGGCGCATAGGAAAGTCCCCTTAGCCAGCAATAGCTTGCAAACGGAGATAGGTACAGTTATGCAGGCGAGATAACGGTATAGTAAAGCGACTACGCCAAATAGAATGCAACCAAAAGCAGCGCCCATAGTGGCGAAATGCGGAAGTTAGCCATTGCAAATCGAAAACGAAAAGAGATAGAGCAAACTTTCCAATTACAAAGTTGTAGAGCATCAATTAATTAGTACAAAACGACATTTGTTTCACACGGATATGATAAATTGTCGCTTGAATACCCTAAAATGTTCGAAATCGATGCGCGATCTTTTGTGTGAACGTTTGAAGGGAACAGGCTTAGGTATGAGCAAATACACACAATTTATTACATAAATGCGTACTTATGTCAATACAGTTTGATGACGTCAGACAAAACAAAAACAAAAAAGGCAAACTGGCGCACAGTGATAAAAAGTTAATGTCGAGTATGTTCGAAGAGTTCGACATTGCCCACGATACACATTTGTATTCGTGAAAGCAACTCTGCAGGCACATTCCTTAGCATGCAAGGTGTCACACTATTGCAAGCATCTGTAGCACGACGACGTTGATCCAGCAGACTTGTAGGCGCTGTTGCATGCACCTGATTTTTTACGTATCCCCAGAAATCCAAGCTCACCATTCTCACACAGCGTACGTAGACCAAAAATTCTGATCAGGGTACATCCTGCTACTGGCTTTTATATCGTAGGTACGGTACAACGTCACATTCTGCATTTGCATACGGCTACATTTGCGAAATGTGAATGTGCAGATTCGAATCGTCGCGCATCGATTTCTGACATTTTAGGGTATTCAGGCGACAATTTATCATATCCGTGTAAAACAAATGTCGTTTTGTACTCATTAATTGATGCTCTACAACTTTGTATTTGGAAATTTTGCTCTATCTCTTTTCGTTTTCGATTTGCAATGGCTAGCTTTCGCATTTCGCCACTAGAGGCGCTGCTATTGGTTGCATTCGATAGGGTGTAGTCACTTTACTATACCGTTACCGCACTTGCATAACTGTACCTCTCTTCGTTCGCAAGTTATTCCTGGCTAAAGGGACTTTCCTATGCACCCTGTATGTATAAAAGCAGCCGAGACAAAACAACACGCGCACATCACGGAAAGTGTCTTCAAGAACTGTTTTGAGGATTTTCAAACACGCTATAAATTGTGTATTGATTCAGAAAGGCAGTATTTTGAAGGTGACCAGCATTAATTGTGAGTATGGTACTTTTAGTATTCTTTATTGTGTCAGCCCTGGAAATTTTCTGGCGTACGTCGTATTTTCAACAGGAGATGCGATTTTATCTTCCAATTTAACAGTTCTCTGATCTGTGTTACTAAGACGTTGTTCAGTGAATCATTCTGTATGCTTATCCGTGTATGCTAAGCGATGTTAAAAAGTTGTTAAATGTATTGTACGAACGTTCGTAGTTGACTGATTTATCCTATACGTTCAGCAGCACCTACTAATAGAATTAGTTCTTGGCTAGTTTCTACTGCTAATAACGCACTGTTCACTGAATAAATCTGTAATTTCGGAATCATTTATCCATCATGTACTTCGCAGCTTTAGGTTTTGCTCTTTTAAATTTCTATTCATATATCTGGTTAAATATTAAGAATTTAACGCGATTTATGCTTTGTCTGCGTTTGAAAAGGTAGTTCCGTTAAGTATTTTGAGCAGACATATGAGCTTAAATTGCTTTGGTGCGAATAGTTTTCGAATTAATTTAAAATGAGCAAAATTTATTTCGCCATTTACGCAATTCACAGATCCAAAGTTCAACGAACAGATTGTCTTTCATGGAAAGAGCAAAAAGTACCGCAGACATTCTGCCGTCTTTTGTTCGAGACTGCACGAAACCTATTCAGTTTTCGGTATTGTGTTACCATGCATAAGACGCTGAACAAATAAATCAGTGGTCGCTTCACATGACGCCAGGAATTCTGTTTGCCAGTCCAATTACATGAGAATATAATTTAATTGAGTAGCTCACGTTATTGTTCTTTGTGGCATAATATAGTGTCCTCATAGAAACACAAACCTTTTACCAACTTTTTTTCTTCATTTTAATTTGAAATTGAGATTGCAAATAAGAACGTGCCATACTTGGCATAACTCAGCAATAACACTTTTTCAATGAGGTGAAATGAAAAATAAATTTAAGATGGAAAACAAGTTGAATTAAATTAAAGTCTGGAAAACCAAAAAAAAAGGAAAGTTTAATTATATTAAATATATACACTATATTGACAAAAGTCACCGGGCACCTAGAAGAGAAATACAACATAGCATTTATGGACATACAACATAGCATTTATGGACATACAACATAGCATTTATTGTCTTACAACATAACATTTATTGACAGTACTGTGTCGGTCCACCTTTGGTTTTAATGCATGCACTGACCCTCCGAGACAGGCTTTCGACAAGGTTTTGGAACACAGCGATAAGTATCCGCTTCCATTCAGTACTTAACGCTGCCGCTAACTGTTGATTAGTAGTACGCCTTTATTCCAAACTTCTTATGCGGCGTTCTAATTCATCACATAGGTGCTCTATGGGATTAAGATCAGGGCTCTGTGCTGGCCAGTCCACACACGATACGGAATTGTTAGCAAACTACGCCGTAACAGTCTTTGTCCTATGGCTCGCTGCATTATCCTGCTGGTACCAACAAGGCTCGGTTCCATAGTACTACCACAGACTTGGTAGGACAAAATTGTCCAGAATATCGAGGTAGACGTGCTGTATAACAGGTTTGTCCACAATAACCAATAGGCCGGGAACATACCACGAAAAACACCCCCACACAAGTGCACTGCCAGCTCCAAACTTCACCATAAGAACTTGACCGTCAGACTGATGGATCGTGTATCTGGATTCATCAGTCCATAGAACCCGCTTCCATTGATTTACGGTCAACGATAAATGTTCTTTACACCATGCTAACGACGAGTAGCATTCCGAGTGGAGATGAAAGGCTTATGAGCAGCTTAACGACCACGGTAACCCATGGAATGAAGTTCTCTGGGAATGGTACGTGTATATACCGAGGTTCCAGCATTTTTACTCACCTGTACACTAAGGTCTTGTGCAGTACTCCGTCGGTTAGTTGTGACGACTCTCCTGAGACTTCAACGTCTTTTATCACTGTTTTTGTTTGGTCTGCCGGTACGTTTTGCTCCTTCAGGCACCCTATGTGTCTTCCACTTATTCAGTACATCGAAAACAGTTGACTTGGCTATGTTTAAACGCTTCTCGGGTTCTCTTATGGACAACCCACTAATATCAGATCATATGTAGAGGATTTTAGGAAGGGGGTGTCTGACCTCAGGTCTTAAACAACCCTTATAAATAGGAAGCTTGGAGATTTGGGCTAAAGTGTCCGATAGGAAAGTCAGACGGAAGCGAGGTAGAAGACGCCCTTATTTACTACCGATAGCCAGTACCCGTGGCCCGAGGGCTTAACGTGCCCACAATGCTCTTGTAGGTCAGATCAGATCATATGTAGAGGATTTTAGGAAGGGAGTGTCTGACCTCAGGTCTTAAACAACCCTTATAAATAGGAAGCTTGGAGATTTGGGCTAAAGTGTCCGATAGGAAAGTCACACGGAAGCGAGGTAGAAGACGCCCTTATTTACTACCGATAGCCAGTACCCGTGGCCCGAGGACTTAACGTGCCCACAATGCTCTTGTAGATCAGATGGGATCATATGTAGAGGATTTTAGGAAAGGAGTGTCTGACCCCAGGTCTTAAACAACCCTTAGAAATAGGAAGCTAGGAGAGTTCGGCTAGAGTGCCCGATAGGAAAGTCACACGGAAGCGAGGTAGAAGACGCCCTTATTTACTACTGGGGGCCAGTACCTGTGGCCCGAGGGCTTAACGTGCCCACGAAGCTCTTGTAGATCAGATCAGATCATATGTAGAGGATTTTAGGAAAGGAGTGTCTGACCCCAGGTCTTAAACAACCCTTAAAAATAGGAAGCTAGGAGATTTGGGCTAAAGTGCACGATAGGAAAGCCACGTGGAAGTGAGGTAGAAGACGCCCTTATTTACTACTGGGGGCCTGTACTTGTGGCCCGAGGGCTTAACGTGCCCACGATGCTCTTGTAGATCAGATCAGATCATATGTAGAGGATTTTAGGAAAGGAGTGTCTGACCCCAGGTCTTAAACAACCCTTAAAAATAGGAAGCTAGGAGATTTGGGCTAGAGTGCCTGATAGGAAAGTCAGACAGAAGCGAGGTAGAAGATACGCCCTTATTTACTACTGGGGGCCAGTACCTGTGGCCCGAGGGCTTAACGTGCCCACGATGCTCTTGTAGATCAGATCAGATCATATGTAGAGGATTTTAGGAAAGGAGTGTCTGACCCCAGGTCTTAAACAACCCTTAGAAATAGGAAGCTAGGAGATTTGGGTTAGAGTGCTCGATAGGAAAGTCACACGGAAGCGAGGTAGAAGACGCCCTTATTTACTACTGGGGGCCTGTACCTGTGGCCCGAGGGCTTAACGTGCCCACAATGCTCTTGTAGGATCAGATCAGATCATATGTAGAGGATTTTAGGAAAGGAGTGTCTGACCCCAGGTCTTAAACAACCCTTAGAAATAGGAAGCTAGGAGATTTGGGCTAGAGTGCCCGATAGGAAAGTCAGACAGAAGCGAGGTAGAAGACGCCCTTATTTACTACCGGGGGCCAGTAACTAATGGCCCGAGGGCTTAACGTGCCCACAATGCTCTTGTAGATCAGATGAGATCATATGTAGAGGATTTTAGGAAAGGAGTGTCTGACCCCAGGTCTTAAACAACCCTTAGAAATAGGAAGCTAGGAAATTTGGGCTAGAGTGCTCGATAGGAAAGTCACACGCAAGCGAGGTAGAAGACGCCCTTATTTACTACCTGGGGGCCTGTAACTGTGGCCCGAGGGCTTAACGTGCCCACAATGCTCTTGTAGATCAGATCAGATCATATGTAGAGGATTTTAGGAAAGGAGTGTCTGACCCCAGGTCTTAAACAACCCTTAGAAATAGGAAGCTAGGAGATTTGGGCTAGAGTGCCCGATAGGAAAGCCACGTGGAAGTGAGGTAGAAGACGCCCTTATTTACTACTGGGGGCCTGTACCTGTGGCCCGAGGGCTTAACGTGCCCACGATGCTCTTGTAAATCAGATCAGATCATATGTAGAGGATTTTAGGAAAGGAGTGTCTGACCCCAGGTCTTAAACAACCCTTAGAAATAGGAAGCTAGGAGATTTGGGCTAGAGTGCCCGATAGGAAAGCCACGTGGAAGTCAGGTAGAAGACGCCCTTATTTACTACCTGGGGGCCTGTAACTGTGGCCCGAGGGCTTAACGTGCCCACGATGCTCTTGTAGATCAGATCAGATCATATGTAGAGGATTTTAGGAAAGGAGTGTCTGAACCCAGGTCTTAAACAACCCTTAGAAATAGGAAGCTAGGAGATTTGGGTTAGAGTGCTCGATAGGAAAGTCACACGCAAGCGAGGTAGAAGACGCCCTTATTTACTACTGGGGGCCTGTACCTGTGGCCCGAGAGCTTAACGTGCCCACAATGCTCTTGTAGATCAGATCAGATCATATGTAGAGGATTTTAGGAAGGGAGTGTCTGACCTCAGGTCTTCAACAACCCTTAGAAATAGGAAGCTAGGAGATTTGGGCTAGAGTGCCCGATAGGAAAGTCACACGTGGAAGCGAGGTAGAAGACGCCCTTATTTACTACTGGGGGCCAGTACCTTGTTGGCCCGAGGGCTTAACGTGCCCACAATGCTCTTGTAGGTTAGATCAGATCATATGTAGAGGATTTTAGGAAAGGAGTGTCTGACCCCAGGTCCTTCAACAACCCTTAGAAATAGGAAGCTAGGAGATTTGGGCTAGAGTGCCCGATAGGAAAGTCAGACAGAAGCGAGGTAGAAGACGCCCTTATTTACTACCGGGGGCCAGTAACCTGTGGCCCCAGGGGTTAACGTGCCCACAATGCTCTTGTAGATCAGATGAGATCATATGTAGAGGATTTTAGGAAAGGAGTGTCTGAACCCAGGTCTTCAACAACCCTTAGAAATAGGAAGCTAGGAGATTTGGGCTAGAGTGCCCGATAGGAAAGTCACACGTGGAGGTGAGGTAGAAGACGCCCTTTTTGACTACTGGGGGCCTGTGCCTGTGGCCCGAGGGCTTAACGTGCCCACGATGCTCTTGTAGATCAGATCAGATCATATGTAGAGGATTTTAGGAAAGGAGTTTCTGACCCCAGGTCTTAAACAACCCTTAGAAATAGGAAGCTAGGAGATTTGGGCTAGAATGCCCGATAGGAAACCCACGTGGAAGTGAGGTAGAAGACGCCCATATTTACTACTGGGGGCCTGTACCTGTGGCCCGAGGGCTTAACGTGCCCACGATGCTCTTGTAGATCAGATCAGATCATATGTAGAGGATTTTAGGAAAGGAGTGTCTGACCCCAGGTCTTAAACAACCCTTAGAAATAGGAAGCTAGGAGATTTGGGTTAAAGTGCTCGATAGGAAAGTCACACGGAAGCGAGGTAGAAGACGCCCTTATTTACTACTGGGGGCCTGTACCTGTGGCCCGAGGGCTTAACGTGCCCACAATGCTCTTGTAGGTTAGATCAGATCATATGTAGAGGATTTTAGGAAAGGAGTGTCTGACCCCAGGTCTTCAACAACCCTTAGAAATAGGAAGCTAGGAGATTTGGGCTAGAGTGCCCGATAGGAAAGTCACACGGAAGCGAGGTAGAAGACGCCCTTATTTACTAACTGGGGGCCAGTACCTGTGGCCCGAATGCTTAACGTGCCCACAATGCTCTTGTAGATCAGATCAGATCATATGTAGAGGATTTCAGGAAAGGAGAGTCTGACCCCAGGTCTTAAACAACCCTTAGAAATAGGAAGCTAGGAGATTTGGGCTAGAGTGCCCGATAGGAAAGTCACACGGAAGCGAGGTAGAAGACGCCCTTATTTACTGCTGGGGGGGGGGGGCAGTACCTATGGCCCGAGGGCTTAACGTGCCGACAATGCTCTTGTAGATCAGATGAGATCATATGTAGAGGATTTCAGGAAAGGAATGTCTGACCCCAGGTCTTAAACAACCCTTAGAAATAGGAAGCTAGGAGATTTGGGCTAGAGTGCCCGATAGGAAAGCCACGTGGAAGTGAGGTAGAAGACGCCCTTATTTACTACTGGGGGCCAGTACCTGTGCCCCGAGGGCTTAACTTGCCCACGATGCTCTTGTAGATCAGATCAGATCATATGTAGAGGATTTTAGGAAAGGAGTGTCTGACCCCAGGTCTTAAACAACCCTTAGAAATAGGAAGCTAGGAGATTTGGGCTAGAGTGCCCGATAGGAAAGCCACGTGGAAGTGAGGTAGAAGACGCCCTTATTTACTACTGGGGGCCTGTACCTGTGGCATGAGGGCTTAACGTGCCCACGATGCTCTTGTAGATCAGATCAGATCATATGTAGAGGATTTTAGGAAAGGAGTGTCTGACCCCAGGTCTTAAACAACCCTTAGAAATAGGAAGCTAGGAGATTTGGGCTAGAGTGCCCGATAGGAAAGCCACGTGGAAGTGAGGTAGAAGACGCCCTTATTTACTACTAGGGGCCTGTACCTGTGGCATGAGGGCTTAACGTGCCCACGATGCTCTTGTAGATCAGATCAGATCATATGTAGAGGATTTTAGGAAAGGAGTGTCTGACCCCAGGTCTTAAACAACCCTTAGAAATAGGAAGCTAGGAGATTTGGGCTAGAGTGCCCGATAGGAAAGCCACGTGGAAGTGAGGTAGAAGACGCCCTTATTTACTACTGGGGGCCAGTACCTGTGCCCCGAGGGCTTAACGTGCCCACGATGCTCTTGTAGATCAGATCAGATCATATGTAGAGGATTTTAGGAAAGGAGTGTCTGACCCCAGGTCTTAAACAACCCTTAGAAATAGGAAGCTAGGAGATTTGGGCTAGAGTGCCCGATAGGAAAGCCACGTGGAAGTGAGGTAGAAGACGCCCTTATTTACTACTGGGGGCCTGTACCTGTGGCCCGAGGGCTTAACGTGCCCACGATGCTCTTGTAGATCAGATCAGATCATATTTAGAGGATTTTAGGAAAGGAGTGTCTGACCCCAGGTCTTAAACAACCCTTAGAAATAGGAAGCTGGGAGATTTGGGCCAGAGTGCCCGTTAGGAAAGTCACGTGGAAGTGAGTTAGAAGACGCCCTTATTTACTACCGGGGGCCAGTACCTGTGGCCCGAGGGCTTAACGTGCCCACAATTTTCTTGTAGATCAGATCAGATCATATGTAGAGGATTTTAGGAAAGGAGTGTCTGACCCCAGGTCTTAAACAACCCTTAGAAATAGGAAGCTAGGAGATTTCGGCTAGAGTGCTCGATAGGAAAGCCACATGGAAGTGAGGTAGAAGACGCCCTTATTTACTACCGGGGGCCAGTACCTGTAGCCCGAGGGCTTAACGTGCCCACAATGCTCTTGTAGATCAGATCAGATCATATGTAGAGGATTTTAGGAAAGGAGTGTCTGACCTCAGGTCTAAAACAACCTTTATAAATAGGAAGCAAGGAGATTTGGGCTAGAGTGCCCGATAGGAAAGTCACACGGAAGCGAGGTAGAAGACGCCCTTATTTACTGCCGGGGGGCAGTACCTATGGCCCGAGGGCTTAACGTGCCCACAATGCTCTTGTAGATCAGATGAGATCATACGTAGAGGATTTTACGAAAGGAGTGTCTGACCCCAGGTCTTAAACAATCCTTAGAAATAGGACGCTAGGAGATTTCGGCTAGAGTGCTGAATAGGAAAGCCACGTGGAAGTGAGGTAGAAGACGTACTTATTTACTACCGGGGGGCCAGTACCTGTAGCCCGAGGGCTTAACGTGCCCACAATGCTCTTGTAGATCAGATCAGATCATATGTAGAGGATTTTGCGAAAGGAGTGTCTGACCCCAGGTCTTAAACAACCCTTATAAATAGGAAGCTAGGAGATTTGTGCTGGAGTGCCCGATAGGAAAGTCACACGGAAGCGAGGTAGAAGACGCCCTTATTTACTACCGGGGGGGCCAGTACCTGTGGCCCGAGGGCTTAACGTGCCCACAATGCTCTTGTAGATCAGATCAGATTATATGTAGAGGATTTTATGAAGGGAGTGTCTGACCCCAGGCCTTAAACAACCCTTATAAATAGGAAGCTAGGAGATTTGGGCTAGAGTGCCCGATAGGAAAGTTACACGGAGGCGAGGTAGAAGACGCCCTTATTTACTACAGGGGGCCAGTACCTGTGGCCTGAGGGCTTAACGTGTCGAGAAAGCTCTTGTAGATCAGATCAGATCATATGTAGAGGATTTTAGGAAGGGAGTGTCTGACCCCAGGTCTTAAACAACCCTTAGAAATAGGAAGCTAGGAGATTTGGGCTAGAGTGCCCGATAGGAAAGTTACACGGAAACGAGGTAGAAGACGCCCTTATTTACTACAGGGGGCCAGTACCTGTGGCCTGAGGGCTTAACGTGTCGAGAAAGCTCTTGTAGATCAGATCAGATCATATGTAGAGGATTTTAGGAAGGGAGTGTCTGACCCCAGGTCTTAAACAACCCTTAGAAATAGGAAGCTAGGAGATTTGGGCTAGAGTGCCCGATAGGAAAGTTACACGGAAGCGAGGTAGAAGACGCCCTTATTTACTACAGGGGGCCAGTACCTGTGCCTGAGGGCTTAACGTGTCGAGAAAGCTCTTGTAGATCAGATCAGATCATATGTAGAGGATTTTAGGAAGGGAGTGTCTGACCCCAGGTCTTAAACAACCCTTAGAAATAGGAAGCTAGGAGATTCGGGCTAGAGTGCCCGTTAGGAAAGTCACACGGAAAGCGAGGTAGAAGATGCCCTTATTTACTACAGGGGGCCAGTACCTGTGGCCTGAGGGCTTAACGTGTCGAGAAAGCTCTTGTAGATCAGATCAGATCATATGTAGAGGATTTTAGGAAGGGAGTGTCTGACCCCAGGTCTTAAACAACCCTTAGAAATAGGAAGCTAGGAGATTCGGGCTAGAGTGCCCGTTAGGAAAGTCACACGGAAAGCGAGGTAGAAGATGCCCTTATTTACTACAGGGGGCCAGTACCTGTGGCCTGAGGGCTTAACGTGTCGAGAAAGCTCTTGTAGATCAGATCAGATCATATGTAGAGGATTTTAGGAAGGGAGTGTCTGACCCCAGGTCTTAAACAACCCTTAGAAATAGGAAGCTAGGAGATTTGGGCTAGAGTGCCCGATAGGAAAGTGACACGGAAGCGAGGTAGAAGGCGCCCTTATTTACTACCGGGGGCCAGTACCTGTTTCCCGATGGCTTAACGTGCCCACAATGCTCTTGTAGATCAGATCAGATCATATGTAGAGGATTTTAGGAAGGAAGTGTCTGACCCCAGGTCTTAAACAACCCTTAGAAATAGGAAGCTAGGAGATTTGGGCTAGAGTGCCCGATAGGAAAGTGACACGGAAGCGAGGTAGAAGGCGCTCTTATTTACTACCGGGGGCCAGTACCTGTTTCCCGATGGCTTAACGTGCCCACAATGCTCTTGTAGATCAGATCAGATCATATGTAGAGGATTTTAGGAAGGAAGTGTCTGACCCCAGGTCTTAAACAACCCTTAGAAATAGGAAGCTAGCAGATTTGGGCTAGAGTGCCCGATAGGAAAGTGACACGGAAGCGAGGTAGAAGGCGCCCTTATTTACTACCGGGGGCCAGTACCTGTTTCCCGATGGCTTAACGTGCCCACAATGCTCTTGTAGATCAGATCAGATCATATGTAGAGGATTTTAGGAAGGAAGTGTCTGACCCCAGGTCTTAAACAACCCTTAGAAATAGGAAGCTAGGAGATTTGGGCTAGAGTGCCCGATAGGAAAGTGACACGGAAGTGAGGTAGAAGGCGCCCTTATTTACTACCGGGGGGCCAGTACCTGTGGCCCGAGGGCTTAACGTGCCCACAATGCTCTTGTAGATCAGATCAGATCATATGTAGAGGATTTTAGGAAGGAAGTGTCTGACCCCAGGTCTTAAACAACCCTTAGAAATAGGAAGCTAGGAGATTTGGGTCTAGAGTGCCCGATAGGAAAGTGACACGGAAGCGAGGTAGAAGGCGCCCTTATTTACTACCGGGGGGCCAGTACCTGTTTCCCGATGGCTTAACGTGCCCACAATGCTCTTGTAGATCAGATCAGATCATATGTAGAGGATTTTAGGAAGGGAGTGTCTGACCCCAGGTCTTAAACAACCCTTAGAAATAGGAAGCTAGGAGATTTGGGCTAGAGTGCCCGATAGGAAAGTCACACGGAAAGCGAGGTAGAAGATGCCCTTATTTACTACAGGGGGGCCAGTACCTGTTTCCCGATGGCTTAACGTGCCCACAATGCTCTTGTAGATCAGATCAGATCATATGTAGAGGATTTTAGGAAGGAAGTGTCTGACCCCAGGTCTTAAACAACCCTTAGAAATAGGAAGCTAGGAGATTTGGGTTAGAGTGCTCGATAGGAAAGTCAGACAGAAGCGAGGTAGAAGATGCCCTTATTTACTACAGGGGGGCCAGTACCTGTTTCCCGATGGCTTAACGTGCCCACAATGCTCTTGTAGATCAGATCAGATCATATGTAGAGGATTTTAGGAAGGAAGTGTCTGACCCCAGGTCTTAAACAACCCTTAGAAATAGGAAGCTAGGAGATTTGGGTTAGAGTGCTCGATAGGAAAGTCAGACAGAAGCGAGGTAGAAGATGCCCTTATTTACTACAGGGGGGCCAGTACCTGTTTCCCGATGGCTTAACGTGCCCACAATGCTCTTGTAGATCAGATCAGATCATATGTAGAGGATTTTAGGAAGGAAGTGTCTGACCCCAGGTCTTAAACAACCCTTAGAAATAGGAAGCTAGGAGATTTGGGCTAGAGTGCCCGTTAGGAAAGTCACACGGAAAGCGAGGTAGAAGATGCCCTTATTTACTACAGGGGGGCCAGTACCTGTTTCCCGATGGCTTAACGTGCCCACAATGCTCTTGTAGATCAGATCAGATCATATGTAGAGGATTTTAGGAAGGAAGTGTCTGACCCCAGGTCTTAAACAACCCTTAGAAATAGGAAGCTAGGAGATTTGGGCTAGAGTGCCCGATAGGAAAGTGACACGGAAGTGAGGTAGAAGGCGCCCTTATTTACTACCGGGGGCCAGTACCTGTGGCCCGAGGGCTTAACGTGCCCACAATGCTCTTGTAGATCAGATCAGATCATATGTAGAGGATTTTAGGAAGGAAGTGTCTGACCCCAGGTCTTAAACAACCCTTAGAAATAGGAAGCTAGGAGATTTGGTCTAGAGTGCCCGATAGGAAAGTGACACGGAAGCGAGGTAGAAGGCGCCCTTATTTACTACCGGGGGCCAGTACCTGTTTCCCGATGGCTTAACGTGCCCACAATGCTCTTGTAGATCAGATCAGATCATATGTAGAGGATTTTAGGAAGGGAGTGTCTGACCCCAGGTCTTAAACAACCCTTAGAAATAGGAAGCTAGGAGATTTGGGCTAGAGTGCCCGTTAGGAAAGTCACACGGAAAGCGAGGTAGAAGATGCCCTTATTTACTACAGGGGGACCAGTACCTGTTTCCCGATGGCTTAACGTGCCCACAATGCTCTTGTAGATCAGATCAGATCATATGTAGAGGATTTTAGGAAGGAAGTGTCTGACCCCAGGTCTTAAACAACCCTTAGAAATAGGAAGCTAGGAGATTTGGTCTAGAGTGCCCGATAGGAAAGTGACACGGAAGCGAGGTAGAAGGCGCCCTTATTTACTACCGGGGGCCAGTACCTGTTTCCCGATGGCTTAACGTGCCCACAATGCTCTTGTAGATCAGATCAGATCATATGTAGAGGATTTTAGGAAGGAGTGTCTGACCCCAGGTCTTAAACAACCCTTAGAAATAGGAAGCTAGGAGATTCGGGCTAGAGTGCCCGTTAGGAAAGTCACACGGAAAGCGAGGTAGAAGATGCCCTTATTTACTACAGGGGGCCAGTACCTGTGGCCTGAGGGCTTAACGTGCCCACAATGCTCTTGTAGATCAGATCAGATCATATGTAGAGGATTTTAGGAAGGAAGTGTCTGACCCCAGGTCTTAAACAACCCTTAGAAATAGGAAGCTAGGAGATTTGGGCTAGAGTGCCCGATAGGAAAGTGACACGGAAGCGAGGTAGAAGACGCCCTTATTTACTACCGGGGGCCAGTACCTGTTTCCCGATGGCTTAACGTGCCCACAATGCTCTTGTAGATCAGATCAGATCATATGTAGAGGATTTTAGGAAGGAAGTGTCTGACCCCAGGTCTTAAACAACCCTTAGAAATAGGAAGCTAGGAGATTTGGGCTAGAGTGCCCGATAGGAAAGTGACACGGAAGCGAGGTAGAAGACGCCCTTATTTACTACCGGGGGCCAGTACCTGTTTCCCGAGGGCTTAACGTGCCCACAATGCTCTTGTAGATCAGATCAGATCATATGTAGAGGATTTTAGGAAGGGAGTGTCTGACCCCAGGTCTTAAACAACCCTTTAGAAATAGGAAGCTAGGAGATTTGGGCTAGAGTGCCCGTTAGGAAAGTCACACGGAAAGCGAGGTAGAAGATGCCCTTATTTACTACAGGGGGCCAGTACCTGTGGCCTGAGGGCTTAACGTGTCCACGAAGCTCTTGTAGATCAGATCAGATCATATGTAGAGGATTTTAGGAAGGGAGTGTCTGACCCCAGGTCTTAAACAACCCTTAGAAATAGGAAGCTAGGAGATTTGGGCTAGAGTGCCCGATAGGAAAGTTACACGGAAGCGAGGTAGAAGACGCCCTTATTTACTATCGGGGGCCAGTACCTGTGGCCTGAGGGCTTAACGTGCCCACGATGCTCTTGTAGATCAGATCAGATCATATGTAGTGGATTTTAGGAAGGGAGTGTCTGACCCCAGGTCTTAAACAACCCTTAGAAATAGGAAGCTATTAGATTTGGGCTAGAGTGCCCGATAGGAAAGTGACACGGAAGCGAGGTAGAAGATGCCCTTATTTACTACAGGGGGGCCAGTACCTGTTTCCCGATGGCTTAACGTGCCCACAATGCTCTTGTAGATCAGATCAGATCATATGTAGAGGATTTTAGGAAAGGGAGTGTCTGACCCCAGGTCTTAAACAACCCTTAGAAATAGGAAGCTAGGAGATTTGGGCTAGAGTGCCTGATAGGAAAGTCACACGGAAGCGAGGTAGAAGACGCCCTTATTTACTACCGGGGGGCCAGTCCCTGTTTCCCGATGGCTTAACGTGCCCACAATGCTCTTGTAGATCAGATCAGATCATATGTAGAGGATTTTAGGAAGGGAGTGTCTGACCCCAGGTCTTAAACAACCCTTAGAAATAGGAAGCTAGGAGATTTGGGTTAGAGTGCCCGATAGGAAAGTCACACGGAAGCGAGGTAGAAGACGCCCTTATTTACTACCCGGAGGGAGGCAGTACCCGGTGTCCGACGGCTTAACCTGCCCATCCGACGCATGGCGGGTATTTAGTGGTTCGTACGTTCGTACCTGCCCAGGACCGAACCTGAGGTTATCTCCATAACAGTCACGAACGCTAACCACTAGGCCACCCGCGGCCTTCAACCGACTAATGTAACACCCAACAATATTTCCTTTCTCAAAGTCAGTTCTCTCCCGACGCGATATTTCCACTCAACCTCACAGTGCGATATGATCGCGGGAAGCTGTAGGGTTGTTCTTATACCGTCTGCAGATGTACCGCGCATAATAACAACACAGCGGATCCGTTCATTTGCTTTTGGAGGGGTGTTCGGTGACTTTTTCTATATAATGTACTAACTAAGCTCATTAATAGTGATATGCACAGTGCGACAATCAAGGAATGAAACTGAACTTTAAAAAAATGGAAAAGCAGGAAAACGTGCGTGATTATATTTAATCGAAGTACAATCCTTTTGCGTTAATTACAATAAGTGGCACAATCAGCCAACGAAATGAAGGATTTGCAGAGATTATCTTTGGTATGGTAGAAGAACTGATGTCACAGTTCTTTGTATGTCTTCAATGTCTTGAGAAATGTTTCTCTCTAAAGGCAGCTTTAATTTAGGGAAAAGAAAGTAGTCGCATGGTGAAAAATGTGGAGAATAAAGGGGATGGCTGAGGCCACACACCTGTTTTCATGCCAGAAATGGCTGTACACTAATTGATCTGTGTGCTGGTGCGTCATCGGGAAGAAGGAACCGTTGCCTGTTTTTGTACTTAAGATTCGAACAATCCTCTTCCACAATCGTTCCAAAATGGTTGTGTAAACATTGCCAGTGACAGTTGTACCTTCAGGACTAAACCCGTGATGCAGAATTCCCTTGCTGTCGTAAAAGCACGCAGGCGTTGTCTTGTTATTGGACTTCTGCAGCTTAATCTTGTTTTCCTTTGGATAACTGTGGTGACTTCCTCTGAGCATTCTGATCCTACGACGTGTTAAGATGACAAGGAAAACACCACGTCTCGTTACCTACCACATTGCTTTGGAGAAAATTTTGCATTGTTCCTGCAGTCTCTAGGATGTCTTTTGCGTACTCCACTTGTGCATGTTTTTAGTTATCTTAAAAAGCATGCGGAACAAAAGGCGCACCAACTCTCCCCGACCTAATCTTGCACTAACATTTGACGAATCATCTCCTTATTAACACCGGGTACACATTTCAGCATCCTCAAGGTCACACAACGGTCACTTTTCACCCTCCTGCAAACTTTCTCAATGCGTTCTGACGTGCGCACTGAACTTGGGCGTCCGGACCTTTCGTCATTTTCGAGATCTTCCCGCTCATCCTTGAAACGTGCGTACCATCGTAATATACGTGCACGAGATAGGAAATTAACACCATACACATCACGCAAATATTCAAGTGTGTCAAATGCAGTTTTACAGATTTTCAAACAGAACAGGATATTTGCTCTCTGCTCCACGACAGAGCAGTGACAGTGTTCATGTTCTAATGACGTCACAGCTTAAAAAATCATCAGTTCTCGCGAAAACGCTGTTGCCACCGCATAGATGACAAATGATTTATCAAAAACCAATCGTTTCCCGACCCGTGTGTCCATTAAATAATGAGACCGGAATTTTTAAAAACAAATTCAGTTTCATTATTTAATGGCCCTACTGTGCATACACTGGGCTACTATTAATATCCATACATCTTGCATCTGTACAAATAATCTTTATTTACAGAAAATCTAATATATGGTGTGCTAAAATCTTTGGCCTGGCGGACGGCCTCTAATGCTCATGGAATACTGTACACCTGTATTTTGTGTACGTCTGCCGATATGTTCTGTCATGCGGCCTTCAGATCAGTAGTCAGTTCACTTTTTTTGCTAGTTGATCTCAAGTTTTTTTTTTTTCAGTTTTTTCTGCAGGATGTCTCTAATATTCATGGAGTGATCTACATCAGCATTTTGTAAATGTCTGCCGATATGTTCTGTCATGCGGCCTTCAGAGCAGTAGTCAGTTCATTTTTTTGCTTAAAACTGTCAGGTGGTCATAATGAAGTGGCCACTCAGTGTATATATTCATATGTACTTTTTCACACATCTCCTTAGAATTAATTTTTGAAGTTTTCTGCTACATATTAAGCAGGCCATTTTCTGCAAAAGGAATAAAAACAATAGTTTATGACAAAATGCTGTCAATGCTATGATCACTATCGTTCAAACGGAAATTCGGCTATTGTTTTGCGAACTTATTATTTATTACAGGTAAATTACGAATTAGACAAAGATCTCCATCTTCTGATAACTTTGCTGCAAAAAGTCAAAATTTAGACTTTCGCTCAGAGGGCGCAAGGCAAAAATTAGAGCTGCAAATCAGTGAAGAAATTAAATTAGGTTACACGTGCAATATTTGTTAAAGCGTTTTCTTAAGTGAGAGTTCGTAGTTTTGGAGAAAATTTGGAAAGTTTTCATAGAATTTCTTATATAATATTTAATCAGCAGCATTATATATTATAAAAAAGGATTTGGCGAAAATTTAGAAGCACCTGTTCTCCAAGATTCCCACTTCTAACCAGAGATGGAAACGGGTCAACGGATCAACTAGTCGACAATTTTTAGAGGGTCAAACGGGTAGGGTTAAAGTGCTCCTGACCCGATTTCGACCCAGTTTTATTTCCGTTATATTTTTGAAAGCAAAAAAAAAAAAAATAATGTTTCAAAGAAAAATGCGCAGTGTGGACCTTTGTGCTAGATACTGGTCTCCGCGAACTGAAAAATGATTTGTCATGTAATATGAAGGAAGAATGTCCTCAGAAGGAAAAGTGTCTTTTCCTTCTGAGGGGAATGAAGAAAACAACATCTACATTTTGGAAACTTTCAACTCATCATAAACTTCTAAAAATTGGTGTTGACGTGAAACATATTCTGAAGCTTGATATGTAATCAAAGAAACAACAAAAACTGAAATTAAATATACAGAAAGTTTCTTAATTCAAAAAAATTGACTGTATCGCTATCAAAATTAGGTGGAACAGGCTTAATATTACTGGGCAGGAATATTTTGATTCTCGCAAATGTGTTTGAAAACATGTGTAAAACAGTTAGGGGATATTTTGCAAATGAAGGACGAGAGTTTCAATACTTCTTCTAAGTGAGAAAATTATACGTTCCTATAATACATTTGTTTTATTTCCATATAACCTAAGATATCCCTTGCGGAGAGACTTTCCGAACGCTCTGTGTATATATTATAATTCAAAGCAGATTTGTCCGGGTCGGGTCTGGGTCTCGTCCGGTCTGGACTCAAAATTTTTGACCCGTTTCCAACTCTGCTCCTAACCACTGGCATGGCTATGAATTCTATTTTTTTATTTACAAAAATTGAAACACCTGCACTAGTTAAGTTCACAGCCAAGGAGTGGAACCGAGAGATTTTTTTATTTTGATGTTCTGCCTCTCCTTTCCTTTCCCCGAAATATTTAGGAGGTCCAAGCCACTTTTGAAGAACAACAGAGATTTCTTAGTCAAGTGGCAAATACTCAGCTTCTATCGGAGCTGAGTAATTGCCACTTAACTAAGAAAGAATTTGATGAACAACTATTTTGTTACGATGGTAATTTCAGTAACAGCGAGATAAAGTACTAGTTGTGCATTGTTTAGCATGTACTAAAACAAAAACAGTACGCTCTCTTGTTCATGTTGCTGTCTGTTCCCTCTCGAGTTTTCGGAACGCACCCTTATTTCGCTAGATAGAGTAAAAATTCTAAATTTTTGGTTCAATACCTACACTAATAAAACACGGACTGCAAAATTGTAGCCGCCTCGGCGGCAGAGGGGTAAGAGGCGCTAGCTCCTGACAACACGTCCGAGCTGGACGACGGATGAGGCATGGGTGTTCGGCTTGGCCTACGGCATGCGCTTTCTCCCTTCCCTGGAATTAGCGTCCCTAAATTAGGGACGGATGACTACTTATAGCCTTAGAATTGCTCATGATGGACGTTAAACATTGAAACAAAAAAAATATTTCCGCAGTCGATTGATAGAATTATTAACAAAAGCTCCCATTAATTTATTTCTTTGTTCAATGCAGAGTTTCACAGGCAGATGACATAATGGCTTATATGTGGAAGCGAAGTATACCTGTATTGCATGTCAAACGACATCCGGTTTTCTGAAATTCCATTTTAAAGAATTACCTTTGTATTGAAGTTGCAGAAACTTCTACAATTTTGTGTGTAATTTGCAGCTTTTGTCATATAAAATCTTATCTTCCCACCCGGGACTGTATTTTTTATCTTCCCACCCGGGACTTGTAGACTTACATTTTTATTTCGGAGTGACGTCAAGGTCTACGAGGGTTGATCAATAAGTAACGGTGATCTTTCGTGGCGGACTAACGATTGCTAAAACGGTGTCTCGCAAAGCCATTAGACTTTCCTTACCAGAGCGCGTGTATGGCACAGGAGTTTGAGTAAAAAGACTACGTGCTTGAGATTGAAAAGCCAGGGCTAATAAATACGTAACTTCCAATGACCTTCAACTTCGAAGTAGGGGTATGTAATTCGGCGTGTCCCAAAGCCATTATACTTTCTTTACTAGAGCGCGTTGTTTGGCACAGGAGTTTGAATAAAAAGGCGACGTGCTTGATATCGAAAAACAAGGGCTGATAAATACGTAACTTCCAATGACCATCAGCTTCGAACTAAGGGCGTGTAAATCGGCGTTTTCCAACGTCATTACATTATAGTTTCTGCAGGACGTTGTTGGGTACAGGACTCTGAATAAAATTCAACGTGATGGTGGATCAAAAACGAGGACTGATCAACAAGTAACTTCCGATAACCTTCACCATCGAATTAGGGATATGCAAATCGATGTTCCAAAACGTCATTACACACCTGTTGGCATTGGAGTTTGAATAAAAATTCGGCTTGCGAGAGAATAAAGACTGGGGGCCGCTGATGGCCTAGTGGACAACGTTCGTGACTGCCTCGGAGAAACCTCAGGTTCGATCCCAGGCAGGTACAATTGCTTGAACCCAGGTGCGGCGGAAAGTAAAGTTCGATGACCGGGTCCGAAATTTCGAATCGAGGTGCAACCCCTCCCTTCCCTCTTCTCGGAATAAATAGGAGAAAAGCAATGCCTAAGGAGTTCTTTTAAGGATTAGGACCATCTGACCACTTACCTAGAGGAACTTCTTAAGGCATATTACAACAAAAAATCGCACATATGCCAAATAAAAAAAAAAAAATCTTGGCTGAAATTATTGACCGGGCACTGGCCCTGGTGGCCCGGGCGGTTCCGCCGCCACTGCTTGAACCACTAAATATCAATATCCCCCGTGCGTCGGATGGGCACGTTAAGCCGTCGGTCACAGGGTACTGGCCCCCCGGTAATAAATAAGAGCGTCTTCCTCCCCCTTTCTACCTCGGTTTCGTTTCAATTTCGTATCGGGCACTCTAGCCTAAATCTCCGCACTTCCTATTTCAAAGGGTTGTTTAAGACCTGGGGTCAGATACTCCCTTCCTAAAATCTTCTACGCATGATCTGATCTGAATAAAGAACGAGGGAATTAGTAAGTAACTTTCGATTACATGTAACGGATAATTATAAGGACAGGTAAACTGGTGTCTCCTAATGGCATTACACTCTCCCGATTAGAGGGCCCTGTATGGCGCAATAGTTGGAGTAAAAGGGCAACGTGCTCTTCAATAAGTAACTTCGGATGACCTTTGGCAGAAAATTAGGGATACGTAAATCGCTATTTCCCCACGTTATTACTCCCTCCTCACTAGAGGGTTTGCCGCTCCACTGGCACAGTCGTCTAAGCTCTGGCATCTGGCAGTTCGTCCGGGATGGTTCCCGGTTTGAATCCTGATGAGGCATAGATGTCCTTTTTGTCTTACGACTGTCTCCCTTTCCTGGAAGCAGTGCCCCTAAATTAGGGACGGGCGACTGCTTAAAGCCCATAGGGTTCTCACGGTGGTCGTTAACCTCTCTCCCCATCTTTAATAAAGAAACAAACTGAAGGGCGTTGTTTAGCACAGGAGTTTGAATAAAAAGGCAATGTGTTGGAGAATGAAGAACGAGGGCTGATCTGGATGATCAATACGTATTTTCTGATGACGGATTAAGGTTAGGTAAACGGGCGTCTCCAAGCGTCATGACACTCTCTTGACTAGAGGGCGCTGTATAGCACAGGAGTTTGAACTAAAAAAGCAACGTGATGTAAATTCAAGTGTAAGGAACGAGCCGCCTGAATACATGTCATATCTAAAAAATTAAACTCCATCAGACAGAACAGGCTAATATGCACGTTGAACATATTTGTTTCATTTCATAGGCACTTGCGAGTTTTGAAATTATCTCTAGTTAATATACTTCGAGAAAGAACATTGAATATTTCTGAAACAGACAAAAAAAAAGGTACACTAGCTGAGATAAAGAATTCCTTCGTTTCCATTTTCCGCGGGACAAATAAGTCTTTTCGATATTTCTCGTCCAATAAAGCAACAGATGGTTCATTGCGAAACAGTGTTATGCATTTCTCGCTTGCAAAGGCACTCAGGTCTTACAGCATCGATCCCAAAATGCGTCACGAGCCCAAGGACGGGCCGGATGTCCCATTATTCCATCTCTCTGGCACTCTTCATTCCGTACCGTGATGAATGAAAAGAACCGTAAGCTGTCACTTGTTCCTTTTATTGCATGCATTGGTTGCTAAGCAACCACAAACGTTTTAGCTTCTTCGCATCGTGCAGGAAGGCTCCCTTCTGCTCTTGATCTCGCAAACCCTATATTTCCTCGAGAAAAGTGGAGCCTTTGGCGAAGAGAGTTATTTGCATCTGTAACTGAAGAGCAAGACGCGGTGTTGTGAAACGTAATCCTCGGATTGCGACGCTCTTTTCGCTGAGGTAAAACAAAACTTTTTTTATTTTTTTTCGCGAGGAATCTCCAGTACATGAAGATTTATCTACCTCAATATGCTGCTGCAAGGAGCCATTACTAAACTTTCCTCATTTAAATATTGGTTTCTGAATCTGCATAAGTAAAAAGGAATATCTTTTTAACTTTCTTTTTTACGCTTTCCAACCGTAGGTTGAAGAAGGCATATGCTCCAGCTTTGTAAGTCCTTCTGTCCGTCTGTAGGCACGGCACGATAACTTGCGTAAAGATGGTTCGTATTCGATGAAATTTTAGTATGTGGTAGGGGACCACCTGGAGACAAACCCTATTGAAAATGGACGAAATGAGGTCAAAGGTCACGGCATAGGAGCGGGATCCATTCCATTGCCCTTATGCGTCATAACTTGCGTAAATATGGCTGGATGTTAATGAAATTGTAGGATATTGTAGGGGACCACCTGGGAATGAACCCTATTGAAAATGGGTGAAGTGGGGCCAAAGGTCAGGACATAGGAGAGGGATGCATTCCCTCGCTTTTATGCGTGATAACGCGCATAAAAATGGTTCGATTTCGATGAAATTTTAGTATGTGGTAGGAGACTACCTGAGGACGAACCTTATTAAAAATGGACGAAATGGAATCAAAGGTCAGGACATAGAATTGGGAACCATTCCATCGCTTTTATGCGTTATAACTTAAGTAAAAATGCTTCGCTTGAGACAAAACTTTATCATGTTGATAAGGAAGTATACTTAACCGGTTCTGTTGAATATCATCGAAAGGGGGTCAAAGGTCAGGTCATAGGAGGAGATTTAATCTACAGCCATTATCCTCATAACTTGTGTTATAATTTGAGTAATGATTTCTGGTATGTTGGAAAGCGTATCATAATCAATGCATTTCATCGATTTTACTAACTTGTTATATACCAATTATATCCTCTCGTTTAGCAAGATCTGGGATTTAACGAGCAAGACATGGACTATTGTTTGGCATTATGCAAATTTAAACCTAATTTGATCGTTTTTAATGAAAAAGAAAATTTTATGAATTTCCTGGATTTAAAGATAGAGTGGAAACCTAAGATAATCACTTTTAACAATTTGAGCAACAAAATTTAATGAAATTCTATTTTAAATGTGTCAGAAAAAATCAGCTGCTTACTGTCCTGGAATGGAGGAATAGAAATGGTGGCGTAAAGGACGAAACTGCAACGGCATAGAGTAATGCCGGTGTGCTAGTGGAAGAATATTGTTAGAAAAGCAAATAGGAAGGAGCATATGAAATGCTTAACCAATGAGTTGTGCAAGAGACTCTCTTCAAAACCCATTCAAAGGGGATTTGTTGTATCACGTCAGCATAGTTACTGATTCTCTTTTGTTTACTCCTAGGCAAAAAGAGAATCAGTAGGACTCGATCATATTAAAGTGAATTTCTGGAGAACAATTGCAGAGAGGGATAGGAGAGTAACGCAATGAAGGTCTCTCCGGAGGAGAAAGAGGAGATGAGAATTCCTGGAATTGCGTCCATTGCCACTTTCACCCTCCAAGTGAGCGTTGCGTTAGGAGGATCGGTTCCGCTTTTGCTTCATGTGTGTTGTGTAGTTAAACAGAGGTCAGTCTCACGTGGTGATCAAGTTGAACATAGTTGAAAGGTGTCATTAATTAACTATAATACTAATATTTTTAATTAAATCTTTCAGGTAAATCCAATTGTTATGGATGTATAACATAAAGGCATATGATGACATGTATTTATATTTTTACATTGTGGGAATTTTCCTCGGAAAGCGGATGTAGCTAGCCCCGAATTTAAAGAGCATTTCTGCGAACGGGCTGTGCTGTAATAGAAAGTAAATTGTGTTTGGTTGCTTATTTAAGCAGAGCACCTCGTTACATAAGCAAGTTATTTATACTGTCATGTACCATATTACCTGAAGATTTAGAAGTATGAAAAAAAAAGAGACAGGACTGCTCAAAATATATGAAAATCTGGCAGCATCATTATAGGAACAAATGCGAATAACAGTAACCCAAATATGAAAGACAAACCGTCATGGCATGATTATTTAATACAATAAAAGATGATGAATATTATACAAGTTAAAAAACTTCATGACAACTTTCGGAGTGCATCCTCCGGTATGAATAACAATACGAATGTTGCACATATATAAATTGTAAAGGGTGGTAGAGGGGCACAAAATAAACATTTTTTGTCAAAAAATGTGTGTTTGGAAATGCCGCATTTAAGCGCTGGCACCTAAAGCAAGATTTGAAATACAAAATGAAAGACAGATAAAATAAAATGCAACAAACCTTTTAATGAGTCCTGTATTTACAGTAGATGCTCAAAAGAGCGACCACCAACACTTAGACAAGTTTCACATCGTCGGCGCATGGATTGGCGTACATTTGCAAGGATTCCAGGCATTTACCGAGCATTTCCAGCAGCAACAGACAGTCTGGCGACGAGATCTTCCTCGGAGTCAATGGGGGAATCGTACATGATGCTTTTCATGTGGATCCAGAAGAAGAAATCCATACATGACAAATCTGGTGATTGTGGTGGCCAAGGAACAGGTCCACTCCAACCAATCCAGTGGAATGGTCATTGGTTGTACAGCGCACTGTACAATCTTTGAGCAGCTCCTCCGTTTCCGTTCGCAGCCCGTACATCAGATGCATATCTGCAAGCTCCGAATTCGTGTAGCGATGCATGCCGTTGAAAACCCGAGTGGGGAATGACGCCTTACGCCACAGAAACGATGTTATCAACTGACCTAAACGCGCCATTTCCGGACACACATTCTTTGACAAAAATGTTTATTTTGAGCCCCTACCACCCTTTACAATTTAGCCAGATATTTTCGAAACACCCTCTATATTAGGATCATGTCTCATTATGGGTAAGAGACCAACAATGCCGTTTGCCACTGCACTATTACAAGTTGTAACACAAATTGTGACGTAGGGAAATTCACAAATAACACACATGGTTTTGATTTTATCCACAAAACTGTTACCATCAATGCTATAAATTCAAAATAATTTAGCTATTATTAAAGTTCAGAGTGGCTAAGTGATTTTTCCAGATATTTGGTAATTCACTTGGGCTATGATCGTTGCGTCATTGGTTACCATACGCTGCGATGTACATGCTTTCAGTCACAAGTAGAGAGTATACAGAGGCAGGGGTTAAAAGAAGCCTAATATTAGTCAAATCTGGTTTTCAGTCCAGGCAACATTTTCCACATGTCTAGGGTCCAGTGGCGATGTTCCCGCGCCCATGCTAATGTTTGCACCCTGTGATGTGCGGTCACCAGCGGTACCCTCGTGGGACGATGGCTTCTGTACCCCATAGCGAGGAGATGGTTCTGAATGGTGTGGCTGCTAACACGTTCTTGTGTACCAGCGTTAAATTGCCGAGTGCTTTCTTGCACTGTCGCCCGTCCATCCGTTGTTACAATGCGAGCTAGCCGACGATGACCCAGCTCATCCAAACGCTGTACTTCACGGCAGCTGGCTTTTGCAGGGATGGTTTTACCGGATTCGATGTACTCACGGTGCACCCGTGACACAGTGGTTCGTGAACATCCCAGTGCCTGCACGACTTCCGATATGGAGTGACCCACTCGTCGGGCCCCGACAATTTGCCCACGATCAAATGCGCTTAGATCCTTCGTCTTACCCATACTGCGTCCGACTCTTACTGATTCCTGTCGCATCACCCTTTATATTGCCGGATCGCTGCGTATGTCATGTCGTTTCCGTTTACATGGCCGCCCGCAGCGCCAGATTTGCATAACGCGAGCTGTCTCTAATTCAATTGCTCTTCAGTGCATATAATTTCCTGCTTATAGGACATTGTTTGACACAGGAGTGTGACTAGAAAGGCAGCGGCAACGTTTCTTAGGACATATTTAAGAGAAATGGACGTCGCTGCTGGAAACTCGGCCTCGCTCGGCGGTACGTGCGGTATCGAAAGAGGCAAATTGCACTTGCATCAATCTGACGCAAATTCACCATCAGTCTTCTTGCATCAGAGCCTCCATACCCACCACGTTGCTCTCTGGTGTTAGCCTGTTCCAACGTTTCTCATCCGTCAAAGCATTTCGCCAGTGTGAAGATTTCGAAACTATGCGAACGCTCCTAAGGTCTTGTATTTGGCGATGGATCTTTGCTGGTGAGGTTTTCGGTTCCCAGAGAAACCTTATCACCGAGCGTGAGACATTTTCCCCATGCGGGTCGTCATTTTCACTTCAATCTGTTCACCAGCACTCTGCCTATTTATTAGAACTTCTGTACCAAACAACGCCCTCTAGTCAAGATAGTGTCGTGACATCATTCAACCTAATCACCGCGCGTACCTCCAAATGAGACCACACTGAGAAAAACGTTTTGTTAATTCAACAAAAAATTTTGTCGATATGCAGTCAACAAAAATTTTTGTTGAATTTGCAAAACTATTTTGTTGAAAATTATTGTTGATTTAACAAAATTTATTGTTATCACCACAAAACGTTTTGCTCATTTAACAAAATGAATTGCCGATTTTGGGAATTTGTTTGATCCAACAAAACATATTGTTTTCATGACAAAATGTTTTGTTGCTGTAACAGAACATATTGTGTCACGATAACAATATATTTTGTTGCAGCAACAAAACATTTTGTCATAATAACAATATGTTTCGTTGGATCAAACAAATTCCCAAAAATCGACCTAATCATTTTGTTAAATGAACAAAACGTTTTGTCGTGATAACAATACATTTTGTTAAATCTACGATAATTTTCAACAAAATAATTTTGCAAATTCAACAAAATAATTTTGTTGAAAACAAAATTATTTGTCGATATACAGTCAACAATTTTGTCGATATAGAGTCAACAAAATAATTTTGTTGACTGTATTTCGTCAAAAAATTGGTTGAGTTAACAAAACGTTTTTCTCAGTGCATGTTTCCAGGAGGGCGGTCGTTTTCAGTTTAATTTCTTCTCCAGAACGTTGACCTTTTATTTTATTGTTTTTTTTATTGGAGTTCAACGACCACCGTGAGCAACTCAATGGGCTATAAGCAGTCTCCCGTCCCTAATTTAGGGAGAAAGTCAGTGCCGTAAGGCAAACACAGCATCCATGCCTCACCTGGATTCGAACCCGGGCCCCTTTTGGACAATTAATCAGAAGCTATCGCTTAGAACACTGAGCCACCGGGGCGGCCCCGTTTATTCAACTCCTGTGCTTTTTAGTCAGGATAGTGTAACGATGTTAACGATTTAAATATCCATATACCACCACCGAAGGTCATCAAAAGTTATTTGTTGTTCAGCCTACGCATTTTCAATTGCTTTCCTGAAGCAGTGCTTGAAAAATTATGCTATGCTATGATGGCAGAGCGATCCTCACATAAAGTGGACTGTTGAACTCAACGATGAACAAAGGGATGACAACGAGCTCACTGATTATGGTTGCTGTTCCAATCAATATTAAGCTGCTCCGGTGACGCAGTGGCCTAAGAGCTGGCTTCTGACCATTCGTCAAGATGCGTTTGAGTTGGAATATCAGTGAGACATAGATATTGCGTTTCTCTTTTGGCACTGGCTCTTTCCCTTAATTAGGAATTGGCGACAGCTTATAATCCATTGAATTGCCCACAGTGGTCTTTAAACCGCAAAATAAAAAATGAATATCAATCTACACTGAAGAGCAATTGAATTAGAGACAGCTGGCGTTATGCAAATCTGGCGCTGTGGGCGGCCATGTAAACGGAAACGACATGACGTATGCAGCGATCCGGCAATATAAGGAGTGATGCGACGGGAATCAGTAAGGGTCGGACGCAGTATGGGTAAGACGAAGGATATAAGCGCATTTGATCGTGGGCAAATTGTCCGGGCCCGGCCGAATGGGTCACTCCATCTCAGAAGTCGTGCAGGCACTGTGATTTTCACGAGCCACTGTGTCAAGGGTGCACCATCAGGAAATTGAATCCCGTAGAACCCTTCCTGTAAGGGCCAACTGCCGTGTACAACAGCGTGTGGATGAACGGGGTCATTGTCGGCTAGCTCGCATTGTAACAGCGGATAGACAGGCCACAGTGCAAGAAATCACTCGGCAATTTAACGCTGGTGCACAAAAACGTGTAAGCAGCCACACCACCCAGAACCATCTCCTTGCTATGAAGTACAGAAACCATCGTCCCACGAGGGTACCGCTGGTGACCGCACATCACAGGGTGCAAACATTAGCATGGGCGCGGGAACATCACCACTGGACCCTAGACATGTGGAAAAATGTTGCCTGAACTGATGAGTCGAGATTCACGTTGGTACATGCGGATAGCAGGATACGAGTACGGCGCAAATCACGTGAAGCGATGGATTCTTCTTGCCAGCAGGGTAATCTTCAAACTGGTGGGGGTGGCATTCTCGTCTGGGGACTTTTCATGTGGACTGAAATGGAACTCCTGGTACGTGTGACATCGTCCCTCACAGGTCAACGTTACCTGGATACCCTGGAAGATCATTTGCTCCCGTTTGTGCGTCTTCAACATTCCACTGAGGACCTCATTCTGCAACAAGATAATGCACCATGCCATCGCTCCCGAATTGTATCCGAATGGTTGGATGAACACTCCACCGACGTGACCTCGCTTCCTTGGCCAGCTAGGTCACCTGACCTCAATCCCATCGAGCACATCTGGGATGCCATCGAGAGAGATGTTCAAAGCTCTGACCCTCTTCCATTAAATCTTCGTGAACTGTGGGAGCTTGTTCAGGGGTCGTGGATCCGTATATCTTCCCAACGCTTCCGGTGTCTTGTCGAGTCCATGCCGAGACGAATCGCCGCCGTCATCAGGACGAAAGGTGGTGCTACACGTTACTAGACAGGCATCTCTAATTCGATTGCTCTTCAGTGTATAGGAAACTGTAGTGAATACATTTACCTCGCATTTCAGAGTTAAGAAATAGAGGCACGCATCCAGATCTTTCCAATCATTACATCAAGTACAGAAAAATCTTATCAAATTAAAAATTAAGGAGTAAACATTACTCATTCATAATTCGGTTCTCACCGACTGCATTATTAGGAATTTCTTTGAACAGAATGATGACCACTTAGCTGTGAGATCTCTTTAACTCATTCGCCTGTGAATTGAAAAAACAATTAAAGTCGGATTCTAGTTATTCAAAAATAATACCGACATTTCCGTACGAAACATTTACTAAGAATAACTCATCTGGAAAGGAACTAAATTTACAACATGTTTGATGGCGAACAACACTTTCAGCACACAAATTGCAGCGGGAAATACTTACGGCAGGTAATAAACCAGTTGCATGGTGATAATTTCTCAGTATCGATCTCATTCAGTCATGTATGATGCCGGGAGTGCAGAGTGTTGGAAGGTCATGTGGTCATTTCCGTCCTTTTCAGGTTTATATCTTCATGCGGATGGAGCCTGCTGAAATGTTGGAAATCAGATGTCTTGTGATGTTGCTTATGTTTCTAGTGCACGTGAGATCCTTTACCGCTTATACACTAATCCTTAACTTTGTAGTTACAGTGACCTACTTTTACAAGACACGTTTTGTGCTGCTGGTTTTGAATCTCATAATTATTAAAGTCTTAAAAACGACGAATTTTTTTCTTTTAGAAAATACCTCTGCTTTTCATAAAAGTATTTCTCTGTTAATTGCGGGATTAATAAGACTCGCTTTCTTAAAAAAATGTAAAAGGGCTTATGGTTTAATAGCAGCATATTTTCCTCCCCGTTTTCTTTCTTCTCTTTAAATTTCCAGTTGATGTGGCCTCAGCAGGGATGTAATTTTTTTCTTCCAAACTTTTACTTAAAAAGGGTTTGCGGAGCACATCTCTTGGACTGCAGTTCAGAAGTATAGTTTACAATCAATTGCTTCTCTGAAAAAATTAAGGCTTATACGTGGAACGTCAATTTGTAACGATATGTGCTCCATATTGACCAGACAAAAACTTTTACTGTACCGTAGTAGCGGCTGCTCTGGCTTTTTCAAAGTTTTTGCCAACTCATTCGGCAAATCCAATTTTTTTCGCCAAATGTAATCTGAAGTAGCCAATGTTTTTTTCTTCATTATCCATTGGAAATATAACAAGTCAGTAAAAACATGCAATTCATTGATTATGAGACGCTTTCCAACATACCAGAAATCATTACTAAAGTTATGAGGATAATGGCTGTTGAATAAATATCGCTCCTGTGTCCTGACCTTTGACCCCATTTCGATAATATTCAAAAGAACTGGTTCAGTATTCCTCCGGAACAGCATGCTAAAGTTTTGTCGCATTAGAAGCATTTTTAGTCAAGTTATGAGGATAATGGCTGTGGAATAAACATTGCTCCTATGCTCTGACCTTTGATCCCATTTCGATGATATTCACCAGAACCAATTAAGAATACTTTCGGAACAACATGATAAAGTTTTGTCTCAATCGAAGCATTTTTACGTAAGTTATAACGCATGAGGGCGATGGAATAGATCCCGCTCCTATGTCCTGACCTTTTTCCCCATTTCTGCCAGTTTCAACAGAGTTTGTTCCCAGGTGGTCCCCTACCACATACTAAAATTTCATTGAAATCGAATATTTTTTACGCAAGTTATGACGCATAGAGGCAATGGATTGGATCCCGCTCCAATGTCCTGACCGTTGACCCCATTTCGCCCATTTTCAAATGGGTTTGTCCCCAGGTACTCTTCTACCCCATACTAAAATTTCATCGAAATCAAACCATTTTTACACACGTTATGATGCATAAGGGCAATAGAATGGATCCCTTCCCTATGTCCTGACCTTTGACTCAATTTCACCCATGTTCAATAGGGTTCGACCCCAGTTAGTCCCGTATCACATAGTAAAATTTCATCGAAATCGAACCATTTTTACGCGAGTTATCGTGCGGACGGACAGAGAGACAGGTACAGCTGGAGTATATACGCTTCTTGAACCTACGGTTGGAAAGCGTAAAAAATGATAAAAACGATAAAAACATAATTTTATAATAGTACAAAACAATAGGTTATATATCCTTTACAATTAAGCACCAAAATATAATTAAAAAGATAATCGCCAATATCTTCGTCAAAACTTTTTATCCATCGTCAGAACGATCTTTTTCGCACATTGAGAAAAGTGCGGTCGACAGTGCGACCTCTGATGTAGGTGAATTTTGGTTCTCTCCCAAGGGTACATATACTCAATAAGGAGGTAATCTTTTTGAGGATGATGCTGAGACAGTGAGTGCTGATGGCTGCTCCGGCATCCGAATGTGGTTTTCATGAGTTTTACTCCCCCTGGGGTCTCGGCGGCTGCGTGGTTTCGTGGTGTGCAGTGGTGGTTTCTCTGTGGCGTTTTGTTCGCCTTTCCCTTTCCCCCTTCCCACCCCAGGCTAGTGTAGCGGTATGCTTCAGAGATCAGTTCTTCTCTCCTTTCACTTATTTTCCGTTCATCTTTTCTGTTGAGTTCCTTTACTCAAATCTCCTAACTTCTAATTTCTAAGGGCTGTTTTAGACGTGGGGTGAGACACTCCTTTCCTAAAACTTCTTCACACGAAAGAACAAACGAACGATCCTTATGCTGTTAGTCTCACGTCCTTAAATCTATCATTCCGTTTCCAGGAAATTATAGGACTTTAAATTATCAGGAGTTAAATAGTGGAAGAACGCTTCATTTCTTTTTTTTTTAGAAAAAGGGAAGAACAGTTTGGTATGAAAGTTTGACTCCATACTGCTAAGACCAATTCTCTTCATCCGTTCTACTCAGTCCTTTTCTTTTCCCTTCTCCGTTTGATCTGACAGGCAGGTAGTGTCAATTAAAAAGGTAAGAAAGTTGGGAAAGAAAGTGATCCAAGGTTATAGGCAGAAGCAGGTGTCCTTCAGCAGTTAAAACTTCTAAATATAACATATTTATCTTTTAAATGAAAGTAAATTAAAATTAAAACTTTTGCGAAAAACTGATTAAATACGATGAGAACATTTCTTTGCTTAAAAAATTCAAAATGTCAATAAATGCGCCATATAGAAATGGGAAAGCTCGGCAGCCAGAGACCTGTATGTAAAGCCAAATAATCTTCAAAAGGGGCTCCTATAAGTTGCAATTTCGATATGCGATAATTAAATTTGCTTTGGAATTTACAGTTATGAGTCTTATAAGCTGTTAAGTTTAGTAATCAGCGAACCTTAAAAGCGGCACTCACCGTATTTTACTTATAGTGCATCTAATTAAAACTATACAGGTTTCCGAAAAGTTCTTGACACATTTTAAAAATTTATTAAAAAAATATTCGGGATAGGAAGCAATTTTTTTCAGATCTTGTAAACTTACTTGAAAAAGTGTTTTTTCGTATAGTTAATAAACTTCAATATGTGCACTTTTCTTTGCACAGAGTACATCAAGCCAGTATTCAATCTCTGCCCATGTACGTGCCAAAGCGAATTCTGGTAATAGATGCAATTGCAGCAGCAATCGAGTTTTCAATTCGTCAAAACTTTGCACTTTCCATGAACAAACTTTGTCTTTCACATATCCCCACAGTCTAGAGGCGTGAGATCTGAAGAGTGGGGAGGCCATGGGATGGGTCTATATCGTCCAATCCACCTGGTTGGAAATTCCTTATTTAAAAATTTTGCACAACCTTACCGAAAAGTGGCGGTGCACCATCTTGTTAGCAAATGATTTTACAATGTAAATGGCAAACTTGAGGGACATCGAAAATTTGAATCGTGTCCAAATAAATGTCTTTTGTGACTGTGGATTCTGCAAAAAAGAAAGATCTGATCACATGATCAGACATAAAGTCACACCATACATTCACTTTTGGACTATCCCGGACATATTCGATGAAGTGATGTGGATTCTCAGACCTTCAAATCCTGATATTGTGGCGGTGACTTTACCTGAAATATAAAAAGTTGATTCATCTGTAAAAACAATGCTTCGTAGCAAGTAACTATTTGCCGCTAGACCAGGCGTAGCCAACCCGCGGCACGCGTGCCACAAGTGGCTCGCGGATGTTTTCTAAGCGCGACGCGAGCGCAAAGTCACTTTTTGTAATTTTAATAATTTATTAAACGATTTAGCATTTGTGACGGCTATCACGGGCCACCTTAGCAACTTAAATCTGCGTTTAAAACAAAACTTGTTCTTCTCGGAATGAATCTTTCTGAGCATGATTTCATACATTTTCCTCGAATGAAACAACTGTCACAAAATGAGGGGATTCCAAACGTTTCTAAATATTAGCAACATATTTCTGATTTGAAAAACGTCTTTGAAGCCAGGTTTTAAGACTTTCGAAACAAAAAACAAAATTTTCTCCTTTTCACTAACCCCTTCTTCCTTTCTATCCAGGACATCATTCACTATTCTACTCATGTGCAGACTGAAAGTTTAGCTTCAGAATAACACTGCAATCCACAGCAAGTTCAAGGGGATGCTTGGAAATCCAGCCAGCATTCCAGAAATTTGCCACTTCCTGGAAATATCTCCCCTCTCCTCTCAGTTTCCTGCACTGGCCCTGCGATGTTTTTGCAGGTTCGGGTCGAAAATATGTGAATATACTTTTCCTATCATGAACTTGGTGAAAGCACTCACTTATTAGCACGGCAAAGACAATTCCCTGTCTTTTGCCGTTTATCGAAAACCTACTTCCACACCCACTCTAATTCCGTACAATTCTGCTCACATTTTTCAGCATAAAATTTCTGCTCTGCACTTCCTATTTAGAAGAGCATATTCACATTCTTCTAGCCATTTCGCCAGAGCTCAAGAACTACAATGGATATCATCCCTCGCTAAAAACCATGGTTACCCGGACAACGTTGTTAGGGGAGTGCACAATAAAGTACGGTTTTCTATGTCAACTGCTTTAATTAGTGAGCAAGTGCCTAAAAAGTATGTTGGATCTGTTGATTTTAATCCACATATTGTAAACCTCCTTACCAACATATGTTCTCGTCATAAAATACAATTTGGAATACGATCATGCAATCTATATACCATTATCCGCAATGATCGTGACAAAATTGACAAAGGGAAAAAATGGGGTGTGTATGTTATTCCTATGCTTGACACTATCTCTGGTGAACTAAACAATCATTATGTGGGTTCTACCAAAAGAAATTTGGATTTGAGATTAAATGAACACAGATATGATCTAAAAATGAATCACCAAAGCACCTCTTTTGCAAGAACCATAAGTGCTGGAAATTCCATCCCAGACTGGGACAACGCTAAAATCATAAACACACCTAACTCTGTTCATTCCTTGTTATTTGCAGAAAGCCTCTATATTTCGGCTTATAATACAAGTTGCTGTAATGACTATTATCCTTATGTTTTACCTGAACCTTGGAGCAATCTTGTTGGGAAGGACAGCACAATAGCAATTGCTTCTGTTAAGTGATCATTGGCTAACTATGCCTTTTTTTTTATTGTCTTGTTATCTGGTATATCATGTGACATTGACATTACCTTTCCCATGATGCATCTACTCCACGTACTTAAGACCAGCATGTAGCCACATGGTGAAATTACATCTGATGAAGGTGTCAATGTGACACCGAAAGTGCTCATGTGTTTTTAAACTGTACATAGATTTCATTTTTTAGCTGAATAAATATCATCGTGCAACAAGACGGATTTCTTTTAATACTAGCATCTCAAAAATCTGCTGATTCTTGCTACTTCATCTTTGTATCCCATTGAAGAACTAGTGAAGAAGAAAAACATCCGAAAGCCTCACTAAGAACCTAAGAACTAAACCGGGTTTGTTTCATGTGAATGGAAATTTACTCATACGATGTAGGAATATGTTTCTTTTTTTGCAAGAAACAAAAACGTATTCCAACTTTGATCTTTCTTTGATTATATTAGTATTCTGTTACAATAACATTGGTTTAATAAAAATTTTCTCTTCAGTACTATTTTATTTAAAGTACGCTGAGGTACATAATTTTTGTATCGTTTCTGGCAACCGTGGAGGTGGGGGTTAAGTTAAGGTGAAGGGGCCCATTCATGATTATCTGCATCAAAAGCGGCACGTAGCGAGCCGTGTGATGGCCACTCGTGCTCTAGACGATCTAGAATGTCCACAGCAAAGTTCAAATGGCGTGGCTTGTCCTCAGATTATAAAACTTGAAATATCTGCACTTTGTAGGCATATAAGCGGAGTTTTTGGTGTAAGACTCGATGCACTGTTGCACGAAGAATTGCCAATTTCTTTGCGAGAGTTCGTATCAATTTATTGGGTTGTCAGAAAAGTCATGACGTATTTTGGCACCCGATGACGGTTGGGCGGTTTTGGAAGTACTAGAGGCATGCGCAGCTCTGTTATCGCTATGGCATTCGAGAGGTGCCAGTTCTAGCTTCAGTCTAAAAGGAATAGTGAGTGATTTGGTTGATTTGTGGAGATTTGACATCAAGTTGAAGATGGAATACCAAACTGTGCATTTTCGCCATGTTTTACTGTTTTACTTCCGTAAAGGGAAGAACGCGCGTCAAGCTTGTGAAAAGTTGCGTAAAGTGTACGGGGATAATGCTCTACAAGAACGTTAAGCCCAACGGTGGTTCGCAAAATTCCGTGCTGGTGATTTTGACCTCAACGATGCTCCTCGGTCCGGGAGGCCCACCGAGGTTGATGACGACCAAATCAAGGCATTGATCGAGTCAATTCCTCGTTACACGACACGAGAGATTGCAGACACATTGCACATCCATCATCCAAAGCCTCTTTCGTTCGATGCCGCAGCGTGTAGCGGCCGTTATTGCCAGCCATGGGGGCCACACGAATTCTTGATGTCTGCGTGTTCCGCAAGTCGCACGGGCCTGTAAGCTCAATCGTTTCATCTTTGTATCTGTTGTTATGTGTCTAGTAAATCTGGCTTTGCTATCTCGTGTCCTTCTTGGTGCTGCATTTTGGGTGGCCAGCAGTGTAAAATCATGAAGAGGCCTTTATTCATAAGACGTATATGAAAATCAATAAAGAAATACAAAGTAAAGTATACGACAAAGAATTTCTCCTAAAAGAAGGAACAAGAGAAACTGAAAGAAAACTAATTTACTGAAAGAAAACTAATTTACTGAAAGAAGAAGAGAAAAAGACTAGCGCTGACTACTTGTTGCAAGAAGGAAGGCTAGAATGGCATTTTGAATTACATTTAAATGTCTTTTTTCACACAAGACCATTTCAAATATTGGCACTTAGTCTTGCACTTACACCTCACGAATCCTTGAGCACTTCCTGTCGACTGAGCGATAGCAGCTAATCTAAGAGGAATTTCGGGGTCGGGAACGTCTTCAACTCTGATTTGGACATAAATTGAATTGTAACCTGGCATAGAGTTGGTTCAAAATTCCTCGAGTATTTCCAATTCGGTAAAAACCGTCTTCTGTCACACTCATAATATTAAATGTACAAATAAGTTTTAAAGAGCTTTTGTGTGACGTATACCACTAATTTACATATCTGACATTCCCCCGCGTTGTTGTCATGTGACCGTAACTGGCCCAGAGTATAAAATGTGACACAGAAAGCTTGCTCAACAGTCAAACGCACTTGCACATCGGTAGGTGAATGATGTCAAGCGATAATGCATTTATTCGACACTGCATTCGTTACGAATTTTATCAAGGAAAAAGTGCTGCAGAAGCATGTGCATCGATCTGTTCTGTTCTGGGGGAGAATATTGTATCGAAAAGCACGTGTGAGTTTTGGCTTAGACAGTTTAAAGCACGTGATTTCGATGTTAGCGATAGAGAACGTAGCGGAGCCCCGCAGAAGGCTGCACATGGGGAAATGCAAGCATTGCTGGATAAAGATTAATCTGAAACGCAAAAAGGACTAGCTGAACAACTGGGGGTAACTCAACAAACCATTTCCAATCGTTTACGCGCATTGGGAAAGACTCAGAAGGAAGGAAAATGGGTGCCTCATGACCTGAGTCAGAGGAATAAGGATGAGAGTGCCGTGAAGTGCTTGAATCTGTTGAATAAACAGCACAGAACGTCTTTCCTGTGGAAAATCGTTACGGGTGATGAAAAGTGGATATGATAAGACAATCCCAAACGCAAAAAACACTGAGTAGACCCCGGTGAAGCAACGACTTCGACACCGAAACGCAATATTCACCCCAAGAAAGTTCTGTTATGCATTTGGTGGGATATGAAGGATGTATTCTATTATGAACTATTGGAACAGGGTCAAATTGTTACTTCTGATCGCTACAAACATCAATTGTTGCTATTGAACCAGAAAATCTGTCGGAAACGTCCACTCACAAGCAGAGGATTGCGTCCTGTGATATTACAGCATGACAACGCTTGTCGCGAAATCGGTCAAGGAAACGTTATTGACGCTTGGCTGGGAAGTTTTGGAGCTCCCGGCGTATAGTCCCGACATAGCCCCTTCAGACTATCATTTGTTCCGATCGATGCAACATGGTTTGTCTGCTGTACGGTTGCGGACATGTGACGCACTGCAAAAATGGGTTGACGACTTCATCGCGTCACACGACGAAGTATTCTTCATGGCTGGAATCCGTCAGCTACCCGACCGATGACGGAAGGTGATAGGTAATGACGGCGCATATTTTGATTCGTACAGGTACTGTTGTTTTCTCTCGAATTACATGTTGCGTTGCCTTAAAACGCTTTAAAACATATTTGTACACCTAATAATTGCCAACGGATTGTGAGTGACCACGTGAAAAAAAAAGTCAGTGGCGGGAGTAATTTGTACTTTGCCGGCGTTTTGGCATTGCACACAATGCCTAGGAAATGTGTGAAGAGTTAATTGTTTCATACTTTGACGCCCCATTTTCGGCATTCTACAGATTTCCTATGCATGTCGTAAAATGCCTAATTTCAGATATCTCTGGTAAAAAATTTAACAACTGCTGTCCACGACGAGCAGCAAAACTTCAGATTTTCTTCTTTCATTACTTGAGCCGTAGTAAAACCCGACCCTTTCCGTTTGATACGTAATAAAGCTTGCAAGGCATCTCTATAAAGCGGTTGTTAAAACTTGAAATCCGAAGCTGGAGTTTTCGTTAGAGTTGAAAGAGGCTGCGCTTTGCTCCCATGCGAAGCAGTTTCTTTATACTTTAATATAATGATCAAATGACGTGAAATTCAAAAACATTGTGGCCTATTAGCGATAACACTCATAATAAAGGTCAATTTCGACTATCGGAGCTGAGAGCACACTTTCTACTTAACTGCAGCTCCGTTGCACAAAATCAAGTCCATCTTCTCCGTGTGTGTGTGTGTTACCGAAGAAATTTGAAGCCTTGGTCTCGAAGGATCTGAAATACACTGCCTTATTATTTTAATGAAGCAGTATGATATCTACTGAAGGAAATGCTCACAAGAGTTGTGGTTACTGAAATAACATTTGCTTGCTCGAAATTTGCTCCTATGAAATATATGACAAAGTCTAATCTACATAGACTCATTGGTTTACCTTATCATCACTTATTTACTTTAGTTTTGTTATTTCGAGGTTTAAGGACCATTAATAAAGAGTCTCCGGTTCCTAATTTGGCATCATGAACCGTCCTTTAATTCTCGGTCTATCTTAATAACGGATTTTCATCTCGTAATTCTTGGTCGGTTATACGTAATAAAGGCATCATTACCGCTTTCAGTAAAGCGAAATACATAAATTGAGTCACATGATCCACTTTCATAGACGCTTCATTGTAGTCACCGGACCTACTTTCTCCCGATGGTTCGAGAAAAGTCCTCTGCTGCCAGTCACACGAAGAATGTACATTTACGCGCATCGGTCAGAAATGTTTTTTCAATTCAACTTCGAATGTATAGAAAGAATTAATGTCTTGTAAAGACGTTCATTTTGAGATCCTTATTTGCGTTCTTCAGGTCGTCACTAAAGATTAGTTAAATTAAAGCATGGAAAGAAACAAATAGTGATGAAGAAACAGTCAAATCTCCATTATCTAGGTGTGCAGCATACATTCATTTGATCATTTCCATATTGGCAGAGATTACTCCCTTTTAAAATTTGTATTATCTATCGAGTTCACTGTTTATGTACTGACAGAGACCTCATCATTATCTAGCAGTGTATTTTCTATCCAGTTACCTGTTTGTGTATGGACAGAGATGGCCATACTACTTAGGTATATATTACCCATTCAGATGGTGTACAGACCGTCGTGACTTTCCATTATCTAGATGTGCATTTTTAAATCCAATTCTTTTTTTTAACCCCAAAAGACTGCTTATCTTCTTGGGGTGCGTTATCCCTCAAGTTGGCCATTTGTGTACAGACAGAGATTGCCCCACTACTTCGGTGTGTGCTGTCTATCTAGCTGACAGCTTACAGAGACTATCCTATTATCCAGGTGTGAATTTCCTATCCAGTTGAATGTTTGTGCACTTGAAGAGATTGCCTCATTGGCTTTGTGTACATTATCCATCCAGTTGGCTATTTGTGTAATGGCAGAGACTGTCGCATTACTTTGGTGAGCATTATCCATCTGGCTGCATGTTTGTGTGAAAACTGAGATTGCCCTATTACCTATGTGTATTTTCTATCCAGTTAACTGTGTACTGACGGATATTGCCCCATTGCTTAGGAACATATTGTCTCTCTAGTTGATTATTTGTTACTGACAGAGATTGTCCCATTATTTTGGTGTGCATTATTCATTCAATTGATTATTTGTGTACAGACAAAAATTTCCTCCTTATATAGGTGTGTACGGTACTGTCTACCCAGTTGACATTTTTGTGTACTGATATACACTGCTCGCCACCAAAAATGCAACACCAAAAAGGACACGAAACAGCAAAGCCAGATTTACTGGACATATAACAACAGATACAAAGATGAAACGATTGAGCTTACAGGCCGGTGCGACTTGCGGAACACGCAGACATCAATAGTTCGTGTGGCTCCCATGGCTGGCAATAACGGCCGTTACACGCCGCGGCATCGAACGAAAGCGGCTTTGGATGTGGGCTTGGGGTATGTCGGCCCAGGCTACTTCCACACGTTGCCACAGCTCATCAGGCGTAGCCGCGGGTGGTGCTTGCCGGGCCACTCGGTTGCCGATCAGCGACCAGACGTGTTCGATGGGCGACATATCGGGAGAACAGGCTGGCCACGGCAGCAGTGACACCTGGTGGACCGTGAAGAATTGTTGCAAGATGCACGCCACGCGCGGGCGCGCATTGTCCTGTTGAAACGTGGCCGCAGGCAGGTCATGAAGGTAAGGGAGGACTACAGGCTCCAAAACGTCGGAGATGTAGCGGTGGCTGTTGAGTGTACCGGCGATGCGTACCAGAGGGGTGCGGGTGTCATATCCAATTTCGCCCCAAACCATAACGCCAGGCGACGGACCGGTATGGCGATGCATAGTTCAGGCGTCATACAGTCTCTCGCCGCGGTGCCGCAACACGCGGATCCGTCCATCGTGGTGTTTCAGGCAGAAACGGGATTCATCGGAGAAGACAATGTCGTGCCATTCCGTAGTTCAGGTGCGGCGTTCAACAGTGGTGTAACGTCAATGGTAATCACTCACCGGTGGTGTAACGTCAATGGTAATCTGAGCAATGGGCGCCGTGCGACAAGTCCGCGCTACTGCAGACGACGTCAAACGGTACGTGCTGACACAGGTTGTTGCAGAACACACCCTAATTCCTGCGCTAACGTTCGTGATGTGGCGGTGCGAGCCGTCAATGCCCGCCGCACAACATGCCGGTGCTCTCGTTCGGTGGTGTGCCGCGGCTGCGGCAAACCCTGGCATCGGTCTGTCCGTCCCTCCTGCACACACCGAACCCATACTCGCCTCACTGTGGCTGGATATCGTCCCACACGGGCGCCGATGTCTCGGTACGATAAACCGCTGACGCGATAAGCCACTATTCATCCTCTGTCGAACTGCGAAACATGCCGGAATGACTGCCGTATTCTGCGACGAGGCAACAGAAAACTTCCCACGCACAGGTCCGGCAGCACAACACACTTCCACTACTTACCTACTTATACCCCGCCTGCGTACCCTTCTCATAGTGCTTCTCGGTGGCGTGCCGGGCGCACATGATTTGCATATGCCCTGCAATGCTAATCGTTTGCATGTTCTCTCGCGGGCGACGCATGCTGCGAATTTCGGGCCAACCGGATGCTTCCTTTTTGGTGTTGCATTTTTGGTGGCCAGCAGTGTATTATCCAGTATAACGAAGTAAATTTCTCCGTCATTTTTATCCGCGCCAGGATTCGAACCCGGGTCCCCTCATTCCGGAATAAGTTGCTCTACCAATTAAGCTACGCGGACGTTTTATTCTGATTCCTATCTGCCTTTATGTCGTGTGCGTCCTTCTGGCAGGTACGTCACATCTCCTGGTACGTTACACCAGGTGTATATTGTCCATCAGTGCAGTGACAGAGATTCTTGAAAACCAGTTCTAAAGCACAAAGTTGTGAGTTCTTTCAGTATATGTCCCATTTCGAGCGGTAAGAAAGACATACAGATATTAAGTTGGGATACAGGTATTTCTGTAAGCCTGCCTTCTTTCTGTCTGTGAATGGGATAATTCAGTGAAACGTGAAACAAATGCTAACACTAACTGAAGAGCCAATTGAAATAAACAACATTTTTCTTATGTATTTGCACCTGGTCACAGTACGTAATAATTCGAATGGAGTCGTGCACGAATTCCCTAAGATGCATCCACAGTAGAGGAGATTGGATTAAAACAATCGAAGTAGCGTAGTGTAGTGATACAGTAGAACTAAGAATGATTTCTCGAGTGCCAGCAACCTAAACTCCAATAACAGCTGGAATGCACATTCAGTTTTTCACAGTTCATTCTATGCAATAGAGTAGTTTCTTTAATCTGGCCTTTAACTCTAAGAGGTCGATAGACCAAAACCAGATAGTGCCCAATATTTTCCGGGCTACCCAAATAGAAATGTTCACATAGCGACCGGGTTTTACGGAAGCTACGGCAAAATAATGCCTTTCCGCCTCTGATCTAAGCAGAGCAGACCATAAATCTGTCACAGATGTTAACAGCTCCCTTATATAGTAATTCTTTATTCTGTGTTCCAAGATCCAAGGTACGATAGGGAAGAACTAGTCTCCGCGGCACGGACATCATGCTATTGGGTAGAGACAAGTGACTAGCATTTCCCCCTCTTCTTAGATTCGTCATCATTGTTATGACACTTTTAGCAAGTAATGATTAGTGTCAATTGTACCCTTAATAACCACTTTAAATGACAAAACTAAGAGGCGCAACGCTCTCTGATGCGCAGGTTCACTGACTTCAGCCGCTTTCGGCCCACTTCTTAGACAGCGAATATACACTCGCAGACAATGAAATTTGCGCACCAAGAAGGATGCATCAGATTGAACTGAAATTTTATGGACGTAATGATGCAGATGAATGATACACATGATGGCAAAAACAGAGCTGCAGGACAATTACAGAGGGATCTGTGGCACGCAGTCCGGTCATCTTCAGTAGCGCGTCGCACCGCCTCGTGCGACTTTACATGTTGCATTACGATCCGAAATGGAGGCGAACAGACGCCTGATGTTTTCCTGCTGCAGACTAGCCCACACGTGTTGGACAGTGTGCTCTAAATCCCGGATAGTCTGGCAGGGCGGCAGCCAGCGTTTCAACTGGTCCACACATGCTCGATAGGGGACATGTCCGGAGAGCAGGCAGGTTATGAAAGTGTCTGGACATGAGGTAGGCAGTACTGGGCAAACCGAAACATGTGCGGGCGGGCATTATCCTGCTGGCATAGCGCACCTGGAATCCCGGTCAGGAATGGGAGCTCATGGAGCCCTAGGATCTCATCCAAATACCGCTGGCCTGCCAATGATCCACGTACCACTACTACAGCTGTTCGGCTATCGTAGGCAATAACTCCCCAGACCATAATGCGTGCACTGGCGGAGGTGTGGCTCACGATAGCGAGGTTGGGATTGTGCCATTGACCCGGAGACCTCCACACCCGGACACGATGATCATCTGTCCCCAAAACGAAGCGGCACTCATCGCTAAAACCCCACACATCGCCAGTCTGTGGCGTTCCACGTCGAATGGCCTGGCACCACTGCACACGGAGCCGGCGATGTTCCGGTGTTAATGGCAGCACACGTAAGGGGGCGCTGGGATCGCATATTTGCTTCTGCGAGGCGTCGAGAAATGGTTCGTGGGCACACAGGAGCCGCTCCGCCGTGTGGCAGGGCCGTCACGTGACCACTGCGCCCAACACAGTCGGACGGTATGGTCAAAACGATCCACGTGGCGGGCTATACGGCGCGCCGACCTTCCTGCGGTTTTCAACCCGATGATCCTGCCTCTCACAAAGTCCTTACATTGCGTAAATCGACGTCTCTGGCGGCTTTTTTTATCACTCTGTACTCTTGCTTGCGTGGGCTGGTGCTTTTCCCTTTCGTGGGGCATCGACTACAGGCCAGTTTATAAGGCTGCCGGTTCGTGCTTGCAGCGCCACCACAGGTATGCGGTCATGTGCACTCGCAAAAACGTACATCATTTGCATACCAGCACGCACTCTAGCTATTTGCAAAGTTTCGCGGTTGTAGCATGTTTTCTTATAGGTGAGTAAATTTCGTTGTCCGTGAGTGTATATCTGTTCGAGATGATTTTAGCCCATTTTGCAAACCCCGAGTTAACGCGTTTAAACTGGCTAAAGGGTTAATATCAAACTTCCTTAGTCTATAAATGCGTAAACCCTATTAAATGTATTCTTCTTTTGATCAGATCAAACTAATTCTTCAGATGGTTCTGTGAAATTTGCTATCATTTTCGGGTTTATATAGATATGAGTGATACATATGCTGAGTTGTGCAACCGATTCAGGTATCGTTAGTTATAAAAATGTAAGATACGATACAAAAAAGTGAGACATCAATTTTGCATTTTATTTTTTTTTAAATTCAATTAAAACCACATTGTAATACATATCCTTCAAACTTCATTACTTTTTTATTCAAGAAAATTAAACAAAACTACCGTTGTGGTGCAAAGCGAAGAATCTAGATATGTTATCTTGGTGAAAGGGTGAGAAAAATCACCCAGTTGTGGTATGATATGTCAAATATTTTCCACTGATGGATATTCTGTCCAACAGCTCTTTAATTCATTACAGCAATGAAGATAATTTAAATACACCATGTACGAAAGATAAAAAAACTAAATCTCAATTTTTTTACATTATATAAGCTGTGAGTAGCATGCGACATTCACAAATGCGTGTCACTGTATGCATTTACAGTCGAATATGCTTAAGTGGATAACATCAAGAACATTTTCTCGATGTAATTTATGTTTAAATTCGGTAAACACCATATATTTTAGATTACAAAGGCATCAATTTAGTTCAGTCAACCTCGTAGCTTTCTAGACGTACGTCTGACTCACATTTATTTTTAAGAAACCTATGGTAAGGATTAACTTCTTAGGATATTTTTAGGAAGCTTTGACTTTTAAGTACCGTAAATTCCGGCTCTTTTAGTAAACATTTGGCGGTTTGCCCGGCCTGAGTCTATTATGACGATGCGGCGTTTATCCTGATATCTGATTTCTACACAACAGGTCAGCTAATAGCAATTGAAAGTTTGTGCGTGGGATATCACCGTCATAGTATATAGTCCTTAATTTCTACTAGTATTTGAACCATACATTTATCCCTGCTAGCTTAGTGGGAGCGAGAGGGCAGGCTATTGGGAGCGAGAGTGTAGGTTATTGGAAATGAGAGTCTACATGATTGGGAACGAGAGGGCAAGTCATAGGGAGCAAGAGGCCAGGTACGGAAGGCTAGGTTATTGGGAACGAGAGGCCAGGTCATAGGGAGCAAGAGGCCAGGTTACGGAAGGCTAGGTTATTGGGAACGAGAGTCTACGTTACCAGGAGCGAGAGGCTAGCTTATTGGGAGCGAGAGGCAATGTTATTGGGAACGAGAGGCTAACTTATTGGGAGCGAGAGCCCAGGTTACGTAAGTCTAGATAATTGGGAACGAGAGTCTAGGTTATTAGAAATGAGAGGCTACATGATTGGGAACGAGAGGCCAGGTCATAGGGAGCAAGAGGCGAGGTTACGGAAGGCTAGGTTATTGAGAACGAGAGGCCAGGTTACGGAAGACTAGGTTATTGGGAACGAGAGGCTAACTTATTGGGAGCGAGAGGCCAGGTTACGGAAGGCTAGGTTATTGGAAACGAGTGTCTAGGTTATTAGAAATGAGAGGCTACATGATTGGGAACGAGAAGTCAGGTCATAGGGAGTCATGGCCAGGTTACCGAAGGCTAGGTTATTGGGAACGAGAGTCTACGTTACCAGGAGCGAGAACTAGCTTATTGTAAGCGAGAGGCAATGTTATTGGGAACGAGAGGCTAACTTATTGGGAGCGAGAGCCCAGGTTACGGAAGGCTAGGTTATTGGGAACGAGAGTCTAGGTTATTAGAAATGAGAGGCTACATGATTGGGAACGAGAGGCCAGGTCATAGGGAGCAAGAGGCCAGGTTACGGAAGGCTAGGTTATTGAGAACGAGAGGCCAGGTTACGGAAGACTAGGTTATTGGGAACGAGAGTCTACGTTACCAGGAGCGAGAGGCTAGGTTATTGGGAGCGAGAGGCAATGTTATTGGGAACGAGAGGTAACTTATTGGGAGCGAGAGCCCAGGTTACGGAAGGCTAGATTATTGGGAACGAGAGTCTAGGTTATTAGAAATGAGAGGCTACATGATTGGGAACGAGAGGCCAGGTCATAGGGAACAAGAGGCCAGGTTACGGAAGGCTAGGTTACGGAAGACTAGGTTATTGGGAATGAGAGTCTACGTTACTAGGAGCGAGAGGCTAGCTTATTGTAAGCGAGAGGCAATGTTATTGGGAACGAGAGGCTAACTTATTGGGAGCGAGAGCCCAGATTACGGAAGGCTAGGTTATTGGGAACGAGAGTCTAGGTTATTAGAAATGAGAGGCTACATGATTGGGAACGAGAGGCCAGGTCATAGGGAACAAGAGGCCAGGTTACGGAAGGCTAGGTTACGGAAGACTAGGTTATTGGGAATGAGAGTCTACGTTACTAGGAGCGAGAGGCTAGCTTATTGTAAGCGAGAGGCAATGTTATTGGGAACGAGAGGCTAACTTATTGGGAGCGAGAGCCCAGGTTACGGAAGGCTAGGTTATTGGGAACGAGAGTCTAGGTTATCAGAAATGAGAGGCTACATGATTGGGAACGAGAGGCCAGGTCATAGGGAGCAAGAGGCCAGGTTACGGAAGGCTAAGTTATTGGGAACGAGAGGCCAGGTTACATAAGACTAGGTTATTGGGAATGAGAGTCTACGTTACTAGGAGCGAGAGGCTAGCTTATTGGGAGCGAGAGGCAATGTTATTGGGAGCGAGAGGCCAGGTTACGGAAGGCTAGGTTATTGGGAACGAGAGGCCAGGTTATGGAAGACTAGATTATTGGGAATGAGAGTCTACGTTACTAGGAGCGAGAGGCTAGCTTATTGGGAGCGAGAGGCAATGCTATTGGGAACGAGAGGCTAACTTATTGGGAGCGAGAGGCCAGGTTACGGAAGGCTAGGTTATTGAGAACGAGAGTCTACGTTACTAGGAGCGAGAGGCTAGCTTATTGGGAGCGAGAGGCTAGGTTGTTGGGAACAAGAAGCTAGGTTATTGGGAGCGAGAGTCTAGGTTGTTGGGAGCAAGAGGAACATCCATCACCGTTATTTCTCTCTAGCGCCTTGTTTTTCCACTTTTCTTATGAAACCCCTTTGAGCGAAAGTTTTAGAGCACAGCGGAGTCTATCCAAAATATCGAAATTCATCGTTGTTAGGCACTAAAATGAATGATAAAGGGACAGTTTATCAGACATTGAATGCATTAAAACTTTTTCATTAATGCAAGCCGTAAAGTAATTTAATTGTTCACGAAACTTTTAATTTAAAATTACATACGTATTGCTATTTAACGATAGCAACTCGCAGAAATTTAAAATCTCTGTAGTCGGCTTCCGAGATCGTGAATATTTTAGCGGCATATGTCTTCCATTTTTATGTCAGTATTTGGGCTTTCGCCTTCTCTCTAGCCCGCTTTCCCCCTCGAGGACTGACAGGTTAAATCTGGCGCTTTCCCTCCTGTGTTTTGGCACTTTCACACTGTTCACTAACACATGACGTAGCAGATTCATTCTTTCATTCCCTCCCTAGCTGGGTGGTTAACGCCAAGGATAGCGACTACCATTCCTGGTGAGGTTGGAGGACATTTCACACATGTCATAATCTGTAGCACTTCTAAGAATTTTGTGCTGTTGCAGAAAACAGGGTTTACACGTCATTTTTCACGCTATGAGCATTTCTCTCAGGCTTCGCAACTAAAGTGCGTCATTTATTTGGAAGTAACCCTGGGCACACTATTCCCGCTCTAGCTGACTTTTAGAATCTTCTTAACAATCTTTCATCAGTACCGATAAGCATTGGCGTGTCTTTCACCTTCCAACAGTTTGCTTTTGCTCCCGTGTGTTTCGTGTGAACATTTATCTCATCAGAGACTGCTGGCGTTTACGTCACGTGAGAGATTTTCTCATCAAGCGACCACTGGCGTTTCTGTTTTGTACTTTTATAGATAACGCGATGATGCGAGTTCATTTTTTGCTTAATTTGATTTGTAACTATTAGGTGCTTTAACTAATTCCTTCTGTTGCCCAATAGAGTGCAGCAGTGGTGCGCTGTGACCCGGGACACACGTGATCTGCCTTGCGCAAGCACGTACCGTCTGTAGTCTGCGCGAAGCAGTGTGTGACATGCAATCGGAGGGCACAGAACACAAGTTTGTGTCGCATTCACGATGTCGAGTTTCGTACCAAAAAAGGAGCATTTGTGGGAAGCATTACTCTTTTGCTTTCAGCTCAAGAAATCTGCAGCGGAAAGTCATCGTTTGCTAATGCAGGCCTGTGGGGAACATACCCTATCGGAAACAACATGCAGAGAGTGGTTCCGACGCTTCAAAGCCAACGAATATGACGTGAAGGACAAAGAGCGCCCTGGGCAGCCAAAAAGTTCAAAGATAGCGCATTGGAGGCTTTATTGGACGAGGATTTATGTCAGATGCTCCACGAGTTGTCTGAAACACTACGGGTCGATGAGTCAGCGGTTAGCAAACGTTTAAAGGCAATGATCCAGAAGCTCGGAAACTGTATCCCACATGACAAGGTTATTCTTCTCCACGAGAACGCTAGACTTCATGTCGCCAAATCCGTGAAGGAACTCTTGGAGGCACTTCGCTGGGACTTCTTACCCCACCAGCCTTATTCCCCGGACATTGCTCCCTCGGACTTCCATTTGTTCCGGTCGCTACAACATGGCCTGTCAGAGCAACACTTCCTTTCTGTGGCGGATATCCAAAAATGGCTCGATGAATGGTTCGCCTCGAAAGAACCTACATTTTTCTACCGCGGAATCTATTCGTTACCCCAACGGTAGGAAAGGGTCGTAGCTGCCAATGGACACTACTTTGAATGCACTATCCTGTACCGTTCTGTGGCAACACACAGGTGTTTGTGTGGCAAAAAACAGCGGGAATTAATTCAAGCACCTAATACACTGCTGGACAATTGCTAAGGACGGATCATAAACGGCTATATAACGCATAAAGAAGTAAGTGTGGTTGGATGCCAAGTGAAATAAAATAATGTCAGAATGCCAGGACATTACAAGAAAGACAATTTATTGTGCTCTGAAATTCAGAAGGCTTTGGAACGTATTCAAGGGACAAACAGGCCATTTTGTGCAGAATACGTAAACGTGAAAAAAATGCTATTACCGTCCACAGGCTTTCCGGCGTAAGATGTCAATACGGGATATTGCCACCATGGAGGGCGATGCAAGATTCCATTCGTCGTTACATGCTTTGCACAACATTATCAAACAGCTGTTGGGGTAATTTATCCCATTCCTCTGTCAGTGCGCGGATGAGGGTGTCCTTGTTTATTGGAGGGCATTGGCGACCAGCAAGACTCCTTCCCAAAGCATCCCACACATTTTCAATGGGATTCAGATCTGGAGAACGTGCTGGCCATACGAGGCGTTGAATATCCTCTCTCTCAAGACACTCCTGCACAGCGACTGTTCGATGACATGTTGTGTTGTTGTCCATGAAAATGAATCTATCACCGACAGCACCACGGAACATGCGAACATGAGGTAGCAGAACATCATTAATGTATCGTTGGCCAGTCATAGTCCCAGTTGGAAGCACATAGAGGGACGTACGGCCATTGATTATGATGCCAGCCCATACCATGACACTACATGTCGGATATCGGTCCCTTTCCTGTATGTTTGCTGGACAATATGCAGTACCACTATCACGCCAGATCAGTTGTCGTCGACAATGAGACGATAGACTGTATCTACTCTCATCTGAGAAGAGGACAGCAGACCAGTCGTTATCAGTCCAATTGCGCTGTTAATGGCACCATTGCAAACGGGCGGTACGGTGACGTCTGGACAATGGGATGCACACAACAGGACGGCGGGCGTACAGTCCTCCTTCATGCAAACGTCTGGCGACAGTTTTTAGGGAGATCCGCTTGCCAGTCGCAGCCATAAACTGATTTGCTACCTCACTAGCTGTGCTGCGCCGGTGTCTTTTTGTTGATAGCACTATGTGCCGATCTTCTGCAGGTGTCGTACTGCGAACACGACCTCCCCCGTGACGTTTGCTACACTCTCCATTTGTTTGAAATGATTTCCAAAGCCTTAAAACAACACTGTGGCTGACGTCGAACTCCCTGGCAACATCTGTTATTTTTCGCCCTTCTTCAATCTTGCCAATAATACGGCCACGCGTAAAATCATCTAGGTGATGTCGGGAAGACATACTGAAAATTGCAAGTTCGTCAATTGATTCTTTCCCTTTCAACTTTGCGTTTGAACAACAACGGTCAATACGCGTCTAATCCTTTATATCTCTTATCAGCGCTATGACGTCACGAACAAGTTCGGCAATCCAAAATTTGAATACGCACAACACGTCTTACTGTATCCCACACTTATGCTAATTTCCAAATTTTCCTGCCTTCCATTTTATGGTTGCTATCGTTGCTATTGTCATTCGTCCTTAGCAATTGTCCAGCAGTGTATATATATTAACTAGATTTCTTGCAAAGAAAAAAAAATCAAAGTGTTATTATTGAGTAGACTACTTAAAACAGCGGAGAAAAGGTAGAGTGAGAAAAACTCTCATGCGCGACTACTGGAGGTTTTCAACGTGTAGCGACCAGCAACGAGTTAAAACTATTGTCAAAATAGCATTCATGATTTTCACGCCGGCAGAAAAGGTAACTGAAATTAAAAACAGAATTAACAAAATTAAAATGGGGAATGAGGAGTGGCAGGTTAAATTTGCCTCTCTCTCTCATCTCTTTACCCTCTCTCTCTCATCTCGTTACCCTCTCTCTCTCATCTCTTTACCCTCTCTCTCTCATCTCGTTACCCTCTCTCTCTCCCTTCTCCTCTCTCTACCTTCTCCTCTCTCTCCCTCTCACTTCCCCCTCCCTCCTCTCTCTGCTTTTACGGGTACTTTCTCTCACACTGTCCACTAACACACGACGTAGCTGACCCTCGGGTGATTCTCTCTTTCATCCCCTCCTATCTGGGAGGTTAGAGCCAGGGACAAGGACTGCCATTCATGATGAAGTTGGGGAACATTTGTTTGAGACATATCAGAATTTACTGCACTTTTGAGATTTTAATTGCAGAAAACAGGGTTAAAACCATTATCAAAAATAGCATTCGTGGTTTTTACACAGGCATACAAATTACTTGATGCTGAAAACAAAATTGACAAACTTAATACGGGAAGCGGCAGGTTAAATTTGATTCACTCTGTGTGTTTTTATGTGTACTTTCTCTTACACTGTCCGCTAACACATGACGTTGATGACCCTCTGGTGATTCTCCGTTTCATCTCCTCTGTAGCTGGCAGGTGTAAGCTAAGGACAGTGACTACCATTCATGATGAAGTTGGGGACATTACTCTCCTACATGCGGCAAACTATATTTTGACATTTCTTTTATACATATCACATCCTACAGCAATTCTAAAAATTTAGTATTGTTCCAAACAGAATCAAAGATAGCACTCGTTGTTTTTACACATCCAGTAAAACTACTCAAAATTAAAAATGGAATTCATTTTCCTTTTTCTTTTCCGCACGTTTCTTCTTCAACCACTTATTTGTACTTTTTTCATGAACATTCTTCCATAAGTGATGGCTATTTAATATATATATATATCTAACTTTATTTTCGTTCAGAAAGTTTTTGTTTGTTAAGCCAATGTTTTCAATTAAACATAACACCGGAAACTCATACCTTGGAAACTATTAACTAGCTGGAATTCATATTCATTAACCACCCTCTAAGAATGACCACAAGTAAAACAATAAGGTAAAGAACACTCAGGATTTTCAATGTCATCATCCATTTCACTTTTATATTAGCTAATTAAATTACGAAAAATAATTTAAAATGTTATGAAATTTTGGGAAAATAACTGCAAAAATATGCAGGTAGTTCACATAGTTATCCTAATGTGTTATTTGTCGAAGCTCTTTTATCGCGGCTAAGAGATCGCGAAATTTTAGGGTGCTCCACTTATACTGTGGCGGATTTCACAACGAATTTGTTTCCTGAATAGCGATTTGGTCAGGTGAGGTTATCACGCCGACGCTCGTTGTGTGATCACTTAGATTACAGATATCGATATTGCGTTCGATTCCTGCAACATGTTTGACCCAGTAAATCGAGTTATATTCAAGGAAACTCTGTTGCCGTTATATTATTCAACTCAATTTTCAGCTGTTGGTATAAACATATTCCACACTCACTATGGCAAAATCAGAATGAGAAGCATCAAGCTTGGTTGCCAAGCAATGGGGTTTAACCCCATAACTACTTCACGCTTCACCCGTTATTGCAAGAACGACTGCAGTAGCGATACATAATTCAAGATCTCCGTGCTTCTCTTCCAACCGCCATTTCCCCCTTTGCTTTCAATTTATCGACGCGTACAGCTTAGAATGAGCCACCTGTACCTAATTTAGAGTAGATTGTTTCACTGAAGCGAGAACAAGCAAACACATTCACCCTGTTTTAACCGCAATTCGAGCGCTGGCTCGGCATTAGGAAAGCTAGAAGTTGTAAGCCACTCGATCACAAGTTGGTATCTGCATGCCATTCGTTCGAGTGCTTATAGCAACTCAATGGGCTATAAAGCACTCGCCCGACCCTAACTTAAGGGCCATTGGTTCCAGAGAAGGGCGAGAACCATTTCTGTAAGACAAACATAATACCCATGCCTCACCGGAATCAGAATCTGGACCCATCTCGGACAAATGCTCATAAGCCAGCGCTTAGACAACTGCCCCTCAGAAACTCTCACATGCGATTTCCACTCCACTGAACTTATGAATGAAGTTGGAGAAGAACTCTAGGAAGACTCTTTTTCACCGTTTCATTTTAGTTAGCCTATTACACTCATGCTCTTCGAAATATATTTGTAGAGTCCGATTCAACAACGTAGCTTCATATACAGGGTGATTGAAAACTCCTTCAACAAAACAAGAGGGGTGATAGTACACATCAAGACGAACAATATTTGCAATGGAACCTAGGGCCGCATTCCACTCCTAGTGCCAAAAAAGGGTAAAGTTCCATATCCACGTTGAGCCTTCAACAGTGAAATCAAAGTGACATACTTAATTTATGAGTTGCTCAATTCCAATCGCATCAGAGAAAGACTCAAAGAAGCTGCTCAAACTGGCGTCCAAGGGTATCGTTGCACAGCCCACACCGGCGAATGAAGGACTGTCGCACCCTCCCGTAGACTCCCGGTGTGATGTTGATCTTGTCCACAGCAACAGCGGTTCGCGCGACGAGATCTTCTAGGGAGTCCACAGGTGTCTCGTTCTCCAATGTTTTCATGTGCCCTTAGAAGAAGAAGTACAATGGATTAAACTCCGGGGAGCGTGGAGGCCAAGTCGCAGGTCCACCGCCTCCAATCCACCGCCCGGGATAAGTCGCATTTAGGAAGTATCGGAGCTCGGTGGCAAAGTGTGCTGAAGCCCCATCATGCACTAACCACGTGTCCTTCCGTGTGGTGAGCGGAACATCCCGCAACAGACCAGGAAGCACTTGCACCAGAAACACCAGGAACACACAATACGCTGCGCTAGTCAGACGTATACGTCAATTCTCATGTGATGTTCGCACGGTAATATCGCTGAACGAGTTCGGCTGCGTTTTTAAATGTTTGCTCCTCGTCGTCTACGAACGTGTTTAGTGCAGCTGATTTGTATCTTGTGCTTTTCAAGCACTGGTAGGAACTCCGTGTGCCTGCTGAACGGTTTTCGAATGTGCTCGTTTCTGGCACTAGGAGTTGTAACGTACAAGGAGATGTGACGTACCTGCCCGAAGGACGCACACGACATAAAAGCAGATAGGAATCAGAATAATCGTCCGCGTAGCTTAATTGGTAGAGCAACTTATTCCGGAATGAGTGGACCCGGGTTCGAATCCTGGCGTGGACAGAAATGACGGAGAAATTTACTTCGTTATAATGGCGCCCGAACTATCCGGATGACCCGACCGTTCAAAATCTCGCATTGGTGTGATGTTATTTCCACACCGCGAGATAGGAAAAATAAGAGAATCCTTTCTCCAGCACTTCGAAAAAAAATAAAACAAGGGGGAGATGATGTAACGTACAAGGAGATGTGACGTACCTGCCCGAAGGACGCACACGACATAAAGGCAGATAGGAATCAGAATAATCGTCCGCGTAGCTTAATTGGTAGAGCAACTTATTCCGGAATGAGTGGACCCGGGTTCGAACCCCGGCGCGGATAAAAATGACGGAGAAATTTACTTCGTTATAGAGTGGAATGCGGCCTTAGGTTCCAATGCAAATATTGTTCATCTTGATGTGTACTATCACTTTTCTTGTTTTGTTGAAGGAGTTTACAATCACCCTGTATATGCATTACTGCTTATGTGAAAACTGCAACACCATGAAGGACTGCTGCTATTAGCTTGAAACTTAAAGGATATGTACAAAATTTGGGACATCCAAGAGATTAAAATGTCAGTGAAAAGCGCATGTGGTTTCGGAGCAGCTCCTTCTGAACTGTCTGGTCTTGTGCATAAAGATCTGGCTCAAATGAGATGATGTAATCAGTGAAGAGCCGATACTGAGTCGAAACGGTGTTTCTTGTGTCTCACTACACCACGTCGCCGAAGAAATGCGCATTATAACTACCTGACGAGCTTTGAGCGAGGAAGGATTGTTGGGATAAGAGAAGCTGGATTTTCCTACCGCGAGATTTCCACTCGTAGTTGACGAAATGCTAGCACCGAGATGAGAACATGACTTCAGTGGACAGATGAGGCTCGGGCGCTGAGAAATTGGGGAAATCTACCGACAAAACGGAGGACTACACCGGATGACAGGCACCTCTACCGCATGAGAGTGATCGATCGCACAGGCGGCATCCACGGAGTAGAGCAGTGGACCACTGTAACAGGGTCAAGCTTTGCACTCCAGCACAGTTCGACGTCGTCTGCTTATCAGGGGATCAATCGCTAGCAGCCAATTGCTGCTCATTTATTTGTCAGTCAACCACATGGGTCTTAAAAACAGAATTGGCACGTTGATTGGCAACAGCTAATGCTTTCTAACGAGTCACGATTTAGTATGGTGCAAAATGATCGTCACATACGTTTTCGAAGATATCGTAGTGAACGGCACCTTACAGTGTCATACAGACCCAGCATCAAGTGTCATGGGTTGGGGCTACATTGGGTTCAATTCGCGATTTCGCCTGATTCGAATTGAGGGAACCCTTAACAGCCAGCGGTACATCAGGTGGTACCCTTTCTTCAGATCATATGTAGATGATTTTAGGAAGTGTCTGACCCCAGGTCTTAAACAACCCTTAGAAATAGGAAACTAGAATATTTGAGTGCCCGATAAAAAAGAAATAGGGAAGCGAGGCAGAAAGGAGAAGGAAGACGCTCTTGTTTATTACCGGAGTGGCCAATACCCGGGGTCCGACGCCTTAACGAGCCGATCCGACGCACGGCGGATATTTAGTGATTCGAGCGTTCGTACTTGCCCAGAATCGAACCTGAGGTTCCTCCGTGGCAGTCACGAACGTTGACCACAAGGACATCCACGCACACCCTTCCTTCCTTCAGAGTTCCACTGGAGCTATATTGCAGCAGAACAAGGGTCGAACACATGTGGCCCGAAATGTCCATGGCCTCTTCTATGCACAGCAGATACCGCTTCTTCCCTGGAATGCACGTTCGCCTGATATGTCTTCGATCGAATATGTCTGGGACATGGTCTTTGGCCTCGCAAGAAGCAGCCTTGCAGGCTGTTTCCCCAGGACCACATCAAAAAACCTCTATCATTCAATGCCATGCCATTTAGAGGCTGTTAATTTTGCTCAATGCGGCTTCAGACAATACTGAATTTTTAAGCGAAAAGACCTTGTATAGCTCTAAAATGTAATAATTTATCTCCTGTAACATGTGGAATGTGTGGTATAAATTTCATTTGAATAGCGCGATTCTTTCTCGGTGCTGAAGTTTCCACAAACAGAAACAAAAATAAAAATAAAACTACATATCGCACCTTCGCGAGAAAAGTGACTCAAGTCGACATACATTGTGTGTGGACTTGTGCCACTTTTCTCGCATGCATTGTCTGTGGACTTGTGTCACTTTTCTCGCATATATTGTGTGTGGACTTATGTCACTTTCTCGCGAAGGTGCCATATGGGTTTAACTAAATATATTTGCCGCCTTGTTAAAGCAACGAATTGGTTCGGGAGGCTGAATACGGCACGCAACGGTGGCGTAAGCATGTTTCAAAATCTAGGGGGTGTGGGATTGTCCGATCACATATACACAGTGATCCCCCCCCCCCCCCTGATTATATTTATACATATATATACAATAACATGGGATGTAAGGTCAAGTGATGCGTAACATCACAGCCTCTCCTTGACAAATGTCAACCCCGCCTTCTCGTGGTGCATCCTGTTCCCACTAAAGGGGCTCTGACGACCGCCCATAGCGGTATAACTATACCATCGGGATTAGAGGAAATTCTATCCCACACTCACCAACCCGCTTGGCCAGCGTGGTGAGTTATGGCCAAACCCCTCCAAAATGATTCCACAACTTAAATCTTGGCCCTCAGTCTCCGGCAGCTGGAATGTACCTGGCCAAGGCAGCGGCCAGTGCGACATGAAGGCAGAGGGTGCTAAGAATCCCCGGAGGACCGGACTAGGCTGCCATCTGATGCTGACCTTGGCTACTTACAATGGACGCTCCCTATCTTCTGATTCAAGGCTTCTTGAATTGGAAGAGGAATTACAAAGGATCAAGTGGGACATCGTGGGGCTAAGTGAGGTAAGGAGAAAAGGAGAAGATCTCATCGAACTGAAAAGTGGACATCTCTTCTACTATCGTGGGACAGTTACTGGAAGAACTAGTGGTATTGGATTTATAATAAACAAGAAACTGAAGGATAAAGTTGTAGAAGTTGAAAGTTCCTCTGACAGAGCTGCACGACTTGTTATCCAACTCTCGAAAAGATACCAGGCTCAGATTATTCAAACTTATGCACCCACCACAAGTCATCCTGAAGAAGAAATTGAAGAATTTTATGAGGAAATTTGTCATCTAAATAATAAAGGTAAGCAGCACTTGAAAATAATTATGGGAGATTTCAATGCAAAAATAGGGCAACGGCAACAGAATGAAACTTCAGTAGGTAAATTCGGTCACGGCAACAGAAACCAGCGTGGAAATACTCTCGTTGAGTTTGCAGAGGCAGAAGGGTTTTTCATCTTGAACTCCTTCTTCAAGAAAAAGCCACACAGAAATGGACATGGAGACATCCAAATGGGACGACAAATGAAATTGATTTTATTATGTGTAACAAAAAATTCGTCATAGAAGACTGCAGTGTGCTAAACAAGTTCAACACAGGTAGTGACCATAGATTGGTGAGATGTAAGATGCACCTCAACGCTAAACTTGAACGTGTGCAAGCTCATAAGACAAACAAAATCTATTGACATAACCAACCTCAAAAAACACCATAATACCTTCAAGTTAGAACTGAAGAACAGGTTCTCTGCTTTAGAAGGCCTAACATCGGAAGAAGTGGACATCTCTGAAGTTAACAGAAAAGTAACCAAAGCTCTTATGGAAACAGCAACAAAATTAGCTGGGTCTAAGAACAAGTTGCATGTGAACAAATTATCAGGAAAAACCAAAATGTTGATGCAAAAAAGAAGAGAGATGAGGACAACTAAAGAAGATGTGATTTCCAAAGTGGAATATATAGAGCTATGCAAGACAGTAAGAAAAAGTATCACTGAAGACGTAAGGAAATTCAACTGTGAACTAGTGAGGAAAGCAATTGAAAACAACCAAAGCCTAAAGATAGCAAAGGGACATCTCAGTAAGGGAAGAAAACAGATTATGGCACTGAGAAAAGAAGATGGTTCTGTAACAAGAAATAGAGGCGAAATTTTGACAAGAGTGAAAGATTTCTACTCCAAATTATATGAAAGGGATGATATATGCACTCCAGACATCATGAAAGGTACCAGTACCAGAGTTCTTCCTGTTCTCCCAGCAGAAGTTGCACATGCAATCAAGAACATGAAGCGAGGAAAAGCTCCAGGAGAAGATGGAATTACTGTAGACATCATACAAGAAGCAAGTGGAGAAATCGAAACAGTACTCGCCCAAATTTTCACTCGATGCCTTAATGAAGGAAAGATTCCTGAGGATTGGAACACCGCTACAATGATCCTGCTACATAAGAAAGGTGACATTGAGGATCTCGGAAACTACAGACCTATCAGCCTCCTAGCAGTAGTTTATAAAATCTTCACTAAAGTTCTTTCACACCGCTTGAAGGTAACACTGGACATGGCTCAACCGAGAGAACAAGCTGGATTCAGGAGTGGCTACAGCACAATAGATCATATCCACGTGCTGAGAGAACTAATTGAAAGAGCGAGGGAATATGAACTCCCATTGTGCATGGCTTTTATCGATTATGAAAAAGCCTTTGATTCGGTGAAACCATCAGCAGTTACAATGGCTCTGAAAACCTGCGGTATTGAAGATGCATACATTAATATTATTAATAACATCTATGAAAATGCAAGTGCAAAGATTAGGCTGTTTGAAAATACAACACACGTAAAAATTGGAAAGGAGTGAGACAAGGTGACACCATATCTCCGAAGCTCTTTAATGCCACATTGGAGGGTGTTTTTCAGTCGCTGAGCTGGGAAAACAAGGGGATAAAGATTAATGGAGATTATCTAACCCACCTTCGTTTTGCTGATGACGTAGTCATTTTTGCAACTACCCCATCAGAGCTGCAGAGTATGATCCAGGAACTTGCTGACAAGAGTAAAGAAGTGGGATTAAAAATGAACTTTCAGAAGACAAAAGTGATGTTCAATGCTTTTACAAGAAATGAAGATTTATCGATTGATGGAGAAAAGCTGGAGATAACAGACACGTACGTTTATCTTGGACAGCAGATATCAAGTGAGGTCACATTGATGAAGAAATTAATCGGCGTACAAAACTTGCCTGGAGAGCTTTTGGAAGAAATAGCATAATTTTCAAGAGCAATATGCCATTATGTCTTAAAAGAAAAGTGTTTGATCAATGCATCCTTCCAGTGCTTACGTATGGTGCAGAGACGTGGACCTTAACTAAAAGAGACATACAAAGGCTGCAGACAACTCAAAGGAGCATGGAGAGGTGCATGCTTGGTGTAACCAGAAGAGATAAGAAGAGGAACTCGTGGATCCGAAAAATGACTAGAGTGGAAGACATCATGATCAGAGTTAAATCCTGAAATTGCAATGGGCTGTACATACTGCCAGAAGGACAGACCATCGATGGACAGCCGAAATTTTAGATTGGATTCCAAGGGACAGGAAAAGACCCAGAAGAAGACCACATGGGAGATGGGTGGATGAAATTCGAAAAGTATGCAGGGGTGACATGGAGGAGACTGGCACAAGACAGACCGTTGTGGAGGAAACTTGGGGAGACCTTCGTCCAGGAGTGGATTGATAATGGTTGACAATGATGATGATGATGATACAATAACATATAAGTACTGTATAAAATTGTTTGGGACCACCCGCCCTACACACACACACACGCAGGAGCAAAGCAGTTGCTGAGGCGCGATCTGACGGGCACGACATAGGCGCCTCTGTTGGCGAATTGTGGAACTTAACGAACATAACTGTAAAAGTATGATAGATGGGACAGAAATGTAAATTACAAAGTTGTAGAACTGACTTTGCTTATTAGGAAAATCGATATCGTTGTTTTGTTTTATTAAGTACACATTATACACATATTTGCATTCTACGAAAAATCACAATCTTGTATTATTAAATTTAGTCGGTTCATACCATAAAAAAGTGTACATCATATCATTATATTAACGAAAAATTAGGCGGGGGGGGGGGGGGTCCTTTACATTGGGGATCCCCGACTCTGAAAATCTGGAGGGGTCCTGAATCCCCCCCCCTGACCCCCAGTGGTTACGCCTATGACACGCAATAAAATATGTAGTGAGTTTTTGAATGGTTTCCCGGACCTTTAGTCTACAGCCTCACAAAATGAAGACATTGTTTCTTGCAAAGGAATCTTCAGCGTTCTTTTGTGTAACAGGATACCGTAAACGTTCTTTTTTCTGCCGTGTTCTTATGTAACTCCTTTTAAAAGGAACAACAGGAATTCTAGATATCTATGGAATAAATTCTATCTGTTCTACCGCATTTCTTTCTACAAAAAAGGAAGTAAAATAAAAATAAATCCAGTTTAAGTGAGTACTCTGATTTCCCCAAATAAAATCTCCATGTTAATTTCCTGAAGAGCAAACTTTTAGAATGCTGAATTTCGTTCGGTTCTCCTCACTGCCTAAAGGCCTGAAATTTCAGAAAGAACTCATTTATATAAATTAGCTTATAGCCCGTCCTAGGACGGTTGTTTTTAAGCTTTCAATAAATATTAATATATAAGGGATGTTGACTGTCCTATGACCGAGAGAAATTTTTAATTGAAGCAGATTGAAAACAAATCAAATAGACGCCGGATTTCTGTAAGGAAACATAGTAAAAACTTACATTGTAAGAACTCATTCATATCAGAACTCAAAATTTTATGCTATGTATTTCCGTTTTTTAAAAAGACCTCGCGATAAATAACACTCTGTGTAAAATATTTGTGGTTTAACAATTGCAGATTAGAGTGTTTAGATTGATCGATATTTTGCAAAATGTGTAATATAATCAGCACTAAACTCGAAAAGTTGTTTTCGTGTAAACTGACCTTAATAATTTTTCTTTGATCTTTCGCGTTAAATGACTTTTTCCCCGGCATATTTGTCATTCCCTTCACGGCTTGTTTTAGACTGTCCATTTCGACACTTAGTTTGAAACTTCACAACAAAGCTTTTTCTTGGAAATAATGCGACATCTGGTATTACAAATCGGAACTATCTAAATTGCCGACAAGGTGCTATTGGGCCGACATCTGCTTTTAGATGCAATCTTGCTCACTTTGAAATCTCAAGATTTCAGTTTTTATTGTAGGTTACGGCGTTTAGATAGATCGATATTTTACAAAATGTATAATATTATCAGCACTAAACTCGGAATGTTAGTTTAATTAAAAAAATACAAAAATAATTAAAGCGTGAAAATTAATATTCGAATTGTATTAAATTAAATAAAAATACAAACGCAATTTGCCGTGCTATTATGAATTTAATTCGAGTTTTGTAAATCGGATGAATAGAACTCGAGTCGTTAATAATCCAATGGTTTTTTGAATTAGCACGCGATCACCTTGACATCTAAAAGTGATCGCGTGCTATTATATAACAGGCAATTATTTTGACTTCGCGAGAGCAGACACGAATTGTTTGATAAGTGATGGCGCAACAATGCAGACGTTGCTGTGACGCCAAGCCTTCCAGAGAGACAGACGGATCTGGGTGTTTATCTACGTATATGATAGCTGATCGCGGAAGTTAGGCACAAACATGACAGGCAATAAACGAGAAAGTGACAGCCTTCATTGACCTCGGATTTCGAAGAGAAATAAATCTCCCATTTACTGCACAAGCTCTGAAACTAAATAATATTAAAATTAATTGTAATATTAAAAATAACTGTTTGGCTCAAATCCACAACAGTTGCTTTTCTATCTCCGAACTCTGGACGAAAAAATCCCACTAAAAGTTCCTCTGATTACTTTCCTATCTCGAAGCCCCTCTTCCTTAGCTGCCAAAGCCAGGAACTGCCATCTGCACAGAAATCATCTTATTGCCCTGCTTTTCACGGGATTACCAGCCGACTGTTCATGACGTAGAATCTTCAGAGACAAGTCCCGAAGTTGGGTTCGCCTGCATCAGCTCCTGGGAACTGCACTATGTCTTGTAACTAATCTCTTGCTTTCCTCCTCATTCCCTGATCTACAGCACTTTTGATTTCGAAATAGTACTTTATTTACAAAATGTTTTTTACATTACAAAAACTCCATATTTTCATCATTACTATACACAATATGTACATACGTTGCGACACTATCCAACTTTTCAGCTAACCTTTCTCCCTCACATTTTTCTCAAAACTTCCCATCCCGCGATGTCCCTTGCCCACTTTCTGTCCGGTCTGGCGATTTTTGTGTGTTCGGTTCAACTGATTCTTTATACAGGGTGACCATAAAGTATTTTCCACATTACAAAAAAAAAATAAAAAAAAATCTATGTAAGTTAAAATAAAATGGTTGGCAACATAATATAGCAGCACGCATAAAGTTCTTTTTTCTGTTCTTTAGGTGAGCGTTACTGCTGAATAAGAGGAGCATTTAATCGATAATGGCTTCCCTGCAAGAAAAAGTGGCGAGTGTGTTGTGGTTCAATGAGACCAAATCGGCAGTTACTGTCCAGCGTCATTTCAGAAAAGAGTACAGACGCGATCACCACCGGACCATAAAAGCTTGGTATGAAAAGTTTAAAGCGACGGGTAGTGTTGGCGATCTCCCCGAGCAGGCCGACCACCGGTTACACAAGAGACAGCTGCAGCTGTGCAGGAGACATTTCTGCGAAGCCCCAAGAAATCCATTGGTCGTGCTTCACTGGAAACAAGGAGTCCCGTGCCACGGTTCACGAAATTTTACACAAACGTCTTCATCTGTATGCTTATAAGGTACAGATCGTTTAAGTTCTTTAGCCTGATGACTGGCGTCGTCGTATTGTGTTTGCGACGGAGATGTTGCAGCGCATAGCTCATGATAGTAATTATCTGCACCGTGTCTGCTTCTCAGACGAAGCCACGTTCCACGTCTCTGACACAGTAAATAGGCACAATGTGCGAATTTGGGGATCAAGAAATCCCCATCGAATAACAGAGGGCTAGCCCGAATGTGAACGTATTGCTCGGCCTGATGCATGACAGAATCTTCGGACCCTTCTTTTTAACAGAGTTCACGGTAACATGTAACGTGTACCTGGACATGCTGAAGCATTTTGTAGCACCTCAGTTACTTACACTCCAACCTTCGGTTATTTTCCAACAAGACGGTGCCCAACCACATCCGTCAATAATGGTTCACGTGTTCCTGAACGCCACATTTCTGGACAGATGGATTGGCCGCTAAGGTCCCATGATATGGCCACCTCGATCGCCTGACCTAACCCTTCTAGACTCTTCCCTGTGGGGTTATGTGAAAGACCAAGTTTACTCTAGCAGTGTTTCGGATGTCGAGACCTTGAAGAGCAGCAAAATAACGGACGTTATTGGTTCTGTCTCTGCTGAGATATTAAACAAAACATTGCGTGATATCGAATATCTCTTAGATGTCCTACTAGACACAAATGGCGCCCATGTGGAGGTGTACTGACACTGGAAAAAAAACTTAACTTGTGCGCTATCAGTGTCGTGCAATCTCTTTCTTGTAATTGTAATACATTTTTTATTTTAATTTTTGTAATGTGGGAAATACTTTATGGACACCCTATATAAAACTATCACAACGATACCCCTCCCCCGTTTTTTATTGGGGTTGGGGGTTTAACCACTACCATGGGCAACTCAATAGGCTCTAAGCAGTCGCCCGTCCCTAATTTAAGGCCGCTAAGAAGAGAGTCAGTGCCATAAGACAAATACAACATTCATGCCTCAACGGGATTCGAACCCTAACACTTCTTCGACGCATTTTATATAGAAGCCATCGCTCAGACCACTGCGCCGCAGGGGTGGCCATTCGCTTTTACTTTGAGTGTATCAAATCAGGCATCTCAATTTTCCTAGTCATCTCAATATCAAATCAGGCATCTCAATTTTTGTCTGGCATCTCAATTTTCCTAGGTATGTAACTGCGTATGGCTGCCCTGGTAGTAGAGTTCTCTGAAACTCGGACTATGGATCTGTCATCCGAAATAGGCCCGGGCTTTAGTCCCGGATGATGCATGGCTGTGATGCTTGTCGAATGGCTCTGTCCACTTTGAGGAACCAGTCAGCCTAAGTTAAGGAAAGGCGAATGCTTATAGCCTTTAGAGTTCCTGGTGTTGTAGGTTAACCCCGACAAAAAGTGCATGTGAATTACCCTCTAACTCTGATTAATTGCTAGATACGGAGGAGACAACGATGTGTTTTATTTCGATGATGGCATTGCTTAAGCGCTTTCATAACCAGTGGTGCGTACTGTGTTACTGATTTCACTTAAGTGTCGGGATGAATACGAATTAATTTGTCTTCTGCTTACTGTGTATATATTTCACATATTGGAAGCAGGAGTTTTGCCGCCCCGTTGACGTAGTGATCTAAGAGATGGCTTCTGATCATTCGTCCGAGATGGGTCCGGGTTCGAATCCCGGTGAGGTGTGGATGTTGTGTTTGTCTTACGGCACTGGCTCTCTCCCATCCCTGGAGCCATTGGCCTTAAATTAGGGACGGGCGACTGCTTATAGCCCACTGAGTTGCTTACGGTGGTCGTTAAACCTCCAATCAAAAAAAAAAAAAAAAAAAAGAAAGGAGGAGTCTCATAACAGTGCCCTGATCAAACTGTGGCTCTTTCATCATTTCAAATACAGAATTATTTAACAAACACAAAAGTCCTCCTCTTTGTTTTCATAATGCGGTTTCCTAATTACAAGCAACATGCACAGCATTTCTTCTCTTCATTAAAAATGATGCTATTCTTGCTTCGTGTTGTTGATGCCATGCATCTTTCCCGACAGCAATAAAGCAAATCCCAAGTAAAAAATTTCGATGTAATGAAAATGGGTAAAGGAAGTTGTCAAAAAACCATTGTTGAATCTGACTTTTGAATTCCGTCCCATGAAGTTGCGCAACAATAGTTACTTTCATTGTTACCTAGCAATATATTTTACTAAACTATCACCGAACATTATTTTCATCACGTTTTACGTCAACATAATAATATCTCATAGCACTCGCGCAAATCACGAGAACCGGACGCTAAATGTGATAAAAGCCATAACAAAAAGGCATTTTGGTACTATGAAAGCGATGCGTTGTAGCGAAATTTGTATTCCTCTTGAGCTGCTATTGAGGAGAGCTTCAAAATAATGTATAAAACGATGGGGTGTAACTTGTAGATATCGTAGATCAAACATTACCAAACCCCCTCGTTAGCACACTTGCGATTCAGATTTTTCTTTTTATCTTGAGGCCAGATTTTAGCTTGTGCATACGCAGACGGACTTTCCTAGCTGCATCACACTAATAACAAGTTAGTAAAATCATGCAATGCATTGATTATGATACGCTTTCCAACATACCAGAAATCATTACTCAAGTTAGTACTCAAGTTATGAGGGTAATGGCTGTGGATTAAATCTCACTCCTGTGCATTGACCTTTCACCCCATTTCGATGATATTAAACAGAATTGGTTCAGTGTACTTCCGGAACAACATGAAGAAGTTTTGTCGCAATAGAAGCATTTTTTACTCTTTCCAACCGTAGGTTGAAGAAGTGTATATGCTCCAGCTTTGTCCGTCTCTCCGCACGGTAACTGGCGTAAAAAAGGTTCGATTTCCATGAAATTTTACTCTGTGGTAGGGGACCACCTGGGGACGAACGCTATTGGAAATGGGCGAAGTGGGGTCAAAGGTCAGGACATAGGAGCGGGGTGCATTTAATTGCCCTTATACGTCATGACTTGCGTAAAAATGGTTCGATTTCAATGAAATTTTAGCATGTGGTAGGGGACCACCTGGGACGAACCCTATTGAAAATGGAGGAAATGGGGTCAAAGGTCAAGACATAGGAGCGGGATGCATTCCATTGCCCTTATGCGTCATGACTTGCGTAAAAATGGTTCGATTTTGATGAAAGTTTAGTATGTGGCAGGGAACTACCACATACGGAAGCTACGGCAGAATAATTCCTTACCGCTTCTTATCTGAACAGAGCAGACAATAAACCTCTCACGGATGTTAAATTTTAATCTCTTGTGTATCTGAGGCAGCTCATTCCTGGATGTGATTTCTGTGGATCTACATATGGACCTATCTGATGTATCGATTTCCGTTTTCCGCGGTATATGACATTTGGAAAGCAACATTGGGCAATCTAATCTCAGCATCCTTAAGATCATTCCTGAAAAACTACAATGACTTCAGGATATCTAAGTTTTTTTTTATTTTCAGTGTTTCTTAGAGTGTTTCAGGTCGCTGTCTTTTATCAAATACCAAATATGAGTTGTTAGTATAATATTTAGGCTATTTATAAAGAAGAATAAAAGAATCATGTTAAGAGATTGATTAAAATAATCGCGTTAAGATATCGCGGTCTAGAACAAACGTTAAGGTTTGTGTGAGTAGTTTATACTTAAGAGAAATTCCATTGAGTTTATTAAAGAGAGATTCCATTGTAGTTTATTTAAAACTAGCAAAAAATTCTCCTGTGTTGTTCAAGTATATCGTTTACGGCATGGTCTATCTAGAAATTTCGCTTTGAAGAGATAGAATGTTTTACATTTTTCCGCTTATTCGTTCTTTCAGAAAGAGGGCGTCCAATTGGTTGTTTACATGCATACGCATGTGTGCAAATGAACAATGCATTCACTTTTTTATTATTCCAATCTTTGATTATTCCTTTTGAAATTCCAATTATTTCAATCTAGTTTATTTAGAACTGGCGAAAATTCCCTCATTCTGTTCAGGCATGTCTTGTAAGGCACGGTCTACCTGGAAATTTCACTTTGAAGAGAGAGGATGTTTTACATTTTTGCGCTTATTTGTTCTTTTAGAAATTGAATGAAGAATTGTTTGTTTAAGTGCACATGCATGTGTGCAAATGAATAATGCATTTGAGAATTTGTGTACTAAGTGGTAATAAATATTTCTTAATGCAATGTTCCCAACAGTAAGACTAATAGTCTTTTGAACTAAGTAGTCGCCGGAGCCTCTTGTTTTTTACGCTTTCCAACCGTAGGTTGATGAAGCTTATATGCTCCAGCTTTTTCCGTCCGTCCGTCTGTCGGCACGATAACTCACGTAAAAATTGTTCGATTTCGATGAAATTTTAGTATGTGGTAGGGGACCACCAGGGGACGAACCCTATTGAAAATGGGGGAAGTGGGGTCAAAGGTCACTCCATAAGAGCAGGATCCATTCAATTGCCCTTATGCGTCATAACTTGCGTAAATATGGTTCGATTTCAATGAAAGTTTAGTATGTGGTAGGGGACCACCAGGGGACGAACCCTATTGAAAATTAGTGAAGTGGGGTCAAAGGTCACGCTATAAAAGTGGGATCCATTTCATTGCCTTTATGCGTCATAACATGCGTAAATATGGTTCGATTTCGATGAAATTTCAGTATGTGGTAGGAAACTACCTGGGCGGCACGAACCCTATTGAAAATTTCCAAATTGGGGTCAAAGGTCAGGCAGTTCATAAAAGCGGTATTTATTCCATTGCCCTTATGCGTCATAACTTGCGTAAAAATGGTTCGATTTCGATGAAATTTTAGTATTTGGTAAAGGACCACCTGGGGACGAAACCTATTGAAAATGGGCGAAATGGGGTCAAAGGTCAGGGAATAAAAGTGGAATCCATTCCATTGCCTTTATGCGTCATAACATGCGTAAATATGGTTCAATTTCGATGAAATATTAGTATGTGGTAGGGAACCACCTGGGCACGAACCCTATTGAAAATGGGCGAAATGGGGTCAAAGGTCAGGCAGGTCATAAGAGCGGGATTTGTTCCATTGCCTTTATGCGTCATAAGTTGCGTAAAAATGGTTCGATTTCGATGAAATTTTAGTATATGGTAGGGAGTCACTGGGGACAAACCCTATTGAAAATGGGCGAAATGGGGTCAAAGGTCAGGACACTGGAGTGGGATCCATTCCATTGCCCTTGTGCATCATAACTTACCAAAAAATGTTTCGATTGCGACAAAACGTTATCATGTTGCTCCGAAGGTATAGTGAACCGGTTCTGTTGAATATCAACGAAATGGGGTCAAAGGCCATTGCACAAAAGGAAGATTTAGTGCACAGCCATTATTCTCATAACTTGCGTAAAACTGCTTCTATTGCGACAAAACTTTAGTATGTTATTCTTCAGGTGTACTGAACCGGTTCTGTTGAATATCATCGAAATGGGGTCAAAGGTCCGGACACAGAAGCGAGATTTGTTAAACAGCCATTATCCTCATAACTTGAGTAATAATTTCTGGTATGTTGGAAAGCGTATCATAATCAATGCATTGCATGATTTTTGTAACTCGTTAATATATTTTTTTACTGCAGTATCCAGTTTGCTATAGTGTTTTAGTGCATGCATCGAAAGTGAAACTAAACTACCCACAGGAAGGAATGTGCACAGAGTTTAAGATAATGAGAATTGTATTTGAGAAATACACCTCATCAGATAAGTTATTTAGCATATTAATACAGACAATATCCGTATTGTTTTTATGAATAATGCATTCACTTTTTGATTATTTCAATCTTTGATTATTCCTTTTGATATTCCAATTGTTCCAATCTAGTTTATTTAAAACTGGCAAAACATCCCTCATGCTGTTCAGGCATGTCGTGTGAGGCATGGTGCATCTGGAAATTTTCCTTTCAAGAGAGAGAATGTTTTACATTTTTCCGCTTGTTCGTTCTTTTAGAAATGGAATGTCCAATTGGTTGTTTTCGTGCACACGCATAATCAGCAAATGGATTAACATTTTTATTATTCCAATCTTATTAAATTTGTATATGTAGCCTTTGTATGTACTGTTTGGAGTTTGTTGACTGTACTGTACTGCCTTATGGTGGAGTTGTAAACAATACCAAATTGTATATAACAAGTGGAAAATTTTGACGTACTCCAGACGACAAAATTGACAAAATTTTGTCGTACTCCAGACTTGCAAAGAAGAACGCACTCTCCTTATCCAACATGCAATGTCTCGCTGCGATTTGTTCGTTCTTCATGACCCACTTTCGATCTGATCAATCACGAAATTTTAATCTCTTCTGTATCTGAGGCAGCTCATTCCTGGATGTAATTCTGTAGATCTACATATGGACCTATCTGCTGTATCGATTTCCGTTTCCGCGGTATATGTCATTTGGCAAGCAACAGCGGGCAATCTAATCTCAGCATCCTTAAGGTCAGTCCTGAAAAACTACAATGATTTCAGGATATCTAAGTTTTTTTATTTTCAGTGTTTCTTAGAGTGTTTCAGGACGCTGTCTTTTATGAAATACCAAATATGAGTTGCTAGTATAATATTTAGGCTAATCTGACAGTACGTATGCATTAAATTTGCCTTAATTCTGACATCATCGATGAAACACTTTCAATTATTCGTTTTGTGTTTTGCATACATTTCGCGCAATTTTTTCGTTCACTTCTTGGCTTTAATCGCTATATTTCTTCAAAACACTTATTACATATCCCCTTTTTTTACACGCAAAATAATGTGCTGAAAGACGGCATTTTCTTCTCGAAAGATCAAAAAATTTACAGCAGTACATAAATTGCTAGTTATTTTATAAGAATACTTCTGTTCTGCACATCATTGTTGATTCGATAGAAAATGTGAATTTTAGAAGTGATTATTAACCTTAAGAAAACCATGTGTGCCGTTGCATCGCTCTGATACTAGTCTATGAAGCACTTTTTACGCAATCGATTGCTTGGATAATTAATAATTACTTGATCCTCATCCTGAGATTAGCTTCCTGTCTGTTGTTTACAAGATCTTTGCCGTCACATCACTTATACAAAATACAGGATATGGGTCAATAAGTAAACAAGCTACATTTAGCTGCGGTAAATGAAGATATCAAAAAATTCATAACAGATGGGAGAATGATTTAATCTTATAATACCGGAAATTGGGAAAATTTCATTTCCAAGCATTATACAATTTGTTGAAAGATCAAATGAAGAACGCCATTCATCAGACAAAGGGTCCGCACCCGAATCCCGGGGAGGCAAAAATGTTGTGTTTATCTTACGGCACTGGTTCATTCCCTTCCCTGGAAACAGTGGTTGTAAATTAGGGACAGGCGACTGCTTATATCCCATCGAGTTGCTTATGGTTGTCGTTAACTCCCCCTCCCTCCCCCAAAAAAGAAGTTTGCACGCCGCGCTGTATTTGCTGTCTAATGGAAAGTGTGTTACATAGTGTAAAATCCTACTGCACTCTGTTCTTCGCAATACTACGTAGTTAAATATTACGTACATCATGATTTTAATCGTGTAGAAAAAGTAAACTCCTTTGTTCGACTGTGTGACATGCCTGCCCCAGAGGACGCACACGACATAAAAGGCAGATAGCACCGAGAACGAACGTCTGCATAGCTCAGTTGGTAGAGCGACTTGTTCCGGAATAAGTGGACTCGGCTTCGAATCCCGGCGTGGACAAAAATGACGGAGAAATTTACTATGTTATAATGGCGCCCGAACTTCCCAGATGACACGGCCGTTAAAGATCTCGCAATGGTGTGATGTTCTTTCCACACCGCGAGATAAGAAAAATAAGAGAATCCCTTCTCCAGCGCTTCAAGAAATAAATGTGTGTGATGTTGCATTCCACACACCAGATTGACTGGGAGTTCCCATCAAGTGCACGTTCTTCAGCGGATGACTGCCTACAACGATACATGGTCCCGGCTGACCCGTGGGACATGCCACCGGCCCTCTTTCGTCGAAGGGGGGAGACGTGACGTGCCTGCCCCGCAGGACGCACACGACATAAAGGCAGATAGCAGCGAGAACGAACGTCTGCGTAGCTCAGTTGGTAGAGCAACTTATTCCGGAATGAGGGGACCCAGGTTCGAGCCCGGCGTGGAGCAAAAATGGCGGAGTAATTTACTTCGTTATAACTGTTTATCGAAATAAACAAAGCATGCGCGAATTCGGAAAGAAATCAGACAGGATAATGCCATTTGTTAACTCTTACTGGTGCTATCTGTCGTTTGCTGCAAAGCTTAGAAACTTGAATAAACGAATGCAGCTGAGATAATTTAATTCGAAGTCTTTTTTTTCATTTCGGGATTTAACGACAGTTGGAAGCATCTATATGAGCTGTAAACGGTGTCCCATCACCAATTTTGGGTCACTGGTCCCAGAGAATGGAGAGAGCCAGTGCGGTAAGACAAACACACCATCCATGCCTCGTCCTGCTCTCGAACCCTGGTCAGCTGGACGAACGGTCGGAAGTCAGCGCCGAGGCCACTCTACTCAATTGGGCTCCCAACTCCGGTTAACTAATATTTTCTTTAAATATTTTAATTCGTTAAAATTTCAATTCTTTCCTAGCAAACTGGCAAGAAGTATAACGGAAGTCTGAAATCCAACTTTTAAAAGAACATTGATCGTTACTCAATCGCGCTTTTGAAAATAACTTATATTTGGTGGTCCATGGATTTAAATTGTAAATGAATGACACATAAGTTTGACGTGTCTCCAAAGGATATAAATTAAAATGTCATCAGGTAAGAAAGCAATGAGCATATAAATTTTGTTTAGACTACATTTCAAACGTAATTTTCAAGTAGTGTCATTGTAAAAATATTTAAGGAACTCGTTTGATGAATTCTCACTTACTTTATATAAGTTCGTACAAAAAGATCAACCATGGTCGAAAATATTTTAATATAGGACCGGGAACTAAGGTAAACAAGGATACCGCCTCGATTACAGTAAGCTGGAATTAAATTTGGAAAAATAACAAACCAAGTGGAAAGAACTCTGAAGGTATGGAGTTATGGCAAAGACTTGGATATATATATATATATATAGCCAGTGCCGTTAATACCCACCAGATGGAGACGTCTCAATAGTTGAGATATTCTTACGGATTTATAATGTCAGATGCTGACAGAAAAAAACTATTCGAATTCCTTTTATAGAATGAATATATTATAATATTTCAGTATTTAGTGTCATCACAAAAATATAGAAGTAACAAAAATGTACTGCCTTTTTTTTAGGAGTAAGAGATTATCACCCTGGCTACCAAATTTCCACTCAAAAGTGAGTTTTCTCTACCCACATTTCAGCTACCGCTTCTTACCATTTTCTCCAGTCCAAGGCAATCAGTTCAGTTTTTAGCATATGATCTGATAAACTCTCACTCACATCATCTATTCATTTGTTGGTCTGTGTATTCTTCTACACACCACTACCTCTCAGTGAGTCAAGATTGGGCAATCATCTTGGTGCCATTGTCTTTAGATGGCCAAAGCATTGCAGACTCTTGTCTTACTTTAAAGAACATTCCTCCTCACACACATAATTTCACGGATCACTAAATCACGTACTTTCTTTTTTCAAGATTTCCTCGCTGATGATATCCAAAAATTGTTTTCAGATTGACAGGAGCTTCTTTTGATGCTTTTTATCAGTTGTTCAAGTTTCAGCACCATATATTTGATGGTTTGGACAACTCTCCAGGTTTCTGCACCAACAGAAGGATATTTTGGACAGTTGTCCAAGTTCCTTCACCTTATGTAGTAGAAGGATATATAGACAACTCTCAAAATTTCTGCACCACATAGAAAGATATTTTGGACAACTGAACAAGTTTCTGCACCATATAAAAAGATATTTGGAACATACTCGAAATTTTTGCAACATATAGACGGATATATTGGACCGTTGTTCAGGTTTCTGCACCATATAGAAGGATATTTGGACAACTCTCGAATTTCTTTATGATATAGACGGATATTTTGGACAATCTTTTGAGTTTCTGCACCATATAGAAAAATATTTTGGACAGTTGTCTAGGTTTCTGCGCCACATAGAAGGATATTTGGGCAACTCTCGAAGTTTCTATACTGTATAGAGGGATATTCTGAACAAAAGCTTTTCCGCCTTATAAAAGATACTTTAGACGATTGTCTCAAAAATGAGATTTTTAGCCCTAGGAGGATGTTTCCATTATCCACGAAACCCTGTAAAACCTAAGAAAGACTCCCAGTGGTTGAACCGCCTAAGGCGCTGGCTTCTGGCTATTCGGCTGAAATGGACGCGGGTGCTGTGGTCAGTTTAATGAAGCTGGTTCCTTCTCTTTTCTGGAAACCAGTGGCCCTAAATTACGGACGGGCGAGTGGTTTTAGTTCATAGAGTTGCTCATTGTAGGCGACCAACTCCGAAACGAAAAAAAAAATAAGAAGAAAAGAGCAAAACAGAAATTTAAGACGGAACATAAAGGAGGAACATCTCCAAGCCGTTTTGGCTCTGACATAAGGGCTTTCTTTAGACTACTGCGCAATCCCTTTTAACAAAGTGTTCGAAACAATATAACGTTCCTACGCTAACAACAAGTTTGGCACCCACTTTCGCCAATCGAAACCTACAGGGAACCGTGCCGCCCCTCCACTAGTAATAATGAATTTAAACCACTTTGCCGCATTCGACGATAGCAGAATGCTCAAGTCTTGCCCTCACAAGTATCAACACCTCAGAAACATTTCACATTCCTCATATGAAATGCCAATCCAATGGTCGACTGGTTAAAGTTGCAGTTTTTTTGCCAGTCGTTCGAGTTGTACCTGGGTTCGAGCACCGGATGAGATACGGTTGGTGTACCTCTTATATGTCTCTGGTTCTGTGCCTTCCCTGGAACCAGTAGAACTAGTTTCTCTAAATATGGGACGGGGGACACCTTACAAGCCCTAGAAGCTCACGGACGTATTTAAAATTAAAAAAATAAAACAGCTGGCCACTAGATCATACTTAAATGAGTGCAAAAGCATTTAAAACCACTTCGGTTATGCAACCAAGCATGCTGGAGACTATATCATTTCACCACTAATAGTAACATGTTTAAAACCATTTTTTATTGAAGGTTTAACGACCACCCTGAGCAAATCGATGGGCTATAAGTGGTTTCCTGTCCCTAATTTAGGGCTACTGGTTCCATGGAACGGAGTGTGTCAGTGCAGTAAGAAAAATACAACATCCATGCCTTAGTGGGATTCGAACCCGGACGCTCCTCGGACGAATGATCGTAGGCCAGCGTTTAGATCACTGCCCCACCGGGGTGGCTTAAAACCATATCACATAGCCGACTCATGCTTCTACGAGAAACAAGAATCTTAGAACTTTATCTCTTCAATCGAAACATGGATTGTACTCCACGCCTTGTACAGTAGCATCATGTTTTTTGTTTGGAAGCTTAATGACATCCGGGAGCAACTCGATGGGCTATAAGCAGTTGCTAGTCCCAAACGTAGGGCCACTGGTTCCTGTCAAGTGAGAGATTTAGTGCCGTAAGAAAAGCACAACATCCATGCCCACTAAGATTCGAACCCAGACCAATCTCAGATGAAAGGTCAGAAGCCAGCACCTAGACCACTGCGATGCTGTGGGGCCATCATTTTTCAATCACTTCGCTATCTGAATCGAAACAAATTGCAATCAACGTCATTCCTTAACTGGTAGCAATTAGAACCATTCCACTTCTTTATTTAAACATGATATTTTTGTAGCAATTAGAATCATTTCACTTCACTATATTAAATATGATGGCGATCACATTCTGCTACTACTGAGAAACCAGTTTATTAGGAAAACCTTTCCTCGTCACATGAATGGCTCCATCCAAGACGTTAAGCCATCACATGAGAGCGGTATGGCATGTAAATCAGGATGATAAGCTCGTCGAGCTGCAGTTAGCCTCGTACTATTGAGGAACGGAATGGGCAAAACTAGTTTTCTGAGCTGCTTTGACGCGAGACGTGCTGGTTCGAGCGTACATCAAACAGCCCTCCTCCTACTACTGAGATTTTCGTGCACAACAGCAGTAAGGCTTTACCGTAAATGGTGCGGACACGCAGAAAACTTTTAGCAATCGCTGATTTTGTGGACGAAAAGAGCTGATGGAACAGGGGGCTCAAGGGGGACTGGAAAGAAACGAGAAAGCGAACAGACGCGCTACAGCCCTGAATATTACTGAAAAATTCAACACTGATGTATCGAGAGTCAACTGCTGACGCACAACATAACAGACAATGTGTGAAATAGGCTACAACAGCCGACGACAATGTAACAGCAGATCCATCAGCTGTTACATTGATAACAGCAGATCCATCAGCTGTTACATTGATAACAGCAGATCCATCAGCTGTTACATTGATAACAGCAGATCCATCAGCTGTTTTAGTGCACGGAACTGCCAATTGCTGGAGTTTTATTGCACCATCCCCTTTGTTGGAATTATGCATGGAAAACCCAGGAAGACGGTCATTTGGGAAATGCTCAAATCGGCACACCTAACGACAACTATCATGCCATGCTAAAATCGCTCTGACAACTCGTTTTACACATTTCGACCCCTCAATCAAACAATAGCTGATATTCGACCTACTGGTCCACCTGAGTTATACCACATGCCGTGTTCATGCTCCGTCTTAGGTGTTGGAGTGCGCCATTTATTTAACGACGTCAAGTGTACCTCATGAACTAACATCTCAGTATAAGTGACAAAGTGTTTAAGATTATGTTACATACTTATGTATCGATATACTTGGCTAACTACATGAAGCCATTGCCAAAATATTTAGGTATTTCCATTTCGTTTTCAGCAACATATTTGCTACAATGTTACCCATCTTCTCAGCAACATACCCGAGATCAACATGTTCACGCTTTCACGAGAAACAAACATGAGGATGTTTCATATCTTTCACCAGATGGATCTTCCAAACCGTTTCACAAATGATCGTAAGGTGCGTTTACTGCTGCGCTTCTGCAGAAGCGATGATTAATTTCAATTTAACACAGAGCATCTGTGAGCAATGTTTATATTCACTACCTGTTTATATGCTGTTTGGTCTAAGTCTGAAGAAATACTCCATATTGATATTTGTAACAAGTGAGTAGCTTACATGCTTTAGCTTGCAATTACCCACTTGCAGTCATTTACGCAGTCTCTGTAGCAGTAAATACAAAAAAAGTTAGTTTATCTTATATCTGCAATAAATGACTTTTAATAACTCTCACATAGGTCTCCTCTTTTAATGACCACACTGTCCAGAACGCCTGTACATGCAGACGACCACGCCCTACCGAATCGCCCGTCTAGAGTAAGTAGAAGCTTCTATCCCTACATGCACTCTGAATTTGTACCGCCTCTGTTGGATTAGAAGTCACTCTCAGTCACCATTATTTTTATTATACAAGGAAGCGAGCCAGGAGTTGGTTTATCTCTGGGCGATATCATTCACTCACATGACATTGCATCTTTTCTCCTGGGAAGAATGCAATAATTGTTCTCGGGGAACGTCTCAAGTCTAATGCGTATCAAGCCTATTGATCGGAAATTTCGTGTGGTGACCTAGCACTAATCCTTCTTCTGTTAACCCGTAAAAGGGTGAAGGACAGAAATTTGGATAGTAGCAACAGTTTGGGGCTTAATGGTACTCTGGGAAGCCCACGATGTTAGAGCTCCGGGGCGATATCATTCACTCTCATGACATTGCATCTCTTCTCTTGCGAAGAATGCAATAATTGTTCCCGGGGAACGTCTGAAGTCTAATGCGTACCAAGCCTATTGATCGTAAATTTCGTGTGGTGACCCAGCACTAATCCTTCTTCTGTTAACCCGTAAAAGGACGAAAGAGAGAAATTTGGATAGTAGCAACAGTTTGGGGCTTAATGGTGCTCTGGGCAGCCCACGATTTTAGCGTTCCGGGGCGGTATCATTCACTCTCATGACATTACATCTCTTCTCCTGGGAAGAATGCAGTAATTGTTCCCGGGGAACGTCTGAAGTCTAATGCGTACCAAGCCTATTGATCGTAAATTTCGTGTGGTGACCCAGCACTAATCCTTCTTCTGTTAACCCGTAAAATGGTGAAGGACAGAAATTTGGATAATAGCAACAGTTTGGGGCTTTTTAGTATGTGGGCAGCTCTTGATTTTAGGGTTCTGGTCGTCACAGCTCTCGATTTTAGGGTTCTGGTCGTCAGAGCTCTCGATTTTAGGGTTCTGGTCGTCAGATACTATAAACCTTATTTCACCTAATGTACATATCTAAATTTATTTATATCTTTCCCATATTTTGTAAAGACAGTTAATTGAATACGGTCATTCGTTTTGAGGTAGACAATGTATAAATACAAATAACATGATTTTTTCGATTAGTTTTCTCTTTTCTTTTGTCGAAAATAAATATTTTACACATAAACTATGCGTAAAATTCTAAACGTAATATGAAATTTAAATCTGTTTTGGGAGATTAACAAGGCATATTGATATCTGGATTAAATGTACTCATAAAAATGCTTAAATTTCGCATGCAGTCGTACTCCCTGTAGGAATCACTTAGTGCTCAGATCATCTAGTACTTCAGAAATAATAAAGTCACACAAATGTCACTTTTGATCCCACTTGGCTGGTCTGAGGAATGGCATTGACCATATTCAATGCCTGGAGAGCCAGCCTGTTCGCCAGTCTAGCTCTGTTTGTGGAATTGACGTACTGTTCGTGAGCATCGTTGATGTACCTCCTGTACATTTTGAACTCCTCTTGTTCTTTGGCTTCTTTTCTCATGTACTTGATCATCATGATTCCAATACCGAAAGAGTAAAAAAACAGAACCACTACTATGTAAATAACGGCGTTCCGTTGACTAATCTGTTCAGCAAGTTCAACGTCGACTACAGTTCCGTCCACTTCCGCTCTGCTAGTGTCTGCTAGAGTAGACAAATTTGTCGCCGACAGTGATGTCAGGTAGTCCCCCAGCAGTCGCGTCAGGTTTGGGCAGTTTGCGGATGTCATCCCGTCTGGTGGGGTCAGGTTAACCATTGTTAGGTGTTGGATTTCAAACGTCAGCATTAGGATGCTCCTTGACAAATTTTCATAACCGAAGAAGTAGTTACGTTTCTACAGAGAAGGCCAGGGATGTTGTTCTCACTGAATTCTCCTGAAAAGGAACAACAAAAATAATTAATCATAATATATTTAAATTTTTTTCTTTTAATCATAATACATAGAGCTTGCCCCAAAGCAACTGAGAATGTTTTTATAAAAAAAGTGCAAAACTGCGTTCGATTTTGGCCCGAGTCCGGAAAAAACGGTAGTCGTTTTAGTAACCATAACAACCAGACACACCTGTTTATCGCGCATTCGTCGTCGGTAGTGCGCAGTTTAATAACAGTTGTTTTGTGAACCAGTGGTGTAACTAGGACAACGTGCGCCCCACCCCCCGCAAAAGTTACTTCAGCACCCTAAGCACAGTAATATTCCCATGAGGGAGGATGCAATTTTCGCGGTGTGTGTGTGTGTGTGTGTGTGTGTGTGTGTGTGTGTGTGTGTGTGTGTGGTTGTTGTTGTTGGGGGAGGGAGGTTTCAGAAGACAAGGAGATTGTCTGCAAAAATAATGGTGTTATTTAGAGCCCTGTAGTTTAAACGTTTTCAGTAATAGTTTGATAATACGTGTAATTGCTTTGTCCAAAACTAAAATAAATTACTTGAAGAAATCACCCTCTTACACATGGCAGATCTTCAGCTGCTGTGAATAAATGTTGACGCCTGTTGTGCGCGTAATATTAGGTAACTGACTGCTTTCCAATATCCTCGACGGGGAATCCCACTGTGGCCTCGCGCTATTCCCCAGCAGCGCAGAGAGAGAGAGCAACTGAAGAGCGGTCGTATTATTTACAACCCATTGCAGAGCAATCGTATCATTTACAACTCATTGCAGAGCAATCGTATTATTTACAACCCATTGCAGAGCGATCGTATTATTTACAACCCATTGCAGAGCGATCGTATTATTTACAACCCATTGCAGAGCGATCGTATTATTTACAACCCATTGCAGAGCGATCGTATTATTTGCAATCCATTGCAGAGCGATCGTATTATTTACAACCCATTGCAGAGCGATCGTATTATTTACAACCCATTGCACAGCAATCGTATTACAACCCGAAGTCAAAGAGTCGAACACTTTCAATCTGTAGGACATTCAGTGTTTTAAAAGTGAAACTTGGCATTTATTTAGGCAAAGCTAAATATTAATATATCTTAAAACAAAATATGAATCTTTGGGTTAATTACTGTGCGTGCTCGAGTTTTTTCATAAAACCATGACTGGAAGCTGCAGTATTTAATGATTTTAACAATATTTTGTTTTACGTTTCACTGGAACTTTCCAGCTGATGTATATACCACTGTATTTATTGGCAGATTCCATTGTCATGTACATAGAAATGTTATTTTACTGAAGAATAAAGGCAATTTTGAAGTGCAGTACGTCCCTTCGTTACCTGCGCCCCCTCCCCCCGTAGTTGCGGGGTTTGCGGGGGTGGTAGTTACGCCACGGTCGTGAACCCCTAACAAGCGTTTTCGCATGAATGTCTAGGAAAATCAACAATTTACCTACGGCATAAAGAATTTATTTATGGTCGTGAGTCGGCGGCTTTAATCGCGCATGGAGGAAGACCTTCAACGAGTGTTACAAAGGTAAACATCACGACAATAGGTGTTGTAGTGTAAGAAGAGAGACACGTCTCAATTAGATATATCGAAAATATGGTTCACATTTCAAAATCACCAATTTGCAGAATTTTTGAGTATTAAGTTGATGCCTCTACCTGTATATAGTCCAGACTTGTCACCATGTGATTTCGGGTTGTTCCCCATTTTGAAAAAGATACTACGGGGACGACAATTTGAGACTGTTCAACGACTTATTACCGCTGCGTAGGGAGTGCTTCAACAGCATTTCAGAAGAAGAATTTCAGAAGATATTCAAAAAGTGGGAGGAACGTTGGGGCACCTGCATTCGATGTAACGGACAGTATTTCGAAAAAGATGACAAACGATTAAAGTACGCATAATGTGTTTATAAAAACATTCTCAGATGTTTTGAGAGAACTCTTGTACATTCCAAATCTAACAGAGTAAGTATGCTTGACGAAGTTCGATCAGAAAGCTCATCAACGTCCGGAACTAAAGATCGTTATCGATCATGTGCAAACTCATAATACACTGGTATGCAAAATTAAGGACGAAGAGGAGAAATTAGCATAACAGCGGAACGAGCAGGCAGAACGGACCAAAAGACCACTCAGGAGATAGACTAGGGTCCGGTACGGTAGGGCATGCGCAGCGTGACGTGGGGGGGGTCGGAACAGTATGAAGCACACGGGCGGTGTACGCTCAGTAATTCGGTGAAAGCTATTGCACGGTGTACATCGGTTTTAAAGACGTCGAGTTGCTGCCACCGTGTGATATGGCCAACAGGCAATCCAGTAGACGACATCTGGATGGCTTTACCCGAGGTCGCGTCATTGGGAAGTTGCAAGAAGGTCGAAGTGTGACTAGTGTGGCCGAGGAGTTCGGGATCGCTCAAAGCATCGTTTCACGAGCTTGGAGAGCATTTCAAACGACAGGAACAGCTGTCCGAGAGTTTAGCAGTGGTCGTCCACGAGCAACCACGGCGGCGGACGACCGGTATATTGTCCTATAGGCGAGAAGAGACAGATGACAGACTGCGGGAGAAATCTCAAGGCACATGAAACAGACAACTGGACGTCCGTTATCGCGTTGTACCGTGGCCAGGAGTCTGCACAAAGGTGGTCTATTTGCACGACAACCAGTACGGTGTGTGCCATTAACGACTGTTCATCAGAGACGGCGGTTTCTGTGGTGCCAGGAAAACAAGAACTGGGCACATCAGTAACGGGGTCAAGTTCTCTTTATGGATGAGAGCCGATTTAGTCTGACGAGAGATTCTGGACGCATACACATCTGGAGAGAGCAGGGAACACGCAATCACACCTCCAACATCATCGAAAGGGACCGGTTCGGAGGTGGCAGCGTTCTCGTTTGGGGCGGTATCATGCTTGGTAGCCGTACTGACCTCCACATCTTCCAAGGAGGTTCAGTCACTGGTGTCCGCTATTGTACCAAGGTTCTCATACCTCACGTGCGTCTGTTTAGAGGTGCTGTGGATCCTGAGTTCCTCTTCATGGACGACAACGCTACACCTCATCGTACAGTGGTTGTTTTGCTTAACTGTTGGAGAGTGAAGATATTCAACGCATGGATTGGCCCGCAAAGTCCCCGGAAATAAATCCAATCGAACACGTGTGGGAACTTCTCAGGAGACGCTTGGCAGCACGTCACCAGCCGCCAGCAACGATTCAGCAGCTGCAATTGGCGCTACAACAGGAATGGGGCGCGATACCTCAATAGCTCCTTGACAACCTCGTCCTCAGCATGGACAGACGTCGTAAATCCTGCAACGCAGTCAGGGGTGATCATATCCCCTACTAAAGACTGAATTTTTCTTGGCAGCCGCCTGTCACATGGACGTTTCTGTCTTCTGTCCAGTTGTGGTCGAAGATACCTTTTCAATAAAGTGCCTTTGTATCCTTTGGATTCCTTGTTTGGATGGTTTTGCTCACTTGTCCCATATTCTTACATCTTGAGGATCTTATGGTATGATTTGAGTTGATGTGGAGCACTTCTGCACAACGTTACATTCGAAAAAACCGTCTCGTCCTTAATTTTTGCACGCCAGTGTACAAGACAGGCGAATTATTGTGGCTGATATGTATGATGGAATAGCTTAAATCGGGTCGTTATTTTGTGTTTTTAACTTCAAGATGGATCCTCCTAAAAACCTTGCCCTGCGTTTCCAATGGTAAGAATTTCAGTCATTTATTTCGCAATGAATGCATTCTCAAGGATAAAAATATGCACATCGATAAAAATAACTTTATACTATAGTCTGGTATACTTAATATTGGTTGTGTGCATACGTTCTACCCGTTTTTGTAGACTAAAAGAAAGGAGGAGAACACAACAAACAACGTAATTAAGATTTCACAAAATTGCCATCATTCTGTATGACCTCTTGCTGTCTGTCTATGGTTAGGTGAATCCCACGCCGGAAAAACTCCTGCGTTTTAGAGTAAAAAAATTCCTGTAATGCCGTTTTCATATCGTCTACATCATCAAAGGTTTGGAGAGCGAAAGAATTCTGTAACGATCGAAAAATGTGATAGCCGTATGTGCCAGGTCAGTGTCAAACTTCCCAACCAAAGTCCATTAATTTTTGTCGAAGGATTAAAGCAGCACGAGGTCTGGCGTTATTATTGATGAAAGATCACACCTTCGTGATGGACAAGTGCTGACCGCTTCGATGTAAGTTGTTCTCGCAATCTGTCCAACTGTCGGCAGTAGAGGTCAGTATTTATCGTTCGGTTAGGTGCCAACACCTTTTAGTGGATTATTCCCTGGACATTCCACCTAACACTCAACAAAACCATTTTGGAATAGAGTCCTCCTTTTGAGGTTGATAGAACAGGCTCCGCACCTTGGCACACAGTCCGTCGACGCTTTACATTACGGTACAGTACCCATTTCTCATCACCCTTTACAATTCGTCCAAAAAGGGGTTCATTTCTGTGACGAGAAAGCAAAGAAACACAGGTACGGATTCGTTCCTCTCGTGGCTTTGCCGAAAGCTGGTGCGGAACCTAGTTATCGAATTTGGTGACGAACCCAAGCACATGCATATGCTTTTCTACTGTTGTTCTGTGTACCGACAACGTTTCCGCTAATTCCTGAGCGGTTGGGCGTGAGTCATTTGCTATGGCTTAGTCCATATGCTCGTCAGAAGCCGTGGATGGACGTCCAGGACGTGGCTGATCTTTATAGCTTCTGTCTCTGTCTCGGAATTTCCGAAACCAGCGGCTACATGTGCTATCATAAACTGCATCCTCCCCATACACTTGATAGATGTTGCGGCAATCCGCGTCTGTATTACTGACTCTATTGAACTCGTAGAGTAAATTATGTCTAATGTGCTTCTTATCGCATGCCATGTTGCATCGTCCGTGATTTCTGTTATGAATGACTTACTCTGACAAACCTAGTGACTCTATTGGCCGAAAGTTCGGCATCGGGGTGTCATCTGTGACTTTATTGGCCGAAAGTTCGGCATCGGGGTGTCATCTGTGACTTAACTATTCCGATCACAATTTGCATCTATTACAAAAACGGGTAGAACTTTTGCACGCACCCAATATGTTTTAAAAATTAACCATAATTATATTTAGAATCAATAACATTTCCTTTGATGGTGTTGAGACCTGCAGATAGATTGTGCCACATCTACTTGTGACTTGCTGAATGCAATCATGTCGCACTATTTGTTTCAATAATTTTATTAATTTTTGGAATGGAATCAAAATTTCAAACCATCCATGTGACAAACTTTAATGTTTAGAATGATTTGAGCCACTATAGATTAAATTTTCTGTCAATAACTTGGCCGAAAATAAATCTTAACGCAACTATAGGTGCTGCTGATTTCTAATTACGAAATAAGCCATCAAACATATTCTGCAATATTTTCGGCTAAATTATTTCAGAACAGTTAATCTAAGTGGCTAAAATCATTGTAAAGATTCCAGACTACTGCATGCATGCACTCAAGTGCTGATTCCACTCCGAAAATTAATAAATGTATATAAAAAAAATTCAAAGTGATGGAATTTAGCAAATCACATGTAAACGTGGCGCCATCAATTTGCAGGTCTAAACACCACCAAAGGAAAAGTTATGGATTCTTAATATAATTATGGTTAAGTTTTAGAAAATGTTAAGTATACTTGGCTACAGTATACTTAACATTTTCTAAAACATTTTCTAAAACAGGTACGAACGCTCGATCCACTAAATATCCGCCGTGCGTCGGATGGGCACGTTAAACCGTCGGACCCCGGGCACTGGCCCCCGGTTATAAATAAGGGCGTCTTCCTCTCTCTTTCTACTTCGCTTCCGTGTCACTTTCCTATCGGGCACTCTAGCCCAAATCTCCCAGCTTCCTATTTCTAAGGGTTGTTTTAGACCTGAGGTCAGACACTCCCTTCCTAAAATCCTCTACATACAAAAAAAAAATCTTTCACCTACCCACGGGCAAGTGCGTTTGACTGTTGGGCAAACTTGTGTGTCACATTTTATACTGTGAACCAGTTACGGTCACATGACAACAACGCGGGGGAATGTCGGATATGTAAAATAGCTGTATGCGTCACACAAAAAAACACTTTAAAACTTATTTGCACACTTAATAATAACATTGCTTATTTTACATTTACAAATGCTAATTTCATGATTTTCACAGCGTTTTTTAATTACAGAATACGAATACTTCTCTTCGTAAAGAGCAAAAACATAACCTTCTACATTCAGCTTACTTACGTGCACTATTTTTTTAGCATACGATATTTAACAGCAGCAGATGTTTCTTTGTGTTCACCTAACACGCTGATGCCAGTTTCAATTCTTTCAACTTCTTTTTTTCTGCAATTTTTTATCAAAACTTTCTGAAAATGCGTGAACATCCTCAGTACAACTGAAAAAACAAAACCTTATTAAAATGAAATAGGGAATAATTAACAGTGAGAGCAATTCAGAAATTTCGTAGCGGCAGAATTTTGCGTATAAATGAGAAAAACGTATAAGTGAGGAAAGTATAAACTGGGTTCTATACTGTACTTTAATATGAATCCATTTATTCTTAAAACCGAATTCCCTTTAAAATACTTAATTACTTGTATTTTTTATTATTACAACAAAATAAATTTCATGCTCTTAAATATTTATTTTATCTGTTAATTAGTACTAATTGCAAGATTAGTCTAAATGGCACACAGGTAAGCCATGTGAATGAATCTGGTTTATGCCGCCCCGGTGGCGCAGTTGTCTAAGCGATGGCCTCTGATCATTCGTCCGAAAGGGGTCCGGGTTTGAATCCCGGTGATGCATGGATGTTGTGTTTGTCTTTACAGCACTGGATCCGTCCCTTTCCTGGAACCAGTGACCCTAAATTAGGGACGGGCCGAATGCTTGTAGCCCATTGAGTTGCTCACGGTGGTCGTTAAACCTCCATTCAAAAAAAAAAAAAAAAAAAGGCATCTGTTTTATTAGGAAGCCCGTTTGACAGAGAAAACAAATTAGTGCGCCAGTGAATTCTTCTTTGAAAGTCATAGCTGCTTTAGGAAGATTTCATAGGAATGATAGGTTCTCAAAAAAAGCCCGATTGGCTCTGTATGAAAGTGTAATTGTTCCTATTCTGATATACGACCGTGAAACCTGGATACTGCCGAAGAGACATAGGTGTTCATGAATGAATACACATTTTGAAGATGACAATCCAATTTTTGGGGTAAATGTGACAATGATGGTAAGTCAAATAATATCGAAAACTTTGAAAAATTTCATCGTCCTGGAGCGGGATTCCAACCCGCGTCTTCCAGATAGCGCCCGGGTATGCTAACCACTACACCACCCAGAACGACCAAGTCTCACGTTTCCGATGAATTTGAATAAAACCATCACAGACTTGTCATCCGACTTACCATCTGACTTACATCTACTTTTATCTGACTTACCATCCTTGTCACATTTACACCTAAAATCGGATTGTCATCTTCAAAATTTGTATCATATGGTGTAATCCCGTATTACATTCATGATTTATCTGCTCCTCCGGGCAATCACGGGATAGGATTCTTGACCTCGAGATTCGCTAAACATGAATGCCGGTTGTTTCAACTAGCGAATCCTGTGATGGTTATATTCAAATTAATCGGAAACTTAAGATTTGGTCGTTCGGGGTGGTGTAGTGGTTAGCGTACCCTGGCGCTATCTAGGTGCCGCGGTTTGGAGCCCCGCTCCAGGACTATGATAGTTTTCAAGTTTTCGGATACAATCTGACTTACCATCTTTCTCACATTTACACCAAGAATTGGATTGTCATCTTCAAAATTTGTATTGACATAGGTGTTGTTTGTGCGCTGGAGAGATGCGTTACTATTTGCTTTGTGGCAACAAACGCTCTGATCATGTGACGAACGAAGATGTAATTCAGATGTAGTACGTGCGGCAAAATACTGTCAGCGAGGTGGAGACAAATATACACCGATGATCCAATATATTATGACCATCTACCTAATAAGCTCCAAGACTCTGTTTAGCCCGCAAAACACCTGCCACTCGGCGAGGCATCGATTCGATGACGTGGCGATAGGTATCCTGGGGTATCTGGTAACAAAATATGTCAACAGCAGGTGGTCCTCCACTTTCCGTACATTTTGGAGTGATGGTGATTTAGCGCGTACCCGCTTTTCCAAGTCGAACCACAAATGTTCTATTGGGTTCATCCCAGGTGAATTTGGAGGCCAGGGCACTAACAGAAAGTCACCAGCATCTTCCTCGAACCACTCCTTGACAATTCTGGTAGTGTGGCATGGCGCGTTATCCTGTTGGTAATGGCTATCATCAGCAGAAAACACAGTTGCCATGAATGGATAAACTTGGTCCGCAACGATGTTCAGATGCCTGACATCTATCAGGGATTGTGTTTTTGGGATAATGGGGCCTAAAGTGTCCCAGAAAACATCGCCCACAGCATAACACCACCACCACCGCCGGTTTGTTTCCGCCCAACAGTGCATCCAGGTGCCATAGCTTCGGTTGGCAATCGGCGTATCCGCGCTCGGCCGTTTACGTGATGTACCACGAATCTTGATTCGTCAGACCAAGCCACTTTCATCCAATCATCAACGGTCCAATCTCGATGATCTGGGGCCCATTTCATGAGTTGTTGGCAATGACGTGCAGTGAACATTTGGACCCAGCTGGGTGTTCGACTACGCAGGCCCATGCGCAAAAGGCTGCGATGAACTGTGTGCTGCGACATATTACCCTGGTCAACACTGTTGTAGCTATTGGTGATTTGTCGCACTGTAGCCCTGCGGTCGCTGTGAACAACAATGCGCGAGTCTCCGCTCCACTCTGGCATCAATGAGGTGCGGGCGACACACGGCTGGACGAACGTTCGCCGTTTGGCCGTCTGTGCACCACTTTTGATACGCAATCACTAGTGAACAAGCCACAAGCCGCGCCATTTCTGAGATGGTAGTTGCGAGGCTCCGCGCCATCCCAATTTGTCCTTTACCAAACTCCGATAAATCGGCATCTTTTCCCATTCTGACTCCGAACACTCTACTAATCGAAACCCGGTTATCGAGTTGTATATATACTGATTTGTGAACTTCACCTGTGCCACCGTTCGGTATCCAGGCGCACTAATTTCTTTAGGTAGGGTGTAGTCATGACGTAATGGCTCATCGGCGTACTTAGGTAGTTTGGCCATGTTGAGAGAATGAGGTGATGAGATGTTTACTAAGAGAATTTATTGGTCTCAGGTAGCTAGAGAGGAAGTTAGAGGAAGGCGAAGGAAATCATGTGAGGACCAGATTCAGGAATGTCTGCATGAGAAGAAGATTATATAAGTATGAAACACAAATTGCCTTGTAGTAGACGTGTGATGGATGTCGGTGAAGCTCAAACTGTGTGCCAAGATCTCTGTAAATGCAGACGGTGGTTATATCAAAATTAAGTAAAATCCAGTTCCATCAATTTTAAAAGTTAATGTAGTAGATGCACTTTTTTGAGAAGCTAACCTCAGTTTAATGTATGTATGTATGTATATACACTGCTGGTCACCCAAAATGCAACACCAAGAAGGACACGAGATAGCAAAGCCAGATTTACTGGACATACATAACAACAGATACAAAGATGAAACGATTGAGCTTACAGGTTAGTGCGACTTGCGGAACACGCAGACATCAATAGTTCGTGTGGCCCCCCATGGCTGGAATAATAACGACCGCTACACGCCGCGGCATCGAACGAAAGAGGCTTTGGATGCAGGCTTGGGGTATATCGGTCCAGGCTGCTTCCACACGTTGCCACAGTTCATCAGGCGTAGACGCGGGTGGTACTTGCCGGGCCACTCGGTTGCCGATCAGCGACCACACGTGTTCGATGGGCGACATATCGAGAGAACAGGCGGGCCACGGCAGCAGTGACACCTGGTGGGCCGCCGTGAAGAATTGTTGCACGATGCGTGCCACGTGCGGGCGCGCATTGTCCTGTTGAAACGTGGCCGCTGGCAGGTCATGAAGGTAAGGGAGGACTACAGGCTCCAAAACGTCGGAGATGTAGCGGTGGCTGTTGAGTGTACCGGCGATGCGTACCAGAGGGGTGTGGGTGTCATATCCAATTGCGCCCCAAACCATAACGCCAGGCGACGGACCGGTATGGCAATGCATAATGCAGGCGTCATACAGTCTCTCACCGCGGTGCCGCCACACGCGGATCCGACCATCGTGGTGTTGCAAGCAGAAGCGGGATTTGTCGGAGAAAACAATGTCGTGCCATTCCGTAGTCCAGGTGCGGCGTTCAACGGCCCACTGCCGCCGCACTTGCCGGTGGTGTAACGTCAATGGTAATCGGAGGAATGGGCGCCGTGCGAAAAGTCCCCGCTCCTGCAGACGACGTCGAACGGTACGTAATGACACAGATTGTTGTGCTATACACCCTAATTCCTGCGCTAACGTTCGTGATGTGGCGGTGCGAGCAGTCAATGCCCGCCACACAACATGCCGGTCCTCTCGTTCGGTGGTGTGCCGCGGCTGCGGCAATCGCTCACGTCGGTCCGCCTGTCCCTCCTGCACCCACCGAATCCGTACTCGCCTCACTGTGGCTGGATGTCGTTCCACACGGGCGCCGATGTCTCGGTACGATAAACCGCTGTCACTATTCGTCCTCTGTCGAACTCCGAAACGTGCTGGAATGACTGCCGTATTCTGCTACGAGGCATCAGGAAGCTTCCCACGCACAGGTCCGGCAGCACAACACACTTCCACTACTTACACCCCGCCTTCTGTGCACCCTTTTTATAGTGCTTCTCGGTGTCGTGCCGGGCGCACATGATTTTCATATGCCCTGCATTGCTAACCGTTTGCATGTCCTCTCGCGGGGCGACGCATGCTACGAATTTCAGGCCAATCGGATGCTTCCTTCTTGGTGTTGCATTTTGGGTGGTCAGTAGTGTATTTACCTTGTGTTTCTTGGATCTTGGGAATTTAGACGCAGGCTTATTCGAGAAAATGAAGCTGGTACGCATAATCACTTTATAGTATCACTTTGACACAGCGCTTGTAAAAGAGGGTCGGCTCCTGACCTAGCTTATGAGATATAAGATGTTTTAACGGAATGAAAGTTAAGTATCGATATAAAAGAAATAAATCACGACACGTGAAACAAATTCTGCTACGTTGTGCGAAGGAAAATTGCGTTCGGTAGAAAAATCAGCTTTTCCTAAAAAAAAAAAAAAGTTCTACAAGCATCGAAATTAAATAAAATGTTGTAACATTTAAATGCGGCATTCTTTTTTTCTAGTAAAAAATTGCTTGAACTTATTTTATATTCGCATCATGATACCGTATAGCTTTAGGAACCATTCAGAAGTCAAAATTGCACCCTTTCACTCCAGAAATTGGAGTTGCAATCTCCCGACCACGATTTACTCACCCAATTCAATTCAGTTTTTATTCACATTTGTTTTGTGGTTTTCACTATATTCGTTTTAGTCTTCATTAAAAATATCCATTTTTCACAGTTTGTTTTTCAACGGTCGCAACATATTTGATAAAAGGACTTCAGTAAATTGTTTGCAAATTGCATTAATTACAGGCTTGTCATCTCGTGTCTCAGGTCATGATTAAATTAATCCAAATTTATTTCGAATGACGTTAACTTGAGTGTACAAAAGGCAGTACTTATGCCTTCGTGCTGCTTTAATAAGAATGTGATGATATTGCATGTCATTATCGCATTATTAGCTTTAATTTGCAGAGACAGAAAATCGATTCTTACGTTCCACATAGGTGACATATTTCAAGTGCCAATGAAGTCGGAGGTGTTTCGGTGAGAAGTGGTAGAATCACTGCGTCAACACCGCGTTAGGAAGTTTCAATGGAACTTTGAAGGAGAAAATTGAAAAGGTACTTGACTATTTTGAAAAGATGTCTCAGGGGTAATTTAAAATTCATAACTCCCTTGACATTTAGGTTAAGCAATCTAAACGACAGAAGATAAGTATTTTATTATGACTTCGCTGTTTGCTGCAGAAAAATTCGGGTTTCAAATAAATTAGGTTCTTACATTACTGCAAAATAGAAACTTGTGTGAAACATTCGCAAATGAGATTTGTGATAGGAACTAAAGAAATTTCTTGCGCAGCTAAAATGAATTTCAAACACCTCTTAAAACTGTTCATATTTTGGAACATTCGCCGAATTAGCAAAGTATTAGCAACACCCAACAACCATCAGACACGTGCCATTATCACTTACGTACGAAACTATGATGTTAAAATGACTTTAAAATCAGCTCACTAGAAAGAATTAAGAAGTGTATTAAGCGCAGACAGCGACAATATGGGAAAGACTCACGCTTTAAGTGACTAAAATGGTTTTAAAAACAGCTCACTATAAAGAGTCAAGATGCGTATTAGGCGTAGACAGCAGCATTATGGGAAATATTGGTGATTAAAGTGACCAAAATGGGTTTAAAAACAGATCGCAACAAATAATAAAGACGTGTAATAAGCGTAGACAACTGCCCCGGTGGCGCAGTGTTTTAAGCGATAGCCTCTGATCATTCGTCCGAACGACGTTCGGGTTCGAATCCCGGTGAGGCATGGATTTTGTGTTTGTCTTACGGCACTGGCTCTCTCCCTTCCCAGGAACCAGTGACCCTAAATTAGGGACGGACGTTTGCTAACTATCCTATTTGAGTTGCTCAGGGTGGTCGTTAAACCTCCAATAAGAACAAAAAGCGTAGACAAGGGCAATATGGGAAAGATTTGTGATTTAAGTGACTAAAATGGCTTTAAAAACAGATCACGACAAAGAATTAAGCCGTGTATTAAGTGTAGACAAGGGCAATATGGGAAAGACTGTGACTCTGAAAGGATATAATAGTGGGCGTTAGGTGGCAAGTGCAAGCAAGCATCTCAGAAACGACAAACCTTCTCGTCTTTGCAAGAGCAACTGTATCGAGGGCGTACATGGAGTGGTGCAAAAACACTAGAATAAGTAGTCAGCGGTCTTCCTGTAGGCTGAAGCGACAGGCTGATGTTTGAGGGCAGCTGCAGCTAAATAGGTTTGTACAAGGTAACACACGAGCTCCATTCTGGAAAATAACTGCGCAGTACAGCTGCCGTATCTAGGATACTTTCAGCATACACAGGCCGCATATTGGCCCAAATGGGCTATAACAACAAACATGTTCTTCGTGTACAATCACACGTCTCTGTTAAAACTCGACAAATTCGTCCTCATCGGTCGTACGTGCAGTCAAACTGAATATCGAGTACTAGTAAAATGCCATGTGATCCAATGAATATTATTTTTTGTAAATATACGCCAATCGACGTGACAGAATATGCTGTCAGAAGCTGGAATCGACCCCTAGTGTTTAATGTACGAGCTGCTGGGGGAATTGAATGATCTTGGTTCTGTTTAATGACAGGCATTGGATTCTTTAACCCCTTAACCTGATGGAACGAATTAATTCGGGGTTAGCAAAATGAGCTGAAATTAGTTCGGACGAATATATTCGCTGTCTAAGAAGTAGGCCGAACTGGGCAAGAACGAGTGAATATACGCATCACAATGTGTTACTTTCTCCTTAGCTTTGGCATTCAAAGTGGTAGTTCAGGCGGATGATTAGTAGTTATCCTTTCTGACTGATTATCTGTCAAAAGGGCTATAACAATGGCGACAAACCTAAGACACGAGAGAGCTGTTTGCGTTTCTTGTTTCTGCCCAGTGACATGATGTCCATGTTCCCATCATACCCTAGATCACGGAGCAGAGAGTAAAGGTGCAAAGAGTTGCAGATTAGCTGTATTTTTGTATAATTTTCCTACATTAAACAGACACCTGTCGCCTACACCCATGTTGATTCATATTGTAAAAGTGAAAGTTACTCCATGCGTGTCATATTGTAAAACTGAGTGTCATATTGTAAACTCCATGCTTCTCACATTGTAAGACTTCATGCGTGTCATATTGTAAGACTGAGAGTTACTCTATGCGTGTCATATTGTAAGACTGAGAGTTACTCCATGCGTGTCATATTGTAAGACTGAGAGTTACTCCATGCGTGTCATATTGTAAAACTGATTATCATATTGTAAGACTCCATGCGTGTCATATTGTAAGACTCCATGCGTGTCATATTGTAAGACTGAGTGTCATATTGTAAGACTGAGTGTCGTATTGTAAACTCCATGCGTGTCACATTGCAGGACTTTATGCGTGTCATATTGTAAGACTGATAGTTACTCCATGCGCGTCATATTGTAAGACTGAGAGTTACTCCATGCGTGTCATATTGTAAGACTGAGAGTTACTCCATGCGTGTCATATTGTAAGACTGAGAGTTACTCCATGCGTGTCATATTGTAAAACTGATTATCATATTGTAAGACTCCATGCGTGTCATATTGTAAGACTGAGTGTCATATTGTAAGACTGAGTGTCGTATTGTAAACTCCATGCGTGTCACATTGCAGGACTTCATGCGTGTCATATTGTAAGACTGATAGTTACTCCATGCGCGTCATATTGTAAGACTGAGAGTTATACTTTTCACATCGCATATTTTGCGTTGAGCATTCAGGGGTTTTCGTTTGACGAGCTAACATCCTGTTTCTATGGCACGTCGTATCTGAATTAATGCCTTATCTGTTAATATGGATGGATTTAGTATTAAGGAGACTGAAAAATGCGTCGCGGTCAACAAATACGTGCTTGTTGAAAAGAAACAAAAAGGGAAAGAGTGAATGCTGGGAGTTGCTTTGTCTCATTAAGGGACCAGAAAATATTTCACAGCAACACCAATTTTCACAAGGCTGCGATGACTTGAAAGTTTCCAAAATGTGAATATTAATTTCATAAGTGTTCCTTCCTTCTGAGCAGCAATGATGAAATCAACATTCAGATTTTGAAAACTTTCATCTCATCACAAGCTTGTGAAATTGGTGTTGCTATGAGACAATCTGAAGCTTAATATTTTATTAAAAAAAAAAAAAAAAACCCAAAAAAACCTGAAATTAAACATACATACAACAAGTTACTTAATTCAAAACGTTTGGCTGTAGCGCCATAGGAATTAGGGGAACAGACTTAACATCAACAGCGAGGGACGCTTTGACTCTCGCAGATTTCAAAACATGTGTAAAGCAGTTGGGTTATGTCTTGCAAATCAAGGACAATAGTTTCAACACTTCCTGTAAGTAAATGAGTAAATTATACCTTCTTATAAGTTCCATATGTTTATATATATTATTCGTTACATGTTCTATACGTTTACACATCATTCGTTATACGTTCTTATACGCTATACGTTTATATATGTTCAATGAGTTTCCAATTCTGCTTATATATATATATATCCAATAAGCCATTCCATTATGACCACCCCCAGCCTAGAGAAATGAGCGCGCATGGAGACCGAACGGTGGCGCAAGTGAAGTTCACAGAGCAGTATATATACAACCCGAGGACTGGATTTCGGTTATAAGAGCGTTCGGAGTCACAATGGGAAAAGCTGCCGATATATCGGAGTTTGATAAAGGACAAAATGGGATTACACTGCGCCTTGGAACTACTATCACAGAAATGGCGCGGCTTGTGGGACGTTCACGTGCCGCTGTACTGAGTACGTATCAAAAGTGGTGCACGGATGGACAAAAGAAGAACCGTTGTCGAACAGTTTGTCGCCCGCAGCTCATCGATGCCACAGGGGAGCGAACACTGTCGCGCTTTGTTCACATCGACCGCAGGACAAGAATGCGACGAATCACCAGCAGCTACAACAGTGGCGATCAGGACAATGAGTCGCAGCACACAGTTCATCGTAGCCTTCTGCGCATGAGCCTGCGCAGCTGAAGACCAAGCCGGGTTCCGATGCTCACTGTACGTCATCGCCAACAACGCATGGAATGGGCTCAAGATCATCGAGATTGGACGGTGGAAGATTGGAAGAAAGTGGCCTGGTCTGACAAATCAGGATTCCAGGCGCATCACGTAAACGGCCGATAGCGCATATTCCGATTACAAACGGAAACTATGGCATCTGGATGCAATGTCGGGCCGAAACAGGCCGGCGGAGGTAGTGTTATGTTGTGGGAGATGTTTTCTTGGAACACTTTGGGCCCCATTATCCCAATAGCACAATCCCTGACAGCTGTCAGGTATCTGAACCTCGTTGCGGACCAAGTTCAGCAATTCATGGCAACTATGTTTCCTGCTGGTGATGGCTATTATCAACAGACAATGCGCCATGCCACATTGCTAGAATCGTCAATGTGCGGATCGAGGAACATGCTGGTTAGTTTCTTTTAATACCCTGGCCTCCAAATTCACCTGACTTGAACTCAATCGAACATTTGTGGTTCGACTTTGAAAAGCAGGTTGGCGCTAAATCGCCATCACCCCGAAATGTACGGGAACTGGAGGGCCTGCTGTTGATATTATGGGATCAGGTACCTCAGGATACCTATCGCCTGCTCATCGAATCTATGCTTAGCTGAGTGGCGGCTGTTTTGCGGGTTAAATGGGGTCCTACACCTTATTAGGTAGGTGGTCATAATGTAATGGCTCATAGGTGTATATATGATTATGTACATATAATTATAAATTGAGTTTCGAATTTATAGTTCAAAGCAGATTTGTCCGGATTGGGTCCTGATCCAAATTTTTGACCCGTTTTCAATTCTGAAAGCACAATTTGACTCTGAAATGAAAATGGCGAATCTTTATTAATTTCAATATGCTGAACACGAAAATGACAATTGAGCGACTCAATCCGAAACGTATTTCGTCATATTGCGTCAGCCCATCACACACACTACTCCAGGAGCTGTTTGATCATTGGCTGATGCGATGTAGTTTGTTTTTGCAACAATAAACAAAATTTTATTTACAATAACTGGTGCATTCCAAATTGGTTTTTACAATCACCAATGATTGGCAAGTTGGTTTTTATAATCACCAATGATTGGCAAGTTAGTTTTACAATTAATTAGTGCATTTCAAACTGTTTTTTACAACCACTAATGCATTTCAAATTAGTTTTTACAATCATTAATGCATTTCAGATCAGTTTCTACAATCATTAGTGCATTTTAGATCAGTGTTTACAGTCATTTGCACATTTCAAACTGGTTTCTAGAATAATTACTGCTTTTCAAATTGGTTTTTTAGTCATTAGTGTATTTCAAATTAGTTTCTACAATCACTAGTGCTTCTCAAATTTGTTTCTACAATTACTAGTGCATTTCAAATTGGTTTTTACAATCATTAGCGCATTTCGAATTGCTTTTACAACTATTAATGCATTTTAAATTGGTTTTACAATCATTAGTGCATTTTAGATGCGTCTTTACAATCTTTAATTCATTTCAAATTTGTTTTTACTGTCATAAGTACATTTTAAGCACAGAGCATATCCATTTCAGATATCCCATGTGCTTCCTTGGTTGTATTAAGGATATCCAATCGATACTGTATTTTTCTCCATTTATTGGGAAGTATATCCAAAGTAATACTGGTAGTCAACGTAACAGTATAATCTTTTGATTTTAAATAAATTAAAGCACTGCAACTGATTCTTTATAACAAATTGTTGTGATATAATGTAGCAAGGGAACCAGGGAAAAAGGCTAAAAAATAGCCTGACGGGCTTCTTGTCCCCAACAAAAAAAAAACGAATCTAAATCGTCAAGTCAAGGAACAATTTAACAGTAATACAGTAAAATGAAGTAAAAATAAACAATATTTGGCCAACAAGTAATCAACCATTAAGCAAGAAATTCCTATTAGTGCGACACCGTCTTGATCCGAAGCGGCAACCCATTCCAGGACCTAGGGCAGGTCACGTTAATATTATTAAATAAAAAATTTGTACGCGTTCTAGGTGTTAAAAATTTAGTAATACCACGAGTGTCATGATCGTGGGAACGCAAATGTATCATGCATAAACAATAATAGTCGAAAACTGTATAATTTATCAAATGGCATTATTTGATAACCAAGGAAAAGAGAATGTACAGTTGAGTCAACATATCGCTGAAGTAAGATGATGCAATCATTAATATAAAGTGAAGTCTCGTAGGGGAGCAAGTGTATGTGTGACTTCCTGGGCTGCACTCATATTTAATACTGCGTCACACACGCGTACACAATTGATCCCTGCAGTGGAAATCCAGTAGTAGTAGTATTAGTAGCAGTGTGTGTGTCTGTGTGGGCTGATAACAGTGCTAATAGTCCAAAATAGCTCAAATAAGTTTTGTTATATTAGCTGGGAAGCGATGTTTGCAAGCCAGAAAAGGTTTTTATCATTACGATAATGAAAAAGGCGTATGAGCTTTATTTCGGATGCAAAATTGAGGACCAGGGCAAAGCATGAGCTCCAAATATATATGCTGCTTTACATGTGCTAGAAATCCTCCAAAGTGGCTGAAAGGAGGTAAAGTGTCGATACCGTTTGCTGTTCCTTTGGTTTGGAGACAGCCAAGCAATCATGCAAAAGACTGCTACCTCTGCATGGTACCAATTGTTTTGGTAGGCAGCACGAGGAAAAAGAAGTGGGCAGTAGTGTACGTGAATATGTCATCTGCTATCCAACCAGTTCCGCACGGCGAAGGACTTCCGGTTCCCAAACATCCGAAAGAATTTTCCATCAATTCAGAGGACGGTAAGGACACAGGCGAACTGATGTCGGGTTCTCCTGAACCTTAGGCGTCTGATGATGATCTCTATTTTAGTGATCCTTCGGCGTCTAATTATAATCCATATGTCGATCATCATTAGAGCCTATGTGTGGCGCAGAAGACGCACGGTCATCTGCACCACATGTTCTCACACAAGAAGAACAGAACGATCTTGGTCACAATCTGGAGCTGTCTAAGGCCAAAACAGAGTTACTGGGATCAAGAGTTCTACAATGGAATCTTCTCAAGGAAAATGACCGAGTGACTTCGTTTCCCAAACGTCATGAACAGATTGCGCCTTACTTCCGAAAGGAAGATTACCTTGTGTTCTGCTGCAATGTAGATGGCCTGATGAATGCCCTTCAAATGAAACTTGACCTGCACAAATGGCGACTATTCATAGACTCGTCGAAATTGAGTCTCAAGGTGGTATTGCTGCATAATAGAAGTCAGCTTCCACCTGTCCCAGTCGGACACGCTGTATACATGAAAGAAGCCTACGAAATCCTAAAAGAGCAGTTGGGCTATCTTCAATACAGAAAATACGACTGGCATCTCTGTGGTGACTTGAAACTAGTGTTTCTGTTGATGGGTTCGCAGCCGGGATATACGAAGCACTCCTGTTTTTTGTGTGAATCGGACAGCCGAGCAAGGAATTTGCACTATGTGAAGAGAGACTGGCCTGCGAGAAAGTCACTGAAGGTCGCAGAGAAGAATGGGCAACACCCAGCACTTGCAGAAACGCACAAAAGTCTGCTACGGCCCCTGCACATCAAACTATGTCTGATAAAAGCTTCGTAAAAGCCATTGACTAGCCTGGATTAGCCTTCAAGTACCTGGCTGACAAATTCCCTTTACTCAGCGAAGCAAAAATTAAAAAAGGTGTTTTTGTGGGTCCTCAGATAACAGAGCTCGTCACTGACGAGATATTCGATAACCTTCCGCACAGTGATGAGGAAACAGCTTAAGACATACCCTTCCTCTGGTGTCAATTAACTACCTCGAAATGTCAGGGCAGAAAACTACAGGGAACCAGCAGAAGACATGTTATCTCTGTATCATAAACTTGGCTGCAATATGTCCTTGAAGATGCACTTGCTTCCTTCCGATTTGGATTTATTCTCCGACAATTGCAGCATGGCTAATGATGAGCACGGTGAGCGTTTGCATCAGGAAATCACAAAGTTACTAGCGAAAGTAGTCCACTTCTGTGTTGGTTGACTAATGTTGAACGCTCTCTAAAGATGGTTCTGGGCAGCTGTATGAGTGACAGGAAAAGTAAGGTCAGACGTTGAAACGAACATTTACAGGTACATGTGGTAGGTACATATAAGAAACTATTGCAGATCTTTCACAAACCGTAGCCGATTTCGCGTTTTCATTGTCATATTCGTGTTCAGCCACTCCAAATCTGTAAGAAATTTTTAATTTAATCTTTGGGGGCAAGACTTTTGTAAAAATGTGTCGTCCAGTATTTTTTATACCAGGTAAATGTTTTTTTCATCGCTTATTTTATTTTTTATACTCTTCTAGTTTATAATATCAATTATATTGGGAGATTAACATCACGGGGACAGTTACAGTATATTTGATCATTGGATCTTGCATATCATAGTTATTAAATGGAACACGACATCGACCGCACCAAAGAGAGAAGCAAAGAATTGGCCGTAGAAGAAGCAAAATATTCGTGGATGATTATTTTTCAGGTACAGTCAATTGATCAGTGCTCATTTCATAGATTAATGAGCAATTTCCTTATTCATAATCAAAGGCAAATTAACTAGGAAACTGGCTTGCAAGCCCAATCCATTTACAGCCTCATAAAGAGGGATCTGCCATTCTGTCATCCATCGAGAGAAACAATTCGGCTTAGGTAGGGCATAACTTTGTTTACAAAATGCCTTCAGTTGTGGATATCCAACGTTATTAATTAGTGTCACACTTCAGGAAGAGGATGATTGCCTTTCTGGGAAGTCGACAGTATCAATTGGTCCTGACTATTACGGATGCCGCGACCGGCCGTTCATTCAGTGGGAGAATTTGTTCTAAATCTCTTCGTCGTTAATCTTTATTTAGTGACAGGCAAATGCCATGGTATTTCACATAGCTTAGGAGGTTTGAGAAACTTTTGCAGCCGAAATCCTATTTCCTTTCGTTCCTTATTTAAATTTTTGCTTGTCCTTTGATTTCGTAAATTAACTGGTTGTACGTTGGAAAAGCGGGCCGAATATTTGAAGTTGTAAACTTTGTGTTGTGAAGTAAACGATTTAAGCTTAAGATAAGAAGAGAGAAAAGTTTGTCTTTAAAGTAAAATCTGGTCCGTACGTCGTTCTGTAGAAAAGATACACGGTAAACACTTTTATCGGACAAAGACTAGGTTAGTGTTATATACAGTGGCGTGCAAAAATTAAGGACGAGACGGTTCTTCGAATGTAACGTCGTACAGAAGTGCTCCACATCGACTCAAATCATACCATAAAATCCCCAAGATGTAAGAATATGGGACAAGTGAGCAAAACCGTCCAAACAAGGAATCCATAGGATACAAAGGATACAAAGGCACTTTATTGAAAAAGTAGCTTCGAGCACAAATGAACAGAAGACAGAAACGTCCATGTGACAGCCGAATGCCACGAAAAATCCAGTCTTTAGTAGAGGATATGATCACCCTTGACTGCAATGCAGGTTTTACAACGTCTGTCCATGCTAAAGACGAAGTTGTCAAGGAGCTGTTGAGGCATCGCGGCCCATTCCTCTTGTAGCGCCAATTGCAGCTGCGGAATCGTTGCTCGCGGCTGGTGACGTGCTGACAAGCATCTCCCGAGGAGGTCCCACACGTGTTTGATTAGATTTACGTCCGGGGACTTTGCCGGCTAATCCATGCGTTGAATATCTTCACTCTTCAACAGCTCCGTGACAGCCACTGTACGATGAGGTGTAGCGTTGTCGTCCATGAAGAGGAACTCAGGACCCACAGCACCTCTAAACAGACGCACGTGAGGCAGGGGAACCTCGGTACAATAGCGGACACCAGTGACTGAACCTCCTTGGAAGATGTGGAGGTCAGTACGGCTACCAAGCATGATACCTCCCCAAACGAAAACCCCGCCACCTCCAAACCGGTCCCTTTCGATGATGTTGGAAGTGCGATTGCGTGTTCCCTGCTCTCTCAAGATGTGTATACGTCCAGAATCGCTCGTCAGAGTAAATCGGCTCTCATCCGTAAAGAGAACTCGACCTCATTGCTGATGTGTCCAGTTCTTGTGTTCCTGGCACCACAGAAACCGCCGTCTCCGATGAGCAGGCGTTAATATCACACACCGTACTGGTCGTCGCGCAAATAGACGATCTTTTTACAGCCTCCTGGCTACGGTAAAACGCGATTACGGACGTCCAGTTGACTGTTGCATGTGCCTTTCGATTTCCCCGCTGCCAGCCGTCTGCTTCTTCTCGCCTGTAGGACAATATACCGGTCGTCCGCCGCCGTGGTTGCTCGTGGACAACCACTGCTAAACTCTCGGACAGCTGTTCCTGTCGTTTGAAATGCTCCCCAAGCTCGTGAAACGATGCTGTGAGCGATCCCGAACTCCTCGGCCATACTAGTCAGACTTCAACCTTCTTCCAACTTCCCAATGACGCGACCTCTGGTAAAGTCATCCAGATCTCGTATTCTTGATGGCCTGTGGGCGATATCACACGGTGGCAGCAACTCGACGTCGTTCAAACCGATGTACACCGTGCAATAGCTTTCACCGAATTGCTGAGCGTACACCGACCGTGTGCTTTATACCCTCCCGACAACCCCCCCCCCCCCCCCTACGTCATGCTGCATATATGCGCACGCCTTACCGTACCAGTCCCTAGTCTATCTCCTGAGTGGTCTTTCGGTCCGTTCTGCCTGCTCGTTCCGCTGTCATGCTAATTTCTCCACTTCGTCCTTAATCCTTTGCACACCAGTGTATATATATGGCACATACCTTGCGAAAGCGAAGGTTTTTTTCACGTCGCATCCCTTCACAACGAATCAACGCGGGAACAACGTGTGACACACGGCAAATGTCCAGATGTTAATTGAAGTCTTACCATTCCGTGTCCAGCATATTCTATGCCACCGTGGTGGTAGCTTCTTCAGTTCTCTAACTTTGTTCCTGGACGTCACGTGGCAAAGGCGGTACATAAACACGATTGTTTATGTATCCCCACAAGAAGAAATCACACGGAGTTAAGTCCGGTGAACTCGTCTGCCATTTGAAGAAATATTCGTCCCCTTTTCCAGCAAGTTCGATCCTACGCCTGTGCAGCTCGGTGTTAAGGCAGGAGGCCCTATCGTCATTATGGAAGTGCGAAGGTCCCCGTCTTGCTGGTAAATAAAGTCATCACGATCTTCCTGAACTTGATGTATCAACCATTTCTACATCATATCGAGGTAGAAATGCCCAGTTACAATGCCCTCGACAAAGAAGAAAGGTCAGTACAGTTTTCGGCATGACAAGGCGCAGAAAAGATTCCTCTTCGGAGAATCACGCTCATGTTCAATTTTCTTTGCAGGTTTCTGGGCTCCATAGGTTCGACAGTTGTGTCTGTTGACCTTCACATTGGCGTGAAATGTGGCTTCATCGCTAAACATTACGCAATTAAAGAAATCTTGATGCTCTTCTGTCAGTCCTTGCAGTTCACAACAAAATTGGAAACGCTTCGTTTTGTCGTCTCCGTTTAACATATGCACCAACTGCAATTGATATGGTTTCATAAAAAGTGTTTATGAGGAACCTCCCACACTGCCGTGGCCTGCTTGCCTTTGCTTTTCACGTAATGCAAGCCGCACTGATTTATTGGATCTTCATGTGTGTGTGTGTGAATGTCACTCTCACTGGCTATACAACAGTAAAGCAAGGCTCGTTACTCCTGTTTCCTGAAAACCATCAACCAGTGTTGGCAAATTGCCGATGCCACTTGGAAATAGCTTTCCTGGCTGGTGTCTCTTTACCGTAGGCACTTCGAAATTTTGTTTGGTCCTTTGTTGCACGCTTGTTTTTATCAAACAGTAGCACGCAAGATGCCTTCTCGGGACCGGAAGCCATCATCGTAATACAAAGGCTATGTGTATGATGGGAATGCGACAGGTAACGCCAACTGGCGGTGAATGATGGAAATACACACCCCGGCACTAAGAACGGGGGAAACTTTTATGTTTTCTCTTTTACATTGGAAAACACAAGTTGTTCGTGTCTCCTCACTCCGGAGTAAGTCGCTCTCCCAAGTGAGCTACGCGGCCAAAATGTCTCGCTGCAGATTTGTCGTCTTGACACATGTTTTCACTTTTGTAGCACGTCACAACATAGTATAGATGTGTAAGTGGTAGCGGTTTTCCTCCATGTGCAATAATATTTTTAAAACTGTTAACGTCATTTATAAGCATGCTGTATGTTCACATCTGTAAATCGGATCTGGAAAATGTATTTTTGCATCGGATAGCTTCAGAGAGGGAGAGGGAAGGAGCGAAAGAGAAAATGAGAGGGATGAGAGAGGGAGAAAGAGAACGAGGGAGAAAGGGAAAGAGAGAGAGAGAGAGAGGGGAAGGGAGAGCGAAGAGAGAGAGAGAGAGAGAGAGAGAGAGAGAGAGAGAGAGAGAGAGAGAATGATTATGCATGCTTTCCCTCATGCTTAGTCTGTGCTCGAGTGACCTAAGACGTTGGCCTCTGGCCAATCATTCTAGATAGGCCAAAGCTCAGGTCCCCGATGAATCAAGGATCGTTTGCCTGTCCCCACCCTGGAACCCATGTCACCGGCTGCCGCCCGTGCCAGCAATCAACGGCCCCAGATTAGGAACGGGCGACTTACCATTCGAAAAAAAAAAAAAAAAAGAAATACTTTGCATTGTTCTGAGTTACGTACTCCTATCACAAATGTCAACAGCAACAATTTATCAACAACATAGTGATTAGTCGTGCGTTTCCCACAGCTTGGCTACCTCGTTTGCCAACCCCTGTGATTTTGGGTTGTGGGGACACCTCAAGAGATGTGTACATCAGAGCTGTGTTCTCGATTGGCAGTCTTCAAAGACAGAATAATGCATCGTGCGAAACAATTTCTTGCAAACCAGTTGCTTTCCACTTTTCGGGAACGCCTTTCAACGCCTGCAGATTTTAGAACATCTAAGTTAAGGACTGTTAACGTCATATCTGTAACCTGTACCACTTTAAAAGGTAATCAGACTTTTCAGTTAGCTTTTCAGTGTTTTCTGTAATATTACGCCTTGCCACGTGTGTAGTCGTTTTGAGTTTTCCTATATGGAGAGCGCATGTTCTCGGGAGTAGTCCTACCATGTGAGGTTGCGTTTCGTCCAACTGCGATGTACAGGGCTCTGAACACCTATTATTGCATTGTGATCACGTTTGTACGTTTACTAGCGCACTCTGCACTTCAAATCCCCTGGCGTCATATATGGAGCTTTTTTTCATAAATCGCGAGCGCATGTCTGTAAAAGTATCCCTACGAGGTTTGGTTGCGTTTCATCCCGTAGATGTTTCGATACAAGACTACGAACACATTCTCTTTAATTGCGACTACCTGGTATATACACTGAAGTGCCAGAAAAACTGATACAGACGAGCTTATGCAAAATACATAGCAACGTCACCTATGCGCGTACTCGGTTGCGTCCGTTAGTGCGTATGTAAAGCGATAGACATCCTTGCCAGCTGTCAGAGATGCTTTCGGCATGCGAATGACAAGTAATAACGATTTAAGCGATTTTCAACGCGGTGTCATAGTTGGCGCTCGTGAGATGGGCCATAGTATTTCGGAGGTAGAAACGAAATTCGGATTTTCACAGACGACCATTGAAAGGCTGTACCGTGACAACAAGAATTCCGGCAAAACCTCCAATTTGCGATAACAGTGTGGCCGTAAAAAGACATTGGGTGAACGTGACCTTCGTCGGCTGTCAAGAATCGTTTCACGTCATGGGCGTGCAATATTCTCGCAGGTATCATCGGAATTCAATGCTGCAGCCTCAACAAGCATCAGCGTCCGGACTGTGCAACGTACCCTGCACGATATGGGCTTTGGGAGCCGACGCCCAACTCGAGTACCTTGATGGGTGCACGACACAGAGCTATGCGCCTTGCTTGGGCACGACAACACCGCCACTGGACACTTGATGACTGGAAACAAGTACCCTGGTCTGACGAGTCGCGTTCCCAACTGTATCTGGCAGCTGGAAGGATTCGTGTGTGGCGCAAACCCCGTGAATCCATGGATCCCGCCTGTCAACAGGGAAGTATACCGTCTGGTGTGGGGCCCGTAATGGTATGGGGTATGTTTAGCTGGACTTCACTGGGACCCCTGGTATGTCTACAAACGTCTGTGACCGGCCAACGCTATGTGCACATTCTTCCTGACGAGGTACACCCGTTCATGTCCTGCATACATGCTGATGGGTTGGGCCTGTTCCAAAGGACAACGCACCTCGACACAAGTGTGGGGACACCACATTATGGTTAGAAGAGCATTCATCTGAGTTTGGGGTGTTGCCATTCCCACCCAAGACCCCAGATCTGAACGTGATAGAACACATTTGGGATGCCAAACAAAGCGCTATCGAACACATCAATCTGAGACCTCAGAATACACCCGAATTGTGGAACGCTCTGCAGGAAGTGCATTGCCTACAGCATATTTCCAGAAGCTAGTGGAGTCCATGCCCAGTTGTATTTCTGCAGTCCTGCGCTCCCGTGGGGGACCTACCAAGTATTAGACTGGTGTACCAGTTTTTCTGGCACTTCAGTGTACATACATATAACATAGTGACTTTCAGAACTAAGGTTTACTGATGAAAGATTTTGTGGGTTTTTGTGTCTCTTTTTTAGGATTTGTTTTTCTTTTGGCGACACTAATATGAGGGAATAAAAATTATATGTAAGATAAGAGATCAAGAGATCAACAACTGTCCATATTCCAATCTGTTAAATGAGGTTGCTTACCAGGTGGAAACTATAATTAACGTGATCCTGTAATAATTTAATTCTTGCAACAATATGGATCGAAAATGCAGACTAGTTTTAAGTAGTTTTTCTAGTAACCTTTTGGGTTTCGTCATGTCTGGCAAGATTAATCGTACATAACATAACATGAATAGAGTAATGTTTCTCTCTAATATAATTTTTATCGGCTGAAAAGAAGATGCATTTGGCGTGTTCGTATTTTACATGCAGCGAGTCTTTCTACGAATGTCAGATGTACGTACATCGTGAAAAGAACCAAAATACGAATTTTCGAAATTATTTTTCGAATATTTTCGATGGAATAATGTATACTGTTCACTCTGCTCAAAACTTATACATATCTGCTTTTATTGCTTTCATTGCAGCGTCTGTCGTTTGCTACATATTAAAAACTCAGCTAAATTCTCATCGTGCAGTTTCGTCATGAAAGTTTTTCAAGGTTTAATTTCAAATTTCGCAAGAGGTATAATAAGTTTACCCGTTGCTAGGAGACGGTTGTGACTCCTCGGAGGGTTTGCTTAAGACAAAAATATTTTTCTTGTATATGTGTCGAATATTTACCAGAGGAAAGTTTATTTGCAGACTGCACTTCCATTGGGACATTTTCGAAACCTAATCTCAGGGTTTATTCCTCGATTCGGAGAGTTGCAAATGCAGAAAATGTTGAGTACACTTCTTACCCAGGTTGATTTATTTGTTATTTCCAGTACTGCTAGGCCATAATACTACCAGTACTGCTCGGCTATATCTACGCTTTAGTGTTCTGTACTAAACTCAGGTAAACAACTGAATTATCAGCTTCACCTATAACATGCTACCAGACTTAAAACTCATATATTTGAGAAACGAATTCCTCCGAAGAAATAATTCTTCATTTATACATGGTGTGCATTTAATGCTGATGTGTGTGTGTGTGTGTGTGTGTGTGTGTGTGTGTGTGCCGCCCTGGTGGCGCAGTGGTCTAAGGCGTTGGCCTCTGATCATTCGTCCGTAAGGGGTCAGGGTTCGAATCCCGGTCAGGCATGGATGTTGTGTTTGTCTTACGGCACTGGCTCTCTCCCTTCCCTGGAACTAGTGACCTTAAATTAGGGACGGGCGACTGCTTATAGCCCGTTGAGTTGCTCACGGTGGTCGTTAAACCTCCAATCCAAAAAAAAAAAAAAAATGCTGATGTGCCTGGGCACACATCCACAATCTCCAGATTATGTCTAGCGGAATATTCCACGGATTATTGGCATATTTTCACCGTATTCCATGTATTAACTTCATTCAGAAAACTTGAAAGATTTCACAGTCCTGGAGCGGAAATCGAACCCGCACCTCCCGATTTCCGGCCGAGCATACTAGTGATTACACTACCCAGGACAAGGAAATTCAAAGCAACTGAAAATAGATCTCTGAGAACCTTCAGAATAGGGCTACTCGAAGCTATTCCGGCCCCATCGTAGCGTCTCACGACCTTTTCTGACTTCTCACATCCAGGGTCAGATGTATAATAGGTCACTAATTTCAGTGATTGAAATAGATCATATATTTAAGAAACGAATTCTCCGAAGAAATAATTCTTCATTTATACATGGTTTGCATTTAATGCCATGTGCCTGCGCAGACATCCACAATCACCAAGTCATGACTGGAGAAATATTCCACTGATCATTGGAATATTTTCACTGTATTCCATGTATTAACTTCATTCGGAAAACTTGAAAACTTTTTAAATTTTTTTAAGTTTTCTGATGGTAATTTCCTTATCCTGAGTAGTGTAATGACTAGCATGGTCAACCGGAAATCGGGAGGTGCGGATTCGATTAATTCTCCAGGACAGTGAAATGTTTCAAGTTTTCTGAATGAGTAAATACATGGAATACAGTGCAAATATGCCAATAATCCGTGGAATATTCCTCTAGCCATAATTTGGTGATTGTGGATGTGTGCGAAGGCACATTAGCATTAGACTTAAAACTATTGTAAAACTTTAATTAACGGATCACTAAATTTCAGATTACGATATAATGTGTACGGAATTAGTACATATTCATATAAGGATCAGTTTTTGTCATTCAGGTATCAAAGATTACAATACCTATCACATTTCGTATATGGAAAGCTACCGTTACCTTCAATCAATGGGATTATTCGGGGTTTTATAGCATGAAAAGAAGTGGAGCGTTAGGTTGAGAGAGAGACTTGTCTTATTCTGTGATCCTGACCCTTTCTGCATGATTTATCTTTGAAAAATGAAACATTTTTGGTCTTCTCGCCAAAAACACGAATAACAAAATTTAAATATCTGTCATTAACAAATATCAATTTTATTGGAGAAAAAATATATCAGAAGATCCCTAGCACTGCAATGCGTCATTGATATCAGTGATAAAGCCTGCCATCAGTTGGGCCACAGCTTTGGTATACACAGCTGTAAATTAATAATTAACACTTTTAAAAGGATGGTTTGTAACTAGTTGGAGTGCAGTTCGAACCTGTGATGTGTGACGTATATTCTAAATTAACTTTCCTTTTTAGTTTCTTTCCCTATGTAAATCTTGAGTTTATTCTGTTATTCTTCACTCTTAACGTAATATCTTTTCTCTAAAACGAAAATGTTTGGCAACACAATTGAGGTTGAATGCACGTGATGTATGCCTGATATTGATAAGAACAAGAGATAAAAGCGACGACTAAATTGTTGCTTGGCGAGCGTTGGGTTGTAAACTGATTATTGAAAGGAGCGTTGTGAAAAGAGCGTTGTGTTAAGAATTGTGTGGTACGTGGAGAGTTCAGTGTAATATGCTATGCTGCGATGTGCTTGCTACATCCTGAATAAAGCATCTTTTCCGTAAGTTTGACTTCTGTTGTTTACATGTTTCGTCTGGTCGTTAAGGTTTCTTTCATTTAGGAACTATTTCTTAGTATGTTGATGTTTTAAATTAACATAGAAGTAAGACAAGACTTCTACGTCATATTGGCGCCCGAACAATGACTCGGGTTCAAGCCCCGGGGTGGACAAAAATGACGGAGAAATTTATTTCGTTATAATGACGCTAGAACTTTCCGGATGACCCGGCCGTTCAATATCTCGTAATGGTGTGATGTTCTTTCCACACCGCAAGATAGGAAAAATCAGAGAATCCCTTCTCCAGCGCTTAGAAAAATATATGAGTGTGACGTTGCATTCCACACACTAGATTCACTGGGAGTTCTCAAGTAAATTCTACAGAGAATGACTGCCTGCGGCAATTCATGGTCACGACTGACCCGTGGGTCATGCCCCCGGCCCTCTTTCAGAGGGGGGGGGTGATGTGGCGTGCCTGTCTCACAGGACTCACACGATATAAAGGCAGATAGCAGCGACAACGAACGTCCGTGTAGCTCAATTGGTAGAGCGACTTATTCCGGAATGAGGGGACCCGGGTTCGAGCCTCGGCGTGGAAAAAATGACGGAGAAATTTACTTCTTTATAGATGTCCATGTGTGATTGAGTTACACGATTTATTGTGTAAAGATTAGTTCTTGCAAGAGAGTGCCAAACAGAAAGAAGTTAAGTCAGTTATAAAGGGTTAAATGATTAGAAAACTAATTGGCTAATGTTTGTAGATAGCTTGGTTGCACATAAATCACAGCATGAAGCTGAGAATTGTTAGAATTTTAAACCGAAAAGTAGAATTTTAAACCGCTCATGGCGCTGTGAATTGTTGGCACCGTAGCGTAAATGCGAACGCACTCGACTAGTTATCGAGAGATCTGGTGTTCGATCCCAACAGCGTCGGAACACAATTTTTCAGTTGCTATGCGTTGTTTCTAAAATAACTTGGACAGAGCGATGACATCATCTATTTACATTACTTCCACGTTTTTGAAATACATTCACCATTTCCATTCACACTTTGCAAATAAATAATCAAACGACCAGGTAGTAAATATCAGTTATTCGATTGATTATGCTATTCCACTAATTTATTATTTAATCACATGTATTATACTTCAAGACACCGTGATACTCTCTTGCCAGAATATAATCTTGGACACTTTGAAACAGACATAAACCTCATAAGAATGACATTTATTCGTCGAAAACATACTGTATGTATCAAAAGATTTTTTTACCAAAGTTTAATAGTATTGAAATCCAATCATTAACTCAGCATCACAACATCTCTGAATTGCGTGTATTTATTGTTTCTCACGTAATATTAATCACATCAGAAAATTTGAAAAATATTACTTCGTCCTGTTCCAGGACGATGTAATTTTCAAGTTTTCTGATTACATCGCCAAATTACATCGCCCTACTAGGGCGATGTAATTTTCAAGTTTTCTGATCTGATTAATATTACGTGAGAAACAGTAAATACTCGCATTAACTCAATGTCAAATTTTAACCATTTTGATCTTTATATAAAAGAGTATGTAATAGCTTAAACGACCATGTATGCTTCTTTTCTGAAATTCCATATATAAATACACTTTTTAAAAAAAGAACTACCCCCGCACAGAAAGAATGTCTCACGACTTTGCTGCGTAAAACGCAAGACGATATGCTAAAATGAAGTAGTGTTAATCACAAGTAATCACATTTACATACTGTTTAATCAGGAATTTGCATGGGTATTAATTCGGGTAACTTCAGTATGAGGAGTGGCTACTTCTCGTGGTGATACAAGTACTGACATGGTTATTAAGTGAAAACGAAAAAGTTCCCCACAATAACCATTCCAATGATTGTCCATATACACGGTGTGTCAATAAAGTTCTGTGACTGTTGCCGAAACCCCGAAAAAGAAAAATGTTGTGAAAGTTACGGTAACTTGCGTGACACAGTCAAGTACGTAGATGAGTTTATCTTTGCTGATTCAACAGGGCAAATACATAGGCAAGAAGCAGGAACTGATGCGGTTTACTTAGTCGTTTTTCTAAATTCAGCAGGATGACCACATAGACGAAATTCAGATCTTGCTTTTACTTATTTCAGCCATTTTCTCGGTTTCATTTGGACAATCTGGTAGACAAGATTCATTTTATTTTTAATAGACGTGTAGACGAAGTTTAGTGATTTTACCTCACTGTTCATGGCAGTTGAACCTGTCAGATCCTTTGAAAAGATAATGTTAAGGATTTTTTGGGCGTCTGAAATATACACAGTGCGTCAAATAATTTTTAAGACTGGGTCTGTAAAATGAAATAGAATTAAGACATTATAATTTGTTTTGGTATGTTATTCAAAATAAGCCCCTCCGGCTTCAATACACTTGTTACAGCGATTTAATAATGATTCAAATGCCTGTTCCAGTTCACTTTGCGGAATTGCGTCCAAAGCACGCGTCGAAGCTGTTTGTATGGTCGATAAATCATCAAAATAACACCATTTTAACGTCATTTTAAGTTTTGGGAACAAAGAAAAGTCGCAGGGTCCTAAATCAGGCGAATACGGTGGATGATTCAACACACAGACGTTATTTTTCGCCAAAAATCTACGGACAAGAAGTGAGGTGTGACTGGGTGCATTATCGTGCAACAAACACCAACTGTTTTTATCTCGATATTCTGGACGAATGCGACGAATTTTGCCCATCGAACGCCTCAAAATATTTAAATAAAACTCACCAGTAATTTTTTGTCTACTTGGAACAAATTCTTTGTGGATAATAATACCCTTATTAACGAAGAATGTAATGAGCATTGTTTTGATTTTCGATGGAACTTTTCTTGTTTTTTTGGCTTGTGGCGAGTTTTTTGACTTCCATTCCGCACTTTGTCGCTTTGTTTTAGGATCATATTGAAAACACCATGTTTCATCACCAGTAACAATCGATTTTAAAAAGTTTGGATCATTTTCAGCGGCTGAAATGATGTCTCTGCAATGTGCACTTCTCCTTGATTTTTGTTCATTGGTTAACGTGTGTGGAACAAATTTAGCACATACTTTTGTTTTGCCCAAATCTTCATGCAGGATGGTTCGAATCGTTTCTTTGTTGATGTTTAAAGACTCTTCCATCATTCTTAGTGTCGCTCATCGATTGTTTGCCACGAAATCACGCACTTTTTCAATAATCTCAGGTGTCGTAGATGAACTTGGTCTTGCGGTATGCTTATCATCTTCTAGCGTGTCTCTTCCGTCCAAAAAACGTTTGTGCCACAGGAAAACATTTGATCTACTTAACCAAAACTCACTGTAAACTTGTTTCATCATTTGGTACGTTTCCGAGGCACTTCTACCAAGTTTTGCGTTAAATTTAATAATAGCCCTTTGTTCCGTCTTAATAATTCAACATGAAAAAAATTTTACTTCTTTAATGAACGCCCGTTTCGTTTGAGTTATTTTAACAACTGCGCAGTACTTTTGGCAGAAAGCAAGCAGATGGTCACGGTTTATAACGCATTCGCGATTACACTGGTGTCGCCACCGTAGACGGAAATCTAGCGCCAGTCTTAAAAATTCTTTGACGCACTGTGTATACTGTATTAGTGGTAGGCGAAGTTAACATTAATTTTATAAACAATTAGAGAGCTCGTAACGTTCCCGAGTAATGTGAAATAAACCCGAAAGGATCTTGTTGCGATGGGGAATGAGCTGTGAACGCAGTGGTACATAGCCGAGGAGAAGGACCCTCAGTTTGTTGCAATAAGCATGTCAGTTAACCATCTATGTTAGCCGGGTTATCACTTTTGCGGATGGGGAAAACCATTGAACTTGTCTAGTACGAACGTCTTGGAGGAGTCTTTCAAGAGATTTTCAAAAGTGATAGAGGGAACAGATCTACATTTTAAGCGCCGGTCTCTAAGCGGGTTTCGGCAGGATTTTGAACGTCGTGTGTGATATGTGAGATTCAAAACCTCTCTCTGCCATCAGTGGCGACTTTGAAGCCACATCATTCTACTCCGGAGCCGAATGCTTTCCCTATTAAGCTATGTAGGCAAGAGCTTATCATTGTTAACTGTCGTTTTAACATGTATGTCACCTCTGAGTTTAGTATGTCACATACACTGACGGAAAAAAATCCCAACACCAAGAAGCGGCTGTGTTAGATAAACGACAGTTGGTAGGCGGTGAGAGTACATCTGTAAGATGACGTCTATGCAAATTTCGCGCTCGGCGCATACGTTTGGCGCTAGTAGCGCCCCTCGGAACATGCAAAGCAGGTTTGCTGTAAATACGCGCTGTAACGTTCGTGAGCGTTAGTTATCGTTGAGATTCGACGTAGTGTGTTGATGTTAGTCAAGAACGCCTTTAAGAAGACGAAGAAGCCATTATCAACAGCTCACGGAGTTTGAACGAGGTCGTGTAATAGGGCTACGAGAAGGTGGATTTTCTTTCCGCAATATTGCAGAACGACTTGGCAGGAATTATTGCAGAACGACTAGCCACTGTGCATGATTGTTGGCAGCGGTGGTCAAGGGAAGGTATTGCCTCAAGAAGACGGGGTTCCGGCTGGCCACGTGGCACTACTGAGAGGGAAGACCGCTGTGTTTGGCGTATGGCCGTGGCTCATCGTACCGCGTCTGTGGCAGCAATTCGAGCTGCAGTTGCCACCACAGTGACACAACGAACTGTTACAAATCGGTTACTTGAAGGACAGCTCCGAGCCAGACGCCCTGTAGCGTGCATTCCACTTATTACAAACCACTGCCGTTTGCGACGTCAGTGGTGTCAAGCTAGAGCTCATTGGAGGACGGAGTGGAGACCTGTTGTGTTTTCTGATGAAAGCCGGTTCTGCTTGGGTGCCAGTGATGGCCGTGTGCTGGTTAGAAGGAGGCCAGGTGAGCGCCTGCAACCAACCTGTCTGCGGCCGAGACACACTGGACCTACACCTGGAGTTATGGTCTGGGGAGCAATTTCCTATGACAGCAGGAGCACTCTTGTGGTTATCCCACGCACCCTGACGGCACAGTTGTACGACGGTCTGGTGATTCAACCTGTTGTGCTGCCATTCATGAACAGCATTCCAGGGGGTGTTTTCCAACAAAATAACGCTCGCCCGCATACCGCTGTTGTAACCCAACATGCTCTACAGAGTGTCGACATGTTGCCGTGGCCTGCTAGATCACCAGATCGTTCACCAATCGAACACGTATGGGACATCATTGGACGACAACTCCAGCGTCACCCCCAACCAGCATTAACCGTCCCTGTATTGACCAACCAAGCGCAACAGGCATGGAACTCCATCCCACAAACTGACATCCAGCACCTGTACGACACAATGCATGAACGTTTGCGTGCTTGCATTCAACATTCTGGCGGTTACACCGGTTATTAATGTACCAGCATTTCACATTTAAAATGGCTCTTCTCTCGTTTACAATAAGCTGTGATCTTGAAACCTTAATCCATTAAATATGTTACCTATACAAATGTATTGCCGCCATTTCATTCCTCTGCAACTATTTTTTCGTGGTGTTGGGATTTTTTTTCCGTCAGTGTATATCATCGCCCTGAGAAAGGGCTGGGACGGATTCGTAGGTTTCCTAGTCAACCGGCAAATCACGGGTGAAGGATGGCACACTGTAGAAAAAGGAAATCTGTTATGTTTCAAATGACGTGTGTAATAAGCATCACACAATTTTCATTTTGTATTAAATAGAAACAACGTATGGAAGAAACATCACACATTTTTCGATGAACCCAATGGGCAGGAGATTAATTTGTACGTTCGCGCGGGCGCTAATGTGATATCCAACCCTCTCTCTCTCTGTCTCTCTCTCTCTCTCCCTCTCTCTCTTTCTGCTGGTGGTGGTTCACGAACCCATGTACCTTCTCTTCCGGACCCAGTGCTTTTCTAATTAAGTGATGCCGGAAAGGACTTATCACTACTACTTACCGCCTTGACATGTGTGTCACCTCTGCGGTAGGTACATCACATACTCGCACATCCCCAATTGACAAAGGGCTGGGACGGAATCAGAGGTTTCCGGATCAGCCAGCAAACCACGCTTGAAGGGGAGTTCACTGTGGAAGAAGGAATTCCTATTAATTCCAGACGATGTGTGGAAGAAGCACCACACATATTTCGAAACACTGAAGAAGGAATTTTTCAATAATTCTACACGATGTGTGGGAGGAACATCGCACATTTTTTCGAACCCCACGGTTAGGAGATTCATTTTCCGTACAGGCGCCAGTGTGAAGAAAGCAAGCCGCAATTTTCCGTTCAGGTGCTAGTGTGAAAAAACCAAGCCCTAATTATCCGTTCAGGCGCTTGTGTGAAAAACCAAGCCCCAATTTTCTGTTCAGGCGTCAGTGTGAAGAAAGCAAGCCCCAATTTTCCGTTCGGGCGTCAGTGTGAAGAAACCAAGCCTCAATTTTCCGTTCAGGCACCAGTGTGAAGGAAGCAAGCCCCAATTTTCCGTTCAGGAGCCAGTGAAAAGAAAGCAAGCCCCAATGTTCCGTTCAGGCGCCAGTGTGAAGAAAGCAAGCCCCCAATCTTCCGTTCAGGAGCCAGTGTGAAGATATAACGAAGTAAATTTCTCCGTCATTTTTGGTCTACGCCGGGATTCGAACCCGAGGCCGCTTTCCGGAACAAGTTGCTCTACTAATTAAGCTACGCGGACATTTGTTCTGATTGCTATGTGCCTTTATGTCGTGTGCGTCCTGCTGGCAGGTACGTCACATCTCCCCCCCCGAAAGAGGGCCGGGGGCATGGCCCACGGGTCAGCCGTGACCATGAATCTTTGCAGTCAGCCATCCACTGTAGAACGTGCACTTGAGAACTCCCAGTCAATCTGCTGTGTGGAATGCAACATCACACATTTTTATTTTTCGAAGCGCTGGAGAAGGGATTCTCTTATTTTTCCTGTCTCGCGGTGTGGAAATAACATCACACCAATGCGAAATTTTGAACGGCCGGGTCATCCGTCCCTGTTCGGGCGCCATTATAACGAAGTAAATTTCTCCGTCATTTTTATCCGCGCCGGGGTACGAACCCGGGTCCACTCATTCCGGAATAAGTTGCTCTACCAATTAAGCTACGCGGACATTTGTTCTGATTGCTATGTGCCTTTATGTCGTGTGCGTCCTGCTGGCAGGTACGTCACAAGGAAAGCAAGCCCCAATTTTCCGTTCAGGTACCAGTGTGAAGAAAGCAAGCCCCAATTTTCCGTTCAGGTGCCAGTGTGAAGAAAGCAAGCCCCAATTTTCCGTCCAGGCTACAGTGTGAAGAAAGCAAGCCCTAATTTTCCGTTCAGGCGCCAGTGTGAAGAAAGCAAGCCCCAATGTGCACTTGGTGAGATTCTCATCCACTACTCCTGTCTTCCAAGCCACTTATGCTCCCAACTAAATTTCACCGACGAAGCTTAGTGCTGTCTTGACATGTGCGTCACCTCTACGACCCATATTCTGTTACTGGTCGCTTAGAAACTCTGGAAAAAGTGATAAAGTAAGTGTCACGAGTGAAAAGATAGAACCCTAGAATGCGCGCGCGAGATAGAGATGGAGTTAACAAACGATATACGTCGGAGAAGGAGTAATCCCGTGAAATATTGAAAGTCGAAGCTTCTAACAAAAAGAGAGTACGGTTATGAGGTCCGAAACGAGAAGTTCTAGCAGGGAGCCGGACGGAGGCTATGGCAAAGCAAGGGTCATCGATGCACCGACCTTCCGTTGTGGACGGAGGAGGGGAAAACGGGTTAGGAGTGCATTCTCCTGTTGGATGAAGAATAAATGGCCTGTAACTAAAGAAATAAACAACTTTCATTCTGCTGTGAAAAGTCGATAATGTGATTCCGCGGATTACGTAATAAAGATTTACAGAGGGTGAGTCGAAAGTTTCGCAACATTTGCCGCACTTAATGTTTTGATACTTACCTTTGCGACCAAAACTGATGTGACGTGCCTGCCCCGCAGGACGCACACGACATTAAGGCAGATAGCAGCAAGAACGAACGTCTGCGTAGCTCAGTTGGTAGAGCGACTTGTTCCGGAATAAGTGGACTCGGGTTCGATCCCCGGTGTGGTCCAAAACGATGGAGAAATTTACTTCGTTATAATGGCGCCCGAACTTCCCGGATGACCCGGCCGTTAAAGATCGCGCAATGGTGTGATGTTCTTTCCACAGCGCGAGACAAGAAAATAAGAGAATCCCTTCTCCAGCGCTTCGAAAAATAAATGTGTGTGACGTTGCATTCCACACACCAGTTCACAAGTGCACGTTCTACTGCAAATGGCTGCCTGCAACGATTCATGGTCACGGCTGACCCGTGGGCCATGCCCCCGGCCCTCTTTCGGGGGGGGGTGAGATGGTTGGTTGGTTGGTTGGTTGTTGGATTTTATTGGCGCAAGGGCCAGGTTTGGCCAAAGAGCGCCAGACAAAGAACTATCAGCCACAGATTTTTAAAAACGTGGAAAATGATTAAGAACAGACAGGCTTGGTAAAAGTTGAAAAAGAGTATCATGAAAGCTGTGAAGACAAGGTAGTTAATTAGGTTTATATAAAAATTTATTAATTTACTATTATAATTATAATTTTTTTTTTTTAAACACAACTACACAAAGGATGAGTCACTCTCCTCCCCCACACTCCTCTGCAATGCTGGCAGAGGGCGGGGACGAACTGTCACTCTCTTCCCCCCATGTTCCTCTGCAATGTTGTTTGAGGCTGGGGACGAACTGTAACTCTCCTCCCCCTATGTTCCTCTATAATGTTGGTTGAGGGTGGGGACCTCGCTGAGGCCGAGACAGTTGGATGGACACTGCACACCTTTGCGGATTGAGGGCCGGGTCTTCCGCACGTGCAGGCTTTCGACTGGAAACTGGAAGAGACGGTCGGCAGCAAAAGAGAAGGCCCAGAATCAGGTAGTCGAAAAATCTCGAGCTCGGGGAAAAACACCTGTGTCGCTTGGTCAGCTGTAGATCGCTTGGCAAGTGCGGCGAGAGCTACAGGGCGCGGAACAAAGGGCTGCACGGGTTGCGGCAGAGACTGAACCACTGCGGCAAAAGTACGCTGTCGGTTGTTGGGAATACCCAACTTGGCCTTGGCAGCAGGGTACGAGAGGCCCTCCAGGGTCTTGAGGCGCTGGATCGCCTTCTCGTCGTTCCACTTCGAACAGGACCGGGCATAAGCAGCGTGGGAGTCACCACAGTTTACACAGCAGGGCTCTGAAGTGCATCCAGTCCCTTCGTGGTCTCGGGATCCACAATTGGCGCACCTCGCAGCACTGTTACAGGACCGCTGGGAATGTCCATACCTCTGGCACTTAAAACAGCGTAGAGGATTTGGTATATAAGGACAAACTGCACATAACAAGTAACCAGCCTTTATTTCAGTAGGTACCTTCGGGCTGTTAAAAGTCAAAATAACATTTCGTGATTTGATCAGCGCGCCATCGCGCCTGAAAGTCATGCGTCGGGCAGCTATGACACCCTGATCAGCAAGTTCACACACAAGTTCATCTTCATCGCAGACCAACAAGTCGGGCTCAGAAATGACTCCTTGGAGGTGTTGAGATACGGATGTGCCGTCACTTGAACTGGAATATCCTGAAGTCTGGTCAACTGCAGAAGAGATTTGCTCTGAGAGAGAGTGCAAGTTTCCACAAGCAGGTCACCAGAGCGTAGCTTCTTCACTGACTTCAAAGAGCCAGCAACACCCGCAAGTGCCTTCGAGATGAAAAAAGGAGACTTTGAGGAAAGTTTCAACATCTGGTCAGTAGAAGAAATGACGAGAAAAGTAGCTTGAGGTATCGAATCTGCAAGTGTAATGCGACGTTTCTGAGCTGACGGCTCAACACCTGGATCTAAAGATACGTCGCGGTGATGTCGTTTTTCAACGAAAGTTCTCTTCAGTGTGTTATGTGTGGGAGGTGGTTGAGGCAAATTTGGCCCCTGATCAATCACCATATCCTGTTGTTTTTTAAATTTTGAGGAGGGTTTATGTTTCCCCATGGGAGTAAGAAAAAATTCATCAGCAACGTACTCCGCCCACAATCGAGCCCAACAGGGGAGAACTGGAGGTCCGCAAGCCAAACACATGACGCAAGACACAGTTCTAGAGCTTAGTTGCAAATATAGTCCGTTGGCTGTGATCACACGCACTCGGCGGACACTTCGGCCTCCGGGTACCGTCATGCCAACGCCTTTGGCATGATCCCACAGCCCCCGGGCTCACCCTGCCGTGCAATACGACAAAAAGCCGCTAAAGCGTTGCACACAACTTGGTACAAGACTTCTGACCAGAGGTGGGTTAGGCTCTAGCCTCCCGTTTACAGCGAAGCCGGGGTCGAAGAGGAGTGTTGGTACACAGGAGGCACTTAACCGGTCTCCTGCGACCTCAGCCGCCAGACATCCCATTTCCGCCTCACGGGTCTCCGCACGCGGCAAACATGCAGGTAGGTCTAGCACCCAAACCAGCTAAAAGGAAAAAAAAAAAGAAATCCAAAGAAGACAAATCCTGGCAGGGAACCTAAACGGAATCTCAGCAACCTACGAACTGAGCGGTTAATATAAATCAGTTAGTGGTGGAGGGTAACAAAACCACAAGACCGGGGTGTTAGTACATAACGTGGTAGCGATTAGGTAGAGAATACAACACGGGCAACTAGCCAGTGGAGAAAATAAATAAAAACGAAAAAGCGAGACACAAGACCAGCTCGGGAACGTGGGGACGCGACTCCCCAACAGCTGGATGAACAGCCGTCCCTGCAAACACCAACAGCACCGAAACAAAAAACAAGCGGTGGCATGACATCAGATGTTGACCAGTCACAAGGTCAGCTCGGGCCGGGGGGCGCCGCTCTCAAAATAACTGGAAAACCAGTTATCCCCGTGCGGGGTGAGATGTGACGTGCCTGCCCCGCAGGACGTACACGACATAAAGGCAGACAGCGGCAGGAACAGACGTCTGCGTAGCTCAGTTGGTAGATCGACTTGTTCCGGAATAAGTGGACTTGGGTTCGATCCCCTGCGTGGACCAAAATGACGGAGAAATTTACTTCGTTATACTGACTAGCATTAAAAGTATAGGCCATCGTGTTGCACCGTCTTTAGCCATCTGTCAGCTAGTTCTTCGATTCTGAGGCGGTACCACTTCTTGTCCTTCGAGGCGAAGAACTCCTTCACCCTAGCTGCCACCTCCTCCTGGTTGTTGAAGTGCCGTCCACGAAAGAAGTGGGCCTGTGAGCCATAGACCTCAACAAGTAATAAGGCGACAGGGCAAGGTACGTAATATATGCTGGGTATGGCATCAGTTCGATGCCTTCAAGTTTCTGGAGTTTTGCCCGGGTGGTTCTCTCGGTATGAGGCCGAGAGTTATCCCGCTGTAGGAGAGCTCGCTGTCTGTTCTCCAGTGCAGGGTACTTCTCCTCCAAATCGGCAGATGTTGTTGAGAGTAGAGGTTGGAGTTGATGGTCCGATCATCTGGAACAAATTCCTAATGGATTATCCCCTCGAAATTCCACCAGACGCAGAGCATCACCTTGTACTCGAAGCACCCCCGTTTGGTAACAGGTTCAGGAAGCTACCCGGGCTCAACCACTGCCGTTGTGTGTTAGGATTAAGGAAATAGACCCACCTTTCATCGAACGTAACGATGCTCTTGATGAAACGTACACCGCGCGGGTTTTCTAGGAGTTTCGTGCACACATCCACTCGGTGGTTTGCTTTAGCTGTCGTCAGTTCGTGAAGGACAAAGCGGCGGCTAGTGTAGAACTTGTCGAGGTCCTGAAGGTGACGAACCACGGTGGTCTGTGATATGCCCAGCTCTTCTGATAATCTCCAAGTGCTGGTTGTCGGATTCGCCCCTACAGCTTGGCGCACGGCCTCCGAATCCACAGTTCGCGGCCTAACTGGCCTTGTCTGATCTTCCGAGGTTTCTGTCACCTGAGCGAAATTTCTTGAATCATCTGGTTGCGGTGCTGTGGTCCATAGATGACCACATATAGGAAACGATCTGCACAATGGTTAAATAAGGCGCAGCCTGCTGGACGGCATCCTAAGCGACCCATCCACACCAAAAAGATGATGCTCCTTGTCTGGTGGTTCACAGCTGAGATACTTCATCGGAGTTTCTTGGCAAGAGGCCAAGTACAGAACATTATTGTGCTAAATTACACCAGATGCACCGGAAATTGCTGCAGAAACAACCGGCTTTGGTCAACAGACATGCTGTTCCTCTGCTCCAGGGAATCGCTCTACCTCATGCCACACAACGAACAATGCTGACACTAAGTGACTTGGAATATGAAGCATTGCCTCATCTTTCCTATTTCCCGGACTTGTCTCTGACAGACTATCATCTGTTCCATCGCCTGGATCAGTTCTTGTCCGAGAAACAGTTAACAACAAACAACGAAGTACAACGTGCAGTTGATGGTTTCTTCGGGTCCCGGCCATAAGACCTTTTTCGTTCCGAGATCATGACCTTGCCGGACAGATGGCAACTATGTGTCAATGCCGAGGGGGATTATTTTGCCTAGGTAAGTTGTCCTACTTTTCCGTTCTCGCCGTCCACGTGTGCTGGTCCTTTACCGGACATTTCATTCGCACCAACCCAATATAAGGATTATTGTGCTCAAGATGAAGATAAGCTGTCCCCAGAACCTATTTCGTCGGTTTGGATCCAGTTCATAATACTCAATAAGGCACCAATCTCTATGACTTTTTAACCGAATAGTAACAGTACGTAATAGGAATTTTCCCATGTGGAAAATTTTTAAATAAACTGTTTAAACATTTGGCTCGATTTTTTTTTAATTGGGGTATTTGACGACCACCATGAGTAGCTCGGTGGGCTATAAGCAGTCGTCCGCCCTAATTTAGGGCCAGTGACTCCAGGAACGGGAGAAAGCCAGTGCCATAAGACAAACATAACATCCATACCTCACCGGGATTCGAACCCGGATATTTCTGGGACGAATGGGCAGAAGCCAGCACTTAGACCACTGCGTCACCAGGTCTGTTAGACTGGAATGAACTAAGCCTGTTGTGACGTATGTATAAGAATTGAGGATACTCGGCGCCTTTCTCTCTTTCCTGTACTCTAAAGTGATAACTTCACGTTTTTGTTAATGCTAATTAAATACTAGTTATCTTGTGCCAGCCTTCTCAGAATTAATAATTTCACAGTGCCAATGAGATCTATTGTAGAAAACAGTAAAACTATGCTAGTGATCCGATTTATTGGCGTAGGAATATATACATAAGCGTTTTCAAGCTTTCGCATATGAACCAGATGGCTTTTTCGAGGATGTTAGACAGAAACTGCAATCTGAATAATAAAACGCTTTAACAATTTAAACATGATGACTTTGTTTGATAATAAATAGATTCGACGTTATATTCATTTAAATATACGAGGTATCACGTTGGTTGTGCACGTTTTATGCTGGCAGGGATAAGGTGTTACTTGAAGAACTGGTTCCAAATTCGTGGCAACTTGTGTGAGACGCTTGAGACTTGCTATGATACGTCTCACACAAGTTGCCACGAATTTGGAACCAGTTCTTCAAGTAACGCCTTATCCCTGCCAGGATACCGCGTGCACAACCAACGTTATACCTCGTATCTTTAAATGAATATAACGTCGTATCTATTTATTTCAAATCAAGTTCTCGCGTTCAAATTGTTAAAGCGTTCTATTGTTCAGTTTGCAGTTTCTCTCTAACTTCCTTGAAAAAGCCATGTGGTTGATGTGCGAAAGCTTGGAAACGCTTATTTATATATTACTACGTCAATAAATCGGATCACTAGTATAGTGTTATTATTTTAGGATCTTTCATGTTATCTGCCCGCCACTATTTGCTTTTTGCTCATTGTTACATAAAATGACACTATTTGACTTCCCAATAAGAACGCTTTCAAGCAGTTCCCGATTTTGAGTGTATCGTTTCGCTTTGTTTACATGAAACCTGATCACATCCAACGTGAGAGAAAGTAGTTCACGATAAATGATACGGGAATTTTTTTATTGGTATATAAAATGACACTATAAATAGCAAAAACCTACTTATTCACTTTTTAATAAAATTTGAACTGTTTAAGATATACATAAAAGAAAAACAAATATAACAGTATAAGAAAACAAATAAAAATAAATAGCTACAAATTAGGTACCAATATCACTCTGGCGGCCAATACGCTACGATATCTTTCATAATTTCTAAAAATGGATTGTCACTAGTTTTCAATCTCTTTCGCCGCATAAATTCACATAGGTACGAATTCAACATGCTCCTATGAGTGCCCCAACGAGTTTTATTTTTAAATTTAGCGCAGACAAACGGTTAAAAGGACATTCCTTCCGAATGACCACACATAATTCCAAAGCGCAGACAAACGGGCAAAAGAATGTGATCTCTGCGCATCTGCTGCCAAAGGCTCTGTGTTCTACCAAGGCTGAACTGGATCCTATCAGGCTGTAACATTACCGTTGAAGACAATAGACTTTTGGTGATTGGCCAGTGGGCGTTAGGGACGATTTCAGCCGTTAGATGGCACTGCGTCCCAAGGTATAAACACCTCAGTTTCTGAGTTGTTTGAATTGTGGGATTGTGTATGATCGTCGTTTTTTCTTGTTTCTTTTAAAAAAAAACCCTTCTAGTTTTAAAACCAAACTGTTGTTTTCACAACAAAATCCAACCCATTTTCAAAATGGTTTACTGCTGTGTGCCGATGTGCACATCTTCTAAGAAGAAAAACGTGGGATTTTCATTCCACGAGTTTCCCTCAAATCAGAACCTAAAGCAACTGTTGCTGAAAGAAATATCTCGACAGGATTTTACTCCAAATGACAAGTTACCTTCAACTGTTGTTTGTAGTAAGCATTTTCATTCTGATAATTACGTTCCTAATTCAATTTTAGTAAAAAAACCTCAGCTATATAAACTCATATTAAGTAAAATAGTAGGTAAATGTGTAGATTTGCGTTTTAAATAATTTCGTCGGAAAAATATCAGTACTTCGGAAAAGTGCGACGTACAGGTTTTAGATTGTGAAAATTAATGGCAAATGGTGCAGAAATTTTCTGTTTAAAATATCTTTTAAAGATCTTTATCGTAACATTTACCTGTACGTTCGATACGTTAGGCCTACCGTCTCTTCACAGCATCGAACTTGCAGGTAAATGTTACGATAAAAATCTTTAAAAGACATTTAAAATACGAAATTTCTGCACCATTTGCCATTAATTTCCATACTCTAAAATCTGTACGTCGCACTTTTTCCAGGTACTAACATTTTTTCGACGAAATAATTTAAGAAGCTAATCTACACATTTACCAAAATCTCGGCCCTAGATCGTTGAAGAATAAAGGAGGAATGAGATTTACACATGAATTACAACAGTTCCTACAGAAAAATTCTCTTGCCCAACTGCTACGAATTCAGAATACAAATATCCATCTGTTAATGTGAAAGTGAATATAAATAAAATCTCAAATGTAAATAATGATACGGAATCAGTTTGTTAATGCGAACAACGTCAATAGATGGCGCTTTGTCCCAACTCATCTTTTCTGTCCTCGCTGTTTTTGCTTAATGTTACAGATTGATAGGATCCAGTTCAGCCTTGGTTCTACTTTCGAAATCGGAAACTACTTAAATGCGTTCTTATTCGGAAATCAAATAGTGGCGGGTAGATAACAGGAAAGGTCCCTATTTTCTTCATAATTGGTGTACTGTTCCTTGTTATCAGTTTGAGATCCTCGTTATAAGTTTGTTATCAGATGATTGTCTCATTGATTGAAATAATGTAGGCTCTGTCTCACATAACCAAAGCAGTTTGGTCGGATACAAGGACATACGTACCGAACATAATAAATTGTGATGTTTACATCTGAGCAGTCGAGAGGCAGGCATCCAGTCATTCCATAAGGCCATATCACGTGTGAATCTGGTAACGCCCGTTGTGTAACAATATCTTCAAGCTAACAGCAGGAAATGACACTAACTGATTCAATAAGGAGAACAAGAAAGCGCCGAGGAAAAGGTAAAACATACCAATCAGCGATATCTTTCCGCCGACCGACATAATGTTAAACTTAATATGACATGAATAACCTTATCTAGGATATCATTTGCCGTTTTTTTGCCGTAAACTTGCTTCTTCATATTAGTATTCGATTCCACAACAATATTCTCCTAAGTTTTCATTTCCTAGGTGTTACTTAATGATCGTTCTGCAGAATGATGAAATAATTCAGTAAAGTGTGCTACAAGATGCCCTCACCTTATTAATTCAGCGTTGGAGGTAGTCATCCGAAAGCAAGCTAATATCCTATTTCATATCTTATATCCGTTAAAAATTTGTGTATTCTCAAGCTTTTGTTATTCATAAGGTCTTTTTATTTCGAGTCCTGTCTTCCTAAAGGTTTTCTACAGGGCAGAAAGTCAAGCAAAAACCACAATGAAGTTTGTCAAGTATAACGATTGAATGTTCGTGATTTATCTTCTCAAAACATTGTCTTTAACTCTGTCATCACTTCGTTTTCCTACTCATCTTTCATTTATTTTGTATTCAGTTTTAAGGCGATATTTAAACACGTCCCAGAACTACGATATCACAAAACTGAAATTAATATACTTCTCCGATGCTTCGTGTTGACCAAGCGATGATCGAACGCTTGGAAGAATGTTTCCGTAGCATGCACCAAATTTCTCAACGTGGCTCACACGGTGACAACTTGATTAAATTAATAACTCCCTGAAATTCTCTCGAAGAGCATCTCTTATATTCTTTCGACATTGGCGTAAGATACCAAATAAATTACACAGAAAATGAAACCGAAGTCCCTAAGAGGAAACAAAATTTGATATGAGAAAAATAGTTCGTAGGCTGTGATGTCTTTCCGTTTTTAAAAATATAGATCGTGACATCGAGTTTTGCTTTTTCCATATCTTTAATATTTTAACACTTTTTTTTAAAAAAAATGTTCTTCAGAGTCACCATGCCCTTCCGTCTTCCTGTGAATACCTCATCTCTTCATCTATTAGTCCTATTTGAAACATTCTTATTTGCATTAGGAAAACTGAACTATGAGAAACATAATTCATGCCTCTCGATATCTTTTCACTGCGCAAGTTCGCCGTTAGGTGTTACAAAATTGAATTAGAATATATTTTATTCGATATCAACGCTTTTAAAAAATCCCATTGAAACAACTATTACGAAGAAGAATATCCTTAATTCCGTGCTAATAATACACTAAAGAATATGTCCAAGCCAAGCTGTTGAGCACGACATATAAAATCTTTAAGAGCTTCAAATTTGCAATAGTTAAAATATGATAATTTATTTAACAAGTTACTTAGGTTAAAACATCAGAACGGCGAGATCTTTCAGGGTTGCTACATCGAACAAACATAAAAGTAATTACATGCAGTGTAAAATGACGATAATGCAACAGTCAGTGCCAGAAGTTCATTGCTACAGGTAAGTTCGAAAAAGAAAACAAAAAGTAAAATTTAATGTTGAGTACGACATCCTCACCTTGAAATAAGTATAACGAAGTAAATTTCTCCGTCATTTTTGGTCTACGCCGGGATTCGAACCCTAGGCCGCTTATTCCGGAACAAGTCTGCCTTTATGTCGTGTGCGTCCTTCGGGCAGGTACATCACATCTCCTGGTACGTTACATAAGTTCTTGAGTAATAAATTCCGGAACCGTAGAGATTATTACTCAAGGACTTATTTCAAGGTGAGGACGACGAACCCAACATTTAATTTTATTTTTTGTTTTCTTTTCAAATCCGATGGAAAAATTCCATTTCAGTCGGATACATCTCAGAACGCCCAACAAAATTCGTGCATATTTCTTGCCCTTAAATATTGCGCAATTTTTCCTCTAGGAGACATAACCGCATATTTTAATTTCTGGATATCTGCGCTACTAAAAATCCTATTTCATAAATGCATCGAATAGCATTTACTGTTGGGAATGTTCTCGACGCATTTTTTGAATCCGTTGTAGAGCATAATTTCTTTCGATAGGTGGCGTAAGTAAATATTCCTGCTTGCAACTGTATCTCCATTTCTGAAAATCCCATTGAAAAAAGGTTTAAGTAGTATGTATATCGTTTGCTATGATAAAAATTCTGAACATTAATCACTTTTAATGGCCCACACTTTCCTCTCGGAGATACGCTCACACGTAAATTGTTTTTGCTGTGTTCCTAAGCGCTCTATTTAAGAAAAATAGTTTTCGGTGTCGTCTCTAGCGACACGAAAAATATTTTGTACATGTGTTCTGCTTTTCCGTAATGTACGGTTCTACCCTAAGGAACCACACCTTATACTTCTATCTGAAAAAGCATCTCCGATTTAAGAAATCTAATTAAAAAACTCTTTTCTTAGTAAGATACCCTCACTATCAAAATATTTTGTTCATATCTTCTTCAAATAACACGAAGCAGGGTAAACTTTAGTCTAGGGGATATAAAGTCATACTGCGTTTCTCCCATGCTTGTGCTTGTAATGACTCGATTCGGAAAACCTTTGAGTATACTTTTAGTTTACGTTTCCTTTTGAGTTTCTGTTTGTTATGTAGATGTGGTTACTTCTCAGTTAAATATTTTCTCACTGAACGGCACCATACGTCCGCGCAATATCTTCACGTTTCGAAACCACTGAGAGCTAAATGAAAGCAAAAAGCAAGGTCGAGAGTGTTGAATGTCAAAATTTGAAAAGCAAGTAAAAAAATACCGATATATTATTGAGATTGCTATCATGAAAGATATACGGGATTACGCCATATAATACAAATTTTGAAGATGACAATCCGATTTTTGGCGTAAATGTGACAAGGATGGTAAGTCAGATAATATCGGAAAACGTGAAAATTTTCATCGTCCTGGAGCGGGATACGAACCCGCGTCTTTCAGAAAACGCCCGGGTATTCTAACCACTACACAACCCAGAACAACCAAGTTTCAAGTTTCCGATCAATTTGAATTTAACCATCGCAGGATTCGCTAGTCGAAGCAACCGGTATTCATGTTTAGCGAATCTGGAGGTTAAGAATTTTATCCCGTGTTTGCCCGGAGAAGCAGATAAATCATGAAAGAAATACGGGATTACGCCATATAATACAAATTTTGAAGATGACAATCTGATTTTTGGCGTAAATGTGACAAGGATGGTAAGTCAGATAATATCGGAAAACTTGAAAATTTCATCGTCCTGGAGCGGGAGTCGAATCCGCGTCTCTCTGAAAATTCTTAACCTCCAGATTCGCTAAACATGAATGCGGGTTGCTTCGACTAGCGAATCCTGTGATGGTTAAATTCAAATTGATCGGTAACTTGGTCGTTCTGGGCGGTGTAGTGGTTTGCATACCCGGGCGTTTTCTGGGAAACGCGGGTTCGAGTCCCGCTCCAGAACGATGAAGATTTTCGAGATTGCCATGTTTGTTTAAAGTATATACTTTGGTGTTGCGATAATTAATTAGCATTTATAATTATTAATTTTGTTTTGATTGGAGATTTAACTAACACCGTGAGCAACTCAATGGGCTATAAGCAGTCGCCCATCCCTAATTTAGGACCACTGGTTCTAGAAAAGGCAGAAAGAGAGTCAGTGCCGTAAGACAAACACAACATCCATGCCTCAGCGGGATTCGAACCCATCTCGGACGAATGATCAAAATCCATCGCTTAGACCACTGCGCCACCAGTGCGGCCAATTGAGAACTACGTAAAGATAAAACGCATTTGTAGCGACTGCTTCATGTTTGTCGCACATACCTTTGCAGAGTACACCAGTTAAACGTTTTACGTAAACTGCTTATACTTTTAACCCCGACCGTTAGTTTCACTTTGAGTTATTTGATTATGTTATGGTTAAACGAATAATTAGCTAATGCCTTTAATTGGTTAATTAATTAACAAGCACTTCAAGACATGAAAGACATTATAAACAACTTTTGCTTTTTTAGATATCTTCTGTTGTGTACAATATTTTTGCATAAAATATTCGTAAGGCAAATTCTTTTCCTAAGTGGGGATAAATATACTAGTGTGAAAATCTTAAGGACTAAGTGAAAAAAGTAAAATAATGCCGTAAATAGCAGTAGCACCCCAAAGAAATTAACTTAGGAATATTTCTGGGCACAGGAGCAACATCACATGCGTAATAATGGAGCATGACATGTGGTTTGTATGACTTGAGAACAAAATACGCTCACGTAGTCTAATAGTATCAGTTAAACGGAAGTCACTGGACGGCGTGCCAATGTATTACATACGTTCGATTGTGTTTGTGGTGTGTTAGGGATGACGAAATGGCCCGTAAAAAACATCTTGATGATTTTCGTCGTGGTCGAATAATTATGAGGCTCGAGGAGGGCTGATTGTGGCCCAAGAGTTTAGTACCACCGGTAGCATCGTATCGCGTGCGTGGTCGGCCTTCAGAATTACAGATACAGCTGTTCAAATAATTGGTGGTGGCTGTTCACTAAAAACCATCCCCAATGAGGATCGCTATTTGTTCCTACAGGCCAAGAGGAATAGACACCAGACAGTAAGTAATCTTGCAAAGCAACTGAATATGATCTCAGGATGCATATTGCCGCTGTCTACAGTGGGCAGGCGTGGTGGACTCTTTGCCTGATGGCCAGTACCCTGTGTCCAATTAACATCTGATCACCGGAAACACCGTTCATAGTAGACCAGAGAACATAAGGAGTGGACAGCAGAACAATTTGGCACCGTACTCATTACTGATTAGAGTAGAGTTTGGCTCTCTAGCAATTCTGAACGTCAGCTAATCGGCTAAAAACATAAGGATAGGTATGGTGGTTGCAGTGTTCTCGTATGGGGAGACATTCTAATCGATGGACGTAAGGAGCTCCATATACTGGAAGAAAGTACTGTAATCTGTGCGCGCTACTGTAATGATGTAATCCTTCCTCATGTTCGTCTTTTCCTAGGTTTCATGGGCGGACAGTTCGAGTTAATGGACGATAATGCGACACCGCATCTTTGGGTGCTTGTTGATGAGCTGTTGGAAAAGTGACGACATTCAGCGACGCCCCATTTTAGGGTGCCTGTTGATGAGCTGTTGGAAAAGTGACGACATTCAGCGACGCCCCATTTTAGGGTGCCTGTTGATGAGCTGTTGGAAAAGTGACGACATTCAGCGACGCCCCATCTTAGGGTGCCTGTTGATGAGGTGTTGGAAAAGTGATGACATTCAGCGAATGCATTGGCCATCATGTTCCTCCGATCGAAATCTCATAGAACACTTGTGGTACGTTCAGGAGAGAGGTGTTGCTGCACATCAATGCACACCGGGAACTTTCCAACAGCCTAAGACGGCACCGCAAGAACTCATCAGTAACATACAGCAAAGTACGAACAGACGGCGCAGATCATGCATCGACATTAGGGGTGCTTATATCCTCTACTGAGAACCCCCTTCCCTTCGTACTGTCTTTAGCAGTGATGCATCTACACTATATTGACAAAAGTCACCGAACACCTAGAAAAGAAATACAACATAACATTTATTGACATACATTAGTGCGGTGTCGGTCCACCTTTGGCCTTAATGCATGCACCAACCCTTCGAGACATCCTTTCGGCAAGGTTTTGGAACACAGCGATAGGTATGCGCTTTCATTCAGTACATAATGCTGCTGCTAACTGTTTCTTAGTAGTAGGCTTTGGTTCCAAACTTATTATGCGGCGCTCTAATTCATCCCATAGGTGCTCTATGGGATCAAGATCAAGGCTTTCCTGGCCAGTCCACAACGAAACGGAGTTACCGTCAAACCACGCCGTAACAGTACTTGCTTTATGGCTCGGTGTATTATCCTGCTGGTACCAAGCAGGCTCAGTTCCATAGTATTGCCGCAGAGCTGGTGGGACATAATTCTCCAGAATATCGAGGTAGACGTGCTAGTTAACATGTTCCCCCCGATAACCAATGGGCCGTGACCATACCACGAAAAACACCCCTACACGATTACACTGCCAGCTCCAAACGTGACCGTAGGAACAGTACACTGTGGTAAATAGCGTTCCCCCGGCTGCCACCATACACACACACACGGCCATCAAACTGATGGATCGTGTATCTGGATTCATCAGTCCATAGGACCCGTTTCCATTGATCGACTGTCCACGATAAATGTTTTTTACACCATGCTAAACGACGAATAGCATTCCGAGTGGAGATGAAAGGCTTATCAGCAGCCGCATGACCACGGTAACCCATGGAATGAAGTTATCTGCCAATGGTACTTGTACATACCGAGGTTTCGGCATATTTACTCACCTGTAAACTGAGGTCTTGTGGAGTACTCCACCGATTAGCTGTAACGACTCTCCTGAGGCTTCGACGTCCTGAATTACTGATTTTCTTTGGTCTGCCGGTACGTTTTGCTGCTTCAGGCAGGCCATGCGTCTTACACTTATTTAGTACATCCAAAATAGTTGACTTGGGTATGTTTAAACGCCTCTGGATTTCTCTTATGGACAACCAACTATTATAACACCCAACAATCTTTCCTTTCTGAAAATAAGTTCTCTCCCTCCGCGACATTTGCACTCAACCTCTGTGACGTACCTTCCAGCAGGACGCACACGACATAAAGGCAGATAGCAGTCAGAACGACCGTCCGTGTAGCTAAATTGGTAGAGTGACTTATTCCAGAATGAGGGGTGACCCGGGTTCGAGCCCCGGCGTGGACAAAAATGACGGAGAAATGTACTTCGTTATACCTCACAGTGCAATATGATCGCGATCAGTTGCAGGCTTGTTTTTATACAGGTTGCATTGCAGCTGTACCGCGCATCTTAACAACGCAGCGGATCCGTTCATTTGCTTTTGAAGGGTGTCCGGTTACTTTTGTCAATATAGTGTATATCATGGCACACAGTGCTAGGTAACCAATTCTAAATAAAGTTCTATATTAATTTGTATCTGTAGTTATGTCGGTGTTGTTTCCGTCATCATTTCGTTTAGTAATGGAGTTCCTATGGCTTAAATTTCGCATATCCACGGCGCTGCTGTGCAACGCAACAGGTTAAAACCCGCACGTTTTCAAGTTTTGTACAACAGTGTGTCTATCTGCTTCCAATGGACGTACTTTTCTAGATGTACTGTTGAAAAATATCCTTTTTGTAAGTGGTGTCATCACTGTGAAGCACTCTGTGCACACGGTGTATTTTGAATAATGCGTAACTTTGGTGCTGAACGGCGCAACTTATTTTCTTTCTTCATTTTCTGCGTTTCTACATTTTAAAAACTATTTTGGGTCCAAAAGGATTCAAAGGACGTGGTTTTTTACCTAACAGAATTAGGTGTCATCTTTCTTGTTTTACGCTTGTTTTTTGATACCGCACGCGTGAAAAATAAATCTGAGACTGCCTGAGGTTGGCGAGTGAAACCCCGTTTGTTCATTTTCCATTGTGTTTAGAAGATGATTTATTACTACGTATGAGATGAACTGTGGTAAAGAAAACTGTTATCAAGTAGAGTTATATAATATGAATTCAACTCACTTTAATCCGGCAACATACCTTATGCATGTAGCAGGACGATTATTTTCTCCGTTTTTCTGCGGCAAAGATATTTTTTTCACTGGGTGAAGTATTTCCCAATCCCAAACAGGCATGATAGGTTTCTGTCAAAAGACGGTTTATCTAAGCCACAAAAAGAGAATATATTAAACAAATTCTTTGCTTGTGCCATCACTTCCTAGAAAGTACATGCACAAAAGAAAATCAATTACATATTTACGTGCATCGTTAAAGCGACAAAATAAATATTGTACACACAAACATAAAAAAAAAAAATTATTTTCTTAAAGCTAACTAGCAATTGGGCATAGAATCTACACTGATGGACAATTGCTAAGGACGGATCATAAACGTCTATATAGCGCATAAAAAAGTAAGTGTGGTTGGATGCCAAGTGAAATAAAATAATGTCAGAATGCCAGAACATTACAAGAAAGACAATTTATTGTGCTTTGAAATCCAGAAGGCTTTGGAACGTGTTCAAGGGACAAACAGGCCATTTTGTGCAGAATACGTAAACGTGAAAAAAAATGCAATTACCGTCCGCAGGCGTTCCGGCGTAAGATGTCAATGCGGGATATGGCCACCATGGAGGGCGATGCAAGATTCCACACGTCGTTTCATGCTTTGCACAACATTATCAAGCAGCTGTTGGGGTAATTTATCCCATTCCTCTGTCAGTGCACGGATGAGGGTGTCCTTGTTTATTGGAGGGCATTGGCGACCAGCAAGACTCCTCCCCAAAGCATCCCACACATTTTCAATGGGATTCAGATCTGGAGAACGTGCTGGCCATACGAGGCGTTGAATATCCTCGCTCTCAAGACACTCCTGGACAGCGACTGTTCGATGACATGTTGCGTTGTCGTCCATGAAAATGAATCTATCACCGACAGCACCACGGAACATGCAAACATGAGGTAGCAGAACATCATTAATGTATCGTTGGCCAGTCATAGTCCCAATTGGAATCACATAGAGGGACGTACGGCCATTGATCACGATGCCAGCCCATACCATGACACTGCATGTCGGATATCGGTCCCTTTCCTGTATGTTTGCTGGACAATATGCAGTACCACTATCACGCCACATCAGTTGTCGTCGACAATCAGACGATAGACTGTATCTACTCTCATCTGAGAAGAGAACAGCAGACCAGTCGTTATCAGTCCAGTTGCGATGTTGATGGAACCATTGCAAACGGGCGGTACGGTGACGTCTGGACAATGGGATGCACACAACAGGACGGCGGGCGTATAGTCCTCCTTCATGCAGACGTCTGGCGACAGTTTTTCGGGAGATCCGCTTGCCAGTAGCAGCCATAAACTGATTTGCTACCTCACTAGCTGTGCTGCGCCGGTGTCTTTTTGTTGATAGCACTATGTACCGATCTTCTGCAGGTGTCGTACTGCGAACACGACCTCCCCGTGACGTTTGCTACACTCTCCATTTGTTTGAAACGATTTCCAAAGCCTTGAAACAACACTGTGGCTGACGTCGAACTCCCTGGCAACATCTGTTATTTTTCGCCCTTCTTCAATCTTGCCAATAATACGGCCACGCGTAAAATCATCTAGGTGATGTCGGGAAGACATACTGAAAATTGCAAGTCCGTCAATTGATTCTTTCCCTTTCAACTTTGCGTTTGAACAACAACGGTCAATACGCGTCAAAACCTTTATATCTCTTATCAACTCTATGACGTCACGAACAAGTTCGGCAATCTAAAATTTGCATACGCACAACACGTCTTACTGTATCCCGCACTTATGCTAATTTCCACATCTTCCTGCCTTCCATTTTATGGTTGCTATCGTTGCTATTGTCATCCGTCCTTAGCAATTGTCTGGCAGTGTATTTTAAAAATTTCCTTTGGCTGTCTTTAAAGACTTTTTTTTTTTTTTTTAACTTTCCTCAACAGAAAGAAAGCAGAAGCCTTTCTCTAATTTAGGGTCATCGTTTCGCGGGGGAAAAAAAAAGAGCCAAAGCTGTACGGCATACACTCCCATACCTCGTCAGTGGTTCGGGTGAGGAACCAGCTTTTGCGAATATTCAAAAACTTTAGCTTCTGACCACACGCCAGTCGGCGTTTTTTAAAAACTTCATACTCTGTGACATAAGAAAACGAAATACCCTGTGTCTATAGAGGTGATAATTAGGAAACGGATTATCAGGTGCTTAAAAACAGAAAAATATTTATTCTTTTTATGCTGATAATTTCAAAAGTATTTGCTAAAAACAGAAATATTTGCTAAAAATAAAAATATATACTTTTAGGGGTGATGTAATTGGTTATTTTCTCTGATGAAAAGGGCTACTACTTTTGAGCACAAAAATAGTAGCCCCTTTCTAAGGGCTACTATTTTTGAGCCCAAAAAAGAGTTTTTGCTTTCAACATCTTGCACGTCTTTAACTGTTTCAGGTCGTTTTTTTGTCGAATGACACAAGAAACTTAAATTTGTAGACAGGTAATCGACGTCTCTTTTTAAACTAGTATCGTTTATCAAAGGCTGAGCAATCTCTATTGAAGAAGCATCGTCTTGCCCATTTTATAATTAACGAATCTAATGCATTGGAAATGATCTGCCTGCGAGCATTTAACCAGGTACCCCAACGTGGGACTACGTGTGTAGGCGGCAGTGTAAAATCAAGATTCCTCTTTTTTGGAAGGGTCGATTCATGTTGGTGATTTAACAAACACTTTTTTCCCGTTCGATACTAACTTGTTCACGTAAGGACAAAAATGAATTATGAATGACACGCATTACGTGTATCATTTTCGAAAAGCTTACTGAAAGACTTTTAGAGGAAGACCTCTGTAGTCGATGTAGAGAAGGAAAGGCGTAAATTCCACCCTCTTGTTACAAAACATTTCCTTTTTTTTTTTTTTTTTCTTTCGGATACATTTTTATTTCTGGTTTATTTACACTAAAAAGAATGGACGAAACATGCAATTATATGTATTTATTGCGGAATTTTGGAAAATATGTATTACGAAATTTTTTTTTCGAAAATATGTGTTTTTATGCGAAAATATTTATTTTCTTAGGAATCCGTTTCTTAGTAATAACAGTCACAATACACATTCACACCACAGGTATAACGCATTCAAACCATAGGTATAACGCGTGCACACCACAGGTATAACGCGAGCACATCACAGGTATAACGCATGCACGCCACAGGTATATCGAATGCACATCACAGGTATAATGTATGCACGCCACAGATATAAAGCATGCATCCCACTAGTATAACGCGTGCACACGACAGGCACAAGGATGCACACTACAAATATGCACTGAAGTGCCAGAAAAACTGGTACACCAGTCTAATACTTGGTAGATCCCCGACGGGAGCGCAGGACTGCAGAAATACAACAAGGCATGGACTCCACTAGCTTCTGGAAATATGCTGTAGGCAATGCACACCATACTTCCTGCAGAGCGTTCCACAATTTGGGTGTATTCCGAGGTCTCGGATTCCTGTGTTCGATAACGCGTTGCATGGCATCCCAAATGTGTTCTATCACGCTCAGATCATGGAACGTGGGTGGGAATGGCAACACCCCAAACACAGATGAATGCTCCTCTAACAATAATGTGGCGTCCCGACACTTGTGTGGAGATGCATTGTCGTGTTGGAACAGGCCCAACCCATCAGCATGAATGCAGGACATGAACGGGTGTACCTCGTCAGAAAGGATGCGCACATAGCGTTGGCCTGTCACAGACATTTGTATCATGGAACGTGGGTGGGAATGGCAACACCCCAAACCCAGATGAATGCTCCTCTAACCATAATGTGGCGTCCCGACACTTGTGTGGAGATGCATTGTCGTGTTGAAACAGGCCCAACCCATCAGCATGAATGCAGGACATGAACAGGTGTATCTCGTCAGAAAGGATGCGCACATAGCGTTGGCCTGTCACAGACATTTGTAGACGTACTAGGGGTCCCTGTAAAATCCAGCTAAACACACGCCATACCATTACGGACCCCCCACCAGCATGTACATTTCCCTGTTGACAGGCGGGATCCATGGCTTCATGGGGTTTGCGCCACACACGAATCCTTCCACCTGCTCGATACAGTTGGAAACGCGACTCTCAGACCAGGCTACTTGTTTCCAGTCATCAAGTAGTCCAGTGGTGGTGTTGCCGTGCCCAAGCGTGGCGCAAAACTCTGTGTCGTGCACCCATCAAGGTACTCGAGTTGGGCATCGGCTCGCAAAGCCCATATCGTGCAGGGTACGTTGCAGAGTCTGGACGCTGATGCTTGTTGAGGCTCTAGCATTGAATTCTGATGATACCTGCGAGAGTGTTGCACGCCTATCGCGTGAAACGATTCTCGACAGCCGACGATGGTCACGTTAACCCAATGTCTTTTTACGGCCACCCTGATATCGTAAATTAGAGGTTTTGCCGGAATTCTTGTAGTCACGGCACAACCCTTGAAATGGTCGCTATTGCACTTGATAGAAGAAAGTACGATCCAAAATTCGTTTGATATTGCACTTGATAGAAGAAAGTACGATCCAAAATTTCCATTCATCTCTTGATTTGACCGACTCAAAATTAATTTAATGTTGCATTCGACAGCAGAAACTCAGATCTAAATTTTCCACTCATCTCTTTCCTTGACAGGTGCAAAATGCTTTTAATATTATACTTGATAGAAGAAACTACGACCGAAATTGTCCACTCGAAACTTTTAATAGTACATTCGACTGCGGAAACCAGGAATGGAGTTTTCTTCAAATCTCTTGATTTTAACATGGCATAAGGTAGCAGAAACTACGATACAAATTTTCCACTCATCTCTTTCTTTGATCGGTGCAAAATTCTTTTAATATTGTACTTGATAGAAAAAAGAGGGAACAAAAGTTTACACACATATCTGGCTTTCACCGATGCAAATTTCTTTTAATGCTGCATTCAATACCAGAAACGACGATCCAAATTTTCCATTCATCGCTTGCTTTGTCGCTAGGTGGGGTAAATGCGTATTTGCGTTTGGAGGCGTAATAAAAAGTCCGACTTCAAGTCTATAATTTCGTTGTGGCAAATTAGATTTGAAGTTAGATTAATGACGCATTGTCTTAGATTGAGAACTGATCTAGGATTTTCAGGTTTTGATGGTTTCCTGATTCCTAATTTACGAAATAACTGGTGTAAAGTTAATAATGAAACGCATATAACGTATGAAATCCGTTTATCTTTGCGGTGTAGTCAGCACAAAGATTCGCCAAGCTTTCGCACTCCACTGGGAGGCTTTTTCAAGACAATGGTAGACACAAAAAGGCAGAGAATTGGAACATGTAAAGAACGAAGATGATTTTTGAAAATAACCCGCGTTATTTTCAACAACAAGATGATAACCCGCGTTATTTTCAAAAATCATCTTCGTTCTTTACATAATCGAATTCTCTGTATTTTTGTGTCTATCATTGCCTTGAAAAAGCCTCCCAGTGGAGTGCGAAAGCTTGGCTAATATTTGTGCTGACTACACCACAAAAATAAACGGATTTCACACGCTATATGCGTTTCATTATTATTCAACTCTGGTGTATTTAAAATAAAGGTTGGTGTTAAGTTCTTGTCCTTTGTATAGATTTTGTTTATATTAACATAGACGTAATGATTTTACCTAAAGCGTTTTTCTTAAAATTTAAGGAGCTCAGATTGTGCCTTCCTCTAAGCATAACACATTCCTTTCCCTCTACGGCCTTAGAAACATGTTTCGTGAGCATGAGATGGAATATTACTTGAATTCATTTTATGGCATACAGGGGTTGGACAAAATATTGTAAACACCTGGGAAATCGGCGATATGCCTTTATTAACAAGGTGTTAACCACCATTTACCTTTAATACAGATTCTAACCTTCTTGGAATAGATTCATGCAACTTTTGAATAGTCTTTACTGAAATGTACCATTCATTGAGTCGAACATCAACCAACTGCATCAGAGATGTTAGAGAAGGGAATCTGCTTCTCACTTTGCTCTCCAAAACTGCCCACAGTGGTTCGATGTTGTTCAAATCAGGTGACTTTGCAAAATGGCATCATTGTCGGGAAACAACATTTAGACCATAGGATGCACTTGTTCGTCCAAGATGTTAAAGAATTCGCTGAGAGTAACTTGACTATGTTGAGTAATTATGGGGCCAGCCGAATACTGCAATATATGGCTGTCCAAATCATCACAGATTAATCCCGATGATTGACAGTAGCAATCAGACATTCCGAATTATAAGCCTCCCCCCCCCCTTGGGGGTTTTCCATACATAAACTCGACCTATTGTTGGGAACAATGTAACTCAGGACTCATCGGACCATATCACATCTTTCAGTCATCAGCTGTCCAGATTTTATGCTCATGGCACCATCTTTTAGGCATTGTTGCGTAGGTTTCTTTCATTAAAGGTTTAGCAATTGCAGCTCTGCCATGGAAGTTGGCTTTGTGAACTTCTCTAGGGAATGTTTTTATGGAAATAGAGTCTTCCAGGAGGATATTGAGTTCTCCTGTCACTTTTGCTGCAGTAGTTCTGTGTTGTTGGGACACAATCTTTTTTACGCTTTCCAACCGTAGGTTGAAGAAACGTATATTCTCCAGCTCTGTCCGTCTATCTGTCTGTTCTTCCGCACGATAATTCGCGTAAAAAGTGCTTGATTTCGATGAAATTTTAGTATGTGTTAGGGGACCACCTGGAGACGAACCCTATTGAAAATCGGATCAAAAATCAGGACATAGGAGAGGGATCCATTCCATTGCCCTTATGCGTCATAATTTGCGTAAAAATGGTTCGATTTCGATGAAAGTTTACTATGTGGTAGGGAACCACCTGGAGTCTAAGCCTACTGAAAATGGACGAAATGGGGTCAAAGGTTAGGACATTGGAGCGGGATTCATTCCATTGCCTTTATGCGTCATAACGTGTCTAAAACCGCTTTGATTGCGAAAAAGTTTATCATGTTTTCTCGGATATATACTGAACCAATATCGTTGAATATCATCGAAATGGAATCATAGGTCGAGGCACAGGAGCGAGATATGTTCCACAGCGTTAATCCTCATAACTCGGGTAATGATTTCTGGTACGTTGAAAAGCGTATAATAATCAATGCCCTGCATGATTTTAATAACTTGTTTAGTGTTCGAAGGTCCGCCTCATTTAGTCTAAGTTTTTACCCACTTTTCTTCTTCGCAGATGAGGTATTGACATAGTTTTATGTATGCAGTCATAACCGCGGAGTCTGTTGCTTTTGAAACACCAAACAATTTAGCTGTTATGTTTACAGACGCTTCTTCTAAACGACCTGCCCTCAGTTGTTCTCTTTAGAAGTCTGACAGGTTACCCACTTCGCTGACCGATCGTACGAACCGCTGCTGAACAATACAGTGGGATAGAACCTACACAATATACAAAAAGAAAAGAAACGCAAAAGATAATTACAGCGCTTGGTTTTTCCAGTATAGCATACAAGAATAACATTAGCCCCTGTAATCATCGTGTTCACATTATTTTGCCACACCCCTGTATATAATATTTTCTGGAGAGCGACTGAGCTAATATGTCCGAAACTGTGTCCTACTAGGAAACACCTCCCAGATATTCAAACTTGACTGTAACTTACCAACAACTCTATTTCTCATGAATGGAATACGGGATTACATAATACAATACAAATATTGAAGATGACAATCCGTTTTTTGGTGTAAATATGACAAGGATGACAAGTCAGATAATATCCGAAAATTTCGCCGTCCTGGAGCGGAAATCGAATCCGCGTCTCCCAGATAACGTCCGGGTATGCTAACCACTACACCGCTCAGAATGATCAAGTCTTAACTTTCCGATTAATTTTAATATAACCATCACAGGAGTCGCTAGTCGAAGCAATGGGCATTCATGTTTAGAGAATTTGGAGGTTAAGAATCCTATCCCGTGATTGCCCGGAGAATCATGACTGAAATACGGGATTACACCATACAATAGAAAATCTGAAGATGACAATCCGTTTTTTAGTGTAAATATGACAAGGATGGTAAGTCAGATAATATCCGAAAACTTGAAAATTTTCGTCGTCCTGTAGCGGGAATCGAACCCGCGTCTCCCAGATAGCGCCCGGGTATGCTAACCACTACACCTCTCAGAACGACCAAGTCTTAACTTTCCGATTAATTTTAATATAACCATCACAGGAGTCGCTAGTCGAAGCAATGGGCATTCATGTTTAGAGAATTTGGAATTTAAGAATCCTATCCCGTGATTGCCCGGAGAAGCAGATAAATCATGACTGAAATACGGGATTACACCATACAATAGAAAATCTGAAGATGACAATCCGTTTTTTAGTGTAAATATGACAAGGATGGTAAGTCAGATAATATCCGACAACTGGAAAATTTTCGTCGTCCTGGAGCGGGAATCGAACCCGCGTCTCCCAGATAGCGCCCGGGTATGATAACCACTACATCACCCAGAACGACCAAGTCTCAAGTTTTCGATTAATTTGAATAATAATCTGCTTACCCGGACGCTATCTAGGAGACGCGGGTTCGATTCCATCTCCAGGACGACGGAAATTTTCAAGTTTACGTATAATATCCGACTTACCATCCTTATCACATTTGCACCAACAACCGGATTGTAATCTTCAAAATTTGTTTTGTAACCCTATTTCTGTTGTCAATGGTTAAACGTCGTCGGGACATAATTTCATTTCAGGTTAATAACGCACTGAAGACAATACATTGAGCGAAATTGTATACCAAGCAGTGAAACGACCCGTTGTCCACTTCTAGTGGGGTACTTTTATCGGATCAGGGCACATGCTGTGTTGAAATGATGATAATTTACATATGAAGTAGCTGCCCACGCTATCTCCAGTAGTCGCCAAATTTGCATGTCACCGCGTTTTCCCTTCGAAACCGCAATATCCGTAACTTTTTGTGAGGAGTGTGGTTTTGCAGCTATTTTCAGTGGAAAATTTTACCTAGATTTCTTCAATCATTATTTAAATTTTGACATAACGCGCGTGATTTACATTTTGAAATTTGATTTTGCCGTTTACTGTGTTATACATTCCCTAAAGTGAAGAGGATTTTGTTACATAGTTTTATTGTTTAAACAAAATTAATTTCGCTATCCTGTTAAAGTGTTAGAGAGGAAATATGTTTCAATGAAATGAAAATAAAATTGAAGGAATCGATAGTGAGGAAAATGTGAGTTTTTTTTCAATTTCATTTCTTCAAAGAGCTTAACATTTATATTCTTCCATTTGCTCATCCTCCCCTTCAACTTGACTTTTTATTTATTTTATCTTGACGTAATCTAGATCCAGGAAGACTCTGCAATGAAAAACCACTGACTGTCAAGAAACTCATGTAAAATGCCATCGAAGCTACCGTAATGTCTGGTATGCTGTAAGTGACCAAGCTTTTATCTCGCGTATTCCGATCATTCCGTGCCGCCCCGGTGGCGCAGTGGTCTAAGCGATGGCCTCTGATCATTCGTCCGAAAGGGGTCCGGGTTCGAATCCCGGTGAGGCATGGATGTTGTGTTTGTCTTACGGCACTGGCTCCCGCCCTTCCCTGGAACCAGTGACCCTAAATTAGGGACGGGCGACTGCTTATAGCCCATTGAGTTGCTCACGGTGGTCGTTAAACCTCAAATAAAAAAAAATCATTCCGTCTTATCTTTATCCAGTTTAAACGACGCCTAAAGTCTCAGTTTCGCCCTGAGAATAAGCTAGCGTAGAGTCAATCGTTAAAAGCTGTTGTATTCAACCTACAAAATCCACGTGTTTCCTATGTTGGTTGCTCCAGCGTTGGCAAAAATTAAAACCACTTCTTCTTTCTTGCAAATAACAGTATTCTCCGCATTGTTGACCCAGAAGATTTTAAAGGATTACAGTATTTGCGCTTCGGAAGAACTGTACATTACACTGATCACATTATAATATTAATAGAAAAATGTAGATACTTCAAATATATATTTCTAATTTCCTATATTCAGGATCAATAAAGCCTACTTGTTTCATCCAAATGTGCCTGTACAGGTACAGAATGTTTTATTCTTTTTGAATTCCTTGATTTTCATTTCTGGAACATATGTTAATTAAATGTTTTCGAGTAATATATCCATTGTAATCATTATTTCAGAAAAACTAGGAAAATCCTGGCTCAGAAGAAGATTGATGTTTTTTATGTTGAATCCGGGCACGCAGGGCACCTCTGCTAATTACTAATAAATGTAGTTCTTCTTCAGTCATCAACGAGTTACCTGTTTATATGTTCAACTTCAAGTATACAGGCTTTGGCTGGGGAAGGACAATAAGAAAATAAAAGTGATCGTTATTTCATTTCTCTGTTCTTGCCTTGTGCAAACAGTGGGACATTTTTACAATTTTTTGTGGAAGAAATCACTGGAAAAGGATTCCAAAGTTCAATTATACATTATGACAACCAGTCAGCAATTTTCCTAGGTAACAGTGGATGTACGTCGTCACGTAAATCAAATAATATGGTAAGTCAGGTAGGTTTCATTAATGAGAAACTCAGAGATAAGACATTTTACCTTCAGTATGTGACTACAGTTAAAATGTTTCAGACTTTCTTACTTAGCTTTTAAGTAAATCTAAACTTAACAATTACCTAAGACTCTTAAATGTTGTAAAAGTTTTATGAACTCTTAGAACTTTTGCAAGTGACTATAAATTGAGAATTAGAGGGGGAATCTGTTGTAAATTTTGTAATTCCCAATCTTTTTACATACTATTTGGCTTAATAGATGGCGCCAGATGCACATCGCATTGCAGAGACTGTGTGTGTGACGTAAGAGCGCCACTTCCATATTCTCCTCCGCAGAGAGGGTTTATCGTGTGATTGTGTAGCGAAGAGCTCGGTGTTTCTACATATCGTTTTTATGTAAAAAAGTGTTGTGTTTTTTAAAATGTGATTGTGATAAGTGATTTAAAGTGGAGTAGTGCTTTGGATATATCGTAGCAAGAGAAGATGAAACAGGAAATCAGAAATAATACAATTTAATCACCCGACATCTAGCCATCAACCAATCAAACCAATCCTACCACCTCACAGTAATGTAAATAGAGAGTTCCAGAAATTCAAAACGGTAAACAAAAGGATGATCAATGCCAATGTCATGTCGCATGCACGCGACATGACATAGGTCCATTGCATTTCAGTGTCGCGGGATTCTCAGAAGCGTACGCCAGCTGTACGGCAGTTCTATAGATGTCTCCTCGAAGGTAAGTATTTCCATTCCTCCTCCTTTCTTTTTTGCTTCGTAACAGAAAAAAAACAAACTAAATCAATTTTTTTATTTTTCACATTTGCAGCCATCCCGGCTCCCCCTTTTTCTTTTTTCTTTTTCTTTTTTTTTTTTTTTGGCAGAAATATTACTGCATCAGCGAGTCATTGGCAGTGGCTGGCATTAATTTCAAAGAACCCTGCTTTTCACACGGACAACTCTACGTAGCCTGCTCAAGGGTCTGGCAGTCCTAAAAAAAAACTCTACATTTTTGCTCTCAATGCAAAAATCAACAGTATTGTTTACCAAAAAGCAATAACCTAAATGAATTAAAATAAATTTACTGGAACATTACAGAAATATATTTTATATTCGTTAACTTTCACCTGCTGAACTTGGTGACTAAACGAATAGCAATAAATACCCGAGTGTCCCTGCTAGTTGTAAATAATATTTAAAAATAAATGCACATGCTTGCATAAAAATTAACTTCACTTTTTTCTTAAAGGAATTCTTTTCTATCCTAAAAGGAAATCTTGCATGTAATACTTGTCCCGTTTTTTTTTGTTTCCTGAGAAAACATTCGTTCAACGAAAAGAAACATTTTTTAACAGCAAATGGATTGTTTTTAGATGCCTTATTAAATATGCAATATTTCAAGAATATTTGCCTCGCTGTTAAATAAGCTTTTAGATACCTTCCTTCATCTGCTTCGATGATGAAGTTATTTTGCTTTTTTTTTCTGAACAAAAGAGGAATGATCAGGTTTTTTGAAAGTATATCATGAATTCAACTTCCCTTTCTCTACAGTGGTACTGCTTACGTATGGTGAATCGTGCGATAACGTCAAACCAAACGAACCTGAGAATTAATTTATTGTCCCGCGGCTGTGTTATCTCATATGCCTTTTATGTAATTACTCAAAAGAAATTTGTCTTTTTACAGCACATGTAGAATTTGTTTTCTGCAGTGAAGATCAATTCTTTTGCTCATCGTTTTCTTTTTTATATTCCACAACAGCTGCCTGTTCGTAGTTTTGTAATAAATGCGTCTTACTCTTCTTTGAAGGAGGTAACCTCGCCTCTGATATCATAAAATGTTTTTGAAAGTTCTAGGAGTCTTTGATATTTTCCTGGATGATTTGTTTCGAAAGTAATATCGCATGAAAGTTCATGTTCTCTTTCGATTAATTTTGAAATAAGAAACTTTTCAATTCAAGATTTTTCAGCTTACACTAGGAGAATGGAAAATAAATTAAAATCTAGGCTTGAAGTCTTACGACACTTTATTTTTATAACGCAGCATAGCTCAAAATTACCGAATGGGACATATCCGTTTATCTCTGGCAATATTTTTTATTTGTATGTTGTTATTTGACTAATTTTCCTTTTATCTATGTGAATCAGTTCTGCAGTTGTTGTTTCTCTTATGTTTCTCTGCAATTTCTTAATTTTTTATTTTCCATCTCACCGTTTATTTTTTGTTTGAGAAAATAGATTTTTTCACTTTCTCTTTCTTCTGGTTGCTTTTCAGCACCTTTTTCATGTCCACATTTCTTCAGTGAGCTATGTGACAGAAACAAAAGAACGTGATACTTATTGTGCGATCAGTCGGCTACGAAATTTCTAAATTTGTAGCATTAGTTCAGCGCTTAAGAAAGACGCTTGAATCCATATTTTACCGTCTGTTTGGCGCAGTGACATAAGTACAACCTACTAGCTATAATTTCCAGGACTGACCGCATAACTGTCGAAACAGCAGTGGGATAACAATATCACATTTATGCCAGAAGACAGCAGCAGTCTTTGGTCAGTCAGAGAGCAACTAGAAACCGGTTCATACCAGTACTGACAGGCGGCAGACGGATATTAAATGAGTTATAGCAAGCGTTCTTATTCCATTTCATTTTAGCTATGGAAGAGCAGAGAGTAAACATCCGTTTTTGTTGGAAATTTGGCAAATTACTGACTAAAACTTACAGAATGTTAAAAGAAGCGTATGGGGACTCAGTATTATCCCTCAGCAGAGTTTTCGAATGGTATGAACAGTTTCTTGACGGGCTGGAATCCTTTCATGATGATCCGAGATCTGGGCGTTCCTCCAGTGGGTAGACAGGGGAAAAATCGAAGAGTTCCAGAGTCAGTTAAAGAAAGATCGCCGAATTACAGTGAAACTTTTGGCTGAGTCCTTGGGCATCAGCGAGTCTATCTGTCTGAGGTTCTACGCTGTAAGTCTATCTGTCATTAGAGTCTACGCAGTAAGTCTATCTGTCATGAGATTCTACGCAGTAAGTCTGTCAAGAGATCTGGGCGTTCCTGCAGTGTGCAGACAGCGGAAAAAATAAAAGAGGTACGGAATCAGTTAAAGAAAGATCGCCGAATTACAGCGAGACTTTTGGCTGAGCTGTTGGGCACCTGTGAATCTATCTGTCTTGAGGTTCTACGCTGTAAGTCTATCTGTCATGAGATTCTACGCAGTACGTCTATCTGTCATGAGTTCTTGGCGTTCCTGCAGTGTGCGGACAGTGGACAAAAATCAAAGAGGTGCGGGATCAGTCAAAGAAAGATCGCCGAATTACAGTGAGAATTTTGGCTGAGTCGTTGGGCATCAGTGAGTCTATCTGTCATGAAGTTCTACGCAAGGATCTCGGAAAACTAAAAGTTAATGCCAGATTGATACTCGCATTCTGAGTGATGACCAAAACCTGGCTCGTTCGTCGATCTGTTCTGATCTGCTGGGCACTGCAGCGGGATCGTGATTTTTCTCCAGAATTATTGCACGAGATGAAACATGGTGCCTGCTGAATGGAGAGGTAATTGACTCACAAAACACTGCACACATTACATCTATCTATCCAAGCAGCCGTGAAAAAAACAACTTGAGGACATCCCAGAAAGTGCTTTCCAGAATTCTTTTCAGGGTCTTTAGAAATGCTGAAAGCTGTGTATTGATTTAGAAGAGCTTTATTTTGAATGAGACCAGTATTAATTGTGAGTATGGTACTTTTCTATGTTCTTCATTGCATGAGTCCTGAAACTTGTCAGATGTACGTTGTATATCATGACTGACTGATCTTAAAGGAATGGATACCCTAGTCCCAGTCGAAAGGCAAATTAAGCTTCATGTATGTCGATTTATTGTGTAATATCTGGTTAGAAAGTTTAACTTTTGTTCTATTTATGTGAGAATTTGAGTGCTGATGCTTGAGCACGCAAAGTATAATTGAGTTCTAGGTGTGGTTGTTAAATAACAAGAATAACACAATAACGTCAGTTAAATTAGAAATTTACATTGCCAACTTTTATTACTTTCAATATACTCCTCTTCCGCATCAACACGTCACATTATAAATCATAAAATTTTAAGGTAGCATTCTTAAAAGCACGATAATTAAAACAGTACGCAAGCTTCCGATGAAGTTTTTTTTTTTTTTTGATTGGAGGTTTAACGACCACCGTGAGCAACTCAATGGGCTATAAGCAGTCGCCCGTCCCTAATTTAGGGTCACTGGTTCCAGGGAAGGGAGAGAGCCAGTGCCGTAAGACAAACACAACATCCATGCCTCACCGGGATTCGAACCCGGACCCCTTACGGACGAATGATCAAAGGCCAGCGCCTTAGACCACTGCGCCACCGGGGCGGCCCGATGAAGTTGGAGAACTTGTTTAATGTATAAGTTAAAAGATTAAAAGATTAAAAATAAAGCTATAAGAACTTTCGGTCTTCCTAAAGACCATCATCAGATGGAAGTACTAAAGTACTAAGCTTTAGTGCTTCCCTGTGATGATGGTCTTTAGGAAGACAGAAAGTTCTTATGGATTTATTTTTAATCTTTTAATATTTTATCTTATACATTAAATAAGTTCTTCAACTTCATCGGAAGCTTGCGTACTGTTTTAATTATCGTGCATTTAAGAATGCTACCTTAAATTTTTATGATTGAGTCATTCCGCACGAGAGCCTGATGTTTTGACGTCACAGTATACTGACCTTCCCTTGGGTAAAGCAGTGCTTTAGCTCATCTGGTGTAATTCCTTTGAGAAGCCTGGTCGTCTCATTCCGCACGAGAGCCTGATGTTTTGACGTCATAGTATACTGACCTTCCCTTGGGTAAAGCAGTGCTTTAGCTCATCTGGTGTAATTCCTTTGAGAAGCCTGGTCGTCTTGTTCTTCACCACAGTAACCGAATCAAAATGGGTTCCCTTGAGTACAGAGTTGACTTCATGGAATAGAAAAAAGTAGCATGGAACCAAATCTGTCGAGCAGGCACGTGATTCAACTTTTTGTGAAGCGTTTCTTGGGAAAAACATTGCTTCACTGAGAGCGCTGAATGAGCTGCCGCATTGTACTGGTGAAGGATGAACACATATTTCTACAATTCTGGCCTCTTTTTTTGCGGGAGAGGGGGGGGGTCGCACTTTCAAAGTCACCGGTGCTTGTTTGTAGTAATGCTGGTTTACTGTTTTTCCATTGGAAATCCATTCTGAAAAAATTACACATTAAATGCTAAGGAAAACAATCACCACTGTCTTGAACTTGGACTTGCTTTGCCGTGGTTTATACAGTCTTGGCGACGTTAGTGTTTTCCAATGCATCGACGTCTGTTTTGTTTCAGGGTCATATTGGAAGATCCAAGTTTCATCACAAGAGTTTCATCAATTGAGGAGATTCTCAACTTTTTCATCCCTTTCTAAAAAGGTTGAGACTCTCTTTAATTTCGGCCAGAATGTCAGTACGAATTCGCTTGCGATTTTCGTTTTGTTAAGGCGGGAAAAGCTTCATAACAATCTTGGTACAAGTTTTGTCGCGTTCAGATGTTCATGTAAAATTTGCCTACCTGTCTCTTTATCGATGCTTACCATTTCTGCTATCATTCTAATCCTGGATCCGTCGATATTTTTGAACAACTGCGTAGATTTTGTCGGCACTTTCTACTGTTTTTGAAGTGCTTGGACGTCATAGGCGTTCATCTTCTTCAATATTCCCCCGGCCTTCTTTTTTTGTGTTTTGTTTGTAGGTTTAATGGCGGGCTATGAGCAGTCACCTTCCCTAATTTAGGGCCAGTGATTCCAGGAAAGGGAGCGAACCAGGGCAAGTACCGCAAGGCAAATATATCATCCATGCCTCACCGGGATTCGAATGCGGACCCACATCGGACGAATTGTCAGAAGCCACATCTGCGACACTGGGGCGGCCTTCCCGGCGTTCACTGAACATCTTGTGTCATGTATAAACATACGCATGTAACATACATTCATTTCAGTATTCCTCACTTAACATATGGAAAGATTCGGTAGGCGATTTGGTGGTGTTACGTTTATTATTATTATTATTATTATTATTATTATTATTATCATTATTATTATTGACATCGCCTTGGTGCGTAGATTTGGGATCAGGCAATTACTGGAATTTTAGTTTCGGTTACTGCGGTAGTTAATGCCACCAGCCAAACTTTCTCTGTATGACAATACATATCCTCTGCATACGCTTTTTTAGTTGTTTAAGTTAAATCCACGAAAGCGGACTCACTTATTCTATTTACAAGTTTTTATTTACATCTCCTAATCGGAGGTGTGTGCAGAATATATACACAAAATCCAGTCCACTTTGGTTGTTGTTCCCCTTATGAATCAGTCATTCATTCAATAAATCCCAATGAGGGACTTCGTGAGTCCATCGGATGGTACGTTTTCAGCGAGTTTTGCGGAATGAGGTGACATTCCTCTTATAAACTCTTTAATGACCATAACGCCCATAACGGCTGTACATGCAAATGACCATAGCTGCCCAAAACACCTCTCTAGAGTGAGTCAGATAAATTTGCACGGCCTATAAGGGATCATCAGGGGTCACATTCTCTCATCATTATTGTTACTAAACAAAGAAGCAAACCAACAGACAGTATTGGGCGCTATGGTATTTTAGAGTGATACAAAATTTTAGGGTCATAGTCTTTAAAGTGTTAAAGCAATGTAGTAGTGCAAGGAGCTCTGTGTTGATTGCGAACAACTCAAATTTATCGAAATCTTCCTGTTTTATTTGTATCGCAGTACATAAATAATCTCTCTTATATCTGTAGGTATTTCATGAATGACCTCGGCCACTCTGTCCTAACTACCGCTCGCCTGACGACAGCAGTCATCAGGGAATAAACTTCAGCATTCTTGCGTTTGCAACAAAACCCAGAGAGTTCCCGCCAAACTTCTGGGTCCCTGGTCCAAAATGCCATTTCACCCAGCTCCCTCGACAGCAGCCAATCCCGTCAGTGCATTTTCTGCAGGATGCATATACCGGGGGGTCTCATAACTCACTAGAACTGTTACCCCTTTTGAACTCGGACGTCCTGTTCTCGGGCAAAATGAATGCTTCGCGGACACGCCTCTTCCTTTTTCTCATGCCTCTCAGATGAGGTTTCTTGCTCCACGTTATACAACATGGTGTCTCACCCCTGTCCTTTCTCAATCTAACTTTTAGACGCGGGTGTCTCACTCCTGTCTGACCTCTCAAACTAACTTTTAGACGCGGGTGTCTCACTCCTGTCTGACCTCTCAAACTAACTTTTAGACGCGGGTTGCATACTACTTCGCCACAGGCGTTTTACTTAATTTTACTTAAATTTCACACTTATCAGTTGCTCGGCTCTAAAACTCTGCACTTTCTCGAAGAGCAGGAAACAACACATCTGCTTTCATTAACGCGTATCAACGAATTAATGTTGAGAGAGGTGAACTTTATACACATTTCTACTCACGGACAGTTCAAGATCAACGGCCTCCTACTCAGTTTCGGCCTACACTGCGCGTTACACCACAAGTACAGTGTCGCTATTTCATGACCTCGTATGTGCCATGATGATTGCATCTAAAGTAAGGGGTATGGATTGGGTAATATTGTAAAGCTGGAAGAGCGAAAAATATCGAAAAGGAGTCGCGCTGGGTACACGATATCCAGATTTAGTATTACATCTGTACAGCAAGAGACGGACAAGAAAAGCACAAACGCTGGTGCTAAACAAATTTCCTTAGCGTTTTCTCCTCAGTAGATACTTGCTTAGGCTTAATAACTTACAATCAATACCCAAATTAGGTTTTCTAAGATGCATCTAGAAACATACGTTATGTTTTGTCCTGTTTAACAAGAAAATATTATCTTGTCTTATATCTGCTGATACTCCGACAAAATCTGAAATGATCAGTTACCAGCAAAAAAAAAAAAAAAAAAGGACTCCCTCAACAAAGAAAATCAGTTCAGATTGAACAAAATTATAATCTCACAACTTGCAGGATCAGAGGGAAGCTGAATTATCTCATTTCAGTGTTGCAAAATATAAGATAAGCAAACCTCCCTGAGCGCTGAAATTTAAATTGCATTTGTATTCTTTTGAGAGTGTAAAAATATTTTTTGCAGACGCAGATAATGGTTTCTTTGTTTAAATGTAATTACGTATTCGAAACATCTCGGATGAATTTTCTAAATGATACTATTACATTTGCTGAAGTTTCTCTGCAGTTCGCTTTCACGGAACAATGAAAATATGCCTTGAATAAAAATTCTTGTTGACGCGAATCACTAAAACGACCAAAAAAGAAGGGCAAAATAAAGCAGAAAGGCATTACAACAAGGCTATTAAAAATGTAGTTTCACTCGGAATCTGTTTATTCATCCATATGTTTGTGCAGTTATTATTATACGATGACTACCATTTTCACTATGACTGAAGCATAAATGAGATCGCGATGAAACAAAACAAAAATGCGTTTCGCGCAGTGCGTTAAAAATATCTCATGTTTTTCTTGGAAAACATATTATATTTTATATTCGCTAGATGCATTGTCAGTTTGCAAGTGAAAGTCGAACCGTTTTGTCCAATGCCAAAAAGATAAGTCTTTAAAATAGAGATTCATTTATTACGGTTACTTAAGTTTTCGTCTTTGCTTCTTTTCATCTCGGAGCCGACAAACAAAGTTATTTTCATTTCAATGAAAAGACAGCAATTATCTGCAAGTCATTTGGCAAATTCCTGAAATTTAATTACACCAGCATGCAGAAATAATCCAATTATATCATCTTCAAGATGGGGTGACATCCAGTCAGTGAGCCAGTTTACTACAACCACCAAATATTATAATGTAGCGTGAGTCAGTAGGTCGTATAACCACCATGCTGGGCAACTCATCGTGGCATAGAGTACATACAGAGTTGAAAATTCCTCGGATGGTATCCTGAGATATCGCTGACCATGCGCAGTTGAACTGTGTCTTCAATTCATCCACACTGAGAGAAGGTCGTGCAGAAGCGTTAAGTCGCCTACCACTGACGAACTACATGTTCTCTATGGGGAGAAGCCTGAGGATCGTGCTAGCCAAGGCAACACCTGGACACCTTTAGGCACATTCTGTTAGCGCTGGCAGTGTGCTGGCGGGAACGTTATCTTCATAAATCTGGGAATCAGCGATACCAGGAAGATACGGAAAAGGGGGGGGGCTGCTGCACCTCACTGACGTATCATCATCGTGCTGTCAGTGTACGCACTGTACGTAATAATAATTTATAATGATTATAACAGTGAATTAATAAATTTATTTATAAACCTAATTACCTAACTAGTCTTCACAGCTTTTATCATTCTCTTTTCTAACTTTTACCAAGCCTGTCTGCTCCTAATCATTTCACCCCGCCTCAAAAAAAAAAAAAAAAAAAAAAAAAAATCTTCAACTGATAGTTCTATGTCTGGCGCTCTTTGGCCAAACCTGGCCCTTGCGCCACTAAAATCAACTAACTAACTAACTAACTAACTAAGAGCGATGAAAAGCTGTTGAAACTGATAGCTTCTCAAACCATGGTACCAGGCTAGGGAGATGTATAATACTCACGGATAGCAGCGAAATCTTTCCGGTGACCACGTCGTTTTGGCTCAATCGGCGATCGTCGGCGCAGAGACAAAAACAAGACTAGTCGCTGAGACAGAAGAAAAACCTGTCACTGATACAGAAGCAAGACTCATGGCTGAGACAAAAGCAAGACTAATCGCTGAAACAAAAGCCAAACCTCGTCGCTGAACAAGACTTAGTCTCATTCGTCGCTGAGATAGAAGAAAGCCTCGTCGCTGAACAAGACATAGTTCCATTCGTCGCTGAGACAGAAGCACGACTCGTCGCTGAAGAAGACATAGTTCCATCCGTTGCTGAGACACAAGCAAGATTCGTTGCTGAAACAGAAGCAAGACTCGTCGCTGAACAAGACATAGTTCCATTCGTCGCTGAGACAGAAGCACGACTCGTCGCTGAAGAAGACATAGTTCCATCCGTTGCTGAGACACAAGCAAGATTCGTTGCTGAAACAGAAGCAAGACTCGTCGCTGAACAAGACATAGTTCCATTCGTCCCTCCACGAATCCCTGGTATTGCATCACACCAAAATTGCGCGACTGTGTGCTGCGGTGAGTCGCAGTCGTCACAATAGCTGGCGAGAGTGCAGACTTGCTACAGACAATCTGCGATTGACAGTCAGTGTCGATACGGGGATTTCCAAAGATGCCTGTGCATTTCGCGGAGTGTCGTCGACTGTGGATTGTGGAGCTGCTCGACTGGCAGTCGAATTTGCAGCGATCGTGGAGTCTGGAATTACGCCTACATGTACCAATCCACTGTACCAATCCACGTTGTATTTCTCCAAACACTGTCGCCACATTCGGCCGACAGTTGTTGCATCTCGTAGCATTTACGTCGCAATGCGACGAACGGTCTTACTAGCTGTACGTAAGCCTATGGTGAAGCCACTGATAAAAGCGCCCGTGTGATAGTAGGATTCTCGATAATGTAGCGTAAGCATTTTCACTCCTTACACGTACATTCGCCACCAAGATCACTCCGTTACAGCGGAACGTACCAAAACAGAAGAGGACGACCAAACTTTGCTACGCCGAGTAATTTTCCCCTTTTGTTCTCTCACCTAACACGTGATTGGTTTGCAATTGCCAATCATTTACGTAACCCAACTATCGACATACACCGATGAGTCATTCGATTAGGACCATCCCCAGCTTAGAGAAATGAACGCGCCTGGAGACCGAACGGTGGCGCAGATGAAGTTTGTGACGTGCCTGCCCCGCAGGACGCACATGAGATAAAGGCAGATAGCAGTGAGAGCACATGCCAGTGTAGTATAGTGGATAGCACTCGGAGCTCCGGAGCCGAGGGGAGATGTGACGTGCCTGCCCCGCAGGACGCACATGAGATAAAGGTAGATAGCAGTGAGAGCACATGCCAGTGTAGTATATTGGATAGCACTCGGAGCTCCGGAGCCGAGGGAGATATGACGTGCCTGCCCCGCAGGACGCACATGAGATAAAGGCAGATAGCACTGAGAGCGTATGCCAGTGTAGTATAGTGGATAGCACTCGTAGCTTCAGAGCCGAGGGGAGATGTGACGTGCCTGCCCCGCAGGACGCACATGAGATAAAGGCAGATAGCAGTGAGAGCACATGCCAGTGTAGTATAGTGGATAGCACTCGTAGCTCCAGAGCCGAGGGGAGATGTGACGTGCCTGCCCCGCAGGACGCACATGAGATAAAGGCAGACAGCAGTGAGAGCACATGCCAGTGTAGTATAGTGGATAGCACTCGGAGCTCCGGAGAAGAGGGGAGATTTGACGTGCCTACCCCGCAGGACGCACATGAGATAAAGGCAGAGAAAAGTTAGAGCACATGCCAGTGTATTATAGTGGATAGCACTCGGAGCTCCGGAGCCGGGGAAGATGTGACGTGCCTGCCCCGCAGGACGCACATGAGATAAAGGCACATAGCAGTGAGAGCACATGCCAGTGTAGTATAGTGGATAGCACTCGAAGCTCCGGAGACGAGGGAAGATGTGACGTGCCTACCCCGCAGGACGCACATGAGATAAAGGCAGATATCAGTGAGAGCACATGCCAGTGTAGTATAGTGGATAGCACTCGGAGCTCCAGAGCCGAGGGGAGATGAGACGTACCTGCCCCGCAGGTCGCACATGAGATAAAAGCAGATAGCAGTGAGAGCACATGCCAGTGTAGTATAGTGGATAGCACTCGGAGCTCCGGAGCCGGGGAAGATGTGACATGCCTGCCCCGCAGGACGCACATGAGATAAAGGCACATAGCAGTGAGAGCACATGCCAGTGTAGTATATTTTATAGCACTAGAAGCTCCGGAGCCGAGAGTTGGGGGTTCGAATCCCGCTCCTGGTATACAAATGATGGAGAAATTTACTTCGTCATACGTTCATAGAGCAGTATATATACATCCCGCAGACAGGCTTTCGTTTAGTAGAGTGTTCGGAGTCAGAATGGGAAAAGCTCCTGATTTATCGGAGTTTGATAAAGGACAAAATGTGATGGTACGGCGCTTCGGAACTACGATCTCTGAAACGGCCCGGCTTGTGGGTTGTTCACGGGCCGCTATAGTGTGTACGTATTAAACGAAGTTCACAGATTGCCAAACGACGAACCGTTGGCTAGCAGTATGATGTCCGGTACTCATGGATGCCTGAGGGAGTGGAAACTCGCGCATTGTTCACAGCAACCGCAGGGCCACATTGCGACAAATCACCCGCAGATACAAGACTGGTGATCAGGGTAATGTGTCACAGCACACAGTTTATTGCAGCCTTCTGCACATAGACCTGCCTAGCCGGACACCCAGTTGGGTCCCCAAGCTCACTGCTCGTCACGGCCAACAACGCATTAAATGTTCATCAAGATTGGACCTCAGATGACTGGAAGAAAGTGGCCTGTCCGACGACCTAAGATTCGTGGTGCATAGCGTAGGCGGCCGAGAGTGGATACGCTGCTTACCAACTGAAGCTATGGCACCTGGGTGCACTGTTGGGCTGAAACAGGCTGGCGGCAGTGTTATGCTGTGGGCAATGTTTTCTTGGGACACTTTAGGCCCCATTATCCCAATAGCACAATCCCTGACAGCTGTCAGGTATCTGAACATTTTTGCGGACCAATTTCACCCATTCATGGCAACTGTGTTCTCTGCTGGTGATGGCCATTCCCAAAAGGATAATGCGCCATGCCACACTGGCAGAATCGTCAAGGAGTGGCTCGAGGAGCATGCTGTTGACTTTCTGTTAATTCCCTAGTCTCCAAATTCACCTGATATGAACGCTATCGAACATTTGGTTGTTCGACTTGGAAAAGCTGGTTGGCGCTAAATCACCACCACCCCGAAATGTACGGGAACTGGAGGACCTGCTGTTGAGATCATGGTACCAGATACCCCAGGATACCTACCGCCACCTCATCATATCGATGCCTCGCCGATGGGCCGCTGTTTTGCTTACTAAATGGGATCCTACAGCTTATTAGGTAGGTGGTCATAATGTAATTAATTTTTATGATGCTCTGGCAAATACTTCCTGGTGGGGCATTTTTTTATGTTGAGGAGTGTATTTGAGTATGATCGGGTATTCAGAAGTATGTCGTTTTAGGCCAGTGTGCTGAATTCCTCCAATTACAACATGGCCAACACCATTACACTTCTTTCCCCGAGTCTCCAGAGTGGTGATTATGCAATATGAATCTACGCTCTCATTCCGTCCTATATTATGCTATCTACCTTCTGAGGTTGAAAATGACATACATCGGACAACATGACACTTTTCTAAGTGTTTACAGCCGACCTCATGTATTACCAACGAAACTGTAATATTTTATCAATTTCTCAGTACTCAGAAATACTGTATCGTTGGGTTTTCTGTTTTAACTCAGACTGTGCCACAGTGTGATCGGATGACGCTTGGCATTGCGTCTGATTCTGATTCTCTGTAACGTTACTCGCTGTGCGGGTACGTATCTGGCTATCCTCTCTGACCTCGGGTGCATACTCTCTGTTCCGGATCAAAGGGTCATGATTGAGTACCGGATTTTTGTTTTGTCGACCACTCTCTTTACACCTCTAGTAGTGTTGATTTTGCACATTCCACAAGGGCAGAAGTTTTGCTTAAATTCGTACCAATGCTGCATCAGTTTAAGAGTTACTAAGGAAATTATGAATAGTGCATGCATTGGATTCAGAGTTTTTAAAAATGGGGAAGCTTGGGTTTTCTCCATACAACACATAGACTTGCATATACACTGAAGTGCCAGAAAAACTGTAGCTTATGCAAAATTCATAGCAACGTCACCTATGCGCGTACTCGGTTGCGTCTGCCAGTGCGTATATAAAGCTATAGACATCCTTGCCAGCTGTCAGAGCTGTTTTCGGCATGAGAATGACAAGTAATAACGATTTAAGCGATTTTCAACGCGGTGTCATAGTTGGAGCTCATGAGATCGGCCATAGTATTTCGGAGTTAGAAAAGAAGTTCGGATTTTCACGGACGACCATTGGAAGGGTGTACCGTGACTACAAGAACTCTGGTGAAACCTCCAACCTACGATACCAGTGTGGTCGTAAAAAGACATTGGGTGAACGTGACTATCGTCGGCTGTCAAGAATCGTTTCACGCGACAGGCGTGCAACACTCTCGCAGGTATCATCGGATTTCAATGCTGCATCCTCAACAAGCATCAGCGTCCGGACTGTGCAACGTACCCTGCACGATATGGGCTTTGGGAGCCGACGCCCAACTCTAGTCCCCTTGATGGGTGCACGACACAGAGCTATGCGCCTTGCTTGGGCACGACAACACCGCCACTGGACACTTGAAGACTGAAAACAAGTAGCCTGGTCTGACGAGTAACGTTTCCAACTGTATCGGACAGATGGAAGGATTCGTGTGCGGCGCAAACCCCATGAAGCCACGGATTCAGCCTATCAACAGGGAACTGTACCGGCTGGTGGGCAGAAGGGGGCGGGTCCGTAATGGTATGGGGTATGTTTAACTGGACTTCACTGGGACTCCTGGTACGTCTACAAATATCTGTGACCGGCCAACGCTATGTGCGTATCCTTTCTGACGAGGTACACCCGTTCATGTCCTACACTCATGCTGATGGGTTGGGCCTGTTCCAACAGAACAATGCACCTCCACACAAGTGTCAGGACGCCACATTATGGTTAGAGGAGCATTCATCTGAGTTTGAGGTGTTGCCATTCCCACCCAAGTCCCCAGATCTGAACGTGATAGAACATATTTGGGATGCCATGCAACGCGCTATCGAACACAGGAATCCAAGACCTCGGAATACACCCGAATTGTGGAACGCTCTGCAGGAAGTATGGTGTGCATTGCCTACAGCATATTTCCAGAAGCTAGTGGATCCCATACCCCATCGTATTTCTGCAGTCCTGCGCTCCCGTGGGGGACCTACCAAGTATTAGACTGGTGTACCAGTTTTTCTGGCACTTCAGTGTATATTAATAGATCATACCTATGTACTTAGAAAACTAATTGAAAGAACGGATGAACGTGAACCCTCACTATGTATGGCTTTTGGTGATTCTGCAAAGCCTTCTGATTTTGCGAAACTATCATTAATAATACTGTATTTAAAATCGTGCTGTATTGAAGATGCACACATTAATATTATTAATAGCATATATGAAAATGGAAGTGCAAAGGTTCCACTGTCCGAGAACGCAGCACTTTTAAGAATTGAAATGGTAAGTTTTACAGACAAGGGAGGCCATGGGGTGGGGAAGCCCCCGCCCTAGTCGTTGGTGCAGCCAAATTGTTGATACATTTAAAACACTAAAACACAAGAAACCTTTTTTAAAGCTTTTTAAAAATAATAAGGTATTAATGATTGATTATATCAATTATTTTTGTTGTGTTTTAGTATCTTGTACATTTCCTAAATTCTAAATTGACAGTCTTGAAGGAGGTAAGGATTTTTCTTAGCCCCCTCCCCCAACAGTTCTCATATGGGTGCCACTGGCTACACACATTGTTACGTCATATCTCACAAGCTCTTCAATGCCAAATTGCAGCATGTTTTTCAGTCATTGAACTGAGAAGATAAGGGGGTAACAGTTAACGGATATTATTTAATCCACTATGGGTTTGCTGGTGAACTAGTCGGTTTCGCATTCCATCTCAGAGCTGTAGAGGAGGTTTGCTGACAAAGATAAAGAGTGAGCTTAAAAGTGAACTTACGGAAAAGGAAACTGACGCACAATGCTTTTACAAGAACTGGTGTATTTGCTGTTGATGGCGGCAAATCTACAAGTAATAGATGGCTACATTTACCTTGGACAACAGATATCAAGCGAGGGTCACATCGACTTCGGTGGAGAGTATTCGGAAGAAACAGTACGATTTTCAAGAGCAATTTATCATTATGCCTTAAAAGAAAATGAACATATCTTCCAACTTTTTTACGCTTTCCAACCGTAGGTTGAAGAAGCGTATATGTTCCAGCTTTGTCCGTATGTCTGCCTGTCTGTCCGCACGATAACTCGCGTAAAAATGGTTCGATTTCGGTGAAATTTTAGAACGTGGTAGGGGACAACCTGCGGACAAACCCTATTGAAAATGGGCGAAATGGGGTCATTTCTTCTTTAATTGTCATTTCTTATCTTTTTTCTTAACTCTATTGAAAAACGCGAAATGGGGTATTTTTTTGTCATTTCTTATCTTTTGACCTGAACCATCAACCAATGTTGCACGATTCATATGAAAGTAGTTATTAAATGAAAGTTCTAAAGGTAATAAAATGCAATTTTCACCATCTGTATTTATTTACACTGACCGTTTTAGAACCAAGACACAGAATAAATGTAAAACTCAATTTTTCGATTAATAAGAAATCTATCCTGTCAATAATTCTTTGTTTGGAAATTTTATAGGTACCAATAAGTTCAAAATTGGAAATAAGTGTCTTTATTTATTTCTATTAGAATTCGGGATCTATAACATAATATTTTGCAGCTTACTTGTAAAAATTATTAACCTATTGTTTTTGTACCATTATAACACTTTATGATTTTTTATATTTCCAATTGAGAGTGAAGAAATTTTTATGTATATATGTATCTCAGTAAGGGAAGAAAACAGATTATGGCTCTGAGAAAAGAAGATGGTTCTATAACAAGAAATAGAGGCGAAATTTTGACAAGAGTGAAAGATTTCTACTCCAAATTATATGAAAGGGATGATACATGTACTCCAGACATCATGAAAGGTACCAGAGTTCTTCCAGTCCTCCCAGCAGAAGTTGCTCATGCAATCAAGAACATGAAGCGGGGGAAAGCTCCAGGAGAAGATGGAATTACTATAGACATCATACAAGAAGCAAGTGGAGAAATTGAAACAGTACTCGCCCAAATTTTCACTCGATGCCTTAATGAAGGGAAGATTCCTGAGGATTGGAACAACGCTACAATGATCCTGCTACATAAAAAAGGTGACATTGAGGATCTCAGGAACTACAGACCTATCAGCCTCCTATCGGTGGTTTATAAAATCTTCACTAAAGTTCTTTCACACCGCTTGAAGGTAACACTGGACATGGCTCAACCGAGAGAACAAGCTGGATTCAGGAGTGGCTACAGCACAATAGATCATATCCACGTACTGAGAGAACTAATTGAAAGAGCGAGGGAATATGAACTTCCATTGTGCATGGCTTTTATCGATTATGAAAAAGCCTTTGATTCGGTGAAACCATCAGCAGTTACAATGGCTCTGAAATCCTGCGGTATTGAAGATGCATACATTAATATTATTAATAACATCTATGAAAATGCAAGTGCAAAGATTCGGCTGTTTGAAAATACAACACACATAAAAATTGGAAAGGGAGTGAGACAAGGTGACACCATATCTCCGAAGCTCTTTAATGCCACATTGGAAAATGTCTTTCAATCACTGAACTGGGAAAACAAAGGGATAAAGATTAATGGAGATTATCTAACCCACCTTCGTTTTGCTGATGACGTAGTCATTTTTGCAACTACCCCATCAGAGCTGCAGAGTATGATCCAGGAACTTGCTGACAAGAGTAAAGAAGTGGGATTAAAAATGAACTTTCAGAAGACAAAAGTGATGTTCAATGCTTTTACAAGAAATGAAGATTTATCGATTGATGGAGAAAAACTGGAGATAACAGATACATATGTTTATCTTGGACAGCAGATATCAAGTGAGGGTCACATTGATGAAGAAATTAATCGGCGTACAAAACTTGCCTGGAGAGCTTTTGGAAGAAACAGCATAATTTTCAAGAGCAATATGCCATTATGTCTTAAAAGAAAAGTGTTTGATCAATGCATCCTTCCAGTGCTTACGTATGGTGCAGAGACGTGGACCTTAACTAAAAGAGACATACAAAGGCTGCAGACAACTCAAAGAAGCATGGAGAGGTGCATGCTTGGTATAACCAGGAGAGATAAGAAGAGGAACTCGTGGATCCGAAAAATGACGAGAGTGGAAGACATCATGATCAGAGTTAAATCCCTGAAATGGCAATGGGCTGGACATACTGCCAGAAGGACAGACCATAGATGGACAGCCGAAATTTTAGATTGGATTCCAAGGGACAGGAAAAGACCCAGAAAAAGACCACATGGGAGATGGGTGGATGAAATTCGTAAATATGCGGGAGTGACATGGAGGAGACTGGCACAAGACAGACCGTTGTGGAGGAAACTTGGGGAGACCTTCGTCCAGCAGTGGATTGATAATGGTTGACAATGATGATGATGATGATGTATATATATTTGAAAATGTTAATGCAAAAGAGAAGGCAGATGAGAGCAAATAGAGCAGATACCTCTTCCAAAGTGTAATATATAGAGCTACGCAAGACGGTACGGAAACGTATCACCGAAGCCGTAAGGAAATTCAACTATGAACTAGTGAGAAAACTAATTCAAAACAACCAAAGCCTGAAGGGAGCAAAGGACATCTTAAAAAGGGAAGAAAACAGATTATGGCACTGAAAAAAGATGGCACTGTAAGAAGAAATATAGGCGAAATTTTGAAAAGAGTGAATGAATGATTTCTACTCAAAACTGTATGAAATAGATAATACTCTAGACCCTAAGCGTTAGGAAAGGTAACAGTACCAAAGTCATTCCAGTCCTCCCAGCAGAAGTTACACATGCAATTAAGAACATGAAATGGAAAAAAGCTCCAGCAAAAGATGAAATTACCGTGGACATTAGAAGCAAGTGGAGAAATTGAAACTAGTCTCGCCGAAGTTTTCACAAGATGTCTCAGTGAAGGGAAGATTCCTGAGGATTGGAATAATGCTACAGCAATCCTGCTACATAAAAAGGTGGCATTGATAATCTCAGGAACTGTAGGCCCATCGTCCTCCTATCAGTGATTTATAATATCTTCACCAAGGTTTTTTCACATCGCTTGAAGGTAACACCGGACGTGGGTCAACCGAGAGAAATAGCCGGATTCAGGAGTGGCTACAGCACTATAGTTCATATCCATGTACTGAGAGAACTAACTGAAAGAAGCCTGGAGACATGCATGCTAGGTGTAACCATGGGAGATAAGAAGAAGAACTCTTTGATACGGGAAAATGACAAGAGTGAAAGACATCATGATGAGGGTAAAATCCCTGAAATGGCAATGGACTGAACATATTGCTAGATGAACGGACCACTGATGGACAACAGAAACTCTAGACTGGATTCCAAGTGACAGGAAAATGACCCCAAAAAAAACCACGTGGGAGATGGGTGGATGAAATTTGAAAGCATGCAGGAGTGACATGGAGGAAACTGGCGCAAGATGAAGAAAGAAACGTGGGGAGACCTTCATCCAGCGGTGATGTGGAAGAAATGTGGGGAGACCTTCATCCAGCACTGGATTGATAATTGTTGATAATGATGATATATTTAAAATATAGATATACGAGTGTATAAGATAAACTTACATATATATATATACAGGGCTTGAAAAGTACGTTGCCCGAGATGCCCGGGCCATGTAAATTTGTGTCCTGGGCAGGTAAAAAAATCTAGTTGTCCATTCCGGGCAATTAAATTAAAAAATATAAAAGTTTGGAATAGAATTGGGAAAAAGGCAGTCGTCGTTTGTAGCGTTTATTTTCACTGCTAATCATCGGAAGTTGTATTTTTTTAACGGAGTACCAAAGACAGAAGAACATGATATCTTTAATTATATTATGCTCTCTAGGTCCAGAAATTGGAACCATATGTAGTTTTGCCATAAATGTTGTTTAATCAGTGATGGGATGCATCCTCTGAGAGAACTAGCCTCCGGTGTTTAGCGCAAAGGTCAAAAACTTCAACGAAAAGAACATGGCAGAATCCTTAAATTTCTCAAATATTAATTCCATCATCATACCATTTCATACCAATTTCAGCATCATCATCTTAAAGCTGGAGATACACGTATTTGTGCATTGAACATTTTGAATACAGACACTTTAAATTGAATGCAAAACATGTAAAAAAATGCGTCGTATTTTTTAACTTAACAAATCAAAACCCTAATTGTTTTAGCTGGTTCCAGCTAAAATCCCTGTTAGATTTTAGCTGGTTCCAGCTAAAATCTCTGCCTTATGTTTTTAATGGTAAAACTTCTGTACATATTTTTCTTCGTAATTAATGTACTCCCAAGAGCGAAAATCTGCACATCGGTAAGACTAACGCTGAGTTATAGCATGGGATACTTGATGCATGCTAAAACCTAACCATAATAATATTAAAAATCAATCATTTTTTTTCAGTAATGTTCAGACCTGTTAATAGATGGCGCGACCTGTACATTGATGACGTCAGTAGACAAACAAATGTTGGATTGCTTGATTATGATTATGCTTTAGCAAGTATTAAGAATCCCATGCTATAACTTAAACTTAGTTTTATCGATGTGCAAATTTTTATCCTTGGGAATACACTAATTGCGAAGAAAATATGTACAGAAGTTTTACCATGGGAAACATAAGGAAGAGATTTTAGGTGGAACCACCTTAAAAGATAAATTTCCTTGGGCATCCATCTATTACTACCTGGGCAGGTAAATAATTTCTGCACATGGTCAGGTGCGCATGCAACTTCTCAGATATTTTTCAAGTCCTGATATAAGTTTTCTTCTGACTCGTGTTTTGTCGCTTAACGTGATTCTTTACTTCAGTTTACTGAGTTACACCTTTTTTAGCGCCGTTATAAGAGACCGCATGAATGTTCTTCGTGTTTTTTCGTTTGTTTGCTTGTCTGTGTGGTAACTCAAAACTGCTCCTCAACGGTAAAGTGCAATTACGTAATTTTAAAGAAGAGTAGTCATTCAACATCAATTAATTGAATGCAAATAAGAAACAGATATGGGAGGTGATGAATGACCTCACCTATACAACGGAGAAAAAAGAAAAGGTTTAAAAGATACCGTTAAATGTGTTCTTCAAGTCATATTTTTGAATAAGCGCGTAGAGCTGCTCTTCAAAGCAATTCCTCCTTTGATATAAACGTAATTTCCGTTAACGTCAATCCTTAACATCCTGAACTAAGTGGACGAGGCTGTTGTATTTTGTAACATTAGAGACCAGATCTTTGCCATTGATTTTTTGAGCGGCAATACCTATTTCGGGAATATTTTCCCTGCGGTTAGGGTATCTCTGCACGCTAGGAGAGGCAGAAAAAATATTTTTTTCCCCCTCAACGCTTTTTCCTTCGTCTATCCTCTTTTGTTGTCATTTATTTCCAAAAAAGAACTGTACAGCTGTTGCAAGTTAATAAAAGCTTTTGATACGTGTCACTAAAGCTTTCAGCGTGATGGATGAGAACGTCGCTAATCAGATTTCCTGACACAATCGCAAGAAACTCCTCTTGGTTGATGTAATTATTACACCATGAATAGCGGGCAACTTATGTAATTAATAATGGCTTAATATAAATTAATATTCCTCACCTTAGTCCACTTCATTTAATGGTTTAGAAGGAAATGCAAAAAATAATAAATTGCTAATTAAGAAGCAAAAACGTATTTTTTGAGCTTGCTGCATTAAAATATGAGTTATTCGATATCTTATGTACATGGTGACCTTAAAATGTGTATATCATTATTGGCCTACACTGAAGTACCATTGATTTAGAGATACACTGCTGGCCACCCAAAATGCAACACCAAGACGGACACGAGATAGCAAAGCCAGATTTACTGGACACATAACAACAGATACAAAGATGAAACGATTGAGCTTACAGGCCCGTGCGACTTGCGGAACACGCAAACATCAATAGTGCGTGTGGCCCCCATGGCTGGCAATAACGGCCGCTACACGCCGCGGCATCGAACAAGAGAGGCTTTGGATGTGGGCTTGGGGCATGTCGGTCCAGGCTGCTTCTACACGTTGCCACAGTTCATCAGGCGTGGCCACGGGTGGTGCTTGCTGGAACATTCGGTTGCCGATCAGCGACCACACGTGTCCGATGGGCGACATATCGGGAGAACAGGCGGGCCACGGCACCAATGACACCTGGTGGACCGTGAAGACTTGTTGAACGATGCGTGCCACGTGCTGGCGCGCATTGTCCTGTTGAAACGTGGTCGCTGGCGGGTCCTGCAGGTAAGGGAGGACTAGAGGCTCCAAAACGTCGGAGATGTAGCGGTGGCTGTTGAGGGTACCGGCGATGCGTACCAGATGGGTGCGGGTGTCATATCCGATTGCGCCCCAAACCATAACGCCAGGCGACGGACCGGTATGGCGATGCAGAATGCAGGCGTCATACAGTCTCTCGCCGCGGTGCCGCCACACGCGGATCCGACAATCGTGGTGTTGCAGGCAGAAGCGGGATTCTTTGGAGAAAACAATGTCGTGCCGTTCCGTAGTCCAGGTGCGGCGTTCAACGGCCCACTGCCGCCGCACTCGCCGGTGGTGTAAGGTCAACGGTAATCGGAGCAATGGGCGCCGTGCGACAAGTGCCCGCTCTTGCAGACGACGTCGAACGGTACGTGCTGACACAGGTTGTTGCGCAACACAGCCTAATTCCTGCGCTAACGTTCGTGATGTGTCAGTGCGAGCCGTCAATGCCCGCCGCACAACATGCCGATACTCTCGTCCGGTAGTGTGCCGCGGCTGCGGAAATCCCTCACGTCAGTCGGTCCGTCCCTACTGCACCCACCGAATCCATACTTGCCTCACCGTGGCTGGATGTCGTCCCACACGGGCGCCAATGTCTCGGTACGATAAACCGCTGTCGCGATAAGCCACTATTTGTCCTCTGTCGAACTCCGAAACGTGCTGGAATGACTGCCGTATTCTGCGACGAGGCATCAGGAAGCTTCCCACGCACAGGTCTGGCAGTACAAAACACTTCAACTACTTACACCCCGCCTTCTGTGCACTCTTTTTATAGTGCTTCTCGGTGGCGTGCCGGGCGCACATGATTTGCATATGCACTGCAATGCTAATCGTTTGCATGTCCTCTCGCGGGCGACGCATGCTAGGAATTTCAGGCTAATCGGATCCTTCCTTCTTGGTGTTGCATTTTGGGTGACCAGCAGTGTAGAAGTTAATGCTTTGATGCTACTCTCGCATTACCGCGGACGCTCGGTCGAACGGTAGTTAAATACAGCTATTGTTTACAGCTTCCCCAATAGTAGTTATGACGAAGTAAATTTCTCAGTCATTTTTGTCCATGCCGGGCATCGAATCCGGGTATCCTCACTCCGGAGTAAGTCGCTCTCCCAACTGAGCTACGCGGACGTATGCTCTTGCTGCTATCTGCCTTTATCTCATGTGTGTCCTTCAGTGCAGGCACGTCACATCTCCGCCCCCCCCCTGCGCCCCAAAAGAGGGCCGGGGCATGGCCCACGGGTCATCTGGGACCATGTAACGCTGTAGGCAGTCATCCACTGAAGAACGTACATTGGGGAAATCCCAGTCAATTTGGTCTGTGGAACGTAACATCACACACATTTAGTTTTCGAAGCGCTGAAGAAGGGATTCTCTCATTTTTCCTGTCTCGCTGTGTGGAAAGAACATCACACCATTGCGAGAACTTTAACGGCCAGATCATTCTTGAAGTTCGGGCGCCAATATAACGAAGTAAATATATCCGTCATTTTTGTCCACGCCGGGCATCGAACCCGGGCAAGGGCGCCTGCAGGAAATTTTTCAAGGGGGTCAAGTGTAATTAATTAAGGTTTGGCTAATATGTAGAAAACAGTAATTTGTTAAAATGAAAGATTAATACTATTACTGTTACTACTGCTTACTTACTACACTAGAACACTACTGCTACTACTACTACTATCATCATTATTATTATTAATTGATGCTGCTCTTGAAGAAAGTGTATGTTAGTAATAGTCATGTATTATAGTATATAGTAAGTAGCTCAGTTGGGCTGCTCTTGAAGAAAGTGTATGTTAGTAATAGTCATGTATTATAGTATATAGTAAGTAGCTCAGTTGGGCTGCTCTTGAAGAAAGTGTATGCTAGTAATAGTCATGTATTATCATGTACATTGGTAACTGTTTTCAAAATAATGAACAGTGTCGAGCAGGGCCACACCAAGCCTTTTAACTTCAGCACACACCACCTTGAGCGGAACTTGTTCGGGCGTACTACCTTACGGTTTACTAGGTTTTCCGCTTTCACGTTATCGTTTTCCAATTCCAAATTTCCAATAAAATTGGGATATTAAATTAAACGCCCCAAACTCCATCTTTCCTTGTTGTCCAGTTCTGTGAGTGTAAAAAAAAGTAATAAACAAAATAAAGTAAAATAAAAAAAAATAAAGAGAAAAATAATTATACAAGGGGTTAAGACCTGTCAGCGCCCATAAACCCGGGTATCCTCATTCCGGAATAAGTCACTCTCCCAACTGAGCTACGCGACAAGTATGCTCTCGCTGCTATCTGCCTTTATCTCATGTGCGTCCTGCGGTGCAGGAACGCCACATAGTCGATTATAGGCGTAATAGGTAAGACGCATGATTGGGAAGCTTTTGACGGAGGGAAGGTAGCAGGTGCCCGCAAGATGGGTCACGTCATGTCAGAAGTTGTTAACACACTGGTGTTTCCCCGTGCTACAGTGTCTAGAATGCTTACCCAAATTCTGACAAAAGAACAAGCTCCTGAATGAATTGCAGAGATGTATCAGCCTTATCAGCTCATGTCGTACGTCGTTTCGGCCACATTATTCGAACTGATAGGCGCATGACAATATCACAAATCATCACCGATTTGACCAGTGGATCAAGTCGCCATGTTAGTGCAAGGACAATGCAACGTACTCTTAAACATATATGGTTGTGAGCCGCCGGCTTGTAGAAGTCTCACTGCTAACGGCACGATTCAGGCCTGTCGTTCAGTCAGAAGCCGTTTAAGTGACGTAATTTGCCTAAGAAAAGGGAAGCTCAAAAGGAAAGGTGGACAGGGGTATACGTTACAATTCTTTTTGTTCTTATTTTTTCATTTTATGTATCAGATAACCTTATATTTTTCGCATACTTTGCCCAAAGAGCTACACAGTTTTGTGAAACAATCTTACGTGATAAAAAAATATTAGAATAGTATTTTCAACAATTTCGTTTTGTTTGGAAGTTTAACGACCACTGTGAGCAATTCAGTGTTCTATAAGCAGTCGCCTGTTCCTATTAAGTTGTCCGAAAAGTCATGATGCATTTTGGCACCCGATGGCGGTTGGGTGGTTTTGGAAGTACTAGAGGCATGCACAGCTCTGTTATCTCTATGGCATTGGACAGGTGCTAATTCTAGCTGCAGTCTAAAAGCAATAGTGAGCGATGTGGTTGATTTGCGGAGATATGAAATCAATTTGAAGATGGAAGACCAAACTGTGCATTTTCGCCCTATTTTACTTTTTTACTTCCGTAAAGGGAAGAACGTTGGTCAAACTTTTGAAAAGTGGCGGAAAGTGTACGGTGATAATGCTCTACAAGAACGTCAGTGCCAGCGGTGGTTCGCAAAATTCCGTGCTGGTGATTTTAACCTCAACGATGCTCCTCAGTCCGGGAGGCCCACCGAGGTTGAAGACGACCAAATCAAGGCATTGATCGAGTCAACCCCACGTTACACGACACGAGAGATTACAGACGCATTGCACATCCATCATTCAAGCGTTCACGACCACCTGAAAAAGCTGGGATACGTAAGCAAGCTCGATGTGTGGGTTCATCATGAACTCAAAGAAGCTCAATTGACGGCGCGTATAAACATCTGCGATATGCTCATTAAACGTGAGGAAAACTATCCTTTTTTGAAGCGACTGATAACTGGTGACGAACAGTGGATTGTGTACAACAATGTGCTGCGCAAACGGCCTTGGTCCCGACGTGCTGCTTCGCCTCAAACGACATCCAAAGCAGACATTCATCAGCAGAATGTTCTGGTCTCAGTGTGGTGGGATTTTAAAGGTGTCGTGTTTTTCGAGCTCCTACCACGGAACCAAGCAATCAATTCGAATGTGTACTGTCGGCAAGCGGACAGTTTGAACGAATCCATCATCCAGAAACATCTAGACCTCGTTCATCGTAAAGGTGTTGTGTTCCATCACGACAACGCGAGAGCACACACAAGTTTGATCACCCGCCAAAAATTATTGGAGCTTGGGTGGGATGTGTTGCCACACCCAGCATACTCTCCTGACATTGCGTAGTCAGACCTCTACTTGTTTCGCTCTCTTCAACAGTCCTTGCGTGGTATAACGTTCAGTTCAGATGAGGCTGTAAATCAGCACCTTGTACAGATTTTCGCCACGAAAGACAGGTCCTTCTATGAACGAGGCATTCTGCAGCTCACTGAAAGATGGCAAAAGGTTATCGAACAAAACGGGCATTATATCAGTAATTGATCTTTGTTCTTTCTATCAATAAATGACCTTTGCAAAACATGGCTAAAATACGTCATGACGTTTCTGACAACCCAATAATTTAGTGCCACTGGTTCTAGGGAATGGAGAGAGCCATTCCCTAGAACCAGTGGCACTAAATGGAGACAAACAGCTCCATGCCTCACCGGAATCCCAACCCGCACCCATCTCGGACGAATATGGTTAGGATCCAACGCTTAGACCACTGCGTTACCGGGGTGGCAGTGATATTTTAGCAACATCTTTATAAATAACTCAAACAACTTTTAATATCTAAGATTTTTTAAATTCAATCTAACCATGACATGTTCTTGAATTCATTTTATTCTGCACTTTAAAAAACGAACAAAAAAACTGTAAGAAGAACAAAACAAAAAAAAACCTCTCTGTTTTAACACGTTTTGTACAAATCTCGAAAATTTCCATAACCAGATACTGTACGATCAGTTATCTGGTATAATGGTATGAATATCTTGAGAATAGTAATGTATTTTCATAAGGTTAATTTGTTACTAACGTATTCTTTAGACATTAAAAAGCTTGATGAGCCTAGATTAGAGCGTCTGCTATAATATTTTATAATATCTACAGTCCGGTATAAAACTTTGGAAGATATTCTTCTCACCATCGCGTGGGCTTCAGTTGTCTAATGATTCCTTCCGCAGTTGCTTCCTTCTCATAGATGTAAGGCCACAAACAAATTGGTAACTAAAGCACGTTTGGGAGTTTCTTTAGATGCAAAAGCCCAAACATGTTATAGTTATAAGTCTGTTTGTGACCTTACATCTACGGAAAGGAATGCGTAAAGTGCCATTCCATCATTCGACAACCCACCCTGAAGGTGATGCGGTAATAAAGAATATCTTCAAAACTTTTGTTTTGGACTTATGACGCAGAACTGAGGAGACGCACATGATAAGACGACAAAGTTGTAGGGATAAGCCAAGGTCGGTGTAGTAAGGTCGAAAGAATAACTGGATCCGCAGCAAGGAGACGTAGGTTCGAATCCTACGACCAGAAAAATGGGGCGTCATTTTCACATTGGCGCCGGAACGTCAAAATGAATCTCCTGGCTATGAGATTCGAAATTAACATGTGATGCATCTTCTGCACATCGTCTGAAATTAATAAAAAAAAACTCGCTCATCTACAGCGGGCTCTCCTTTAAGAATGGTTTGCTTCAGACCTGATACCTGCGATTTAGTGCACCTGCCTTTCTCAATGGGGGAGGGATGTATGAGACGTATCACTGAGGTGACTCCCACATATTAAGAAGGCAAAATTTGAGCGATCATGCAAGGTCAGTGTGGTTCAGTCGGGAGAATAACTGCCTCCGAAGCGAGAAGACGTGGGTTCGAATCCTGGCACCGGCCAAGAAAAGGCTTTATTTGCAGAGACTGTAATTATTGTACAGTAAAACATTATAGAGACGCTCTAATCTGGACTCAACTTTTTTTAATGCGTGAAAAATATCTGAAGACCACACTAACCTCATGACAATACATTTGTATTGTCAAGATATTTAAATCTCTGTTTATAAAAGCAGTGCTTGAGAGGCTAACGAAATGTAGTAAACCTTAAACAATCAGCATATACCGAGTTCCAGTAGATATCTGTTTATTGGAGGAAAAAACTCAGTTTAGATAAACCCGTTTTTAAAAGTTTTGGAGCTTCTCTAAATTGCGAAATCAATCTTTGCCTTATAAGGCTAAGAAATGCGAGGAAGTTTAAAAAAAAAACGTGTGAAAAACTCCTTGTTTACGAATTGCGCTTGTAATAGTTGACGAGGACTAAAACTTACTTTCTTCCTAAACTTATAATTAGATTTCTTCTTGCCGGCATCGTTCTTTCTAAAAATTCAATAACATCTGCTCACAAAGAAATAAAAAATCGAAGTTCGTTCTACACAGGCATCTCTCCAAATTACCTTCAAAGACCTGATTTCTTTCATGTTTTCTCCCTCAAGAGATAAACATACCGTGGATCTCATCATTAATTCATTGCATTTAAAGCTTGTTTACCGATGTTTTGCACACAGAGCTACAATTTATTTGTCGAGCAAAATCATTCATTATTTCGCCGAAGCTTTTTTCCTCATTTCGTACAGAATCACCGGTGTGAAGGCAATTTTCAAAACTGTGACCGATGCATTAGGCATTGAAAAGGAACAGATGCTAGCCTTTTTAACTTTGTTCATATTTTAATGGGTGAGATAAAATAAAAACTGGAAATAATTGAGAAGTTTTGAGAAATTTCAGATTCGTGTTTTGTATTTTAAAACCAATTGCTTGTTCCTGAGACTTATGACGTTTAACTAGAAAAATAAAACAACATGCAGTTTTTGGCGTCAAAGAAAGTGACGGCTTAAAACTAAGGCATTAAAACATCAAGCAGAAAAGAGTGAGACAAACTACAAGTAAAATGCAAGTGTTCATTAAAATCTCGCATTATGTTCACGTGTATCTGTGTTTTACCGATTAAAAATGGTACTTTTCCCTATTCGAAAAATTCTATTAACAGCAACAAGTCAATCAAAGAGAAACAAACTTTATCAATGAATTGAGGAAACAAACCTGATTTTTCACATGAATTAGAAAAGAAAGCAAAAATAAGAAAAAAACCAGCTCACTCACATTGACATGGCGTGCTAGTCCAAAGATGGCGGTGACTTCAAATTTTCAAGCTGACAGATTTAAATGATCGAAAATGGAAATTTTCGATCGGATGGAAAATTCCCGTTTTCGATAATATTAAATAATATAAATTCCCATTTCATATATATAATATAATTCCCGATGGAAATTCCCATTTTGATAATAAAATTCCCATTTTCGATCGAATTTTAAATCCGAATTTTCCGTTCATAAGGCCGGCGTCAAAATTTGTGAGACCCTAAAAGGAACTACGAGTGTAATTCAAAAACGGGGCACTCGGTTTATGAATAATATAAACAATTTAAAAGAGACGGGTCATGTTTTATTTCCTTTCTGGTTTTACGACCACCGCGAGAAACTCGATTGACTATAAGCAGTTTTTCATTCTTAATTTAGGGCCACTGCTTCCAGGGAATGCCGAGAGCCGGTGTCGTAAGACAAACATAACCTCCATGCTTCACCGGGATTCGAACCCGCACCCATCTCGTAAGACTGGTCAGATGCCACAGCTTAGACTACTGAGCCACCGGGGCGGCCCGGGTCACGTTACAAAGAGAAAAATTCCAAAACTTCCCTCAACAAGAGAGGTGAGAGTGTTCAGAAATTGGTGTATACTGAAGAAAGTAATCTTAGTTTGCGCTGTATGGATACAAGTACATAAAACATTTTCTCAATTAAAAAAATATTTCGCGATCGTTCTATAACTGAAAAATTGGACACTGGCACAAAACCCTACCCGTAAATGTGAGGATTTACTTTGAGTATATTATAGAATATCTTTAAAATCTTTTTCACAATAAGCTTGCTATTTTTTCTTTCCTCTTTTCTTGTGCGGGCTACTCTTTGTATCCTTTTGCAGCATTATTAGTCCCATATCTAGTGGTTTCGGTTTAGCTGCTCCACCTACTCTATTACACTCTGTCTTGTGTCAACTAGCTCCCCAGTTTCTTCTTCTTCAGTTTCTAAGTTTCTTCTCTAAAGTAATTCTTCCAACTCGCCTTGTATATTTTCTAGTCATAGTCCAAAATGCTCCATATTCACAAATTTGGGAAAAAGTCATTTCTTATTCCTTCTCAAAAAATGATCATACAGCACAATCATGCTTTTTGGGACTTCGAAACTGCTGACACCTTAACTGTTGCTCTTTTTTTTTATCGTCTCATTTCTAATTCCCAAAACATGACCACACCAACACATTCTTGCTTTTGGGTTGTGTTGCAACTTCTGTCATTTTTACCTGTTGCCCTTGTCGTCTCATTTCTAATGTCTTCTTGAGTCGTCGTTAAAACCTCTGTCACTTTTAACTATTGTCCGTGTCGTCTCATTTCTAATGTCTTCTTGAGTCTTCTTTAAAACATCTGTCACTTTTAATTGTTGTCCTTATTTACGCTTTGCAACCGTAGGTTGAAGAAGCGTATATGCTCCAGCTTTTTCCGTCCGTTTGTCCGTCCGCCCGTCTGTCGGCACGATAACTCACGTAAAAATGTTTCGATTTCGATGAAAGTTTAGTATGTGGTAGGGGACCACAAGGGGACGAACCCTGTTGAAAATGGGTGAAGTGGAGTCAAAGGTCAGGCCATAAGAGCGGGATCCATTTCATTGCATTTATGCGTCATAACATGCGTAAATATGGTTCGATTTCGATGAAATTTCAGTATGTGGTAGGGAACTACCTGGGCACGAACCCTATCGAAAATTGGCAAATTGGGGTCAAATGTCAGTTAAGGCATAAGAGCGGGATTTATTCCATTGCCCGTATGCGTCTATGCGTCATACCTTGCACAAAAACGGTTCGATTTCGATGAAATTTTGGTAGGTGGTAAGGAACCACCTGGGAACGAAACCTATTGAAAATGGGTGGAATGAGGTCAAAGGTCAGGACATAAAAGCAGGATCCATTTCATTGCCTTTATGCGTCATAACATGCGTAAAAATGGTTCGATTTCGATGAAATTTTAGTATGTGGTAGGGAACCACTGGGCACGAACCCTATTGAAAATGGGCGAATGGGGTCAAAGGTCAGGGAGGGCATAAAAAAGCGGTATTTATTCCATTGCCCTTATGCGTCATAACTTGCGTAAAAATGGTTCGATTTCGATGAAATTTTAGTATTTGGTAGGGAGCAACTGGGGACGAACCCTATTGAAAATGGGCGAAATGGTGTCAAAGGTCAGGACACTGGAATGCGATCCATTCCATTGCCCTTGTGCATCATAACTTACCAAAAAATGTTTCGATTGCGACAAAACGTTATCATGTTGTTTTGGAGGTATAGTGAACCGGTTCTGTTGAATATCAACGAAATTGGGTCAAAGGTCATTGCACAAACGCAAGATTTATTTCACAGCCATTATTCTCATAACTTGCGTAAAACTGCTTCTATTGCGACAAAAATTTCGTATGTTATTCTTGAGGTGCAATGAACCGGTTCCGTTGAATATCATCGAAATGGGGTCAAAGGTCAGGACACAGGAGCGAGATTTATTCCACAGCCATTATCCTCATAACTTGAGTAATAATTTCTGGTATGTTGGAAAGCGTATCATAATCAATGCATTGCATAATTTTACTAACTTGTCGTTTCATTTCTGATGTCTTCTTGAGTCTTCTTTAAAACCTATGTGACTTTAGTTGCTGCTCCTGTCCTTTCAGTTCGGATTCTGTGCTTTTCTGGTGACACCACTCAACCTCAGCATCTTCAGTTCATCAATTTTTAGCGTTTTCTCCCAAAATCTTTTCGCAGCCTAACACTCAGCAAAATATAGCGCAGCACAACTTAAAATCCATCTTTGAATACCTGACATTTCCGCCTCATTGGCGCCCTCCTTTTACACGTAAGCCTGATTTATTTCTTTATTCAATCCTGCCTGCGCTCTGCTGTTCACTTCTCCAGCAACCTCCAACATTGACCTCATATATGTGAATCTCCTCATTCTTTTTGTCCCTCCTCCCTTAAAACTAAAACTTTAATTTAAATTTCTCCTTATTAATTGCAAAACATGCACTTTATTTTGGGTTGACTTATTTTCAATCCCTCAGTTTGTTCTTCTCCAGCTCTACAACTTTTTATCTGATTCGCTTTTATTCCTGGCGCATGACACCACATCATCTACAAACAATATCGTCAACAATGGTACTTCTTCTCACTCTTGTTGTTGCCACATCTTAAAATAACAAAAAGTGAAACCTCAGCTATACGTCTTTTTCAGGCGACGGCCTTAAATAACATGTAAATGAAATTCCAAAATCGTAAATACTGTTGTAAATTTTATGCCTTGAGTATAAGATATTCCTTAATAATGGTTTATTGAAAATCGAATTGGCGGCTAAAGAAAAAGAAATCCTTACAAATTATAATATACAGTCAACTCTGCTTATAGCGAACCTAAGTGGAATGGTGAGCAAGAAAATAAAATATGTACATATGTATCTAAAAAATGATATTTTTATGTTCGTAGTGTATCTTTATTAAAATAAGTAAATAAAATTAATTTTACGTTACCTTATTTAATATGAAAATAGTCTGTTACGTGCCGCTGCCTGCTGCAAATAGTTTTGATAAATATTTTCTCTATGTCCTTTTCTAGAGTCTGTGCTTTTGCTACACTCAGTTCAACATTTTCCATATATTCTAGGAAATTTAGCACAGTACTGACACACTACAATGTCTCTTTCACTGTTGGAACACGTTCTTCATTATCGTCATCTTCAGCCTCGTTTTCTTCCGTGCTGGAACCGCCTTTCACAGCCTTGACAATAGCTTCATCCAACGGGTTTTCATTCGTTATAACTTCACAGTCAGCATCGATAAAATCTTCAGCTTCAGTGGAATTATGTTGAAGCAGGTCGTTGAGAGGCACACCCTCCTCCTCTTGGAATGCCACACGTCCAGTAGCCAAACCAGACCTCCAGACACAGTTCTGTATAGTTACAGTTGACACACTCCTCCAGGCTCTGTTTCCAAAATATACAGCATTCAGAACATTTATTGATGTGTTCTGCTTCGATTCCAAGGCTTAGATTAAATGAAGCGTTACTTCCCTTCTGCAATAGGTTTTAAAGCTGTGAATCACACCTTGATCCATGGTGAAAATCCTCCAAATACGTGGCGTCAGTAACTAAATAAATACATCGCTCTTTCCACGTTCCAGAAACACATGGCAACCGAAAAATTGTTTTCAGCCGCCGCCGTGGAATTGAACCACGGAACTCTCGATAACTAGTCGAGTGCGTTAACTTTACACCACGGTGGCCAACAATGCACGGTGCTATGTGTATTTTTAAGTCAGCTTCTGACATCATAAATCCGTAAGATGGTCTCAGCTACTGAGACGTCTCCATCTGGTGGGCATTAACGGCACTGGCTATATATAATTATAGCAGTTAAATCCAAAGGGCGAGATCCAAGGTGAAAATCCTCCAAATACGTGGCGTCTGTAAATAAATAAATACATCGCTCTTTCCACGTTCCAGAAACACATAGCAACCGAAAAATTGTTTTCAGCCACCGCCAGATGAAGACGTCTCAGTAGCTGAGACCATCTTACGGATTTATGATGTCAGAAGCTGACTTAAAAATACACATAGCACAGTGGATTGTTGGCCGCCGTGGTGTAAAGTTAACGCGCTAAGCTAGATATCTAGAGTTCCGTGGTTCAATTCCACGGCGGCGGCTGAAAACAATTTTTCGGTTGATATGTGTTTCTGGAACGTGGAAAGAGCGTTGTATTTATTCATTTCCTTGATCCATGGGTTGGAGGATGAAGTGGTGTTAGCAGTCAGGAACACCAGTTTGATGTTGCTAAGGTTTTTAATCCTACCTTTGTCCTTCAATTCACTTAAGGAGTAGTAGGCCTACAATATTGTTCTCAACATACTCTTTCAAGTTTTTACGAAAAGGTTTGTTTTGAAATTAGCAACAATTTCATGTTAGAAGTACATTCTTTTCTTTTTAGGTTCTGTATAACCGAAGTTGAAACGAAAATTTTAATGTACATTTCCGATGTTGCGGGTCGGGACCAAATGATTTAGGTTCACTATAACAGAGCTCACTATATCCAGAGTTGACTCTATTTCATTGCATTGCAAAAATCATATAGCATATCAAAATCAAACTTCTCTTTTCACAACTGTATCCGTCTATAAATTTCCAAATTCCAGGTTAAGTGAATTCCTCACAACTAAGAATCTCAGACCAATGATGCAATCTGCAACAGAAGAATTAATAAGCATTGTTTTTTTATTCGGAACGTGAGTGCATACATTTAAAACCAGAATATTTGATATTGGTGATACATCTAAGATTCTGTTTTACCAAGCCACGAAGTGGAGGAGCCATGAAGTTACGCCCCAGAGATTTATCAGTTTTTAAATGGTGCATAAGTGAGTGTGAGTAGTGAAATGCGATATCAGATTTTCATTTAAAGCCAAAGTAAACAACTTATCCTTCTCTGAAGGGATCAGGGTTCAAATCTGTCTGCACCAAGAAGGAACAGAGCAAGGCTGTCTCGATTCTCTCAGAGTTGTAACATACCGGGGTACGCATAAAAGAATTAAAGAGCCGTGTATTTTTAATCATCTAAAATTCAAATTTTGACGTATAATCGCCAATAACGTATAAATTAATTTCGTATAACCTAATTAAAAATGGAATAAAAACTACGGTGAAAATATCGGGATTAACGCAGGAAAAAAATTACGTATACAAGTGAAAAACGTGTAGCGGAAGTTCCCCTGTACTAATTCATAAAATTATGTATTTCTAATCGGGAAGAAAAATTTTAAACACCTTTTTTATTAAAATAAAATAAATTATAATTACGTATATACCTAAATCAATAACAGTAAATGGTTGAAATCCATTATAATGGCGTAGGATACAAACTACAACGTAAAAGCAAGCTTTCGCCAATCACGGTTGGCTTCTGCAGGCAGCAAAACTAAATACCTCACACTTGAAAAACGAATTACCGCTAATCTTTAGACGCTGGTGTATACGCAATCCTTCTTGATTACCCTGACGGCTCAATGAAGGAGTACATTGGCATGACAAAACGCTCGCTCAAAGTACAACTTCTGAAGCACAAACGTGACGTAATGTACTGAAGACTCACAACGGCACTAGCGAGAGAGATCAAGAACTATGCCGCCGCACCTAGGTGGAAATAAATCCAAAAAGTAGCCCCATACACAACGCAACGGCTAAAGCCACAGCCTATAGAGAGACAGTAGAAATCCCGTCTAACTCCGACGTCTGCAATGTAGACACCCCTGTAGAGTTGCCTTAAGTCTGGCACTCGATTCTGGGTATCCCGAAACGCTACATCATGCATCAACTATTACATGCGCGTAACAATGTCATTGTTAAAGCAGTTTTATTTTATTCTGTTTTTAAATTTTGAAAACTTCTGGAACTGTTTGTAATTTCAGCTTAGTGTTTACATTTAGTTTGCTGCCTGAAGAAGCCACCCGTGAGTGGCGAAAGCTTGCTTTTACGCTGTAGTTTGCATTCTACGCCATTAAAACGCATTTTAAGCATTTACTGTTACCTTTTGTGTTTCTTAACAAAGTATTGGGTTGTCGGAAAAGTCATGACGTATTTTAGCCATGTTTTGCAAAGGTCATTTAGTTTGATGGCCTTTTGCCATCTGTCAGTGAGCAGTAGAATGCCTCGTTCATACAAGGACCTGTCTTTCATGGCTAAAAACTGTACAATGTGCTGATTTACAGACTCATCTGAATTAAACGTTATACCACGCAAGGACTGTTGAAGAGAGCTAGACAAGTGGAAGTCTGACGGCGCAAGGTCAGGCGAGTATGCTGGGTGTGGCAACACATCCGACCCAAGCTCCAATAATTTTTGGCGGGTGATCAAACTTCTGTGTGGTCTCAGGTTGTTGTGATGGAACACAAGACCTTTACGATGAATGAGCTCTGGACGTTTCTCGATGATACATTCGTTCAAACTGTCCAATTGCCTACAGTACACATTCGAATTGATTGTTTGGTTCTGTGGTAGGAGCTCGAAAAACACGAAATCTTTAAAATCCCACCACACTGAGACCAGAACCTTCCGCTGATGAATGTCTGTAAGAAAGCAATCTTCGTGCAAAGTAACTATACTAATAAACTGAATGCCGTCTATGCACGATATAAACCAGGGCTCACCGTGGAACCTCCAGTCACGTTTAATTAAAATACACCTGGTATAAAAGAAAACGTATACGATCTTTCGGACACCCCGCACCGGGATCCATCATCAGATACATAAAAAAAGAGGTAGAATGGGCTGGTTGCGAACTGCCATCTGGTGTGTAAACGAAAATAAATCGATTACAATACAATAGTGATTACGCCAAGCAGCAACATATTAAAGTGGACGGTCATGTGCACTGTAATCAGTAAACAAAAATGTCCACGGTCTAGGTATGACGCATGGAACAGAGTCATTACAACACATATGTCCCTTCCATGCAATAAATAAACAACACATATGTCCCTTCCATGCAATGAATAAACTTTCAGTAAATGTTAATTGAGACTTCTTACTTGGTGTGGCGAGGATCTCCGCTTCTGTCCAGATTGGTACATGGGTTCCAGAGTCAACTAATAGGGAGAGAGCGGTTGTTTTGGCACCCACTCGGACATTGTACATGTGTTCCTTCACTCTGGTATTCAAAGATCTTGAAGTGGAACCGATGTACTCTTGGTCAACCGCAGACGGGTCTGTTGCTTTGAGTGGGATGTTATATACACCAAATTTATTGTTCTTATGCACTGAGTTTCGACGAATGTCTGCTTTGGATGTCGTTTGAGGCAAAGCAGTACGTCAGGACTAAGACCGTTTGCGCAGAACATTGTTGTACACAATCCACTTTTCGTCATCAGTTATCAGTCGCTTCAAAAAAAGATCGTTTTCCTCACGTTTAATGAGCATATCGCAGATGTTTATAGGCGCCGTCAATTGAGCTTCTTTGAGTTCATGAGGAACCCACACATCGAGCTTGCTTGCGTATCCCAGCTTCTTCAAGTGGTCGTGAACGCTTGAATGATGGATGTGCAATGTGTCTGTAATCTCTCGTGTCGTGTAACGTAGGTTTGATTCGATCAATGCCTTGATTTGGTCGTCATCAACCTCGGTGGGCCTCCCTGACCGAGGAGCATCGTTGAGGTCAAAGTCACTAGCACGGAATTTTACGAACCACCGCTGGCACTGACGTTCTTGTAGAGCATTATCACCGTACACTTCACGCAACTTTTCACAAGCTGGACTCGCGTTCTTGCCTTTACGGAAGTAAAACAGTAAAATATGGCGAAAATGCACAGTTTGGTCTTCTATCTTCAACTTGATGTCAAATCTGCGCAAATCAACCACATCGTTCACTATTCCTTTTAGACTGCAGCTAGAACTGGCACCTGTCGAATGCCATAGCGATACAAGAGCTGCGCATGCCTCTAGTACTTCCAAAACAGCCCAACCTCCATCGGGTGCCAAAATACGTCATGACTTTTCCGACAACTCAATATTTAAGGGTATTTCGAGAGATAAGTTTTAATCTCATCTGTCCGGAAGATCGATGTGTTCCCGTACAGAGAAAACGCGGGGAACGGACCATATCAAGAATAAAATTCCAGCGCTAACGGCAGTAACATTGACAACCAGACATCTGTAGTTTTCCTCACAGGCACTTTGATAGCTCGGTACTCTGTGGAGAATATTCTGGATGCTCTTGCTATTCCTTTCGTAAGAGTACAATTAGCAGCATGTTTCAGCAAGATACTGCGAGTGCGCATACTACAAACATCTCTAGGAAACGTCTACGCGCTGTTAACGTCCTGGAGATAGCTAGCAAGATCATCAGATCTAAACTAATGGAACATGTAAAGGGCACAGTTGGATGGCATCTTTAACGTTCTCTCCGCAAGACCAGATGGATAAAAAGCATAGTGAGAAGTGCCGCAGAAGGCCACCAGATGTCTCTTCGACTTAATGCAACGATGCATTACTGAATGCATTGCAAACAGAGGTCGTTGCACATCTTCTTGATGTGCCGTTTTTTTCGGTAATAAAAATATTCTTTATGTTTGAAAACTTAATCATGTCTTTCTTGTCTCCCACTATCCACCACATCGGTTGAATTTTTCCATGCCTTCTGGGTGTTGCCATTTCAAAGTTACGAACTGTGATTCGTAGATTTCGCAAAAGATAGAACATATAAAATAATTTCTATGAAACAATTTTTAGAACAGACCGAATAAGTGATGAAAGCCACACGAAATCCGAATTTTGCCCCCTCTGTAGCCTAGTAGCCAGAGTTTTAAACTTCTGAGGTATCGTCTGATTATGCCGGATTTGTAAATTGGGTGATGTGTTAGTTCTGAGGTGCTGGGTTTCTCACTTCTCTGGACCCAGTAACCCTCAATTAACGATGGTGGAATTTGATGAGATGTCTCCTGTCCTTAACTTACGATCTTGAGGGTCGTTAAACTTGGAAATAAAAACAGCAACAACTGAACTTTCGAATAATAGACGAAGAATAAAATCAGCAGTTCTCTCTATTAACCAAAACGTGCGAATGGAAATGGGTTTAATCCGTCCTCAAAATGCGGCACGGACACTCGTCGCCCGATTGTGTGGGAGCTAGGAAGTAGGGTGCAAATGTGTGCGTAGAAGAACCGGGTAAACGCTCTGCATAAACAGTTCACAAATAGCGCTTTCGTTCGACCTACTGGACAGAGGTTAAAGGTAAGTGTGCATGTTGTACAACACCTGGTGTGTTACTACTTCCTTCTTCTTTCATCATTTCCCTGCGCTGTTTGCTTACAAGTGAATTTCCTTCCACTGCTGCTTTAACGTTCAGCATATCGGTTTCTTCAAATTTCTGAATCACTTTAAGCAAACCATAGTAGTCAATAGGGTTTTTCGAAGTCGCCTCTTTAACATAGAAAAATCTCTGAACTCAATTGTCTGGTAAAACAGCACGAGAATTGGGGTCTGTTAATTACAGAGTAGTTGCATTATCTGCAGTGACGTGTCCACAATTTCATTGGAGGACGGAGCGACCGGAATCCTGTCACGCACTCTCAGTACTGTATGTGGGTATGTACTACGTATATACAGTGGAACAAAAGGTATAACTGTTCTCCCTCTCTCTCTCTCTCTCTCTCTCTGTGTATGTACTCGTATATCATCATCATCATCATCATTGTCAACCATTATCAATCCACTGCTGGACGAAGGTCTCCCAAGTTTCCTCCACAACGGTCTGTCTTGTGCCAGTCTCCTTCATGTCACTTCCGCATACTTTCGGATTTCATCCACCCAACTTCCATGTGGTCTTCTTCTGGGTCTTTTCCTGTCCCTTGAAATCCAATGTAAAATTTCGGCTGTCCATCGATGGTCTGTCCTTCTGGCAGTATGTCCAGCCCATTGCCATTTCAGGGATTTAACTCTGATCATGATGTGCTCCACTCTTGTCATTTTTTGATCCCAGAGTTCCTCTTCTTATCTCTCCTGGTTACACCAAGCATGCACCTCTCCATTCCCTTTGAGTTGTCTGCAGCCTTTGTATGTCTCTTTTAGTTAAGGTCCACGTCTCTGCACCATACGTAAGCACTATCTATACTAGATATCCTAAATTTCTTGGTGTAGAATACTCGTATATATACATACGTATATAGCTCTCGATCAGAGAACAGAAGCAAGAGAGTGAGAACATAAAAATATCCTCTAGAGAGCATTGAACCAATATAAATGACGGCCACATTTAATAACTGAGAAAATAGAAGTATGAGATTATACGAAACCGTACAGTTATGAAAAAAAAGGTGAATAAACCACATGTAACTCAAGTGCCTGATTTGTTTTTAGCTAATGAAAAATTAAATAACAAGGAACTATACACCAACTCTACTTAAATAGTATAAGTATCTATACTAGATATCCTAAATTTCTTGGTGAAGAATAGAAATAAAAATTTCCAAGTCTTTACACATCAACCAATGGCTTTTTCAAGGAAGGTAGACAGCAAACTGCGTAGACAGCAGTTAGCTTCAATAGTGTAACTATACTAGATATCCTAAATTTCTTGGTGTAGAATAGAAATAAAAATTTCCAAGTCTTTGCACATCAAACAATGGCTTTTTCAAGGAAGGTATACAGCAGTTTGCTTCAATAGTGTAACTACACTAGATATCCTTAATTTCTTGATGTAGAATAGAAATAAAAATTTCCAAGTCTTTGCACGTCAACCAATGGCTTTTTCAAGGAAGGTAGACAGCAGTTTGCTTCAATAGTGTAACTATACTAGATATCCTACATTTCTTGGTGTGGAATAGAAATAAAAATTTTGAAGCATTCGCACATCAATCACATGGGTTTTTCAAGGAAAATAGACAGTAAACTGCGTAGACAGCAGTTCGCTTAAATAGTATAACTATACTACATATATCCGAAATTTCTTGGTGTAGAATAGAAATCAAAATTTCCAAGCTTTCGCACATCAACCAGATGGCTTTTTCAAGGAAGGTAGACATCAAACTGCACACCAAGAAGTTTCGGATATCTAGTATAGTTGTACTATTTAAGTTCAGCTAATGAGTACAGCAAAAGATAAGTTTCTCTGGTACTGCAGGCAATAATTTAGAATCTGCAAATCTTTGCTTTAAATCTGTAAACATCTCGGTAGTATCTATCATAAGCCATTTCCGTATCTTACATGCGGCGAAAGCTAATGCATTTATTACTTCAGTTCACACAGAGAGACGCTAGTTTCATACACGCACAAAACGACGCCCTTCGCAAGAGCACGAGTGTTTTTTCCCACTCTCCCAAGAAAACTCCTTTTCAGTCTGTTGCTATACACACACACTGAGTTAGCTTTGCATTAGAAAATTGGGAACACCTACGTAATGACGCGGTAGTCCATCTTTATGCGAAATCACGGCTCGTAGACACATTGGAAAACATTCTACAAGGAGTTGAACATCCTCCATGCGTAACTTGACCCGATATCCCCGGCAGCAGCTCCTTTAATTCACGCTCATTTCGTGGAGGAGGATCAGCAGTTATCACAACCCGTTTTAGCATATCCCACAAATGTTCAATTGGGTTACAGTCGGGGGATTGGGGGGGGAGGGCAAGGCAATGTTCCTCTAACTCCTCAGTAGCTATACGAGCCCAATGACACGGTGCGTTTTCCTGTTGAAAGATGGCACCGAGGTCCGGGTAAACCTTCTGCAGATATGGATGAAGATGGTCGGCTAACGGGTCACTCTAGCGTCTACCATTCAGGATTTGACGGATGATAACCAAGGGAACTAGGGCTTTACAGGAAAAAGTTCCTTAGACAAAGAACTCCACTTCCACCGGCCTGCTGAACCCCAAATGTGCAACCAAGGGATAGGGCCTTCATTCTTTTAACTCCGTATGCGAAGCTGGCTATTAGCTTGGTGTGGCAGAAAACGGGACTCATCACTCCAGACGACCTTCTTCCACCTGTGGAGGGTCCATTGCCTACGTTCCTTCGGCCATGCAAGGTGTTGTTTGAGATGACAGGGTGCCAACATGGGAACCCTCGTTGAACCCCTGACGAAACAAGGCACGGCGCATGGTGCATGTGGAAATAGGTCGAACTGCACCGCTGTTGTGCTGGTGGGTGACTTTTGCACGTCGTTGCTGAGATACCAGACGTGACATCCGACGCTCACCTCTGGGATCAACTCCGCGTGGCTGACTAATGTGAGCCCTGATGCTGGATGTCTGTGCATGTTTAATCCAGGCCTGGATCTTCTTTGATACAGTAGTACGGGAGCAGCCAGCAAGTGCGGATGTTTTCATTTCGAAATACTGGCAGCTGCCTTCCGGGGCCCCAACTATTTGGCCTATGACGTTGAAAGAGCTTCGCAAACAGCTAAGTGCAAAGGATTCAGATACGTATCAAGCGTAGATAACGGCAATAAGAAAAGAAATTGTAATTTAAGCGGTATTGATAGAGGCATAGGCAGGCAGGTGAAACATCTCAGAAACGGCAAACGATGGCAAAGTAAGAAAAACAGTATCAACCAGGGCCGGATTAAGACCTTAGTGGGCCCCTAGGCTAAGATATTTGAGTGGTACCCAATGCTAAGACATCTAAGTGGGCCCCAAAGAACATACACAGTGCGTCAAATAATTTTTAAGACTGGCGCGAGATTTCAGCCTACGGTGGAGCCACCAGTGTAATCCCAAATGCGTTATAAACCGTGACCATCTGCTTGCTTTCTGCCAAAAGTACTGCGCAGTTGATAAAAAGTAATTCAAACGAAACGGGTATTCATTAGAGAAGTAAAATTTTTTTTATGTTTAATTATTAACATAGAACAAAGGGCTGTTATTAAATTTAACGCAAAACTTGGTAAAAGTGCCTCGGAAACGTACCAAATGATGAAACAAGTTTACGGTGGGTTTTGTTTAAGTGGATCAAATGTTTTCCTGTGGCACAAACGTTTTTTGGAACGGAAGAGATACGCTAGAAGATCATAAGCATACCGGAAGACCAAGTTCATCTAGGACACCTGACATTATTGAAAAAGTGCGTGCTTTCGTGGAAAACAATTGATGTGCGTCACTAAGAATGATGGAAGAGTCTTTAAACATCAACAAAGAAACGATTCGAACCATCCTGCATGAAGATTTGGGCAAAACAAAAGTCTGTGCTAAATTAGTTCCACACACGTTAACCAATGAACAAAAATCAAGGAGAAGTGCACATTGCAGAGATATCATTTCAGCCGCTGAAAATGATCCAAACTTCTTAAAATCGATTGTTGTTACAGGTGATGAAACATGGTGTTTTCAATATGATCGTAAAACAAAGCGACAAAGTGCGGAATGGAAGTACAAAAACTCACCTCAAGCCAAAAAAAACAAGAAAAGTTCCATCGAAAATCAAAACAATGCTCATTACATTCTTCGATAGTAAGGGTATTATCCACAAAGAATTTGTTCCAAGTGGACGAACAATTACTGGTGAGTTTTATTTAAATGTTTTGAGGCGTTTGATGGGCAGAATTCGTCGCATTCGTCCAGAATATCGGGATGAAAACAGTTGGTGTTTGTTGCACTATAATGCACCCAGTCACACCTCACTTCTTGTTCGTAGATTTTTGGCGAAAAATAACGTCTGTGTGTTGAATCATCCACCGTATTCGCCTGATGTAGCACCCTGCGACTTTTCTTTGTTCCCCAATTAAACTGACGTTAAAAGGGTATTATTTTGATGATATTTCGACCATACAAACAGCTTCGACGCATGCTTTGGAGGCGATTCCGCAAAGTGAACTGGAACAGGCATTCGAATCATTATTAAATCGCTGTAACAAGTGTATTGAAGACGGAGGGACTTCTTTTCAATAACAAACCAAAACAAATTATAATTTCTTGTTTCTATTTCATTTTACAGACCCAGTCTTAAAAATTCTTTGCCACACTGTGTATAAAGGGGAATTATTATGAAGTAAATTAAAACACGAATCTATAACTACTAAATTATCTGCAATGTTTATACACTGAGTGGCCACTTTATTATACCATCTGACAGTTTTAAGAAAATGAGCTGTGGCTGCACGCTGTTGCCGCCAGAGTGCGAGGCTAGTATAAAAAGTGAAAGCTTAGTGCTTGCGACAGTAGTAGAAGTGATTTTTGGGTGACGAGATGGGTAAAAAATGCGATTTGACAGACTCTCAACTTGGGATAATTGTAGGAGCTCGGAGCCATGGAGCGAGTATCACCGAAACCGCATTCGTGAAATGTTCCAGAGCAGCTGTTGTTACAGTGTTTAAAGACTGGACTGTCATTCAAAAACCTGGGTCTCTACGTGCAACGTGTGATCGTAATCGACTGGTGACTGCTCAGGCGGACCGGAGAGTGTCCAGACTGGTAACAGACAACAGAAGGGCAACAGTGCAGCAAATTAAAGACCATCTTAATCAAGGATCCCCTCAAATGACCTCTGCACGCACTGTTCGCCGTACACTGCATCGGATGGGATATGGCAGCCGAAGACCTGTTCGAACACCTTTGCTGTCTGCAGTTAAGAAGAGAAAACGCCTCCAGTTCGCACAGGAGCACAAGGATTGGACAGTCGATAATTGGAAACAAATTATGTGGTCCGATGAATCACGTTTTCAGTTCCACCAAGCCGATGGCAGAGTGCGAATTTGGCGGAAACAGCACGAAAGCATGGACACCAAATGCATTGCTACAACCCTTCAAAGTGGTGGAGACAACGTAATGGTTTGGGGCATGTTTTTCTGGCATGCTTTGGGCCCTTTAATTCGTGTTGATCAACGTCTGACTGGCACTTCATACCTAAACATCGTTGCGAACCAAGTGCATCCTTTCATGTGGATAGTTTATCCCAATGACGATGGCTACTTTCAACAAGATAATGCGTCCTGCCATAGTTCTCGTATTGTACAGGATTGGTTTCAGGAACATGCCGGGGAGTTTACTTTGCTTAGGTGGCCCACACAATCTCCAGATCTGAACCCCATTGAGAATTTGTGGGATGAAGTTGAACGAGCCACCAGACAGCTGGATCCACAACCCTGCAATCTCACACTCCTGGAAAGTTCTATTCATCAAGCATGGTCTGAGATTCTACAAACCACCTATCAACATCTCGTGGAGTCCATGCCACGAAGAATCGACGCAGTATTAAAGGCAAAACGTGGCCCAACGAAGTACTGAGGGGGTGGTCATAATAAGGTGGCCACTCAGTGTATAAGTCAATGTATTTTTCATTGTTCTCACAAGAACATGAGTTAAAAGCTTATGATTTCTAGCTTTTGTCTTAGATTTTCAAATGATTTAGCATTGTATACTTTTCTTAGTGCATCTTTTTTGTTATGCGATGTGAAGCCACAGGGGATTTCGAACATTAACGGGTCCAAGTTCAAACTGAGAGGTGTGAGTGGATGGTAGTGAAAAATCTGAAACTGTCTCACCAACTCCGCATACACCGACATGAAACCTTTATTTTTGGGCAATCACTGTCTTGAAATCTGTTCTTCTGCCAGCCCCTGTTTCTGTCGAAGTGGAAATCATACAAGACAAAAGTAAAACTATTTTATAAACCTTCATCTCCCTCTCTCTCTCTACCTATGTATTATTTACCCAAGCATGCCTCCAGGGTCGTTGGTCATGGTAGGCCCCAAGGCTATAGCCACCCCCTTAGTCTAGTATGCCATCAGTGGTGCGCAAAAAATAAAACAAGCAGTCAGCGGTCTTTCTGTGGAGCGAAACGTCTGGTCAGTGTTCGAAAGCATCGGTAGGTAGATATGATTTTACGAGGTAATCGACGAGCTGCAATGCGTCGAGTAACTGCACAGTACAACAATGGTACCGAAAAGACAATTTCAGCATGTAACGTACCAGGAGATGTGACGTACCTGCCAGAAGGACGCACGCGACATAAAGGCAGATAGGGATATAAGAATAAAACGTCCGCGTAGCTCAATTGGTAGAGCAACTTATTCCGGAATGAGGGGACCCGGATTCGAATCCTGGTGCGGATAAAAATGACAGAGAAATTTACTTCGTTATAATGGCGCCCGAACTATCCGGATGACCCGACTGTTCAAAATCTCGCAATGGTGTGATGTTATTTCCACACCGCGAGATAGGAAAAATAAGAGAATCCCTTCTCCAGCACTTCGAAAAAAATAATAAAAAAATAAGGGGGAGATGATGTAACGTACCAGGAGATGTGACGTACCTGCCAGAAGGACGCACACGACATAAAGGCAGATAGGAATCAGAATAAAACGTCCGCGTAGCTCAATTGGTAGAGCAACTTATTCCGAAATGAGGGGACCCGGGTTCGAATCCTGGCGCGGATAAAAATGACGGAGAAATTTACTTTGTTATAAGCATACAGAGCTCACCGCATATTGACGCCAGTGGATGCTAACAGCAGACGTCGGCGTCGTGCATCACTTGTCTCTGCTAAAAACCATAAATTCGTCTGTAGTGGGCATTAAACTGCACCTTTGAGGACTGGAGAAATGTCGCCTGGTTCGGTGAATCATGTTTTCATTTTGTACACGGCGATGGAAAGACCAAAAGAAAACGGTGTCCATCGCGCGAATTATTTTTCGTGATTATTGTTAAGTATTGATGTGGGAGCCAATTATCAGAAGAATCGCTGCTTCTAGGTTCCTGAGTAGGGAAACAAATAAATAAATATTTAAACAAATAGAATGTGACGACGGAAGATTTCTTCCGCACAAATCTTTATTCTTCAGATGGGGGGCGGAGGGATAATATTGTTCGGTCAAAATAAATAGTATACAATTCCAGCGGGAGATGGATTTTTCGGGTGGCTTTCTCTACATATTGCCCGCAAAATCTGTTCTCATTCATGCTTGTGTAAAGGTGTTTCTTCCTGTCTAATGCTTCAGCGAAATCCTTCCTAACTGTCTGAAACTCCAAACAAGACTCCCCGTTTATGACCACTCTGTATTTCTTCCTTTCACTTTCCGCCGCGCGAAGGAGATGCTCCTGACCTAAGGACTGCCCATCATAATTGCTTTCCGACGAATTGTTACTGGCGGGGTTTCTCCTAGAAAGTGCGTCCTCCAACGACGGGAGGATAAAGGAGGGATTGAGTTATTTTGTTCGTCGGTGGTCTTGGTCACGAAAGAATGACTTTTCCCGAGTGATCTTTCGAGCGGCTGAAGGCAAATTTCTTGCTGCTGTTCGCACAGAAAATAACCAAAGTCACTATTTAATTATATTTTAAATATTTCCGTATAACAGAATCAATAAATCTCCGTTGCCTAGCGTTAAATTTACAAGCTGGTGGATGCAGTGTAATGATTTGGGTTATGTTTTCTGTTACGTCATCGGGTTTCTTAATACCTCTGGAAGAGCAACTGTATACTACGAGGTATCTTAACCTTATTGTGGACCAGGTGCGCCCAAGTCGCCTATACATGTGAATGCTATTTCCTGATAAAGAGGGCTACACCAGCAGGATTATGCGCCATGCCACCAGGCTTGAACCGTCGCAGAGGGGTTCTAAGAGCATGATAGTGACGTTATATGCTAAAATGGCCACCACAGCCCCCAAATCTTAACCCAATTGAACCCCTGTGAGATAACATTGACCCCTATACACGAGCATGGTGTTTCCTAATGGAGAATGCTACATTCAGCAGAAAAATGCGCCATGCCACAGAGTCACACAATAGTTCAGGGAGCACGATAATGCTACATAATGCTAAAATGACCCCCACAGTTCCCAGATCTTAACGCATTTGAATATCTGTGGGTTGAGATTGAGAAAGCCATTCGTAACAGAGAATCTCCTCCAAAGAACATTCGACAATTGACGCAAGCCATCACATTCGCTTGGCTGGACTTGCCTGTGGAACGATATCAGCACGTTGAATCCATGTCACATTAAATCGAGGCTGTTTTAAAGGCCAAGGTTGGCCTAAGACGTTTCTAGGTTGCTGTTCCTAATTATTTGCTACGTCAATGCATGTGACTAATCATAATCTTTAAACATAACTCCTGGTAGATGATGCTGTCAAATCCTTATGATTAGGGCTAAGATTTATATGTAACAAAATTTTCAAAATATGTACATTAAATATTTATTTAAAATCGGGAAATATGTAGTAAAAACGAAAATTACTGAAAGGCGTGATATATTTATTTTTATATTTTTAACAACTTTCTATAATTTCTTTACTTATACAGCCATACGATAATAAAAAATTACTTTACTAAAAATCAGGGTTTTCAACTAACTTATTGGTAACAACATAGCACTTGAAGTTGTCAAAAACTAAGCTCCTCATGATGATTGTCGAAATCTTAAACGCCACTATATCCGATGCCGAAAAATTTTATCATTTAAAACAGCACAAGTGCCAGTTGAAATTCCTTAGAGAATGTTTTTTTTATAATTGTAAGGGTTTCTAAGCCTGGGTTATTTTTAAATATCCTGCGTTTTACAATTTCACCAATGTGGTCGGTACCTTTCGTAATATTTCGATCGTCTGACACAGCACAAAACAAAATATTTCCGTCAGTTCACAGTCCTTCACCTGAAAACACGTTAATAAATACCTTTAATTTGGATGATGTATTTGATTTAGTTTTGGGCAAGTCGATTTACTCAACAACTTGAAGAGAAAAAACAAATATCTAACAATGACGTGAACGAAACGTTTTAAGAAGAAACTAGACACGAAACTACGCATTAAATGACAGATCTTTCTCATCTCTCCTCTGAGACAAGGAAGCAGTGTGGTGCCGGTATGGTGCTGCCATCTGTCGGCTTTGTGTGCTGCAAAACTTGAAAACCCGAAATTTGCCATCTGTCGGCTCACAGGTTACTACACCAGAAAATATTTGGAAATTTTCCGTAAAAACTGGCGATTTATGTAAAAATATTTTAAATAATGTGAAAATGTGTAAATATGTAGTAAAGCAGTAAATATGTATAATAATGGGAAAAAACGTCATATATGAAAAAATATTTAATTACATATTAATCCTAGCACTACTTATAACTTATTAGAATGAGAAATAATCTCGTACGAAATTCCTGGGGTATAAACAAAGTCACCGCCATTGTATTCCATGGTTCTTGTGTTATTTAGCACAGTGTTTGGCGTGGCACTGAGTTTCCAAATGGATCTGTAAAATAAATAAACTGAAGAACCACAGCTCCGCCATGCTTTCCCCTACCGATATTTTAAGCCGTTACTCCCCGAAAATTCAAGTACAGATAAAATTTTAATGTAGAACGAGATTGCTGTCATCCTGTCAATAATGTCGAGCGCTGGCGATGACGGATGATGCCTTAACAAGTAGGATCCTATTCCCTTCCCGAACTTTGGTTAAGCAAACGGTGGAGCAGAAATGCCTTTGTCGACGCCACCTGGGACATTGAACCGAAAATACTTCCTCTTCCTCCGAAAACTGCCTATATATTCTACCGCATGCTTCCTTTTGGCGTGGGCTTCGACGCGATCCATTTATTTGAATACTTTAATTAAGTTCATCCATGATGAATTTAGAATATCCCGCTGCAGCAGTAATTCTCTATAGAATAAACAGATTTGAATCGTTGTAGAGATACTATTACCTTTAAAGTTTGACTTTGTTTAAATGTCATTTCACTTAAATTTTACTTTGCCTGATTATTATAAGTTCTTCGTTCTTAACTTCTGAAATCTTAATTAAGCATGGAAATCTCTAAGTAGCCATTTTTCAAAATAACGGCCTAGTTTCGAAACAGTACTTACATAATCGAAATCCACTCTTTACTGATTCTTTCAGCCAGCATATCTAATCTTCTTTCAATAAACACTTCGCTCTCAACAACAAGGTACGTTTGCCTAATATCTCTATTCTCACAGAATATAATGCCACGTACGCAGAACACTGTTGACGTAGAACTACGTCTTATGGTAAGATACAGATTAGCGGGGAACGCGACATAACTGTGTGGCCAATTTATACCCTAAATTTACTCCTGGGGGCGTTACTGGGGGCGTTGCAGTGGCGTAAGTATCGTTTGATAGCGCATAGATGACATTTAATGATAATTAAAAGTGGTGGGGTAGGCGGATCAATGGCAGTTCGTGACAGCGCGCCGAAGTGGGTGGTCATTTTTGTGCTCTGCGCCGCGAGTATACTTTTGTTTTCGTTTTCAATACTTCTGGTGATTGAACATTGATTTTGGTATGTAGTTAATTTTGGCTTTTTAAACATGCAAGTTTGCATAGATGTTCAGTGACTTCGACGAGTTACGTTTCTGGGACCTACTGATCATTCTTACCGGAGATTTCAATACAGACATCAGCAAATCAGACAACCATTGGTTTCTCGAGTTTATGCACTCAGAGTTCCAGATGAACCTAGCCACTGATCCGCCTCAACACAACCCTTAGAAGCACGACTATCGATGCAATATTCACACGCGGCATATAACTGTTCCGTATAATCAACTGTGTCTCTTACTTCTCGTATCATCGGCCACCGTTTGCCGTAACTCACAGCCCATCCTGTTGCCCATCCACAACAGTAACTGAAGATAATAATATAAGCATTGTTGATACAGATTCTAATGATGATTCCGACCTACACATGTAATACCACCGACAAAATGAATAAAAAGATTACCAACACCCACTGTGTATTTTATTTACGATCTTATCATAGACACAAGACAGGGCATTTGTAGTTCTACGTTTAAACACAGCGGGCAAATCCACTTCGGCCCATCATTTTTTATTTTTTTTTGTAGAATACTCAACATATAGCTTTGCTTAACAATAGTGAGTATAACATTGTTCTTACAATACGTATAACTCTCAAACTCTTCTCATACAAATCTCTTTGCTCGTCACATACAGTTCTGATCAACGGCTGCATTTAATTCTTATAGCAGAACACTTTTAATTTAAGTTTCACCGCAGTTTGACTCACTGTCAGGCTGTTAACATTTAAAAGCTCGTCAGAAAAAATTATGTGACATTAAGTCATAAATATTCAATAAAAAGGCGCCCCAGAAAAGCTTAATGATTCGCCACCTGGGCATGGGCGCTCCCCAATGGACATTTGGAATTTTAACAAAGGCGGCAAATTATACATTAAGTTATCCGAACGATCACGATGTGAATGATTTTTCACACAGTTCACAGTTTCTTTTTCTTATATACTAGCTCTTTTTAGCACCTTTTTTGTAAAAAAATCATCGTGCTTATGTTATCCTTTGTCCGTCCGACTCTGGACATCATATCTCTTCAACTGTTAGCTCGATTTCAAAAAACTCTTTTTTGAATTTGAAAGCCTGAAATCTGAAAACGATGATCCTTGCTCTTTGTTTTTCTATGGTCTATAGATTCGCCACCATATGGGGTAAACACAGATGCTGTCGACTTCAAAATACAATTTATTCAGCATATTTGCTTCTTATCATCGGATTGAAAACATTCTATCTTTCATGCGATACCATTTACAATGAAGACTACTTTGTGTAGAGTTTCTTTTTTTTTTATTGGAGGTTTAACGACCACCTTGAGCAACTCAATGGGCTATAAGCAGTTTCCCGTCTTTAATTTAGGGCCACTGGTTCCAGGAAAGGGAGAGAGCCCGTGCCGTAAGACAAGCACAGCATCCATGCCTCACCGGGATTCGAACTCGGACTCCTTTCGGAAGAATGATCAGAGACCATTGCATAGACCACTGCGCCACCGGGGCGGCACAGTTTCTTTTTCAAATCGTGCATATTTTTTCCGCTAGGAGGAGAAACTTTAAATTGCGATTTTTCTGATATCTCTGCTTCTAAAAGTCCGATTTGAAAAATTCCTTTTGTATCGAATAGAACTCCAGGTGGGAAATGCTCTGCGTATAATTTCGAATATGTTTTTGTAGAGAATGTTTTGGCTACTAGGTGGCGTAAATGCAAATTTTTGTTTCTGATATATTTGCAGCAATATATGCGCTTTTGAAAGCTCGATCAAAAAAATTCTTTCGCGGTCAAATACTACTCACCACGACAAGCTTTTTGAGGATGCCTTGTGCTGAAAATAATGCCTAAGTTTTTCGTGAGGGGGCGTAAATGTGTACCTTCTTTGTCAATATCTCAGCTACTAACAGTCCGATCTGAAATTTGTTTTCTTTGTTGGATAGCGCTTCAGGTGCGAAATGTTTTGCATATAATTCGACATTTTTTTTAACGAATAAGTGTGCCACCAAGAGGGAATAAGTTCACGTTTCCGTTTGCGGAATATTAGCAACAACATATGCGTATGCAAATACGCGATTAAAAAAATCTTGTTTCGGTCAGATACTGCTAACTGACAAAATATTTTGTGTACATTTACTGCCAAAAATATTGCATAGTTTTTCTTCTATGGGTGCAAATTGCTTATCGGCTTTTGCTATTATCTGCTTTTAAAAGTCAAAAAGTAAAAAAAAAATCTTTTTATTGTATGGCATTCGTTACAGTAAAGATGGGGAATATTATATTTTAAAAATATTTCATAGTTTACCAGCTAGAGGGCAGAACTATCAAAATATATTTAACGCTATCTCTGCTTTCAAGAGACGTATTTGAATAATTATTTATCTTTAATATAGCTTTTGCTGTAAAGAAACCTTTAACAATCTTCTGCTTTTCCATTATTCAAAATTCGTCCGCTATTGGGTTAAATCATGTTTCCCGATATATCTTTTTTTTTTTTTTTGATGAGGCTGTAACGACTACCATGAGCAACTTAGTGAAATAGTCCCTAATTTAGGACCACTACTTCCAGGAAAGAGAGAGAGCCAGCGCTGTATGACGAACACAACATCCATGCTTCACCGGAAGTCGAACCCGGACCCATCTCGGACCGAATGTCAGAAGCCATCGCTTAGACCTCTGCGCCACTGAAGTGACCACTGTAAGCCGCGGATGGCTTAGTGGTTAGTGTTTCAGACTATCGATGCTGGATCCCCAGGTTCAAGCCTGGGCTGATCTTTCAGAGATGGTGTGATTTACTAACAATCGCTGAATATCCGCCGTGCATCGGACGAGCACGTAAAGTGACGGCCCCCAGGCTGGACCCACTGGTTAAATGGGTATCCTTTCCTATGTCTTCCCTGAAATTGTCTCACCCATCTATGTGCAATATCGTACTTGAACGGTGGCGCCATCTACTGTACTCTAATCTCACTACAAACTGTTCTGTCAAAAGTCGCTAGACTTGCTCTCATTCCTTCCGTTTCTGTGTCCTGCCCAAAAGGCGATCTCGCTGTAGTTGGCTGGGACCGCTAACGGAAGAAAGTTACAACCGCTAACGGAAGAAAGTTACTGTTTCTACAAATGTAGATGTTTTATCAATTGTAGAAATGCAATCGCTTTTTTTGTATGTTTGTAATAATTACAAAATGGAATACAATTATTGTATTCTATTTGTAATTATTAAAACAACGAAAACTTCACACGGGGGTAAATAGAATATTTGCTTCATGCAAAATAAACTACCACTCACCAGCAAAGGATGATCTGGATTTCGCAGCTGTAACTCATCTGAGCCTCCACACCACATCAAAGTGCCAGACCCCGTGGGGTTACTAATAACACGACAGAACGTCTCACAAGGGAACTGTCCGGACCATTGTCGCTAGATGCACAGTGCTTGTTATATCATTCGACAATACTGAAGGGCTAATGAATAATGACAAACTTAAGGTACTGTGGAATATAAATGATGAAGTTATAAGACATCAAAGTACACTAAAGAGCAATTGAATTATAGACAGCTGGCATTATGCAAATGTGGCACTGTGGGCGGCCCTGTAAACGGAAACGACACGGCGTATGCAGCGATCCGACAATATAAGGAGTGATGCGACGGGAATCAGTAAGATTCGGACGCAGTATGGGTAAGACGAAGGATTTAAGCGCATTTGATCTTGGGAAAATTGTTGGGGCCCGACGAATGGGTCACTCCATCTCGGAAGTCGTGCAGGCACTGGGATTTTCACGAGCCACCGTGTCACGGGTGCACCGTGAGTACATCGAATCCGGTAAAACCATCCCTGCAAGGGCCAACTGCCGTGGACAACAGCTTGTGGATGAGCGGGGTGATCGTCGGCTAGCTCGCTTTGTAACAGCGGATAGACGGGCCGCAGTGCAAGAAATCACTCGGCAATTTAACGCTGGTGCACAAAAACGTGTAAGCAACCACACCATCCAGAACCATGTCCTCCCTATGGGGTACAGAAGCCATCGTCGCACGAGGGTACCGCTGCTGACCGCACATCACAGGGTGCAAATATTAGCATGGGCGCGGGAACATCGCCACTGGACCCTAGACATGTGGAAAAATGTTGCCTGGACTGATGATTCGAGATTCACGTTGATACATGCGGATGGCAGGATACGAGTACGGCGCAAACCACATGAAGCGATGGATCCTTCTTGCCAGCAGGGTACTCTTCAAGCTGGTGAGGGTGGCATTCTCGTCTGGGGACTGTTTACGTGGACTGAAATGGGACTCCTGGTACGTTTGATATCGTTCCTCACAGGTCAACGTTACCGGGATATCTTGGACGACCATTTGCTCCCGTTTGTGCGTCTTCAACATCCCACTGGGGACCTCATCTGCAACAAGACAATTCACCGTGCCATCGCTCCCGAAGTGTATCCGAAAGGTTGGATGAACACTCCACCGACGTGACTTCGCTTCTATGGCCAGCTAGGTCACCTGACCTCAATCCCATCGAGCACAGCTGGGATGCCATCGAGAGAGATGTTCGAGACTCTGACCCCCTCCATCAAATCTTCGTGAACTGTGGGACCTTGTTCAAGGGTCGTGGATCCGTATGGCTTCCCAACGCTTCCGGTATCTTGTCGAGTCCATGCCGAGACGAATCGCCGCCGCCATCAGGGCGAAAGGTGGTGCTACACGTTGCTAGACAGGTGTCTCTAATTCAATTGCTCTTCAGTGTACCTTGGCAGAGACAATATTCATGGAATCTCTATTACTCTTGCGGACCGTATCGTAATGGTTTTTGTCGTTTTAAGCAATTGGTATACATTACAAAATATTCGTGAATGGATGTACAGTATAACGTGTTCAGTAATGGAAATATATTGCACTTACCTTTCATGTACGAAAAAAAATATGAAGATCTTTAATTATAGAATGATTCAAACAAACGTGGTTCTCACAGTGAGCATATTTCATGAATGCTGTTTCGTCGCAATCTTCTCTACAACTTTCCTCAATTAAGCCCGATTCAAAACAACACAGGAGAGGTGTTTGGAAGTATCCAGGACGAGTAGTAACATAACCACACTTATAAAATACAAAGCGGATTAGGTTTTGAAATCGAGGCGCTGAAAACTGATAGTGAACAACTGCAGACGGAGAAAGTGGTCTCTGTGCTAAAAGTTTAGGTCTGGTGTTACCAACACAGTGTCCGTTATGAATTTAACCATATCTTTATAGAAAATAATTTTCAGAAGTTCTAATATGACATTCATAATATACATACATTACGTAATATGATGCTCATGAGCAAGGCACTAGAGGCTCCCCCTGTTGTCCATAACAGCTCAAAGTTTGGATATAAACATATCTTATGATCCTCTATCTAAACAACATACTTTGATTCTGCAATCAGATACAACCACATGTCTGTTTCCTTGTCAGCTTTATATTGGTACCTTCCTACGCAGAGCGCACTTTGCTGAGTAACCCTTTTATGCACGTATACAAATATTTGGAAGTGTTGATAATATACACTGTGTAAAGAAATTATAAATGTAGCGACGTTTTTCGATCTTCGAATAAAAGGGTCGTTTGTAGAACAAAAAGAAACCCAGCCTTTATTTAATTAGAAAAGGAGGTTTCGATAACTGAAAGCAAATAAGGCCAAACATTCTACTTAATTTTTAAAAATAGCAAATTAGTCCCGAATTACTGTAAAGCAATTACACGAGTGAATAAAATTTAAACAAGTCAGTAAAATGATGCAATGCATTGATAATGATACGCTTTCCAACATACCCGGAATCATTACTGAACTTATTACTCAAGTTATGAGGATAATGGCTGTGGAATAAATCTCGCTCCTGTGACCTAATCTTTGGCCCCATTTCCATGATATTAAACATAATTGGTTCAGTGTACCTCCGGAACAACATACTAAAGTTTTGACGCACTAGAAGTATGCTTGGTCAAGTTATCAGGATAATGGCTGTGGAATAAATCGCGATCCTGTGGCCTGACCTTTTATCCCATTTTGATCATATTAAACAGAATTGGTGCAGTATACCTCCGGAACAACATGCTAAAGTTTTGACGCAATAGAAGTATGCTTGGTCAAGTTATCAGGATAACGGCTGTGGAATAAATCGCGCTCCTGTGGGCTGACATTTTACCCCATTTCGATGATATTAAACAGAATTGGTGCAGTATACCTCCGGAACAACATACTAAAGTTTTGACGCAATAGAAGTATGTTTCGTCAAGTTATGAGGATAATGGCTGTGGAATAAATCGCGCTCCTGTGGCCTGACCTTGTTCCCCATTTCGATGATATTAAACAGAATTGGTGCAGTATACCTCCGGAACAACATACTAAAGTTTTGACGCAATAGAAGTATGTTTAGTCAAGTTATCAGGATAATGGCTGTGGAATAAATCGCGCTCCTGTGGCCTGAAATTTTACCCCCTTTTGATCATATTAAACAGAATTGGTGCAGTATACCTCCGGAACAACATACTAAAGTTTTGACGCAATAGAAGTATGCTTGGTCAAGTGTTTAGGATAATGGCTGTGGAATAAATCGCGCTCCTGTGGCCTGACCTTTTACCCCATTTCGATGATATTAAACAGAACCAGTTCTGTATACTTCCAGAACAACATGAAAAAGGTTGTCGTAATGGAAGCATTTTTACGTAAGTTATGATGCATAAGGGTGATGGAATTGATACTTCTCGTATGTCCTGACATTTGACCCCATTTCACCCATTTTTAATAAGCTTCGTCCTCCGGGCTGTCCCCTACCCCATACTAAAATTTCATTGAAATTGAACCATTTTTACGCGAGTTATCGCTCGGACAGACGGACAGGCATACAGATGGACAAAGCTGGTACATGTACTCTTCTTCAACCTACGGTTGGAATGCGTAAAAACTGCAAATGCAAATTTTGCTTACGTTATTTATACTACTCACATCCTTCTCATTCCTTTTGTTGCAAATAAACACCCATTTAATACATTCTTGTCAACATACAGAAAGGTGCAGGGTTGCGCGAAGAAGATGTCAGAAAGGTGTTATTTTTAACCTGTCCAAAACAAGTCTTGTAGGGAAACTGCGAAGTTAATCAGAAGATATTAAGGAGTCATGCAAAATGTTGCAAAGAATAAGGAGCAACCCAGTAAAACAAAACGGACAGGACGGAAGCCATCACTGAGTGCAAAAGGTACCGACTTGTTTTTCATTTAGCAACTGCTGATAATATGTATACAAGACAAATTTCTCGATCTTCGCCTAAAACAGTGTCTCTTACAGTGGCAAAAACTCTAAAACAAAACAAATATGCTGTGTAAATTAAAATGAAGGTGAACATAAAAACTCAGAAGATTGCGGAAGTGCAGGTGGCGTTTGGAAACCTCACAATCCAATGAAATTATATTTTGCAGTGCGGAAGAAATTTGAGAGCAATTTTAAAAAAATATTTAGCCCGGATAAATTTTAGGTCACCCTACGCACTCGTAACAAAGGTTAAGTGATATTACTAGTATGTTTCTAATAAATATGGGGGTTGACGGTTATCGTTCTTTCAGAAAGGTACGCTCGTTTCCACAATTGAAACCAGTATACCTAAACATACACCAATGAGCTATTACATTATGACCACCTTCCTAATAAGCTGTAGGACCCCTTTAGGCGAGCAAACCAGCGGCCACTCGGCGAGGCATTGATTCGATAAGGTGGCGATAGGTATCCTGGCTGATCTGGATTATAATGTCAACAGCAGGTCCTCCAGTTCCTGTACGTTTCGGGGTGGTGGTGATTTAGCGCGAACCCGTTTTTCCAAGTCGAATCACAAATGTTCGATTGGATTCATGTCAGGTGAATTTCGAGGCCACGGCATTAACATAAACTCTCCAGCATGTTCCTCGAACTAATCCTTCACGATTCTGGCTGCGTGACATGGCGCATTATCCTGTTGGCAATGGCTATCACCAGCAAGGAACACAGTTGCCATGAATGGGTGAACTTCGTCCGCAACGATGATCAGATACCTGACAGCTGTCGGGGATTGTGCAGTTGGGATAATGGGGCCGGGCTGGGTCTTCGGCTGCGCAGACCGATGCGCAAAAGGCTGCGATGAACTGGTTGCTGTGACACATTGCCATGGTCACGACTGTTGTAGCTGCGGACGACACACGGCCAAACGACGGTTCGTCGTTTGTCCATCTGTGCACCACTTTTAATACGTACTTACTTCAGCGGGTCACGTGAACAACCCACAAGCCACGCCGTTTCCGAGATCGTAGTTCCGATGCGCCGTGCCATCACAATTTGTCCTTTATCAAACTCCGATAAATCGGCAGCTTTTCCCATTCTGACTCCGAACACTCTACTAACCGAAAGCCGGTCCTCGGTTTGTATATATATACCGCTCTGTGAACTTCACCTGCGCCACCGTTCGGTTTCCAGGCGAGCTCATTTCTCTAGGCTGGGGAGGGTCACAATGTAGTGTCTCATCGGTATATAGTTATCAGTACTTTCGGAGAGGTACGAATATTGTTCTTTCAGAAAGGTACGTTCTCTAGATTCGAAAATTTTGATAAACGAAATAGCTAAAGACAGATGAATATTCGTGCAAATATTAACTGAAGGATTGGGAAAAGCTGTCTCTGCACGATGAATTTGACGTGATGACGGTACATCTTTTAATAAAATCTATTTACGAAAACAATCATAAGTTAAAAACTATATACAAGTTAAGAAAAACTATTTATAGCAGATTAGAACACTACATCTTTCGCGCTAGCAACTAGCACATACGCAAATGACGTGTTCATAGATGTCACAACCGCTACTCCTGGAGTGTCACCTGGAGGAAAAATCAAATGCGATATAGAAGCAGTTAGGTATTATCATTCAGCACTTGTTGTTGAAACAGGAGTTCATCAGAAATAGCAAAAGGCATGCCATCATTACAACATCCATTACCATATAAAGGAATTTAAATACTTTCCAAAAATAACATGGGTTTCTTGTTGGAGATATTGGCCAACAGGTGTGCCGATTCCCAATGAAGAAAATGTGTACCTTTCTCAATCAGGCGAGAAAGAGATGTAGAGACAGACCCAGTTTTTATACTGTATTTGTGCTCCGCTAGTCTAATAGCTAAACTAAGCATGGTAGATTCGATATATGTGTTATCAGGCAAGCCGGCTACAATAGAACGTAAGGGAATGCAGGTTCGCTTATTTTTCGGCCACAACGTATAGTATATTTGGTCTCAATTACAACGTATAGTATATAACGGCGACATAAATTATCCAAAATAATGCAGATGGGTGGATAGTTATCCAGAGAACCCACGTATCTGGTCCTTCTCACATCGACGTTCAAGGTTCAGGATGCTCTCGAGAACCGTCAAATGAGGTGAGTTACGCAATCTTTATAGAAACCAAATATCTCGGCCATATCATAGACTTTACGAAGTTACTGATTTTGCAGTCCGGCATTAGACGAGTGCGTAAATGCGCTTGATTAAATAAAATGAAGCTGATTTTTTATAGTGCCAGGTTCGAGCGAAGCTCATAGGAATAAGACTCGGAGAAAAGGTATAGGCTTCCTATATACGGAAGTGGAAATAGACTGGGTATGGTCATTATGTTGAAGCAAGATGTCGAGAAACGGAAGTATACAGTTTTGTTTAACTTCGATGGTAAATTTAAGTGATTGATATTGAGACGACAAAGTGTGAGCAAAATCTTGCAGAACCTCCTGGGTATATCTCTAAAAACCAAAATGTCATCAATATAGCGGACATAAAGATCAGGGCGATGAGCACCCTGTTCCAGAACACGGTTTTCAAGAACTTGTAGCAGGATATCTGCCAAAATCCCCGAGAGCGGGTAACCCATGGGGGTGCCTTGAAGTTATTGATAAATGACACCCTGAAACTGGAAAAAGGTACGCTTTGCCACAAAACGTAAGGCTTGCATAATTGGCTGAACGTCTTCTGGTAGACACAAGTTATGATCAAATAGTTGCGCCTCTATCAAGTCATGTACCAAGGGGACTACTGGTACGCTAGGAAAAAGTGATGTTTTTAAGATCGAAGTGCACTACATCTCTTTCTCGCCTGGTTGCAGAAGGTACACATTTTCCAGATTGGGAATCTGCACACCAGTTGGCCAATATCTACAACAAGGAAAAGTATTTATATTCATTTATATGGTCATGGATGTTGAAAGTATTTATATTCATTTATATGGTCATGGATGTTGAACGTATTTATATTCATTTATATGGTCATGGATGTTGAAAGTATTTATATTCATTTATATGGTCATGGATGTTGTAATTGTGACATGCCTTTTGTTGTTTCTGATGTTTGGAAACTCCTGTTTCGACAAAAAACCTGAATGATAATCCCTAACTGCTTCTTTATTGCATTTGTTTTTTCCTCCAGGTGACAGTCCAGGAGGATTGGTTGGGACATCTGTGAACACCTTATCTGTGTACACCTAACACGTGGCCACATTTGACATTAACTAATATATTACTTGTGCTGTTGTACCCACTGTATAGTCTTTTACCTGACGATATGCTAGTTGCTAGCACGAAAGATCTAGGGTTTTAACCTACTGTACATAGTTTTTCTTAATTTGCATATAGCTTTTAACTTAGTAGTGTTTTAGTAAATAGATTTTATTAATTGAGGTACCGTCATCACTTCAAATTCATCGTGCACAGACAGCATTTCCCAATTCTTCAGTCAATAGGAAGATCTTCATAAAACCAAACTTACGCATATGTTCGTGTCGTATAATAATGTGAGACATAAATTACCATATGTCGAAATTCAGTTGTGTGGCAATTGTGAACGTATACTGTGATACGGCTGTATAACACTAGAACAAAGCATCACACATACATACATACATACATGTTTTAGAAGTAATTCCATCTATTCATTTCCCACGTCGAATGTTTCAAATTATAAAAGCATAGTAAACAAGGCATCGAAAGTGGATACTAACGTGAAGTACATGAAATCGTGCGCCCACGCGTTCTCATTCATTCACTCGTATCACATTACTTCATTCCAGAAAAGTAAAGGAACGAAAGCAGAATCGGGAAAACGTCGGAAGCTTTCAAGAATTGCGGTAGAAAATGAATATTGATGAAGCGCATTCAAAAGGCTCAAGTTTCTTCATGTTTCTCTTTAGGAAGGCATCAAAAGTCTCATGTTTTATTTACTGTTGTTACCTTCTCACACAGTCAGCCATGCAACTGCATTGTTACGACGTCTTTGTCTTCTTCAGGGTAACGAACAGCTAACAGTCAAATAATCAGAGAATCTAAAATGTTTTCTTAAGGAAAACATCAGGATCTCTTAACTTGAAACACAGCATCAGCACTCAAAATATTTGGTGGGCAGTTCTCTAAATTTTTCATGCCAGATTAACAAAACCAGCAATCCCTTAAAACGAGAGGAATGAGAGAAAACTGTAAAAATATTAATGAATTCACGTAGCCTATTTTGCCGGAGACGATTGTTAAATTTTTTGAAACATTCTGCATAGAGAAAATATCCCGGAGCAAAATGCATCCGCAAGTCCGTAGGTCAAAGCGTCATTTGCATGCGTAGGGAGAGAGATCCAAAAAGCAATGAGAATGTTCATGAAGCAACGTTACATACGAGGGTTATACGTTTCACTAGCGTATAGCCCGTCCTAGGACTGTTGTTTTTAAGCTTTAAATAAATATCAATATATAAGGGATGTTGCAATTCCTATGACGGAGTGAAATATTTAATTGAAGCAGACTGAAAACATATCAAATAGACGTCAAATTTCTGTAAAGGAAATATAGTAAAAACTAAAATATAGTAAAAATAGTAAGAGCTCATTCATGTTAGAATTAAAAATTATACACTATTTATTTCCGTTTTTCAAAACACCTCGAGATAAATAACATTCTGTGTAAAATATTTGTTGTTGTTTAACAATTGTGGATGAGAGCGTTCAGATAGATCGATATTTCGCAAACTTTGTAATATAATCAGCATTGAACTCGGAAAGTTGTTTTCGCGTAAACTGACCTTAATAACTTTTACTTTAATTTTTCGCGTTAATATACTTTTTCGCCGGCACACTTGTTATCCCTTCATGGCTTGTTTTAGACTGTCCTATTTGACGGCTAGTTTGAAACTTCATTACAAAGCTTTTTCTACGAAATAATGCGTCATCTGGTATTACAAATTCGAATTATCTAAATTCTCGGAAATGTGCTATTGGGGCGACATCTATCTGCTTTTAGGTACAATCTTGCTCATCTTCACATCTCAAAATTTCGGTTTTTTATTGCAGGTTAGAGCGTTTAGATAGATCGATATTTTGCAAAATGTTTAGTAAAATCAGCACTAAACTCGGAAAGTAAGTTAAATTAAAAAAATAAAAAATAATTAAAGCACGCAAATTACTATTCGAATTGTACTAAATTCAATTAATATACAAACACAAGTTATGGTGATATTAGGATTGTAATTCTAATTTTGTAGATCGGATAAATAGAAGTGGAGTCATTGAAAATTTAATGTTTTTAAATCAGCACGCGATCACCTTGACTTCTCAACGTGCTCGCGTGCAAACTCAACTTCCTGTGATATTAGGAATTCAATTCATTTTTTTAGATCGAAGAAACAGAACTCGAGTCATTAATAATCCAATGCTTTTAAATCAGCACTCGATCACCTTGACATCTAAAAGTGATCGTGTGCTATTATATGGCTGGCGATCATTTTGACAACGCGAGAGCACACACAAATTTATCAATAAGTGGTGACGCAACAATGCAGACGTTGGTGTGACGTCAAGCGTTCCAGAGAGACGGGTCTGGGTGTTTATATTTTTAATTGTTGTATGTAATGCTTTTTAAATTTAGATTTTCGCTTATAATACATATTACTTGTCGTATTATCTGTGATTCTTGTAACACTGTAGTTTCGTAACGTAGGCTCCGCATAACTAACACAAAATCTTTAATAACATAATGAACAACATTAAGCGGCCTAACATCCAAAGAAAATCGCTTTTAACTTACTAAAACTATATTCGGTCTTCAAGGTACTTCAGTTAAATGATTCGTCAACAAAATAGGATTAAAGGAGAGGTATAACGGGGCTGTAGCTTAGGGACACACCATTACCAAGGGCCCAGGAGGCGTGCTGCTACACTGCAAATAATACTGAGCTTATATGAATGTATTTACAAATAGATGAAGTAAAATAGCTTCGGTTTTGTCTCGTACGATTTCTACTCGATCACGAACAGTTGCTAGAAGAGGAAAAAATTCAAAGCAGTGACTCACTAAAGGTAAACGTTTCATGTCGCTGTGTACAGGGGCGTCGTCTAAACAGTTTTAGCTTTCTCACTAAACTTCATCCTCACCTCCCTGTTGGCACTTGGAACCGTAACTGGGAGAAATTCACTGTGATTTCACCTTGTTTAAGAAGAAAGATGCACCAAGAGAAGTATAAAGTTCTAAATTATTAAAAATTCCAAGACAAAATCAAAGAATTACAACGAAGTAAATTTCTCCGTCATTTTTATCCGCGCCAGGATTCGAACCCGGGTCCCCTCATTCCGGAATAAGTTGCTCTACCAATTAAGCTACGCGGACATTTTATTCTGATTCCTCTATCTGCCTTTATATCGTGTGCGTCCTTCTGGCAGGTACGTCACATCTCCTGGTACGTTACATCATCTCCTCCTTTTTTTTTTTAAGTGCTGGAGAAGGGATTCTCTTATTTTTCCTATCTCGCGGTGTGGAAATAACATCACACCATTGCGAGATTTTGAACGGTCGGGTCATCCGGATAGTTCGGGCGCCATTATAACGAAGTAAATTTCTCCGTCATTTCTGTCCACGCCAGGATTCGAACCCGGATCCCTTCATTCCGGAATAAGTCGCTCTACCAATTGAGCTACGCGGACATTTGTTCTGACTACTATCTGCCTTTATATCGTGTGCGTCCTTCTGGCAGGTACGTCACATCTCTGGTACGTTACAGAATCTTGAGCTTTTAACTCATGTTCTTGTGAGAACAGTAGAAAATACAGACTTTTTAACAAATCTCTGCAGGTAATTTATTAGTTTGAAGAATGAACTACAGTTTAATTTTTACAAGCATATAGCTAGAGTTTCGTGCTTTGAAGGACTTGAATAATGATACTCCGTTGTAAGTTCTTTGGGAGCACAATAAGGACATAATCCGGCGCTGTTCGTCAGTGACAATCATCAGCAATCCATGTTATCTTTAACAGTTAGCACACTACACTTCCACAAATGCAACATACTGAACCTCTATGTCTTGAGGTTCTAAGTGTCTCAATCCGAATACAACTTCATCAGTTATGTATGGCTACTCCCGAAAGTACAACGTGGCCGTCCCGGTGGCGCAGTGGTCTAAGCGCTGGCTTATAATCATTCGTCGGTGAAGGGGTCCGGGTTCGAATCCCGGTGAGGCGTGGATCTTGTGTTTGTCTTACGGCACTGGCTCTCTCCCTTCTCTGGAACCAGTGACCCGAAATTAGGGCTTTTTGCCTATTGAGCTGCTCACGGTGGTCGTTAAACCTTCAATCAAAAAAAAAAAAAAGTACAACGTGCAACACGAGGCTGCAATATCTACCCACACTTTACAGTGTTCGCTCCACATATTATATACATCGCTCTGATCTTATCAAAACATACACACGCCTTTTAAACCTGACCTCAAAACTGTTGCCACATAACAACATAAAATATACTAAGTCTTCACTCTTTCCACGTTTATCTTTAATTAACACACAGTAACAGAAAAACTGTTATCCGAACACCACTGGAATCAAACTCCAGATGTCTCGATAGCCAAGTGCATTCGTCTTACGCTACGCTACGGTGGTCAAAAATCCACGGCGCTATGTGTGTTTATCTGTCAGCATCTGAATTCACAAATCCGTAGGAATGGGCTCAGCAACTGAGACTTCTCCATCTAGTGGGGCTTAACAGCACAAGCTATTTAATTATAGCTAATAAATCCAATGGGCGAGAGTAAATGGTGAAAATCTTCCAAATACGTGGAGACCATGTAAATAGACAAAATCATCGCTCTTTCCACGTTTACCTTTAATTACCACACAGAAACCGAAAAATTGTTATTCGGACACCGCTGGGATCGAACCCCCAGATCTCTCGCTAACTAGTCGAGTGCATTCGTCTTACGCTACCGTGGCCACTGCGCTATGCGTGTTTATTTGTCAGCATATGACTTCACTAATTATCGAGATCTGGTGTTCGATCCCAGCGGTGACGGACAACGACTTTTCAGTTGCGGTGTGTTAATTAAAGATAAACGTGCAAAGAGCGATAACTTTGTCTATTTACATTGTCTCCACTTATTTGGTAGATTTTCACATAACAACATTCCGTGAGTGGAAAAAATGTAACGTTAAGAAAAAAGAGAAATAACCTAAAAAATGAAAGTTAAGTTAGTGTATACGTAAAAGAGAAAGAACCTAAACAGGAAAGTTAAGTTAGTGTATACGTCACAGGTGTTAGAATAAGATTTTGTTATGAAGTTGTCTAGAAACTTTCCAGGAAGTGTGAAGTACAGATCTGAAGGGTGCTTAATTTGGAAATCTCAAAATGTTGGAGGTTGGACTTAGACTTTCCAGCTTACGGCCCGGTCAGTTTTATACTTTCATCCCGCGTTTCCCTCCACTTATTGCAAATAACGTAAGACTTCCTCTGGAGAAATAAAAGCTGTCCTGCTGAGTTGCATTACCTCAGCAGTAAACGGAATGTAATGCAGAGAGATGTGCCATTTCTCGTAGGAATTCCTCTCACAGAGATTGTTTAGACCTGACTGCCTAGTTCTGTTTTAAATGTAAACGTGTTTCCTCTTCCACAACTCTGAAGGAAGCATCCCCAGTCGCCCAGTGGTCTAAGCTCTGGCTTCTCACATTTCGCTCAAGTGGATCCGGGTTCGAATCGCGACAAGACATGGATGTTGTGCTTGTCTTACGGCACTGGCTCTCACACTTACCTGGAACCAGTAACCCCAAATTAAGGACAGGCGACTGCTTATAGCCCATTCAGTTGATCACGGTGGTCACCTTAACATAAGCAATTGAGTTTCAGTCCCCAAATATGTAAACAAATATTTTGTTTAGACTACTGCGCCACCAATATTTTGTTTAGACTACTGCGCCATCGCTTAGACTACTGCGCCACCGGTATGACCCAACATCCTTTCATGGTGCTACTATTTTCACAAACAGTACTGTATTTCTATGTCTTCCTTCTCATTCAGTGATCTGCGCCATACGATTATTAAACACGTAAATCTTAGTTTTCTGAATCGAAACATTTTGCTCAGATCCCAAAGCAGAATGCTAACTAAGCCTTCCAGTACAGGCACGGCCTAGCGGGACCGGGCCTTAGTGCAGAATTTATCATTTAACTGATGAGAAAAAAGAGCCAGCCTCAGTCGTATTGCCCGGTCTGGCTCGGGATTTACGGGCCAAATTAAGCCCGTGTAGACCTCTATAGAGTGTGACATATAGGAATGAACAAGGGAATCTGAAGGAACAAAGAATTTGAATTGAATTTTTTTCCAGTTTCGTACGAGCAAAATAACTTTTAAAAGGCGTTAAATTTTACAAAGTGCCTATGGGAAAGATCAATCAAAAGCATAAATACAAAGATCAAAGAATTTAAAGGCAGAAACGCCGTCCCCGGTGGTGCAGTGTTCTAACGATCGCTTCTGTCCGAAAAGGGCCCAGGTTCGAATTCCGGTGAGGCATAGATGTTGTGTTTGTCTTACGACACTGACTGTCTCCCTTCCCTGGAATCAGTGGCCCTAAATTAGGGACGAGCGACTGCTTATAGCCCATTCAGTTGCTCACGGTGGTCGTTAAGCCTCCGATAAAAAAAGAATAAAAAACGCAGAAATTCGAGAATCTTCTGGACTGTCATTAGATTTTCTCAACCGGATTTCAATGTCATATCTAACTGTCTTCGCTGCAAAATGAAGGATGCAGCCCCGATTGCGCAGTGATCTAAGCGCTGGCTTTTTGCCATTCGTCCGAAATGAATCCAAGTTCGAATCCCGGTGAGGCATGGACCTTGCGCTTGCCTTACGGCACTGTCTATCCGTCCTCTCTGTACCCAGTGGCACTAAATTAGGGATGGGCGACTTCTTGTAGACCGTCTAGTTACTCACGGTGTTCATTAACGAAAAAACAAGTTAGTAAAATCATGCAATGTCTCGATTATGATACGCTTTCTAACATTCGAAACAACACACTAAAATTTTGTCGCAATAGAAGTATTTTTACTCAAGTTATGAGGATAATGGCTGTGGAATAAATCTCGCTCCTGTGCCTTGACCTTTGACTCCATTTCGATAAAATTCAACAGAACCGGTTTATTATATCTCCGTAACAACATGATTAAGTTTTGTCGCAATCGAAGTATGTTTATGTAAGTTATGACGCATAATGGCGATGGAATAGATCCCGCTCCTACTTCCTGACCTTTGACCCAATTTAGTCCATTTTCAATAGGGTTCGTCCCCAGGTTGTGATCTAACACATACTAAAATTTCATCGAAATCGAAACATTTTTACGCGAGTTATTGTGGGGACAGACAGACAAAAGGACAAAGCAGGAGCATATAGGCTTCTTCATCCTACGGTTGGAAAGCGTAAAAAATATCACCACAGTTATCCATAAGCGTAACAGCAACCCCCTCCTCCTTCTCTTTCTCTTAAAAATATATTTAAGCTGATATTTCAATGTTGCAGTTAAGCTTTTTTTAGTATATTTCAAATTTTTGGTACCGGAAAACATTCTGAGAGATCGACCAAAATCGCTGTATGTATTTAAAATTTTCACACAAGAAAGAGTTTTTGACTTGTTACCATTTATGGAAGAATCGCTGCTTTCATTGTATCCACGGTTGTGGAAATTTTGAAGAAAAGATGACGAACACTGTAAAATAAAGCATTTTTTTTTTGTGGTTTTAGGAAAACTGGAAAATGTTTTAGAAACAGACAGAAAATATCTTAGAAACAGATGGATGGAATTATCTGCACGTACTCTTTCGGGGGATAAAAATATAGAATGAAAGCTGCAAGAAGAAAATGGCTCAACTCCGTGTCAGTTTTGTCTTCAGTCACTAAAAACACAAGCATAACTGGATTATGTTTCTTTCTAAGAAAGCCCTGGAAGAATTTCTTTTGAAAAGAATGAAAGTCCGGACACTCATTTGAATTACATGAAGACGAGTTTGAAAGCTTTATCGTGACCGAAGGTCCACTTAGCCATAGCGAAAAATTACAGAGTTGTTTACGTCTCCTCGTTCCGGCTTCCTCTAACTGAAAGAAAACAGTGAAACAAAAAAAAAAAAAAAAAAAAGAAAAGTACGCTCAATGTAGTATCAAAATTTATTCTCTTGCTGGTATTACACTAAATTATTCGAAGGAAACGAATTCCGTCAAACGTGTTTCTTTTTAAAACACCAGCTGTCACACAGTTTTCTTTAAAAACTTTAGGGCTATTCACTTCACAGAAAAAAGATAAAATGGTCCCCATAATTTAAAGAAATGCTTTTGCCGGCCCGATGGCGCAGCGGTCTAAGCGATGGCCTCTGATTATTTGTACGTAAGGGGTCCGGGTTCGAATCCCGTGAGGCATGGATATTGTGTTTGTCTTACGGCACTGCCTTTTTCCCTTCCCTGGAACTAGTGACCCTAAATCATGGACGAGCGACTGCTTATAGCCCATTGAGTTTCTCACGGTGGTCGTTAAACCTCCAACCAAAAAAAAAAAAAAAAAAAAGAAATACTTTACAAATTCCAGGAAAGTCGTGGATAGGTTTCAATTTCAAAATAGTTAAGAAATATTTCTGTTTCCCAAAAATGGCGAAGATAAACTGAAATAATGATTGTAATTTATGTAAATGATTTTGTATTAGACAGTTTAACTAATACATTTAAGCTCGGTTGACACTATAATTCGTGCATAAATACTAATATTAAAAGAAATCCGTCTTGTTGCACGATGATATTTATTCAGCTAAAAAATGAAATCTATATACAGTTTAAAAACACATGAGCACTTTCGGTGTCACATTGACACCTTCATCAGATGTAATTTCACCATGTGGCTACATGCTGGTCTTAAGTACGTGGAGTAGATGCATCATGGGAAAGGTAATGTCAATGTCACATGATATACCAGATAACAAGACAATCAAAAAAAGGCATAGTTAGCCAATGATCACTTAACAGAAGCAATTGCTATTGTGCTGTCCTTCCCAACAAGATTGCTCCAAGGTTCAGGTAAAACATAAGGATAATAGTCATTACAGCAACTTGTATTATAAGCCGAAATATAGAGGCTTTCTGCAAATAACAAGGAATGAACAGAGTTAGGTGTGTTTGTGATTTTAGCGTTGTCCCAGTCTGGGATGGAATTTCCAGCACTTATGGTTCTTGCAAAAGAGGTGCTTTGGTGATTCATTTTTAGATCATATCTGTGTTCATTTAATCTCAAATCCAAATTTCTTTTGGTAGAACCCACATAATGATTGTTTAGTTCACCAGAGATAGTGTCAAGCATAGGAATAACATACACACCCCATTTTTTCCCTTTGTCAATTTTGTCACGATCATTGCGGATGATGGTATATAGATTGCATGATCGTACTCCAAATTGTATTTTATGACGAGAACATATGTTGGTAAGGAGGTTTACAATATGTGGATTAAAATCAACAGATCCAACATACTTTTTAGGCACTTGCTCACTAATTAAAGCAGTTGACATAGAAAACCGTACTTTATTGTGCACTCCCCTAACAACGTTGTCCGGGTAACCATAGTTTTTAGCAAGGGATGATATCCATTGTAGTTCTTGAGCTCTGGCGAAATGGCTAGAAGAATGTGAATATGCTCTTCTAAATAGATTGCTCCAATGAACCTTGGAGCAATCTTGTTGGGAAGGACAGCACAATAGCAATTGCTTCTATTAAGTGATCATTGGCTAACTATGCCTTTTTTTGATTGTCTTGTTATCTGGTATATCATGTGACATTGACATTACCTTTCCCATGATGCATCTACTCCACGTACTTAAGACCAGCATGTAGCCACATGGTGAAATTACATCTGATGAAGGTGTCAATGTGACACCGAAAGTGCTCATGTGTTTTTAAACTGTATATAGATTTCATTTTTTAGCTGAATAAATATCATCGTGCAACAAGACGGATTTCTTTTAATATTAACATTTAAGCTCATTCGTAACTCCTATTGAGGGCACATTGTCTTTCAAGTTTTTCTTTACTAAAAAAAATTACTTAAGCTACGAGTGATTCCCATACATTTTCACCCTGTACTGAAAGTGATCATGATTTTCGTCTTACAGTTTTAACAGATTATGATATATAGAAAACATCAACAAATTATTTCTTGTAAATAATAAAGAGGAACTGATATTACCCGTTGTTAAACAAACCCGTGAGAAATCGAACTCTTTTTGCTTTGGCAATTTTTTAAATGATAAAATGACTTGGGTTCTGCGACAATTAACCTTGGTAAATTTGCCTTTTTGTAAATGGCAAATGTACTCCCAATGAGAATATACACTCATTGTCATAAAAATCCGTGACTAAGAAGGAGGCGTCGGATTGAAATGAGATTTTAGTAGTGAGATGGTACATACCAAGGACAGAAGTGATTACAATATCACAGCAGCAGGACGATTTCACGCAGACATACGGTACACATTCCGGTCAGCGTTGGTACCGCGTCGTACCGCCTCGTGCTCAGATACATGCGGGGATACGGTCCGGCATGGAATCAAAGAGACGCCGTATGTTGTTCTGGGACAAATTGACCCACACGTCTTGCAACTGATGCTATAAATCACGAACACTGGGACATGGAGAAAGCTGGCGTCTCATCTGGTCCCACACGTGCTCGATGGGCGAGAGATCAGGCGATCTGGCAGACCACGGAAGCGTCGAAGAATGAAGATGACAGTCCTCGGAAACCCGAGTAGCGTGCGGACGGGCTTTATCTTGTTGGAAAATGGCTCCGGGCCTCCCCGCCAGAAAAGGCACATGAGGCCGCAGGATCTCCTGTACGTAGCGCTGGGATGTCAACGTCCCTCAGATCACTGCGAGGGAAGTCCGGCTGTCATACGCGATGGCTCCCCAGACCATCACACCTGCAGTTCGGGACGTGTGCCGCTGTACAGTGAGGTTTGGATTGTAGCGCACACCTGTGGTGCTCCACACTCTGGCAGCAGTCGTCCGTTCCTATGCAGAAGCGGGATTCGTTGCTGAACACTGTACGTCACCAGTCCGTAGCATTCCACGTTGCTCGCTGCTGATACCGTACCAAGCGACGCAGACGATGGTCAGGTGCTAATGGCAGAAAACGTAAGGGCCATCGAGAGTGCAGATTCGCCTCTGCCAGGCGTCTGGAAAAAGTTCTGGCGGACACAGGAGTTCCTTGTTTTGCCACCACATGTCTATAGATATTGGACAAGGACGTCGTTGCATCTGTGCGTGCTGCTTTCACGATCCTCTCTGCTGGTGGTGTGTCTGGGACGTCCAGAGTTAGTCCGCTGTGTCTGGGTGTTTTTCCGTGTCCATTGCTCCCAAAACTATTGCACCGTACTGTCCGACCGGCCCAAATGGTGGCCGATTCGGCGGGCCGGCCACCCTGCCTCTCTCATCCCGACAATACGGCCTCGTTCAAACTCCACTATTTGTCTGTATGCACATCGTCGGCGGCTTCTCTGCATTTCTATCGCTCTGTGATCTCACATGACTCTTACCGTGCACTTCGGCACGCATGTGGAGTCCCCTGTGCGGCGCCTTATAAGCCTCAAAGATTGCTACTGAAGCGCCGGTCTTGGACGCGCGGGCATGCGGAATCACACGAAACTTTAATGACTGGCATGTCTGACATCCTCGAGGCTATTCACCGAGTTTCGCATTAATCGCATGGTTTTCTCTTGGTGCGCGAATTTTTATGACAATGAGTGTATATGAAATATGATGTTGTGGGTTTGAGGTAGATATTCGAAACAACCATACGAATTGCCCAAGGTTTTTCATATATGAGACATCTGTCTTTTATAAAACATCAACAGGAGAAAGTTCAATAGTTTTGTGTAACTTTATTTAACAATATTCTAGCAGTGGCACTTAAAAATTTTCGACGCCAGCCAGTCGAGGTTTTCGACGCCAGCCAAGGTCGTAGATTATTCCATTGAGGGCTAAGTTTAAATATGATGTATATTTCTATACATTCTACGATCAATTTTACTATGGTGTTGAACACAACAGTGCTTTTACCTTATCTGGATGTTTTACTGAGCAAATCGCCTGGCAACCGCTTCTGTACACAAGTCTACTATAAACCCACGTCCGTCCACAACTTGATGATGCTCTGTAGCTCGATCTATCACGCAGAATACAAAACAGCTATCTTCCGTTCTCGAATTAAAAGAGCCTTCGCCGTCTGCTCTGATGCCCATTCTAGGCAACACGAAATTGAAAGCGTCATCGTATCATATACATAACTTTATCCAAAAAGCCAAAGTCAAACGTTCTAACCTTCCTGTGTCGCAGCTTCGCTACCTAGGATCAATTCTCTACATACCAAATGTGTTTTACAAATTCAAGAGCGCCCTCAAGAAGATGAACAACGGTGTCGGCATAGCGTCTCCTGCATCTTTATGTACTATACTAAAGGAAATACTGAAAAAATCCCTCTTTCCAGCGAAACAGGTGTTTATGCGATCCCCCTAAAGTATCCGGACTGCTCTACTACATTGGAAGGACCAAGCAAGCGTTCGTTTAAAATCAGAGTCAACGAGCATAAAAGGACACAAAATACGGTAAAGTAACATCTGTTATATCCAGAGAAGTCAAATTGAAGTCCCCTACACCTATGTGGGATGATATAAAGTAATTAGCTACCTACTCTACCCCTAAATGTACAGCCATTCGGGAAACCTTGGAGATCATTACCAACAGTGATACTTGCAATGATAGAGTCTCACAGGAGTTGTCACGAATTTGGAGTCAGTTCTTCACGTAACGACTTTTTCCTACCAGGATACCATGTGCACACTCAACGGGATGCCTGGTGTCTTTAAATGAATATTACATCATAACTATTTACTGTCAAGTTAAGTCGCCGCGTTGAAATTGATAAAACGTTTTATTATTCAGATTTCAGTTTCTGTCTGTCTTCCTTCATCTGGTTGGTGTGCGAAAGCTTGGAAACGATTGTTTATACATATATTCCTACGCCAATAAATCGGATTTTTAGCATAGTTTTAATATTTTCTACTTTCAATGTATTTTCCTTCCGCCGCAATGCACCGCTGCAATGTGATCTTTCACTGGGCTAAGAAGTGCTGCAGTTTATCTGGTGTGATTCTTCGAAAACTTGGTCGTTCTCTTCTTCTCCGTAGTAACTGAGTCAAACGGGTCCCCTTGAGTACAGATTTGGCTTTAGGGCAAAAGAAAAAACTCACGGAGACAACCATGGCGAATACATAGGATGTTCAAGCGCTTTTATGTGTTTCTTGGATAAAAATTACTTTACCAAGATCCTTGAATGAGCTGGCGTGTTACGCTAGTGAAGGATAAAGCTATTTTCCCACAACACTGGCCCTTTCTTCTGACTCGCTCTGTTAGTGTCACCAGAAAGTGTTTGTAGTAATGCTGGTTCATTGTTGTTCCACAGGCAACTCCTTCTTCGAAAATTACATCCTTAATGACAAAGAAAATAATAGCTTCCTTTAACGCGGACTTGCTTTGTATTTTTTTCATCCTTGTTGATGCCGGTATTTTCCAATGCATGGACTGTTTTTTCGTTTCAGGATCGTACTGGAAGATTCAGGTTTGGTCACAAGTGATAACATTTTCTAAGCTGGGATTCGTCTGAATTTGCCCCATAAAATCTGCGAAATTTGCTTGTGATTTTTCTTGTTCAGTTGTGAGATGGTTCGGAACCATCTTGGCACAAACCTTTGTCATGTTCGGATTTTCATATAAAGTTTGCGTAGCAGTCTGTTTATTGATGATTACCATTTTTGTTAATTCTAATACTGAGTCGTCGATCATTTCTAACAGTTTTTAGATATTTTTTACCCTGTCTTCTGCGTTTGAAGTGCTTTGAGCGTAACAGCCGTTCGTTTTATTCAATGCTCTTATGGCTTTCGCTGATCCTTTTGTGCCAGATAAAAACACGCACACGTGACATTCATTCTTCCCACCTGCGCCTTACTTAACGTACGAACATATTCGATTGCCGTTTTCTTTAATTTCACCAGAAATTTAACGTTTTTCTGTTGCTCAGTTCTTGAACGTAAAATTTCCCCGACGCGGGTCAGACCACACATTTTGGTACGTGTCGCTGAACTAATGCAGAGAGTGAAGGGGTTTTACTTTTCGGTTACTGACAGTTCAAGGTCAATGGCCTTCCGCACACTTTCGAACTGCACCGCGTGTTTCATCCGCTACAAACACAGTCTCTTTATTTCATTGTCGAACCTCGAAGTTCAATGTACTTTTGCCATCTCTCTGGTAAGCTCCTGATGATTTTAGCATACCAGTCCTTGGAAAGAGCAAGCAGTGACTCTCAGGTGCTTCTCTGCTAATCGTCATCGTTCCAGAATCGTTGGCCACAAGGGGTAACAATAAACACTGCAGCTTACTCCTATGCTTGTTATTGTCCTCTATGCTCTCCCCATGTCGCATAATACTGTGGCCATCTGCAACGTATACTTAAATTTAAATTTACTTTTTAGTTCGTGTCTTATGCAAATTTTGGTTTATTTTTGCTAAGCACTTTCGGAGTATGAACGCTTGATATTTTTTCTCTGGGCGGATTTGTGTTTGGCAACCCGACGACAGGTCGAAGGTGTAATGACGTACTCTAATGCTAATGATAGGAGTTCCTGTTTTGAAATGTGTGTTTTGTACCAGAGATTTGATTTGATGTGTTCACGAATTCTCGCTGCCTGAGTTGTCACGCTCTCGTTCAATCTTTACGTTTCCTTGTTGTAGAGTCTGACTATATTGTCAAACGTTGGCGATAATTTATGCTTATACTGTTTCGGAGAACGATATTGTAAATTGTTGTGAACTGCTAAAGTATCAAGCAAACTCAGTGTTGCTAAAAGAAAGAGGTTTATGTCTTGTTGCATATGTTTCTACGACCATATTATTTGATTGAGCCTCCTGTTTTTGGCCGTACGACTGATTCTGGACGAATAAAGCGATTGAAACTGTTAGATTTCGATGACATTACTTGCGCCGTTATTATTTCTAGTGTGCAATTGTTGACTCACGTTAATTAAACTCTGTGACGAAGTTGAACTATCAGGGATAAGATAATACAGTAAGCTTTATAATTAAGCAATTTACTTCAGCAGGTCTTTAGCTTTATCCTGTAATTAGATTAGTGCTGCTTTACGGTGAATTTCTTTTGGGGATATTATTTTTAACCATCGGCAAATATCAAGTAAAATAGATGTTACTCCACACATCAGCCTGTCGGCAGATTGAGCTGTGCGAAATTTCTCGGAACGAGGACTTTCGTCACCATAGTATGAAGACTTTCGTCATGTTGGTACGAAGACTTTTGTCATGTAGGTACGAGGCCTTTTGTCATGTTGGTACGAAGATTTTCGTCATGTTGGTACGAGGACTTTCGTCATCATGGTACGAAGACTCGTCATGTTGGTAAGAGGGCTTTCGTCATGTTGGTACAAGGACGTTCGTCATATTGGTACGAGGACTTTCGTCATGTTGATACGAGGACGTTCGTCATATTGGTACGAGGACTTTCGTCATGTTGGTACGAGGACTTGCTACATGGACTGACGTTTCCTTTTAGAAGTGTGATAGTGATATCATGACTCATCATCTGCGACCAGCCAGGCTTTCTGATTGTGAATTGTGAGCAGTTCGTGGTGCCATGTTTGAACCCTTGTCTCCCTTTGTTGGATGGTAGATCGTGCGGCCTTAAACAAAAGGAAACGAGTGCATACACCCTCTTCGTAAAAGAAAATGTACAAGCACTTTCCTCATTTTCAGTTTTTTGTGGATTGCAGCTTGATTGTACGGCACAGACTTGAAAAATGTTACGTGCCGTTTTACAGAGCTGATCAGTGAGTCTCTTTCAGCGCTCTGTCTCTTGGGTTCGTTAGATTTTGGCTTGTAAAGAATTTAGAAATTTCGGGGTTTTGCCTGGTTTTGTTTTTTCATTGATGATGCAACAAATAAAAAATAGCAGCTAAAGTCTCGGTTCTTTTGTAGTGAAGAGTAGGATTACTCAGTGCAGTATATGGGGAAGGATGTTTCAAACTTTGTGCTGACTTCTTTGCGTTTCTCTGCATTACTAACACGTTGATATGTTTGTGCTCATTATTCTGTTGCGCTTCTTCCTCAGTTACCTCGTTGTTTAGTTTGCTTTTCCTGGCTTTGTTTTTCACTCATTCTCCCTTCTCGTCATAGGACATTCTCACCACTTCCATTTTTCCAGGACAGAGAAATCTTTCAGACTCTCCCTTCAAGAGTCATATAAGTCCCTGTCTGCCTCAAATGTTAGTTTAATCTCGCTTCTCCTGTCTTCCATTTATGGAAGCTAGATCCAGATCCCATGTGATTTGTCCTTCTCAGAAAGCGTACAAGTTCCTTATCCCCCTCCCCCTTCTCCTCTCGGTCAGCTTGACACCAAACTTGCAGTCTCACACCCCTTGTTAATGCAAAATTGACCTCTTTTTACACCCCTTCGTTAACGCTTTACGTCTGAGTGTGCAGTTTTACTTGTATAGCCCCCTGGCATATCTATTCTAATTTCGACCCACCGTGAAAATTGCCCTCAGCAAACTGAAGATGTAAGAATTGCTTGATATACACCCTAGGAAAAGATCATTGTCCTCTCAGTACCTCGCAGAGTAATGACTTCATAAAACACCAAATCTCCCTCTCTTTAGCATTGCTGAATGAAAGTTGGTGAAAATGGCGACCGTCTCCACATTTTCCTGACGCCCTAAGAATAGAAAAAATGATTTTAATTTACGAACTATTTAAAATGGTTAACAAAATCATTCTTGTTAAAACCTATGATCCCAGGGTTACAGTGCGTTGTTCATGATGATCTTGCAAATGCATTGTACATTTGCTAGCGTTCTCGCTCTGTTGGTCGACCTAAACGGACTCCTCTCGTTACAGTTTCATTTTCATAGTTAAACTATCCCAACCATAGGACAACAGAACAGCGGCCGGGCCCTGCTTCACCACATATTGCGCGTAACCAACGGTTAATGTCAGCAGATATCACGCCTTCCATCAGGAGGAATCATGTGGTCCGATGGTGCTTGTGATACTCTCCTTCCATGTGATTGTTCTCTCTAATGTGCGATTGGAATAAGAAATGAGTGCACCGCGTGCGACGTAATCAAGCTCCAGGTTTCCACACAGAATCCATCCCAGTGACAGCAATAATTAATCTCTGTATATCTTTCTCAACAAGCTTTATGTCAACCTTTTACAATCTATTGTACTTGTAATCTTTACAACTCCACGTACATAGATCTCGACATCTCTACAAACTACATCATCTGTACCTAATGTTGTGATTTTATTATGCTGTGACTCACTGTCAGCCCTACAAAGTATTGAATGCTGTTCCGGAAAATAATGCTTCTTTCAGTGAGAAAAGGCTTAACCGAGAAATTAGTAAATATACACTGCTGGCCACCCAAAATGCAACACCAAGAAGGACACGACATAGCAAAGCCAGATTTACTGGACACATAACAACATATACAAACATGAGACGATTGAGCTTACAGGCCCGTATGACTTGTGGAACACGCAGACATCAGTAGTTCATGTGGGCCACAAGGCTGACAATAACGGCCGCTACACGCCGCGGCATCGAACGAAAGAGGCTTTGGATGTAGGCTTGGGGTATGTCAGTCCCGGCTGCTTCCACACGTTGCCACAGTTCATCAAGGGCGTAGCCGCGGTTGGTGCTTGCCGGGCCACTCGGTTGCTGATCAGCGACCAGACGTGTTCGATGGGCGACATATCGGGAGAACCGGCGGGCCACGGCAGCAGTGACACCTACCGGGCCGTGAAGAATTGTTTCACGATGCGTGCCACGTGCGGGCGCGCATTGTCCTGTTGAAACGAGACCGCTGGCAGGTCCTGCAGGTAAGGGAGGACTACGGGCTCCAAAACGTCGGAGATGTAGCGGTGGCTGTTGAGTGTACCGTCGAAGCGTACCAGAAGGGTGCGGATGTCATATCCAATTGCGCCCCAAACCATAACGCCAGGCGACGGACCGGTATGGCGATACATAATGAAGGCGTCATACAGACTCTCGCCGCGGTGACGCCACACGCGGATCCGACTATCGTGGTGTTGCAGGCAGAAGCGGGATTCGTCGGGGAAGATAATATCGTGCCATACCGTAGTCCAGGTGCGGCGTTCAACGGCCCACTGTCGCCGCACTCGCCGGTGGTGTAACTTCAATGGTAATCGGAGCAACGGGCGCCGTGCGACAATTCCCGCTCCTGCAGACGATGTCGAACGGTACGTGCTAACACAGGTTGTTGCGCAACACACCCTAATTCCTCCGCTAACTTTCGTGATGTGGCGGTCCGTGCCGTCAATGCCCGCCGCACAACATGCCTGTCCTCTCGCACGGTGGTGTGCCGCGGCTGCGGCAATCGCTCACGTCGGTCCGTCCGTCTCTCCTGCACCCACCGAATCCATACTCGCCTCACTGTGGCTGGATATCGTCCCACACGGGTGCCGATGTCTCGGTACGATAAACTGGCTGTCGCGATACGCCACTATTCGTCCTCTGTCGAACTCCGAAACGTGTTGGAATGCCTGCCGTATTCTGCGATGCGGCATCAGAAAGCTTCCCACGCACAGGTCCGGCAGCACAACACACTTCCACTACTTACACCCCGCCATCTGCGCACCCATCTTATAGAGCTTCTCGGTGGCGTGCCGGGCGCACATGATTTGCATATTCCCTGCAATGCTAATCATTTGCATGTCCTCTCGCGGTCGACGCATGCTGCGAATTTCAGGCCAATCGGATGCTTCCTTCTTGGTGTTGCATTTTGGGTGGCCAGCAGTGTAGATAATAATTAAAACAAGGTAATCTATAAATACAGAGTGTTGAGGATAACACAAAGCACGTTTAATTAATGATGTAGATCACGCACAAAATAATATAAGAAGAAATGAAATGCAAAGAAACTTTTTCTCTTCTTGAAACTTTTTCTCTTATCTGCAGCATAGATGAGCTCGGGACAGGTCCGGGCTCACACGGGCTCAGAATTCATTAACTACCGAAAAACTCGGGCACAGGCTGGGCCCGAGCTCGGAATTACACGTCTTGAATTTCATTACTGTAATTAATTAACACGTGTAATTCCGAGCCCGGTTGAAATACACTTGTTGAATTTCATTGTGGATTTGTTAGCATAGTGGTAGGATTTTGAATTTCCTAAGCTAGCTGTCTTTGCAAGACAAATCATGTATAGCAAGACTTGCATTATGCATTGTCCAAAGCTATGGCCCAAGCAAGAATTAGTTTAAGGAGATCTGGTATCGAAAAACTGGGAAAAAATCACATTCCCATTTTTTTGTATTTTATTAAAAATCAAGAATCTTATCTTTAAAATGATGTATTAATTTCCAGAATTATGCAGTTAGAAGTATTGTTATTTATTTTTGAAAATTTCCTCACTCTCGCAATATTTGGGGTAACGTTGGTTTTTAGTGCAGCAGGTCGAGTTTTAGAGAAAAGAAGATCAAGTTTAAGCGCTGAGGCATCAGATGCAATTCTCTCTCTCTCTCTCTCTCTTTTCATGATGAACTTGATCTGGAAACTGCACACACACATATGATAATATTGTGAGTATTATACTATTAAGCGTTTGTTAATGTTACAAAATGCAGAATAATCTGGTCTGGAATGCTTTTACGTTCTTTTTTTTTTTTATTTTGGAAATTTCCCTACGTACTTTTTTTTTTTATATTCTACTACATCACTCTAAACTACCTTTACCAATTAGCATATATGTAAATTATATTGCAAAGATTAGTTTTCTAGAGTCAAAATTTCAAACACTTGCAAACTGTCTGTACGGCGTTGTACGTTTTATAATGCAATTTATTCAAAATAAAAGTAAATTTAGAAATAAAAAAGAAATAACGAATGGAATATTTTGTTTGCAAACGATTTTCTTTTCTTCAGCTTTTACCAAAATGACTGATTCACCTGATACGGTCGAAGGGCACGTTGATTATTTATTTATTTTCAAATCCACATTTTAGAACATTTGGCTTTATGCGTAGTATTTCTAAAAACATATTAATATTGTGAAGTGGATTAACTGAACTAAACTTTTTAAACTAAAGACTTTTTAAACTAAAGACTTTTAAACTAATCCTTGCTTGGGCCATATCCTTGGCCAGTGTATAATGCGTAAATGCAAGCCTTGATAAGCAAAATTTTCCAAGAATCCGGGCCCGGGCTTCTAAAATTGAGCCCGAACTAATCTCTAATCTGCAGAGCTAAAACAACACAACGTTAAAGGTCGACGACACGAACACCTGCGTGAAAACACTTAAAAGTAACACATAATAATTCCTGTGCGATTTTTATCGCTACAGAGGAGCAACAACATAAAAGTGTTTTCCCTTTGACAAAGTAGTATACATGCATAAAAAAATACTGCGTAATTAAATAAAAAATAAAAAAAAGCCTGCGTTATATCCAAATATGTGGCAAATGATTTATAATTTATTGATACCTTTCCCTACCTCATATCTTGTAGAATCAGACTTTACTGCTGTTAATCATATTATCGCCAAACAGAGAAACCGCTGAATGTCACCGAAATAGGAGATCTTCGTCTGTTCCTTGCGAAAATCGAACCAGATATCAAATATTTAGTCTCGCAGCATTAGCTTCAATTATCTCATTAGTCATAAATTAAAAGTAATTTCAATAAGCTTTATTGTTTTCACATTTAACTTTCATTTTCTTCAATTTAAGCAGCTGCCGCACTAGTAGGCGCTGTATTAATGGAGATGCAGGAATTAATTAAATTGAAATTATCTATGTATAAACATAAATAAAGTATAAATAAATAAATGAATTTAAGTCCATATTTTTTACAAACCCTCCCCTCTAAAAATTACTTCGCACTTGCTCTAAATTGCGTTACTGCGGCACGGGTGGGCGGTAAGAAAATTTTATCATCAACAAAGTTGCAAAAGTGGGTGGTAGGTGTCAAAAGGTTGACGACCCCTCCTCTACAGAGGGATCTTCACGTGATGAATAAATAAAATAGAAGAATTCAAAATAGAATGGTACATAAAGAGCACTAGTTCAGTAGACTTATTCAAGACACGCGATTCTATTCATCAGGTTCTTGTTCTTGATTACTTGAAATCAATGAAAAGCAATGAAGTGGGAGTTTACTGAAGGCATTGGTTGGCAAATAGCTGCGTGGGTATAAATAACCAGATCTGCCACGGCCACTCAAATGGTAATTCTCAAAAAATCTATAAGATTTCCTAAGAAGGTTTCTTGGAATTACTTTAAAGATGATTGTCGCATTCCCAGAAAAACAACCAACAACAAGAATAAGAGATGAAGTAAAAGCTCTTGAAAATAGATTATACTAGAAATGACTTTGAACTAATCTTTTAAGTTATTTGAAAGTGCGCGTTTCCGGTAAAAGCTGCTAACTCATGAGTAAAATCTAGCACTGGTAACTGAGAGAGGGGGAAATAATACTTTTACGAAAGCACAAGCAAATCACGCATTACTTTTCAGGTGTGTAAAGTTACCGAAATGAGATGTCATCCATCTAAAGATATTTCACACTAGGGAAAGAAATCGAATAAGCGTTTTTACTGATTCTATAAAATATAAAATAAATCTTACAAACGAAAGCAAATGTAGTTTATGCCTCAAAGTAATTAATTGTGTGAAAGCACAATTTTTTCCCTGACGGGGATCGAATCCGCGACCCGGAGTAAGTTGCTCTCCCAACTAAGTTACCCGGACAGAATGTATCGCTGTAGATTTGTCGTCTTGACGCGTGCTTTACATATGTAGTACGTGACAGTTATTTTATTCATAACAGAAACGTACAGTAGTAGCCAAAATAGTGGAAACCTTTTGGAAATAGTGTAGTTTTGAGGTTTGATGGCTCATAACACCACTTTGTTTTGGAGTAATACCATAAAATTATATATCAGTGGACAGATAATTTCATCAAGAATGTAATGCAATAACTTTTATGACGGATTTTGAATCAGAACAGTAGTTATAAAGAAGAAAAGTGAAACATATAGAAAAACTGAGATGTACAAAAATTCTCACCGTGTTAGTTAATACTTAGTTGGATAACTATTAGCGTTACTTACGGCCTTGCAACGCCTTCCCATGGAGTGAACCAATTTTTTTAGTTCTACAGCTGTTATAATGTGAAACCAAGATTGAATTATTGCTTCTATTAATTAGGTTTTACTGCTGGGTTCCTTCTGACTAACAAGTTTCTTTAGTCGGCTCCATAGATTTTCGATGGGGTTAAGGTCTAGGCTATTCGCAGGCTATTCTATGGCAGTGGAATATGATTATCTTGAAACCACTTCTTGCACACAGCAGTAACATGACATGGAGCTGAATTTTGTTGAAATATAAATGCTTCATTATCTTGGAAAATATCATGTGCGGAAGGCTTCAGTTTCGGCTCAAGTATTTCATTAATGCATTTTTGGCGATTTATATTCCCATTAATCACGCAAATTCTGCCCACACCTTTTGATTTCATACAGCCCCAGATCATAACACTAACTGGGGGTTTCACGGTACATGTAATGCAATCAGAGTACAAATCTTCTACGATTCTTTTCCTTGCGTATTTTATGCCATCACTACCAAGCAGGGAGATTTTGGACCCATCACTCAAAATAGCACTGTTCCATTGTTTCGCTGTCCAGTTAACATGGGTTTATACCCAGTTTAATCTTTTCATCCTTTGTTTGAGAGATACAAATTGCTTTTCACGTGGAATTTTAGCTTTTAAACCAAATTCTTGCAGTCTGCACAGTCTCTTAATTCTTCTATCATCACTTGCTATTGTGCACCTTTTCCTGCCTTTACCAGTCTGGTTTTGTAGTGACTGAGTATCCTTATACCTCTTCAAAAATTTAGAAATGCCACCTTTGGTTACGTTTCCACCTATTTTTCTTCTAATTTCTTCATAACTGAAGCCTTGTTGATTTAATAGTACAATTTTACACCGTTTTCTGGGTGACCAGTCAACTCTTTGCGCCTTTTCTTTAATTTTATTACGTTTTACAAGCTCACTAACTGAAAGAACACAAAACAACAACAACAACAACAACAACAACAACAACTTGATAGCAATCACATAACACACTGAAAAATGTCCTCCTCTCAGCTCCAACACATGACATCAATAGATGATTCCTACTGTGACCTGATTGGCTCATTGCCAAAACAAGATGATACCTGATTAACTCCCTAAACACTCATGCTCATTGTCTACATTCCAATGAAAGAAAGATACTTCATATCAACTTAAGAAAGTTCTGCTCCTTTTTTCTCGTTATTTGGTTATAACGTTTCATAGAATACAGATAATTGAACAAACTTTATTGCATTACATTCTTGATGAAATGTTCTTTCCATTGATATATAATTTTATTGCATTACTCCAAAAAAAAAAAGGGGTGTTATAAGCCATCAAACCTCAAAAATACTTTTTTTCCAAAAGGTTTCCACAATTTTGGCCACTACTGTGGTAAGTCGTCTATTTTCTATGGTATTTGGTATTTTAGAAGATTTTGTTATCATATTTGGTGTTCTGGCAGTTGTTTATTCCATTTTGTGTTCTGAAATACACTGCTGGTCACCCAAAATGCAACACCAAGAAGGACACGAGATAGCAAAGCCAGATTTACTGGACACATAACAACAGATACGAAGATGAAACGATTGAGCTTACAGGCCCGTAAGACTTGCGGAACACGCAGACATAATAGTTCGTGTGGCCCCCATGGCTGGCAATAACGGCCGCTACACGCCGCGGCATCGAACGAAAGAGGCTTTGGATGTGGGCTTGGGGCATGTCGGTCCAGGCTGCTTCCACACGTTACCACAGTTCATCACGCGTAGCCGCGGGTGGTGCTTGCCGGGCCATTCTGTTGCCGATCAGCGACCAGACGTGTTCGATGGGCGACATGTAGGGAGAACAGGCGGGTCACGGCAGCAGTAACACCTGGTGGGCCGTGAAGAATTGTTGCATGATGCGTGCCACGTGCGGGCGCGCATTTTTCCTGTTGAAACGTGGCCGCTGGCAGGTCCTGCAGGTAAGTGAGGACCGCAGGCTCCAAAACGTCGGAGATGTAGCGGTGGCTGTTGAGTGTACCGGCGATGCGTACCAGAGGGGTGCGGGTGTCATATCCAATTGCGCCCCAAACCATAACGCCAGGCGACGGACCGGTATGGCGATGCATAATGCAGGCGTCATACAGTCTCTCGCCGCCGTGCCGCCTCACGCGAATCCGACCTTCGTGGTGTTGCAGGCAGAAGCGGGATTTGTCGGAGAAGACAATGTCATGCCATTCCGCAGTCCAGGTCCGGCGTTCAACAGCCCACTGCCACCTCACTCGCCGGTGGTGTAGCGTCAATGGTAATCGGAGCAATAAGCGCTGTGCGACAAGTCCCCGCTCCTGCAGACGGCGTCGCTCCGGTACATGCTGCCGCAGGTTGTTGCGCAACACACCATTATTCCTGCGCTAAAGTTCGTGATGTGGCGGTGCGAGCCGTCAATGCCCGCCGCACAACATGCCGGTCCTCTCGTTCGGTGGTGTGCCGCGGCTGCGGCAATCGCTCACGTCAGTCCTTCCGTCCCTCCTGCACCCACCGAATCCATACTCGCCTCACTGTGGCTGGATGTCGTCCCACACGGCAGCCGATGTCTCGGTACGATAAACCGCTGTCGCGGTAAGCTATATTCGTCCTCTGTCGAACTCCGAAACGTGCTGGAATGACTGCCGTATTCTGAGACGAGGCATCAGAAAGTTTCCCACGCACAGGTCCGGCAGCACAAGACACTTCCACTACTTACACCCCGCATTCTGTGCACCACTCTTATAGTGCTTCTCGGTGGCGTGCCGGGCGCACACGATTTGCATATGCCCTGCAATGCTAGTCGTTCGCGTGTCCTCTCGCGGGCGACGCATGCTGCGAATTACAGGCCAATCGGATGCTTCCTTCTTGGTGTTGCATTTTGGGTGGATAGCAGTGTATATTCCGGCAGTTACAATTCCCTAATTTTAGTCATCAATGGCATTCTAATCCATCAATTCACTCCAGTCGCTCTTTCTGGAATGAGCAATTTCCCCCTCTGTTTCACGCCTCCTGATCACGACAGCATCCTGTCTTGGATTCACTATACAAACTTTTTCGACGAGCGATACAAACATCCCTGGGGCAAAGGACAACAAACAACAGTTGATTAATGAATCTATTTCTAATTACGCTGGCGTTTTACAGATTCTGAACAACGGAAATTGCCCCGAAGTAAATTTATCTCCGAAAGATAGTCACCATAAATGTAGATACGTAAACTCCGTTTATTGAACTGAAGCAGAAACGGGTGAATACTTCATATGAAAGGTAAACATAATAAAATAAAATCCACGCGCATGCTCAGAAACATTTGTGACACCTACATTCAGGGTCTTAGCTTTTGACAACACGCTTGGAGAAATACACAGTACTCTCGATTATCCGGATTGACGATGGAATGCAAGTCTAATCAGAAATTTATATTTTATTGTTTTACAAATGTTAATAACGGGATTGGGAATACGAAGAAGTGAACAAATAATTGAAAAACACCGATAATCCGAAAACTGTTTTTATTATGTTTCACAGATATTAGTAACACACGGTTAATTGGACTAATTGAGGGTTAGGGATATGGGGCTAATTGAAAAACACCGGTAATCCGAAATTTATATTTTACTGTGTTTCACAAATACTAATAAAACAAATTGTTCAGAAGACTAAGGGAGGGAGAGGAGAAACACGAATATTTGAACACTTATAATCACTAGTTAATTTTTTTATTCCGCTTTACAAATTTTAATGACAAAGTGAACTATTGAAAGGGAGGAGATACAGAGATAATTGAAAAATACCTGTAATCCTTATTTTATATTTTACTGTATTTCACAAACATTAATGCAAAATTCTTCATTGGACTAATAGAGGGAAAGGGTCTGCAAAGATAACTAAAAAACACGGAAATCTGAAATACATATTTTACCGTGTTTTACAAATATTATATGATAACAAATAGCTCATTGGATGGATTAACTAAGCGGAGGGGAAAACGGATAACTGGAAAATACCGCACATTAGAGATTTGTATTTCATTGTGTTTTACAAATACTAATAAAAAGTGAGAGTTTAAAATTCTATCTGAAATGACCTTTGACCAGATTTTAGTTAAATCGAAGAACATTTTGTGGTCCCTCAATAGTAGTAGCGAAAAAAAGTGACTGGCGCCCTGGAGCAAAATATGCAAGGTAATACAAAATGATTCATCTGATTTCAGAAGAACATAATTCCACACCTATCAACAGTGTATAGCCTAGGCATTCATCAAATAAAAGAGGAACCGAGTTTTAGTAGATCACCATGAGAGGGCTCCACTGTCACTGTGGGCCCACCTTATTGGCATTTTACGATTCACCGTTTCCTCAACGAAGTGCTCCCTTGCCACTGGATTGGTCACAGTTGACCCCATGACTTTGTGCTCTACAGCTGGCCACTTACGTCACCGAAACTTTCACCGTGCAGCTTCTTCTTATGGAAGTATGTTAAGGATACGGTATATATGCCACCGTTGCCCGTTGGATTAGCTCCATGGTTGTAGGCAACCTTTCTAATGCACAGGTTTACTCGTTCCAGCATGTCCAGTGTTACTGACTCCACCACAGTAGCTCTCAGTTGGTGAACTGCTGCACACTGAACTGCTGGGACCCATAACATGGGTCCAGCCACTACACTATCATCATCGAGCGCCAAACACACACTCGCGCACACCCACACAACACAAAGGTAAAACCTACTTACCATACTTACCAAGCAGCTTGGGAGCACAAAGAACATCCAGGGAAGAAGAAACATCACTGCATTCAGGGTTAAAATGCTTAGAGAGAAAACTAAAGAAATGAAGGGAAAAAAGAAGAATGGGGAAAGTGGACCCATATCCAGGGATATAGAAAGGACTTTGCGGCGCTAAGGCACTTTTCGTGGTTAGATGGTAAGAGAAGCTGGGTAAGAAGTTTTAGCAAATGCTCGCGCGTACAAAAATACGTAAATCCGTGTTCTGTATGCAAACATAATTCAATTTTAACCAAATTTTTATACTGCAGTGATGACCGTCCCGATGCTAGAGTGGTCTGAGGCGCTGGCCACTGACTATTGGTTCTAGCAAGGGCTTTTCTTGAGTCCATGAAGAGGTATGGGTGGATGCACTTGGTCAGTTCTTACCCGAAACTAGGTGCGCGAAATTAGGAACAGGCGACTGCTTCTTGCCCTGATGGTGATAAAGAAATAAACAAATAAAAAAAAACATTGTACGGATGAAACAAAGGATACAGTCTGATCATACAGTAGAGGTTTCACGGATCCTAAGGATTCGAGAGCACAATGCCATTGTGTGCTCTTTCTTCTTGACGACAGTTAAAAGAAAGTTATAGGTGGTGGATAATTCGTGGGGTTAAGATTGCACTGCACCGAGATAAAACAACGTTAGTGAAGGGAATTTCTATTAAACTGCTCAATACCGGCTCGAATAAGAGTTATTCACTGAGCTCACTGCCTGCTTCCTTAAGGGCAACACAAAAGGCATATAGTGCATCCACATAATAATGTTTAAAAAAAACTGCGCATTAGTCACACTGAGTTGATGTAACTATGTTAGTTGCATTTGTTCAATGCGATTAGAATGCATTATTAACAATAAATATTTGGAATGGTGAAGAACGACAGAGTGATATTTAAATTAAAATTTAGTATTCTTAGCATATAACGACCACGTAACACTCTTTTATTTAAAATTGCTCAAATTGTGTGGTTTTAATATAAATTGATAAAAGTAATTAGTAATAAAAATTACTAAACAAATTAATTAAATAAGATTATTTTTCATAGGGCTTTTGAAAAATTTTTGAGGGTATTCTTTCCGAGCTGAGGTATCCTAATCAGTACAGCGCAAAGGCGCTTTTTAATTAAGAACTACATTACTGCCCATATCTAAGCACTTACAACCCCCCATAACGAAGCAAAGGAAACAAGGGCAGGAGAAAAAAACAGCATGAAATGTCATTTGTTACGCCCTTCCCTGCCCGAGAGGGGAGGGAGGCGTAAAAAAAGGCATTTCTCCCTCCCTGCCCAAAGACGCAACATATGGCCTGCACCGCCGTCCGCGAGGTGAAACCTCTTACGGACGATGGACAAAACAAAGTGCGCACCAAAGCAGGTACAAAATCAATAGAAAGCATACACGATATTGACAAAAGTCCCCGGAAACCTAGAAGCGAACAACAACATAGCATTTATTTCCATACATTAGTACGGTGTCAGTCCACCTTTGGCCTTAAAGCATGCACTGAACCTTCAAGACATGCTTTCGACAAGGTTTCGGAACGCAGCGATGGGTATGCGCTCCCATTCAGTACATAATGCTGCCTCTAACGGTTGCTTAGTAGTAAGCCTTGGTCCCAAACTTCTTATGCGGCGCTCCGATTCATTCCGTAGGTGCTCTATGGGATTAAGATCAGGGCTCTGTGCTGACCAGTTCACACAGCATACGGGATTATCGTCAAACCACGCCGTAACAATCGTTGCTTTATGGCTAGGTGCATTTCCCTGCTGGTTCCAACAAGGCTCGGTTTCATAGCATTGCCACAGAGTTGGTGAGGCAGAAGTGTCCAGAATACCGAGGTAGACATGTTGATTAACAGGATTGTCCACGAACACCAATGAGCCGGGACCATACCACGAAAATCACCCCCACACGACTATACTGCCAGCTTCAAACTTGACCGTAGAAACAGTACAATGTGGTAAATCGTGTTTCCCCGACTACTGCTATACCTACATATGGCTATCAGACTGATGGATCGTGTATCTGGATTCACCAGTCCATACGACCTGTTTTCAATGATCTACGGTTCGCGATAAATGTTCATTACACTATGCTAAACGACGAGTAGCATTCCGAGTGGAGATGGAAGGCTTATAGTAGCTGCACGACCACGGTAACCAATGGAATGACGTTCTTTGCAAATGGTACGTGTACATAACGAGGTTCCAGCATTTTTATTCACCTGTACGCTGAGGTCTTGTGGATCACTCCATCGATTTGCTGTAACGATTCTCCTGAGGCTTCGACGTCCTCTATCACTGATTTTCTTTGTTCTGCCGGTACGTTTTGCTGTTGCAGGCACGCCATGTGTCTTCCACTTATTCAGTACATACAAAACGCGACTTGGGCATGTTTAAACGCCTTTCGGTTTCTTTTATGGATAACGCAGTAATATAACACCCAACAATCTTTCCTTTCTCGAAGTAAGATTCCTCCCGCCGCTACATTTTCACTCGGCCTCACAGTGTGATATGATCGCGGTCAGCTGCAGGCTTGTTTTTATACCGTTTGCAACTTTACTGCGCATCTTAACAACGCAGCGGATCCGTTGACTTGCTTTTGAAGGGGTGTCCGGTGACTTTTGTCAATATTGTGTATGTACAGGACACAAGGTTCAAACATAGTTGCAAAGTACTTAAAGGAAACATCAGGGTGCAAATACAGAAAACAAATTTAAGAAGCAAGGACATGACAGAAGGGGCAGCGATCAGTTAACATGAGACTTTCACCAACCCAAAACAAAAAGGAGAGGCTGAAAGCATCATTACGGATGGTGACCCAACACAGCCAGCGAACGCGAAAAACATCCTCCGGTCAGTGATGGAAGTCGGCAAGAATCCTTTCGCGCAACCGGAGTTTAAAAACAAAGCGATCACCTCAGGTCGTTTCACATGGAGGGAAACATAAAAGGGTGGGCCGAGAAAAACTTTTTTCTTCAATTTGCATGTTGCCTAGTACGAAAAATTTGCCGATTTTAATCAACAAGAATAACAAAAGAAATGTTTTTTGAAATCGACTAATATCTTACGTCTCCGCACGGCACACTAAGTTCGCGTTTTTTCCGACCGCATTGGGCCGTAAGCAAAAACGGATGGAATTTTTCGTAATTGAAATCGAGTAATCCCTAGTGCGGAAAAGTGTCCTTTAGTGTTCTTAATAACAGTGAAAATAGAAGTTTTGAAGTTGATCAATATGCTATGTCTCCGCATGAAAAAAGTTTTGAAGTTGATCAATATGATATGCAGGTAAAAGCATCCTGACATGCAGGGCATCGGAAAAATCCGTTGGAAATTGGACTGTTATGAGTGCACCATGCGTGTGCATGTGTAGTACACTCAATTTGTTTCGCAATGCGTAGCGTGTAGCTCTTCGCTTGCTTCCTATGTCACATACGGAAACAACTGAGAACTCTCCACAAGGAGGTGACTACTGGCTACACATCGAGTTCCACCAACCCTCCCTCCAGCTCAGAATTTTATTTCTACGTGGTATATCTTGTTCAGTAATCCGCTTTACTCCAAAAAATGTGGCATTAATTGCCGTGATGCAATTGTTGCTCTTATGAACGAATCTCTAGCTTCAAATCCACACACTGAGGCAGCTGCTTCGGTCACCAGTTTCACGGAACGTTCCACAGCTTGCGCGTTGCAGGGAAACTTGGTTATTTCTTCGCCAGCTGCGGCAGAAGTTGCGTTTAGTCGATCCAGAACTTCGTCTGAGATGTGTTTTGTCACGGGTGGTTCGTTAAGACGCGTTTTAGTCCAATCGATCATCTCATAATATTCATTATCATCCAAATTTAATTGCTGCACTTCGAATTCTCTTATGACGTCATTCATTTGTTGTTGTCTAGCTGTCTTTATTCTTCTCCATCCAAGAGCTCTAACGTGGGTGCGTTCGTCCGCAATCATCTTAGCAATATATTCTCTGGGTGACTGAAGAACGCGTTTTTCTGTTGATCATTGCATCAATGATTACTTTGCACTTCAAATCCATGACGCGCGACAAGTTGAGCAGTTTCCAAAAGTGTTTGGCCCCTTCTGTGCACGAAGGCTTCTTCTTTACGGAAACCCAGACCAGGACATATACCTTTTATTATGTAGTTGGCAACACAGATCAAAGTTTTCGATGGGTTTTGAGTGGCTACGACATTGATGCAGTGATCAAGAGAAACTCATTCTTCAGTCACCCAGATTATATATTGCTAAGTATGATTGCGGAAAAACGCACCCACGTTAGAGCTTTTGCATGGAGAAGAATAAAGAAAGCTAGACAACAACAAATGAATGATGTCATAAGATAATTCAAAGTGCCGCAATTAAATTTGGATGCTAATGAATATTATGAGGTGATCGATTGGACTGAAATGCGTCTTACCGAACCACCCCTGACAAGACACATCTCAGACGAAGGTCTGGATCGACTAACCACAACTTCTGCCGCAGCTGGCGAAGAAATAATAAAGTTTTCCTGCCTCACGCAAGCTGCGGGACGTTGCGTGAAACTCGTGACTGAAGCAGCTGCCTCAGTGTGTGGATTCGAAGCTAGAGATTCGTTCATAAGAGCAACAATTGCATCACGGCAATGAATGCCACATTTTTCGAGTAAAGCGGATTACCGAACAAGATATATCACTGATAAATAAAATTCTGAGCTGGAGGAAGGGTTGGCGGAACTTGAAGTGTAGCCAGTAGCCAACTCCTCGTGGTGACTTCTGGGTTGTTTCCATATGTGACATTGGAAGCAAGAGAAGACCTACACGTTTTACACATTCCAAAGCAAACTGAGTGTACTACACATGCACATGCATGGTGCACTCAGAACAGTGCAATTTCCTACGGATTTGTCCAATGCCCTATATGCCAGGAATGCTTTACCTAGCCTAGGCCTACGAGCCAAATGTGGAAAGAAAATGATGAACTTCGCGTGCAGTGCAGAGACATTGTATATTGATCAACTTCAAAACTGTTTTTCTATGTTATTGGGAACATTAAAGGACACTTTCCCGCAATAGGGGTTACTCGATTTCAATTACAAAAAAAAATCCATCCGTTTTTGCTTACGGTCCAATGCGGTCGGAAAAACGCAAACTTAGTGCGCCGTGCGGAGACTTAAGATATTGGTCGATTTCAAAAAAATATTCTTCTTTTATTCTTGTTAACCTAAATGGTAAATTTTCCGCACTAGGCGATAAGCAAATTAAAATTTCTTCGGCCCACCCTAAAACACAGACACAATAGGTTTTTTGAGCTCATCCAGGGTTGTAGGCACTGATGGCATTCACACAGTACCCTTAGCATACCCCAAAAAGAAGAAGTTGCACAGTGTAAGTTCCGGTGACCTTAAGTGGTCATCTGTAGAGCACCAAGTCATGGGGTCAACTGCGACCAATCCAATGGCAAGGAAAGTACTTTGTTGAGGAAACAGTGGGCAGCACAGTGCCAATAAGGAGGCCCCACAGTTACAGTGGAGCCCTCTCATGGTGATCTACTGAAACTCTGAGATTTCCTCTTTCATTTGGTGTATGCTCAGGCCATACGCGGTTGATAGGTATGGAATTATGCTCTTTTGAAGTCAGATGAATCATTTTGAATGATCCTGTATAATGTGCGTACCTTGGGATAAGACTACACAGACGATTCAGAAAGTGGTTTATCGGAGAAAAGTTTGTTCTATTTCTGTATTGAATACATTCTGGGAGTTTGTTCAAAGCAAATTTGATTTCATATCATAACATGCTTAAAAACATTAAGTTCAACCTAGATAAGAGTAGACAAAGGGTATACAATGTGAATTAGAGACCGTCCAAATCAAAGAGCTATAAAAACGCGTAGCACCTAACAAAATGGAAAATTAAAGGCTGAAGAAAACTTATCGCTGCCCTGGTGGCTGGGCTGACTGAGCCGTTGTCTTCTGACATCCGGTCAAAATGGGCAGAGATTGGATTCCCCGGTGAGTAATGCGTGGTGTATTTATGTCTGATGGCGGTGGCACTTTCCATTCCTCGGAAAGAGCCAAAGGTAGCAGGGCTATCAGCACAAGCCGTCGACTGCTTATAATCCTTACAGTCCCTCACGGTGCTCGGTAAACTGGAAAAAGTGGTAAACACATTAAATTGCCAGGAAACTTGCTACAGAGGTTGAGTCGAAAGTTTTGCAATATTTGCATAAACGCATGTGCTGCGGCGGGCATATCACGTGTTTAAACTAGTTCAAGTCGCGCACTGCAGTTAGGCGAAAGGGATATAAAGTGGTAGTCGTTGCTGTGAACAGCTTTACATGTCGTCGTTCTGTCTGTGGTTGAGGCGCCAAAACTGAACAGCCACAACCGGCTAATTAGGGAACTTTTGCTTTACTAATTTGAACTCAGCCACAACGCTGCTCAAACATCACGAAACATTTGTCATGCGAAAGGGGAAGGTTTTGTGGACCACAACACTTCAACCAGATGGTTCAAGAAATTTCACTCAGGTGATAGAAACCTCGACGATCAGCCAAGGTCAGGTAGGCCGAGCACCGTGGATTCCGAGGCCGTGCGCCAGGCCGTAGAGGCAAATCAGACATCCCACTCGGAGATTATCAGGCGAGCTGGGCATATAACAGACACCGTGGTTCGTCATCTTCGGGATCTCTTCAAGGTCTGCAGGAGCTGTCGCGTGCCGCCCCGGTGACGCAGTGGTCTAAGGCGTTGGCCTCTGATCATTCGTCCGTAAGGGGTCCGGGTTCGAATCCCGGTCAGGCATGGATGTTGTGTTTGTCTTACGGCACTGGCTCTCTCCCTTCCCTGGAACCAGTGACCCTAAATTAGGGACGGGCGACTGCTTATAGCCCATTGAGTTGCTCACGGTGGTCGTTAAACCCCCAATCAAAAAAAAAAAAAAAAAAAGGAGCTGTCGCATTGTCCCTCACGAACTGACTCCAGCTGAAGCAAACCGCCGAGTCAAAGTGTGCACGAAACTCCTAGAAAGACTGCGCGATGTACGTTTCATCAAGAGAATTATTACGTGCGATGAAAAGTGGGTATATTTCGGTAATCCTAACACACAACGGCAGTGGTTGAGCCCGAGACAGCTTCCTAATCCTGTTGCCAAACGTGGGCACTTCAAGCACAAGGTGATGCTCAGCGTCTCGTGGAATTCCGAGGGGATTATCCATTACGAATTTGTTCCAAACGGTCGGTCCATCAACGCCAACCTTTACTCTGAATAGCTGGAACGGATGTTGGCCGTTTTGGAGAAGTACCCGACACTGGTGAACAGAAAACGAGCTCTTTTACAGCAGGACAACGCTCGGTCTTATAACGCGGGAACGACCCGCGCCAAAGTACAGGAACTTGAGGGCATCGAACTGATGCCATACCTTGCACAGTGTCCGGACCTTGCCCCGTCAGATTATTACCTGTTGCGGCACTTCAGCAACCAGGAGGAGAAGGCAACTGGTGTGAAGGAGTTCTTCGCCTCAAAGGATAAGAACGGGTACCGCCGCGGAATCGAAAAACTGGCAGACAGATGGCTAAAGACGGTGCAACACGATGGCCTATACTTTGAATGCTAGTCAGCTTTCGTTGTAAAGGTACGTATGAAGACAAAGTGATCCAAATATTGCAAAACTTTCGACTCACCCTCTGTACTTGTGGAAATACTATTTTTCCGTACTATAAAATTACTTGCCGAGGCGCCTTTTCAACTTTTGATGCAAGTACATTCCAACCTTTTCGGAGACTCCAAAGTCTGGCGCTCTGGGGAAACTACCCTCGAGTGCCAGTTTATGTATCTTAGACACGATTGTTTTTGTAAGAAAACTTGCTGATTCGAAATTCTGATTCTTTTTCTTGCTCACAGGTGCTGTAAACAAAGCTACGACTACTAGAAATTCTCATAAAAGTTAGTTTGCAGGAGCTGTGGGCAATGAAATACGAAATAGGAGAAAGAAAAATGTTTTCTCAAATAGAAAATTTCAAAGTGTTTCCTTTGGCCACTACAAAACTATTACTTTGGAAGGTTCCGAAGAAGTCATTGGAGGAATAAAACGCTTTTGGCAGTAGGCTCGCATTCCTTTTTGGCATGAGCCGGACAGCACCAAGAAAGTCGAACAGGCCGGTGGCGCAGTGGTCAAAGCGATGGCCTCTGATCATTCGTCCGAACGGGGTCCGGGTTCGAATCCCGGTGAGGCATGGATGTTGTGTTTGTCTTACGGCACTGGCTCTCTCCCTTCCCTGGAACCAGTGACCCTAAATTAGGGACTGGCGACTGCTTATAGCCCATTGAATTGCTCACGGTGGTCGTTAAACCTCCAATCAAAAAAAAAAAAAAAAGTCGAACAGCTTCACGAGAAATAACTAAACATAGAGAACAATTCCCACAGGTAAAGTGACAACAGGGAGCAGATAACGCATAAGTAATGAATAAATTTAACGATCTGTTAGATATAACTCACACGGGCGCAACAAATTTAAGCCTTTAACGACCAGGGCCTTGAAATCTTGTGTTGCCCAGAATACCATAACGCCCGAAACTGTCTGTAGCTTCTTTCCGAACTTTCATCACCGCTTTAGAAGTTACAAAAAGAAGGATTAGTGCTCTGTCAATTGGAAACTTCTGATTTGTAGTTTTGATGTGCATTGACCTTCAGATGTTTTCCGGGAGCGATCAGTGCGTTCTTCCACAGAAAAAGCATCTGATATCATGAGAGCAAAGAATATAGTCCCGGATATACCAACGCCTATTTTACTTATCTGTTTCGCAACAGCAATGGTGACTGAGCGTGACTTCTACTAATTCCGTAGAGGCCACGTAAAACCAAAGGGCTAAATCAAGGAACAGGTGGGGGTAAGAAATCGTACTCACTTTAGACGGTGTGACTTACTACAGATGCCAAGCACGTGTCAAGACGATAAATCTGCAGCGTTATATTCCATCGGTGTAGTTTAGTCTGTTAGAACAGCTGGCTCCGGAGCGAGGAGGCGTGGCATCGATATCTTCCACCGACAAATTTGTATTTTCACGTTGCCGCCCGATTGTAGAAAATGGATATACTGGCTAAGCTTTTCTAAATACAGCAGACTGAATACTCAAGAAACGCCTATAGCGCATTAAATCCGTTTATTTTTGTGGTGTAGTCATCATAAAAAAATAAAGAAAAACAAAAATAAGCACGGAAAAGATATACCCTATATTCACAAAAGTCACTGGACACCCCTTCGAAAGCAAATGAACGGATCCGCTGAGTTGTTAAGATGCGCAGTTCAGCTGCAAGCGGTATGAAAACCAGACTGCAGCCGACCGCGATCATGTCGCACTGTGAGATTGAGTTAAAACGTAGCGGCGGGAGAGAAGGGAAAGATGGTTGGGTGTTATATTAGTGGGTTGTCCAGAAGAGAAAGCGAGAGACGTTTAAACATACCCAAGTCAACTCTTTTGGATGTACTGAATAAGTAGAAGACACATGGCTGGCCTGAAGCAGCAAAACGCACCGGCAGATCAAAGAAAATCAATGATAGAGGACGTCGAAGCCTCAGGAGAGTCGTTACAGCTAATCGACAGAGCACTACACAAGACCTCAGTTTACAGGTGAGTACAAATGCTCGAACCTCGGTATGTACACGTACCATTTGCAGAGAACTTCATTCGATGGGTTACCGTCACCGTACGGTTGCTCATAAGACTTTCATCTCCAGTCGGAATGCTACTCGTCGTTTAGCATATTGTAAAGAACATTTATCGTGGCCGTAGATCAATGGAAACGGGTCCTATGAACTGATGAATTCAGATACACGATCCATCAGTCTGATGGCCTTGTGTGGGTATGGCGGCAGCCGGGGAACGCTATTTACCACAGTTTACTGACCCTACGGACAAGTTTGGAGCTGCCAGTGTACTGGTGTTGGGGGTGTTTTTCGTGGTATGGTCCCTGCCCATTCGTTATCGTGGACAAACCCGTTAACCAACACGTCTACCTCGATATTTCGAACAATTATGCCCTACCAACTCTGTGGCAATACTGTGGAACCGAGCCTTGTTGGTACTAGCAGGATAAGGCGCCGAGCCATAAAGCAAGGGCTGTTATGGCGTGGTTTGACGATAATTCCGTATCGTGTGTGGACTGGCCAGCACAGAGCCTTGATCTTAATCCCATAGAACACCTATGGGATGAATTAGAGCGCCGCATAAGAAATTTTCAACCAAGGCCTACTACTAAGGAACAGTTTGCGGCAGTATTATTTACTAAATGAAAGCCCATACCTATCGCTGTGTTCCAAAATCTTGTCGAAAGTATGTCTCGAAGTGTCAGTGCATGCATTAAGACCAAAGGCGGATGGACGCCGTACTAATGTTTACCAATAAATGCTGTTGGGTTGTTGGGTGTCTCTTATAGGTGTTCGGTGACTTTTGTCAATATAGTTTATATTTGAATGGCAAAGCGATCCTTAGACAATAGGTGTAAAGAACACGTGCGAAGTGTCAACCAAGACATGCAGAATACAACCCTCGACAGAGACGTCATGCGTTCATCGGCTGCTCCTGTATGGAATAATATTAGAAGTATTGCACCTTTATAACGTAACCCATTTTTTCATGCTAAGTTTCAAATGTCCGGCTGAAGAAATGTTGAACTAAGTGTAAATGTGATGCACTAGTTGCACCGGATAGCTCACTTTAAATTAACGGCACAAGGCTTTTTAGGGCCAGACGAAATATAGACGGGAAACAGAATCACTTACGTCTTTTCTTTTAATGGTCCAGCTCGGCACTTTTACTTCAAACAATTTTAGACGAAATCACATATCTCTATACAGCATGATACCAGGATATCTGAAACATATCCCAGCGAGTTTCACCAGAACACACACACACACACACACACACACACACACACACACACACACACACACACAGCTAATGCTGCTTATTAATTATTATATATCCCTCGTCTTGTTCTTATCACAACAAGCATACGTCACTCTCACAGACCTCAAGTGTTGCCAACCCTGTTCATATGATAGAGAATATATCACGTTAAGTTTGAAAAGTGGTGAGGAGAATGAACTCAAATTTACATAGAAAAAGGAACTAAAAACGAAAGTTAAATTAGAGTATAAGTCACACCTTACACGAACTTTAAACAGACTCCCATCAGGGAAACAGTCGAAATCCTCTCCAGCAGATTAGCATGCAATAATATGGTCTCTACTGAACTGCATGTGTTATTGAAATATAGAAGCGCATTGCAGCGCGTCGTATAATTACGTGATAAAAATTCATGTACTATGCTCGCGATGTCATCCACGTTATTTTCAAAAAATCAGCTTTGTTCCTTACATGTTACAGTTCCCTGCATTTTTATGTCTCCCATTGCCTTGAAAAAGCCTCCCAGTGGAGTGCAAAAGCTTGGCGAATCTTTGTGCTCATTAGACCACAAAAATTAACGGATTTAATACGCTATATGCGGTTATTGAGGATCTACTGGCTGTTCGGTTCTCAGAAAAATGTGTGATCTTTGTTCAACATATCGGCTGGAATTAATGAAAGGTCCCTTCTTCGCTTCAAAAAAGAAAAAAATTAAGAGGGAGAGGATGTGACGTACTACAGAGGTGAAGCACGTGTCAAGACGACAGACCTGGAGTGATACATTCCGTCTGTTAGAACAACTGGCTCCGGAGCGAGGATATGATACACCAACAAAATTGCGTTTTCACAACAGACGTTTTCGGTCGGTCGTGGTTGTTTACATGCAAGGTCATTTCAGGCGTTATGGTCGTTAAAGGGTTAATAAAGAACCAAGAAGACGGAGCAGTACTTAGTAGTCAAAAAGAAGAAAAGGACGCCGTTAGTCCTAACGGTTCACACTGTTCTTTCCAAAAAAAAGAAAGACACGTAAAGAACGTCCAGAAAAACTGGTACAGGCGAGCTTTTACATAGTACATAGCAACATCCCCTATGCGCGTACTCGGCTGCGTTCGTTCGCCAATGCGTATATAAAGCGACAAACATCCTTGCCAGCTGTCAGCGCTGTTTTATGCATGAGAATGACAAGTAATAACGATTTTCAACGCGGTGTCATAGTTGGCGTACGTGAGATGGGCCGTAGTATTTAGGAGGTAGAAACAAAGTTCGGATTTTCACAGACAACCATTGCAAGGGTGTACCGTGACTACAAGAATTCCGGCAAAACCTCCAACCTACGACACCAGTGTGGCCGTAAAAAGACATTGTGTGAACGTGACCATCGTCGGCTGTCAAGCATCGTTTTACGCGACAGGTGTGCAACACTCTCAGAGGTATCATCGGAATTCAATGCTGGAGCCTCAACAAGCATCAGCGTCCGGACTGTGCAACGTAGCCTGCACGATATTGGGCTTTGGGAGCCGACGCCCAACTCGAGTCCCCTTTATGGGTGCACGACACATAGCTATGCGCATCGCTTAGGCACGGCAACACCTCCACTGCAAACTTGATGAATGGAAAAAGTAGCCTGGTCTAACGAGTCCCATTTCCAACTGTATCGGGCAGATGGAAGAATTTGTGTGTGACGCAAACCCCATGAAGCCATATGGATACCGCCTGTCATCAGGTAACTGCACTGGCTAGTGGGAGGTCCTTAATGGTATAGGGTGTGTTTACCTCGACTCAATAGGACCCCTGGTACGTCTACAAACGTCTGTAACCGGCCAACGCTATGTGCGCATCCTTTTGGACGAGGAACACCCGTCCATGTCCTGCATTCATGCTGATGGGTTGGGCCTGTTCCAACAAAACAATGCACCTCCACACAAGTGTCGGGACTCCACATTACGGTTAGAGGAGCATTCATCTGAGTTTGGGATGTTGCCATCCCCCCAAGTTCCCAGATCTGAACGTGATAGAACACATTTGGGATGCCATGCAACGCGCTATGAACACAGGAAAACGAGACCTCGGAATACACCCGAATTGTGGAACGCTCTGCAGAAAGTATGGTGTGCACTGCCTACAGCATATTTCCAGAAGCTAGTGGAGTCCATGCCCAGTTGTATTTCTGCAGTCCCGCGTCACCTACCAAGTATTAGATTGGTGTACCAGTTTTTCTGGCACTTCAGTGTATACCGTCAGCGTTAAGAAGCGCAGTTTAAATCAGCAGCTCAGTATTCATCTCATAGCATACAGTTTCAAGTGACGGCAATAAAATTACGGATGCTGAACAGACTATAATTGATGAACCGGTTGCACCAAAGTGCAGCTGTTAAACAAAGACAGGAAGGAATATTTTGACACACAACTCATACTATATGTCTTATGTGCTTAAGAGGGGGAGATATATAAATTTTATATTGTGTATAGACAAAATGAGCATTGTAAGGCGGATTTGGTGAAAACTATGCTAATTTATTATCTCCAATCTAACCTGCGAGTAACGTCATCACAAAATTAGCTGTACTCAACTCAAATGGTAAAATATCACGTTGTTCTCTCGAGATGCATATTTTGAGCGAAAGTCATATAACAGTTCAGTTGCTTGTTGTTGTTTTAAGAAATAGGTAGTGTAAACGTCGTTGTCATTGGATAGTGTTATTATTTTCTTAGTACATCAATGTTGGTTTATATTAAATAGTTTTATTTCAAACAACGACCGCAATAATCTGCTAATCTCTCACATATTTTATTTCGAGAAAATGCTCTATATAGTCTTATGGAATTGCTACTCTTGAGACTAAAATCTGACTGAAAATATTAGCTACCTTCGGGTGAAGTCTAACAATTTGAAAATTCAAAACACTTTATCGCCTACCAAATAAGTACAAATTTGATCCTTAGAGGTACATAAGATAGCTTGAAAGTTCTAATTTAAAAGCAAAAGCAAACTGAGCACACCAAGTTTAAACATTGCCATGCTAAACTCACTTAGGGAACGAAATGGGGGATATTAACTATTGGATCCTCCATAAATATTTATATAGTCAAATATTGAGTAAAAATATTTATCGAAAATTGTTTTAAATTTTCTGTTTTCGCACTGCTTAGTCGGGAAAAAAATTGTAAATTTATCCAGTCCTTAAACTAAGTGTCAAAATAATCTAGGTTCGTCATGCAGTTTAGAAATGATTTTGTTCGCGGGAAAAACGAACAAAATTTAATGAAATCTTAATGATGGGGAAATGTTAATAAATCCTCTATAAATTAAAACTTAATTTTCAGTATGATACTAACTTCCTTGTAGTTTGAAGATAAAGGCACGAAAATTTGGGTGAATACCCGATGTGTTCCACAGAACCGAAAAATCTATGGTACGAAAAGCTTTTTTCTATTGAGATCACAAAATCGGCCCTCGATTTGATAGTAGTGGATGTACAAATATTATTGTTACAGACTATTTCATGTTTATTTTTTTATGAAAGGTCAGAGGTTGCTTAAAAAAATCAGTAAATACCGAAGGCTACGAGGAGCCACATGTTCACAATTTATAATTGCACGCTTTCGACTGGTTCATCAAAGCTGCTAACCCAGGTGCTTGAAGCCATAAATTAAAATTGGAATAATAACTACTATTCCACTGGGGATACATGGAATCAAAGGAACAGTAATAAATAAAAAATCGTTCATATAAAATGATAAGGAGTTCTCAAAGCATGTAATGAAGCAAAATTGAACGCTTTGCAGTATTCATGTACAAATGAATGTAGTGGTTTAGAATTTTAAACATATTTTCATTAAGATACCGAAGTTAGAACATTTAAGAGCTTAATGCCCTCCCGCTGGCGCAGTGGTCTAGGCGCTGTCTTCTGATCATTCGTCGGAGATGGTTCGGGTTCGGTTCGCACTGAGGCATGGATGTTGTGTTTGTCTTACGGCTTTTGCTCCCTCCCTTCCCTGGAACCAGTGGCCCTAAATTAGGGACGGGCGACTGCTTATATCCCACTGAGTTTCTCACGGTGTACGTTAAACCCCTGCCCAGTAATGATAATAAGCGCTTAGTTACTATAAAGAACTTTATGTGCAGCGCGAAAATAATTTTACAAAACTCTAAATAACACAAAACTACTTTAAGAACAGTTTCGAAAGTATTAGATATAGATTCGACATCCAAGCTGTGCATGATGATGTGCAACCACTTTGACATAAATACCCCCTCCCCAGCCGCCGCGAAAATTTCACGATATTCGCTAAGCGATAACTGTTCATCGTTCGCCAGATCAAAATATCGGGACACAATACTCGGTAAATATTTTTATTAGCTCACAATTTTTTCTTGTCTGCAAGCAAAGAATATTTAAATATTTTAGATTATCTCATGTTTTGAAATTGAGCACTGTTCTATAAATTCAAACCGATGCCTTCGTAAGCACTACAAGGAAAAATAATATACCTTTGAAATTTTTAAACATGCTCTTATTGGCATATGTCCACTTTTTGAAAAGTTAACAGTTGGAAATGAAAGATCACAGTTGTCTCGTTAAATTAAAAACCGAGAAAAAAAGAAACTATTTCCTTGTGAAATAAAATTTAATTTATGAAAAATGCTCGAAATGCGACCTTCTTCCTCTTGAAGGAATCACCAGAGCCTTAAAAGAGAAAAGTCGAGAAAAATTCTTACCAACAAAATATTAACACTTTATTTTGTTTATTGAGCACAGTTCATCAAAAATTCTTTAAGTGTATACCAAACTGAGTTCGCAGAGGACGTGCTGTGAAAGAGAAAATATTCCCGTAGATCAAGATCTCTCTCTCACATCCGCACCGCAGTTTCCTGAGAAGGCATTTGGCAGTTGTCAAGGCAACACACAAATAGTGAAAAGGTGTGTGTGTGGGTGTGTGTGAGTGAGAGAGAAAGAGAGAGAGAGAGAGAGAGAGAGAAAGAGAGAGAAACATTCACAGTTCTACACCCATTTTCATTAAAGTAATAATTGTTCACATGACATATTTTTTTTCATTTCACAGTGGTGTAAGCACTGGCTTCTGATCATTCGTCCAAGATGGGTCCGGGTTCGAATCCCGGTGAGGCATGAATGCTGTGTTTGTCTTACGCCGCTGGCTCCCTCCTTTACCTGGAGCCATTGACCCTAAATTAGGGACAGGCAACTGCTTATAGCCCATAGAGTTTGCTCACAGTGGTCGTTAAACCTCCAACCAAATAAATAATATGTCTACCCTCAATTAGGGACGGACTGCTTATAGCCCATCGAATTGCTCACAGTGGTCGTTAAACCTCCAACCAAATAAATAATATGTCTACTCTCAATTAGGGACAGACGACTGCTTATAGCCCATCGAGTTTCTCACAGTGGTCGTTAAATCTCCAACCAAAGAAATAATATGTCTACCCTCAATTAGGGACAGACTGCTTATAGCCCATCGAGTTGCTCACAGTGGTCGTTAAACCTCCAACCAAATAAATAATATGTCTACTCTCAATTAGGGACAGACGACTGCTTATAGCCCATCGAGTTGCTCACAGTGGTCGTTAAACCTCCAACCAAATAAATAATATGTCTACCCTCAATTAGGGACAGACTTCTTATAGCCTATCGAGTTTCTCACATTGGTCGTTAAACCTCCAACCAAATAAATAATATGTCTACCCTCAATTAGGGTCAGACTGCTTATAGCCCATCGAGTTGCTCACAGTGGTCGTTAAACCTCCAACGAAATAAATAATATGTCTACTCTCAATTAGGGACAGACGACTGCTTATAGCCCATCGAGTTTCTCACAGTGGTCGTTAAACCTCCAACCAAATAAATAATATGTCTACCCTCAATTAGGGTTAGACTGCTTATAGCCCATCGAGTTTCTCACAGTGGTCGTTAAACCTCCAACCAAAGAAATAATATATTGAGCCTAAATTAGGGACGGACGACTGCTTATTGTGCTTATTGCTCATCGAGTTGCTCACAGAGGTCGTTAAACCTCCAACTAAATAAATAACAAGTCACCTTTTGGTAACTTTGAATTATTATCCCCTGCCCGACCCCAAATAAGAAAAGAAACAATTAGAACAAACCTATATTCCTTATCCGGGATTCGAAATCAACATTCGGTTTCGGCAGTTGGTTTCTTAACCCCTCTGCTTCCGGATAACAGACTTTTCCAGCGTATCTTTGTTTTCCATGAAATTCAAGAACATTTATAAATTTACAATTCGGCTCTTACTCGGAGAATTTCCGAAATGGAAAACTTACTTACGGTCTGTTGTATGCTGGCGTCATACTATTCTAATAAAAGTCCAGTTTGGGTTTCATAAACTTGCATGGATTTACTGATTGACGAGAGACACTCTGTTAATTATAAATCGCGATAAAGGATTACTGTAAAATAAGTGGACATGGTCCCGAGTTTTAAGAAATGTATGTACTTACGTAGAGGCACTATTGTAACATCCTCTAGGAGTTCGACTTTTTCTCTGTCTTTGTGTGTAAGGTTTGTTTCCATCCGTTGAGGATCTAAAAATTCCGACCCCGCAGCAGCAGCAGCGGCAGGAACGTATTTACACCACCTCTTGGCATGGAGATCGCTAGGGATGCTGGGAGCACGAGATGCATGGCGACGACCAATCACGAAGCTCAAAAGAGAAGCCAGCTGTGAACTGATCCGTTTCTTTCGCAAATGGTTAAGAGGCACTTGTCGATCTCCCCATCTCCATCGTAGCACACATCCTTTGAAATATTAACTGTGAAAGACGATTTCGCTCTCAGTGACAAGAGAATGATCAATCAGTCTTGTTATTTTTAACATTTGTGAAAGAATGAATGAAAATGCCTTTTTAAAGGCGTCGGACACGATTACTGCTTCTAAAAGATTACTTAAAAACTTTCCTCAGTTGTGCTCAGAGGAATGTTGTTTCTAAAGATTTCGAACATAGACTGACGTTCTCGTCCGAAAATATACTCTGCATATACGTACTTACTGGCTGGGTTCAATATGTGTGTTGCGCTCGTTTAGAAAATACAAGATATTAACTTTCCCGGAACTAAATAAACAGCGGTCCGTCCGAATAACCGAGGGGTCAGAAGCGTTAGCTTCATTTCAATCGCCTAGTTGGGCCCGGGTTCGAGCCCCGGATGAGTTATGAGTATTGCGCGTTATACTGGAACCAGCAACCCTAGGCACAGGGAACTAGGGTTGCTGGTTCCTTACTTACGCACTGAAACCAGTGGCAGTAAATAAGGAAGGGGCGCTCCCGATGCTCGGGGATCCAGTGGCACGAGCTTCTGTCTGATAACTTATATTGCCTCTGGATCGAATCCCGAATGAGATGCAGTGTTTTACATTGGAATCAGCTAACCTAGGCGCATGCGCTGACACTTCCCTGCAACCAGTGTCCCTAAATTAGAAAAGAGCCGTTTCAATGGCAGAGGATTTTCTTATCAGAAGGCCTTTCACATCGATGAAAACCCGCATCTTACGTTTTGATGTTAACGTTTCCCAGCATCTAACGTTCCCATTTATCATCTTCAAAACCTTTTTTTATTCGCATTTAGAGTTTTTATTTTTCAAATGAGCGGCGCAGCAGTCTTGGGCAAAATTTGTGATGATAATAGTGAGAAAAATGAACATGTGACTTCCAGTGAAGTAGTCACATGTTTTCAAAAATTGAAAAGAAATTTCACTTCATTTGATATGGGTAACCGCGTGTTTTCAGACTGGAGTTGGAATAAAAAAGAACTAATTTTAGTTTGACGCCAGCAAGCAAAGAAAGCAACCATCACAGACTTTTTCAAGCATTAATTAGAGCAGTCGAGCTGTTCTTAGAAATTTAGTAACATGCTTCCATAGTTACTACGTACTTATTATCCTATGGAATTTGAAATATAATTTTACTTTTACTCACTCTTATGACTTGTTCGCGTAACAACGTGCAACGGAAAATTGTCCAATTGTTGCCATAACACATTTCAAATCGACATTTCATACTCAAAATAATAATAATAAAAATAATAATTACCACGTTTAACGATTTTCCGGATTTAGATTTCACTTTTGGTGTTCCCTCTGAAAACAATAATCCGCGATTCGAATCAATCAAGAAAGTTTTGTGCAACATGATTTTAAATGTTACACAAAGCAAAAGTACTCATTCTCATTTCAAATGGCTCGAAGATTATTGTATTGTCATGACGCAAATTTACTTTTTGCAATCCTTATCTTCAGCCAGCAGATGTCGAAGAAATCTTTAACGAACATTTTATTTCGACAGATCATCCGTTTCATCTCACTAGAGTCTACGTTAGTCGGTTCCGGAAGCCTTAATAATCATGTTCACCTGCTTTAATAATCATGTCTACACTTAATAATCTTGTTCACACTTAATAATCATGTTCACACTTAATAATCATGTTCACACTTAATAATCATGTTCACACAACATTGATTACATGTAAAAAAGATTTGCCTAATAACAAGCAATTTTTCTATTAATATTCCAGCCTCCGAGTGTGTAATATCGGAGATAAAAACTATGACACTACTTTTTGAAGTAATATAAAAGTTCTTGATATAAAGTTATACCAGTGGGCAACGATGGCATTTTGACATTCGTTCCGTTACAGTAGTTTGAGATGAGGATTTCCTAGTTATTCTTAACAAAACAGGATTAAAAGAACGGGTAGTCAATGCATATGAAGTGCAGTACATACAGCACTACCCCTAAATTTTAGGTGGAGTACATTAACCTCTTTCTTAAACACACTAAAACAGGGGCTGAATTTTGTTAAAGTGAAGTCCCCATTCCGAAACATGAACCCTTGTTTTGACTTCATCATGTATCTAGAACGCTATGGATGTAGCGTGCGTATGTACACTATATTGACAAGAGTCACAGGACACTTAGAAGAGAAACACAACATAGCATTTATGTATGTCAATAAATGACATACATTAGTACGGTGTCGATCCACCTTTGTCCTCAAAGCATGCACTGACCCTTCGAGACATGCTTTCGACAAGGTTCTGGAACACAGTGATAGGTATGCGCTTCCATTCAGTATATAATGCTGCCGCTAACTGTTGCTTAGTAGCAGGCCTTGGTTCCAAACTTCTTATGCGGCGCTCTAATTCATCTCATAGGTGCTCTATGGAATTAAGATCAGGGCTCTGTGCTGGCCAGTCCACACACGATGCGGAATTATCGTCAAACCACACCGTAACAGTCCTTGCTTTATGGCTCGGTGCAATATCCTGCTGGTACCAACAAGGTTCGGTTCCATGGTATTGCCACAGAGTTGGTAGGGCATAATTGTCCAGAATATCGAGGTAGAAGTGCTGGTTAACAGGTTTGTCCATGATAACCAAAGGGCCGGGACCATACTCCCCCACACGAGTACACTGCCAGCTCCAAACTTGACCGTAGGAACAGTACACTGGGGTAAATAGCGTTCCCCGGCTGCCGCCATGCCCACACACGGTCATTAGACTGATGAATCGTGTGTCTGGATTCATCAGTCCATAGGACTCGTTTCCATTGATCTACTGTCCACGATAAATGTTCTTTACACCATGCTAAACGACGAGTAGCATTCCGAGTGGAAGTGAAAGTCTTATGAGCAGCCGCACAATAACGGTAACCCATGGAATGAAGTTCTCTGCGAATGGTACGTGTACATATCGAGGTTCCAGCATTTTACTGACCTGTACACTGAGGTCGTATGCAGTACTACGTCGATTAGCTGTAACGACCATCCTGAAGCTTCAACGTCCTCTATTACTGACTTTCTTTGGTCTGCCGGTACGTTTTGCTGCTTCAGGCACTTCATGTGTCTTCCACTTATTCAGTACATCCAAAACAGTTGACTTGGGTATGTTTATACGCCTCTCAGGTTCTGTTATGGACAACCCACTAATATAACACCCAACAACCTTTCCCTTCTCAAAGTCAAATTTCTCCCGCCGCGACAGTTTCACTTAACCTCACAGTGCGATATGATCACGGTCAGCCGCAGGTTTGTTTTTATATCGTTTGCAGCTGTACCGCGCATCTTAACAACGCAGCGGATCCGTTCATTTGGTTTTGAAGGTGAATCCGGTGACTTTTGGCAATACAGTGTATGTGTGCCTTACCGTTTGAGAAGGGGCAAGGCGAAATTTGGTAGTTGTCTCCTTATTCGCTGTTCAGAGTATATCAGAAACGGAACTCTGCTGCAAGCATGAGTCAAACATTCTCGTTTGAGCTAAAACGTTTATGGGTGCAAGAAAGCCATAGACACGCATCTCATTCTGTAAAGTACACGCCGTTTATTTTAAAAGTTGTTTGCAAACTTTCTATCACAGGCGCGGTATCACGACGAAAATACTAGGCAGGTTTCGTGGACAAAAACTCTCAGATGACGGTTTCCATATCCACCACTGAAGCTAAGTGCCGTCCTTGTAAAAATTGGGTCATGGGCGAACAGGAGGTAGTTGGACAGGGCAAGGTCCGGACTGTATGGAAACAGGAGGTGTTTGACCGGGGAAAGGCCCGGACTGTAGGGAAACGGAGTTATTTGGAAGGGGAAAGGTCCGGACTGTAGGGAAACGGAGTTATTTGGAAGGGGAAAGGTCCGGACTGTATGGAAACAGGACGTACTTGAACGGGGCAAGGCCCGGCCTGTATGGAAACAGGAGATAGTTGGACGACCCAATTTCCTGACTGTAAGGAAACAGGACGTAGTTGGACGGGCAAGGTACGGACTGTATAGAAACAGAACGTTGTTGGACGGGCAAGGTCCGGACTGTACGAAAACAGGACGTAGTTGGATGAGCAAGGTCCGGACTGTATGGAAACAGGACGTAGTTGGACGAGCAAAGTCCGGACTGTATGGAAACAGGAGGTAGTTGTACGGAGAAATTTTTTGACTGTATGGAAGCAAGAGGTAGTTGGACGGGGCAATGTCCGGATTGTATGGAAACAGGAGGTAGTTGGACAAGGCAAGATCCGAACTGTATGGAAAATGAGATATGATTTCTACCCATGTCATGCTTTTCGCTTAGTAGTCACTACGTCACTTAAAATATTACTATCGTACTGGCTGCAGGTGAACTCGTAGCACTGTAAAAATCACTTTCGTGCGGCGTCGTTGTCCACTGTTTCCTCGAATTTAACTGCAAAAATTTAACTCGACGCCAACTATAAACCCCCTTTTTCCGATCATGGCATAGGACCACTAGAACGGCACGTTAATCAACTTCTATCATATGCTCGTCTCATAACCCAGTGTGGTTTCGTGCGAAATGCTCGTCATCAGCCTCTTGAGTTCAACATTTTTGCGGTACGTAATCGAGCTTTTAGTTCTGGAGTGTAGGACCAACGGTATGTACAGCTCAAATAGGATGAAGTTTTGATTCGCCTGGTTTTTCAGATATTGTCTCGAATGCTTCAAGAATGGTCGAATACTCTAAAATACATTCAGACGTAAAGAGGTCGATAGTTGTAAACAGCTTGTTGATGAAAAAGGCTTATAAAGATGACTTGTTTTTTAGAGCAACAGGAAATTAAATAACAGCCCCGACTACACTGGTAAGCGCGAAAGAGGGAAAAATAGAAGAGCACATATCTCTGTATCTTATTAAAGAGAACACAACATGACCAGCTTGAACCCCCGCCAAAGAGAAACAAGAAACTCCGGTTTCAGTGGTTTAAGGAAAAAGAAACATTCGAAAATATTCTGGTGAGTTAACGAATCTCATTTTTCTGCTATTTCATGCAGAAGAAGCAACAAAAGGACAAGGACTTACTGCTTGTCGTTTGTATAGGTTCTTTGATCTGGCCTACCAGCAATAAAATTTCACGCTGCTGGACGAGGTAGAAGGGTATGCAAGGGAGTTTTTGAGACGCGTATTGGGACCTTTAATGCCGACAGAGGATTATTCTAGTACCACACCTTTGCCAATAAGATACATCCCTTCTTCACGGCAAATTCTGTGATCCGTTGGACTACATGAAACGGCTTCTTTGTTGTAAGCTTTGATCATCCCGCTGAGCAAATCCAGGTAAGTGTGTAGTTCAAAGCGCAGCTGTTCTCCAAGAGTATACGGCGCAGGTTTCTAACTTTTCGTATCTGCTGTGTCTAGGTAGATACGGATGTTGACCGCCCAGGTGGCGTTGTGGTCTGAGCAATGGTTTCTGATCATTAGTCCCAGATGGATCCAGTTTTGAATCCTGGTGAGGAACTATGTTGTGTTTATTTTACGGAACTGGCTCTCTCCCTTTCCTAGAACCAGTGGCCCTAAATTAGGGACCAGCGACTGCTTCTAGCCCACTGAGTTGCTCACACTGGTTATTACCCCACCACACACACACACGCACACACATATAGCCGCCCCGGTGGCGCAGTGGTCTAAGGCGCTGGCCTCTGATTGTTCGTCCGTAAGGGGTCCGGGTTCGAATCCCGGTGAGGCATGGATGTTGTGTTTGTCTTACGGCACTGGCTCTCTCCCTTCCCTGGAACCAGTGACCCTAAATTAGGGACGGGCGACTGCTTATAGCCCATTGAGTTGCTCACGGTGGTCGTTAAACCTCCAATCATCTTGAATTCCTTTTTCAAGAAAAAGCCACACAGGAAATGGACATGGAGACATCCAATTGGGACGACAAGTGAAATTGATTTTATTATGTGTAACAAAAAATTCGTCATCGAAGACTGCAGTGTGCTGAACAAGTTCAACACAGGTAGTGACCATAGATTGGTGAGATGTAAGATGCACCTCAACACTAAACTGGAACGTGGCAAGCTCATAAGACAAACAAAATGTATTGGACATAACCAACCTTAAAAAACACCATAATACTTTCAAGTTGGAACTGAAGAACAGATTCTCTGCTTTAGAAGGCCTAACATCGGAAGAAGTGGATATTTCGGAAGTTAACAGAAAAGTAACCAAAGCTCTTATGGAAACAGCAACAAAATTAGCTGGGTCTAAGAACAAGTTGCATGTAAACAAATTATCAGGAAAAACCAAAATGTTGATGCAAAAAAGAAGAGAGATGAGGACAACTAAAGAAGATGTGACTTCCAAAGTGGAATATATAGAGCTATGCAAGACAGCACGAAAAAGTATCACTGAAGACGTAAGGAAATTCAACTGTGAGCTAGTGAGGAAAGCAATTGAAAACAACCAAAGCCTAAAGATAGCAAAGGGACATCTCAGTAAGGGAAGAAAACAGATTATGGCACTGAGAAAAGAAGATGGTTCTGTAACAAGAAATAGAGGTGAAATTTTGACAAGAGTGAAAGATTTCTACTCCAAATTATATGAAAGGGATGATACATGTACTCCAGACATCATGAAAGGTACCAGAGTTCTTCCAGTCCTCCCAGCAGAAGTTGCTCATGCAATCAAGAACATGAAGCGGGGGAAAGCTCCAGGAGAAGATGGAATTACTATAGACATCATACAAGAAGCAAGTGGAGAAATTGAAACAGTACTCGCCCAAATTTTCACTCGATGCCTTAATGAAGGGAAGATTCCTGAGGATTGGAACAATGCTACAATGATCCTGCTACATAAAAAAGGTGACATTGAGGATCTCAGGAACTACAGACCTATCAGCCTCCTATCAGTGGTTTATAAAATCTTCACTAAAGTTCTTTCACACCGCTTGAAGGTAACACTGGACATGGCTCAACCGAGAGAACAAGCTGAATTCAGGAGTGGCTACAGCACAATAGATCATATCCACGTACTGAGAGAACTAATTGAAAGAGCGAGGGAATATGAACTTCCATTGTGCATGGCTTTTATCGATTATGAAAAAGCCTTTGATTCGGTGAAACCATCAGCAGTTGCAATGGCTCTGAAATCCTGCGGTATTGAAGATGCATACATTAATATTATTAATAACATCTATGAAAATGCAAGTGCAAAGATTCGGCTGTTTGAAAATACAACACACATAAAAATTGGAAAGGGAGTGAGACAAGGTGACACCATATCTCCGAAGCTCTTTAATGCCACATTGGAAAATGTCTTTCAATCACTGGACTGGGAAAACAAAGGGATAAAGATTAATGGAGATTATCTAACCCACCTTCGTTTTGCTGATGACGTAGTCATTTTTGCAACTACCCCATCAGAGCTGCAGAGTATGATCCAGGAACTTGCTGACAAGAGTAAAGAAGTGGGATTAAAAATGAACTTTCAGAAGACAAAAGTGATGTTCAATGCTTTTACAAGAAATGAAGATTTATCGATTGATGGAGAAAAACTGGAGATAACAGATACGTATGTTTATCTTGGACAGCAGATATCAAGTGAGGGTCACATTGATGAAGAAATTAATCGGCGTACAAAACTTGCCTGGAGAGCTTTTGGAAGAAACAGCATAATTTTCAAGAGCAATATGCCATTATGTCTTAAAAGAAAAGTGTTTGATCAATGCATCCTTCCAGTGCTTACGTATGGTGCAGAGACGTGGACCTTAACTAAAAGAGACATACAAAGGCTGCAGACAACTCAAAGAAGCATGGAGAGGTGCATGCTTGGTATAACCAGGAGAGATAAGAAGAGGAACTCGTGGATCCGAAAAATGACGAGAGTGGAAGACATCATGATCAGAGTTAAATCCCTGAAATGGCAATGGGCTGGACATACTGCCAGAAGGACAGACCATAGATGGACAGCCGAAATTTTAGATTGGATTCCAAGGGACAGGAAAAGACCCAGAAAAGACCACATGGGAGATGGGTGGATGAAATTCGTAAATATGCGGGAGTGACATGGAGGAGACTGGCACAAGACAGACCGTTGTGGAGGAAACTTGGGGAGACCTTCGTCCAGCAGTGGATTGATAATGGTTGATGATGATGATGATGATGATATATATATATATGTTGTGTGCGTTCTGTTGCTGGTGGCTCCGTCCTTTTCCTAGAACCAATGGCTTTCCAAGAAATTCCACTAGATTTTGGGATGGTGTACCTAATAAGGTGTACTAGTACTTATGTAAATGCTTTCTGGTGTGCGATTTCAGCCCTGAAGTGTACATGTTTTTTTTTACATTAATATTGTTATGTGACGTGCCTGCCCCGCAGGACGCACACGACATAAAGGCAGATAGCAGCAAGAACGAACGTCTGCGTAGCTCAGTTGGTAGAGCGACTTGTTTCGGAATAAGTGGACTCGGGTTCGATCCCCGGCGTGGACCAAAAATGACGGAGAAATTTATTTCGTTATAATGGCGCCCGAACTTCCCGGATGACCCGGCCGTTAAACATCTAGCAATGGTGTGATGATCTTTCCACACCGTGAGATAGGAAAAATAAGAGAATCCCTTCTCCAGCGCTTCGAAAAATAAATGTGTGTGACGTTGCATTCCACACACACTAGATTGACTGGGAATTCTCAAGTGCACGTTCTACAGCGGATGGCTGCCTGCAACGATTCATGGTCACGGCTGACCCGTGGGCCATGCCCCCGGCCCTCTTTCGGAGGAAGGGGGTGACGTGCCTGCCCTGCAGGACCACACGACATAAGAGCAGATAGCAGCAAGAACGAACGTCTGCGTAGATCAGTTGGTAGAGCGACTTGTTTCGGAATAAGTGGACTCGGGTTCAATCCCCGGCGTGGACCAAAAATGACGGATAAATTTACTTCTTTATAGTTATTTGAAAGTATAGATATATTTCTGTGGAGCATATTGTGCAATGTACCTCCGGCAATAGCACATCATGAAAACAGGACTTTGAAATGTAACTTTTGTGTCATGATGGTGCAATGTAATCTGCTTTGTCGCAAGAAAAGTCTTAGAACTTGCCGTCAGCTTATTTGTGTCTTGAAGATCTAAAATGTAAACATCGAAATGATTTACTTTGATGTTTGTAAATTTATATCACTGAACTCTAAGATGATCTCAAGTACGTAGACTGGTTTTATTATTTTTAGTGCTTATTTCGTGCTCCTGATGTAGTTTCAAACATTTTGATAGTTATAACACGTTGGAAACTGCTCGAAACCATACGTATTGAGTTCTGTCCTTTGAAGTTATTTATTCCATGATTTCTACCAAAAGGGGCAAAGGAGACGACAGTTTTCCGAGTTCTTGTGGTTTAGTATTCCTGAAACGGCGTTCCTTTAATCGATACTTCCAGTCAGCTGATTCTGCATGCATGCAACAGCTGGTGACGAAATCGAATTTTCCAACAGCTGTTGTCCGCTGAAAAGGACTATTCAGCAGAAGATGCAGTGAATAAAATATTCATATTGCTTTGGATCACTCATTTTCCACTTAAATGACTTTAGTTTCGTTAAATGGGTTACGCTTAATGCTTTCGACAGAATTTTATTTGAAAGCTGCTGAGGAAAACACAAACATGCACTCTTGCTAAATAAATTGTAAGCATCTACACCATAAATGCTTACAGATTAATTTCTAACGCCATTTTTACACGCTTTGTTGTATATTGCATGTACACTGAAGGGACAGAAATCATGAAATACCTGGTTCCTAGGCAATGCAACGCTGTTACTCCTCTTGCTAGCCGAGTTGGAAACGGGTCAAATATTTTGGACCGGGACCCGATCCGGACAAATCTGCTTTGAACTATAGATTCGAACATATCATCATCATCATTGTCAATCATTAACAATCCACCGCTGGATGAAAGTCTCCCGAAGTTTCTTCCTCAACGGACTGTCTTGGGCCAGTCTACTCCATCCACCCATCTCCTACGTGGTCTTCTTTTGGATCTCTTCCTGTACCTTGGAATCCGTTCTAAAATGTCCGTTGTTCGTCGGTGGTCCGCTGTCCGGGCAATATGTCCAGCCCATTACCATTTCAAGGATTTTATTTTGACCGTGATGTCTTCCACATTTGTTATTTTCCTTATCCACGAGTTACTCTTAATTTTTATTATTTTCCTTATCCACGAGATAGTCTTAATTTTTATTATTTTCCTTATCCACGAGATAGTCTTAATTTTTATTATTTTCCTTATCCACGAGTTACTCTTAATTTTTATTATTTGCCTTATCTACGAGTTACTCTAAATTTTATTATTTTCCATATCCACGAGTTACTCTTAATTTTATTATTTTCCTTATCCACGAATTACTCTTAATTTTTATTATTTTCCTTATCCACGAGTTACTCCTAATTTTTATTATTTTCCTTATCTACGAATTACTCTTAATTTTTATTATTTTCCTTATCCACGAGTTATTCCTAATTTTTATTATTTTCCTTATCCACGAGTTACTCATAATTTTTATTATTTTCCTTATCCACGAGATAGTCTTAATTTTTATTATTTTCCTTATCTACGAATTACTCTTAATTTTATTATTTTCCATATCCACGAGTTACTCTTAATTTTTATTATTTTTATTATCCACGAATTACTCTTAATTTTTATTATTTTCCTTATCCACGAGTTACTCCTAATTTTTATTATTTTCCTTATCCACGAGTTACTCTTAATTTTCATTATTTTCCTTATCTACGAATTACTCTTAATTTTTATTATTTTCCTTATCCACGAGTTATTCCTAATTTTTATTATTTTCCTTATCCACGAGTTACTCATAATTTTTATTATTTTCCTTATCCACGAGATAGTCTTAATTTTTATTATTTTCCTTATCCACGAGTTACTCTTAATTTTTATTATTTGCCTTATCCACGAGTTACTCTGAATTTTATTATTTTCCTTATCCACGAGTTACTCCTAATTTTTATTATTTTCCTTATCTACGAGTTACTCTTATTTTTTATTATTTTCCTTATCCACAAATTACTCTCAATTAAAGGAACACGTGGAAAGAGCGATGACTTTGTCTATTCATATTGTCTCTACGTATTTGGAAGATTTGTCTCTACGTATTTGGAAAGGTGTGAACTCTTAATTTGGTAAATGTAAGCTACATATCATACTGTTACTCATATAAACATTATTTTTTTTAAGATTCATTAAAGGTAATGTGAAAACTGTAAAATGAAACTTACATAGCGGGCCAATGAAAAAAATGGAACGCATTTCAGAAACTAGTTACTTCTATTAAAGTTAAATGACAAACACGATATTTTAAATTTAAATTTAGTCATCAAGAAATTAATAGGAATAATGGGGGTGACGTCCTTCTGCAATATGTTTAAAATATGAAATATAGATTGTAGTCAACAAATATATATATACTTTTTTATTTTACAAATAGTGATAAACATGTTTTTTTCGCTTGTGAATTTTATACACTTTTTTTCGGTTTAATGTTTTACCGCAGGCGAGACCGACACACGTTAGGGGCTACCTATTGAGAACAACTAGACAGTACTTTTAGGATGCCCTACACTCACCACAGTGTACACGTTTCGCAAAATAGTACGACAAAAATTATAGTACAAAAATAAAGGAAAAACGAATAGTACTGGGAGCATACGCGTCGCAGAATAGTACCACAAAATTATACCGATTGTTGCCGCCAGAAGAGATACATAACTGTGGTTTGCTACTCGACATAGGAAATACCTCACTACGATTGTTCTTTCTTTTTCGGAGCACCATGCAAATTTGTGGGTGTGTGTTATGTACATACACAGTTGTATTAGAATAACATGACCACCTACCTAAGGCACCCCATTGGCGCAGTGGTTTAAGCGATGGCTTCTGATCATTCGTCCGAGATGGGTCCGGGTTCGATTCTCGGCGATGCATGGATGTTGTGTTTGTCTTACGGCGCTGGCTCTCTCCCTTCCTTGGAAACAGTGGCCCTAAATTAGGGACGGGCGTCTGCTTATAGACACTGAGTTGCTCACGGTGGTTGTTAAACCTCCAAACAAAGGAACACCTACCTAATAATGGGAATAACCACCTCTGGCCCGGATGACAGTTGCGAGACGGCGTAGCATGGACGCAATGAGGCCCTTTATGATTGCCTGAAGCACACGTGCCCATTCTCACTGCAGTAGATCACAGAGGGCCCGGAGACGACGTGGTTGTGGAACGGCACGTCGATCCAAATAATTTCACGAGTGCTCTATGGGACAGAGGTCGGGCTATATCACCTGCTAAGGGAGAACGGAAACATCGCTATCGTGTTCCAGGAACCAGTCACGCGGCTCCTTAGCCACGTGGCACGACGAATATCCCTGTTGGGAGACACCATCACCACCAGGGTAAATGTTCAACATGAGGAGATGCATGTGGTCAGCGAGGATGGACAGGTAGCCACTGTCGTTCAGGGAACCATCAAGTTGTACCAGCGGTCCCAGGTCATACCAGGAAAACATACCCCAGGCATGCACACTGCCAACGCCGGCCTTACTTGACCGACAAGGGTATTCGGGTGTTCGTTCTGGTGAGTCTGATGCCGTATCCGCCACTGGCCGTCACTTCTGTGAAGTAGAAACTTCGATTCGTCGGAAAAGATCTTTTCCCACTCTTCCACTGTCCAATGACGGTAGTCCTGTGTGAACTGGAGGCGTCGTTGCCGATGGACGTGGGTTAACATGGGTGCTTTGACGCAGTATCGACTCCAGAGACCCATGTGTAACAGAGTTCGCTGTACTATTATCGGGGACACGTACCTGTGTGCTCCACCATTCATTTGCGTGTTCAATTGCTGTGCGTCGATTACCCATTACCAGTCGACGGAAGTGACGTTCTCCTCTAGAGTCGATGGCCTTTGGGGCTCCACAGTTATGACGTCATGAGGTACTCGGTGTGCCAGCGGTCCATTCTTGGTACACCCTTACTACTGCACCTCGCGAACAGCCCACGAAGTCTGCTGTTTCTGAGATGATTCCACCAGTGGCGCGGTTAGCGATGATCATTCTTTTTCAACGTCCGTCAAATCACTACCTCTGCCCATTGTGCTCATGTAACGCACTATGGCTCATCTTTCCTAGCCAGCCGCTTATATATCCGTGTGGCTGACCTTGTCACGTGCACTCTGTGACGCGCCTGGGCGGGTGTCATTATTTTTCCGGTGGTGGTCATATTACTCTGATACGACCGTGTAATTGAACCCAATATTATAAAAGGTTTGAGGTAAACAAGAAAAACGGATGGGAGTAGCTAAGTTTGGCACTCCTCATCCGGGCGTGTGGACCAGATCTCGATCGACCAAGAATGGGTGGACGACGTCCGATAATTCTACCATGTCACAGAAACCTTTAACCAAGCTTCATCATGGAGCTACGTACGGCGGCAATCGCGGCGGAATCTCATCGGGAATTCAAAAGCTGTTGGCCGAATGTTGCAACATTGGTTAGAGGAAGGCAACGTGTGCGTCGCCGTAGTGGGACGGGTGCGCGTTGGCAGATGTCCAGACTCCTTGATTGCGGCATTCAACTGCAAGCAGTTATACAACCTCTCGAACCACAAATAACGACAATAAACGAGATGTACGGGCAGATTGGATTTCACTGTATCGACACGGTCTGTGAATTTCAGACTGACAGAGACAGGTTCGCATTCTCGCCAGCTATTGCGGCGACTGTCACACACCTTAGCATATCGTCGCGCAAGGTTACAGTTGCGCCGTACAAGACATGCGTATCGCGAAAAATGGAATTATGTCGTATTCACCGAAGAGTCTCGCTTCTGTCTCAGTGCCGTTGGTTTCATCCTTGAACGTCATACGGCGGTGCAGCCAGGTGTAATGGTTTGGGGCGCTATCAGTTTCAACATCCATTCGCTGTTCGTACGCAAATGGGTAAAATGACAGCAGACGATACGCCAATGAGGTGCTGCAGTCCATTTGGTTGCCATACCTCTCTATCATCCCCAGTTTCAACAAAGTAACGCTTATTCGCACGCTGTGCTTACAAGATGTCCGAGTGCTGCCCTAGCCAGTGCGATCCCAGACCTCCAAAACAGTGGAAGTGTGGGACGCCATTAGCAGACTGCTTAAAGGTGGAGATAAAGGCATATCGAATGCACCGTTATGTTCATAGATGACGCTGGAAATAACGCTGTTTTTGCGACCCCTTCTTGTGCGGGGTCTTAGTTTTGAGAGTGAATTTCGTAAATTATTTCCTTTACCAGATAGTGATTTCTAAAAAGTCTCTGTCACCACCTTAGAATACAAGCATCTGATTTCGGATTTACATACGTAAGTTTGCGGGAAGGAAAGCCAATTAACTGTAATGTAAGTGATTTAAATAATTACTAACATCCTAAACAAAGTCTATAATCGCTCCGTTATTATTATTTGTCTGAAAAATATTAATATTCAAGAAAAAAGTAAGGAAATGCCACGTTTCCAGTACTTGACCTATGCAGAGGGCCACCTGTTGTGTAACACTACTGCAACACGAGAAAATATAATTTTAAAATATTTGCTATACTTTTTTCTCAAATTTGCAAGCCACTGACTCCACCAGTTAAGTGTCTTCTTCATTCGTATGCCAGTTTTCACGAGTCAGGAACCATATCTGGCATATGAACTTATGTCACTCAATTTTCACCATTGCAAACATAGCGAAGAAAATAATGACGCATGGGCAATGACGCATTTTCAGCGATACCTCAGGATACGATCCATAGATTTTTCCTCACGATGTCATGCCGTATTGCCGGAATGTATAGCCCAGTATAGATTTTGCACTGCCTACTGACTCAGGCCACCTCGTAGTGTCTCCTTGTCCATCGCATTCATGTAATCCCTGAGAAACTAAATTACTTGTTTCCCATCTCCTTGTCAATATGTGTGGTAAGTCTCGTCTTGTTTCGTGCATTACTTCATGGTGTGACATTTTATATGTCCAGCAGTGTAGATAAACAAATGTAATAATCATAATAATGAAAACATACATTATATTGACAAAAGTCACCGACACCCCTTCAAAAGCAAATGAACGGATCCGCTGCGTTGTTAAGATGCTCGATACAGCTGCAACCGGTATAAAACCAAGCCTGCAGCTGAACGCGATCATATCGCACTGTGAGGTAAAGTGAAAATGTCGCGGCGGGAGAAAACTGACTTTGAGAAAGGAAAGATCGTTGGGTGTTATATTAGTGGGTTGTCATTAAGAGTAACCGAGAGGATTTTAAACATACCCAAGTCAACTGTTTGGGATGCATTGAATAAGTAGAAGACACATGGCGTGCCTGAAGCATCAAAACGTACCGACAGAACAAAGAAAATCAGTGATAGAGGACGTCGAAGCCTCAGGAGAGACGTTACAACTAATCGACGGAGTACTGCACAAGACCTCAGTGTACAGGTGAGTAAAAATGTTGGAACCTAGGTATGTACACGTACCATTTGCAGAGAACTTCGAAACGCGGGTTACCGTGGTCGTGCGGCTGCTCATAAGCCCCTTATTTCCTTTCGGAAAGCTACTCGTCATTTAGCATGGTCTAAAGAACATTTATCGTGGACCGTGGATCAATGGAAACGGGTCCAATGGACTGATGAATCCAGATACACAATCCCTCAGTCTGGTGGCCGTGTGTTGGTATGGCGGCAGCAGGAGGAACGCTATGTGCCACAATGTACTGTTCCTACGGTCAAGTTTGGAGCTGGCAGTGTACTTGTGTGGGAGTGATTTTCGTGATATGGTCCCGGCTCATTGGTTATCGTGGACAAACCTGTTAACCAGCACGTCTACCTCGATGTTCTGGAGCACCTCTAGGATGAATTAGAGTGCCGCATAAGAAGTTTGGAACCAATGCCTACTGCTAAGTAACAGTTAGCGGCAGCATTATGTACTGAATGAAAGCGCATACCTATCGCTGTGTTCCAAAACCTTGTCGAAAGTATGTCTCGAATAGTCAGTTTTCACACAGTATTTATTAGAAGAAAGATACAGGAGATGTGCTTGAATAAATCATCTCAAATGATGTATGACAAAAAAAAATATTTACAGATGCTTGTAGCTTACGCTACTGCTTATTTACACGGTTCTGTACATTGATGACAGTAAAAAAACAGTTAATTACACTCGAGTGTCTGGTGAGGCAACAAAAGTCTCTGACAAAGCAAAGAATAGGAACAATTCAGCTTGAAGAGCGTTATACAATATTAATTTTGCACAGTATTGATGCAAGGAATAATACAGAATTCGAGCTTGCAGACATAGATTCAAAAGACAGGTGATGAGAAATTAACAGAATGTGTCAGTGCTTGCATTAAGGCCAAAGGTGGACCGACACCATACTAATGCTGTGTTGTGTTTTTCTTCTAGGTGTCCGGTAATTTTTGTGCAATATAGTGTATGTTTTATTTCATATAGTACAATTTATCTCTCGCTTTAGCGTTCTTTATACTACTCAGTGCGGTTAACAATGAAGACAGAAAATGAGAGGTTGCAAGAACCTGAAACGCCTTTAAACTAAAATGATTGGTGACTGAGAAAAAGCGGTTTTTCTATGCCCACGTATAGTTTCCTGTAACATAATTTTCACGATGGCAGATCACCAACCAAGTAAATTAAATTAGTTCTAATTTAATTTACTTGGTTGGTGATCATTCACGAATAATTTCTGAACTCCTTCCTAAACATGTGAGTGCTTCGCATCTTCTGATAAATTTGAAAAATAATTTCACCGGCCGAAAAGTATGGAGAATGTCAATATTTGATTAAGTTTATGTCATAATGTACTCACATCATATTTCTGGAACTACAGCGATTGGGCTTGCGAAACGTTCATATAAAACAGCATCGCCGTGTGGGATGGACTTCGCACATTGTGGGGATAATAAAAATTTCGTATAAAAAAGCATCCTTGTGTGTAATATTGGACTTCGCACAACATTGTGGCGATAATAAAATTTTTATAAAAAAGGGCATCGCCGTATTGAATATTCCTCTTCATACATTGTAGGGATAATGAAAATTTCATGAAAAAAAGCATCACTGTGTGGAGTATTGGATTTCAAACATTGTGAGGTTAATAAATATAACTGTAAATTATTTGGATCTTAATGAAATAAATACGTCGTAAAGGTTTTCTGTGCCAACTAGGTTTTTATTACATTTTCTAGCTTGAATTTGGCAGGTTGTTCCAGCTTCGAAATGGAAAAATACTTTTAATTGGGTCCAAATATTATCCTTTAGATACTTTCCAGCTTTTTCTGATCTCTGAATATGTCAAGATTTTCTTGGCAGTTCGTGATAGGCGAAATGTGTTAGGATTTGTCTCCAAATATTTTTTCTCATAAAATGTCTGGCAATCATCGTGGTGTTCGTGCAGCCTGAGGGGCACGCTTCTGTTTAATCATCAGACCTGAATCCCGGTTTAGATTCGTGATGACAGAAAAGTGGTGTGTCAGTTCTATAGCGTTAGATCTGTCTGCCACTTGGAACCATTAACTTCAAATTAAGGAAATTTAATCCTTGCAGCATTAGTTGCACATGCACGTGGAAACCGGTTGCAAAATTACTAATTTGATCTGTTAGCGGAACGTGCCATCAAATTTTCCAGTCTTTTTTCCCAATATAAAATTTACTTCCTGGGATGCAGCGACAGATTAAGTGATTGGGAAAAGAAGTTCGTCTCTACGCATCGTATATCCATAATTTTGGAATTTTCCAAAACAGTGAGAACTTTTAAGTTTTGAAAAATTCAAAATTTAGTACACTCTTTAGTATGAAAATTGGTCTTTCTAAAATTTGCACATTTTTAGAAATGCTTTTTCATGGTACAAGGTAAAAATGATTCTTCATGATACAAGATAAAAATGCTTCTTCATGGTACAAGATAAAAGTACTTCTTCCTGGTACAAGATAAAACTCTCTCTCTCTCTCTCTTTCAAATACATTTAAATACACAACCGACCAGTAAACATTAGCGACAGCAAACGGTCTCTCATTAATTTTGTGAATGTCCGCTGAAACGAAGAATTCGGGATTTTTGTTTGCATACTACATTCATTTTCCTTAATGATGGAATGGATGAAATACTCCCTTTCCAATTGGAAATTGAAATAGGAAGAGCATTTCCATCAAATTTAATGGAAGTCATCTAACATGAACCTTTGCGTGCCGGTAGTTTGTTACCCCGAACATAAATAGGAAAGAAGAAGATTAAAAAAAGAACACCTGATATTCACTTTCCGAAACCAAGAACCCGAGACGCCATTTATCATTAAACAAGAAACCACGTTCCCTCCTGTTGGCATACAATGAAATGATTGGAACTACATGGAGGAGACTGGCACAAGACAGACCGTTGTGGAGGAAACTTGGGGAGACCTTCGTCCAGCAGTGGATTGATAATGGTTGACAATGATGATGATGATGATTTATATATGTTTCTGGATTCTTGGAATCATATCGAACGTAGCAAGAAGTAACCAAGTTCAATATAAGAAAGACTGCGAGCGCCAACAGAAAAATGAAGCGAGAGCAACAAGTAAACATCTGTGTGTTACAGGAATTTGAAACCAGCTCATTTATTGCATATTAACTTTTTTTTCGGAATTACATGGCATCCTGGTGAAGGCGAACTCTGCTACTGAAACTGGGAATGATGTTATTTTCAGTTCAATTCCTCCGAGAGTCCTCTCTTAATAAGAGCAGAACCGTTCGTTTTCATCACATTTTACTCATTCATAACACATTCCAGCACATTAGAAAAAATTTTCGCTCTGTAACGACTCTTGTAGATATTACAGATGGGTCGAAAATCACAGCACTGTTACTTTGTCATCGTTACTGAAAAATCACTGTCACCGTTATGACTGGTGACAAAAACTAACAGCTACAAATTTAATTAAAATTATTTTACGGTTAGCTGTGTCCGAGTGATGCTTAGGGTCCAAAATCACAGTTACGTTCTAGTTTTCGGTTACCATGTCCTCAGTGCTAAACAATTTGTCTCCTTTTCTGCTGAAACATTATAGAGGTCGCTAGTGATGTGAGCATGCTTTCACTCTTCTCCTGTGCCCACGCGTAAGATAAATGTTTTCTAGTCTTTCGCTTTGAGTTTGCTTGTAAACAGAATTCAAAGCGAGCCAATTCTAACAGTGATTATGTCATTGTAACAAGCGAGACGATGATTAGCCTTTCCGTTACTGCTCCGTCACCCCTGTCGTAAACAGTGATTTGTAATTACAAGTAAGGCCATGACTCGCTGTTCCGGGTTCTTTACAGCTTCGTCTCCCCTGTCGTAAGCAGTGATTTTGTCACTGTTACAAGTAAGACGGCGACTCACAGTTCCGGATTCTCAACAGCCTCGTCACAGTTGTCGTAAACGATGATTATGTCAACGTTTAAAGTCTACAACGTACAAGTGTGTCCCCGCATCGAATCCGGGTTCTTCTGACTCCGGAGTAGGTCGCTCTCCAAAATGAACTACACGGACATGGGCTCTCACTGCTATCTGCCTTTATCTCATGTGCGTCCTTCGGTGCAGGCACGTTACATCTCCCCTCCCCCTCCGAAAGGAAGCCGGGACCATGTGTCGCTGTAGGCAGTCATCCCATGAAGAACGTGCATTTCAGAAAACCCAGGCAATTTGGTGTGTGGAACGTAACATCACATTGATTTATTTTTTCGAAGCACTAAAGAAGGGATTCTCATTTTTCCTGTCTCACCGTGTGGAAAAAACATCACATCATTGCGAGAAACTTAACACCCAGGCCATTCTGGAAGTTCGGGCGCCAATATAACGCACAAGTTTGTCCGCGCCGGGCATCGAAACCGGGTCTCCTCACACCGCAGTAAGTCGCTCTCCCAACTGAGCTACGCGGAAATGTGCTCTCACTGCTATCTGCCTTTATCTCATATGCGTCATGCGGTGCAGGTACGTAACAAGTCACTGTTATTTGCTTGGAACTATCGCCGTTGACACTGTGACAGAAAAATCGCTGCTGAGCCCATCTCTAGTAGACATGTTATCTGAAGTAACTTTCATGACAATTCTTTCTCAGTAACATCTAAAACACAGTTCGGAACACCATTTTTATCGCCATTCTTTGGCTTAACTCAGCTCGCTATCACAACCCGAGAAAACAAAAGAGACTACAGGTCACGCACCTTCTTTCGCGAAACAGGATAATGCAACAGCGATTGACATGAATATACTAGCCAAACAGAAAGCAGAACTCTATCGTTGTCACCATCGTTGGGTGTGCGTGGACTAAATCCGGAAGCTATTATTGTGACACAGTTAGGGAACTCATAACGCCACTGACTCGTGTGCACGTATCTGTGTATTTTTAAAGCGTGTATGTATCTATTTTTTGTTCTAGCAAAATCGCGTATGTCTTCTCGAAGACAGTTTGGAGGAACAACGATAAAACACCTAATTTGTAACGTTGAAGTCTGACTTGATTAAACGTACTCAAGCACCACAAAATGACTTATTGTATTGAAGAAAAATTACTGCGCGACCGACCCTTACTAAAAAAAGGGATTACTAAAAGGATTTCCTTTTTCCGATATATTTTGCACTACATTGACAAAAATCACCGGACACCCCTTCAAAGACAAATGAAGGGATCCGCTGCGTTGTTAAGATGTGCGGTACAGCTGCAAACGGCATCAAAACAAGCCTGCAGCTGACTGCGGTCGTATCGCACTGTGAGGTAGAGTGAAAATGTTGCGGCGGGAGAAAACTGACTTTGAGAAAGGAAAGATTGTTGGGTGTTATATTAGTGAGTTGTCCATAAGAGAAACCAAGAGGCGTTTAAAAATACCCAAGTCAACTGTTTTGGATGTACTGAATAGGTGGAAGACACAGGGCGTGCCTGAAGCAGCAAAACGTACCGGCAGACCAAAGAAAATCAGTGATAGAGGACGTCGAAGCCTCAGGAGAGTCGCTACAGCTAATCGACGGCGTACTGCATAAGACCTCAGTGTACAGGTGAGTAAAAATGCTGGAACTTCGTTATGTACACGTACCATTTGCAAAGAACTTAATTCCATGGGTTACGGTCGTCGTGTGGCTGCTCATAAGCTTTTCATCTCCACTCGGAATGCTACTCGTTGTTTAGCATGGTGTAAAGAACATTTATTGTGGACCGTAGATCAATGGAAACGGGTGGTATGGGCTGATGAATCCAGATACACGATCCATCAGTCTGATGGCAGTGTGTGTGAGTATGGCGACAGCCGAGGGAAGGCTATTTACCACAATGTACTGTTCCTACGGTCAAGTTTGGAGCTGGCAGTGTACTCGTGTGGGGGTGTTTTTCGTGGTGTGGTTTCGATCCATTGGCTATCGTAGACAAACCTGTTAACCAGCGCGTCTACCTCGAAATTCTGGACAATTATGCCCTACCAACTCTGTGGCAATACTATGGAACCGAGACTTGTTGGTATCAGCAGGATAATTCACCGAACCATGCAGCAAGGACTGTTACGGCGTGGTTTGACGATAATTCCGTATCGTGTGTGGACTGGCCAGCACAGAACCCTGATCGTAATGCCACAGAGCTCTTATTGGATGAATTAGAGAGAGCGCCGCATACGAAGTTTGGAACCAAGGCCTACTGTTCAGCAACAGTTAGCGGCAGCATTGTGTACTGAATGGAAGCGCATACCTATCGCTGTGTTCCAAAACCTTGTCGAAAGCATGTCTCGAAGGGTCAGTGCATACATTAAGGCCAAAGGTGGAGAGACACCGTACTAATGTATGTTGATAAATGCTATGTTGTATTTCTCTTCTAGGTATCCGTTGACTTTTGTTAGTGTAGTGTATTTCCAGATATCATTTAGCCATCCTCATAAATAATCATACGCCTAAAGAACATTTCGGGAAAATATTAGTACTCAATATTTAGTACTCGGTACTAGTATTAATAAATGCATTGATATTTTCCCGCGCCTAAAAACAGCAATATATAAATGGTGCTTTGTTTTTTCAACTTAGTGCACAAAACATTTTTTCGTTAAAATTGCAGAATCTGACACATGATAATACTTGCTCCGTGTATTGCTTTTAAAACATTCTGAAGTGCCACATTGCTGTACGTGGAATACCAAAAGGAAAAAGAAAAATACTATCTCAGCACGAAATGTCTAAGAAAGAACTAAAAGTAGCATTCGGCGTCTGAAAGCACCCGTGTATAGTGAGAAAGAGCGACAATACCTCTTGACGTTCGAAAGCAGAGAAAGAGAGACAATACCTCTTTCTCTGCTTTCAAACGTCAAGAGGTATTGTAGGGTTCTAAAAAAAGATGAAAATAGCTTTGACGTTCAAAAGCAGCCATGTTTAGTTCTAAGAAATAGACGAAAACAGCTTCTGACGTCCGAAAGCAGCTCTCGATAAATTGTTCTAAGAAACAGGTAAAAACAGTTCTGATGTTAGAAGGCAGCTATGTTTAGGTGAAAATAACTTTGACGTTCGAAGCAGCCGTGTGTAGTATTATAAGAAACAAGTGAAAATATCTCATGACGTTCGAGAGCAGCTGTTTGGTGTTCGTTAAACTCTTTTAATCCCTGTCATCAAGCACTTTTAATATCTTAGGAACTAAAGAAAGGTTTGCAAATTTGAGTTGTGCCATGCTTTCATGCTGTTCTACTTTTTTCAAACACTTTCATTCAGTAGTTCTCAGCTTTTATTTCTCTCTTACACTGCCGGATTTCTGAAATCCTTCTGGTGGTACTTCCACTATATCTTACTTCTTTTTTTTCGCCTATCCTTTTTCGAAAGCTTTTAAACCATGATTTTCTGATTTTTCAGGAGTCCCTTGGGATTCCCTTTGCAGAGTTTGTTCCTCGAAGGTCCTTTCCTCCTTATCATTTCTCTTTCTTGGATGTAACTCTTTCTTTTTTTCTTTGCATAAGAGTTTACTGCAACTATCGCTAGCTGTTAGGCGCATTTTAAAAGATACTGCGATCTTTCTTTTCTGTGCCAAGTAAATAGGAAATGGTAAATGAGCAGAAATAAAATTATTCTTTAGTGTATGTTCAATTATTTGGGCCTCTGAATTAAAGTGTTTTTTAAGAAAACCGAAGTACAATTTCAGCTCTTGTTGGTAACGCTCAGACTTCACTGACCATCATCATTATTAGCAACTCTTGAAATCAGAACGTGCTTATAATATCACTATGTCTGTCAGCTTGTGGACATCACATCTCTGCATCTATCAGTCTTATTCGAAAAATAAAATTCGTATTTAACTGAGAGAACGATTACCTATGGGCTTCTCCAAGGCATAACTTCGCCGCTAGAGGGCGTAAATGCTCATTCTGTGAAATTCAACTTTTAATTTTTTTCATATCATTGCATCTAAAAATCCGATTGAAACAATTCCTCCTTCCCCGATAATATTTACCACGAGGGGACATTTTCGTGTTGTTCCTTCTTTAAATGACACACAGTTATCTCGTCACATGGCTTAAATTTATATTGCATTCCTATCGGTATTTCTGCATCTGAAATTTGGAATTGAAAGACATTTTAGTGAGAAAGACACTTTGCACATAATTTAAAAAAATAATTGAAAGACACTTTGCATATCATTTCTAAAAATAATTGAAAGACACTTTGCATATAATTTCTAATTTTCCATAACAGACAATTTTGACATACGCGCATGTTCCTGTTTGCAACTTGCGCTATATGTATTCGGCACACCCTTTTGAGTGGCGGATTTGCCCATATGCAACTCAGCTATGGAAAGAAATGGCGTACGTGGCCTCGCAAACGTCATAGACAAACATGAGCAGTAGAACGGAACGTACGACAGAGCTCAGTGACTTTCAACGTGGCACGGTCAGAGGATGATATCTAAGGAACAAGTCAGTTCGGGAAATTTATTCCCTTGTACAGCTACTGTTACGAAGATTTAAATAGGAAGTTTAGATAGTGATATTAAACCCATATTCGTAACCCATTTTCTATATCGCAATATATTTTCTTTGTTTCATAGTGCTTGGGAGCAACATTTTCATTTCCCTTATCAGGATAAGCAATCTTTGAATAGGTGCCTCGTCATCCCGTTTGCGACACCTTTCTCAGGGATATTAATGCTCTTTATCATCTATATCTTTATGAGCAATACCTTATCTTTATGAGTAATACAGAATACTAAGGTATTATTCATAAAGATGAATCTAGAACCCTCATCTTTATGAGTAATACCTTTCTCAGGGAGTTAACAATGAGTCAAGCATTCAGCAGAACTCAACCTTCGGTGATAGAAAGCCATTTTGCAAACTTTCGGGTTCCTTGATTGCAACTTCCGAAAACGGAGGTCAGAAGAGCTTGGTTTAGGGGACGCCGCATCTTTCTCAGGCCAGGAACTCGGGTGGTGACAGATGGATTGCTTGCAGTAAGTGGGAGTGCTTTTACTTTCGCCCGAGGGCAGAGCGGGTTTAGAGATAAGCGAAATGTGTTTGGAGACCAGAGTGATGACGGAAAAACAAGATAGGAAGGATCTGAACTTTGTGCGAAGAGCGCGAAAGTAGGGAATCCGAGTCCCAAAGGCGGCGGGGAAATATTCAGTCCTGCTAGCCGACGACCGTGTAGTTTTAATTCTCGTGGGGTAAAAGATTTTAGGAAAGCACGCGTAAGAGATTTAGGAAGAAATAAGGCTTAATATCGCGAGAGTAGGATCTTTGAGTCAACGGAGCAACACCGTAGGATAACCTCTTATAGTATATTAGAGAAATAAATGTTATGAGGTGTTTTATGTCCTCCATTCAATATTCTCAAGTTTGTTTTTCCCAAATTTAGCGACCAAGAAGTTTGTTTATTATTTTGCGTGTTTTGCAACAAGTTTAGTAGGAGTTATCTGGACAATAACAAGTAACAAATACTATTCTGGTACTAGATATAGAGTAACGTCTAGTATAAGATAAATAGACATATCACCGAACATCATTACATGTAACACCGAGCATTGTAACACTACTCTGATCACCTGTAAGCGATGTTATTTTTAAGTGCAAACATCTAGGAACAACAATAGACCATTTTCACCTCACATTGCATCATGGGAAAACTTTCCCATGTTTGCGGACCAGAAATAGTTGAGCGAAGCGAGACTGAACGCCGAGCGGAGCTCTCTTTACGAAGCTCGAGACATTTAGTTGTTCGGGAATTGGTACGAGATGACACATCCGATCACTATGATTTTTTTCATGCGATTGGACATCTTCCATGGTCAGGTTTTGACGCTTTCCGATTCCCGAAATTCCGTGTCATTGAGGAATAATCGTCTAAAATCTTGCATTTTTAGAGGGTTTTCCGGGTTTTGAGAAGGGGTCGTTTGTTACCTATCTCTTCCAAAGATCTTCAGCCGATCGAGGTGACACTTGCCTCAGAGAAAGGGAAGGACATTGTGAGTGACATGGGGTTGTTATCATGGTGATTGGTCGTGCCGTATAAAAATAATGACTATTAAAAAACTGACCAATTTTAATAATAATTGAAAAAATCCGCTCTCTATACGAGACTCGGGACAATTAGTTGTTCGGGCATAGTTACGACATGACACATCTGATCACCGTGTTTTTTGGCGTGCGATTGGATATCGTCCATGGTCAGGTTTTGACGCCTTCCGATTCCCGAAATTCCGTGTTATTGAGGAATTTCATTTAAAACTAGATGGCCTTTTACTTGAACCGTTTCACGAAAGTCAGCTCACTAACATTAATTTAAAAAACTCGTTTGAATTAAAAAATGAAGAAGTAGAAAGACTCTGTTTGTTGGCTCAATACTTGCTTAATCTATAACAATAAAAGAAAGTTCGTGTTTGTGTGTGTGTGTGTCTGTCTTTCGCGATACAAAATGGAAAACGTGGTTCCTGATCTGAGTGCGTCTTTCCGCTTCGTTTACATGCTACATGATCAAAACCAACGCGAAGGTGTGAAGGAATGTAGTTCATGATAAATTTTAGGCATTTTGTTTTTAGAATGTTTCGTACTTTTGTTCTGGAAGTCATAAATTATACGCGTTCGTTTTTTAGAATTTGTTATAATAGACGCCTTAATGAGCTTAGATTTTGCAATAGCTTCGCTCAAAATTTGAAAACTGTACCCGAGTTATCGGTTACCGTTGGCGGCTTGTCCTAGTCTTTATGAGTAATGCCTTATCTTTATGAGTAATACAGAACACTAAGGTATTACTCATAAAGATGGATTTAAAACTTTAATGTTTATGAGTAATATCTTTCTCAGGGAGTCAACAATGAGTCGAGCATTCATCAAAACTCAACCTTTGCTGATAGAAAGCCATTTTGCAGACTTTCTGGTTCTTTGATTGCACTTTCGAAAAGGGTGTCAGAAGAGGGAGCACTAAGCTGGGTTTAGGGGAGTCCGCATCTTTCCGAGGCCAGGGAATCAGGTGGTGACAGATGGACTGCTTGCAGTCTAGGTTGGAGTGCTTTTACTTTTCGTCCGAGGGCAGAGCGGGTTTAGAGATAGGCGAAATTTTGTGGGGGACTGACCAGAGTGATGACGAAGAAGCGCGATAGGAAGAAGCGGGACTTTGCAAAGAGCTCGAAAGTAAGGAATCCGAGTCCCGAAAGCAGCGAGGAAATAAGCAGCCCGGCTAGCCGACGACCGTGTAGTTTTAATCACCGTTTGATAAAAGATTTTAGGAAAGCACGCGTAAGATATTTAGGAAGAAATAAGGCTTAATATCGCAAGAGTAGGATCTTTAAGTCAACGGAGCAAGATCGTAGGATACCCTCTCCTAGTATATTAGAGAAATAAATGTTATTAGAAGTATTTTACGTCCTCCATTTAATTTTCTCCAGTTTGATTTCCCAAAATTTAGCGACCAAGAAAGTTATTTATTGTTCTAAGTATTTTGCAGCAAGTTTATTATGAGTCATCTGGACAATAACAAGCATCAAATATTATTCTAGTACTAGATACAGAGTAACGTCTCTACTCGGGGCAAGGCTAACCTGACTGTGGAGTTAAAGTTACGGAGTGTGTACTTGCACTGTATAATATAGTTCCAGCTGAAAAGCTCGTTTTCGAACTTCAACTGTGACCTAAAAAGCACATGGATATATCGATGTTGTAAATGTACGTACGTACATTTAAAAAGAAATTAAGATCCCAGTTTCGGTCGTATTTCTAAAAATACAAATATTCGTATTTTCGTGACGTCATTGTCTTGCTTCAGACAGGCTATGGAGTATAGAGCCTTTGCACGTGACGTCACAAAGCTGTCTGCTAGACTTCCGGGTGGTTAGAAAGAAACCCGAGCTGGTCTCTCATACAAATATTCGTATTTTCGCGACGTCATTGTCACTTCTGCCTTGCTTCAGACAGGCTATAGAGTATAGAGCCTTTGCACGTGACGTCACAAAGCTGTCTTCTAGACTTACGGGTGGTTAGAAAGTACCCGAGCTGTTCTCTCTCCATGCTTTTCAATGGCTGTTGCTGCTGTAAATAGAGTTAACAAAACTGTTCTTTCTGACAAAGTTTGCCATTTTAATGTGGTGGAAAAGCAACGTTACGAAGAAAATCTTTGAAAGAATGACATAGAAGATCAATATAACATACCTGAAAGATATTTTTACCTTCTGGAAGTTTGTGTTGCTACGAACCTTCCTGATCTGAACTATCACGATATTTATAACTATTTAATAGGCAGTTTTTCGCGTTACACCCAAAAAGCTCTAAAAGTTTATAAAAGCATTGATGCATATAAATATTTTACCAATCGGTGGGATAGAAATGTATTAATTCTGAAGACTGAAAACGAAAAAATTTCTTACCCGGTCTAAGGTAAGTTGTTACATTTCTGACTAGTTCCAGTGTATATTGCAATTAAAAAAAAAAGAGAAAATACCGACTTATCATATCCCGAAAAATGGACTAAAAAATGGAAAAATGGACTATAAGTAAAAATGAAAACAGATCCGGGAAAACGGACGACACAATAATGTATGACAACACCCTCTAATTCTATGTGGACGTATATACTTAAATTTCGGTTAGGAAAAAAAGCATCTTTTTTAGTAATTAGAAATCAGTAACAGTACAAAATCTTGAAAGTTTACGAAAGCTTGGCAATTTCCGATTCGACAGCAAAGTTAATCCGTCATGCATTCAGAGCATTTTAAACAGAATAACAAGGATTTACGTAAAAATTTGAAAATAATACATAAGAGTGAGTAAGAAAATGTACCGATATAAATTCGACTATAACGTATTGAAATATTCAGATTTACGATACCTGAAAACATGTGTTTACTGCAGATCCTGTAGGCCTGGGGAACATGCCTTCCAATTTACGGCTATTTTCCGCATAATCAGGCGTTTTTCTGTCGTTGGAAAGCAATAAAAGGAAATTCCACTACCTTACTCGTACTTTGAGAAGCACTCATTCGCCATACAACTTTTAACCACTTATAAAACTTCAAACAATTGAGTGACAGAGGATCCAGAAATCGCTTCCCCATGTTAATCGTATGAAAACCTTAGCAGCCGAACTTTCTCTTAACCACCCGGAAGTAACCGTGACGTCAAAAGTGACGTCGGTGCAAAGGCTCTATACACAAAGGATATTTACTGAGCGCGGGCCGCGGATGGCCTAGTGGGCAATGTTCGTGACTGCCGCAAAAGGACCTCAGGTTCGATCCCTGACAGGTACGAACGCTCGATCCTCTAAAATATCCGCCGTGCGTCTTCCTCCCCTTTCTACTTCGCTTCCGTGTCACTTTCCTATCGGGCTCTCTAGCCCAAATCTCTTAGCTTCCTATTTCTAAGGGTTGTTTAAGACCTGGAGTCAGACACTCCCTTCCTAATATCCTCTACATATGATCATTTGAACTGGGCGCGCGGGAGGTGAGAATTGAGCCAGAGGGTAAAAGGGGAGATAGTGGGCCGCGGTGGTAACTAAGCTTGCCCCTTTCTTCCTGGTTGCTGTCTCAAAATACTCGTTCTGGCTGGGGCTTGGTGTTTATCAGTACATCTGGAAACACCGAAAGTTTACGTATGACTGATGAAATGGAATAGTAAGGAATATATTTAACGAAAGTGTTTGTCTTATCTAACCAGATGTGTTTTTGAAAAGAAAGAAATCGTTTGTCCGGTGGTTGGCAGTTGCGGGAGACATCGTAATGGATGCTTGAGCGGAAAGATTCCTTTTGTCTTTCCTCCCATCCCTTAGGGTCTTAGGAAAAGGGTCAGCGACACTTGGCACCCCATTAGTGCGCGGAGAAATACAGATAAACAAGAGATACGCACTTGTCTTGTCGGTGAATCGGTTTCACAGCGTGAACAGTGTAATCAGGTTAGTTTTGTCCCGAGTATAGTATAAGATAATAGACATATCACCGTACATCGTCACAAGTAACACCGAACATTGTAATACTACTCTGATCAACTGTAAGCGATGGTATTTTTAAGCGCAAACATCTAGAAACAACAATGGACCGTTTTCACCTCGCATTGCATCATGGGAAAACTTTTCCATGTTTGCGACCAGGAATAGTTTGTTTACATACGTTATCCCACTGCTTAACAAGGCGCTACGTTGGAGCGGTTCAGAAAAATCGCGATTTTCTTAAATTTATTAACGTCATGCCTAACTTTTTCTAGTAGTAAGTTGTGCTAATAAATCCTGTCACCTAAAATGCACAGAAGAAGGAATGACGTTCCATAATTTTCTTCTCAAAAGGCCGAAACTATTAAAGGAATGGCTGTGTAAAATGAAAGTCGATGAGTTCCAACTCTATGTGCATTCTCGAATATGTTCTGCCCACTTTAATAAGAAAGGTTTTGAATATTATAGCACTAAGAATAAAAGGCGGTTAAAACCTGGTAGCATTCCTTCAATATTTAATTTCCAAAAAAAAAAAATGTGAAAAGGGGAAAACGAATTGCATCTCTAGATCGGTAAGTTGCGAATTAAATTCTCCTTTCTTTCCTCAAAAAGCGAAACATATCTATACATTTTCTTTTATTTAATGTTACGCATTCATTTTATTTTTAAGTAGATTGCCTAGTGGAAGACAATGGGAAGTTTTTAAGTTTTTTATTTTTTTTTAATCCCAGTTGGTTTCCATATTACCTATGTGACGTACCTGCCAGCAGGACGCACACGACATAAAGGCAGATTGCAGTCAGAACAAACGTCCGCGTAGTTCAATTGGTAGAGTAACTTATTCAGGAAGGAGGGGATACGGGTTCAAATCCTGGCGTGTACAGAAATGACGGAGAAATTTACTTCGTTATAATGGCGCCCGAACTTTCCGGATGACCCGGCCTTTCAAAATCTCGCATTGGTGTGATGTTTTTTCCACACCACGAGATAGGAAAAATCAGAGAATCCCTTCTCCAGCGCTTCGAAAAATAAAAATGTGTGATTTTGATTTCCACACACTAGATTGACTGGGAGTTCTCGAGTGCACGTTCTACAGCGGATGGATGCCTGCAACGATTCATGGTCACGGCTGACCCGTGGGCCATGCCCCCGGCCCTCTTTCGGGGGGATGGAGATATGACGTACCTGCCAGCAGGACGCACACGACATAAAGGCAGATTGCAGTCAGAACAAACGTCCGCGTAGCTCAATTGGCAGAGTGACTTATTCCGGAAGGAGGGGATCCGGGTTCGAATCCTGCCGTGGACAGAAATGACGGACAAATTTACTTCGTTATACCTATTTGTCTGAACTTCTAAATATTTCGTTTCGCAAAAAATAAAAAAAATAATAATACAGATTTATGTCGCAGATATTTCGCCAATGCTTGACAATAAGAAAGCGAAATTTAATGTATCGGGTTTGAGAAATGCTTCATTGAAAATTTCACCATGACTAATGCCGAAGTTGTCCTGCATCATTTGAAATAAACATCGAACATAATATTGTGTTGGTATGTTTTTGCAACCTTGATTGGTTCTTCTAAGAAATTAATTTCATCTTCTTCACCCTGTTGCTCTATTAATTCGTTGACGTTTTTCAAAATGTTAAAATTTTAAAAATTGGCCAACAGTAAGGGGTAATCTAAGAGCGACAACAATGAATCTGCAGCCATGTTGTTCCGGAGAAATCCACTTCTGACGTCACATGAATAAGATCCATAGCGCATTCGCGGCCTAGTGGGCCACGTAAAATGACATAGGGAGACTGCGGAGTGCTGAAGCAAGTGATGCGACAAAATCGCCTGTCCACAATTGCGACACCTCCATAGAGTTCCAAAATGCTTCTGCAAGCATCTCTAACACCATAACGGTTCTATATATTAAGAGAATACAACGTGGTATAATGAATAAAATTCTCCGGCTGGACGTGTAGTGCAGGAAAGCTTACGTTAAGTCACGTTAGGGTTATTGAAAGGTTACTTGACGTAGCTAAAGTGTGCTTAATCTTCAAAGTGTTAGAGTTTGTTTAGGTAAGATACGCACGTGCAATAAATTCCAAGAATATGGAAATTTATTTTTACTCAGCGTTCCTCATTATCTTGAATATCAGTAATATAACTTCGGTTTTAGTACATTAGTACCTTGAAGGCTTCTTATTAGAGCGGTAAACACAATATACCCTGAACTTAACGTAAACACTCAATGAAATGGACTTAACGGCCAGACAGAGGTCTGACAATAAAATGAACTAAGAAAACGTACTCACTTTTAACCTTTTATTGGGGAGCTCCTGGTATTACTCAAATACACACTCCAAAATAACACAACTACTGATAGCCCGAACTTTCGTACTATCGTAATATCGTAGAAAAGTAGGTAAATCGCATACGAATAATCAGGAAGAACCTATCACATATAAAACGAAGCTCTTTGGTATACTTGAGCGCGCTTATATATACTGCATACCACCACGTCATGACTTACACTCGTTGCCACATATAATTCAGCGGGAGAAACAACATCTCGTTAAGTGAGAAGATAATTTGCATAGGAAAATAAAATAATAAGAGATAGTAAAATCAAAAAGAAACTGAATCTAGAGTATACGTTACATCATCTCCCCCTTATATATATATATATATATATATTTTTTTTTTTTGAAAAACCTATCAAATTTCGAGTGTAGTCTTACATTTCGCTGACTGATGTTTATCGTCCTACTTTTTTTTGTGTGTGGTAGCAGTATTTACAACTTCAAGCTTGGCATAACAAATTCAGTAAACCTGTGTCCGCAGCTATTGTCGTCTGTGAAGCAGGAAACACTTTTTATACGTGTACAGAACAAACCTGCATCGGCATACCTTATTTTTATTCTGCCCAGCAGAAATCACTTTTTTGATTTCATTTTACTTCCTCATATTTTCAACTCTATATATAAATTTATCGTTGATTACAAACAAACTGTATCAGCAGCGAAGATTGCCTGTAGCTGCCTAACAGTAACAATTTTCACTATTTTACCCCTAACACACATATATATATATAAAAAATGCGGATTAGTAGACGGACATAGAATATATATTTATATAAAAAAAACTACATATATCACAAAAAGAATGCGTGGACCCACACGGAAAAAAAAAAATTCTGTCACGCCAACTGGTCGTGCAGGAAAAACAACATAATGAGAAAATAACCTGTCCACGAGAACTTACTTATCTCGAGGACGCATAAAAAACCCTAGTACGATATCTTTTTCCAGGCCTAATCGGACTGGTAAATTCTGGTGGCGCCGATCTTTTCTGCGACTTGAATGGATCTGGAACATCTGTAGTCTGTCGGTCAAGAAATTCTGAAGTCTGTCGGTCAGAAATTCCCTGCGTCTGACAGAAACGGTCAGGAACGGCTGAAGTCTGTCGGTCAGGAATTCCTGCGTCTGACAGGAACGGTCAGGAACGGGTGACGATATGTTGTCCCTTTTTGCTGGGGCCCGTGTTGTCCCTTTTTGCTGGGGCCCGTGTTGTCCTTCCAGCATTCTTTTGAAGGGACGTGGCTCCGGCCACATCGCTTGTTTTCTCTTTCTACTTTTTGGCATGACAGTAGAAGCAGGCATCGGCCCTGTTTTCCCTGAGTGTAAGTTCCAGGGACGAAACCCGGGCGGATGCAAGGATCTCTGCCTTCGTCGCTGTTGCGGCGAAGCAGATTGGGGAGACAAGTTGCGTTTTCGACCAGCTTTTGGTGTTGCTGGACGGTTTGTAATATGTGTCTGACGTTTAGGAATCATCAAACTATTGTCTATATCTGGTAAATCAGAAATATGTGATGACTTTGAGTCGCTGCTGTAAGTTAGTGGTCGTGCAGGGCGATGTTTATTTCTGCCTATTGGAATACTCTCTGACGAGGTATTCAAGGAAGTAGGAGCTTGTGTTGGTGCAGAGTTATTAGGGAATGGTGCAGCAATAGTCTCGGCAATGGTTGGAGGGAAGGGGATGATATTAGAATTTGAAGAACTTGATTCGAGCCTTCGTCTTATGGTAGAATCAGGTTGCGTTCTTGGAAGCCAGTCTTGTGGAGGGGAGGGTGAAGAAAAAATCACTGGAGATTCTTCAAAAAGGTTTGTCGGTTCGTCCAAAATTTCTGGAGGTTGATCGTGTGATATAGACTCTTGAGTCTGTGGAACAGAAGGTTGAGTAGGGTTGATTATAAAATCTATATTTCGTTCATGATACTTGCGACACTGAGCAACGTGTACGTATTGAAATTGATTGTCAGGTTTTTCAAGGATAATGTTATTTTCATACACATTTGCCACCCGATATTTACCTTCGTAGCTGGGTGCAAATTTCTTTACTAAAGCATGAGAAACAGAAGACGACTGGAAGTGTGTCTCCAAGAGAGTTAGATCTCCAACGACACGATCTGGTTCCCTACGCCTAGTATTATAGTATCTTGCTTGAGCCGCTTGTGCTCCTATCATTGCAACACGAGCTTTTTCTGCCATGATTCGTACTGATTGCTAGGTTGGTCGCTGGTTTAGTTCGTCGATAATCCCCGTTAAATTTTCAAAAGGGGTCTTAATTTTTCGACCCAAAAAAGTTCTGCGGGAGTAAACTTAGTAGATTCGTGAACAGACGAGCGGAGGGCGAACGAAAAGAGCTCAAGATGTTCGTCCCACCGCTCGTGATGATCCATGACAAATGTAGCGATCATTTTAACTAGCGTGCGGTTTACTCGTTCCCCGGGATTACTCTGGGGATGATATGGGGAAATGAATTTATGCTTTATGTGTAGTCTCGCACACATTCTTTCAAAAATGTCAGAAATAAATTGGGGACCATTATCCGAAACTACTTGATTAGGTGCACCATATCTAGAGAATACTTCATTAATTAATACATTACAAATAACTTCCGCCGTAGCGGCTTTAATGGGAAAGACCTCGACCCATTTAGAGAAATTATCGGTTAATACTAAAACGTAACGAGCTTTGTTTTGAACAGATAATGGATAAGATCCCAATAAATCTATTGAAATAATGTCAAAAACATGAGAACTTGAACTAGATTTCAAGTGACCGGCCGGTCTTACATTACGGTAATTATAAATCTGACACAAGTGACATGATTGAACGTATGTGAGCACACTTTGGTACATGCCAGGCCAATAGGCAACATCCCGCAATTTACAACGGGTCTTGCGAATACCTAAATGGCCTGCAATAGGTTTGTCATGAAATTCGTTTAAAAGGGCCATTCTAAGGGTTCGCGGAATACATGGGCGAAACTCTGCTCTAGTAGTCCTAGATTTCGTATAGTAAAGAAGACCCTCTATGACTTCAAAATGCTGTGACCTCCCAGCCAGAGAAGGATCACTTTGTTGTGGTGAACCCGCAAGGAAAAAATTATAGGTTTCTCCAAAATCTGGATCATTTACTAATTCTGCCATTATCTGCTCTCTGGATGTTATATCAGCTATTAAAAGTAAAGCCTGACATCCAGGAGTAGTTTCTGTGGAAACCCCACTAATCGGAACGCGAGATAATGCATCCGGTAATTGATTCTTATGACCTGGCTGGTACGAAATTTTGATATTGCTCTCTTGTAACTTAAGAGCCCACTTCATAAGTCTTTTAGAGAGGTGCTTAGCAGAATTCAAATACTGAAGGGCAGAATGATCCGTAATTATATTAACTGTCAAGTAATTGAGATAACATTGAAAATTTTCAAGAGCATACACTGCAGCAAGACATTCTCGTTCCGTAGCTGAATAATTGCGTTCAGCTTTGGCTAAAGTACGGGACGCAAAAGCTATTGGATGCCCATCTTGTGACAAAACGCAACCAAGACCAACTCCGGATGCGTCAGTGTAAATATCAAATTCCTTAGTATGATCTGGGAAAGCTAATACAGGAGGCTGAGTCAACGCAGATTTTAGTGCTTCAAACGCTGCGTTAGCCTCAGGTGTAAAAACAAACTTCTTGTATTTACGTTTCAAAGCATACAATGGCTCACATATTGTAGCATAAGCGGGAACGAACTGCTGATACCATCCGGTCATTCCCAGAAAGCGTGATAGTTCTTTTGCTGTTTTAGGCCGTGGAAAGTCAACAATAGGCCTGATTTTTTCATTATCAGTAAATAAGCCGTGGGGAGTGATTTTCAACCCCAGATATACAATCTCGTCCCTCGCTATCTGGCATTTACTAGGTTTTAACGTCAAGCCAGCATTGTATATGAGTTGGAACACCTGTTTGAGCAGAGAAAGATGCTCGTCAAAAGTCTTGGATGTAATAATAATGTCATCCAAATATGCATGCACATGGGGACCTAGAACAGGTCTGAGAACCGTATCCATAAGCTTTTGGAAAGTAGCAGGTGCAGAGGCTAGTCCAAAGGGCATACGCAGGTATTCATAAGCCCCAAAAAGAGTCACAAAGCCTGTTTTATCTACGGAGTCTGGATGTACCGCAACCTGCCAATATCCACTCGCCAAATCCAAGGTAGACATCCATTTAGTTGACGATAGGTTATGCAAAATATGCGATATGACAGGTAGTGGATAATTTATCGCTTTCGTGACTTGGTTTAGCTTGCGGAAATCTGTCACGAAACGAAATTCGTTGGGTTGTTTCTTTGGAACAAGAAAAGCAGGTGCGGCCCAGGCGCTTGTTGATTCCCTTATTATGCCCTGTTTAATCATCTCTGAAATTTGACGTTGCATTTCATTTTTTTTATGGGGAGCACAAGGGTAAGGTTTCGTCGCTATCGGTTTTGAACCATCAGTGTCAATGACGTGATAAACCACCTGTGTGAAACCAGGTTGGTCGGAAAATAAACCAGGTCTTTTATTCAAAAGGTGAGAAAGCTGGTTTCGTTGCCTCTCATTCAGTTGTTTACTCAGTAACAAATTCGTTATGTCTATAGGATCTTTAGGAATCACTTTGACAGGTTCCGGAAAGGAAATAACATGTTGTTCGAAATTCATGATAACTTTAAAAGCATTGATAAAATCTATGCCCATTATACATTTAACAGGTAGGTCGTCTATGAGCAGGAAAGAATGCGTAAAACGAGCCTTTCCCAGCCATAGAGATAATGTGACAGTTCCTGTGATACTGAATATTTCGTTATTTGCACCTCGCAAATACTGCGTCGCAGGCTGGACGTGTATTGCAGGAAAACTTTCAGTGCAAAACGTCGTATTTAGGGCTGATATTTCAGAACCACTGTCGAACTTTGTCTCGACAATAATATCTTCAATTGTCAATAAAACATCAGGCAACTGAGGAGTTTGGACAGTCAATAATACTATTTTATGGTCAGAATTGTTGGTATCAGGAAGCAGTGCCGACTCCTTGGTCTACTTCCTTTGGAAGTTTAAAGGATTCCTGGTTGTATTTTCATGCGGTATAAAACCTCGACCCTGCCTGGTATCGGTAAAGTTTTCACGCTTAGAAAAACATCGTAAAAACTGCTGCGGGAACTCCGCATTTCTGTTGAAATTTCCATTTCTATTATTTCTTCCCTCAGCACGGGCAGAAAAATCATTATTGCCCTTAGCATAAAAATGTTCCGAATTCTGCGGATTGGAACGGGGTCGAGCATACTGTGCATTTGTACTGTGCCCAGAAAATTGTTTAGAAACTAGCGGTTGGTGTACCACTTTTCTATGCGGTGGTACGTATGATGCTTGGACTTGCACCTGTGTACGCTCGTGTTGAAAGTCATTAGGCCTATTATGCTGCTGAGGATTTTCGTGATAAGCCTCCCGGGGTTCCCGAGCATGTTTAGTTGGTCCATGTTTGCCGTGTCGCTCCTCCTACGTTCGTATGAGGCGAAGGCATTCATGTATTGTAGCAGGGTGTCGGACCTCAATAAAATCCTGTAGAAATGGATCGAGCTGTTGCAATAGGGTGTCCAACATGTCGACATGACTGGCATGTGGATCCCATAATTTATACAAGCGTGTTGTTTCTAAAGCAAACGCAACAGGGCTATCGTTGGGTCCTTGCTTACGAGAAAAAAGTTGTTGTGCAAGGCCAGCTCGACTGAGGCCGAAAGGAAAGACTTCTAAAAATTCCGCTCGGAAATTCTCATAACGAGAATCCGGGTTCGATACTCTCCAGTGCCGATACCAGGTCTTAGCGGCATCTTTCAAGCAAGTGCCTGCTATTTGCACTTTGCAATCTTGAGGAATATTGTATAAGTCGAAATGATCCTCCAAATCCTCGAGAAATTTCAAGGACCCCTCCAAACCATTGAAAGTAATTGCTCCCTCATGCGGCACGAAATGTGCAAGCATTTTGCCTCTGTGAGAGGATTGAAATACCTCAGGTAAGACCCGCGACTCAGAGTGATATGAAGCTGGTGAATGACGAAATTATGAGGAATGCCTGGGTACGTGCAAATCATTGACATCAAAGTTAGACCCACAGGCTTCCTGCAAATTGTCGGAAAATAACCCCACCTCCACCGAAACTTGATTCAGGTTGAAATAGTGAAGTTTTCTCAGGTAATGAAGACATAGTCAATAAGTGTCAATACCTCGTGTTCAAGAAATGTTCGGGCGCCAATTATAATGAATAAAATTCTGCGGCTGGACGTGTAGTGCAGGAAAGCTTACGTTAAGTCACGTTAGGGTTATTGAAAGGTTACTTGACGTAGCTAAAGCGTGCTTAATCTTCAAAGTGCTAGAGTTTGTTTAGGTAAGACACGCACGTGCAATAAATTCCAAGAATATGGAATTTATTTTTACTCAGCGTTCCTCATTATCTTGAATATCAGTAATATAACTTCGGTTTTAGTACATTAGTACCTTGAAGGCTCCTTATTAGAGCGGCAAACACAATATACCCTGAACTTAACGTAAACACTCAATGAAATAGACTTAACGGCCAGACAGAGGTCTGACAATAAAATGAACTAAGAAAACGTATTCACTTTTAACCTTTTATTGGGGAGCTCCTGGTATTACTCAAATACACACTCCAAAATAACACAACTACTGATAGCCCGAACTTTCGTACTATCTTAATATCGTAGAAAAGTAGGTAAATCGCATATCAAAAATCAGGAAGAACCTATCACATATAAAACGAAGCTCTTTGGTATACTTGAGCGCGCCTATATATACTGCATACCACCACGTCATGACTTACACTCGTTGCCACATATAATTCAGCGGGAGAAACAACATCTCGTTAAGTGAGAAGATAATTTGCATAGGAAAATAAAATAATAAGAGATAGTAAAATCAAAAAGAAACTGAATCTAGAGTATACGTTACAGTGGTTTGTCACAAATATTAATTTGTCCAAGTCGACCATGGTTTCGCTGGGTATTAATTGACCTTGCTTCATCTGGACGAATGGCACGTAAATATTCAAATTGTATATGATATCATAAATGGTGTTTACAGTCACGTGTTTTGGTTAGTTGCTTCCACGCGCTTGGTAGAAATCGGAAGGATGCCATGTCATTAACAAGTTGCGAAGACTTCTGATATATATGGAAAGCTTCCAAAACATCAAGTTTGGTGGTTGAATCTGGCTTGTCAATTAGTTTTTCTTCTTCAAAGAGAAATTTATGGTCCTTTACGTAACAGTGTTTAGCCATCGATGACTCCTTTAGGTCAGAATTCCGAATGTAGGTCTTGTGCTCCTTCAATTGAATATCCATTGGCTCTACGTGTCTGTCCTACATACTAAGGGCCACGTTAACATGGAATTTAGTAAATTCTCCATGAGTTTTTGTCTTCGACATACTCCTGTGATCATAAAATGTTCATATTGTTTATGGGTTTAAAAATCACCTTAAAATCAAAGGTTTTAAGAATTTTTGAAATTTTGATGTCACGGGAATATGGAATAATGGAAAAAGTATCTCGAAATGGTTCGTCGATAGCTGAAGGGATGGGCTTCCTTGGTCGAGCACCCGAACACGAGTCAAACATTAGCAAGATCAACGCCAAGCGTCGGTTAAAGAAATATAAAGCTCGGCCGCAGTGGACTTTGGAGCAGTAGAAATGCGTTCGTAAGAGTGGTGAATCACGCATCACCATTTGACAGTCTCAAAAACGAGTCTCGGTATGGAGGATGCTAGAATAACGCCACCTGCTTAGACTGTATTGCGCCCTCTCTGAAGTTTGGTGGAGGAGGCGTTATGCTGTGGAGTTGTGTTTCATGGTTTGGGTGGTCTTCCAAGTTCCAGCGACATCTCTGAAGTTTGGAGGAGGAGGCGTTATGTTGTGGAGCTGTTTTTTATGGTTTGGGCTGGCGTCCAAGTTCCAGTGCCAACTCTGAAGTTTGGTGAAGGAGGCGATATGCTGTGGAGCTGTTTTCCATAGTTTGGGCGGGCTTCTAAGTTCCGGCGCAATCTCTGAAGTTTGGTGGAGGAGGAGTTATGCTGTGGAAGTGTTTTTTTTTGTGGTTTGGGCTGGCATCTAAGTTCCAGTTTCCGGGAGTCTTAACGCTGCGGCCTATAATGGCATTCTTGATAAATCTATCCTCCCAACATTATGCCAACAGTTCGGTGCAGCCCCTTTCCTTTACCAACAACACGTCTACATAGCAAGGCTCCTACAGGAATGGTTTGATGAAATCCGTGTGAAGAACTTGAGTGGCCTTCACAGGGACAAGATCTCAAACCCATGGAACATCATTGAGATGAATTGGAACTCCGTCTGCGAGCCAAATCAAACAGTTCAACATAAGGGAACCAACAAAACTGACACTCTTGTGTGCAGAATAGTAGGCAATTCGGGCAGTAATGTACTAAAATCTACTGAATAGCGTTCTCAGCAGGATGGAGTCTATCGTAGCAGCCAAGGGTGAACCAAATTGATATTGATTTCTTTCCTATTACAGGGAGTTTGTGGATAGGTAAGTGACCGGATAGTTTTGATCAGATAGTGTCGTGTGAGATTTCCTATGCAGTGTACAAGGACGGTATTGATAAAACGCGTCTTTTAGACACAGAAGGAATTATTTTTTCACTTCTCCCAGAAACGGACTTATCGTGGAACACTCAATTTTTTTTTTAAAGAAAAAGGTGCTCATTTGACAAAGCTGAAAATGCATGAAATCGTGATCAGCTTTGCATTTTTTTTAATGCGTAAAACTCTAGCCGGGTGGCGCAACGGTCTAAAAGCTGGCTTGCGACTATTCGCCCTAGTTGGGTCCAGGTTCGAAACCAGTGAGGCATGGATGTTTGTGTTTGTCTTTCGGCACTGGCTCTCAATGTGTTACTTGATCAACGCTGGCTCTCAGTGTGTTACTTGATCAACGTTGGCTCTCAGTGTGTTACTTTACTAACATTGGCTCTCAATGTGTTATTTGATCAACGCTGGCTCTCAGTGTGTTACTTTATCAACGATGGCTCTCAATGTGTTACTTAATCAACATTGGCTCTCAATGTGTTACTTGATCAACATTGGCTCTCAATGTGTTACTTGATCAACACTGGCTCTCTATGTATACATGGGTCATTTAGCATACTGTAAATCATTGTCTGATTTGTACTTGTTCCTAATGTGTTACTTGATCACCACGGTCTGTATGTTGTCTATGGTCTGCCTGTTTGTTATGTTTCTGTACCACCAGGTCCAATAAATCATTAAAAAAAATTCACTCAAAAAAAAAATGCTGCCAAATCAGGTGAACTGCCAATCCTACCGTAAGTAATGCAATGAGAAGTGCCAGTAAAAATTATTAGGAAATTCATTAAATTTATGGCTGAAGGATTTAAGAAAAGGGGTGTTTGCTAGGCATGTCCGGATTTCAGTGATATAGCAGCGCAAATTTTATACGTACATTGGGAAAAAATACTGAGTCAAACCCCATTTGTAACTATAATGCAGAATAGCCATGTTAAGTTGTCCTGTATGCTGATAAGTTTGTTCATGGGAAATAGACCAAAATTTATGAGTCTTCCTTCCAGTGGAGTTAAAGCTATTCCAGAACAAATGAGTTATTCAAATTCTTCTAATAAATGCAATCATAAGAAAACCACACGTGTACCCTTTGATACTCATATGAAGAATTTATCATGCTTCGTGTGTCAACAGACTTAGTGGAGAAAAATGTGTCAAGTTCCCTTTTGTTCCGCCTATTCCTTTTGGTTTGAGAAATTCTGTTCTAATCATGAAATCTAAATGCCCGTGTTAATGACGATTTTCAGACTTTCGTCGCTGCAACCTTTGACTAACTTAATTTCGCGTAAACTCCTCTGTAGTTCGACTCACAATTTCCTCTGCCTTTGTTACATCTCTAATGGCCTTCTTTCTTATTAGTTCTCGTTCCCACACCTTTAATTTAAATTATCATTTACCGACTCCCGTGAGAATTACCAGCCGAAAAGGCTCATTACCGCCTTAATTTTAACACATTTTTCATCGAAGAACTAGAAATTATTACGAAATATATTCACATGATTTGTAAAAGTATTCATTGACGTACCATTAATTTCCCTATCTAGGTGAATTAAATAACAATCTTTAACTAAAGATAAATTCAGTGCACCACCGACACAGCGCAGTTGATTAATCCGCTGTGTAAGGGGAGAGGCGGACGTTTAGGACGGGTGTTCGAATCCCGGTCCTGCCGGCCACCTAGTCTACAGTTTTTCTGGGGTTTTCCACAGACTCACCGTGTTCAGGGATGCGCAGATGGCTCCTTATGAAGTCCGCCCTGGACGCACTTTGTCCCTTACCCGTATGCAGCGCAGGAATGGCAAGCCTTCTGCATCAATTTGCCAGTAACCCTCAAGGGCGCAAAGTAGTATTTGAGGGACTCATCCTGCCGTGGGCGGACGAGATAGTTGGAGGTTCATTTTCTTCAAACCATGTGTGACGTATATTCCAGATTAACTTTCCTTTTTTAGTTTCTTTCCCTATGTAAATATTGAGTTTATTCTCAGTATACTTCAAGCTTAACGAAATATCTTTCTCTCAAATGAATACGTTTGGCAACACAATTGAGGTTAAATGCAAGTGACGTATGCCTGGTATAAGATAAGAACAAGAGATAAAAACGACGACTGATCGATTGCTTGAGGAGTGTTGAAGGGAGCGAGTGTTGAGAGCGATTATTGAGAGCATTGTTTTATAAACTGATGATGATTGAAAAGAGTGTTGTGATAATGTGTGGAGAGTGTAGTGCATTCCATCGTGAATAAAGGACATTTTCCGTAAGTTGACTTCTGTTTACATGTTTCGTCTGGCCGTTAAGGTTTCTTTCATTTATGGTACTATTTCTTAGTGTATTGATGTGTTTAAAATAGCGTGGAAGTTAGGTCAAGACCACTTTTACGCTACACATGCTTGTTTATAAACTTTTTCCGTCACGCATCTGTTAGTTCCTCTACCAGCAGACACTATATCCTTGCGTTTGTAAATTCGATTAGCCGCCTAGGTGTGTTCAGTGGTCTAAACTCTTGCTTCCAACCATTCTTCCGTGATAGGTTCGGGTTCGAATTTCCGGTGAGGCATGGATGTTGCGTTTTTCTTACTGCACTGGCTCTCTCCCTTCCCTGGAACAAGTGACCCTGAATTATGGAAGAGCGAAGAGCGACTGTCCCTAATTCAGGGACGAACGACTGTATATTCCATCGTTAAAATGAGGCTATAAGCAGTCGCTCCTCTCTAATTCAGGGTCACTGGATGAGGAACGAGCGACTGCTTATAGCCTCATTTTAACGATGGATAATAAGGGCGCTAAACCAGTGACCCTGAATTATGGACGAGCGACTGTATAGTCCATCGTTAAAATGAGGCTATAAGCAGTCGCTCGTCCCTAATTCAGGGTCACTGGATAAGGGATGAGCGACTGTTTATAGCCTCATTTCAATTATGGATAATAAGGTCGTTAAACCAGTGACCCTGAATTACGGACGAACGACTGTTCCTAATTCAAGGACGAGCGACTATATAGTCTATCGTTTAAATGAGGCTATAAGCAGTCGCTCGTTCCTAATTCAGGGTCACTGGATGAGGGATGAGCGACTGTTTATAGCCTCATTTCAATTATGGATAATAAGGTCGTTAAACCAGTGACCCTGAATTACGGACGAACGACTGTTCCTAATTCAAGGACGAGCGACTATATAGTCTATCGTTTAAATGAGGCTATAAGCAGTCGCTCGTTCCTAATTCAGGGTCACTGGATGAAGAACGAGCGACTGCTTATACCCTCATTTCAATTATGGTTAATAAGGTCGTTAAACCAGTGACCCTGAATTACGGACGAACGACTGTTCCTAATTCAAGGACGAGCGACTATATAGTCCATCGTTTAAATGAGGCTATAAGCAGTCGCTCGTCCCTGATTCAGGGTCACTGGATGAGGGATGAGCGACTGTTTATAGCCTCATTTTAACAATGGATAATCAGGTCGTTAAACCCCCAATTCAAAAAATAAGATTGAGAAGTTATTTCGGTATCAAAGAGATCTAACAATGTAGATGAAATGCTACATGGCTTTTCACAGAAGCTTTCTTTCAGTGAGCTGTCGCGTGTTCTTTTCAAGCCCTAGTTGTGAGGAAATTACGCAGCTCCATGCTTCAAGAAATTTCTTCCGTTATGATGACTTGAACGAATTACAAGCTGATCGCGACACGCTATTTCGAGATGAAATTTTTTGTTCATGCAACAGCGAGTGGTTGGTTACAACTTGTATTGTCCAAGCACAAAACGCTTATCAAGTGTTAGTAAGACCCTGATTTGTGGGTTGTCCTATCATTTACTTATCTTTGCATTTCTGCCACAAATGTACCTATTTCCATCTTTTCCGCCGTCATTTAATTATCGCCTCGATATCCCTTCTCCGATAGGACATCAGAAATTTTTTTACCCTCAAATACAGTGCCCTGCTATAAATATCCTGACTCCATTTTATTGATGGTCAATTAGGTCCTATGGAAGCACCACATCACAGACCGAACTATAAGTATGCTCGTATGGCTATAATAAGATATCAGCGTATTTTGCGAATGCAAAATGCAAAATTTCGCAGAGGTAACTGATTTCCAGCGCAGATTGGCAGTAGGGTGTCTCATATAAAATGGTGTCTTATAAACAACACCTCATAAACAATGTACGTTACACTTCGGGGACACCGAAGTTACGTAGGTTGATGGTTGTTGATGTAAAATGGAAATACACTGGCCACAAGATGTTAAGAATATTGCATGAAATGAAGAATGTATGTATCTGAATCATTGCCACCCCAGTGGCGCAGTGGTTTAAGCACTGGCTTATGACCATTCGTCCGTGATGGGATCGGGTTTGAATCCTGTTGATGCATAGATGTTGTATTTGTCTTACGGCCCTGGCTCTCTTTCTTCTCTGGAACAAGTGTGGCCCTAAATTAGAGACAGGCGACTGCTTATAGCCCATTGAGTTGCTCACGGTGTACGTTAAATCTTGAATCAAAAATAAAAATCTGACTCAAGTAACACGCGTTGAAACAACATTAGTGAGGCTACGTAACACAGACGATACTGAGTGCGTTTACAACAATTTATTGTACGAATTCTGCGCACAAAAAAAGTCGCATTATAATATAGACAAAATGGTAAATTCGGAGAATGTGCATAACTCTGGATTTGAGTACCCGGTAACATCACTTCTGTGTCGAAGAACGCCTTGACACCTAGGCGGCATGCTTGCAATGACATTACTGATGAGTGTCTAAGGCAGCTCCTCTCGTATTACGGGCAACATGTTACGGGGGTCTTCCAGTGTACAAGGACATGAATCGAAGTTATCCAGATGTCCCCGTACAGCGTCCGAAATAATACCTATAGGATTAAGGTGAAGAGACCTCAGAGGAAGATGTAACGATTCAATCCCATGATTTTGCAGCTCTAGAAAGAAAAAGCTCCAGCGACAGTGACTAATTGCACTGTCATCGAGAAAATGAAATGCATGTCCAATGGCAGCTTGAAACAGTGTCACAATGGGCACAATGATATCGTTTCGGGACACTGAGGCATTCATGTTACCTCGACAGACATACAAGGAAGTACCACCATTAAAACACACTCCTACTTAGACTAGAACTGACTGCCGCTGGTAAGGGTGGACGGACTGGACATTGTCGTTGCATTCGAGTGCCGCACCTCCCCCCTATGTTTCTTCTTGAGTATCAGGATAAAGAGCGAAACGGGATTCGCCTGTGAAAAGTACAAGAGGCCACTTTGTATTTCGTGACACGTGCTGCTGAACTCTCACGACGGTGAGCTGATGTCAATGCTATGTATCTCAGCAGCCTCCTTCGTCTGAATCCGTACTTGTGAAGACGGGTTCGCACCGTTTTCGTACATACAATGGCACCAGTAGGTATTCGAAATGATTTCCGTAGTTGAATATTGGTAATGCTAGCTTTTTTCGAGCATTTGCTCTCAGGTAGCGATGTTTCTCCCTCCCCCTTGTGGTTATCCTCGACGCACTACTGGATCGATCTGCAACATTTCCTTGCCGTAGAAATGTTGTATGTCGCCGACTTACTACACTTTGTGGAACTCCAAAAGCGGCGGCCACATCGATCTGTTGTGACGTTCCTGCCCCGCAGAATGCACATGATATAAAGGCAGATAGCAGTGAGGGCACATGTCAGTGTAGTATAGTGGATACCACTCGGATCTCCAGAGCCCAGGGGAGATATGACGTGCCGGCCCCGCATGACGCACATGAGATAAAGGCACATAACTGTGAGAGCTCATGCCAGTGTAGTATAGTGGATAGCACTCGGATCTCCGGAGCCGAGGGGAGATGTGACGGGCCTGCCCCGCAGGACGCACATGAGGTAAAGGCAGATAGCAGTGAGAGCACACACCAATATAGTATAGTGGAAAGCACTCGGAGCGCCGGAACCGAGGGGAGATGTGACGTGCTTGCCCCGCAGGACGCACATGAGATAAAGGCAGATAGCAGTGAGACACATGCTAGTGTAGTATAGTGATAGCACTCGGAGCTCCGGAGCCGAGGGGAGATGTGACGTGCCTGCCCCGCAGGACGCACATGAGATAAAGGCACATAGCAGTGAGAGCACATGCTAGTTCAGTATAGTAGATAGCACTCGGAGCTCCGAAGCCGAGGGGAAATGTGACGTGCCTGCCCCGCTGGACGCACATGAGGTAAAGGCAGATAGCACCGAGATCACGTGCCAGTGTAGTATAGTGGGTAGCACTCGAAGCTCCGGAGTCGAGGGGAAATGTGACGTGCCTGCCCCTCAGGACGCACATGAGATAAAGGCAGATAGCACTAAGAGCACATGCCACTGTAGTATAGTGGATAGAACTCGGAGCTCCGGAGCCGAGGGGAGATGTGACGTTCCTGTCTTGCAGGACGCACATGAGATAAAGGCAAATAGCAGTGAGAGCACACTCCAGTGTAGTATAGTGGATAGCACTCGGAGCTCCAGGGCCGAGCGTAGGGGGTCCGAATCCCTTCCCTGGCATAAAAATGATGGAGAACTTTACTTTGTCATACGGCCGTACATTTTGCCTGTAACATGCGAACAGCCCTATTTGTCAATGCTTAAACGTCGTCTGGACATAATTTCAGGTTAATCCCACACGGGAGGCAATGCATTTAGCAAATTTCTATACAAGCCGTGAAACGAACCGTTTTTCACTTCTCGCAGGGTACTTTCATCGGAGCTCGCACACCACGTACTGTGTTGTCATGATGCTAATTTACATATGATGTAACTACCCTCGCTAATAACCGATCTCCTGTAGTGGCTGAGTTTGCGTATCGACACGTTTTCCTTTCGAAAACGCGCTATTCCTAATTTTTTGTGACCAAAGCATTTGCACTTCTCCCGCAAAAGGACCTATTTCTGTCTTTTCCTCTGTTATTTAATTCTCGCCTCGATATCCTTTTTTTCAAATAGACTTTTTCTATATTCAAATACACTGTCCTACTATTAATATCTGGGCACCCTTCTATTGATGGTCAGTTAGGTAAGCATCACTACACAAACCCTATATGAGACAATAGCACGTCTGTGAATGAAAAATTAAAAACTGAAGAGTGTTAACTAATTCCAGCTCAGATTGATTATAGGGTGTACATAAACAATCGCTCCGTACTTTACATTTCTTTGGATTTGAAGTTTTTTTTTATTGGAGGTTTAACGACCACCATGAGCAACTCAATGGGCTATAAGCAGTCGCCCGTCCCTAATTTAGGGTCACTGGTTCCAGGGAAGGGCGAGAGCCAGTGCCGTAAGACAAACACAACATCCATGCCTGACCGGGATTCGAACCCGGACCCCTTACGGACTAATGATCAGAGGCCAGCGCCTTAGACCACTGCGCCACCGGGGCGGCTGGATTTGAATTTGAAGTACCGAGGTTGATGTTTGTAGATGTGATGTGCAAATAGAAAAGGACTGGGGCTGAACCCGCCAAGAAATAACCAGTACTCATTTGAAGCTAACAGAACGAGAGAGGAGTGATTTGCAAGGGACAGGCGGCTCAGGCTGCAAATCAAAATTATCTCAAATCAGACAAACCTTCTGTGAGACTATTCAAACTGATGATAGCACCAGTTGATTACGCATGACGCTGCACTTCATGGGATGCCTCGGGTGATCAGCCACCCTCCAGCCCCGCTGATCCCACGCCAATTAGCGGGCTGTACGGAACGTCGATCGTGGACAAAAGACCAATAGAAAGACAAACATATCTAATGGTCATTTCTAGGTGTGGCGGATACAGGGAGTAAAGTACCCTCCGGACTGTTCGTCCAGGACAATGAAATTTGTTGAATACAGCTCGATAGTGTGAGTCTATTACTTTGGTTCGGCTTGGACCCTATTAGACGTTTTGAACAAAACCATGATTGCTGATCTCTACCTAGATGCCCTGGACAATTATGCACTACTAATGTTGTGGCAGTACTTTGGGTAAGGTATATTCCTCTATCAGTAGGAATACAGACTATGTCATACTATAAGAACGAAACCATGAATGTTGAGCTCTACTTAGGCATCCTGGACAATTATGCACTACCAACGCTATGGCTGTACTTTGGGGAATATCCATACCTCTATCTGGAGGACTACGCACCATGTCATACTACAAAGGCGAAACCATAAATGCTGAGCTCTACCTAGACGTTCTGAATAAATATGCGCTACCAACGTTGTGGCGGTACTTTGGAAAAGGTCTATACCTCTATCAGGAGAACAATGCACCATGTCATACTATATGGACAAACCCATGAATGCTGAGCTCTAACTAGACATCTTGGACAATTATGCACTATCAATGTTGTGGCAGTACTATGAGGAAGGTTCATATCTTTATCTGGAGGACAACTCACCATGCCATAGTACAAAGGTGAAACCATGAATGGTGAGCTCTACCTAGACGTCCTGAATAAATATGCGCTACCAACGTTGCGGCTGTACTTTGGAAAAGGTCTATACCTCTATCAGGAGAACAATGCACCATGTCATACTATAAGGACAAAACCATGAATGATGATCTCTAACTAGACATCCTGGACAATTATGTACTACCAACGCTATGGCTGTACTTTGGGGAATATCCATACCTCTATCTGGAAGACAACGCACCATGTCATACTACAAAGGCAAAACCATGAATGCTGAGCTCTACCTCGACGTCCTGAATAAATATGCTCTACCAACGTTGTGGCGGTACTTTGGAAAAGGTCTATACCTCTATTAGGAGAACATTGCACCATGTCATACTATAAGGACAAAACCATGAATGATGAGCTCTAACTAGACATCATGGACTATCAATTATGCACTATCAACGTTGTGGCAGTACTTTGAGGAAGGTTCATATCTCTATCTGGAGGACAACGCATCATGTCATATTACAAGGACGCAACCATAAATGGTGAACCCTACCTAGACGTCCTGGATAACTATACACTACCAATGTTGTGGTAGTACTTTTGGGAAGGCCCATACCTGTATAAGCAGGACGACGCACCATGTCATACTGCTCGCGTCGTTATAGATTTACTTGCTGACATGGGATAGGAAAAGTCAGACTGGCATACCAAGTGTTCTTATCTGAATCCTGTACAGAAATTTCGAGACGAATTGGATCGTAGGATGCATGGAAGAAAATAACTCGCAGAAAACAAAGCTGAACTGGTCAGTGTTTTGGAGGGCGCATGGCAGAACACATGGGCTGAAACTTACAAGAAACTGATGACGTATTCCACTAAGAGTAGAGGCTGGCGAAAGATTTCAGTTCACAGTGTTACATTTTTCTACACATCAGGATTATTTGTCGACATTGAGGTGTCCGGATACTAAAGACAGAGCGTTGTACCTCTTCGTTTCCCAGGGAGCGACGAATCATCATCCTAGCACGGAGAATCCGTAAGTTTATCTCCCCCACTTTGTTTGAGCGCTAAATAAAATTTACTTCGTTTTCTTCTGCTCTCGAAAAAAAAGCGTGGATTTCTTCCATTTGCTTTTTCCCATCTCTTGGAGCATCCATGCAGTTGCTAAATACTTAAGTCAACTCAGTGTTTCGCGTCACTCTTTCATTCGCAACCTGCTTTGCACATATGAATCATCGTTATTTGGCTTTCCCCTTACGTGTGAGCCATTGTGTCTTCCACATCCTTGTTAAGAAGGAGACGAATCCTGAGAACACCAAACGGGTCAAGTCTTTCATGGAAATAATCGTCGCGAAACCATTTCGAACCAAACTTCGTGAAGGCGCTTTCACCAGATGTAGTGACGGTGATCTCCCTAATCATTAACAGATACGTACGGCGACCTTCGCCAGTGTACGTAAGACACTAATCGAGAAAGGATGAATTTAATTCATGAGATCACATTAAAAGGAGGTTATTAGGTTTAACCTTTGCTAAAATTAATTGGACCTCGGTAACAGAAAATTTAGGTTCTCCTATATTTGTTGTAATGACGTATTTTACGTTTACATGACATAAAGTTACGTAGTAGGTTCTTAGATATCAGTAATGCTATATAAAAATACTGTATTACAGCAATATGCACAAGGATATTTTTTCTCAACATAGGTGTCTTGCTTTTCAAGGCACTTTTTCCAGATTTGGACGAGCTTTTTTATGCCGTCAAACAACATTTTTTCCTGGGAGAAGTGGCATTCTGGCACCGCTTCTTTCCACTTTTGGTCAGTGGTAAGTCGACGACCCTTTAAGAAGCGTTTAAGTTTACAAACACGTGATACTCGGAAGGGGCTAAGTCAGGACTCCACGAAAGCTGCTGCTAAAGCTCAAGGTTCATTTTCTGTATGGGTAGAAGTATGAGATCGGATATTGTCGTTCAACAAAGTTATGACATATAGTAGTCCTTTGTGCTCGCTTGGAATTGCAAGCTTCATCTTCTCACGTAGCTTTTCATTGTAACTAGTACCGGTAACTCTTAATCCCCTTCGTTCATAAGAAGCTTTAACAACCACCGTGAGCAAACCAATGTGCTATCTATAACCAGTTTCCCGTCCCTAATTTAGCGCCACTTGTTCCAGAGAAGAGAGTGAGCCAGTGCTGTATAATAAACACAACATCCATGCCTCACTGCGATTCGAACTGAGAGCCTTTCTCAGACGAATGGTTACAAGCCAGCGCTTAGACCACTGCGCCATTCCAGCAACAGACCTTGTGAGTTCTAAAATGTTGTGAACATATTTTGAAAAAATCAACACTTTTCCAGTTGTTGGCTCTTTTCAAAATGACATCATCTTTGTAATCGGCTCAAAAGGCATTGACTGGTGTTCAGATAATTGCATTTGTACACCTGTCTGAAAAGTTTTAAGACCCATCTTACACAAATTTTAAGTACGTTGGTTTTGAATGATTCCATAGGCAAAAACATAACAGAGTAGCATCTGACTTTCCCTTTCTTCGCGTTGTCAGAACGGTGACACAGATTTTTTATAACGGCGTCATCAGCAGTGGTCGTAAATGGGCATCCGCTGGTTTTTAACTCCCGATTTCGGCTAACCTGATTTCAGCTCGACCACGTGTTAATAACAGACATCGGGACAAAGGAGCTCAGCTGGCAGCCCCTCGGTTCCACTTCTCGGGCAAAAACGTGCGGAGCTCGCGGCATCTACTGCCGCTACGACTGGCAATCGCGAGCTTAGCTCCCATGGGAACGTAAGAGAAAATGTTTTGTGGAACAAATGCGCTAGGGCTCGTCTAACCAATTTGTTTCCTTTTCTGGTGACACATCATAGAGGTCCCAAGTGATGTGAACTTTGTGTTTCCTCCTTCTTTCCACGCTTAAGATCGTTAGTTTCTTAAGTAATTACACAACTCCGGTTCTATTGGCATGAACAACTGATATTGGCAAGATTTCTCACACCTACCGGTGACTTTGTTGAAGCAGATTGGTACAAAGTATGCGGGAGGAGACTTACAAGAGATCGCAAGTCCTGTCCCGCATAGGTAAATACACTACCTATCAACAAAAAATTGGACACCCCTGCAATGGTCGATATCTGCGGTCCTGATACACGTCACGGCCGCCGCCGTTAAATATCGTGTGGGAAACAACAACGGAACCAGTCGCATGCAAGATGCCACGCAGTTCGGAGCTCTCTGATTTCGAGAAAGGTGTAATCGTCGGGTATCACAGAAATGGCCGATCCATACGTGACATATCCAGCGAGTTAAAGTGCCCAAAACCGACAGTGGCCTACGTGATTGGTAAGTGGAAGATGAGAGGTGACTGTCGGAATGTGCCCCGACCCGGCAGACCCACAAAACTGGGAGTTAGAGACCGACGGGCTCTGGCCAGAGAAATTCGGAAGAACCGCACCAAATCTATAAGCCACATCCCCGAGGAGTTTCAACAGGCCTCCGGGAGTGTTCTTTCGATAAATACCATCCGTAAGGAAGCCCGTTGGCTAGGTTATCATGGACGTGCTGCCGCCCACAAGCCTTTGATCACCAAGTCCAATAGCTCTGCTCGGCTAACGTGGAGCAAAGAACGTCGACCGTGGACCGTTGAGCAGTGGAAACAGGTTCTCGGGATAGACGAATCAAGGTTCATCCTCTACCGTTCGGACGGCAGAGTCTGGGTTTGGCGTCTGCCTGGAGAACACCTCCTGCCGGAATGTATTGTACCAACTGTGAAGTTCGGCGGCGGTGGAATTATGTTACGGGGTTGTTTCTCCTGGTATGGTACGGGACCCTTGGTCGCAATTCCTTATAGACTCAACGTCGAGACGTACTGCACCATTTTTGGTGACCATGCGCTTCTTTCGTTGTGGCAGTTTTACAGGGTGTACCCATGTTACTTTCAGGATGCCAATGCCACCTGTCGAGTTGGAGCGTCGACTTAAGAGGCGCCCCCCACCGTTCGAAATCGGTGAAGGAACTGACCTGTCTTCTCCAAGGTGTCACGTCAATTCGTCGCGTGTGTCAATTCGTCGACTACGTCAATTCGTCGACTGCGACGATTCGTCGCGCGACAATTCGTCGACTACGACAATTCGTCGAGCGTCAATTCGTCGCGGACAAATTCGTCGACTACCTTAATTCGTCGACTACGTCAGATTTTGGTTGCATACAAAAAGAATGCAGGAAAACGTACGATTAAAAATTTTCGGGAAATCTAGTTTTCATTTCAGAACCATCAAATTTGGTATCATGAAACTCTAGCTTAGACACTAGACGGTTTTTGGAAGGGGTTGGAGCCCGGGGGTCAGAGCTCCCCCCCCTCATAAAAAATTTCGTAAAATCTACATTTCAAAATTGTCTTTATTCTTCAAATAAAAATAGCATTTCTATGTACATGACAGTAGAATTCTGCCAATAAATACAGTGGTATATACAACAACTGGAAAGTTCCAGTGAAACGTAAAACAAAATATTGTTAAAATCATAAAATTAATTCGCCCCGAAGGGCGATGGAGAGGCAGACAATAAAGCACGAGCGATGCAAATGAAAATATATACTACAGTATTGTAGACAAGAAAAGACATGATGCTATACTATTCACAAATTCCAATTAAGTATTACACCATACTCAAGATTAAATATGCACAAGGTACTAATTCACATAAAAGACCATGAATGAGAGGGAACTAACAGGTGCAACAGTATTTAGAAATATGACAGAAATGGTAGAAACAATTAAGCACAAATACTTATTATATGCACAAATACTTATTATATGCACAGAATTATGCAGTGACAAGAGAGAAATACGCTAAACGGACCCAGGAGGGCAACTTTACAAAAAAAACAGAAATCGAACAGTAATGCAATTCATAAGTGTCATATCATATGTACAGAACAATACAGTGACAAAAAAGAAAGCCGCTAAGCATACCCAGAAGGGCAGCTTCTCATAAAACAGAAATGTAACAGTGGTGCTACACTCAAAATTTGCATCATATGTACAGAAGTATTCAGTGACAAGGGGAGAATCGCTAAAAGTACTCAGAAGAGCATCTTCTTACATTAAATTATATACACAGGGACAATAAAATTTCAAAATATATTCAACATAATGTAGGGGACATTGTGTGTGCAGTAAACTGTGCAGAAGAAAGAATTATATACAACATAAAACACAACAAAATCGAAGACAACATGGGAAACATGGTGAACTATCTCCAATAGCACATAAAACAGAATAATCACAAATAGCGAATCATGTTTGTGAAAAAGGAGACTCCACCTAGGAGCCTCATACCACCAAAATTAATACGTAAAATCATGAGTTGTGACAGTGAATGTGGGCGACAACAAACATCCCACCTACAAGTTGAGACGTAGCTGCAAATTGTGGATATGGAACCACCCAGCCGATTGGGCCCAGGTGGATTGAAAAACGTTATCGGTGTTTGTTGAGGCAGCACGAGAGTGCTCCATTCGGAGACGAGTGGTTAACCGTGCTAGGAAGCGTCTCCGCATGATAGCACTTGCCTCCTGAGGAGGTGGAGTAAGAGCAGGAAGGCGTTGTTCAAGATGGAAAGCATATACAGTGAACTTCACAAGAAGAAAAATGTAACGGCACACAGGAGGCAAGTGAGTAGGTGGATGCTTAGTTTGGAGTAGCCAAGCATATGCAAGAAATGGTAACGATCGAGCACAAATTCGATCAGCAAGACGAAATGCTGTGTTTAGGACTGGCAGGACTACGGGGCAGAAGAGGTATTGATGTTGGACGTCGCTGACTTCAGGGCAAAAGGAACAATGTGGAGAGGTGAGAAGGGTCATGCGAAATAGTACTGATGGGGCGGGGAGACGAAGGTGAAGAAATTGCCAATGGACATTGAGTTCAAGAGGGGAGGAAAGGGGAGAGGTAGAGGCTGTCCAGATGGCGGGGAGAAGAGAAGGAGAAGCAGAATGAACAGAAAGTGGAAGTGCGGGAGGGGAAAGAAGGAGCCAATAAAGAGAAGAGGAGGAGATAGAAGTAACTAGAACCGGGGAGCTACGAATGAGGAGAAAGAACGGTAGAGAAAGAGGGGCGGAGGGGACCGAGAAGAGACCATCAGGGGAAGCGAGGAGTGGAAAGAGGCTCCAAAGCGCTGTGCGAAGGAGAAGATATTCGTTAGCAAGAGTAATGGTTGGAGATAGAAACAGGGAAGAAAGAGGTCTCCAGGTTAGATCAGAAGTTACGAGAGAACGGACAGTTATCACACCAGAGCTGATCCAATGAGGAAAGTAAAAGTAAGGGAGGTTAGGAGGGTGAATAAGAGAAGAGAAGAAGAGAGGTTCATCTAGAAGATCAAGAGTTGAAGAAGGAGATGAACGGAGAAGAGGAAGCGAACGAAAGAGAGAAGGGCCCTCTCGCAGGACAGAAGGGAGGTGGGACGGAAGAACAGAGTATGAATCCATCTTCAGAAACAGTAAGAAGGTGAAAGATGGGTCACGAGAAGAAGCAAGAACATTCAAGGTAGCGGTAAGGGACGGAACAGTTGAAGTGGCAAGACGAATGAAATGAATAATGCGATGTGTTTTATAAAGGACTGCTGGATCAGGAAGCTGGATGCCACCTAATGAGGCTGGTAGATGAAGCGCGGCAGGTTTAACCCAGTGATGTGAAGACCAGATGACGGAAGTTGAGAGGCGAGTGATGGTCATCATTTGTGACACGGGAACAACCGTCGACATCCAAGAGTATTCACATAGGGAGATAAGTTGTCGACGAACAATGGCTGCTCGTTGACGGAACGATGTGAAAGGGCGGGCCTTACTCCAGTAGGCAGCAGCCCGTTGTATCCGGGGAAGAAGAGCAGTCCAGGTGGCAGATGCAGAAGATAAGGGCAAACCGACATACGCACCAAGGATCTTCTGTGTAGTGGCTGTCCACTGCGCACCCCAAGGAGCATCGGTGCGGACAGCCCATGCCCCGCACCATAAGCCAGTACTTTTAGTGGCATTCAGCGCAGCTCCAGATATGGCAACATACTGTTGATATACAGAATACAGGCGATCAAATTGAGATTCATCCCGGACACAAAAGGTCACATCATCAGCATAGGCGGTGAAAATTATCCGATGATGACGAGTACTAGCCACTGTCGGCGGTAGGACATCCAGGAGTGATCTTTGGGCTGCTAACAGGAAAGGCTCAAAAGCGAGAGCGAATAGCTGGCCGGAGAGCGGACATCCTTGCCGGATGCCTCGCTTAAACGGAATTGGAGCGGTTAGAAATGTGGCCGCTCGAACATGGAAACTGGCGCCCTGATAAAGGGCCAAGAGAGCGGAAGAAAAGGCAGCAGGAAAGCCAAATCGTGAAAGGACAGCAGAGAGATAAAAGTGAGACACGTTATCAAAAGCGGACTTTTGATCCAGATTGAGAAAGGCAAGAGGTTCATCAAAAGAGCGAGCGAGGAAGTGAAGATGAAGGAGAAGAGAAACGTTAGTGGAAATAGTCCGACCAGGCACAGTGTATGTCTGGTCGGGAGAAATAACGAAAGAGAGAACAGAATTAAGGCGACGGGATAAGAGTTTTGTATAGAACTTATAGTCAGTGTTTAGGATGGAGATAGGGCGCCAGTTTCCCAGATCCAAGAGGTCACCCTTCTTAGGAAGGAGGATTATGTGTGCCAAAGTGAAGTCGGGCGGTAACGCAGGAGAGGAGAAAGCAGACGAGAAACACGCAGACAGAAAAGGCAGAAGGCACGGTAGAAAAGCACGATAAAAGGACAGAGGAAGGCCGTCAGGTCCAGGAGCAGCATGAGGGTTGAGAGTAGCGAACGCCTCACGGAGTTCGCGAAGAGAGAAAGGGGAAAGTAAAGAAGTAGATAAAGTAGAGGGGACCTGAGGAAGAGAGGAGAGAAGAGGAGAAGCTAATGAGAATGAAGACTGCGTTACTGCACTGTACTTGGCGGTGAAATACTGTTTAGTGAAAGTGCATAGCTTCGATGGGTTCGAAGTGATGGAACCATCCTGGAGGCGAAGATGACGCAAAGATGTAGCAGACCGATGTTGAGATTCCAAGGCGGTTAAGTAATCGTGAGAATCAGCTGTAGGGGAGAGATGCAAGAAATGCATCCTGCAGGCTGCATCGGATGCGCGAGGAAGAAGCACGGCGTGAAGATCTGCCAGATAGCCGGGGTATTGCGGATCATCAAGAGAGAGCATCGACAATAGAGCACGTAGATTCGAAATTTTCATATCGCTCTCATTCCGAGAGGCATGGGAGAAGCGCCGTACAAAAAGGACCAAGTCGTGTTTGACACTGAGCCACAGTTGCATCGCATCTGACGTAGTATCAAGAAGGGGCTGACGACTACGGAGGAACTCACGCACAGCAACACAAAATTGTTGATCATCCAGGAGCGAGTCCGGAAAAGTCCATACTCGTCGAGTCCTTGAAGGTGAAGGAGAAACACACACCGACAGACTGACAACACTGTGGTCTGAAGCGGCGGAAGGATGATGGGCAGCAGCTACGATCGACGGGAGAAGAGCAGTCGAAACATAAAATTTATCCAGCCGTGCTGCCGTAGTGCTGCCATGGATGGAAGAGCGCCAGGTAAAAGAGATTTCCGACGGGTGTAGATGCCGGAACGCATCAACCAATTGAAAATCATCAACTAGCTAAGAAATCTGTAATACATGTTGCCTGCGGTATTCGCCAACGGTTGAATTGCGGTCAAGGGCCGGCAACAACGTACAATTGAAATCTCCACCGATGAGAATATATTCAGACGGTGGGATGCATGACAGCTCTGTACGGAGTGTGGAGAGAAGATCAGTTAACAGACGCTCATCACACCGGACATATATGTTAAAAACATGATAGGTCACGTTTTCAATGCAAAAGACAACGACCTGGAGGTTGTCCACATATAATGCACGAATCACTGGCGTCGAAATCAGAGGGAGTAGGCGGTGATGGATCCCAATTGCAAGGCCACCATTCCGTCCAACTCGATAAGCATGGTGAAAATCGTAGGGCCAAGCCCGCCAACGAGAGAACAAAGTGGTAGCAGAGCAATTGGTCTCTTGGAGCAAGAGAAGATCTGCGTGTAGAGGCGCCAAGTCCTCATACACTAGGGCATTTCTAGGAGAAGCAGAGAACCCTCTGCAGTTAAGTGTGACCACCTTTTCATTTTAGAACCACAAAATTTGGTATACTATCTCATGGTACTCTAACTTAGACGGTAAACAGTTTTTGGAACGGGTCAAGGCCCGGGGGTCAGAGCCCCCACATACAAAATTTTCTTAAAAACTACAGTTTTCAATTCAGAACCACCAATTCTGGTATACTATCTCATGGTATTCTAACTTAGACGCTAGACGATTTTTTGAAGGGGTTGCAGCCCGGGGTTAAGGGCCCCCTCATAAAAAAATTCGCAAAATCTACATTTCAAAATTGCCTTTATTCTTCAGTAAAATAACATTTCTATGTACATGACAATGGAATTCTGCCAATAAATACAGCGGTATATACATCAGCTGGAAAGTTCCAGTGAAACGTAAAACAAAATATTGTTAAAATCATAAAAAATATTTCGCCACGTAGGGCGAAGGAGAGGCAGACAATAAAGCACGAGCGATACAAACGAAAATGTTTACCTACAGTATTGTAGACAGGGCAAGACATGATTCTATACTATGCACAAATTCCAATTAAGCATTACTACCATACTAAAGATTAAACATTAGGTACTAATTCACAGAAATGCAACAGTGATGCTACATTCAAAATTTACAACATATGTACAGAAGTATTCAGTGACAAGGGGAAATAACGCTAAATGTACTCAGAAGGGCATCTTGTTGCATTAAATTATACACACAGTGACTAATATTTTAAAAAAATATTCAACATAATGAAGGGGACATTGCGTGGGCAGTAAACTGTGCAGAAGGAAGAATTATATACAACAACATAAAACCCAGCATTATCGAAGAGAACATGGGAAACATATTGAGCTATCTTCAATGGCACATTAAAACAGAAAAACACAAATAGCGAAGCACCAAAATTAATACGTAAAAACATGATTTGTTACAGTGAACGTGGGCGACAACAAAAATCCCACTTATAGGTTGAGATGTAACTGCAAATTGTGGATATGGAACCACCCAGCCGATTGGGCCCAAGTGGATTGAAAAACGCTATCGGTGTTTGTTGAGGCAGCAGGAGAGTGCTCCATTTGGAGGCGAGTGGTTAACCGTGCTAGGAAGCGTCTCCGAATGATAGCACTTGCCTCCTGAGGAGGTGGAATAAGAGCGGGGAAGCGTTGTTGAAGATGGAAAGCATAGACAGTGAACTTCACAAGAAGAAAAATATAACGGCACACAGGAGGCAAGTGAGTAGGTGGATGCTTTGTTTGGAGTAGCCAAGCATATGCAAGAAATGGTAACGATCGAGCACAAATTCGATCAGCAAGACGAAATGCTGTGTTTAGGACTGGCAGGAGAACGGGGCAGAATAGGTATTGATGTTGGACGTCGCTGACTTCAGGGCAAAAGGAGCACTGCGGAGAGGTGAGAAGGGTCATGCGAAACAGTACTGATGGGGCTGGGAGACGAAGGTGAAGAAATTGCCAATGGACATTGAGTTCAAGAGGGGAGGAAAGGGGGAGGTAGATGCTGTCCAGATGGCGGGGAGAAGAGAAGGAGGAGCAGAATGAACAGAAAGTGGAAGTGCGGGAGGGGAAAGAAGAAGCCAATAATGAGAAGAGGAGGAGAGAGAAGTAACTAGAACCGGGGAGCTACGAATGAGGAGAAAGAACGGTAGGGAAAGAGGAGCAGAGGGGACCGAGAAGAGACCATCAGGTGAAGCGAGGAGTGGAAAGAGGCTCCAAAGCGCTGTGCGAAGAAGAAGATATTCGTTAGCAAGAGTAATGGTTGGAGATAGAAACAGGGAAGAAAGAGGTCTCCAGGTTAGATCAGAAGTTACGAGAGAACGGACAGTTATCACACCAGAGCGGATCCAATGAGGAAAGTAAAAGTAAGGGAGGTTAGGAGGGTGAATAAGAGAAGAGAAGAAGAGAGGTTCATCTAGGAGATCAAGAGTTGAAGAAGGAAATGAACGGAGAAGAGGAAGCGAACGAAAGAGAGAAAGGCCCTCTCGCAGGACAGGAGGGAGGTGGGACGGGAGAAGAGAGTATGCATCCATCTTCAGAAACAGTAGGAAGGTGAAAGATGGGTCACGGAAAGAAGCTAGAACATTCAAGGTAGTGGTAAGGGACGGAACAGTTGAAGTGGCAAGGCGAATGAAATGAATAATGCGATGAGTTTTATAAAGGAAAGCTGGATCAGGAAGCTGGATGCCACCCAAAGAGGCTGGCAGATGAAGCGTGGCAGGTTTAACCCAGTGATGTGAAGACCAGATGACGGAAGTTGAGAGGCGAGTGATGGTCATCATTTGTGACACGGGCACAACCGTCGACATCCAAGAGTATTCGCATAGAGAGATAAGTTGTCGACGAACAACGGCTGCTCGTTGACGGAACGATGTGAAAGGGCGGGCCTTACTCCAGTAGGCAGCAGTCCGTTGTATCCGGGGAAGAAGAGCAGTCCAGGTGGCAGATGCAGAAGCCAAGGGCAATCCGACATACGCACCGAGGATCTTCTGTGTAGTGGCTGTCCACTGCGCACCCCAAGGAGCATCAGTGCGGGCAGCCCATGCCCCGCACCATAAGCCAGTACTTTTAGTGGCATTCAGCGCTGCTCCAGATAATGCAACATACTGTTGATATACAGAATACAGGCGATCAAATTGAGATTCATCCCGGACGCAAAAGGTCACATCATTAGCATAGGCGGTGAAAATTATTCGATGATGACGAGTACTAGCCACTGTCGGCGGTAGGACATCCAGGAGTGATCTTCGGGCTGCTAACAGGAAAGGCTCAAAAGCGAGAGCGAATAGCTGGCCGGAGAGCGGACATCCTTGCCGGATGCCTCGCTTAAACGGAATTGGAGCGGTTAGAAATGTGGCCGCTCGAACATGGAAACTAGCTCCCTGATAAAGGGCCAAGAGTGCGGAAGAAAAGGTAGGAGGAAAGCCAAATTGTGAAAGGACAACAGAGAGATAAAAATGAGAAACGTTATCAAAAGCGGACTTTTGATCCAGATTGAGGAAGGCAAGAGGTTCACAAAAAGAGCGAGCGAGGAAGTGAAGATGAAGGAGAAGAGAAACGTTAGTGGAAATAGTCCGACCAGGCACAGTGTATGTCTGGTCAGGAGAAATAACGAAAGAGAGAACAGAATTAAGGCGACGGGATAAGAGTTTTGTATAGAACTTATAGTCAGTGTTTAGGATGGAGATAGGGCGCCAGTTTCCAAGATCCAAGAGGTCACCCTTCTTAGGAAGGAGGATGGTGTGTGCCAAAGTAAAGTCGGGCGGTAACGCAGGAGAGGAAAAAGCAGACGAGAAACACGCAGACAGAAAAGGCAGAAGGCACGGTAGAAAAGCACGATAAAAGGACAGAGGAAGGCCGTCAGGTCCAGGAGCGGCATGAGGATTGAGAGTAGCGAACGCCTCGCGGAGTTCGCGAAGAGAGAAAGGAGAGAGTAAAGAAGTAGATAAAGTAGAGGGGACCTGAGGAAGAGAGGAGAGAAGAGGAGAAGCTAATGAGGATGAAGACTGCGTTACCGCACTGTACTTGGCGATGAAATACTGTCTGGTGAAAGTGCATAGCTTCGATGGGTTCGAAGTGATGGAACCATCCTGGAGGCGAAGATGACGCAAAGATGTAGCAGAACGATGTTGAGATTCCAAGGCGGTTAAGTAATCGTGAGAATCAGCTGTAGGGGAGAGATGCAAGAAATGCATCCTGCAGGCTGCATCGGATGCGCGAGGAAGAAGCAAAGCATGGAGATCTGCCAGATAGCCGGGGTATTGCGGATCATCAAGAGAGAGCATCGACAATAGAGCACGTAGATTCGCAATTTTCATATCGCTCTCATTCCGAGAGGCATGGGAGTAGCGCCGTACAAAAAGGACCAAGTCATGTTTGACACTGAGCCACAGTTGCATCGCGTCGGACGTAGTATCAAGAAGGGGCTGACGACTTCGGAGGAACTCACGCACAGCAACACAAAATTGTTGATCATCCAGGAGCGAGTCCGGAAAAGTCCATACTCGTTGAGTCCTTGAAGGTGAAGGCGAAACACACACCGACAGACTGACAATACTGTGGTCTGAAGCGGCGGAAGGATGATGGGCAGCAGCTGCGATCGACGGGAGAAGAGCAGTCGAAACATAAAATTTATCCAACCGTGCTGCCGTAGTGCTGCCATGGATGGAAGAGCGCCAGGTAAAAGAGATTTCCGACGGGTGTAGATGCCGGAACGCATCAACCAATTGAAAATCATCAACTAGCTGGGAAATCTGTAATACACGTTGTCTGCGGTATTCTCCAACGGTTGAATTGCGGTCAAGGGCCGGTAACAACGTACAATTGAAATCTCCGCCGATGAGAATGTATTCAGACGGTGGGATGCATGACAGCTCTGTACGGAGTGTGGAGAGAAGATCAGGTAACAGACGTTCATCACAGGGGACATATATGTTAAAAACATGATAGGTCACGTTTTCAATGCAAAAGACAGCGACCTGGAGGTTGTCCACATGTAAGGCACGAATCACTGGCGTCGAAATCAGAGGGAGTAGGCGGTGATGGATCCCAAGTGCAAGGCCACCATTCCGTCCAACTCGATAAGCAATTTAGAACCACCTAATTTGGTATACTATCTCATGGTACTCTAACTTAGACGCTAGACCGTTTTTGGAAGGGGTTGGAGCCCGGGGGTAAGAGCCCCCGTCATAAAAATGCCGTAAAATCTACAGTAATCAATTTAGAACCACCAAATTTGATATACTATCTCATGGTACTCTAACTTAGACGGTAGACCGTTTTTGGAACGGGTCAAGGCCCGGGGCTCAGAGCCCCCCCCCACCACATACGAAATTTTCTTAAAAACTACAGTTTTCAATTCAGAACCACCAAATCTGGTATACTATCTCATGATATTCTAACTTAGACGCTAGACAGTTTTTGGAAGGGGTTGGAGCCCGGGTGGTAAGAGCCCCCGTCATAAAAAAAGCCGTAAAATCTACAGTATTCAATTTAGAACCACCAAATTTGGTATACTATCTCATGGTACTCTAATTTAGACGGTAGACCGTTTTTGGAACGGGTCAAGGCCCGGGGCTCAGAGACCCCCCCCCGCCATAATGTTTTTGTAAAATCTACAGTTTTCAATTCAGAACCATTGAGTATGGTATCATGAAACTCTAACTTAGACGCTAGACGCTTTTTGGATGGGGTTAGAGCCCGGGGGCAGAACCATTAAGTATGGTATCATGAAACTCTAACTTAGACGCTAGACGCTTTTTGGATGGGGTTAGAGCCCGGGGGTGAAAGCCCCCGCTCATAAAAATTTCGTAAAATCTACAGTTTTCAATTTAGAACCACCAAATTTGGTATACTATCTCATTGTACTCTAACTTAGACGGTAGACCGTTTTTGGAAGGTGTTGCAGCCCGGGGGGTAAATGCCCCCTTCATAAAAGAATCGCAAAATGTAGTTTTCAATTCAGAACCACCAAATCTGGTATACTATCTCGTGGTATACTAACTTAGGCTGTAGACGGTTTTTGGAAGCGGTTGGAGCCCGGGGGTTAGAGCCCCCCCCTACAAAATTGCCGTAAAATCTAGTTTTCAATTTAGAACCACCAAATTTGGTGTCATAAAACTCTAACTTAGCAGAAGACCGTTTTTGGAACGGATCGGGGGCCGGGAGGTCAGAACTCCCCCTCCCGGTACAAAATTATCCTAAAATCTACAGTTTTAAATTTAGAACGACCAAATTTGGTATACTATCTCATGGTACTCTAACTTAGACGGTAGATGGTTTTTGAAACAGGTCGAGCACGGGGTCAGAGCCCCCCCCCACCGCATAAATTTTTTTCGTAAAATCTGTAGTTTTCAATTTAGAACCACCAAATTTGGTATCATGAAACTCTAACTTAGACGGGAGATGGTATTTCGAACGTGTCGTGGTGCGGTGGGGCATAGCCCCTCCCCCACGTACAAAATTTTCGTAAAATATACCGTTTTCAATTTAGAACCACCAAATTTGGTATCATCAAACTCTAACTTAGACGGGAGACGGTAGTTGGAACGAGTCGTGCCGCGTTGGGTCATAGCCCCTCCCCCCACGTACAAAATTTTCGTAAAATATACCGTTTTCAATTTAGAACCACCAAATTTGGTATACTATCTCATGGTACTCTAACTTAGACGGTAGACCGTTTGGAACGGGTCAAGGCCTGGGGGTAGGAGCCCCCCATAAAAAATTTTCCTAAAATCTATTTCAGAACCACCAAATTTGGTGTCACGAAATTCTAACTTAGCGGGAGACGGTTTTTGGAACGGGTCGAGGCCCGGGGGGTCAGAGCTCCTCCCCCCGTACAAAATTTTCGTAGAATCTACAGTTTTCAATATAGAACCACCAAATTTGGTATACTATCTCATGGTACTCTAACTTAGACGGTAGATGGTTTTTGAAACAGGTCAAGGACGGGGTCAGAGCCCCCCACCATAAAAATTTTCGTAAAAACTACAGTTTTCAATTTGGAACCACCAAATTTGGTATACTATCTCACGAAACTCTAACTTAGACAGCAGACGGTTTTTGCAAGCGGTTAGAGCCAGTGGGGTCAGAGCCACCCCCTTCCATACAAAAATTTTCGTAAAATCTACAGTTTTCAATTTAGAACCGCCAAATTTGGTATACTATCTCATGGTACTCTAACTTCGACGGTAGACGGTTTTTGGAATAGGTCAAAGCGCTAAGGGTAAGAGCCCCCCACATACAATATTTTCGTAAAATGTATAGTTTTCAATTTAGAACCACCAAACTTGGTATCATTAAATCGACGGGAGCCGGTTTTTGGAACGGGTCGGGGCCCGGGGTCAGAGCCCTCCCCGTACAAAATTTTCTTAGAATATGCCGTTTTCAATTTAGAACCACCAAACTTGGTATACAATCTGATGGTATTTTAACTTCGACTGTAGACGGTTTCTTGGAAAGGGTTGGAGCTCGGGGTTCAGAGCCCCAACCCCCATAAAAAATTTGTAAAATCTAAAGTTTTCAATTTAGAACCACCAAATTTGGTATACTATCTCATGGTGCTCTAACTTAAACGGTAGACGGTTTTTTGGAACGGGTCAAGGCCCGGGGGTAAGTGCCTCCACATACAAAATTCTTCTTGACAAGTGGTCAGAAGCCAGCCCCTAGATCACTCCGCCGCCGTAGCGGCACACGTTGAAATATATTTTTCATACGGCCCCAAACGCTCTTATGGACATACTAGATTGAACTGGACGCAAAAAATCATTAATATAATTTTTACTAGCAGGGATACCATTTATTTGCCAGGTACATATTACTATTTGTGGAATCACCAAGTTCAGCGGGTGAAAGTTAATGAATGAAAAAGATATTCCTGCAATTTTTCAGTAAACGTATTTTATATTTTTTGATTTAGTTAATTTAATTTTACGAAACAAAAAAAGAAAGAAAAAAGAATGGGAATACTTACCTTCTAGGAGACATCTATAGGACTGCAGTACATCTGGTGTGTGCTTCTGTGAATCCCGCAGCAAAGAAATGCAATGTACCTATGAGATGTCGATTGCGTTCACTTCACATTGGCATTGATCATCTTTTTCTTACCGTTTTGAATTTTGAATATCTGGAACTCTCTATTTACATTGCATTATATTTCTTCCTGATAAGCCGCTCGTTGGTAGTGAAAGCTAAACTATATTGATTTGTGTTTTTAATACACCATTAAACGCATATTTTTGCACTTTATTGTTATCTACAGTCCCTAACTTAGACAGTAGGTTGGTTAGTTGGTTGGTTGATGGTTTATGGTGCAAGGCCCTCAAAGGGCCAAAGAGCGCCTTAGAACGTAGATAGGGTATTCTTAAGAGTAAAAACGGAACTTTTTACGAAAATTTTGCATGGGGCTACCTTGACCCGGGTCCCGACCCCTTCCAAAAACCGTCTACCGTCAAAGTTAGATAACCATAAGTAGTATACTAAATCTGGTTGTCCTAAATTGAAAACTGTAGATTTTACGAAATGTTTATGAGGAGGGGGGGGGGGGGGGCTCTCACTCCCCGGGCTTCAACCCCTTCCAAAAACCGTCTATCGTTTCAGAACCATCAAATTTGATGGTTCTGAAATAAAAACTAGATTTTACGAAAATTTTGAATGTATGTGGAGGGGGAAGGCTCCGACCCCCGGGCCTTGACCCGTTCCAAAGACCGTCGACCGTCTAAGTTAGACTCTCAACAGGCGTTGTACGACGGCTAGCGGTATTTTCTTCCACTCGGCTTGTAGAAGACAGGTCAGTTCCTTCACCGATTTCGGACGGTGGGGGCACCCCTTAAGTCGACGCTCCAACTCGTCCCAGAGGTGCTCGATAGGATTAAGGTCCGGGCTCTGCGCAGGCCAGTCTATTCGATTAACACCATTGTCACCATACCAAGTCATGGTGGACCTCGCAACATGACAGGTGACATTGTCATCTAAAATGGTGCAGTAGGTCTCGGCGTTGAGTCTACCATGAATTGCGACCAAAGGTCCCGTGCCATACTAGCAGAAACACCCCCATAGCATAATTCCACCGCCGCCGAACTTCACAGTTGGCACAATACATTCCGGCAGGAGGTGTCCTGCAGGAAGACGCCAAACCCAGACCCTGACATCCGAACGTTAGAGAGTGAACCTTGATTCGTCGCTCCAGAGAACTTGTTTCCACTGTTCAACGGTCCACTGTCGACATTCTTTGCACCACGTTAGCCGAGCAGCGCTATTGGACTTGGTGATCAAAGGCTTGTGGGTGGCAGCACGTCCATGATAACTTAGCAAATGGGCTTCCTTACGGATGGTATTTATCGAAGGATCACTTCCGGATGCCTGTTGAAACTCCTCGGGGATGTGGCCCATAGATTTGGTGCGGTTCTTCCGAATTTCTCTGGCCAGCACCCGTCGGTCTCTAGCTCCCAGTTTTGTGGGTCTGCCGGTCCGGGGCACATTCCGACAGTCACCTCTCATCTTCCACTTGCCAATCACGTAGGCCAGTGTCGATTTTGGGTACTTCAACTCGCTGGATATGTCACGTATAGATAGGCCATTTCTGTTATACCCGACGATTACACCTTTCTCGAAATCAGAGAGCTCCGAACTGCGAGGCATCTTGCATGCGATTGGTTGCGTTGTTGTTTCCCACACGATATTTAATGGCGGCGGCTGTGACGTGTATCAGGACTGCAGATATCGTCGATTGCAGGGGTGTCCAATTACTTGTTGGTAGATAGTGTAGCTCAGGTACCGCCTTCACTGAATGCTTCGGTCAATTGCTCCATATATTAAGTTCGGCTTTTTTGTAAAAGCTTTCTCAGAGGCAGCCGATGTCGTTCCTGATAGATTGCCGTCGCGCCACAGTTCCGCTTCTTAGAAAAGTCTTATTTTTTCCATTGTTTAAAGGCCCGGGATATCTCACCTTTTGAGAAACCAGTCAGGTCTGCTGTTTTCAAAATCGTCGCTCCAGTCAGACGGGCATTCACAATAAGCGCTTTATCGAAATCCAAAATACCTTTTGTTTTTCCCATTCTGATCAACACTACTGACAAGCAACAGTCTTAAATGGTTGCCTAGATCACGTGGGATGCACGTGATCACGTATTTTGCATGTACGCTGTGTAAGTGGCGTTTATACACTGAGTGGCCTCTTTATTATGGCCACCTGACAGTTTTAAGCAAATGAGCTATGGCTGCACGCTGTTGCCGCCAGAGGGCGAGGCTAGTATAAAAAGGTAAAGCTTAGTGCTTGCGATAGTACTTGAAGTGATTTTTGGGTGACGAGATGGGTAAAAAATGCGATTTGACGGACTTTCAACGTAGGATGATTGTAGGAGCTCGGGGCCATGGAGCGAGTATCACCGAAACCGCCGCATTCGTGAAACGTTCTAGAGCAGCTGTTGTTAAAGTGTTTCAAGACTGGACTGTCAACCAAAAAACTGGGTCTCTACGTGCAACGTGTGGTCGTCATCGACTATTGACTGCTCGGGCGGAACGGAGAGTGTCCAGACTGGAAACAGACAACAAAAGGGCAACAGTGCAGCAAATTACAGACTATCTTAATCAACGATCCCCTCAAATGATTTCTGCACGCACTGTTCGCCGTACACTGTATCGGATGGGATATGGCAGCCGAAGGCCTGTTCGAACGCATTTGCTATCTGCAGTTAACAAAAGAAAAGTCTCCGGTTCGCACAGGAGCACAAGGATTGGACGGTCGATAATTGGAAACAAATTATGTGGTCCGATGAATCACGCTTTCAGTTGAACCATGCCGATGGTCGAGTGAGGATTTGGCGGAAACAGCACGAAAGCATGGACCCCAAATGCATTGCTACAACCCTTCAAGCTGGTGGAGGCAACGTTATGGTTTAAGGAATGTTTTCCTGGCTGGATTTCGGCCCTTTAGTTCGTGTTGATCAACGTCTGACAGGTACATCATATCTAAACATCGTTTCGAACCAAGTGCATCCTGTCATGTGGATGGTTTATCCCAATGGCGACGGCTACTTTCAACAAGATAATGCGTCCTGCCATAGTGCTCGTATTGTACAGGATTGGTTTCAGGAACTTGCCGGCGAGTTGACTTTGCTTATGTGGCCCCCACAATCTCCAGATCTCAACCCATTGAGAATTTGTGGAATGAAGTTGAACGAGCCATCAGACAGCTGGATCCACAACCCTGCCATCTAACACTCCTGGAAAGTGCTGTTCATCAAGCATGGTCTAAGATTCCACAAAGCACCTATCAACATCTCGTGGAGTCCATGCCACGAAGAATCGAAGCAGTATTAAAGGCAGAAGGTGGCCCAACGAAGTACTGAGGGGGTGGTCATAATAAAGTGGCCACTGAGTGTATAGGCCTGCATAAAGGTTTCTAATTCAGTAGCCGGTGTGTGTGTACATAGGGACTACTTGATTACGTTATCCGAGTTTTCATCTGCGTAATCCTGAATTACTGAATAATTCCTCTGTTTAACAATTTGCTTCAAGAAAATGAATCACTACTAAATTCCATTCTAGATGACGAGTTCCGGTGTGAACATACTTCTCTTATCACATTTTCAATGTGGTTGGCACCCAATCCGAAGACAGGACGAAGGGAGTCTTCATTGATTTCTCCCGGTTGGAATTCTGTACTAAAGGCAATCAAAGAAAATAACACGTCGCATTCTCTTCACGTGTAAGAGTTCCGTTCACGAGATAGATCAACGATGTCATCGATCAACAGTCCCAGGAGGAAACCGTTGTCTATTATTTCTATAATGTTTGCTATCGTACTGTGCTGTGCCGAAATGCGATAAATCCTGATATCCCAGTAAATTACTGCCACAAGCTGAGTTGGTGAATGCTTCAAGTAATCATCCCGACAGACTATGATTATTTCGAAATATTATTCCGTTACAATAATTCAAGAAGAAATGATAGAATAACAATGTTATTGTGAATACTCAATAAACCCATATAGCGTATTAAATCCGTTTATTTTTGTAGAGTAATGAGCACAAAGATCAGCCAAGTTTCGCACTCGACTGGAATCCTTTTTCAAGGCGATGGTAGACATAAAAATACAAAGAATTAGAACAAGTAAAAAGCAAAGATGATTTTTTGAAAATAACCTGGGTGACATCAGAATCATATCACATCGATTTTGATCACTCAATTATTCGGTGTGGCGCGATGTATTTCCATCTTTTAATAACGTTTGTCAAACCATTGGTAGTTCCATAGAGACCATATCATTACATGCTAGTTTGCTGGAGAGGATTTCTACTGTTTCCCTGATGGCAGTCTCTTTAAAATTCGTGTAAGGGGTAAATCTTCAAATACTATTCCATACCAGAGCGGCCGGTGAATGCGTAACTTCTCTGGCGAGGGTTGAGTTCTGCATGTCCTGGTTGACACTTCTCACATGTTCTTTACATCTAGTATCCAAGGACCACTTTGTCATTCCGATATACACTCAGTGGCCACTTTATTATGATCACCTCCTCAGTAATTCGTTGGGCTACCTTTTGCCTTTAATACTGCGTCGATTCTTTTTTTTTTTTTTTTTTTTTTTGATTGGAGGTTTAACGACCACCGTGAGCAACTCAATGGGCTATAAGCAGTCGCCCGTCCCTAATTTGGAGTCACTGGTTCCAGGGAAGGGAGAGAGCCAGTGCCGTAAGACAAACACAACATCCATGCCTGACCGGGATTCGAACCCGGACCCCTTACGGACGAATGATCAGAGGCCAACGCCTTAAACCACTGCGCCACCGGGGCGGCACTGCGTCGATTCTTCGTGGCATGAACTCCACGAGATGTTGATAGGTGGTTTGTGGAATCTAAGACCATGCTTGATGAATAGCACTTTCCAGGAGTGTGAGATGGCAGGGTTGTGGATCCAGCTGTCTGATGGCTCGTTCAACTTCATCCCACAAATTCTCAATGGTTTGAGATCTGGAGATTGTGGGGGCCACCTAAGCAAAGTAAACTCACCGGCATGTTCCTGAAACCAATCCTGTACAATACAAGCACTATGGCAGGACGCATTATCTTGTTGAAAGTAGCCATCGCTATTGGGATAAACCTTCCACATGAAAGAGTGCACTTGGTCCGCAACGATGTTTAGATATGATGTACCAGTCAGACGTTGATCAACACGAATTAAAGGGCCCAAAGCCTGCCAGGAAAACATTCAACAAATCATAACGTTGCCTTTGTAGCAATGCATTTGGGATCCATGCTTTCGTGCTGTTTCCGCCAAATTCTCACTCGGCCATCGGCATGGTGCAACTGAAAACGTGATTCATCGGACCACATAATTTGTTTCCAATTATCGACTGTCCAATCCTTGTGCTCCTGTCCGAACTGGAGACGTTTTCTCTTGTTAACTGCAGACAGCAAAGGTGTTCGAACAGGCCTTCGACTGCCGTATCCCATCCGATGCAGTGTACGGCGAACAGTGAGTGCAGAGATCATTTGAGGGGATCCTTGATTAAGATGGTCTGTAATTTGTTGCACTGTTGCACTTCTGTTGTCTGTGACCAGTCTGGACACTCCCCGTTCCGCCCGAGCAGTCAATAGTCGATGACGACCACACGTTGCACGTAGAGACCCAGTTTTTTGGCTGACAGCCCAGTCTTTAAACACTTAAACAACAGCTGCTCTGGAACATTTCACGGCGGTTTCGGTGATGCTCGCTCCATGGCTCCGAGCTCCTACAATCATCCCACGTTGAAAGTTCATCAAATCGCATTTTTTACCCATTTCGTCACGAAAAATCACTTCTACTACTGTCGCAAGCACTAAGCTTTCCTTTGTTATACTAGCCTCGCCCTCTGACGGCAACAGCGTGCAGCCATAGCTCATTTGCTTAAAACTGTCAGGTGTTCTTAATAAAGTGGCCACTCAGTGTATATCTTCTCCGTGTTGTTAAGATACACCCGCTGTATAGTTTCTCACACTGTCTCTCATTGCAGTTTGATATTATATGTGATAACAGGGTCAGGGACTTCATTGCTAATAATATGTAATAATGTTGTACGTACGTTAATAATTCGTTAACCAATATGTAAAGCCTGGGACATATGTGAAGAAACCTATGTATCTCATCGTCTTACTAGCTGATTATGTTATCGCATCGCTGACATTATACGATTTATTACAGTTCTAAGTATTCCGTCTATGTCATTCTTCTTATATACAGCCTGTAGACTTTTGCTATAAGTATTATCAATTTCCTTATTATTTTGGTAGTTGGGCTTGCGTACGTTATACGCTCTATAGAACCATGCTCTAAAGGCAGAAAGTTTGTACTCTTTTGTGCAATGCGAATCAGGAGGAACAAGGTGCGGTACTGCGGTCGGTTTATTATAAACGTCAAAATCGAAGCTGGATGTAATATTTTTTTTGAGCAAGACGTCAAGATAATTCAACGTCCAATCCACTTCAAGCTCCATGGTAAACTTTATTGTATTGTGTAGGTTGTTTATCTTGTGCATGAAATCATTTTATTCGTCTACTCTATGTTTTCATATGAATGTATCATCAGCATAGCGGATCCACACTCAGGGTTCCTTGATACAATTTAGAAAGATCAGATCTTTTAGTGATCTAAGTACTGCTTCCTCAAGAACTCAAGATAGAGGTAAACCTATCGGTGCTACTTTTGTTTGTTTGTGGATGCCTCTATCCAACTTAAAATAGTTGTGGTTAGTAACTAGATTTAAGACAGCGATAATTTTCTTAGCTTGGGTTGGTCTAAATTTACGGGAAGTGACGAATATTTCTTCAAGGTCTCCCACAGCCTGTGGTATTGTTATAGACGGATACAAAGACACTCCGTCGAAACTTCCTTTTATATCCCTGTCAAATATAATATATTCAACCTTTTTTTTACGCGCTCCACAAATTTTCTTGTTGACTTGATTACGTATTCGTAGTTTTCTAAACGTTCAGAAAAAAAATTCGGCTAGAGGTTTTTTAATATGTACGTAGGCGATGGGTTCTTTGCTACTATAGGTCTAAGGGTAGATCCAGGTTTAAGATTCTTTAGTCGTCCAAAGAGAGGTGGGATTGTAGGACCACGACGAACTTCGCTGGCGTTCTAATAGTTTCCGCTAGATGATTGTTCCTGGCCAGACCTTGTATTACTTTCTGTATTATGCTGTTTAAAGCATTCGTCGACTGAAGGACTGAGTCCGATTGATCAACAAATTATTCAGTTTCCTAATATAATCAGACCTGTTCATAATGGCAATCTGATTCGACTTGTCGGTTAGGATAATCCAAATTCTGGAATCATTACGAAGGTTCTATAGTATTTTTTATCTGACTGTCACTTTTATTAATGTTCTTTTTCTTTCAGAATTCTTGCTTTTAAAATTCACTGGACTGCTTTTTAATTTGAATACCGCTAAACATTTGGTCATATCACAATCTTCTGTTGGAACTTGGGAAATTAAACTTTGTTCCTCAGATATTTATTGTTTGATTCCAGGCTTCGATGGAGGGCAATATTTTGGCCCTCGCTCCAAAATGTTTAGAGATAGTGAAGGGAAAAAAGAATTCAGGTATTGAAATTGCATTTCAGAACTTTCAGACATTAACATGCGTTACAGATAATTTCCACCAATTTTATTTGATATACTTCAAGGAAAAGTCAGTGTCCTAATTTCAAAAGAGATAGAGATCCTATGTAAGAAACATCGTAAAGAGCTAGAGATTCTTCGATCAACTCAGATCTGAACTAATAGCTATAAAGTCCCCTTCATAAATGTATCGGCATCTCCAAAATTTTCACTTGTTCTTCAAATGACGGAAGAACAAGTGAAAGTTTTGAAACGCGGCCCCAAATAATGCCCTCCATCGAAGCCTAAAATTAAACAGTTAATATCTTACATAGAAAGTGTAATTCCATTCATCCTCCACCAGATGCCATGATCAATAATTAAAAATTGAAAAGCCGGAATGTAAGATGAAAGACTGAAATGGGCCACTTAATTACTTGAACCCTTTAACGACCATGACCCCAAAATCTTGCATCACTCTAAATAACATAAGGCCCGAAATTCTGTTGCTTCACTTCTTTCTTTAATAACAACAAGGAGTCACTGAGGGTGACTCCTGCTGACCCCATAGGTTGAGAAAATTTGAAGAATCAGTAAGGATAAAAAATCTGACTCACTCTAGACAGGCGTTTCGGGCGTCTATGGCCGTTTGTACATACGGGCGTTTTAGGCGTTATGGTCGTTAAAAGGTTAAAGGATAAAACCAAACTCTGTTTTCACTTCGTTTGCTTTAATTTCTTTTAACATTGTGACTGAGGCAGTGGTCGAGATTTGAGTTAGAGGTCTGCACGGTTCGGGTTGGCTTAGAAAACAAAGCAACGGGCCGGGCTGTGCCGGGCTTTTCCCCAGACACATACAACCAGGCCGACTAGGCCGGGCCAAGTCCACCCATTCTTTTTATCGCAATGGTAAAGCAAGAAAAAAAGTGTTTCCCGATTTCCTGGTCTGTTTAACTGTTTTGCAGGCTTTACTTACTTCCATGACATAGCCCATCGCGTAATCACAGAGGAAAGAAGAGACACTCAGTGTTTTTAACCATCTGTAGGTATTATGATGATAAAAACACTTTGGAGCTTGCTGACAACAAAAGATTCGACCCCGAGCGAGCTTGCGGATTGTGTGGAATGAAGGACGCTGCCTAATTCCTAGTCTGTTTAACTGTTTTTCTGGCTTTACCTACATCCATGACGTAGACCAGGGCGTAATCACAGAGGCAAGGAGAGACACTAAGTGTTTTACCATCTGTAGGTATTATGATTGTAAAACCACTTTGAGGCTTGTTGACAACAAAAAGATTCGACCGCTAGCGAGCGTGTGTGTTGTGTGGAGTGAGCGCGGGAGGTGTCTGCAGCAGGGTGGTGTGTGAGTTTTTGTATGAGAGAATGGGAACACATCGACTGTTTCTCCTATCCCTAATCTGTATGGGGATTTACTTTTGTAGTGTTACGCTTATTAGTTTAAAGAAAGGGAGTTCTGAAACCGCTTATTAGTTTAAAGAAAGGGAGTTCTGAAACCGCTTATTAGTTTAAAGAAAGGGAGTTCTGAAACCGCCTATTAGTTTAAAGGAAGGGAGTTCTGAAACCGCTTATTAGTTTAAAAAAAGGGAGTTCTGAAACCGCTTATTAGTTTAAAGAAAGGGAGTTCTGAAACCGCTTAGTCTTCTTCTTTTCCCTCTTTAAAGGTTATATTCTTCGAAAATTGTCAAAATTTAGATAATACTTTTAGATTTACATTCAATTACACTCATTGTCATAAAAATCAGCGCACCAATAAAGAGGCGTCGGATTGAAATGAGATTTTAGAAGTGCAATGGTAAGTACCAAGGACAGAAGTAAATATGATATCACAGCAGCAGGACGATTTCCCGCGGATAATGGGTACACATTTCGGTCAGCGTTAGTACCGCATCGGACCTCCACGTACATGCGGTGATACGGCCCGGCATGGAGTCAAAGGGACGCCGTATGTTATCCTGGGAAAGATTGGTCCACACTTCCTGCAACTGACGCTCTAAATCAGGAACACTAGGACATGGAGAAAGCTGGCGTACCATCTGGTCCCACACGTGCTCGATGGGCGAGAGATCAGGCGATCTGGCAGGCCGCGGAAGCATCGAAGCATGACGTAGACTGTCGTGAGAAACCCTAGCCGTGTGTGGACGGGCGTTATATTGTTGGAAAATGGCTCCGGGCCACCCCGCCAGGAAAGGCAGAACATGGGGCAGCAGGATCTCCTTTACGTAGCGTTGGCTGTCAGTCCATCAGATCACTGCGAGGAAGTCCGGCTGTCAAACGCGATGGCTCCCCAGACCATCACGCCTGTAGTTAGAGGCGTGTGCCGCTGTACAGTGAGGTTTGGCTTGTAGCGCTCACCTGCAGTCTTCCACACTTTGACACGGTGGTCGTCCGTTCCGATACAGAAACGGGATTCGTCGCTGAACACTATACGTCGCCAATCCTTAGCATTCCATGTTGCTCGCTGCTGACCCCACTGCAATCGACGGCAACGATGGTCAGGACTTAATGGCAGAAACCGTAAGGGCAGTCGAAGGGGCTGACTCGCCTCTGCCAGGCGTCTGGAAATGGTTCAGGTGCACGCAGGAGTCCTGTGAACAGCCGCCACATGTCTCTGGATATTGGACTAGGACGTTGTTGCATCTGTGCTTGCCGCTCTCACGATACCACGGCTCTTTCTGCTGTTGGAGTGTCTGGGTCATCCAGAGCCAGTCCTCCGTGTCTGGGTGCCTTCCCGTGCCCATTGCTCTCAACACGATCACCCCGTACTGTCCTACCGGCCCAAATGACCACCGATTTGGCACGCCGGCCACCCTGCCTCTCATTCCAACGATTCGGCTTCCTTCAAACTCGTCAGTTGCACGTACGCACATCTACGGTGGCCTCTCAGCAAGCCTATCGCTAAGGTATCTCACCTGACTCTTACCGTGTACTTCGGCACAAATGTGGAGTCCCCTGCGCGGCGCCTTATAAGCCCCAAGGATTGCTATTGCAGCGCCGGTCTTTGACGCTCGGGCATGTGGAATCGCACGAAACTTTAATCATTTGCATGTCTGCCTCTAGCTATTCGCCTAGTTTTGCGTTAGTCACACGGTTTCTTTTTTTCTTTTTTTGGTACGCGGATATTTATGACAATGAGTGTAAATATTTTCAATAATATGTCATTTCATGATTTAATTTTCCCAATTTAAGAAAATGCAATAGAAAAACAAAATAATACCAAACCGGCACATAGCGGGTAGGGCCGAGTGTCTAATATTTAAAACGGACCGGTCTGGGCCTTGAACGCACGGGCTTGGGACAGACTGGAATCACCAAATAAGGCCCGTTCAGACCTGTATTTTTTAGTGACCACCTGACTCTCAATTTTTATACGTACCTGCCTCAGACCTAACGCACATTTCAAGATAGTAAAGTTTCTGTGACGAACTTTGTGGGGGTTGCTTAACGGGAAAAGCTTTCGGCTCCGGAGCAGAAGATACGTGTTTCAGCACGGCCACTGGCAAATTTGTATTGAACTATACAACCCTGCAGTTACTCCATGATATGTGGGATTTTTTGGTATTCATGTTAGGAATGGAAATTCCGTTATGACCACTCATACCTAGAACTGCGGCAGGCAGGGGTTAGTTTGACTGATGTAAATATAAAATGCGATAATCTCCGGAGATTTGACATTAGTCAAGGTCTTTCGATGTCATACAACACCTGACTGTCGTTTCCGAGCAATGCTTATATACGCAGAGTTAGCGCTTAAAACACGTGATTTTTTCTCACGAGAAATGTTCATATAAACCGACATTTCAGCCATGCAGATGTCTTTGCGTCCTGTGCGATTCTCTTGCTACAACGAAGATCCGGAAACTCGAAGTATTTCTTTACATATTTGGGGATCAAGACTACTTTGTTTCTACTTAAGCGTGGAGAAAGAAATGCGTTTACGTTTGTAAAAGAAGTAAGTAGTCAACTCTAAAACTGTGGAAGAAATTTCTACGAGAAATGGCACGCCTTATTGCGTTGCATTTCATTTGATACTTAGCGAGATCAGTTCTGTTTAGTAAAGCAGCTTTATTTCTCCAAAGAAAGCCTTCTATTATGCACAATAAATGGCGGAGAACGTGGGATATATTCAAACGGGCTGGACCGGGCTGTAAACTGGACAGTCTAAGCCGGTTCCGGCTTTCCAAACCGGACAAAGTAAAGCTGTTGGTATGTTTATTGAACATTGGATGCCGGTTGTGTGGATGACTGGAAATTGAATGAAGAATGCGTGTTCTCCATTTCATCGGAGCAGGGATGAACGAAAGTTGCACGAGAAACCTTTATTAGGGAATAGTATTAATATGATATTCAGTCATTTGCAAAAGTTTAAGACCACCTATTGCTTTTAGGAGATTTCTGCAGATTGCGTCAGCTACTGTCTGTATTACTCAACTTCCTGTCGGTGTTGCATCATCCTACAGCGACACCTGTTGATAGAGTTGGGGGAAGAGTGCAAGCGTCAATTAGCTTCTGGTTTTCATGCTGAGAGGTTTTGTACGTATTTTCTATAAAGCGAAATATGTACAAAATATCGTCATTAAGTGTTACTCAGAGTGTACAAATAATTAAGTGTTACTCAGAGTGTACAAATAATTAAGTGTTACACAGAGTGTACAAATAATGACTATATATCATGAAGGATACTCCGAACGTGACGTAAGCAGAAATGTGAATGTCAGCAAGACTGCTATTCATAATACGATCACGAAATATCAAAATATTGGTGATTTTAGCGACCGAAAAAGAAGTGGACGTCCAAGGAAAACAAACCCACGAGATGACAGTACCATAAGGCGAATAATTATGCGTTCTCCGAAGAATTCGTGCAACACAATCAAGGCCTTTCTACATTCAAAAGTATCTGATATTAGTATCAGCACTGTATTCCGATGTCTTAGCAAAGATTTTGGATTAAAGTTTTATAAACCTGCACATAAACCTAGACTAACCTCTGTCATGAAAAAAGACGGAAACAAAAGTTGCACTAAAAACCTTTATTCTTTGATTAGGAAAAAGTATAAATATGGCATAATACTTTTTACCTCCAGCGGGGATTAGGGGTATATAGCATTTTGTTTCTTTTCCACGTAAATTTTGCGCTCCCTTTCCCTTATACCTACAACCTGGAGGAAAATACACTGAAAAATAATTGAATTAGAGATACATGTCTAGTAACATGTAGCACTACCGTTCGCCCTGATGACGGCGGCGATTCGTCTCGGCATGGACTCCACAAGACACCGGAAGCGTTGGAAAGCCATATGGATCCACGACCCCTGAACAAGCTCCCACAGTTCACGAAGATTTGATGAAGGGGGGTCAGAGCCTCGAACATATCTCTCGATGGCATCCCAGATGTGCTCGATGGGATTGAGGTCAGGTGACCTAGCTGGCCGAGGAAGCGAGGTCACGTCGGTGGAGTGTTCATCCAACCATTCGGATACAATTCGGATGCGATGGCACGGTGCATTGTCTTGTTGCAGGATAAGATCACCAGTGGGATGTTGAAGACACACAAACGGGAGCAAATGGTCGTCCAGGATATCCCGGTAACGTTGACCTGTGAGGGACGATGTCGCACGTACCAGGGGTCCCATTTCAGTCCACGTAAATAGTCCCCAGATGAGAATGCCACCCCCAACAGCTCGAAAAGTACCCTGCTGGCAAGAAGGATCCATCTCTTCATGTGGTTTGCACCGTACTCGTATCCTGCCATCCGCATGTACCAACGTGAATCTCGATTCATCAGTCTAGGCAACATTTTTCCACATGTCTAGGGTCCAGTGGTGATGTTTCCGCGCCCATGTTAATCTTATCACCCTGTGATGTGCGGTCAGCAGAGGTACCCTCGTGGGACGATGGCTTCTGTACCCCATAGCGAGGAGATTGTTCTGGATGGTGTGGCTCCTTACACGTTTTTGTGCACCAGCGTTTAGTTACACGTTTTGTGCACCAGCCAAGTGTTTTCTTGCTCTGTGGCCCGTCTATCCGCTGTTACAATGCGAGCTAGCCGACGATGACCCCGCTCATCCACACGCTGTAGTCCACAGCAGTTAGCCCTTGTAGGGATGGTTTTACCGGATCCGATGTACTCACGGTGCACCCATGACACAGTGGCTCGTGAAAATCCCAGTGCCAGCACGACTTCCGAGATGGAGTGACCCATTCGTCGGGCCCCGACAATTTGCCCACGATCAAATGCGCTTAGATCCTTCGTCTTACCCATACTGCGTCCGACTCTTACTGATTCCAGTCGCATCACTGCCTTATATTGTCGGATCGCTGCATACGTCATGTCGTTTCCGTTTAGAGAGCCGCCCACAGCGCCACATTTGCATAACGTCTCTAATTCAATTGCCTTTCGGTGCATGCGTTCTTCTCCGACCAAAATCCTAACTTCAACTTGTTATTCTTTTCTCTGCGCGCTTTGGCGGTATAGGGTTCATGATGTGAACTTCGGTGTATTGAGTTCGTTAGTTGGCTTACTGGAGTGGGATAGGTGGTCTATCTTCAAATCCTAGAAAAGGTATTCTCCCGCATAACTCTGCTATTAAAGTCATAAGTGACGGTCAATACATAAATATTGTTCTCGATGCTGGTAGTACCTTCCACATGCAGTACGTAGGACGCAGGCTTGTCCATTCCCTCTGATGGGATGGATGTGTATGGAGAAACACTTTTTTTCTAACTAATGTTACGTGGGATTTGTGATCTGAGAAAGGGATCTTTTTCCCTGAGAAGAAAATTCAATCTTAAGTTTTAGAGTTTTAGTGTTTAAATACATATTGTTGCTTGCTCATGCTACAATTAAAGGCTTTCACCGTAAAGCCTTTTCCGATTTAAGGGTAATTCTACTGGAAATAAAGCTTTTTAGGCACTGAATGGCATTAACAGCCATCATAAATAAGAGTTTTAGACTTAAATTAACCAATGGTTTTATTAGATTTTATTCAGGCACATAAAATGTCGTCACAACACCAGCTGAGCTGTATAATATAACATCACTTCGTACTTCAATAATATGGAAAGAGTAACAACAGATTCTCGTAATACAAAATGCTCTTCAAGTCTTACTCACTCCAGACTTCAATAATATGAAAAGAGTAATATTCAACCTGAGGTATTCAATCAAGTTTATAGCAATATTCCCGATACAGATGTCTCACACCAATCTCTCTCTTTCTTAACTTTCTTCGATACAAAAGTAAACATCACGTTTATTAGTATTTTTCACATACGTCATTCACTTTTGACCTAACGCCAGGCTGCCAAACTAACATTCACCGAATAAAGGAAATGTAGTGTTAAGATTGGAAAACTGCTTAAAGAGAATTAACCAAAATTTACATAAGATAACGGGAACTGAAAAGGCAAATTTAATTAGAGTTTAACTGACAAAGTATTTTTCCTGGAGACAAAATATGCGTTTCTGAGTTGTGCAGTTCAAGTCACTATTCCACGATAGTAAGTAATATTCAGATATATACATACAACTTGTCATAAGGCGTTAGCTGTATTCTTTCCCAGGAGCCAGTGGCACTAAATTGGGGACCGACGGTTACTTATAGACTTTATGCGAAGAACTTGCTGCTTTCTCATCACTAACTGGCTGCCTGTTCGATGAAACAGAATACCCGTTTTTGGTTTCTAATGTAGGGAAACAAATGAAAAAAAAAAACAAATCAAGAAACAAATGCGTTGCGCTCATTTATTTCTCCATATAAAAGCTACATAGATGAGCTTTACTGAAACTGAACTGAAAATTGAACTGTAGCTGAGAAAACTAAACCTTTACAAAACTGAAGCTGAGAAAACTGAACCTTTACAGAACTGAAGCTGAGAAAACTGAACCTTTACTGAACTAAAGCTGAGAAAACTGAACCTTTACTGAACTGAAGCTGAGAAAACTGAACCTTTACTGAGCTAAAGCTGAGAAAATTGAACCTTTACTGAGCTGAAGCTGAGAAAATTGAACCTTTACTGAGCTGAAGCTGAGAAAATTGAACCTTTACTGAGCTGAAGCTGAGAAAATTGAACCTTTACTGAGCTGAAGCTGAGAAAATTGAACCTTTACTGAGCTGAAGCTGAGAAAATTGAACCTTTACTGAGCTGAAGCTGAGAAAATTGAACCTTTACTGAGCTGAAGCTGAGAAAATTGAACCTTTACTGAGCTGAAGCTGAGAAAATTGAACCTTTACTGAGCTGAAGCTGAGAAAATTGAACCTTCACTGAGCTGAAGCTGAGAAAATTGAACCTTTACTGGACTGAAGCTGAGAAAACTGAACCTTTACAAAACTGAAGCTGAGAAAACTGAACCTTTACTAAACTGAAGCTGAGAAAACTGAACCTTTGCTGAGCTGAAGCTGAGAAAACCTGAACCTTTACTGAGCTGAAGCTGAGAAAACTGAACCTTTACCAAACTGAAGCTGAGAAAACTGAACCTTTACTAAACTGAAGCTGAGAAAACTGAACCTTTGCTGAGCTGAAGCTGAGAAAATTGAACCTTTACTGAGCTGAAGCTGAGAAAATTGAACCTTTACTGAGCTGAAGCTGAGAAAACTGAACCTTTACTGGACTGAAGCTGAGAAAACTGAACCTTTACAAAACTGAAGCTGAGAAAACTGAACCTTTACTGAACTGAAGCTGAGAAAAGTGAACCTTTACAAAACTGAAGCTGAGAAAACTGAACCTTTACTGAGCTGAAGCTGAGAAAACTGAACCTTTGCTTAGCTGAAGCTGAGAAAACTGAACCTTTACTGAGCTGAAGCTGAGAAAACTGAACCTTTACAGAACTGAAGCTGAGAAAACTGAACCTTTACTAAACTGAAGCTGAGAAAACTGAACCTTTGCTGAGCTGAAGCTGAGAAAACTGAACCTTTACTGAGCTGAAGCTGAGAAAACTGAACCTTTACTAAACTGAAGCTGAGAAAACTGAACCTTTACTGAACTGAAGCTGAGAAACCTGAACCTTTACTGAGCTGAAGCTGAGAAAACTGAACCTTTACTAAACTGAAGCTGAGAAAACTGAATCTTTACTGAACTGAAGCTGAAAAAACTGAACCTTTACTGAGCTGAAGCTGAGAAAACTGAACCTTTACTGAGCTGAAGCTGAGAAAACTGAACCTTTACTGAACTGAAGCTGAGAAAACTGAATCTTTACTAAACTGAAGCTGAGAAAACTGAACCTTTGCTGAGCTGAAGCTGAGAAACCTGAACCTTTACTGAGCTGAAGATGAGAAACCTGAACCTTTACTGAACTGAAGCTGAAAAAACTGAACCTTTACTGAGCTGAAGCTGAGAAAACTGAACCTTTACTGAGCTGAAGCTGAGAAAACTGAACCTTTACTGAACTGAAGCTGAGAAAACCGAATCTTTACTAAACTGAAGCTGAGAAAACTGAACCTTTGCTGAGCTGAAGCTGAGAAACCTGAACCTTTACTGAGCTGAAGATGAGAAACCTGAACCTTTACTGAACTGATGCTGAGAAAACTGAATCTTTACTGCACTGAAGCTGAGAAAACTGAACCTTTACTGATGTGAAGCTGAGAAAACTGAACCTTTACTGAACTGAAGCTGAGAAAACTGAACTTTTACTGAACTGAAGCTGAGAAAACTGAACCTTTACTGAACTGAAGCTGAGAAAACTGAGCCTTTACTGAACTGAAGCTGAGAAAACTGAAGGTGAGAGAACTGAAGCTGAGAAAACTGAACCTTTACTGAACTGAAGCTAAAACAGCGGCCACTCGGCGAAACATCGATTCGATGAAGTGGCCATAGGTATCTTGGGGTATCTGGTACCATAGTATCAACAACAGATCCTCTAGTTCCCGTACATTTCGGGGTGAGGGTGATTTGCCCTCCCCTCCCCCCGAAATGTACGGGAACTGTTGAATTTGGAGGTCAGGGCATTAACAGAAAGTCACCAGCAAGTTCCTCGAACCACTGTTTCACGTATCCTGGCAATGTGGCATGGCGCATTATCTGCTAGTAATGGCTATCTTCAGCAGAGAACACAGTTGCCTTAAATGGGCGAACTTGGTCCGCAACGATGTTCAGATACCTAACAGCTGTCAAAGATTGTCCTATTGAGATAATGTAGATGAAGTGTCGCAGAAAGCATCGTTCACAGCATAACACCGCCGCTGCCTGCATGTTTCCACCCAACAGTGCATCGAGGTGCCACAGCCTCCGTTGGCAATCCGCGTATCCCCGCTCTGTCGTTTACGTGATGCACCAGAAATCTTGATTTGTCAAACCAGGCCACTTTGTTCCAATCATCCACGGTCCAATCTCGATGATCTTGGGCGCATTTCATGCATTGTTGGCGATGACGTGCAGTGAGCATGGGAACCCGGCTGGGTCCTCGGCTACTCAGGTCCATGCGCAGAAGACTGCGATGAACAGTGTGCTGTGGCACATTGCCCTAATCACCACTGTTGTAGCTGCAGGTGATTTGTCGCACTGTGGCTCTGCGGTCACTGTGAACAACACGCGACAGTCTCCTCACTCCCTCTGGCATCGATGAGCTAAGGACAGCCCACGGCTGGACGACGGTTCGTCGTTTTGCCATGTGTGCACCACTTTTGATACGTACTCACTACCGCGGCACGAGAACAGCTCACAAGCCGCGCCGTTTCCGAGGAGCTATGCCATCACAATTTCTCCTTTATCAAACTCTGATAAATCGGCAGTTTTCCCCATTCTGTCTCCGAACACTCTACAAACTAAAAGCCGGTCCTTTGGTTGTATATGTACTGCTCTGTGAATTTCACCTGCGCCACAGTTCGGTCTCCAGGCACGCTCATTTCTATAGGTTGGGGTGGTCATTATGTAATTGCTCATCGGTGTAGTTCTTATTTGGATGCTTCACATGTATGTTTAGGTCTTGAATAACATCATCTCATGTCTAAATATGTTTCAAGACGATTCATATGACATGGAACAAATGCCTTCATTATCCAACATCTTATAAGCTAAAGTGTGCAAAGAATTGTGGCGTTATTGATCCTTTCTAGAAAAGATTTTACTGCTGGATGCTGTAAAGATACTTTGATTTTTTTTAATTTCAGTAAGAAATTTACCGAAGTGATTTTCGATTGCCAGAGTGTGGGGCACAAGGTATTAATGAAATTCTAGACCCTAACACTGCAAGTTCTTTCATGATTTAAATACAAATTACAATATATTAGCTTCCGCGATTTGTCAAATCCGCTTCCTCCTGAAACAAAGTCACAGTACCCTTTGCTGCCTTATGAGTTGAAATTTGCCATGCGTCTTTTAATAGGATTTTCGACTTAAATTGCCTTTTCTGAATCTACTGTCTCATGAATAATTTATGTCACATCAACTCGGGGCTATTAACGCAACGTAGTACCCGAAGTTTGGACAATGGAATGGAAATGAAATATTCTTTCTTAAAATCATTACCAGCATGCTTAATGGAAATCGGTGTTTAATGTACCAAATATTTCATGGTACAATATAGTCGGTTTGAGATCTACGTGGATTGTGTGTGAACCATAAGAATTATGTAAAATTATAAAACATATCTGATCGAAACAAAAATAAACGTGCACTGTTAGTAAAAATAACTCAAAATTGTCTGTCAACATTGCTAATATACCCCTACAGACCCATATGTGTCAGATGATCAGCAAATCTAGTAATTTTACCAGTCTTGTATAGTTTCGTCTCTGGCCATAACTGTAGGTCCCCCTACGTTAAAACTAATAGTTCGATAAATGGAATTCGTTTGTATTCTCTCCAATATAGGTAAAACTGTTGTAGTTTCCTAAAACGTTTTGCAACAATTTGGAAAGTTTTCAAGTGATGTCGTAGTGGCGTCACTTCGCTGCGTGCCTGGCATGCAGCAGCGCTCCCGCGGCTACTCCCAAGAATTAATTCATCATCATCATCATCAACAACTATGGGTAATATCCCCGTAGGAGCCTGCTGCCACTGGGCATCAGATTTCATTCGTCTTACACTGTTTTACAACCAACGCGTCGACACCCATCTGGTAAACCCAGGCATCCCGAGAAAGTTGGTCCAGGGACAAAAGTGCTTCAGAGGGAAGCATCTAAGCCAGGGGTTTTCAACCTTTTTCGGCCATTACCCAAAATCAACAAGGCAATCAACTTCGCGACCCATGGGTCTATTTCTAAATTAAAACTGCTAATACACTGCTGGACAATTGCTAAGGACGGATCATAAACGGCTATATAGCGCATAAAAAAGTAAGTGTGGTTGGATGCCAAGTGAAATAAAATAATGTCAGAATGCCAGGACATTACAAGAAAGACAATTTATTGTGTTCTGAAATCCAGAAGGCTTTGGAACGTGTTCAAGGGACAAACAGGCCATTTTGTGCAGAATACGTAAACGTGAAAAAAAAATGCAATTACCGTCCGCAGGCGTTCCGGCGTAAGATGTCAATATGGGATATGGCCACCATGGAGGGCGATGCAAGATTCCACACGTCGTGTCATGCTTTGCACAACATTATCAAGCAGCTGTTGGGGTATTTTATGCCATTCCTTTGTCAGTGCACGGATGAGGGTGTCCTTGTTTATTGGAGGGCATTGGCGACCAGCAAGACTCCTCCCTAAAGCATCCCACACATTTTCAATAGGATTCAGATCTGGAGAACGTGCTGGCCATACGAGGCGTTGAATATCCTCGCTCTCAAGGCATTTCTGGACAGCGACTGATCGATGACATGTTGCGTTGTCGTCCATGAAAATTAATCTATCACCGACAGCACCACGGAGCATCCGAACATGAGGTAGCAGAACATCATTAAGGTATCGTTGGCCAGTCATAGTCCCAGTTGGAAGCACATAGAGGGACGTACGGCCATTGATCATGATGCCAGCCCATACCATGACACTACATGTCGGATATCGGTCCCTTTCCTGTATGTTTGCTGGACAATATGCAGTACCACTATCACGCCAGATCAGTTGTCGTCAACAATCAGACGATAGACTGTATCTACTCTCATCTGAGAAGACGACAGCAGACCAGTCGTTATCAGTCCAATTGCGATGTTGATGGCACCATTGCAAACGGGCGGTACGGTGACGTCTGGACAATGGGATGCACACAACAGGACGGCGGGCGTATAGTCCTCCTTCATGCAAACGTCTGTCGACAGTTTTTCGGGAGATCCGCTTGCCAGTAGCAGCCATAAACTGATTTGCTACCTAACTAGCTGTGCTGCGCCGGTGTCTTTTTGTTGATAGCACTATGTACCGATCTTCTGCAGGTGTCGCACTGCGAACACGACCTCACCCGTGACGTTTGCTACACTCTCCATTTGTTTGAAATGATTTCCAAAACTTTGAAACAACATTGTGGCTGACGTCGAACTCCCTGGCAGCATCTGTTATTTTTCGCCCTTCTTCAATCTTGCCCACAGTAACCACGATACGTCACAAAGAAGGTTTAACATTTGAAATTTTAAACAAAATATTTAATATTTAAAAAAATATAACACTTCAAGAATGTGAAGAAAAATATTATTTTCGTGTAGCAATGTAAACTAAATAGAACACCCACCGGCTTGATACGATTTAAAAACTTGACAAGTTACGGACAGAGGAGAACCTCTTAAAGTATACATAGGGTCTACAAAACGAAACATAAAGACGAGAATTAATGAACATGTGTATAATGCAAAGACGGCCTCCATGTCTACTGCTCTTTCAAGACTCACTATTGATGGATCATACCTACCCGTATGGAAAGATTCATCTATTCTTACAACACCTCAAAATAAAACTCTCACACAGTCCACCGAAAGCCTATATATCTGTCATTATGGTATATTGTCCTGCAACGACAATATTCCTTCATTCATTCCAACCCCTTGGTAATCCTTAGTTTGCAAGTTTCCTCAAGATCACATGGAAAACCATCCCTCTAATAATGAAACTCAACAGAAGTTATAGACTGACGTCATATAATTTCGTACGTTATCTTCTACATCATCACAACGAATTTCATCAAGCATATATAAACTTGTTACTTTCCACCCGTCATATACACTATATTGACAAAAGTCACCGGACACCTGGAAGAGAAAAACAACATAGCATTTATTGACATACATTAGCACTGTGTCGGTCCACCTTTGGCCTTAATGCATGCACTGACTCTTCGAGACATCTTTCGACAAGGTTTTGGAACACCAGGATAGGTATGCGCTTCCATTCAGTACATAATGCTGCCGCTAACTGTTGTTTAGTAGTAGGCCTTCGTTCCGAACTTCTTATGCAGCGCTCTAATTAATCCCATAGGTGCTTTATGGGATTAGGATCAGGCTCTGTGCTTGCCAGCCCACACACGATACGGAATTACCGTTAAACCACGCCGCATTAGTCCTTGATTTATGGCTCCGAGCATTATCCTGCTGGTACGAACGAGGCTCAATTCCATAGTATTGCCACAGAGTCGGTAGGGCATAATTGACCAGAATATCGAGATAGGCGTGCCGGTTAACAGGTTTGTCCACGATAACCAATGGGCCGGGACCATGTCACGAAAAACACCCCCACACGAGTACATTGCCAGCTCCAAACTAGACCGTAGGAAAAATACACTGTGGTAAATAGCGTTCCCCCGGCTGCCGCCATACTCACACACGGCCATCAGACTGATGGATCGTGTATCTGGATTCATCAGTCCATAGGACCCGTTTCCATTGATCTACGGTCCACGATAAATGTTCTTTACACCATGCTAAACGACGAGTTACATTGCGAGTGGAGATAAAAGGCTGATGAACAGCCGCACGACCACGGTTACCCATGGAATGAAGTTCTCGGCGAATGATACGTGTACATACCTAGGTTCCAGCATTTTTACTCACCTGTACACTGAGGTCTTGTGCAGTACTCCATCGATTAGCTGTAGTGGCTCTCATGAGGTTCCGACGTCCTCTATCACTGATTTTCTTTAGTCTGCCGGTACGTTTTGCTGCTTCAGACACGCCGTGTGTCTTCCACTTATTCAGTACATCCAAAACATATGATTTGGTTATGTTTAAACGCCTCTCGGTTTGTCTTATGGACAACCCACTAATATAACACCCAACAATCTTTCCATTCCCAAAGTCAGTTCTCTCCCGCCGAGACATTTTCACTCAACCTCACAGTACGATATGAACGCGGTCATCTGTAGGCTTGTTTTTATACCGTTTGCAGCTGTACCGCGCATCTTAACAACGCAGCGGATCCATTCATTTTGCTTTTGAAAATGTGTCAGTCGACTTTTGTCAATATACTGTAGTTCACATCTGAGGATGAACCCACTGTGGGTTCTCAAGGTCTCATGTTCATATGTATTTTAAACCTTTTAGTATTAAACTAAAAGTTTAGGTTGCGAATTCATCAAGTTTTTAAATCGTGTAAAGACGGTGTATGCTCTATTTTGTTAACACTTTGATTTCTTTTTTTTCTGAGATGTTACGGCGACCCATCTCGGAAGCCCCTGTGACCCAAGTTTGGGTCGCAACCCATAGGTTAAGAACCCTGATCTCATCATTCTCATCCTAGAGACGAGGAGTCTGCGGAAAACCCTAGAAGCACCGCAGGCTAAATGGCTGGCAGGACCGGGTCTCGAACACCTGTCAGAAGCGTTCGCCTCCGGCACAGTGCATTGCGACTTGAACAACTGCTCCATGTCGGTGGTCAAGAAGTTATTATCTGCCCAATAAACTTCCATGCTCCGATGCAGATACGCCTTGCAGATGTTCGAAGTCAGAACATTGTTCGCGAGATCATAAATTTTGTCGGAGTGGCCGCAAAGAAGATATGAATGAAGAAATCTTTATTTTAGTTTTTTGTTTTATGAGGGTTTATCGAACATCGTGAGAAACTCGATGGGCTATATAAGCAGTCGCCAATCCTCAGTTCTTTTTTTTTTTTTATTAAATGATTTATTGGACCTGGTGGTACAGACATGACAAATAGCAGACATAAAGAGGATACAGATATTTCACAGCAACAAATACAAATCATACATGGTTTTTCAGCATGCCAAATGACCAATGTACACAGATAACCAGTGTTAGACCACCAGTAGCACATTGAGAGCCAGCGCCGAAAGACCAACACAAATATCCATGCCTCACGGGATTCGAACCCGAACCCAACTAGGGCGAATGGTCAGAAGCCAGCGCCTTAGAACACTGCGACAACGGGGCGGCTCCTCGATTTAGGGCCACTGGTTCCAGGAAAAGGAGAGATCTGGTAGCTTAAGACAAACAAAACATTCATGCCTCATCGTGAACCGAACCCAGACCCATCTCGGACGAATGGGAAGAAGCCACTACGCCATGGGGCCGAAATTTATTTTGCTGACTAGGGAAAAATATTAATGTGGTGTAATTCTTATTACTTTCACCAGGGAGTTGGGTACGTAGGATTCTGTTTATTTCCCACCTAAAGTTCGCGCGCTGTTCCTCTTCTGCTTACATCACAGAGAGAAAATCGTTCTACCCGATTAAGCTCCTATTTCTCTCTCTCTCTCTTTCTGTCTCCCTCTCTCTCTCTCTTCCTGTCTCTGGGTTAGTTATGTGATATCGATTGCAAGAGGTTCTTTCATTGGCTCGCTTCGCACTGAGGTGTTAAATTTTCAAACCCTGAATTACATTCTGCTCTTACGCGGACACCCGCTACCAAAATAGCACTAACAATTAAATCTTGTTGTTCTCGGCAATGGCAATAGCTTCTTCATATATTATGTAGGTCGAAGGCTTGTCCCTACTTTCCGAGGGAATGGGGATGACTTTTAACTTTAACGATGTGTGGGGTGGTCGGCGTGATGATCTGTCTTACCAATAAGAAGGTTGTGAAAACTCAATTTGCCGGTGACAAAGCCCCTCCCCCTCTTCCTCCATCCTTCTCTTCCGGAGTGCGTTCCCAATTAAGCTACACCGACGGAATTTATCGCTGCAACTTTTTCCTACTTGACATGTGCTTCAGCTCTGTAGTACGTTATATATTATCCAGCCCAAAGTAGAGGGCACGAAATCGCAGGTTTTGGGTCCCCTGCAAATTAACTCTGTAGAAGGAATTCTCACTAATTCCGGACGATGTAGAAAAGAAGCATCAGGCATTATTTTTAAGCGAAGAGGAAATTCTCATTAATTCCAGGCGATGTGTGAAACGAACATCGCACGTTTTTCGAAGAGCTCAACGGCCAGTAAACCCATTTCTACGTTCGGGCGCCAATGTGAAAACACAAATTTGTCGGTGGCAGAGCTCGAACCATCACTCTTCTGCTCCGAAATCGAATGCGTTCCCAATTATGCTACACCGACAAGGACTTATCGCTGCTACTTGCCGTCTTGACATGTGCTGCACTTCTGCGGTGCGTCTCAAGGTTCTCTTAAGTATTTTTTCTGAAACGAAAATGCTCCCTACTTTTCTTAGTTGCGTAATTGAAGTCACTGTTTCATTATATTGGCTGATATGTTCATATAGCAACATGGGTCTTGGCACGTGGAAAGGGAAAGGAAAGCCAACCGGCTTGAATTCTTAAATAACGTTGTATTTCACCTTTCATCTTCTGGGCTGACATTTCGGAAGCATTATTTATGCATTGTACACTCCACTTGATACCATGTGATTGTGAATTGCTGATGTTGTTATTTATCCCTTTCATATCCATTATGCATGACATTCAAAATAATAACTGTGTAAATTTTTGAAGATGACAATCCGCTTCTTGGCGTAAATGTGACAAGGATGGAAAGTCAGATAATGTGATGGTTATATTCAAATTGATCGGAAACTTGAAACTTGGTCGTTCTGGGTGATGTAGTGGTTAGCATACCCGGGCGTTTTCTGGGAGACGCGGGTTCGAGTCCCGCTCCAGGACGATGAAAATTTTCAAGTTTTCGGATATTATCTGACTTACCATTTTTGTCACATTTACGCGAAAAATCGGATTATCATCTTCAAAAATTTGTATTATATGGCGTAATCCCGTATTTCTTTCATAATAACTGTGTTTTTCGTCATATAATCCTCGGATTATATTTTAAAAAGTTATAAATTTAAGTTTTGCGGATTATACGCCAATGCCGTTAATACTCCGCTTTTAGAAAAATAAGGATTATGCGGCACTTCTATTTTTTTTTTAAATTCGTGTTGTAATTACGAATATTGCCTTTTTTCCTCTTTTCCCAGGAAAAGGAAGAAAGGAAAGAAAAAGCGTAAAAGAGGTATATTTTGAAAATTACCAGTAATGCATTAATAACAGAAAATCGTAACGCGTTGTGAAGGTGGAGGTGATAAACTTACTTCTCTTACAAATGTCGACGCAGTTGGAAATGCGTTTTCTTTTATTTCTCACATGCACATGTGTAGAGCATTTTCACAGAAAATACGATGCAGCGAAAGCGATATTATTTACTCACCCGGATGATCACGTGTTGGGTAACACTGAGCGTTACACATGTTCGAGGGTGCCGCAAATCTAACTACGATTTCATACTATTGAATCTGTTTACGAAACTATCCGACCTAACTACCGAATTCCGGTGATGTTGATAAAAACCTCTAATTTTTGCTCTTTATTCACTTGAATGTAACAGAAAAGCATACAAAAATGACAGTTCTTTTTTTTTTTTTTAAGAAGATCGGATTTTTCTTCAATTTCTTTGGACTGCTGGGTCAATAGAAATTGAAAAAAACCGACTATATTTCCAAAAGGTCTGAAATGATTAGATTAATTTTTTCTTTGAAGTTTGAAATCAAATTACGTTTTCACGTTTGGCTTCAATTTCCACTATGACTGCGACAGCGATAGGGATTTAAGTAACGTCTCTGCGCACAACTTTTACGCACGATGAAGGTACTTCAAGACTTTGTGAAATTTTATGAAATTCATAATTGGAAAAGGAACTCAGTTCCATCAGAAATGCCAAAAACGTTTAATAAAGAATAACCTTAAAGGGTATTTAGATGTGAGTTCAGCTTGGGTGGAGAAAGTGGTTAATACAGGTAGATTACTTCAAACAAGCACTTAGATGGCAAGCAATTGAACTCGAGGGACTTATATGTCATCGGATTAACTGTGCATAAAATTGTTGAAGGAAGAGAAAAAACAAATGATAAAAATCGGGGTGGGTCACTCCTCTTCTCCCCTTGTTGATTTTTTTTATGCTATACATCTTTCTCGACAGTAGTAAAGTAAATACCAAGTAGAAAAGCTCAACGTAACGAAAATGGGTAACGCAAATAGTCAAAACCTTTGTTGAAATATGATTTTTTTTTTGGCCGACCCGGTGGCGCAGTGACATAAGCGCTGGCTCACGACTATTCATCCGAGAAGGGTCCGAGTTCGAATCCCGGTAAGGCATGAATGTGGTATTTGTCTTAGAACGTTGGCTGTCTCCCTTCCCTGGAACCAGTGTCCCTAAATTAGGGATGGGCGACAACTTATAGCCCTTTGAGTTGCTCATGATGGTCGTTAAACCTCCAATCAAAAAAAAAATCTGATTTTTCAGTGTTGTTCCATGAAACAACTCTCCTCCTTACTACATTGTGATGGTTGCTCCTATTGTGTTCACCGATGTTGCGCTTGATCTCGTCCTTTTACTACATTGTTTTGGGCACTGTCTGTGATCACCTATACTGTTCTTGTTTTTTGTCATTGCTCATGCTTGTAGTTTATGCCCCGTTTTGTAAAGAAATTGTCTTCATGTTTGTATATGCCCCGCTTTGTACACTGTTTGTCACGTACCACCTGCTTCTGCCTTGTATGGTCCGAGAGAACCAATAAAGCGATGTTGAAACCATGAAACAACGCAACAATAAATAATTTCATTGTTACTCAACAATATATTTTACTAAACTATCGCTGATCATTATTTCACCATGCTTTACACAAACGTAACAGTATCTCAAACAATCTGCGTAAATCACGAGTACCTCATGCTAAATGTGATAAAAGCCATTACAAAAATGCACTTTGATGCTGAGCATCTTCCCCTACAGTAGTAAAAAATTCGTAGTACCGAAATTCGTCATACTCTCAACGGTCCACAAGAAGGGAGAGACTTATTGACGAGGGCGTCAAAATGTTGCATAACAAGTAACATTTTGGGGCATAAATTGTAGATATCCTACACCAAACGACACTAACTTCCACTTGCGATTCAGCTTTTCTTTCTACCTTTAGGTCACATTTTAGTTTGCGCATGCACAGATGGACTTTCGTAGCTACATCACATTCCATTGGTATTAGAGTCTTTTGTTACGTTCGTCTAAATCTGAATAACATGCACAGTCGAGTCACATTATTGTGACCACCTCCTACCTTTGATGTCAACAGCGCGTAGCCAATGAAAGAAGGCACGTGTCGTGAGCTGGCTTGGAGGTTATGTATAAGGTGTGCTGTAGGCAATCTGAAAACATATCCCTCGTTGCTATCATGGATAAAAGGAGCGATATCAGATTTGCAGAAAGCGATGATTATCGGCTTTCGGACCAAGGGTGGTAATATCTCTGAAATAACGCATTTGGGAACTGTTCGCGTGCTGCTGTGGTTAAAGAGTATCGTGATTGGAGAAATGGCACAATTGCGAATAAGCTACGCGTAAACTGCGGTGCACCACCTGCCATTGATGTGAGAGGTGAACGTCGGCTTCGAAGGTGCGTGAGGGCCGATCAACACGCTACAGTGGAGCAACTCACTGGCCGAATGAACCAGGGGGGCTACCGGAAGTGTGTCCAAAACTCGTTCAGCAAACCCTGCTGCGTATGTGGCTCCGATGCAGACGGATGGTCATTTCACCTATACTAACGAAGGTGAATAGGCAGAAATTAGTTTTATTTGCACGGTAGCATCAGAATTGAACCTCGGCGATTGGCAAAGTATTGCCTTCTCCGATGATCCACGTTTTTGCTTCATCGAGCTGATGGACGTTGGCGTATAAGGCGAGAAACATCGGAGAACAAACACTCTTTAACCATTGCTGGAAGAACCGAAACTTGTGGGGGCAGCGTTATGGTCTGGGGAATGTTTTCGTTGTATTCCCTGGGTCCACTCATACATGTGGAAAACATTATGGACCGAATACGTTATGAATCCATCCTAGCAGACCACTTACACTCATACATGCCGATTATCTTCCCTGGTGCGGATGTAATCTTCAAGCACGACAATGCGATATGTCATACAGCTAGCAATGTCCGAAAGTGGTTGGAAGAGCACGATGAAGACTTCAAAATACTTCCCTGGCCTAATTACCCAGACTTAAGCCCAATTGAGCATCTGTGGGACCACCACGATCGTGTTGTTCGCTCTATGGATCCTCCACCACGCACCCTACAGCAGCTGTCAGATGCACTGCAGACAGCATGGCTCCACATACCTGTGAACACCTTACAGCACCTTATTGAGTCACTCCCAGCCCGTTTAGCTGCTGTCCGCGTTGCACACCGCGGTTACTCTGGATACTAGCTGGTGGTCACAGTAATGTGACTCGACCGCGTATGATAATAATAAATATTGTTTTTGAAAAACTAAATAGTCGAAATGCTTACTGTTGCCGCCGCCATAGTTTAATAAATATTTACTTTTATAACTAACTTTTCTTCTTCCATTGATTTTACGAAAATAACATTCATTAATCCACTTACCTAAATACAGCTCCATGTGAAGAATTAGTAAATCTTGTTTTTTGTTGTTATATTTTAATTCCACTTGGTATATACCATACTTTGGCTCGGTATGTTCTTGAGTGACGCGAATAAATGCGATGTGTTGCACGTACATAAATGCATACTGTCGAATCATTAGTTTTCATACATACCTACAAAGATCTTGGCATGCGAAAGATGAATAGCATAAATTACCTACAAAGAGTAACAGGGTACTCTCTCGATTTTACCCCCTAAAGTTCGGAAACTCCCCATTCTTAATTAGGGCACTATTTTGAGACAGGCAAAAATGAAAACTACAGCACCTATAGTTTAGCGGTTCCCGAGATCCATGTTGGCGTGGTTATTGTTAAGTATGAAGCGGACGCCAACTTACCAGTAGAATCGTTGCTTGCAGGTTCCTGTCATTGGAGCAGGAAAGCAAATAAATAAATATTTAAACAAATAGAATGTAACGACAAGTGATTTCGTCTGCACATATCTTTATTCTTCAGACTGGGGGAAAGGGGAAATATTGGCTGATCAAAATAAATTGTATATACTTCCAGCGAGAGATTGTTATTTCGGGTGGCTTTCTCTTTGTATTTCCCGCCAAAATTATTTTCATTCATCCTGTAAAAAATTGTTCCTCCCGGCCTTGTGTCCGAGCAAAATCCTAACTGTCCAAAACCTCATACGAGACCCTCAGTTTGTGACCATACAGTATCATTACCTTTCACTCTCTGTGCCCGAAGGAAGATGCTTCTGACGTAAGAAGCTGACTGTTGTTAATTGTTAAGCTGGAATTTTAGCTGGTGGGCACTCTCTAGCAAGAGTGTCGTCTGACGATGGGGATTATAAAGGAGACGGGTGTCCCTTTGTTCGTAGGTGGTCCCATGGTCCGTAAAAATGACTATCCCTAGAGATCTCTTAAGCGTCTTTTTAAGTGAAGGCGAATCTCTAGCTGCTGTTCACACACACCGAATAACCAAAGTCACTATTTAATTATATTTTAAATATCTCCATGTAACACCCAACCCTGTTTTCAAGAAAATAGGTAAACAACCGACTTAAATAGCAGTGACCTGGGCTTAAAATTAATTGTCGTAAAATACTAAATTTAACATCCTTTGGATAAGAGATTATAAATTTTCATATGGTAAAGTGGAATCCTTTTTTCCATGGCGTTTGTACAAACTAATAATTTTTCAAAACGAGAAGCATTTTTCCAGACTAAAGCTACAGAATGTCAGAGTAGTTTTCATTGGCGTGCTCTTGAAAGATTTGCGTCAACTTTCCCCTCAAAGTTCCTCTTACCCGTTGACAGCCTCTCAATAGTTCGGCCTTTGCGTCATCACTCAATAAAGCAATCTCTAACATTTTAAGAGATCTCGTGCAGCAGATCATTCCCCGGCCCCTTCGTCCTCGTCTGCTAACTCCTGGGGATCTCAGCGTGATATGTGTTCTCAGGTTGAAATGGAGAAATGTTTCATCGTTTGCTCTCCGTTAGAACTGTCACGAACACGTTTCTCTACTTAGACATCACCCGTGAGAAAGTCGGACGTTTTTCACCTACGCACGGAAAGGACACCCGTCGCTAAGAAGTGATTTCCTAGACTTGTGATAAATGTGTGGCCTCTTAGAAATAAATAATAACAAAAAAAGGCAGAAAGCAACACGTGCCCATTCATTCAGAATTTAGAACTTTGCGATGAACTAGAAAAGTGGAATAACAAAGTAATTGATATAGACATAAATGAAGCTGTTCTTTCCATGTACCATAACCACAGAACTTTGAAGTTTTAATCGTCCTGGAACGGAAATTGAACCCGCATCTCCCGATTTGCGTTCGAGTATGCTAACCATTACACCACCCAGTACAATGAAATCCTAACAACTGAGACGTGAATCTGAAACGTCAGACTATGATTTCACTGCACCAGTTGAAACAAATATGTCTCATCGTAGTGCTAAGTTAGATCACCAGCAAATTGAATAAATACCAAGTTAAAAACACATGGAATAATTAATACAGACGTCAATCAAGCTCAAAATAGTATAACTATACTAATAATCCGAAATTTCTTGGCGTAGAGTAGAAATAAAACTTTCCAAGCTTTCTCACATCAACCAGATGGCTTTTTCAAGGAAGGTCTACGGCCTATTATAGAGCTCATGGCTGTCCATGATGTTTACCAGGCCAGCCGCCTCTCCCTGCACCTGTACTGTATGTGCCACGGTTATGATGTATATGGGCAAATTGACTGTTCAAAAGGCATCACCGAATATCGTATAGTGTACATTCACACTTCTTTTAAAGTCTTGAAAAAGCCATCTGGTTGATCTGCGAAAGTTTGGAAAGTTTTATACCTATTCTACGTCAAGAAATTTCGGATTATTAGCATAGTTATATTATTTTGAGAATAATTGGTGTACAGTTCCTACTTATTGAATAAATCAAGATGTTCTTTCCATGTACCATAACCACAGAAATTTAAAAATTTAATCGTCCTGGAACGAAAATTTTCAAATTTCTGTGGTTATGATACATGGAAAGAACATCTTAATTTATGTCTATATTAATTATTCCATGTCTTTGCAAATTGTTAACAAAGTAATTATTGCCTAATATTGCCAAACAAGAAGTGAGATCAAAGTTTACTCTACTTCACGTGCTTTTTAGTCATTCTGAGTATATCTGAAGATCGACAACTGAAATGCTGTACTTAGGGACCTGTGGAGTTTTAAATTTTGATAGCAGCAATTTATCTGCTTATAATTAGGTAATTAGCTAATTTTCGTAGAGATTTTCGTTGAACATACACTATCTGATCAAAAGTATCAGTGCACTTACCTATCCACAATCCCCTGTAATTGGAAAGGAATTAATTTCGCGTTGGTCCAATCTTTGCAGCTATCACAGCCTCCACTTTGCTGGGATGGCTTTCCACTAGATTTTAGTTTAGTTGCTGCGTGAATTGCCTTTCATTTTGCTGCACAAGCATTAGTCAGGTTGGTCACCGATGTCGGATGTTTCGGTCCGTCTAACTGTCAGCGTTCCAATTCATTTCAAAAGTGTTCAATGGACTTGAGATCGGGGCTCTGTGCAGGGCAGTAAGTTCTTCCATACCCATCTCATCAAATCATTCCTTCACTGACCTCTCTTTGGGTACGGGAGTATTGTTCTGTTGGAAAAGGAAAGGGCAAGGCCTTCACCGAACTACACTGGCGGAAAGTGAAAAAATAACACCAAGAAGGAGACGTCTGATACCAACGAAATTTATACAGCATAACAACGGAATACAGAGGATAACGTGATCAAAACCTTATGGCAAAATACAGCTGTATTTGCTGGTAAACTGAAAAATAACATTTCCATGTAACATGGTTAGTACGAGGTTAAACCGCCATGAACTGCGTCACACTCAGCAATTCTGGCATGGCGTCTGTCGTACAGATGTTGGATGTGAGTTTGGGGTATTGAGTTCCAAGCATCCTCAACCTGGACGCGTAAATGGGGGATGGTCGTGACTGGCCGTGGAGACCGGATAAGTCGTTGTCCCATAAAATCCCACACGTGTTCAATGGGGGACAAATCCGGTGAACGTGCAGGCCATGGAAGTTGTCTCACACCCTGAAGTGCATGTTGCGTTGCACGTGCCGTGTGTGGGTGTGCGTTATCTTGCTGGAAAACACCACGATGGACCGACCTTACGAATGGCACAACAACGGGCTGAATGATGTTGTTGATGTAGGAGGTGCTGTTTAACGCACCCGGTACTAACACTAGTTGTGTACGGGAGTGATAGCTGATCGCTTCCCATACCAGGAGACCAGGTGTAGGCCCTGTTGTCGCTGGCGGATGCAAGAAGGGTGGAGACGCTCCCCTGGGCGTCTGCGAACACGCATACGGCCATCGGAGGCTCCCAAGCAGAATCTGCTTTCATTGCTGAACATGACAGATCGCCATTGCGTTCTCCGGTGCAGACGTTGGCTACACCACTGCAGCCGTTCCTGACGGTGGGCTGGAGTCAGAGGTACACATACCAGAGGCACACGTGCACGTAGTCCTGCATCCAGTAGACGGTTGCGGATTGTTCGCACCGTCACCTCAGGTGCAACGGCAGCTCGGATTTGCGTCGCAGTAGATGTTCTGCTTGACAACGCCGCTCTTCTTATGCGTCGATCGGTCCGCTCATCAGTCCGTCTGTGACTCACGGTTAAACGTCTTCTCGTGTGGGAATGTTCCTCGGACCATCTACGCCACCATCGTACCACCACCGATATTTCCCGTTCAATTCGCTCCGCAATACGACGATACGACCACCCGGCCTCGCGGAGTCCGACTAGACGATCTCGCTCAAAATCCAATAACTGCTGAATTCGTACATGTCTTCCATGTCCAGGCATTGCAGCTTCTTCAGGGTCTTCGCACGTGTCCGTACGCCGACGACTGATTACATTCACTTCGCCGTACTCCTTAAATACCACCGACGATAATTTGCATATAATGACGTATTGCGGCGTAAGCGCTCACCGGTTAGTCCCTGACATTAACATCACACCTACGTAAACTCGACCCCATTAACATAAGTAAATTTCATGGTCGTCGGCCAATTCCTTCTTGGTGTTCTTTTTTCACTTTCCGCCAGTGTATTACTATAATCTCTGTAGCACAGAATTATTCAAAGTAGAATTCTACGGCAGCGTTTTAAATTTTCGAGCACTGGAAAAAAGTGGCACAGCCCAAACCTTGAAAAACAGCTCCAGAGCATCATGCCTGTTCCACCAAACTTCACAATTGGTACAACAGTCGGGCAGCATCATGCCTCCTCCACCAGACTTCACGGTTGCACAAGTCTGGTAGGATCATGCCTCCTCTATCAAACTTCAAAATTGGCACAACAGTCGGACAGCATCATGCCTCCTCCACCAAACTTTACAATTGGCACAACAGTCGGGCAGCATGAGGCCACCTCCACCACTCTTTACAATTGACACAACAGTCGGGCATCATCATGTCTCCTCCATTAAACTTCACAGTAGGCAAAACAGTCGGGTAGGATCATGCCTCCTCTATAAAACTTCACAACTTTCACAACAGTCGGGCAGCATCATGCCTCCTCCACCAGACTTCACGGTTGGCAAAACACACTCAAGCAGGTAGCATTCACCTGTCAGCAATGTTGCCCTTTTCCCCGAATGGCGACTGTGTCTTCCAAGATGACAGTGAGCCGAGCCACAGGTCCAGCTACCTATCGTGAATTGCTTACTGACTCTGTACACCCAGCAATATTGCACTTTTCCCAAATGGCGACTGTGTCTTCCAAGACGACAGTGAGAAGAGCCACAGGTCCAGCTATCTATCGTGAATTGCTTACTAACTCTGTACACCCAGCAATGTTGCCCTTTTACCCGAATGGCGACTGTGTCTTCCAAGATGACAGTGAGCCGAGCCACAGGTCCAGCTACCTATCGTGAATTGCTTACTGACTCTGTACACCCAGCAATATTGCACTTTTACCCGAATGACGACTGTGTCTTCCGAGATGACAGTGAGCCGAGCCACAGGTCCAGCTATCTATCGTGAATTGCTTACTAACTCTGTACACCCAGCAATGTTGCCCTTTTCCCCGAATGGCGACTGTGTCTTCCAAGATGACAGTGAGCCGAGCCACAGGTCCAGCTACCTATCGTGAATTGCTTACTGACTCTGTACACCCAGCAATATTGCACTTTTACCCGAATGGCGACTGTGTCTTCCAAGACGACAGTGAGAAGAGCCACAGGTCCAGCTATCTATCGTGAATTGCTTACTGACTCTGTACACCCAGCAATGTTGCACTTTCCCCCGAATGGCGACTGTGTCTTCCGAGATGACAGTTAGCCGAGCCACAGGTCCAGCTATCTATCGTGAATTGCTTACTGACTCTGTACACCCAGCAATGTTGCACTTTTACCCGAATGGTGACTGTGTCTTCCAAGATGACAGTGAGGCGAGCCACAGGTCCAGCTATCTATCGTGAATTGTTCACTGACTCTGTACACTCAGCAATGTTGCACTTTTCCCCGAATGGCAACGGTGTCTTCTAAGACGACAATGCGCCGAGCCACAGATCCAGTGTTGTGCAGGATTCTTTTGAGGGGCACAGTTCAGACTTCCAGCGTATCGATTAGCCCCCGAACTCCCCGATAACAATCTCATAAAACATTCATTTGTGGGACAGTATGGGGCATATGAGGCGTCTGGAACACCAGTCATCTCGATACCTGCATTGGAGGCCTGAATACATAGAGCTTTGCTGGCCATACCTCCCAACTGCTTCCGGCATCTAATTGAATCGATGCCATGTACGATAGCTGCTGCACTGAAGGCGAAAGGAGGACCTACCAAGTACACTGCTGACCACCCAAAATGCAACACCAAGAAGGACATGAGATAGCAAAGCCAGATTTACTGGACACATAACAACAGATACAAAGATGAAACGATTGAGCTTACAGGCCCGTGCGACTTGCGGAATACGCAGACATCAATGGTTCGTGTGGCCCCATAGCTAGAAATAACGGCCGCCACACGCTGCGGCATCGAACAAAAGAGGCTTTGGATGTAGGCTTGGGGTATGTCGGTCCATGCTGCTTCCACACGTTGCCACAGTTCATCAAGCGTAGCCGCGGGTGGTGCTTGCAGGGCCACTCGGTTGCCGATCAGCGACTAGACGTGTTCGATGGACGACATATCGGGAGAACAGGCTGGCCACGGCAGCAGTGATACCTGGTGAGACGTGAAGAAGTGTTGCACGATGCGTGCCACGTGCGGGCGCTCATTGTTTTGTTGAAACGTGGCCGTTGGCAGGTCCTGTAGGTAAGGGAGGACTACAGGTTCCAAAACGTAGGAGATGTAGCGGTGGCTGTTCAGTGTACCGGCGATGCTTACCAGAGGGGTGCGGGTGTCATATCCAATTGCGCCCCAAACCAAAACGCTAGGCGACGGACCGGTATGGCGATGCATAATGCAAGCGTCATACAGTCTCTCGTCGCGGTGCCGCCACATGCGGATCCGACCATCGTGGTGTTGCAGGCAGAAGCGGTATTCGTCGGAGAAGACAATGTCGTGCCATTCTGTAGTCCAGGTGCGGAGTTCAACGGCCCACTGCCGCCACACTCGCCGGTGGTGTAACGTCAATGATAATAGGAGCAATGGTCGCCGTGTGACAAGTCCCCTTTCCTGAAGACGACGTCGAATGGTACGTGCTGACACAAGTTTTTGCGCAACACGCCCTAATTCCTGAGCTAACGTTCGTAATGTGGCGGTGCGAGCCGTCAATGCCCGCCGCACAACTTGCCGGTTCTCTCGTATGGTGGTGTGCCGCGGCTGCGGCAATCACTCCCGTCGTTTCGTCCGTCCCTCCTGCACCCACCGAATCCATACTCGCCTCACTATGGCTGTATATCGTCCCACACGGGCGCCGATGTCTCGGTTACGATAAACCGCTGTCGCGATAAGTCGCTATTCGTCCTCTGTCGAACTCCGAAACGTGCTTGAATGACTGCCGCATTCTGCGTCGAGGCATCAGGAAGCTTCCCAAGCCCAGGTCCGTCTGCACGACACATTTCCACTACTTACACCCCACCTTCTGTGCATCCTTCTTATAGTGCTTCTCGGTGCCGTGATGGGCGCACTTGATTTGCATATGCCCTGCAATGCTAATCGTTTGCATGTCATCTCGCGGGCGACGCATGCTGCGAATTTCAGGCCAATTGGATGCTTCCTTCTTGGTGTTGCATTTTGGGTGGCCAGCAGTGTGTTAGGTAGGTGGTCATAATTAACTGATCAGTGTATATCTGCTAATTTAAGTTTCATGGTTTGTTCGACAATGAAATTGGAAATAACAAACCTTCTGTTTGAAACAGTTAAGAAAGTGCAGGATATTGAAAGAAAAATTAACACCTTTTCGAATTCAAAATAGAAGTCATAGGAAGCTAATGCATGTGTGTGTTAGAAAAAAAACAGTGGATTTCAACATATCTGTATTGCCGCTCAATTTTTAAAGGCAAATTTGTACTCGAAACTGACTGTGTCCTCTCCTCGTAAAACACGAAAGGTTGATTTCCTGTGATGTAAAATAATCGTTTCTGACTTTCTAGTAGTTCTTTCCTACCTCGTTGGAACCAGTTATCATTCAACACCGATTTAATTGCAGAAACTTTGGGTTGTTCTCTTTGCGGCACACCAGGAGCTCCAGGTTTGCTGTCCCTCTTTTTTTTTTTTTTTTTTTGATTGGAGGTTTATCGACCACCGTGAGCAACTCAATGGGCTATAAGCAGTCGCCCGTCCCTAATTTAGGGTCACTGGTTCCTGGGAAGGGAGAGAGCTAGTGCCGTAAGACAAACACAACATCCATGCCTGACCGGGATTCGAACCCGGCCACTTACGGACGAATGGTCAGAGGCTAGCGCCTGAGACCACTGCACCACCGGGGCTGCACTGTCCCTCTTGCTAATACCAGTCGGGATTTCCTAAAAACTGAAAGTCGAGGACTCCATGCTTGAATAGGGAGGGGAAAAAGAATTCAGGTAATGATATTGCATCCTAGAGCTTTCAGACTTTACTAGGCGTTAGAAATAATAGTTCCACCCATTTTATTTTATGTACTTCTCCGAAAAGTCAGTGTCCTAATATCAAGAGGGAAAGAGATCCTGAGTAAGAAACATATCAAAGTGCTAGAAATTCTTCGATCAACTGAGATCCGTCATAATAGCTATAAAGTCTCCTACGAAAATGAAACGGGAAAACGAATGACGGTTGTTGTTAAATGCAACTCCAAAGAACGATTTTCCTCAAACTGTGATCAGTAAGTTGAGTAGTAACATTATATTTTTATCACAAAAAATAACTAGTTGTATTTTCGTTGAAGATGTGTTTTTTATTTTAGGAAAAATATTTTTTTACTTTTAGCAAATGATTTTGAAATTATTAGCTCATAAAAAATAAAGACTTTTCTGATTTTTAGGACCTACAAATCCGTTCCGCGGTTATCCTAATGCCATGGCTCATGTGCGTATGATAAAGAAGTTTCACGTACAAATCGACCTTTGTGTTTTCCATGAATCGACCTTTGTGTTTTCCATGCAGCATAAAGACGATATGTAATAGCAGATATGGATGAGTGAGTAAAAATGAAAAACAGCGAAGTTATTCGGCCTTAACAAATAGAACACAAACGCTTGCATTTAAATTGTTCTCTGCATTTAGTTTTACTTGGACATATCTTTTTTAATCTTTAACTATGTAACATCGTACACAAAAGCAGTTTACCACTTTTCTCTCTCTCATCACCTTTTTGTATGCTAAGTCTTTTCTGTTTTTTGCTCAATTCTACAACGGTTTACTCATGCAAAATTTAGTGTTCCCATGAGATGCTGAAAAACCTAAACGTGAGCCTTTGGAACCTTTCATCGAGGTTACACGTTGATGAAGCTTTTAACACTTGTCCGAGAAAATTTGACTTTAATTATCTCACGCGAAGGGATAAGACCAATTACACATGGGTTTCAGACACTTTCATTTAATGATTTAGTCTCTTCTTTGTGGCTTCGGAGGACGTCACGTGGAAATTTAATATCCTAATGAGTCTAGATCTAGAATTTGTACTTGAGAGAACTCGAAAAAGAAAACGGAAAAGCAAAATAAAGTTCGTGAAGCTGTAAAGATAACTTGGGATCAGTTATAATTTTTTTTTACACAAGTTATATTTTAATTACCTGAATGATAGCCCACGTATTTTAGATGGGAAAATATTTCCTCTGTTGCAGTTTCTTATCCAAGTTTTAAAAAATGAAATGCATATCAGTTTTCCTAATAAAATATTGCTTCTGGTCTTTCTAGAGTTCGCAAATATTTGTTTATCCATAAAAAATCAAATTCCTGCATTTTTTCTAAATTATGTGGAAAAGCTTCGGCAAAGATACACGGCGTTTTTTCTCAGCTTGCTTGAGGAAATTAGAAATGAAAGCAAACTGAAGTGCGTTCAATAGAATGAAGAAAAAAGAATATACTAGGACTTGTGTTACGGTCTTTGTTTTTCTTTCACTGGGTGTGTCAATATTTGAAGCTTCGAAAGAATCAGAAAAATTTACGGTAGTGCTAATAACAGTACTGGACGAAACCAATAGAGATAACAAGAGTATTGGAAGGAGTAGGTGTGCGCTAGGGAGCACACTAAGAGTCAGACTTGGGGAATTAGTTTTCTCTAATGGTAAAGCTAAATAAAACATTTCATTAAAAAAGTATTAAGTCAGTCGAGGAAATCTGCATTTCCTATACCGTATTACTAAAATTGTTTGATTTTGGCAGCAGGGAAACGTTTTGGAGACTTTAATTAAATCAAATGACTAGTGCAGGAGATATTTCGTATGTGCCTGGACTTTAGTGTATCTCCTCGCAGAGTAGATACAAGATACAATTACATTATTCAGACGACGTATAAGAGAACATTTGCAGGCAAGTGAATACTTTTCGCGCATTACGACAGAGAGGAGAGTCAGCTGCATTCAGCAGTGTAAGGAGACTAAGTCTTATACGGACTGCTATGAAATCCAGTCTCACACAGGGCAGTTAAGAGATTCGGTTATATTCAAGAGTACTTGGCGACTCACTTGCATCTAAGACGGTCAAGTGTGATATAGAACTGGAGGAGGATCCAATTCCATATAAAGGTACAATTTTCTCTGGTCCTGGATCTAACAAATTTCATCTGAGACTGCAGTAAAGCCCAATTTAATCGAATATTGCGTGAAGAAGGCAATTTTTCCTAAGATGGCAAAGTTTGATCCGGGATTACCAGAAGACCCTGTTTTATGAAAGAATACCAAAGGACTCAGTTCATCCTGAACTATGAAGGTACCTGGTTGCATATAAGGCTGTGAAGTTACCAATTTCATCGAGGACTCCATTTTACCCAAGGCTGCTATTAACTGTGATTTACTTAAGAATTGCGAGGGGGCGTGGTATCAGCCAGGATGGCAACATTTGATCTGGAAATGCGAGGAGACCCAGTTTTATACTGGACTATTATGGAACCGGTTCATTCTGCTCTATAAGTATACACAATGACATCCAGGACCACGAGTTCACGCAATTCCGTCAGAACTGTAAGGAAATCGAGTTTCACACAAGTCTTCGATGAAATCCACTACAATCCATGACTACTAAGATACCCCAGTATGATTCGGGACAGTGATGAAACACAATATGATACAGGATTGCGAGCAGATACAGTCTTCTACGTGACTGCTATATGGCAAAAATTTATGCAAGATTGTAAGGAAGCTCAGTTTCATCTAGAACTGCGAGGAGACCGAGTTTTATACAGGACTGCAGTGAAAATCTGTTTGTTACAGGACGGTGAAGAGACGTCATTTCATTACGCTATACAAGGTGACAAATTACATCTAGGGCTACGAGATCATGACATTCATCCTGCACTATAAAGAGACCTATAACGAAGTGAATTTCTCCGTCATTTTTGGTCTACGCCGGGGTTCGAACCCGGGTCCACTCATTCCGGAATAAGTTGCTCTACCAATTAAGCTACGCGGACATTTTATTCTGATTCCTATCTGCCTTTATGTCGTGTGCGTCCTTCTGGCAGGTACGTCACATCTCCTGGTACGTTACATCATCTCCCCCTTATTTTTTTTTTTCGAAGTGCTGGAGAAAGGATTCTCTTATTTTTCCCATCTTGCGGTGTGGAAATAATATCACACCAATGCGAGATTTTGAACGGTCGGGTCATCCGGATAGTTCGGGCGCCATTATAACGAATTGAATTTCTCCGTCATTTTTATCCGCGCCGGGGTTCGAACCCGGGTCCACTCATTCCGGAATAAGTTGCTGTACCAATTAAGCTACGCGGACGTTTTATTCTGATTGCTATCTGCCTTTATGTCGTGTGCGTCCTTCTGGCAGGTACGTCACATCTCCTGGTACGTTACAGACCCAGTATTATCCTGGACTGCGATGAAACGCAGTGTGATCCAGTACTGCGATGAAACAGTAAGGTACACGATTCGCGCAGATCCAGTGTTATACAGGAGTTCGAGATCGCAAATCTTGATCCAGGATTGCTAGGAAGCTCAGTTTCATACAAGACTGCGAGGAGACTTCTGCATTCTTCGCAGCAATGAGACATACACTGACGGAAAAAAATCCCAACACCACGAAAAAATAGTTGTAGAGGAATGAAATGGCGGCAATACATTTGTATAGGTAACATATTTAAATCGATTAAGGTTTCAAGATCACAGCTTATTGTAAGCGCGAGAATAGCCATTTTAAATGTGAAATGCTGGTACATTAATAACCGGTGTAACCGCCAGAATGTTGAATGCAAGCACGCAAACGTTCATGCATTGTGTCGTACAGGTGCTGGATGTCAGTTTGTGGGATGGAGTTCCATGCCTGTTGCACTTGGTCGGTCAATACAGGAGCGGTTAATGCTGGTTGGGGTGACGCTGGAGTTGTCGTCCAATGATGTCCCATACGTGCTCGATTGGTGAACGATCTGGTGATCTAGCAGGCCACGGCAACATGTCGACACTCTGTAGAGCATGTTGGGTTACAACAGCGGTATGCGGGCGAGCGTTATTTTGTTGGAAAACACCCCCTGGAATGCTGTTCATGAATGGCAGCACAACAGGTTGAATCACCAGACCAACGTACAACTGTGCCGTCAGGGTGCGTGGGATAACCACGAGAGTGCTCCTGCTGTCATAGGAAGTTGCTCCCCAGACCATAACTCCAGGTGTAGGTCCAGTGTGTCTCGGCCGCAGACAGGTTGGTTGCAGGCGCTCACCTGGCCTCCTTCTAACCAACACACGGCCATCACTGGCACCCAAGCAGAACCGGCTTTCGTCAGAAAACATAACAGATATCCACTCCGTCCTCCAATGAGCTCTAGCTTAACACCACTGACGTCGCAAACGGCAGTGGGTTGGAGTAAGTGGAATGCACGCTACAGGGCGTCTGGCTCGGAACTGTCCTTCAAGTAACCGATTTGTAACAGTTCGTTGTGTCACTGTGGTGGCAACTGCAGCTCGAATTGCTGCCACAGACGCGGTACGATGCGCCACGGCCATACGCCGTACACGGCAGTCTTCCCTCTCAGTAGTGCCACGTGGCCGGCCGGAACCCGGTCTTCTTGAGGCAGTACCTTCCCTTGACCACCGCTGCCAACAATCATGCACAGTGGCTACATTCCTGCCAAGTCGTTCTGCAGTATTGCGGAAAGAAAATCCACCTTCTCGTAGCCCTATTACCCGACCTCGTTCAAACTCCGTGAGCTGTTGATAATGGCTTCTTCGTCTTCTTAAATGCATTCTTGACTAACATCAACACCCTACGTCGAATCTCAACGATAACTGACGCTCACGAACGTTACAGCGCGTATTTACAGCAAACCTGCTTTGCATGTTCCGAGGGGCGCTACTAGCGCCACACGTATGCGCCGAGCGCGAAATTTGCATAGAGGTCATTTTACAGATGGTTTCTCACCGCCTACCAACTGTCGTTTATCTAACACAACCCCTTCTTGGTGTTGGAATTTTTTTCCGTCAGTGTAATTACATCCATGACTACGAGATGATGCAATTTCATTCAGGACTGTGAAGAGACCCAGTAAGATCCAGAGCTGTGATGAAATACGGTATGATACAGGAATGCGAGCAAATCCAGTTTTATACACGATTGAGAAATGACTACATTTTGTTCATGACTATGAGATAACGCAGTATCTTCCACGTCTGCGATGAGATCCAGTATGATCCAAGACTGCGAAAAAACCCAGTAGGTTCCAAGATTATGGTGAGGCATAGGTTGATATCAGCTACCCAGGAAATTCGGTATGATAGAGATCTACGGAGAGATTGATTTCCAGACCCACAACGAGAGCCTTGCTTTCTTCCACACATGTTGGAATACCGTCGCAGTAATTTAATTAATTACAGTTCTCATGAAAGAAATACGGGATAACACCATATAATACAAATTTTAAAGACGACAATCCGATTTTTGGTGTAAATGTGACAAGGATGGTAAGTCAGATAATATCCGAAAACTTGAAACTTTCTTCGTCCTATAGCGGGCCTCGAATCCGCGTCTCCCAGATTGATTCTTAACCTCCAGATTCGCTAAAAATGAATGTCCGTTGCTTCGACTAGCGAACCCTGTGATGGTTATATTCAAATTAATCGGAAACTTGAGACTTGGTCGTTCTGGATGGTGTAGTGGTAAGCATACCCGGGCGCTATCTGGGAGACGCGGATTCGAGTCCCGCTCTAGGACGATGCCATTTTCAAGTTTTCGGATATTATCTAACTTACCATCCTTGTCACATTTACACCAAAAATCGGATTGTCATTTGTCAAAATTTGTATTATATGGTGTAATCCCGTATTTATTTCATGATTTATCTGCTCCTCCGGGCAATCACGGGATATGATTCTTAACCTCCAGATTCGCTAAACATGAATGCCGGTTGTTTCGACTAGTGAACCCTTGTGATGCTTATATTCAAATTAATCGGAAATTTGAGACCTGGTCGTTCTGGGCGGTGTAGTGGTTAGCATACCCGGACGCTATCTGGGAGACGCGGATTCGAGTCCCGCTCCAGGACGATGACATTTTCAAGTTTTCGGATATTATCTGACTTACCATCTTGTCACATTTACACCAAAAATCGGATTGTCGTCTTCAAAATTTGTAATTACAGTTCTGTTATTATTTCCTTGCGGAAAGGCAAAAACCAGTGTTACAGTTTTATTGCCACATTTCCCCAGCAAAAACACAAGTGCTGGGAAACTGCTGGCCACCAGCTGGCAGTGATAGGTCACTGCTGGCTGAAATCTGCGGCTCACGGCCCGGTAGTGGTCCGTTGGTGGCAGCGCTATCAGTTGGCGAGCCATTGATGGCCCTGCAGCATCGCCGTGAATTGTGGGCCTCCAAGCAAGTGCCATTAGTGGCCCGTTGCTGGCAACCAATGCAACCCGCAACAGCAGGTGGAAGCAACGGGTCTGCGCATGCGCAGAAGCAACACTTGCTGTGTCTCTCATGGTACCAGTTATTTGAAGACGACGCTATCGCCATCGTGTTATTTTAGTGGATGTTAAGAAAAAATCCATATGTGGAGAGGAGAATTAATTTCCTAATGAAATTTTACGTCGACGAAGATATCAGATTAAGCCATGAAATACTAGATTACAGCCATGAAATACACCCACTCCATTCCCATTAATAACAAGAAAAAATTTGAAATCGCTTGAAACAAATATCCTGGAAAACCAGTAAAACAACGTTTGTTGAAAAAAAAAAAAAAAGAATTATACGCGTACAAAATTTATTAATTATTTGAAAGAAAAAAAAGTAACGCTATGTGGTGTACTCATACATGGGTTGAATACACGAGGCTGGAAGGAATTCGCTTCTAAAAATAACAAGAAGTAAAATAAAAGTATATTTTACTCTTTAAAACAAATGTAACTTCGGACAACGGAAAGGAAAGACACAACGTTAAAAATGTAACAGAATGTGACATGAACCCGGGTAAATATATATTTATTCAACAATCTCTTTTCAAGACGGCAAGGACAGTACAAAACTTTGGAAAGCGACTTTAAGTATGTACACGCCTTGAAAATGAGTGAAGTTCCCTTAAGGTAAAAAAAAAAAAAGAAAAAAAACTATCGTTACGTTGAAGAAATTAATTTATCAATTATATGAAACTGACTTTTATGAAAAAGACCTCGCAATATTGTAAAATGAAAGAGGGAAGCATTCGATTACACATTGCATACCAAACAGACAGCTTTAAGCATATGCTGGAGCGTAGCAAATTAGTCCGGTCGGTAGAGAGCTCAGCTATCACGCCAACGGTCCTGGTTCAAATCTACTCTCAGATACAAAGGGTGTTTTTCCGATCTGTTGGGAAAATTTCTCCAACGCAGTGCGTTAATTCATAAGGGTAGAAAAAAAAATTACAGATTTGGGAAACTGCGGTTTTCTTTTTTTTTTTTTTTTTTTTTTTATTATTATTATGGCTAATACTGGGAAATTGGCGGACAAGATTCGGCAAGCCACCAGTTACGTCACGTGGTTGCCGGCTACCACTAACAGCACACTAGCGGACCACATTAGGCTAGCCATCATTTCTGGCACGTGCTTGCAGGGCCACTGAAGGGCCACTTGTGGCAGCTACTGCCTGTGATGGGCCACTGATGGCCCTGTTGTGGCATATGACAACTGATGGGGTGCCAACTGTTGGCCAGCTGTTGGCCTGAACTGCTGGCCCTTCTGTTGGCCGCCCGGACATTTTATTGACGGTTCGGCAGCGGCAACATAGTGCTGGGCCAGCAAGACTGTTTTTGCTGGGTCATTAAAGGATTGAAGGTTCAATAAATGAAATCGCGCTCAGGTATAGGCTTGGGAAAGGATAAAGAATAGTGGACGCGGAAAGCATAATTAGTTATGGATGTAAATCTACCAGGAAAAGAGGAAAAGCTAATCTGAAATGGAAAAACAACGATATAATTTCAATAGTGAAACAACGTAAAGACAAACTGAGTTGAAATATAGGAAGTGTAAAGCCGACTCCATTGAATAATTAAACTAAAATACTTCAGTAAGGAAAGAAAACGAAAATGTGATCTTGTTCTTCATCTTTTCTTTAACACTTACGATTCATTTTCCAACATTAAAATTAATACATATAGTTTATCCAAATGAAACACATCTTTAAAATCCCAAATATAGTACTCATTTTGCATAATAATCTTTCGCTTAGTGCTGTACTTTTATCTACGACCAGAATCGGATCTATTTTTAAAAGTTACTTTTTCAAGTAGTATCGCTTTCAACGTATGTTGCGTTATCTACGAGCTACAATATGCTATAACGCTGCATTATGAAATATTTGAACAAAGCCAAAGGTGTCGTTGTAATATGAATTTTTATCCATGCCATGCACTAAAGTTTCCCTTTCTCTTCTCTTTCGTTTTACATTATTAATCGTCATTATATTGAGTTTCAATACTTGAACTTTAATTAAACAAGTCTTTATATTTGCCGAATGGAGACGTGCATTCCTTATCGTATTTTTTTTGTTGTTTTAAAAATCGCTATCTTTATATTGAAACCAAAATTGGTTAAACTGGTGATACAAAATGCTACCGCTAGATTTATTTTGTCTTGGTAAATTGTACACGGCGCCGTTTTGTTAAGGTCCAATTTAAATACATAAAAGTTTACTGCAGTGAAAGGTGATTTTTAAGGAATAATTTACCTATCACGAAATAGCGCGTAACAAATATTCGGTATATATAAACATCGACATATTTCTAATTATGCCTTCTGGATCGTTTAGCAATGATCCGATCATTTTCATTCTTGCTGCCGTAGTTTCCCCATTCTTTTATCTTGCAGTAGCAATTCTATAAGGAGTCTGCTTTCTTGCTTTTGCGGTTTCTTTATCTCCTGAACTTGCTGTAGTAATTCTGTTAATAATTCTTCTGTGTTGTATAGTTTCTGAATTTCATTCTGCCCATGATACCTTGAAGTAGAAATTTTGTTAGCAATTTGCTGCGAAGATTTTGCTGTTTCTTCATACCTTTATCTTACGGTAGAAATACCGTTAACTATTTGATCTCTATATTCTGCGTTATGTTTAGCTCTTTCTGTTGCGGTGGAAGTGGTAATGAAAATCTTCTGTCTAACTTATACACATCTTCTTTACCCTCATGGTAGACATTCGGTAACTAGTTATCTGTTTTCCGGTTTCTGCAATGTCTTCAGCCGTTGATCTTGGGACAGGTTTTTTATCGAATGTTCGTTTTTGCGTAGCTTCTGAAGTTTTCTCGATCGTTGATTTTGCGACAGAAATTTTGGCAGCAATTCGTTATTGTCTAGCGTCTACAATAATATTAGTTTAGCCCTAAATCTTAGCCTGAAAATCTAAGAATTTTTTTTACATTTTTCCATATTCTGTATCATTGATTCTAGTTGAAAACCTCGGCATTTTTTTTATAACTCTATTATTGACCCCTATGACGAAGTAAATTTCTCCATCATTTTTGTCCACGCCGGGCATCGAACTGGGTCCCCTCACTCCGGAGTAAGTCGCTCTCCCAACTGAGCTACGCCGACTTATGCTCTCCCTGCTATCTGTCTTTGTCTCATGTGCGTCCTGCGGGACAGGCACGTCACACCCTATTAACACATTTGTATTCTGAGCAGGTAAGTAAATATTTGTTAAAGATATAAGCCTTATTCTACTTGAAAACCTCATTTTTTTATCCCTCCATTATTGACCCCATTAACACATTTGTATTCTGAGCAGGAAAGTAAATATTTGTTAAAGATATTAAACTTTTAAAGCAGGGCCGCAGCCAGGAAGGGGTTTGGAGGGTTTCAACCCTCCCAGAAAGTCATACTTAAATAAAGAGAGGGTAGATAGATCCATATCCTTCTGTAAGTAGTATAGCATATAAGTCAGTATTTGAAAATTAGAGAGTATTAAATAGAAGAATTTGATGCGCAAGTGAAATATGACAGAGAAAAAATTTAACATATGTATAACGTAGGAAGAAAATCAATTTTCAAAATTCGGAAACCCTCCCCGAAAATTCTTTCTGGCTGCCGGCTTAAGAGGCAATCGGTTCTTCTGCAATAAATACATATTTCTTTAAACTTCAAATTAAAATGTTCGTTGTGAAAACTTCCGATGAGTTTTTCGATACTTCCGTCAAGGAGGAAATGTTACTTCTAACTAAATAAAGTTTACCTGATTTTATAAATAAATAAATAGATAAAAGAAATGAAGAAAGTCTGACAGACAGAAAGCGTAAGGTAAAATTTAAAGTCACACATCGTGTTCGCTGCTTCCAATTCTGAACAACTGGTAATAAAACTAAAGAGAATACTTCAATTAGAAAATCTTCCAGAAGAAATTTGGTAACTCTTTTCGATTCTAGGGAGCTTCATTTTGAGTTAACCGCAGTTTTTCAGAATTTCGTTGCACTCAGTTTTCAAGAAATTTACAGATGAATTCCTTTTTTTTTATTATTCATTTATTTATTGATTGATGTTCTTGGGTATTTCGTGCATTGAAGACTTTCAGGGTTAACTTTTGTAGCCGTTGGAAAGGGATATTATTTTGCACTGACACTCCTTTCCAATATAGGGATAAGTCGAGTCCTGTACAAAGCTATGTAACTTTTCTCCAGAGCCGTAAAAGTTCTGCCCTATCTTTCTGCTTTTCTGCTAGAGCTTGGCCTCGTCTGCTGCAGTAGCGGTAGGATTAAACTTCACGATGCTCGGTAACAATTCCAGACAGATTTTCTGGCATAATTTTGCAGAGGTTTTAAAAATTTGGAAAACATATATATTCAAAGCTTTTTTTTCTGGAGAAAAAGACGCTGGTACACTTAAACATAAGTTGCTGTAAAAGGAGGAGGGTATACCTAATATAAAACAAATCAATTTCTTGAACATGGTTCATTACCCAGCAAAAACAGTCTTGCTGGGCAAGCACTGCCAGCAATGGCCCAGCACTATGTTGCCGTTGCCGAACCGTCAATAAAATGTCCGGGAGCCCAACAGCAGGGCCAGCAGTTCAGGCCAGCAGCTGACCAACAGTTTGCACCCCCATCAGTTGTTATATGCCACAAAAGGGCCATCAGTTATCCATCACAGGCAGTAGCTGCCACAAGTGACCCTTCAGTGGCCCTGCAAGCACGTGCTATAAATGATGGCTAGCCTAAAGTGGTCCGCTGGTTTCCCGGCAATGGCCGCCGGCAATCACGTGACGTGACTGATGGCTTGCTGAACCTTGTCCGCCAATTCCCTAATAGTAGCCATAAAAAAATAAAAAAATAATAAAAGGATTGCCGCCGTTTATCAAAGCTACAACTACTTCTTTTTTCTCCTTGCGAAACTTCAGCATCATAGCACTGCCCTGGGGAAATGTTCTCAGCTGGTCCGGAAAAACGCCCGTTTGGATCTGGTTGGAAAAGAACCAATGGACTGTCTGCGTGGGAAGGTCGCTCTCTACCAACTGGGCTGATTTGGCGCCCACGAGCTGGACTTGAAGCTGACCCTCTTTTCGGCGGAATGAGTAAACGAATGGTTCTCTATTTAATTTTACAATATTGCGAGGAATTTTTCATAAATGTTAGTTTCATATAATTCATAAATTTATTTTTTTAAACGTACGATTGCTTTTTTTTTTACCTTAAAGGAACTTTACTTTTTCAACGGGTGTACCAACTTAAAGGCGCTTTCCAAAGTTTCGAGCTGCATTTGTCGTCTTGAAAGGCGATTGTTGAATTAATATATTTACCCGTTCATGTCACATTCTGTTATATTTTTAACGTAGTATCTTTCCTTTCCGCTGTGCGAAGTTACATTTGTTTTAAAGAGGAAATATATTTTATTTTACTTCTCGTTATCTTTAGAAGTGAATTCCTCCAGTCTTATGTATTCAATCCATGGATGAGTACATTATATTCACATAAGCGTTTTTTTTTTTTTCAAATAATTAAAAAATTTTGTACGCGTATATTTCTTCTTCTTCTTTTTTTTTTTCAACGTAACGCTTTTTTAGTGTTTTTCCAGGACTTTTATTTCAAGCAGTTTAGTGAATGTTAAAACGTAATATTATACAGAAATTATTTCTTGTTATTCATGGGAATGGAGTTGGTGTCTTTTGTGGCTGTGATCTAGTATTTCATGGCTTAATCTGATATCTTCGTCGACGTGACATTTCATTAGGAAATTAATTCACCTCTCTACATATGCTTTTTTTTTTCTTAACATCCATTAAAATAACACGATGGCGATAGCGTCGTTTTCAATTAACTGGTACCACGAGAGACACAGCACGTCTTGCTTTCGCGCATGCGCAGTTCCGTTGCTTCCACATGGTGTTGGGGTTTCATCGGTTGCCAGCTACGGGCCACTAGTGGCACTTGCTTGGTGACCCGCAATTCACGGCGAATCTGCAGGGCCATCAATGGCTACCACCAACGGACCGCTACCGGGCCGTGAGCGGCAGATTTAAGCCAGCAGTGACCTATCACTGCCAACTGGTGGCCAGCAGTTTCTAAACACTTGTGTTTTTGCTGGGTAAGCTTTATAGTCTCCCCGAATACAGTAATTCCTTATATCGTCTAACTCTTAAAGCTTGTTAGGTGTTAAGTCGTTCGTTATTTGCCCGGGTCCCTAAGCAATCAAGCTTCAGCAATAGTATAAATTTTTAAGGGCGTTATTTCAAAGTGCACCAGACCGTTGTGACGTACCTGCCAGCAGGATGCACATGACATAAAGGCAGATAGGAATCAGAATGCATGTCTGCGTAGCTCAGTTGGTAGAGCGACTTGTTCCGGAATAAGCGGCCTCGGGTTCGAATCCCGGCGTAGACCAAAAATGACGGAGAAATTTACTTCGTTATAATGGCGCCCGAACTATCCGGATGACCCGACCGTTCAAAATCTCGCATTGGTGTGATGTTATTTCCACACCGCGAGATAGGAAAAATCAGAGAATCCCTTCTCCAGTGCTTCGAAAAAATAAATGTGTGTGACGTTGCATTCCACACACCAGATTGACTGGGAGTTCTCAAGTGCACGTTCTACAGTGGTTGTCTGCCTGCAACGATTCATGGTCACGGCTGATCCGTGGGCCATGCCCCCGGCCCTCTTTCGGGGGGGGGAGATGTGACGTACCTGCCAGCAGGACGCACATGACATAAAGGCAGATAGGAATCAGAATACATGTCTGCGTAGCTCAGTTGGTAGAGCGACTTGTTCCGGAATAAGCGGCCTCGGGTTCGAATCCCGGCGTAGACCAAAAATGACGGAGAAATTTACTTCGTTATACCGTGAATACTCAAGAAGCGCTCATAATAAGCGTAGTAAATACGTTTATTTAGTGGTGTACAAACCTTGAATTCCTGGTGTCCTGCAAAGAGAACAGCCTTATGCCGAAGTTTCTACAGTTTAAATCAGTGTTAAATGATAACTGATTCCAAGAACGTACTGTAAGAAAGATCTGCTCGAAAAAGAAAAAAAAGTACTGCCGCATACAGTGAGGGAAAAAAGAATTCAGGTAATGAAATGCCATTTCAAAACTTATCAGACTTTTCCAGGCGATAGAAATAATAGTTCCACCCATATTATTTGATATACTTCTTCGAAAAGTAATTGTTCTAATATCAAGAGAGGAAGAGTCCTTAGTAAGAAACATCGTAAGAAGCTAGGAATTCTTCGATCAACTCAGATCCGAACTAACAGCTATAAAATCCCCCTACGAAAATGAATCTGCAATACGAATGACTGAAGAATAAATTAAAGTTTTGTAGCGCGAGCGAAAAATTGCCCCCCCCCTCCTCCATCGAAGCCAAAAATTAAACAGTTAATATCTGACGTAGAAAGCATAATTCCCAAGTTCCAGTAAAAAATCGTGATATGACCAGAGATGCTTAGCGGTATCAAAATCAAAAAGAAGTCTAGTGGAATTTAAAACCAGGAATTTTGAAAAGAAGAACATTGAGAAAAGTGACAGTCAGATTAAGAATGTTTTAGAGAACCTTTGTAATGATTCTAGAATATCGATTACATAACGGACAAGTCAAATCAGATTGCTATTATGAACAGATCTGATTACATTAGAAAACCTAAAGAATTTGCTTTTCAATCAGAATAAATTCTGCAGGAAACTATCAGAATGTCACCGAAGCTTGCTTTTGGCTCTACAATTCCACCACTCTTTGGACGATTAAAAACTCACAAACCTTGATCTGCCCTTAGACTTATAGTAGCAAAGAACAAATTTTCTACGTACATATTAGAAAAATCGCTAGCTAAATTTTTCTTTGAGCGTTTAAAAAACTCCGATTACCTAATCAAATCAACAAAAGAATTTGTGAAGCGCGCAGGAAGATTTACTGTATTTGATGGGGATATAATGGAATTTTTCGACACAGTGTCTTTATATTCTTCTATACCAGTAACAGAAGCCGTTGGAAACTTGAAGAAATAATCGTTATTTCCGTGAATTCACGCGGACTCAAAATAAAAAAAATCATCGGTGCCTTAAATTTAGTTACTAACCACAACTATTTCAAGTTGGATGGAGGTATCTACAAGCAAATAAACAAAAGGAGTGCCGATGGGTTCACCTCTATCTTTAGTCCTTGGAGAAGTAGTACTTGGACCGCTGGATGACCTGATATTTCCAAATTGCTTCAAGAAACCCTGAGTGTGGATCCACAACTGATGATATGTTCTTCATTATGGGAACATAGAGAATAGGAATTAAATGATTTCATGCACAAGATAAACAATCTGCAGAACACAATACATTTCACCATAGAGCTTGAAGTGAATGGGACGCTGATTTATCTTGAAGTCGCGCTCAAAAGAAAAAGAACACCCAGCTTCGATTTTGATGGTTATTACAAACCCACCGCACTACCGAACCTTGTCCCATCTAACTCATCCTGCTCAAAAGAGTACATGTGTCCCAGGCTTTACATATTGGCTGAAGAATTTGTTATGTAAGTACAGCATCTTAATCGCGCAATGAAATCACCGATCCCGTAATCACATAAAATATCAAGCTGCAAGGAGAGACAGTGTGAGAAAGAAAACACGTGTGTACACTATAGCGTTGGCGTATTCTAACAACACGGAAAAGATATATATCGGAATGATAAAGCGATCCTTGTATACTAGATGTAAAGAACACGTAACACGTTCGAAGTGTCAATCAAGGCATGCAGAATACAGCCCTGGCCAGAGAAGTAATGCATATCTCGGTCGCTCCTGTATGGAATGGTATTAGAAGAATTGCCCCTTACACGAACTTTAAACAGTCGAAATCCTCTCCAGCAATGTAGCATGCAATAATGATATGGTCTGTATCGAACTGCAAATGCTTTGGCATGCATTATTAAAAGATGGAAACACATCGCGGCATACGGTATAATTGCGTGATAAAAGTTCACGTAACACTGCTCGTGACGCCACCCACGTTATTTTCAAAACATAATCTTCTTTCCTTACGTGTCCTCATTCCCTGCATTTATGTCTACATTTATGTCTACCATTGCCTTGAAAAAGCCTCCCTGTGGAGAGAGGAAGCTTGGAGAGTCTTTATGCTTATTACACAACTAAATAAACGGATTTACTTCGCTATAATAAGCGCTTCTTGAGTATTTTTAAGGGCTAAATTAAAAAAAATACCTGGGGCAAAAAGTTACCCTGCTTGAGTCAATTTCGTACAACAAAGCTGTCCAAAATTAAGCCAGGGACTTTATTCTGTATCTCGGGTTAGTCATATACGATTTTCTAAGATTTATCAATTTTGGCGGTAAACCAAATTTAGAATTTTTGTTTACAAGTTATCCCGTCTCATCCCTTTCTTAATATTTCTTAACGTTCAGGTAAATTTGGTGCACTTTCTATCTATGCTTATATTTTTTTTTATCTAGAATATATTTTAACACGCGCACCTGGGGAACGGTAGGTTTGTCATTTATGAAACCTCACTGATGAAAGAAAAATAAAATGCGTTGTGTCGTTTTTTATAAAAGGCAAGAAAACTCGTTTTGTAAGATCTTTTAGCACCGAAGCTTTGGATTTCATTTAAAACACACTAAAAGCCACTTAAAATAATTTAATTAATAAATACTGTAATAAAATAATAAGTATGCAAAAAAATAAACAGAAGACCTGAAGAAACAGGGATAAAAAAAACATCGTGTTCATGAGAGAGAGAAACTGTATTTTACGTTGCTTTTTTCTTTTGTTATGATCTGAGACTCAATTTTTTTCTTATTTTTGTTTTTTCACCTAAGAACTTTCTTTCAAACAGAAATCAGTAGGCAACTAATTTATAAGGCTCCACTCTCTCCGAGTTGGTCCGTTTTTAACGCTGTCCCTCAGAGAGATAACATGAGCAGCTTGTGCAACAAGAGCAAAGGCTTTTCTTTATTCTATGACCCAGCACCTCCTGAAAGAGCTGCCTGTATTCTGCCAGCAGTCTAAAGATGTAGCTTGTGTTTACTACCTCCCGGATGATGTGATACATCGGAAAATACTAGCAGCCTTGTTACGACCCATCTGTTAAAAGGCATTCAGGAATCTTGCTAAGCTTAGGATGTGCCACGTGGCGCTTCAGCGAGCTTGGGTGTTCCACATAAACAGCCGGATGACTGGCATTCGGTAGTACTGTGTCGTAACATTCACTCACGAGCGAAAAGATTCGTTCTTTCGACTTTTTTGTGACTCTGGGATTGCCATACATATACAATAAACGGATCCTTTCTCGTCGGATCACAAACTCTTCTCAGGATATTCACTTAAAATTAAATTTCTCTTTATGAACGAAAAACTTCTATTAAAAATTTTTTCACTGACGTTTTACAAATAAAATCACATAGAATCCAATTTCGTCTTTTTTACGCTTCTTCAACCAACGTATATGCTCCAGCTTTGTCCGTCTGTCTGTCTGTCAGGCCGTCCGCACGGTAACTCCCGTAAAAATATTTCGATTTCGATGACATTTTAGTATGTAATAGGGGACCACCTGGGGATGAACCCCATCGAAAAAGGGCGAAATGGGGTCAAAGGTCAGGACATAGGAGCGGAATCCATTCCATTGCCCATATGCGTCATAACGTACGTAAAATTGCTTCGATTGCGACAAAACTTTAACATGTTCCGGAGGTACAGTGAGCCAGTTCTGTTGAATATCATCGAAATGGAGTCAACAGTTAGGACACAGGAGCGAGATTTATTCCACAGCCATTATCCTCATAACTTGAGTAAAAATACTTCTATTGCGATAAAACTTTAGTATGTTGTTCCGGTGGTATACGGAACCAATTCTGTTGAACATCATCGAAATGCGGTCAAAAGTCAGGACACAGGAGGGATATTTATTCCACAGCCATTATGCTTAAAACTTGAGTAATGATTTCTGGTATGCTGGAAAGCGTATGATAATGAGTGCATTGCATGATTTTACTAACTTGTTTAGTCTGTTAGTAATCGAATATAACGTGGAAAGAGTGATGATATCGTCCATTTTCATTATCTCCACGTATTTGATATATATTAACTACTAGTAATCGAATGCAGTTTCCTTAATGCGAACGTACCAAGAGATGTGCAAGGTCCGTAAAATTGATACACAAACTGTTTGGAAATTATATCTCATAATAGCTGCATATAGAGATGAATAAAAACAATGGCAAATCATTCTTGTCATACGTGTTCTTTTGTTCAGTTCCAGTTTGATGAAAAGCATCACTACCTCATTTCAAATTCAGAATTAGCATACTTGCATATTTGCAATAAGTATTTTTCTTTTGATTTCGAGGTTTGAAATGTTAAACTGCCGATTTACATGAACCAAACGGTTCCCTAACTTCTGTGCGCTCGCGAAGTAGAAATGCTCAAGTAGCGGCTCGTTGTTACGAAAGCTACTGGAAAACAATTCCTTTGCCGCTTCACATGTCAGCAGTACCGACCATGAACCTCTCACGGCTGATAAGCGCTGTCTTATAGTCTTTTATTCTCAGCCCCATCACCTAACGCATGATGGATAAGGGTTAGTCCCTCTAACAGGGATGCCATGCTATTAGGTAGAAACAGGTGACTCTCTATGCTTTCTTAGGTTAATCGCTATTGTTATTGCTTTTCTTTTAATGTAATTAGTCAAACCATGCCACTAAATGAGCACTTCGAATAACAAAGCTACGTGAGAATGCAACGCTTTCTGATGCGCATGTTCACTCTTACCAGCCGCATTCGGCCTACTTCTAAAACAGCGAATATATTCGTTCGAGGTGATTTCAGCTAATTTTGCTAATCTCCAGTTAATTTGTTCTAACCGATTATAGGGTCAACAACCCCACTGAGCAAAAAATTATTCCACTTCTGTTGCATTTTATTTATGTAAACGTCGGTTGCCTCTCGTTATGCTTTTCATACTGAACGTCATATCTAAACTCCCAATATTTTTTCTCCAAGCCTTGACTGACAGTCAGTCAAGTCAAGAGGACTGATATAAATACAGTAGTCTCCCTTTATCCGCCAGGGACCATTCCAAGACTTTCAAGTGGATGCTTGAAACCACGGATAGTATCGAACCCTGTAATACTATATGTGTTTTTCCTATACATAAATATTTATGATAAAGTTTAATTTATAAATTAGGCACAATAAGAGATTGACAATAATAACCAATAGTAAAATAAATCAGTTATAACAAAATACTGTAATAAACGTTGTATGAATGTGGAACTAGGTCTAATTTCTTCTTCCTTCTTCACAGTTTCACGGATAAAATATTCTTTCTTATCGTAGATATTAGCAACTTTAGCATAGTCGAAAACTTTCACCTTTTTACTAAAACGAAGCACTTTAAGGCTTCTCTTTGGCGTATACGGATTGCCAGCATCACTACTCTTGCGCTTTGAGGCCATTATTAAGTAAAATGAGGGTTACTTGAACACAAGCACTGCGGTACCGCGACAGTCGATCTGTTAACCGACACGTCTACTAAGTGACTAACGGGCGGGCAGCGTATACACCGTGGATACGCTAGACGAAGGGATGGTTCACGTCTTTGGCGGGACGACGCGTGATTTCATCACGCTACTTAGAACGCCGTACAATTTAAAACGTAAGCATTGTTTATTTCTGGAATTTTCCATTTAATATTTTTAGACCGTGGTTGAGCGCAGGTAACTGAAACCGCGGATAAGGCAGGGCTACTGTATAGAAACCGAGCAGGTTGTTTAAGCATGATTATATTTTGTGTTACGTTAACGTTGTTTGGATCTTTGTGATTTCCTAAGTTCCTCATTGTTATTGTTGTCTATGCAAAAATTCTATGATGTGATGTTAGTTAGTCAAGTGTATTTAGAGTAATCAGTTTCCGAGACGATTGTTCCAAACGGACGGTGTTCGTGGGTAAAATTAGAATATTTTAGGGTAGGTTATGTAAAACGCGAAAATGTTCCAGCACATAAGGTTCTTCTTTTCACCAAGATTCGTCAAATTTTTCTGGTCCAAATTGAAACTGGGGTCTCCTTTTTGTGGTATAGAGTGAAAGCCAACAAGATTTATAACGACATCCTTAAAATGCTGATGACCATACTGTTCTAGAGTGGGCAGAGGAGCAAGTTAGATGGCCACGGGATCGAGTCCCGGATGATGCATCGATGGTGTATTTGTTTTAAGGCACTGGCTCTGTGCTTTCTATGGAACCAGTGGCCCCAAATTAGGGCTGTGCAATGGATTTTATCAAAAGGGAACACATCTATTTTTTTTCTTTTTGTTTAGGTCGTTGAACACTTAAACGAAAAAGAAAAAAATGTGTGTCCCCTTTTGGGTTTATTAAAGATTTGGCCACCCTAGATAGGTAAGCACTGCACATTTAGAAATCGTGGAAGACAGTCATCATCTGATAACTGGAACTTTGATAAGACGATATTATGGATAACTCCAAATACGTGGCGTCAGTAAATAAATAAATACATCGCTCTTTCCACGTTCCAGAAACACATAGCAACCGAAAATTGTTTTCAGCCGCCGCCGTGGAAATGTGTTTCTGGAACGTGGAAAGAGCGATGTATTTATTTATTTAATTGATAACTCGACTAAAGTACAGTTCCTTGTCCTATGCGTATAACGTTTTCTCGATAACTCGAAAAACAAAACAAAGTTTCACGTACTATGCACACAACGTTTTCTGTATAACTCGAAAAAAAAAGTAAAATTCCATATTCAATGCGCAAAATGTTTTCTTGATAACTCTAAAAAAAGTAAAGTTCCATGTCCTATGGGCATAATATCTTCTCGATAACTCGAAAAAGCAAAATTACATGTCCTATGCGCATAATCATTTCTATATAACTCGAAAACAAAAGTAAAATTCCACGCGCATAATGCTTTCTCGATAACTTTAAAAAGTTAAAATTCTATGTCTTATGAGCTTAACGTTTTCTTGAGTACTCGAAAAAAGCTAAATTCCATGTCCAACGCGTGTAATGTTTTCTTGATAACTCGAAGAAAATTAATATTGCATGTCCTATTCTCATAATATTTTCCCGATAACTCGAAAAAAAATTGCATTTCCTTTACACTTAATGTTTTCTCGATAACTCAAATGTTTCGCACTCTCTTTCAGGATTCGACTTATCGAAAAGTTGAGAAAGTCGAATGTAGTTTGAAAAAGGGAATATATCTGCTTTAGCAAGTTCAGATAAGACATGATATACAGAAGACAGAGTAGTGACAATATCCCATTGAAGTGTTGCTACAGTAGGGAATTTTCGTTCATTTATTTTAAGTTTCAGAATTTCCTAGAATGAAATACTGTGAATGCAACAGAGTTAAATAGAAACAAATAAGTGGACTACTTTGTAACATAATAATCCTGGTTTTATGCAGGTGTAAACGGACCATACAGGATATGCCGATCATTCACCCCGCTACGGGGGAATTTTCAAAACACTAGAAGGATTTACCAACAGAAATTGGAATAAAATATAACAGAGAAAGGTTAAAAATAAAATCAAGTAACAATTAAATAGAACAAGAAAGGTTAAAAATCAAATCAAGTAAACAATGAATAAACAAAGACTTCGCTCTTTCCACCTTTAGCAACGCACAGCAACCGAAAAATTTGTATACGGCCGCCGCCGGGTAATTGAATCCCGGATCTCTCGATATCTAGCCAAGCGTGTTTGCCTTACACCACGGTGGCCAACAATTCACGGCGCTATGTGCGTTTTTCTGTCAGCATCTGACATTTTAAATCTGTAAGATGGGCTCAGCTACTGAGGCGTCTCCATCTGGTGGGCGTTAACGGCACTTGGCTATATATTAATTATAGCAGTTAAATCCAAAGGGCGAGATTCAAAGTGAAAATTCTCCAAATACGTGGCGTTAGTGAATAAACAAAGACATCGCTCTTTCCACGTTTAGCAACGCACAGAAACCGAAAAGTAGTAAACAATGTAAATAGAACGAAAAAAGTTAAAAAATCAAATCATGTATCAAGTAAACAATGGTCATGTGGCAATATCTCGCGGTATATATATGAAAAAATTGTTTTGTGTTTAGCTTTAAAAGAACAGTCTATGCATGTGGTAGATCCATCGAGACAGACAAATTGCTCGCCCTTCTGCGAGACAGAATATTTACGGGCACCCTTAGTAAGGTTCCTTTTGCAGTAGTGTAAAGTGGGTACACTCCAGAACGTCTGAGCATACTGGAGTGTACTCAATCTCTATAATGTACTTGTACAAATTTAAAAAAAAGTCTACATAGGAATGAGATTTTGTCATGCTCAGCTTTTGCTACAACGCTTGAAGAACATAAATGGGATGTGAAATATATCAAACTCACATTTGTGTGGTCAAGGGAAGTATTAAATAACGAGGCAATCCCGCTCTGAAGGTACATCAAGGATATTGCCCGTTGTTGTTGTTAGGTTCCATAGAGTCATTCTTGTTTCTTAGTGACTGTATTAACAAAAGGTCGTCATCTTGATCTGTTATCAATACGATATCTCGACCCTTTAAGGGTCATTCCAAAAGTTTCCATGATTCCATCCAACCATTTTGTTCTCTGTCTTCCCCTTTTCTTGCTTCCTCTAACCTTGCCAACATGATCATTTTTTCTTATCTATTATTGGCACGCATCACATATCCAAAACATGTGAGTTTTTGCTTACAGATCATTTTCTCAAGGGAGGAACTGGGCTTCATTTGGGCAAGCACTGATTGATTAGTTCTTCTTGCAGTCCATGGCATTCTTAGTAGCGATCTCCAGATCCATGATTCAAAAGCATCCATCTTCTTTCATTTTTAATTTTCCTCAGTGTTTAGCATTCACAACCATACATCACACACACAAAAAAAACTGTTATAACAATTCTAATCTTTGCTATTATTGAGATGTATTTATCCTTCATAATCTTCTCTTAATTTTGTCATTGTTTTCCTCCCTAGAGACAATTTCCTCCTTATTTCTCCAGCACACTGCACCTCGTTATCTGTTCTTGGGCCCAAGAGAATAAAATTGTTTGAAACCTCCAGTTCATTCTAGAAAAAGCCCCACTGTCCATTACACCACCGCAAAAGCAAACTTACTAAGGAAGATCATAGAAATTCTGTCACACGCAGAGGCGTTTTGATGGACCTACCACAAGCATGAACTGCGGTTTTAGAGCTAAACATAAAATAATTTTACCATATTTATAAAATGACATATTAAGCTCATGTAAACTCACGTGAATTTTTCATTTTATTTTATTTTTAACCTCTCTTTTCCTATTTATGTTTTTCAGTTTTACTATGTAAGTCGATGTAGTGTCTTGAGAAATCCTCCCGTTGGTGAGTGAAAGCTCGGTAGATCCTGTGTAATCCCGTTTACACTTCTATAAAAACCGGATTACTATCTTTTAAAGTGTTACACTTATTTGTTTCTATTCAGAATTTCCTCTTTGGACATGCTGTAAAATATTACACAAAAAGAAAATCAGTCTCCATTATTAGTACTCTTCCGAAAATGAGCAATCTGATATATTTCATCTTAATACAAGGGATATTCTTCTTCTTATTTTTTCATTGGTGATTTAATGAAACAAAAACCTTTTTCTCACAGAACACAGGGATAAAAAAAGGCAAAAAGGAAAGCTGAGAAAACCTTTCGCCAGTTGTAATCGAAATATTCTAGGATTAATTGACATGAACAGGCATTGCAGATCAAAAAATTGTACCTGCTCTCGCGTTAAAAAATAGCCGTTTAAAGCTTTTGTGAGTAAACTACAAAAACGGAGTGATTTAGTTTTCTGGAAAGATTACGAAGGGGAGCTACGATATTTGATATCATGTTTCCCGAGCTAATAAATAAAGGAAATGTCTGCTTGTGTTTCGTTGCAGAGCTATATTATTGCTTGATTTTCATTGCAGCAGATTTTATGTGATGTTGAATTTCAACTCACTTCCAGCAGCAGATGAAGAAACCTATTATTTAAATTACACATAATTCCGCGCATCAAGGTGTGTGTAATCGGGATTTTTTTGGCTTCCTTATATCTGATGTAGCACTCTAAAGCGCTAGTAAAGTCATTATCAAAGACTTATATCTCCGATAGGTTGACTTTTTGGAAAACATTACAGAGACGTTAACAATGTAGAACAGCAGCTTCGCATTTTTAATGTATTGTTCTAACGAAAATTATTTTTCTCTTTCCTTATAGCTTTTTATTGATGTAAAAATCAACAGAATAAGCAGTTTTGCTTTTTGATGCTATGCATCTTTCCCGACAGCATTTACTGCTGTCGGGAAAAAAATCCCATAAAAAAATTGTATAACGCGAAATAAATCCCATAAAAAAATTGTATAACGAAAATGGGTAACGGAAGAAGTAAAAACCATTGTTGAAATCTGATTTTCGAATGCTATCCCATGAAGTAACGCGCAAATTTGAATAATATAATAATAATATTGTTTTTGAAAATCTAAATAGTCAAAATATTTACTATTGCCGCCGCCATAGTTCAGTAAATATTTACCTCTTACATATCTTCCTGATTGGTTTTACGACAATAGCATTCATTAATCCTCCTACCCAAGTACCACTCAATGTCAGGAATTCGTAAACCGTATTGTTTGTTGTTATGATTTAAATTCACGGTGAGGAGGTGATTAGCGTCAATAAATGCAATTTGTTGTACATAAATAATTGTATTCTCTCGAATCACAAAATTTATTTCATGACCACGAAGATCTTGGCAAGCAAAAGATGTATAGCATAAATAAATTATCTACAAACGGTACAAAGGTACTACTTTCTCGATTTAAAGAAAAAAAAACTAAATCAAAGTTCAAGATTGGAACGCTTAAATAGACAAAGTCATCGCTCTTTACACGTTTATCTTTAATTAACACACAGAAGCCAAAAAATTATTATTCGGCACCGAACCCCAGATCTCTCGATAACAAGCCGAGTGCGTTCGGTTTACGCTACGGTGCCAACAATACGCGGCGCTATTGTTGGCACCGTAGCATCTGACTTCACAAATTTAGAGGGATGGGCTCAGAAACTGAGAGTTCTCCATCTGGTGGAGTTTAACCGCACAAGCTATTTAATTATAGCTAATAAATCCAAAGGGCGAGATAAATGGTGAAAATCGTACAAATACGTGGAGAAAATGTAAATAGACAAAGTCATCGCTCTTTCCACGTTTGGTTACAGAAAAGCGTGGAAAGAGCGATGTTTTTGTCTATTTACATTGTCTCCACGTATTTGGAAGATTTTCGCCATCGGAACGCGTTGTCTATGGTAGTAAATTCATCATTTCTAAGACCCGTCAAGTTTTTTTTCTCGGCAGAGTCAGCAGCAGTAATGCAGAATCTCTGCAGCATTTAGCCTGATTTTCCATTCAGTGCTAACAGTTTCTAGCTCAAAAATCTAAGTTTGGTTTTTCCTTTATTTTTACTCCGTTTGAATTTCACAAAAACTTTGTACATCCCGGGTAACATAGTCTGCAACTCACTTTTGATCTTGCCAACAGGACTGTGTCATCAACATACAGCAATTTGCACACACCGATATTACCAACACATAAACCAGTATTGTCTATTTTGTCATCACGAATGCATACATTCATAAATATATTGAAAAAAGGTATGGTAACATTACACAACTTGTCTGACTCCTGCACCAATGGGAAACGATTTCGATAAAACACCATTCACTTGTACACGTTAACATTAAAATTTTCACTTTTTGCCAACATTAAAATTTTCACTTTTAATGCATTGCAATGATTTTTCATTTCATAACGCATTAATTCTCTTTTCATCATAGCAATTCATTACAATTGTTTATACGTTTTCCTCGATTCATTAGACACTGAAATATATTTTGGCATAATAAAGTTGTTACATGCTGCAACTAAAAGCTATGTAAAAAAGTGAACATAAGCTGCTAGAGATTGCGGAATTTACATATCCCCTGCAGTTTGGAAGTTTAAAGAAAAGTAAAATTCCCGTTACATTTGTTTTTCAAAACAAAAGCTGTGTCAAACGACGTCACATTTCAAAGCCCTTGTTATGAAGAGATCTTTATCGAAAGCAAAATAAAATTTTACCGAAATGTCGCGAATAGCTATATTACATAGGTCACTCAGAAAAGTGAACAGTATCTCCTAAAGGGAACATATTTCAGTACGAATATTCGTTCTATGACTTTATTTTTGAAAACTTTCTCGTTTTAAATGTTCAAAGATAAAGTCAGAGAACGAATATTCTGTAGTTTTCCAACTAATGTGTCCCATTTGCTTTAGTCCTTTATGCGGAGTGTGCACCTTAACTAAATAGTGCCTAAAATTTTCTGCGCTCCCAAAGCAGAAATTTTTATATACCCGCCGGGTTTTACGAAATTTACGGAAAACAGTTCTTTTCACCTCCATCTCAGAAAGCCACCATAAATCTATCTACGGTGATAAACGCTCCCTCCTGGTTCTTTATTCTCTGCTCCATGACCCAAGTCTCGACAGGGAAATGCTAATATCCCTGACACGAACATCATGTCACTCGGTGCAAACAAATGATTCAGATTACCTGATTACCCAATAAAAGGGCTATAACAATGTCGTAAATTCTATGGAAGGAGAGATGCTTTCTTATGCTGTATGCCATTGTTATAGCCCTAATGGTATACAACATAAGGAAGGATCTTTTCTTTATAGCCAGGCAATCATTCAGAAAAGTTTACTGCCAATCATCCCCTAAATGACCACTTTGAATAACAAAGCTAAACGGAAAACAAATAATTTGTAATGGGCAGGTTCACTCGTTTCGGCCGCTTCCTTCCCACTGCTTAGGTAGGGAGCATGTCGCCGGTTTGAACTGATTTTAGCCCATTTTGCTAACTCAGAGGTAATTTGTTCAAGCAGGTAAAAAAGAAATTTCCAAACACACATAACACTAATTTCGGATAACATACACTATATTGCAAAAAGTCACCGTACACACTTTTAAAAGCAAATGAAAGGAATCGCTGCGTTGTTAAGATGCACGATACAGCTGAAAACCGTATAAAAACAAGCCTGCAGCTGACCACGATCATATCGCACATTGAGGTTGAGTGAAAATGTCGCGGCGGGAGAGAACTGACTTTGAGAAAGGAAAGATTGTTGGGTGTTATATTAGTGGGTTTTCCATAAGAGAAATCGAGAAGCGTTTAAACATACCCAAGTCAACTTTATTGGATGTACTGAATAAGTGGAAGACACATGGCGTGCCCGGAGCAGCAAAACGTGCCGGCAGACCAAAGAAAATCAGTGATAGAGGACGCCGAAACCTCAGGAGAGTCATTACAGCTGATCGACGGAGTACTTCATAAAACCTCAGTGTACAGGTGAGTAAAAGTGCTGGAACCTCGGTATGTACACGTACCATTCGCAGAAAACTTCATTCCATGGGTAACCGTGGTTGAAGCGGCTGCTCATAAGCCTTTCATCTCCACTCAGAATGCTACTCGTCGTTTAGCATGGTGTAGAGAACATTTATCGCGGACCGTAGATCAATGGTAACGAGTCCTCTAGACTGATGAATCCAGATACATGATCCATCGGTCTGATGACCGTGTGTGGGTATGGCGGCAGCCGGGGAACGCTATTTACCACAGTGTACTGTTCGTAAGGTCAAGTTTGGTGCTGGCAGTATACTCGTGTGGTGGTGTTTTTCGTGGTATGGTCCCGGTCCATTGTTTATTGTGAATAAACCTGCTAACCAGTATGTCTACCTTGAAATTCTGAACAATTATGCATTACTAACTCTGTGGCAATACTATGGAACCGAGCCTTGTTGGTACCAGCAAGATAATGCACCGAGCCATAAAGCAAGGACTGTTACGGCGTGTAATTCCGTATCATGTGTGTACTTGCCAGCACAGAGCCTTGATCTTAATCCCATAGAGCACCTATGGGATGAATTAAAGCGCCGCATAAGAAGTTTGGAACCAAGGCCTACTACTAAGCATAGTTAGCGGCAGCATTTTGTACTGAATAGAAGCGCATACCTAACGCTGTGTTCCAAAACCTTGTGGAAAGCATGTCTCGAAGTGTCAGTGCATGCATTAAGACCAAAGGTGGACCGACACCGTACTAATGTATGTCAATAAATACTATGTTGTGTTTCTCTTCTAGGTGTCCTGTGACTTTTGTCAATATAATATAGATAGTAAACGTACTTAAGAACGCGATTAATGTCACTTAACATTGTAGTATTGCCTAATTTTAAGTTAATCGGGGAACCAATAAACCGACGTTTGCTTTATTTCAAGATTTTTTTACCAGTATGACATTGTTTTCAATGCTAAATCATTTTCACATTTGTGATAACATATCGTCAGAAAGAGCAATGTCAGAACTGAACATAAAGTGCTTTTTACTTAAGAACCTAACCCTGAAACAAAGCGTGGTGGACAATAACATAGATAGAAAGGTGTTATTAAGGTTTCGCCAAAAATAACGAAAATCATTAAATGTCACACTCGTAATCACAATAGCAAACATCTGATTTTAATTACAGCAGAGGAGCTTTTCAACATGATAGTAAAACACAAAAAAATGAAACTTTTGCAGCTACATAAAATTGGATGTTCAGCCAATGTCCTGAAAACACAGCTCGAATCTCCAGATAAGTGCTTCATGTTTAGCACAATGCACAATGCACTATTCTAGGGAATAATCTGTCACATTCTGAATACATTTTTTGTTGCAGTTCTTCCAATGTATACGATTTCTTCGAATAAATATAGGTTTCATATGACCCCACAGAAAACAATGTAATGGTGTCAGATCTGCAGTTCTCTTAGGCCAAGTTGACCCATGGGTACCAACCAGTCCAGTAATTAGAATGTTGAGCATCCAAATATTGCGTTGGTGCAAATGAAATGTCCGGCAAAACACCAGCATACGTGGACGGCGAGAATGGAAAAGTAGGACAACTTACCTAGGTAAAATACCGCACCCCCGGCATCGACACATACAGTAGTTGCCATCTGTCCGGCAAGGCTATGATCCCGGAATGAAGAAAATCTTGTCGCTGGGACCCGAAGAAGTCATCAAACGCACGTTGAACCTCGTTGTCTGTCGTGAACTGTTTCCCGGAAAGAAAGTGATCCAGGTGACGAAACAGATTATACTCTCCCGAAAGAAGTCCGGGAAATAGGCAGTGCTTCATAGCCCAAGGCACGTAGTATCATCATCGTTCGTTGTGCGACATCAGTGCGCGCGTTGTCCTGAAGCAGAAGAACACCATATCTGTTGACCAAAGCTGGTTGTTTCTGCAGCAATTTCCGGTGTATCTGGTGTAATTCAGCTCAATAACGTTCTGCAGTGATGGTTTGGCCTCTTGCCAAGAAACTCCAATGAACTATCCCAGCTGTGGGCCACAAAACAAGGAGAATTATCTTCTTGGTGTGTAAGGGTGGCTTAGGTTGCCATCCAGCAGGCTGTGGCTTGCTTAACCATTGTACAGATCGTTACTGATTGTCGTAAAGGACCGACTTCTCGTCGCAAGTGACGATTCGATGCAGTAGAGGTTCCTGTTTATTCCTCGCAAGCAGCGACGTGCAGACTTCCAAACGCCTAGTCTTGTTGGCAGTTCCCAACTCTTGCCGCAGCCACATGTCCAGCTTTTTGACCTTACCCAGAGCAGCCAAATGCCGAACAACTGTCGTGTGGTTAACACCAACCTCTGCCGCTAACTCAAGACACGGTTTTCGGGGTCCGCGTCAACCACACGTATCAGAACATCGTCGGAAACAGCAACAGGTCGGTGATTACGTGCTTTGCTTTACAGGTCTGTATCTTCGCTTCGAAACTTCACTAACCCTCGCAGAATGGTTCGCTCGTTGGCTGTATTCTCCCCAAACGCTTTGTCAATGTTTCGAGCGGTAATTCCTACAGCATGGCCCAGTTTAAACGTCGTACAAGAAGATGACTCTCAAATCCGGCTTCTGCATGTTTCCGTGGGAAGCCACGTTACGTCCAAATGAACCATGCAAACCTTGTTCTTCCCACACGTGCTAGCTTTTTATAGTAATTCTGTGATGTAATGCCTGCAACACCTGTGGGTGGTTCCATTACGCTGTGGTGGGGGCTGTCTCCACTGCTCGTTCGCGCCGGACATTTCATTCACACCCAGCCGATGTCTTTTTACAAGCTGCAACCCTGGGATTATTAATTTCAGCGAAAGTTAACAAATTATCTCTTTCAATATCAACTTATGAGTAATAATCGTGTCGTTTTTCGTCAGTTCTTGAGAAAAAATTGATTTGGTTGAGTTGGTTCCCTTTCCCTAGTTTCTTACCAGCCGTGTTAACGATAAGACAAATATCTACTCCTCTACGCTTCTGAAGTTTGAAAAGAACGCTTCAGGTGTAGTTTCCCTGAAATCTGCCGTTCACGAGGTTTATTACTGGCCGTTTTCCTATAAACTTCTGTCCATGAAGTTCAATTTATATACTTTATTGCTCTGGAAATGATTTTACGGCGTATCATCCGGGTAAGGAGAGAATTCCAGCACATGACTTTTCCTAAGTTTTACTAACAAAGAGCAAGAGTGGTGATAATGAACATTCAGCAACTCGCCAGGCGGTGCTACAGAGGGAGGGCACGCAAAGTGGACTAGGACATACGTCACTTTTTTCTGAAGGAAGAAACAAAAGGAGATCTAGCATTTGCAGGAAAATGTTTAAGGGAGATTCTTCGGCTACGGAGAGGGGTTTTTCGGCTCCCCGAGAAAAGAACGGAAGACGAGGGAAAATAGAAGTCTTTATAATGTCCGTGCCGAGAGGAGATTGCCGCAGAAATTAAGCTTGGAAAGAGAAACTTAAGCAGCGAAGTAACCGAGATGTTATAAGAAACAGGAAAAGATCAGGGTGTAAATAATAAAAATATCAAAAGAGAAACCAGGGCAAGCATTTTTGACATTTCCCCATGTACTCCATTCAATAAATAACATCACTACTGTACAGCGAATTTTCATTTATAGCTAATAGTCGGGAACTCTTTTATATCATTACAGGCAAAAACCTGACGAACCCTCGCGACAGAGAACTGAAACGAAGATCTAGAGTTTCCTGAAATTTGAAAATGACCTATTTCGGGACAATTTGCTGAAATTAAATTCTGTTTCCGATCATGGGTTTATCCAGAAATTTCTAATTAAGGAAGTCGTGCAGAAAATGTTTGGGGGTTTAAAAAAATGGTGAAGGGGAGATAAAGAATAGTTCTCCAACGCTGAAATTTTTATAATGAAATGTTTAGTAATAAACCTATTATTAAAAACGGGAAAATTTCCACAAAATGGAGAACTGTTAAATTTTTTTATAGTTAGGAATGGTTAAAACCTGGAATCTTTTTCAAAAGTACACGCGAATAATTTTGTTTTTGTGCTGTTTTCATATTTGGTTTCTTTAAACAAGGCGAAAGTATTAACATGGGTAGCTAAAAAGCAGTTATTGATATGTTCCCAAATCTTGTGCATCCTGACATGATTCAGAACCTATATATCTGTAAAATGTGTAGCGGATTAAAATGAAGAGGTACGTATATACGTTTTATAGTTCCTGTGACTGACTTTAACCATACTCTTTAAACACAGAATATTAAAAAACTAAACATTTAAATGCTATATCGATGGACTCTAAATTAGAAAAAGAAAAATACAGGTAGGCTCAGATCTGATTCAGCCGTCAGTTTGGAACGTAGGACTACGACTTGCAGATCGAAGAGTTGAAATGAGCTAGTCGGGTATGATTTCAAAGCGTTTATTTAATTTGTAATAGCCAACACAGGTCTACATAGATATAAAAAAGGGCTTACATAATTTTTACGAATGATGCTGGATACATTGCGAACAAAAAGCAGATCGATACACGAATTACCCAACGTGGTGCTCTGTCTTCTTGGGCTTCTTACATTCCTCATCACTTGCTCTGGCCTCTCGTTTTGATTTTCTCAACTTTTGCTTGTGTTCATTCTGCGAATTCCGTGGCATTGTCGTAAACGTTAACCCGTTCATCCGAAAACATTTTTTTTTTAATTTTAGCTTAAATCACTGCGATATATTCTTTAAATGTTTGAATAGATCTCGTCGAGCACTTTAAAACGAAAGCCGTTGCCGAGATAGACTGAGTCAAACGCGGCGGCACACCCAGAAATATTACACCTTCCCCTCGCACAGGGAGCGAGGGTGCGTCGCTCACACGATGTATTGAGCATTACGCGACTTGGACTCCATGCTGTTTATGAATATGCTAACACGATTAGTGCGTGCCACGTATTTTTAACGCTATTAAAATATGTCCCAATGATTTCAATTGGGATATATTTTTGTCCCAGGAAGGTCGGCCGTAAGTCGCCCCATACCATCCGCGGAGGTAGACGTAGTCCTACGGTAAAAAATTATTGCGCTATGGTAGGGAATACTTCTAAAGCTCAGGAATTTATGTTAACGCTGGCTGCCATTGACAAAAGTGCTATATAATAATTAAAACGGCAAATACTCAAACATTTAAATGTGTGTGTGTGTGTGTGTGTGTGTGTGTGTGTGTGTGTGTGTATCATCATCATTATCATTGTCAACCATTATCAGTCTATTGCTGGATGAATGTCTCCTCAAGTTTCCTCCACTACTGTCTGTCTTGAGCCATGTTACTCCGGCATGCTTTCGAATTTCATGCATCCATCTCCCATGTTGTCTTCTTCTGGGTCTTTTTCAGTCACTTGGTATCCAGCCTAAAACTTTCGTTGTCCATCTGTGATCCGCCACATTAAAAAGAATCAGTCTTGAAAAAATTAGTTTTTATGCAACAAGAAACCCTGCTCTTCCATTTTTTTCAATTTTCTCCAAACCTTTTCAGTACTCCCAATTTAAAATTACTAGATAAACCCCTGGATATGCTTCCTTCTGCAAATTTTTATTGGCCGTGTATATCTCATTTGTTCTCGTAGATCTGTGTATACTGTTGTAAACACCAGAATTTCAATTGTTTTAAATGAAAATTCACGTAAACGCACACTTCTGACAATTTTGTGAGTTATATATTCGTTAAGCAAAGCAACTTCTATTGGCGGTATTAACAGATATTAAAAAAAAAACTGATGAAGATTGAAATTTTTTATCCTTTAATATTATTACCAGGTGTTTTGAAACACCTTATTATGGGTTCAAGAAATAATCAGAAAACAATAAATAAATCTCATCATTTTGCAATGCGTGAAGGCTCTTATTATGCTGCCATCTGGTGAGCTGATTGATAATCAGATGCAATATCTGACTATTGTATTTCAGAATACAGAGCAACTTTTACCGATCTTTGGTTCCTAAACGAAAAAAAACATTTTGCTTATGAATCAACACTTGGTGAAAAGGTGCGTCGCTAGACTAAGAACACCGCCGGAGGAGGAAAATAAAACTTCACAATGTAAAAATTGTTACTTCACTTTTAATTTAACTGCGATTTAAATAAAATAATAATATTAATTAATTTGATTTCGCTTACAACCAACATCACCCTCCATATTTCTCCATATTTAGATCTCCAATTTTAGGATTAATTTTAGCACAGCAGTCGCATGCCGGGAATCACTGATTTCTGAGAAGAACTGGAAAGTTCGGCATATTATTATCGCTGACATAAGTTATTAACAGTGACATTTATTTGTTTACAGTGGAAGCTGGTTATAAAGCGGGTACGCGGGGACAAAACGATAACTGCTTGTTAGAGATACCCACAGTATATCGAATCTGAGTATGTATTTGTCTATGGATGCATTTTGTTTGGAGGATACGATTTGACCCGCGTTATATCCGATTCCACGGTATAACTTATCGGGTATATTCAGCTTCCATTGTATTTACTTATTTATTTATTTATTTATTATTAACAGTGATATACATTATGTTCTTCTCATCTTCAGTGGGTTGTTGAGAATATGGAGATGGTCTACAGTTGCTTTGCTGCGGTGAGAAGTATTGAGCAGTCAGTAGGCTTCCCTTTCTTCTGTTTAGGAGGATTTTCATTTGTCGCCTTTTTTTAGGAAGTGCAAGGGATTCCGCATGCAGCCAAAATTTTGTTTTATAGCCCCACAATTTAAATAGGGAACATAGTGAATAGTAGATCCTATTTGTTCTCCCGTTCTCGCAGTATAGTGTCGTTTATTGGGGTCGCACCGCCAAAACGTGCTAGGCTTTCGTAGACAGAGACTTGCTGCATTGAGGAGAATTTTCTCGATTTCATTTCATCATCATCATCATTGTCAACCATTATCAATCCACTGCTGGACGAAGGTCTCCCCAAGTTTTCTCCACAACGGTCTGTCTTGTGCCAGTCTCCTCCATGCCACCCCTGCATACTTTCGAATTTCATCCACCCATCTCCCATGTGGTCTTCTTCTGGGTCTTTTCCTGTCCCTTGGAATCCAATCTAAAATTTCGGCTGTCCATCGATGGTCTGTCCTTCTGGCAGTATGTCCAGCCCATTGCCATTTCAGGGATTTAACTCTAATCATGATGTCTTCCACTCTTGTCATTTTTCGGATCCACGAGTTCCTCTTCTTATCTCTCCTGGTTACACCAAGCATGCACCTCTCCATGCTTTTTTGAGTTGTCTGCAGCCTTTGTATGTCTCTTTTAGTTAAGGTCCACGTCTCTGCACCATACGTAAGCACTGGAAGGATGCATTGATCAAACACTTTTCTTTTAAGACATAATGGCATATTGCTCTTGAAAATTATGCTGTTTCTTCCAAAAGCTCTCCAGGCAAGTTTTGTACGCCGATTAATTTCTTCATCAATGTGACCCTCACTTGATATCTGCTGTCCAAGATAAACGTACGTGTCTGTTATCTCCAGCTTTTCTCCATCAATCGATAAATCTTCATTTCTTGTAAAAGCATTGAACATCACTTTTGTCTTCTGAAAGTTCATTTTTAATCCCACTTCTTTACTCTTGTCAGCAAGTTCCTGGATCATACTCTGTAGCTCTGATGGGCTAGTTGCAAAAATGACTACGTCATCAGCAAAACGAAGGTGGGTTAGATAATCTCCATTAATCTTTATCCCCTTGTTTTCCCAGCTCAGCGACTGAAAGATATTTTCCAATGTGGCATTAAAGAGCTTCGGAGATATGGTGTCACCTTGTCTCACTCCTTTTCCAATTTTTATGTGTGTTGTATTTTCAAACAGCCTAATCTTTGCACTTGCATTTTCATAGATGTTATTAATAATATTAATGTATGCATCTTCAATACCGCAGGTTTTCAGAGCCATTGTAACTGCTGATGGTTTCACCAAATCAAAGGCTTTTTCATAATCGATAAAAGCCATGCACAATGGAAGTTCATATTCCCTCGCTCTTTCAATTAGTTCTCTCAGCACGTGGATATGATCTATTGTGCTGTAGCCACTCCTGAATCCAGCTTGTTCTCTCGGTTGAGCCATGTCCAGTGTCACCTTCAAGCGGTGTGAAAGAACTTTAGTGAAGATTTTATAAACTACTGATAGAAGGCTGATAGGTCTGTAGTTTCCGAGATCCTCAATGTCACCTTTCTTATGTAGCAGGATCATTGTAGCGGTGTTCCAATCCTCAGGAATCTTCCCTTCATTAAGGCATCGAGTGAAAATTTGGGCGAGTACTGTTTCGATTTCTCCACTTGCTTCTTGTATGATGTCTACAGTAATTCCATCTTCTCCTGGAGCTTTTCCTCGCTTCATGTTCTTGATTGCATGTGCAACTTCTGCTGGAAGGACTGGAGGAACTCTGGTATTGGTATCTTTCATGATGTCTGGAGTGCATATATCATCCCTTTCATATAATTTGGAGTAGAAATCTTTCACTCTTGTCAAACTTTCGCCTCTATTTCTTGTTACAGAACCATCTTCTTTTCTCAGTGCCATAATCTGTTTTCTTCCCTTACTGAGATGTCCCTTTGCTATGGTCTCTTTTCTCTCTCTTAAGGGCAATTAAGAGAGAAAAGAGACCGTTATTTGCTGATGATCTCAAGCTTCATCGCAATGCACAGACTCTTGATGACTGTCTTTCGCTAAACCACCTTCAAACTGACGTCAGTAACCTGCTTCAGTGGTGTACATTGCACCATCTCCACATCAACATCTCCAAGTATCATGTCGTTTCGTTTTCGCGGAAAAGAAACCCAATTCTTTTTTTACTACAAAAGCTGGCGACTATTCTCTTAGCGGCAGGACAAACGATGCCCAGGACTTAGGAATCACGTTTGATTCGAACTTGGACTTTAAAAGCCATATCAAAAGAATTGTACGTACAGCGTACAGTAATCTCGGATTTATCATGCGACATTCTAAGTATTTCTCGAATACTCAGACACTTATTCGCATTTTTGATAATACTGTAAGATCCTCACTGGAGTATGCGGCGATCATTTGGAGTCCTAGCCTCGTAACTCTAGCAAATGAAATCCAGAAAATTAAAAAAATACTTCTTAGATACCTTTTTTACAAATTGACTGGTGTTTTTATTGCGGGCATCTCAATGGCTGAGCTTCTGACATTCTTCAGGATGACCTCTTTGCAATCGAAAAGGAAGGCTCTGCAGCTCAAGTTCCTGTACGGTATCAACAATGGAGATATTTATGACTCTTAAATTGTAAACCAATTAAGTTTCCGTGTCCCACGTTTACCGAGGACAAAATGTTAACTATTTAAGTGCCATTTTGCAGAACTGATGCTGGAAAAAATTATCCGTTAAGCAAAATGTATAAGCTTCACAACTCACTTGAAGAATGTCTGGATATTTTTAATGTAAGTAATATTTTTTTCGTAAAGCATGTTTTGCAAGACTGTAAAAATCACTTGGTGATGTAAATATCCCTGTAAATATCACTATAGCAATTGATTTAGAGACAGTTGGCGTTATGCAAATGTGGCGCTGTGGGCGGCCCTGTAAACGAAAATGACATGACGTATGCAGCGATCTGACAATATAAGGAGTGATGCGACGGGAATCAGTAAGAGTCGGACGCAGTATGGGTAAGACGAAGGATCCAAGCGCATTTTATCGTGGGAAAATTGTCGGGGCCCGGCGAATGGGTCACTCCATCTCGGAAGTCGTGCAGGCACTGAGAGTTTCACGAGCCACTGTGTCACGGGTTCACCGTGAGTACACCGAATCCGGTAAAACCATCCCTGGGCCAACTGCCGTGGATAACAGTGGGTGGATGAGCGTGGTCATCGTCGGCTAGCTCGCATTGTAACAGCGGATAGACGGGCCACACTGCAAGAAATCACTCGGCAATTTAACGCTGGTGCACAATAACGTGCAAGCAGCCACACCATCCAGAACCATCTCCTCGCTATGGGGTACAGAGGCCATCATTCCACGAGGATACCGCTGTTGACCGCACATCACAGGGTGCAAAGATTACATTGGGCGCGGGAACATCGCCGCTGGACCCTAGACATGTGAAAAAATGTTGCCTGGACTGATGACTCGAGATTCACGTTGGTACATGCGGATGGCAGGATACGAGTACGGCGAAAACCACATGAAGCTATGGATCCTTCTTGCCAGCAGGGTACTCTTCAAGCTGATGGGGGTGGCATTCTCGTCTGGGGATTGTTTACGGGGACTGAAATGGGACCCTTGGTACGTGTGACATCGTCCCTCACAGGTCGACGTTACCGGGATATCGTGGACGACCATTTGCTCCCGTTTGTGCGTCTTCAACATCCCACTGGAGACCTCATCCTGCAACAAGACAATGCATCGTGCCGTCGCTCCCGATTTGTATCCGAATGGTTGGATGAACACTCCACCGACGTGACCTAGCTTCCTTGGCCATCTAGGTCACCTGACCTCAATCCCATCGAGCACATCTGGGATGCCATTGAGAGAGATATTCGCGGCTCTGACCCCCTCCATCAAATCTTCGTGGGAGCTTGTTCAGGGGTCGTGGATCCGTATGGCTTCCCAACGCTTCCGGTGTCTTGTCGAGTCCATGCCGAGACGAATCGCCGCCGTCATCAGGGCGAAAGGTGGTGCTTCACGTTACTAGACAGGTATCTCGAATTCAATTGCTCTTCAGTGTACTATCTGTAGAGATGTGCTTCAAAAAATAAATAAATAAACAAATAAATAAAACTAAATCTGTAGTACCAAATTCAAGTTATGAGACCCAATAACTCTCAGCGTCCAATTGATCTCCACGTTCATTAGACAGTAACATTTTATTGCATGGACAAAACTCGGCATTTGCCTGGGAGCTTGACCTTCTATCAATATCAGGGGACACGATTTCGTACTAAAAGAACGTGCCCAAAACCATGACATTACTTTCAGAACCTTGAGCTGGGTTTACAAAGCAAGCTGGTTCTATTGTTTTACAAGGTTCTTGCCAAACCCTCTGCCTACCGTATGTACAGAATAAGGTGTACCGAGGCTCGTCTGACTACATGATATTTTCCCCCGTCTTCCAGTGTCCAGTCACATTGCTCCTGGCACCTGTAGACGAACGTTCCGGTACTTCGCAGAAATCAGTGGTGTTACGGAGATTTAATACTAGAACTTCAGGTAAAGATATTAAATCTCATTTCGCAACTTTTAGTTCGCTTTCGTGCTCCATTTCCTTCCTTTCCACGATGCGTGAGAGAATTTTGTTTCGGCACCCGATATAGAAGCATCGGAAGCACGGTTTATTGAGACGCCAGTTTGTCGCATCTTAATGGTCTGGGTCTTTGTATTTCTTAGACGCATTGGTATTGTACAGCTCATTTGATCTTTTGCCTTCTTAATTTCAAAGCAGCCGACCGAAAGCGCACGCCCTTTTAATTTCTACCTTGAAGTTTTGTTAAGCCGAAGCCGGTGTTTTGCTATGGTTTTTGTAGAGATAAGGGGTGACTTTGTGTGGAAACAAGGGGGTAGCTAAGAACAATCGACTTGAGTAATTGAGAGCGAGCGGTCACAGGGGTCGGAGGTGAGGAAACGCCTTAGGAGTTAGGAAGCAGGTTTTAAGCTAGCGGGGAGGGGGGGTGATGGACATTTTTCTTCACGTGCACGGTATAGAGAGGAAAAGGGAGGAAGAATTGCAAAACTGAGCACAACAATCTACTTTAAGCAAAGAAAAGAATAAAGTGTTTTAAAAGATCTAAAAGGATTTTATAAAAATATTGTCTATAGCTACTGTTGTTGTTATTTTATTATCTTCAAACACACAAGGCTATGGAAGTTAACAAATGCAAGTTAACAGTGGTTTCCTGCATGTGACTGCCAATACCGATGCTTTTCCTTTCCGTGAGTAAAGTTCGCTGACATACGAGTCGGGAACAGCCTTCATCGGATGCTCCGGTCAATTGCTGCACACAGGAAGTCCTGCTTCTTCGTACAAGCTTTCTCAGACGACGGCGATCTCGCTCCAGATAAATTGCCGTCGGGCCACGGTTACGCCTCTTAGACAAGCAATGTGGGTTACTTTTTCCACTGAATAAAGGTCCCAGATATCTCACCTTTTGAGAAACCAGCCAGATTTGCTGTTTTCATTGCCGTCTCTGCAGTCAGATGGGCACCCACAATAATCCCTTTATCGAACTCAGAAATATCCTTTTTGTTTTTTCCATTGTGATCAACAATACTGACAAGTAGTAGTTCTAAGCGGACCTTACACGATCAATAATACTGTCATTACTTAAAAGTAATGACAGTATTATTGAAAGTGTAAGGTCCCTAGCGATGGTATCGAGGTATTCTGATATCGGAGGATCGGGGTATTCTGATATCGGAGCGTCAGTATTTACGGTTGGGAGAGCACTGTCAGTAATACTGATCATGTAAGGGCGCGCGCATCATTACTCAGTTCAAATTGCTGCGCCGTGGTGGAAGGTTGTGTCATCGTTAGCAGTGAGCAGCCCGTGTGCGAAGTCCACGCAAACGAAGCCATTGAAAAGGAATATGATTCAAGAAGAGATGAAGTTCTGTGGAACCTCATTGAAACATACGAAACTACAAAAATTAGAAGAACATTTTCCCCATGATGGCAATCCATTGCTAACACTGTTAACCAATTTTACAGGAATTTAAATATGTTGTATTGCTTTAATTTTATTTCGTATTTCTACATTACGTGTTTTATAAATGTCAACAACGATTTTGAAGTAAATTTATTTTTGCGTAGTTGCACTGTTAGTATTTTCGAATTTCAAATTTCACACGCATAGTAACATTCAACAGAGAAATTCAATTTCGGGTTTCAATCATCCACTTGTTCCAAAATATACGGAGAAAGTATAGACTTAAATTCATATACTTTTGAAGCACATATATGAACACTTCATAGGTTTCAAGAATGGCAGCGCTTATTGCATGCAGCAAGAGACATCATAGCTGAAAACTTCATATCTTCAAAGTTTCTCCCTGTGGCCAGATTCCTCAGAGTTAAGGCCAATCTTTTACTCACCGGCAAACTACTCCGCATAACAGAATCTTTCCTGTTTAAAAACGATTCAATCATTTGCAATAACTAGTTAAATGTCTCTTCATTCATGCGGAAATAGTTTTTGTAATCATCCACTTCCGTAGCACTTATTTCCTTCAACAAGACAGCATGTGAATACCTAACACCTTTTTTTAGCCGTTCCTTCATCCAGTACCGTCGCTTAACATGACGTTTCGTTTCTAAAGCTAAAACAAGTTAGTAAAATTATGCAATGCACTGATTATAATACGCTTTCCAACATACCAGAAATCATTACTCAAGTTATGAGGATAAGAGCTATGGAATAGATCCCGCTCCTGTGTCCTAACCTTTGACTCCATTTCGCCCATTTTCAACAGGATTCGTTTCTAGGTAGGCCCCTACGACATACTAACATTTTATCTAAATCCAAGAATTTTTACGTAAGTTATGACGCATAATGGCGATGGAAGTGATTCCACTCCAATGTCCTGACCTTTGACCCCATTTCGTTCACTTTCAATAGGGTTCCTTCCCAAGTGTTCCCCTTCCACATACTAAACTTTCATCTAAATCGAACGATTTTTACGCGAGTTATCGTACGGATGGACATACGCACACAACGCGTGACGCAATGAGGCAGATGGGAATCGCGACCATCTGCTCGTAAGAGTGTGACGTCATAAAACTTTAATAAGATCCACGCACAACGCGTGACGTAATGAGACAGATGGCGTGACCGCGCGCCAGCATTTTAATCGCGAGATTGTGACGTCATAAGATTTCTAAGCATGGGTAACATTAATAGGACGCCATGACACTAAAACGTGGTAATTTGGAGTGGTTAGTTAACGCACTAAAGGAATTTTTCTAAAGTCGAGATCAAGCTAAATCGATTTCTAGTACCAGAAAACGGTAGGTTAACGACTTTCATCAAAATCCTTAAAGCCGTTTTCAAAATAAAATTTACATACATACAAGAATTGCTCCTTTAATAGTATAGGATAAGGGCGATGGAATGGATCCCGATCCATGTCTGACCTTTGATCCCATTTTGTTCATTTTCAATAGGGTTCGTCCCCAGGTGTTCCCCTACCACATACTAAAATTTAATCGAAATCGAACCAATTTTACATACGTTATGACGCATGAAAGCAATGGAATTCATCCCGCTCCTATGCCCTGACCTTTGACCCACTTCATCCATTTTCAATAGAGTTCATTCCCAGGTGGTCCCCTTTAATATACTAAAATTTCATCGACATCGAATCATATTTACGCAAGTTATGACGCAACAGAGCAATGGAATGGATCGCGCTCCTATGCCGTGACCTTTGACCCCATTTCGTCCATTTTCAATAGGGTTCGTCCCCGGGTGGTCCCCTACCACACACTAAAATTTCATCGAAATAGAACCATTTTTACGCGAGTTATCGTGCCGACAGACGGACGGACGGACGGAAAAGCTGGAGCATATACGTTTCTTCAATTTACGGTTGAAAAGCGTAAATGATAGCTAAGCACTTTTTCTTGGCACATTCATTCTTGAATGCAGACAGAATCGGTGTACTCTCTGTGACGACTCGACTGGTACTGAAGCAAAGTCATGACGCTTACGAATGATCGTGTGAGGTGTGAAAGTAATGACGGGGTAATGATGGAGTGATGACTGCACAGTAATTAAGTGAAGGAGTGACAGTATTATTGATCATGTAAGGTCCGCTTTAAATAGCTGCCTAGATCACAGACAGCGTGTTTCTCTGCATAAAGGACGTTAACGTACATTTGCGTAAAGGTTTCTAATTTAGTGGTCCGTGTGTGTAGTTATGTTCATGATAAAGTGCTTATATTATTTTTATCTGACTATTAATGAAATTTATTAATTTAACTATTTAAAAAAATCATTTTGTTTATTTTTGTTTTTCAACTCGCTCAATAATGATACCTATAATTTTTTATGATACCAATTAAATATCTGGTGATACTAATTGGTGCTAATTCCTTTTAGATATCAATAATATATCGACATTTCATGCAAATGATTGGGGACTTATCATATAGACTTCCTGGATATCATAACCCTCTACAGAAAAATTCCTAGTTGTGCGCCAGCGTAGTACAAACCGATTAGAAAAGTTAGGAGTATATCGTAAGTGCATATTTCATTTATATTTCGGGTAGTGTCTTGTTATTTGTTTAATCTTCATGGGCAGAGGAGAGTAACTGTTTACTATTAAGAGTTTTTCTTTCAAAGATTATTTTGTATTGCAATTAAATGGAAGTTTACAAAATGAAAGACGTCGTTTTGACACCTCTCTGCTTCTAAGCGAAAAAAAGGCCGAAGAAGATGATAAAGTCAAGAAACTGCCTAAGAATACAATATTCTTTCGCAAGCTGCCGAGTACTACCAACGCAGCTTGTGAAATTACATCATCTGAAGAAGATTATGAAACTACGATGATAAGCCATTACATTAGGATTACCTACATAATAAGCTGTAGGGCCTCCTTTATCCCGCAAAACAGCAGCCACTCAGCAAGGCATCGATTCGATGAGGTAGCGATAGGTATCCTGGGGTATCTGGTACCATAATGTCAACAGCAGGTCCTCCAGTTTCCGTACATTTCGGGGTGGTGGGGATTTATCACCAACCCGAAATGTACTGCAACTGGTGCATTTGGAGTCCAGGGTATTAGCAAAAAGTCACCAGCATGTTCCTCGAACCACTCCTTGACGATTTTGACAGTGTGGCATGGCGTATTATTCGGTTGGTAATGACCATCACTAGCACTGAATACAGCAGCCATGAATGGGTGAACTTTGTCCGCAATGATGTTCAGATACATGACAGCTGTCAGGGATTGTGCTATTGGAATAATGGGGCCTAACGTGTCCCAAGAAAACATCACCCACAGCATACCACCGCCGCCGCCGACCTGTTTCCTCCCAACAGTGCATCCAGGTGCCATAGCCTCCGTTGGTAATCGGCGTATCCGAGCTCGGCCGTCTACATTATGCACCAGAAATCTTGATTCGTCAGACCTGGCCACATTCTTCCAATCATCCACAGGATCCAATCTCGTTGATCTTGCGCTACATTTCATGCGTTGTTGGCGAGGACGTGCAATGATAATGAAGACCCGGCCGAGTCATCTGCTACGCAGGCCCAAGCGCAAATGGCTGCGATGAACTGTTTGCTCTGACACATTGCCCTGATCACCACTGCTATAGCTGCGGGTGATTTGTCGCACTGTGGCCCTTGCTGTCGCTGTGAACAATGCGCCAGTCTCCGCTCCCCTCTAACATCAGTGAGCTGCGGACGACGCGCGGCTGGACGACGGTTCGTCGATTGGCCATCTCTGCACCACTTCTCATGCGTACTCATTTCAGCAGCACGTGAACAACCCTGAAGCGGCGCTGTTTCCGATATCGCAAGTTCCGAGGCGCCATGTCATCACAATTTTTCCTTTATCAAAGTCCGATAAATCAGGAGCTTTTCCCATTCTGACTCCGAACACTCTACTAACCGAAAGCCGGTCCGCCAACGTGGAATCATGGTGTGGGGTGCTATCAGCGCCAACAGCCGCTCACCGCTGGCACGCATTACGGGCAAATTGACGGCACGCCACTATGTTGACGAGGTACTGCGTCCCTCGGCACTACCGTATCTGAAGGGCATCCCAATCGCCGTTTTTCAACATGATAATGCCCGACCGCATACCTCTCGGATCAGCCTGAATGCTTTACATGGTGTGTGGATGCTTCCGTGACCAGCACGATTCCCCGACCTCTTGCCTATCGATCATCTGTGGGACACGATTGGACGTTGGTTGAGTACCCTCCCACTCCCGCAAAATGAGCATGAACTGTGGCCTCTGATCAACACCAGATGGCCCACGATACCCCAGGAATCTATTTGGACTCTCATTGCCTCGATGTCATGTCGGATTCAACGCTGTATCACCCAAAATTGGGACCACACTAATTATTGACCATCCTGTATATTCAGCCCTTTATGTGACAATTAAATCATTTGTTCAGGACCTACTTGGCTATTTGTGGGTGCAGTTTGGTCGGTTTTCGAGCATTCCTTTATGGTGTGGCAGTTTTTCTGTCAGGAAGTGTATATGAACTGGGATCAAGCCTTATGCAATTCAGTCGAAAATAGTCAATACCTCAAATCTTACTGGATGTACAAGCGGCTGTCAACATGTCAGATTAAAGGTCACGATTTTAGCAACTCTGCTTGTAATTACAATACTCGAGACGTAGGTAGGTCAGAAACTAGGCATTTAAAAATTGCCGTAGGAGGCGTGATAAAGAAGTATCCAGACTGGTTGCGTAAGTTCGGAATCACGCTACATCGGAAGAAGCAGTCTGGCACAGGTTGACTTTGGAACCTGCTACGCATGTGCCTGAGTCATGTCTCCGCTACTCGTCCGGTTTTTGTTTTGTTGTTGTTGTTCTTTTATAGTAGTGTTTTGTTCTAACGTGTGTGAAGCTATAGTCGCATTTGTGATATCGAAAATATTGATCTACGAATTTGCATCAGATTTTTTCAAAAACTTGGCGAAACTTGCAGAGACACATTCTAAAAGTTACAGAAAATACATGGTTAGGATTGTATGCGTCGTGCACAAGTTTATGAGTGGAATAAACGTTTTAAAGATGGCCGTAAAAGTGCTGAGAATGATGAACGGTCTGTGACGCCGGCAACCAGAAAAAGTTAAAACGATGTCGATCTTGTGCGCACCTCTGTGCAGGAAAATGGCCGAATCGCTTCGTGAGTTGTCTGACAACTCTAACATTAGTTTCGGTTCAGTTCAGTCGATTCTTGCGGACGAGTGGATGAGTTCATGAAAAACGTTCAAAAAAGTTCAAAAAAGTTATTTAGAAAGTTGAAGAAAGTTTTAAAAGTTGAGAAAATACAAAAATCTAAAATATTTTAAGTTGAAAGTTAAATCTTAAAAATATTTTTAAGTTGAAAGTTTTTAAGTTGAGAAAGTTGAAGAAAGATATATAGAAAGTTAAAAAAGTTTTAAGTTGAGAAAGTACAAAAAATCAAAAATATTTTAAGTCGAAAGTTAAACCTTAAAAATATTTTTAAATATTCTTAAATTGAAAGTTTTTAAGTTGAAGGAAGTCTTAAGTTGAGAAAGTACAAAAATCGAAAATATTTTAAGTTGAAAGTGAAATCTTAAAAATATTTTTAAATTGAAATTTTTTAAGTTGAGAAAGTTGAAGAAAGATATGTAGAAAGTTGAAGAAAGTTTTAAGTTGAGAAAGTACAAAAATCGAAAATATTTTAAGTTGAAAGTTAAATCTTAAAAATATTTTTAAATATTCTTAAATTGAAAGTTTTTAAGTTGAGAAAGTTGAAGAAAGATATATAGAAAGTTGAAGAAAGTTTTCTGGATGAGTTCATCAGGGGCATAAACCTTTTAAAGATGGTCGTAAAAGTATTGAGAGTGATGAACGGTCTCAGAGGTCCGCATCCTGCAAAAGTGAAAACAATGTAGATCTTGTGCGCACCGCTGTGCGGGAAAATCGCCGAATCGCTTCGTGAGTTATCTGAAAACTCCAACATTAGTTTCAGGTAAGTTCAGTCGATTCTTGCGGACGATTTAGGTATGATACGCGTCTCAGCTAAATTTGCGCCAAAATTGCTCTCAGATGAGCAAATAATAATAATAATAAAATCCAGTGTTTCAGTTGCTAGTGACCTGTTTGAGTTCGACTCAGCTTCCAAATTAACGAAGAGAATCGCAATACTGTGAATGGCCTCTGTTTTCTCCGCCAGATGGAAGAGTGATTTGTTTTACTATATCACTAAGTTGTTTTTCCATTCAATCTCCATTTTCTACGACTGGGATTCAATACTTGAAGCACAGTGCAAAAGTCCTCTCGGAACAAAAAAGTTCCCTAGATCCCAAAAAATTACCTGTTGATATATAACTGGAAGGTTTTTTTTTTAATTTTTTTACGAAGTTTGTAGTTATGATGATACGTGGAATTCGTGGTGTGAACGGTAGCGATCGCTTCTGATATCAAGAAGATGTCCGAATGTGACCCAGTGACTCTCCGAGTGGATTTGTATCATCGTTTTGAACAGTTCAGGTGTTTGAATGAGCACGTGTCAGAGAAGGATGATTTGTATTCTCATAAATTTGGGACGTGGTTCCATAATCCTCATATCTCTTGATATCGTGCAGTCGCGGACCGGGCGGCAGGAAAACCGGGAGTATTCTCTGTGGGCCTCCAGATTTTGTGAGAGACCTTATGCTAACTTAAGAGAAAAAACGTACGTGCGTATATGCTTGTAGCTGAGTATTCTTGTAGACGAAAACCAAGTTACAGGAAAACGGTAAAGTTTGTTTACCACTATGACTGCTTCAAAATTGTGCTTTGTGTGTTGTGTTAATGGTACGGGGTGTTAGTTTCTAGTGGTTGTTTTTTTCTCTGTGTTGCTGTCGGTCTTACTGACCGAGATACGCTTTAAATGTAAATTTTTGTTGTTCGTCGGCTTACAGCCATTTGTCAACGCATTTCTCCGAACTACCAGGTTTTGTTTTTTTTCGGCTGCAGCTTGTTGTCGGACCGTGTGTGTGTTTGTTTTTTTCCCTTGACAGTTTTGACAAACTCGGCTGACTTTTCTTTACCGCCTTGCTTCATTAGTGGTCTGTCCTGTATGTATTGTTTGTTGTGCAACTGTTTTCTTTTTATCTTGCCGTGTGTTATTCTTCAACTTGCTCTGATGTCGTCTGCTTCTTCCTGTAGAGTACTCTGTTTATTGCGACATTGATTGTGTGTTGTTATTGTCGTTGCCGGTGAGTTATTGTGCAATTTTTTTCCCGGTGAAAATTTGTGTTTGTATGTTGTCTTTTTTTGTAAATAAATGCTCTTTTGAAGTGCTTCAAAAAAGGAAAAAAAAAACTACTTAACAAATGTTCTAAAGAGCCAAACACTGCTTTTGCAAACACCGTTTCTTGACTTTTAAATTGGAGGTCCATCCCTTTTGGCTGTTATCTTCTATGCAGTCCGATTTTGCCAACTGCAGCTGAATAATCAAAACAATGTAATGAAATATGTCATCAGTGGTCTTGGATAAACACTCGAAATTCATTGTGTATACGTTAATGCATTGCGGTTCACGTCTGGTAAAAGTTTGAGTTTGCTGCTTTTTTTTATGTATTTTTTCGCTCGTGATCAGCATCTGATTTACTATTTTTTGGGCCTCACGGCAACATGAATTCTTGAACAGCAGTTTTGGAAAAATTTGCTTCAGCTAAGCAAAATTACTTTTTCAATTTGAAAGTAAATAAATAAAAATTAATTTTCGCATTTTTTAATTTCTCATTTTATAAATTTGCAATGAAATTCTTGCAATTTTGGACAGTTTCAGTTTTTTCAAGATAATTTTTCAGGAATTATTTTATTAATGATAAGTAAGTCCTGAAAAAGAAATTTAGTTTTGACGCATTTGGATTTCCGTTTTCACTGGAAAGCGAAGAAACTATATTACAAATTTTGAATCGAGTTAATGCAATGAAATTCATTAAAATGGAATAGTCTTCCAGAGCTTCAAAGAACGTACCTTGCAGTTTGGTTCTTAGCAACGGAAGTAATTTTGTTCTTGCCTTTAATTATACTCTAGATCTGTCCAGGAGAATGGGGAAAATGTTAATTGCTGCCTCGATACATAAAACGGCAGTCATTGGTACACTTGTGTTGAAAAAAATATTTAAACAGTAAACGGTGATGCTGCGTACAGTTTTTTTGAGTAGGATGTAACACCTCGATAACTGTTTCCAAAGTGGGCCGCACGAAATAGCTTCCAGGGCAGGTTATGGATCGCTAGTCTACCACTGATATCGTGAGCTATTGACATCCACTCAAGCGTAAGCTAACACGTGGGAGACCAAACATTTCGTTCCGCAAACCACATTATGGCTTATTTATTCCGGCGGAAATGTTATCTTTCCTAAGAACACTGCTTTATGGTGGTGATTCTGAACAGACAGACTTTCCCTGGTAGGTAATTACGGTAATTGATTTATTCTGCTAGATAGACAAATTCCGATTCATGAAGAAACAAAACACTTCCTTCAGAATAAATATTTCGGAATAAGGATGCAATTAACATTCCTAAAAGTCCTTTTAAAGGCTACCAAAATAGTAACAAAAGGCTATAGATACAGAACTCACGTGCTGCCATCTTTCACGTCAACTGACAGACGGTAGCACAGCAGCCCTCATTCCTCTATCGCGCAGAGAATTTTCATAGTTTAGATAATAAAAAGTTCTGAAATTCGGAAACAGCGTGGAAGGTGGTCGTCATACCACGAAGTGTCGTTGGCTTCAGAAGTTCTTGAAGCTAACTGTTTTACACAAACGCATTCTATCCATGCACTTACATCTTCAGATAAGAAGTGGCATTTTACATATTCTCAGTAACATATATCATAAATGTTTGCTAAATGAATATATTTGTTTCGCTGATAAATGAAAAGTTTCGGAAGAAAAAACTGAAAGCAAACTGATGAGAAAATCAAGAACATCAGACAAAACTTTGCAGCGTTAAGTTTTTGGAAGTTCTGAAATTCGGAAACAACGCAGATCCTCACGCTTTTATTGTGCTGCCATCTTCCGAGACTTTATTTTAGTATAGTTAGTGAACCATAGATTTAATAGATATAAAAATTAAACAGGTTAAAGGTGTTTAAAAAGGAAACCAACAAAGAAACCATGACAGTCGTACAAACCAAAAAAGCAATTATGATGACTAGCCTTTTAGGAAAAGAAAGTAATTCTCATTTCTGAAATCCAGAAGCGAGCAGTTGATCCTGGTAGCATACGGTTTGCCATGCCGAGAATAAATTACAAATCAAATATTGTAGATTTGACACACTAGTTGGGTACTCATGACGTGAAGTGATTTGCAAACTTTTTCTTTACGAAATATCTAGACAAGTTTTGTATCATATCTGCTGTTTTCAAGACCCAGAAGATTGAGTTGAATAGTAAAATTCTTCATCGGCAAAACAGAAATAAACATTAAAAAAAGAAAACGATTGGAGTAAGGTATTCTATTAAAACACTCTAGATTTATTAAAGAAAACGATTCAGTGCGAAGGATGAAACCGAATTCTCTGGAACATTAAGCAGAGTTTGGGAAACAAATCTGATTCCGGTATTTTAAATCTTATTAGAACCTCATTTATACGTTTCTACCTTATCGTTTTTTTTCATTCATACCTTAAATGCCTCTGGTCCAAAAATTCTGAACTGCCCTTAATGTTAAATTTTATAAATTATACGTTAAGCAATAGAGCTTTCTTCTAATTTATACCTTAAACTATGGTGTCGTGAATTATGAATGTAAATCACGTGAATTCCGTTTCAAAACTCTTTTCCCAGAATCCCCTTTCATGTCGAATTCCGTTTTCCGGCCATCTCTATTCTCTCGCCCTGTTTCTTCTCACAGACCAGCAGTAGGAGTCACTCTGCAGAATACGCGTGCTTCTCCAGAGCTACCATTGGTCAGCTCAGTTGGCACCTACAGTAGACACCTGCTTTTCCTTGACGTTTTCATGTCGGACTCCTTTCTTCAGAACTTTGTTTTCATTTGATTTCTTCTATTGGAGCCATATCTTCACGATCTCTAAATACTTGCCTTTAAAAAAGAAAATCGAGATTCTGAAGGATGTGAATGAAAATTACGCGCTGCCAAAACGGCTTTAGCTGCAAAATTAAATATTTCAGTTTCGACTTTAACCACAATAATATACAAAACGTGAAGAAATCGAGAAATACGCACCATCTTCAAGTCCATGTTAATTTATACCTATTTTCTATAATGTACTAAATCACATTTCCTTGTGATAAAAATATCAATCTTAAATGAATTAAATTGTATGTTATGTACATATGATATATGCATTACATATTTTACTTAACTATAAACTGTAACTATAACTGTAACTATGCAGTATAATTGAAATGAATAAAATAAAAGAAAATAAACTGTAAATACAAAGGTTAACTGGAACAAAATACATTAGTGCACTAGAACATAAAGATATTAATATTACATACCTACGCAGTACCTGATAGAATAACACTAACGGCTACACCATACGTTGCAATAGAATAATGTGCTGCCATCCATGGACGAAAATGTGCACTGTTTTGTTTACACGTAAATTTTACTTGGTCCCTTGAAAAACGTATAAACCAGGTTCCAAATCTAAATAATCCATCTACGGGGTTTGGGCTCGATACCCAGGTGCACCGTGTTAGGTGTGTTTGTCATACGCCATTCGTTTTGTCTGTTTTACTAGAATCAAGAAGTGCTAAATTTCAGGAGAGGAAAATCTACATTACATGCTATTAATGGACAGCAAACCTCCCCGTAAAAGCATCTTCCTGGTCCAGGCACTCATTAACCATTGACAATAATAGCTTTCTCGCCAAAGAAAGTTAGATTGGTGCATTTATTTTATATTTACATCGGTAACACTCAAATTTCCCTCATTTCAGTACTTCTATTTACACTATATTGACAGAGGTCACCGGACACCTAGAAGAGAAACACAATATAACATTTATTGACATACATTTTTAGAACGGTGTCGGTCCACCTTTGGCCTTAACGCATGCACTGACCCCTCGAGACAGGCTTTCAACAAGGTTTTGGGAACACAGCGACAGGTATGCGCTCCCATTCAGTACATAATGCTGCCACTAACTGTTACTTAGTAGTAGGCCTTGGTTCCAAACTTCTTATGCGGCGCTCTAATTCATCCTATAGGTGCTCTATGGGATTAAGATCAGGGCTCTGTGCTGGCCAGTCTACACACGATAGGAAACTGTCGTCAAACCACGCCGTAACAGTTCTTGCTTTATGACTCGGTGCATTATCCTTCTGCTACCAACAAGGCTCGGTTTAATAGTATTGCCACAGAGATGGTAAGGAATAATTTCCCAGAATATCGAGGTAGACGTTCTGGTTAACCAATTTGTCCACGATAACCAATGGGCCGGGACCATACCACGAAACACACCCATATGCGAGTACACTGCCAGCTCAAAACGTGAAAGTAGGAACAGTACACTGCCAGCTCAAAACGTGACAGTAGGAGCAGTACACTGAGGTAAACAGCGTTCCCCCGGCAGCTGCCATACCCACACACTGCTATCACACTGATGGATCGTGTATCTGGATTCATCAGGTCCATAGGACCCGTTTCCATTGATCTACGGTCCAGGATAAATGTTCTTTACAACATGCTAAATGACGAGTAGCATTCTGAGTGGAAATGAAAAGCTTATGAGCAGCCGCACGACCACTGTAACCCATGGAATGAAGTTATCTGCGAATGGTACGTGTACAGACCAAGGTTCCAGCATGTTTACTCATCTGTACACTGAGGCCTTGCGCAGTACTGCGTCGATTAGCTGTAGCAACTCTCCTGAGGCTTCGACGTCGTCTATCACTGATTTTATTTGGTCTGACGGTACGTTTTGCTGCTTCACGCACTCCATGTGTCTTCTACTAATTCAGTACATCCAAAACAGATGACTTGGGTATGTTTAAACACCTCTCAGTTTCTCTTATAAACAGCCCACTAATAAAACGCCCAACAATCTTTCCTTTCTCAAAGTCAGTTCTCTCCCGCCGCGACATTTTCACTCAACCCCACAGTGCGATACGATCGCGGTCAGCTGCAGGCTTGTTTTTATATCGTTTGCAGCTGTACCACACATCATGACAACGCAACGGATCCGTTCATTTGCTTTTGAAGGGGTGTCCGATGACTTTTTTCAATATAGTGTAATTAGATGCCAGATCGAAATTTTTTTTTCTTTCTTCCATACCATTTAATCAAAGACTATTTTGGGTGGAGTTTTTTACGGGTTATGCACAGTTTTTCTTATACGTGCGTTAACGTAAATTGCAATTTGTCCAATATCTTAGCGTCTAAGAGTCGGATTTGAGAAACTATTTTTACGAGTGATACAGTTCCTGGTGGAAAATGTATCGCCGAAATCAAAAATGCACTTCTATAATAAGTTTATATTTTTGTTTCGGATGTCATCATCATCATCATTGTCAACCATTATCAATCCACTGCTGGACGAAGGTCTCCCCAAGTTTCCTCCACAACGGTCTGTCTTGTGCCAGTCTCCTCCATGTCACCCCTGCATACTTTCGAATTTCATCCACCCATCTCCCATGTGGTCTTCTTCTGGGTCTTTTCCTGTCCCTTGGAATCCAATCTAAAATTTCGGCTGTCCATCGATGATCTGTCCTTCTGGCAGTATGTCCAGCCCATTGCCATTTCAGGGATTTAACTCTGATCATGATGTCTTCCACTCTTGTCATTTTTCGGATCCACGAGTTCCTCTTCTTATCTCTCCTGGTTACACCAAGCATGCACCTCTCCATGCTGCTTTGAGTTGTCTGCAGCCTTTGTATGTCTCTTTTAGTTAAGGTCCACGTCTCTGCACCATACGTAAGCACTGGAAGGATGCATTGATCAAACACTTTTCTTTTAAGACATAATGGCATATTGCTCTTGAAAATTATGCTGTTTCTTCCAAAAGCTCTCCAGGCAAGTTTTGTACGCCGATCAATTTCTTCATCAATGTGACCCTCACTTGATATCTGCTGTCCAAGATAAACGTACGTGTCTGTTATCTCCAGCTTTTCTCCATCAATCGATAAATCTTCATTTCTTGTAAAAGCATTGAACATCACTTTTGTCTTCTGAAAGTTCATTTTTAATCCCACTTCTTTACTCTTGTCAGCAAGTTCCTGGATCATACTCTGCAGCTCTGATGGGCTAGTTGCAAAAATGACTACGTCATCAGCAAAACGAAGGTGGGTTAGATAATCTCCATTAATCTTTATCCCCTTGTTTTCCCAGCTCAGCGACTGAAAAACACCCTCCAATGTGGCATTAAAGAGCTTCGGAGATATGGTGTCACCTTGTCTCACTCCCTTTCCAATTTTTATGTGTGTTGTATTTTCAAACAGCCTAACCTTTGCACTTGCATTTTCATAGATGTTATTAATAATATTAATGTATGCATCTTCAATACCGCAGGTTTTCAGAGCCATTGTAACTGCTGATGGTTTCACCGAATCAAAGGCTTTTTCATAATCGATAAAAGCCATGCACAATGGAAGTTCATATTCTTTTGCTCTTTCAATTAGTTCTCTCAGCACATGGATATGATCTATTGTGCTGTAGCCACTCCTGAATCATTCCCTTGCTGCCAGAGACTACTCACCAAATATAAACTTTTGCGCTTATTTCCTGCTTAAAATAATGCAAACCTTTTCAGACGGGGCGTTGATATATGTCTTATTTTTCTCTACATCTCTACTTCTAACAGCCTGATTAAAAAAATATATATATCTGTCAGTCACAGTTTCTGGTTCACAAAGTTTTGCATATAATTTCAAATTTTCCTAAATTACAAATTTACTGTTAGAAATCTGAAGTTTCCGTTTCATCATGCTTCAGCATGCTTGCATGCATAGATACTTAATTGAAAAAAATCTTTTTCGTCAGACACTTCCAACTATGAAAATAGTTTTACACATTTCCTGCCCAAAATAATACACCTTTTCTCTGTTAGAGGCGCAAATGTTTAATCTCTTTTTCTCGATATCTCTGCTTCTGAAAGTGTGAGTTAAAAAATTATTTGATCACCGCTCACTATTCTCCCTGTGAAACATCCTACATGTATTTTTTTTGCTAGAGGCAACTGTTTGTTTGTTTGTATGTTTAAAGACGACCGCACGCAACTAAATAGGCTATAAGCAGTCGTCCGTCCCTAATTTAGCGCCACTGGTTCTAGGGAAGGGAGAGAGTCAGTGCCGCAAGACCAACACAGCATCCATGCCTCACCGGGATTCGATTTCTGACCGATCTCGGACAAATGGTCAGAAGCCAACGCTTTGACCAGTATCCTTGTTGGTCGGCCTCTATGCAACTGTATATCCGCCTCTAAATATCCCGTAATTTTTTTTATTTTACTGCGTGCCATTAGCTAGAGTAAGATTGGGAACCTTATCTTCTTTAAATAACCCACAATTTCCCGGCTAGGGGATATAAATGTTACATTTTTTGACTCCCTAGTTCTGCTTCCAGACGACTTATTTGAAAATTATGTTTCGTTCGAGTAGCTTTTACAATGAAGAATACGTTTTGGATATTGTCTACATTTGTGTTTTTCCGTTACATTTCAATTTCAAAGAGTATATTTGATTCTTAAGATCACGTAGAGATCCTTGTTTGATAAGATACACGTGATTATCAATGCTATTTTAAACGCATTTTCTTTTTTAAGTAACACACAGACAGTGTTCCCGCTAATGACGCAAAGTCATATCATGTTTTTCTCTATATGCTTCTAATGCTTCCATTAAAAATCCCCCTTTCCTCTGATACATTCCACAATTAGAAATGTTTTGCGCACAATTTGTTAATTTTCGTTCTTTTTTTGTAACCGCTCCCATTCACTATGAATATCCCGCTCCTCTTGCATATTTTATGTGCAGTTTTTTCCTATGTAGTTTAAGTGTATTCTCTTTTTTTACTGAATTTTTAGATTTTCTAAAACCCTGCTTTAAAATAATTTTTTGGTGTCTGTAAGGACTTAAAAGTCGGTCTCATTACAACCGAAAATTCGGTGTAATCTATATTGTTTTCTACAGCGATGAAGTTTAGTTAGTTGAAAGTTTGCTGATAATATCATCATTATCATCATCATGCATCTTGAATTCACTGCTGGATGAAAATCTCTCCAAATATCTTCCACACATTCTCTCTCCCTTTCTCTTGGGTAATAAGAAGGGTACCTAATAAGTTCGCTACTTTCAGTTGATTTTCTCAGAACATCGTGTTCATATGGGAAGTGTTTTAGAGGTCGCCAGAAGATGCGCATATTCGAGTATTTTGCATGTGCGTATCAAAGAGCATTTAGAGTAATATGCATGCAGACATGGACCAATAAATTTCGAGTTAGCAAGTCCTCTCTAGGTGTTCCTACACAGTGCGACAGTTAAGTAATGAGATTGAATTTTTCAAAAAATGGAAAAGCAGGAAAACTTACGAGATTATATTTTATTCGAAGTATGTTCCTCCTGCGTTAATACAAGAAGTGGCGCGATCAGCCAAAGAAGGAAGGACTTACACAGTTCATCCTTTGATATGGAGTAAAGAACTGAAATCACAACCCTTTTTATGTCTTCAATGTCTTGAAAAACTTGTCCTTTTAAAGGCAGATTTAATTTAGGAAATAGAAAGTAGTCTGGAGAATAAGGGTGATGGTTTAGCACACACACTTGTTTTGGTGCAAGAAATCGGTGTACATTCACTGCTCTGTGTACGGGTGCGTTATCGTGAAGAATAAACCATTGCTCGTTTTTGTACTAAGGACTGACACGAACAATCTTCCTCACAATAGTTCCAGAATGGATGTGTAAGCATTGCCAGTGACAGATGTACTTTCAGGAATGAACTCATGATGCAGAATTCCGTTGCTGTCGTATAAGCACCCGAGCATTGTCCTGCTTTAGGACTTCTGTAACCTGATCTTGTTTCCTTTGGGTGACTGTGACGACTTTAACTGAGCACTCTGACGCTTCGTTTCAGAAAACTTTATCTGTAACCTTATCTTCTCTCCTTTGTGTGACTGTGGCGACTTCCACTGAGCACTCTGACGCTTCGTTTCGGGAAACTTTATCTGTAACCTTATCTTCTTTCCTTTGGTGTGGCGACTTCCACTGAGTACTCTGACATTTCATTTCAGGAAACTTTATCTGTAACCTTATCTTCTTTCCTTTGGGTGACTGTGGTGACTTCCACTGAGCACTCTGATGCTTCGTTTAAGGAAACTATCTGAAACCTTATCTTCTTTCCTTTGGGTGACTGTGGCGATTTGCACTGAGCACTCTGACGCTTTGTTTCAGGAAACTTTAACCTTATCTTCTTTCCTTTGGGTGATTGTGGCGACTTCTACTGAGCACTCTGACGCTTCGTTTCAGGATCATAACAAAACAACCAGATCTCGTCGCATTCCGCAATGTTCTGGAGAAAATTTTACATTGTTTCTGCAGTCTACGGGATGTCTTTTGCATACTCGTATGATTCAAGTCGTCTGACAAAGCATGTGAAACAAAACGAGCACCACTTCCTCTCTCCCCCAAAAAATATTGCACTAAAATTTAACGAATCGTCCCCTTTATAACACCAAGCTCACTTTCCAGTATCCTCAAGGTCACACAACGATCAGTTTTTATCCTTCCGCAAACTTTCTTAATGAGTTTAGACGTGTGCACTGAATAAGCGGAATTCTTCAAACGTGCATACTGTCGGAATATTTGTGCATGAGAAAGGAAATTAGCCTCGTACATGACACGTAACAATTCAACTATGTCAGATGCAGATCTACTGGTTTCAAACGGAACCTGATATTTGCTCTGTGTTCCATGAGAGAGATATGACTGTTCTTCCACCAAATGACGTCATGCACAGCATAAATAGTCACCTTCATAATTCTCACCCAAACGCTGTTGCCATTGCATAGCTAATAAATGACTTATCAGAAAACCATGTCTTTCCATCCCGTATGTTTCAGCGGGTTGTTTAGAAAATCAGTCTCAGAACTTAATTGCCGCATTGTATATATCTTGTTAACAGTTGATTCGTTTGAGTAACGATCTTATCAGTTCAGCTTGCAGTGCTGTGTTATAGCTCTAAGCAAACGGTTAGTATTTAGGCGATTCTGCAAAGGATGCGCAAAACGTTTGTCCTGATGTTTCAACAAGTATATCTTCTATACACCACAAGGATCACAAAAGATTTCTTGTTGGGTTTGACTTGGTGATTTACAGTCTCATCCCACCCTCCTTCAACCTAACTGTGGCATCAACAGACTTAACTTCTATAAGGGGCACAAATCTGCAGCCAGATTAATACAGCTCTGCCATCTATGATAGATCAGTCTATGACGTAGTACAGAAGCGAAGCACGTGTCAAAACGACAGAGCTGATACGATGTATTCCGTCGTTGTAGCTTAGTCGGTTAGAACAACTCACCCCAGAGGGTGTGTTTTACATTGCTGTTTAGTTTGGAAAATGGATCTACCGGTCGTTGGGTTCTTCCAAAAAATGTGTGATGTTCGTTCTGCACGTCGTCTGGAATTAATAAAAGGTTCTTTCTTCGCTTCCACAAAAAAAAAAAAAAGAAAAAAAAGGGAGATGATGTGACGTACTACAGAGGTGAAGCACGTGTCAAGACGACAGACCTGCTGCGATACATGCCGTCGGTGTAGCTTTGTCGGTTAGGACAACTGGTTTCCGAGCGAGAGACATCGGCAAATTCCTGTTTTCGCAAGTCAGATTCGGTACCGAGTTCGAGTTTCACATTGGAATGCAGTATTTAAGTCCACGGCCAGATTTTACTACACTACTAGATCGTTACAGCCGAAATACCGAAATATTTGTGGAAACTTCAAACGCCCAAAATACGATGCAAAATCAACTTTATTAATCAAAGTAATCACCGCCAAGAGCAACACCCTTCTGCCAACGAGATACAAGCTCTGGTATGCCGTCGTGAAAAAATGTCGAGCTTCGGGATCCGACAAACTCATTGAAGGCAATTTCAACTGATGTTTGTTTGGGAAACGATCCTCTCAGCGTGACGAAAAGTCCTCGTTCAAGAATTGGGAAAGACGAACAACATCTCGATCTTTCTCGGCTTCTCCAGAGCGGGACAGCGACATATCGAGATGATCAAAGATTCGTCGCGAGGCAAGTAGAGTTCATGCGAACAACAGAAGAAGAAAGAAGCTGAAGACAGGAAGAGGACTCATGTCCAGAGTCCTCACTTTAAGCACCTGCCTAGTGCTTGAGGAATGCAATATACTCATATTTAAATGTACTTATCATCTATTCATGTCTCAGTTCATCTCTGTGAGAAGTCTCATGAAAACAAAATGAATTATTTCCAGGAAACATAAGATCTCAAGCGTGATTTAATATGACTTTAATAGCCTAGACACAATAAAAGACGAGTGGTCCACATACGATTCACTAAGGAGAATAATTCTCCCAGCCAGTCGCATATTAGAATCCCACCCCCTCCCTATTAGCATGTCACACGCATGGGCAATTGTAAGAGGGCAGGAAATGGTGGTCCCCCGGGGGCTGTTGAGATTGACCAGTTGCCCGACTGATTCTGTCCGAGTGCAGATTTGTCGGATCCTGGCTGAACTGCTCTCACAACGCCTTCGCTTAAACAATTTCGAGAGCGTTTCTTTTATCCCTGCAGAGTCAGCATCTTAATGGAGCAGAAATAAGCATCAGATGGTTACCTTGTGGAAATATGTTCAGATTATTGAATAAGTGATTGTGCGTAGGGGATAGATCAGGTAAATAAGGTGGGTGAGGTAAGATTTCGTACCGCGAAAGGTACAACTGTTAGAATGCCTGTCGTGCAACGTGTGCTCTCACGTTAGCTTAACGGAATATAGACCCATGGCGATTGACTAATGCAGGATGTTTGAAGGACAGTGTTGCATGCATAATATCAAGTTCTTAATAATACCTGTCTATCGTGATGGTTTTTACCCGGTTATAAGAAACAGGAGCGAATCAAGCCAACTGTGGACCTTCAAACCCTGATACCGGCTTCGGCGTGTGTTTCAGGATTTCACCTTGGTTGAGCTATTGAGTCCAACTTCAATGATTGTCGTACAGCGACTATTTCTCATCACACGTGAAGAGGCTAAAATGTCGTTCGTTTAATAGGCTCCAATTTGGTTTGGATGCTACACCCTGTTTTGTTCATGTTAACTATTCATACACTAAAAGAAATTGTTGTACCTGCAGGGCGGAAAACGAATTACTGAAATCGTGCTCTGAATCTGAAATATTGTGCCAAATGCAAGTACACTTTTACGTCATACTCTTTTGGGATACCTAGCATCGAATTGTTTACATTCTCAAGAAATCGAACGCAAACGTATGGTATTTTAATTTGAGTGTTAGATGTATAGGTCTCCTGCCAAACGGAAAGAAACGTGTGCGCTGTAAAATCCGGAAAGTTTTCGAAACCGCGCGTCCTAGCTCCGGAGCCAGTTTTTCTAACCGAGTTAACTACACCGACGAAATGTATGGCTCACGATTTGTAGTTTTGGCACGTGCTTTACCTATTCAGTACCTCACATCACCTCCCTCTTCTTTTTCCTCTGCTTTTTTTTTTTTTTTTTTTTTTTTGAAGCGAAGAAGGAATTTTTATTTATTCCGGACGATGAGTGGAACAAACATCACAGATTCTTCGATAGATCCATTTTTTTTGCAATCGGGCGCCAACGTGAAAACACATATATGTCGGTAACGGGAATGGAAAACGTGCCTCCTCGCTCCGGAGCCAGTTATTCTAACTGACTAAACTACACCGACGGAATGTATCGCTGCAGATTTGTCGTGTTGACACGTGCTTCACTTCGGTAGTAAGTCACACACTCCTTGCTCCGGAGCCAGTTGTTCTAACCGACTAAACTACACCGACAGAATGTATCGTTGCATATTTGTCATATTGGCACGAGCTTCACTTCTGTAGTACGTCACACACTCCTACTCCAGAGCCAGTTGTTCTTACCGACTAAACTACACCGAAGAAATGTATCGCTGTAGATTTTTCGTCTTGACACACACTTTACCTCTATAGTACGTCACTGCGCAGCCTGGGGAAAAACTTGTGAATCACAGTGTGAAATACCACTGAGGTCACGCAAGTGTCTAAACGGCAAGTTGCAACGATAAGCCAAGGTCGGTATAGTGCAGTCGAGAGAATAATTGGCTCCGGGGCGAGGAGACATGGGTTCGAATACCACCAAAAGAAGGTTTTACGCTATACTGGCGCTCAAGCGTAAAAATGAATCTCTTGGCCGTGAGGATCCAGAATAATGTGGGACGAAGCTTCTTCCGCAGATTATCAGGAACTAATAAGAAATTCCTTCATCTATGGTGAACTCTCCTTCAAGCATGGTTTGCGGCTTATCCGAAACCTGGGATTTCGCTCTCCCGCATCTCTCGGAGAGGAGGGTGATACTTGGTACATACCAGTGAGGTGACGGAAGTGTCAAAAGGGCAAATTGCAACAATAAGCCAATGTCGGTGTAGTTCAGTCTGGAGAATAACTACCGCCAAAATGAAATTTAAAAGATCATTAACTATTTCCTACATGGTTAGTGCCATGAAGCGCAAAAAATATTTTTCGAATAGTCTCACGTTGTCGAGGTAGGATAAAAAAAAAGTTAGTTACACTGTTGAATACAAAATACAAATAAAGAGATATACTCAGGGAATGTAAGTTGGTTTAAAAGTACAACATTTGTTCATTTTCCGATATAGTCACCTAAGGACTAAACGTTTATCGCAATGTGTGATTAACTTTTCCATACCTGTGAGTAAAAAACCTCCTCCAGTTTGGTGCCATCAGTTAAGGACAATATCAATATTCCCTTTTAGCGGCCACGAGCAATGCGCGCCTAACCCAACCAGCTGGGCAGGCAAGAAAACCACTTGGGCAAAAAAAATATATATATATTTTCTCAGCTTCTCTTACGAATGCAGTAGAAGTTGGAACTTGGATTGGAACCCTTATTTTTTTGTACCCCCCCCCATTTTTATCACCGTTCTTTCCGCAATTGATTTTAAATTTAAAAAATAAAGCGTCTTTGATGTTGGAAGAAATCTGCCTTATTATCTGACAAAGTTTTGAGCAAAACCCTTTTACCAGCGGCTTACAATTTAACTGACCGGAATGCCTTTCTCCCGCCAACAAGCATGGGTGCATTAGTTAGTACAATAAACTTGGTTACGGTTTGCTGTGATTGGCTTGCCCTGTTTTGAGAAAAGACTCAATAGTTGCCTCTTTCTCGATTAAAGACTCAATATCTGCTTCTAATCCGCATTCTCGCGTTCACTATCTCCTCGCACGAGGCTACTTTGCAAGAAGCCTTTGAGAATGAAGACGGCAATGAGACGAACTTAGAAGGAGGCGAACGGCATTTAAGAAAAGTTTTGTTTTGACTATTGAGAGCGCGAGTTTTATTTATTTTTTATTTTTGCAGATAATTGATTTTCGATTTATGAAAATCAATTAGCGATTTGGGAATTTTAATCCAAAATGCTTACTGCACGGAAGATATTTCAACTGCGCGGCAGCCCGCACGCGCAGCTTAGAGGGAGCATTGGTTAAGGACCACAATTTTCACAGCTCATCGGTTTGGAATTGCTTTCCACTAAGTTCCTGTTTCATTCTATCGAACAAATGGCAGTCGCACGGGGATAAGTCGGGGCTGTACGGTGGATATTGCCCCACCGCCCCCTTGAATGACTGCAGCAATTCCTTTGTTTTCCGTGCTGTGTATGGTGCGGCGTTGTTGTGCAGCAGAATGACACCTTCGCTCAATTTACCCCGTCGTCTGTCCTTAATTGGCTTACACAAATTTCGTAGCGTTTGGCAATATGAGTCAGTATTGAAAGCCGTTCCTTTTGGCAGAAAGTCTCTGTAAACAACACCTTCACAGTCAAAGAAAACAGTCGCCATGACTTTTCCCGCAGACGGTTCGACTTTGCACTTCTTCCTTGTTCTTAGAGAGGTGACATGCTTCTATTCCATGGACGATCGTTTGGTTTCATGGGTGAAATTGTGAAAGCATGTTTCATCACCTGTGATGATTCGACGAAATAAATGCGCCCCTTATCAGAATACCGATGCAGAACAGCCCAAGATGAGATGAACTTTGGTTTATGTGCTGGTCGGTGAGTAAACGTGGCACCCATGTTGCATACATTTTCCGAAATCCAGCTACTGGTGAATGATGGAATGCACAATTCCGTACGAAATGTCTAACGTACTGGAAATTTAATTGATTTTATATCAGGTCGTCAACGGCGGCAACATGCTCATTGGTTCTGGATGTTGATGGTCTGCCATCGCGGTAATCGTCCGTCAAATTTGTGCGACCCTTTCCAAATAGTTGGCATCACTTTAAAATGGCCGGGCGAGACGTGGCATTCCCCCGTATACAGTACAGATTTCACGATGGATGTCGATGCATTTTTGGCACCTAGCCCACAAAAATCGAATGGTTCCTCACACTTCCAATTTGGAGTAAGAATCCAGTTGACGGCCCATTACGAACTGCCTTCTGCACGCGCCTTACGCAGTTACTGAATTAAAACACTTCCCGTCGGCAGCTGTGACGTACTGTCTACTTCGATTCCAAACACACACGGTTTGACTGCAGTCCCACTCCAGATGGCGCTAAGTCCAACTTCTTTTTTGATTCACCTACGTATCTCTGTTGATACAAAGTAGGTTGTGTTAGAAATTATTATAAGAAATATGACTCTCAGAGTTCCTCGACATTTGAACTAGAAGCCTCAGCGCATATTTAACAGAATTGCAGGTGGCGCTGCTCGAACCGTTTTATTTGTTTGCTCTAGCCAAGGCTGAACTGGATCCCCGTTTTTGCTGACGTCGGTAAGTTTTCTACGCAGTTTGATCTTTGACTGAACAACAACAATGTCGGTTATATATGGAGGGTGTGCGTGTTGGAATAGTGAGTTATTATTGCATTTGTGTGGAGATGTATTTCAATAAATGTTTAAGTGTTTTCGTTCAAGAGTTTATAACAAATAGCTAGTTTAATTTGATGAATTGTGGCATCTATTTGCTCTCTATTGACTAAAGGCCGGATCTTCATGCAGCTGGTAAATGGCTTACTGCGTTACATAAAAGGCTATCATGAATTATAGATTTGATTTATTTAGAAATAACTAACAGGTTGTACTCTAAACATATACTTTATTTATATTTACTTACTGATTGAAGATATTTTCAAAAGATAAGAACGCCCAATTTGTGGAAAACTCTGTTTTATTGATGGTTATACATACATGTATCACAAAACACAAAATACATGATACGCACCATGGCTCTCGAAATACCAAATTACAATGATTTAGCACAACAGCCATTCAAAAATAGTTTCACTAAAATAAAAACTGCTTGTATTTTATTTTATGATATCCAATACTGAACAATAAATTTGAAATATATTCCTAATGAGTGGAACTTTAATGCAAAGATTAAAAATTCTGTAGTGACATCTATCATTTCTGAAAAGTTACTTTGGTTGTTCCACCAACACAAACATCTAAGAAAAACGGTAGAATGATTTTTTTCATATATTTACATATAAAAGGACATTTAACACTTAAAACATCACATTTGGACATTGGTTTTCATCACATCTAATTACAAAATTCGGTTTACTTCATAAACGACAACAATCACAATTACTCCAAATAAAAGAAAGTCGTTTCTCCACAAATATGTGATATTTCTGATACTATCAGAATTTTCAAATTTAATTTAAAGCGTGCTTATAAATTAATGTGCTGATAAGCCGTAGAACGATATACGTACAACAATACCAAAATAAATAGCTAAGGTTAGCCAAATTTCCGCCTTCTGTTATACACACATTATATACTCGTATTAACGAAGTTTTACAGAGTTGTTTTTTGGATAATGGTGCTGACATTGTATGTCAGCCCCATCATCGAAAAAGCACTTGAACTCTTTGCAATACTGAAACATTTTGTTACCTTTTTAAAACGCAAGCTCGTTTATAGTAATACGTATAGAGTAGGAACAGGCTTTATTTACTAAATTGTACAGCGTAATTTAAAGTGATTGTCCCGATTACAAATGACAATAACGTGTTTATTAAGATAAATAGACAGCTGATATTCCTACACGAGAAAGAAGGAAGTTGAGAATTTTATTGGGACTTACTGCTGTGTTGCTATGGTGACTACGTCACCATAGCTACACGTTGTGGACAGGGTTATGCGCAAGTGGTCCCCAGGTCTCCGGACCTCCTGTCTTCAGGTCTCCGGACCTCCTGTCCCCAGGTCTCCGGTCTCCATACCTGGGGGCCATTGTGGAAAGGACGGCAGAGTTTTTGCCTCCGCCCCCGCTAGGTCTCCAGACCTTACTCCTTTTGACTTCTTTTTGTGGGAGTATGTCAAACACCATGCGTATGTGCCTTCTTTGCCAAGAACACTGCAAGAACTAAAGATGCGCATTCAGCTTCCACTGGTATCAGTGACTATGGACATGCTTCATAATGTATGGCGTGAAATGGATTACCGTTGATGTTGTCCTCGTGACCCAGGAGAGTCACATAAAACATTTGTAAGGTATGGAAACAAATTTCTAAACTTCCTTCTTTATTGTGTAACAATGTGATCTCTGTATCTATGTTCATAAACCAGGTATTGCCATTTGTAATCGGAGCAATCATTTTGAATTACCCTGTATTTGCAGGCAGCCGCATGACAGACCAGGCTCACGACTATTTTGAATTACCCTGTGTTTGCTCAGGGAGCCGCACTACAGTCTAGTCCTATGTATCCTTGAGGCCAAGCCCAAGGATACAGAGGACTGGACTGTCATAGTCTCAAGGATACAGAGTTATATGCTACAAAAATATTTTTCCGATATCCGCTGAAGATTCATTTTCGGTTTTTAGGTCATTCATGCTGCTAATATGTTCTTTCTTTCTTCTTTTATTCTTTTGTTCCGTTTTTTTTTAACTTTCTAACTCCAGGAGTTTAATTACGACAATGCAGACTTAAGGTATTTTGCTGAGCTCTCTTCGTTTAGGCGGTTATCCTCGAAATCATGTCAGCAATTATGTAAGGTTTTGCAGCAAACAGCTGCTCTGTTTATATGTAGATACTAATTCATTCGAATCTTTCGAGTCTTAACCTAAAAAACTTGGCGTTTGGTGCTTGTACTAGAGCGATATTTGTTCAAATTTTTGTCAGCATGACGAGTTCTGGCCTTAGAAAACAGTCGAAGGAGATCGTCTACAGTGTGTACTGTAGACGATCTCCTGTTTAAAATAGCTCGTTTCTTCTAAAATTTGAGGAAATTCTCTAAAACATTCTTAATCACACCACCATCGACAGTAATGTCAGAAAGACTATTCCGCACATCAGGTGTCATAGCTGATAAAAAACGAAGTAGGCTAGACCCAAAGCGAGTTCGAATGATTATGTTTTTAAATAAAAATCTCCATTAAAGGTTTCTGATTTTTTTACATTGCCCTGAAAGAGTTCAGTGTTTAATGTTTTTATTAACTCTTAAAACAAACATGTTTTTGATTTTTCTTAATTTCCTGGAAATAATTTACTCAATTTAGTGTTCCATATTTAGTGTTTATCTACATTAACTCTTGAAATAATCCTCCCCACCCCTACACTTGCTTTGATTTAAAAAGGTTTGGGTACTTTTGTTATTAAAGAAAAATTGCAAAAGTCTGAATTGTGACTCAAATACTTTTTTTGTCAAATGAAGTTCAGAAAATGGAAATGAACCTCAAGACTTAAGAGTTATTTACTTCATTTAGTAATGTGAACTCATAAATTTCATTTGTATCTTCTTAATAAATATGGGTGTATTTTTTGAAAACTGTATTTTGTTTGTTTTTCATTAAACACAGATTTCAAATTTTGCTTCAGTTAAAAGCTTTTAATTTTAAGTAGAAGTCTTTTCTTTTCCCTTTTTTTCTTATAATTATTCTTATGTGAAGGATTCGAGCGATTCAAGATTCGGGAGATTCGAGGGATTCGAGAACACTTTTGAATTCGGATTCGAGAAAATTTAGGATTCGTCGCACCTCTAATTATAACAAAGTTTTTAAAAGCAATGCCGTTTTGCTAATAACTCCTGTAATATTGAAACTTTTCACATTTTGTAAAAATATTAACTGAGCTTTTGAGTAAATGAAATCTTTCGCGTGTTTAGATTGATCAACGCAAAGGAAGATATTCACCTGAAACAAAAAACTGTTATTGAGATTTTAACATTTTTAAAATGATAGATTTTACCTATTAAGTGTGTGCTAAAGTTCTGCCGGTTTTTATGATGCAAATTCCAAGTAAAACATTTAAGTAACAAGTGCAATAACAGATGGTACATGTGATAGCCAAAATGCTTCGATTAGTAGGCTATAAAATGGCACCAAATATGAAGATGCATCCTATTCGTAAATACCGCACACAAGATTAACATATCAAGCAAAAGGGATCACATTAAGCATTATTGGCTTTCTGAGTTCCACAAAGGCAACAATGCAGCTGATGACTCCAACCACATTTGTGAGCTGTACTGCGAGCATGTTGCAGACGAAAGCATATGACTCCTTCACGGAATTTTCTTGTCTCCACGAAAATTCCGTGAAGGAGACAGAAACTGCAGAAATCAATGACGTTCTGGACGTCCATCAGAGGTTTCTGAAGAGGATCTCAACCAAACCATATCAAATGACCAACATCTAACGGTTGAAGTGTTATCAGAAAGTTTCTCTGTACACAGAACAACTGTAGAAAGAAGGGTGCATATTCTTGGGTTTATCACAAAGTTTGAGCAGAAGGTAGCACATGACCTACCCGCAAGAAATCGATCAGACAGAACAACCACTCCGCTTTGTTTGCGCGCCACAAAAATGAACCTTTCTTGGAACGATTAATTACAGGCGATGAAAAGTGAGTCTTTTAATGTAAAGCGTCAAAGAACTGTATGCCGAGTTGGAGAGCCTGCTTCATCGACTTCAAGAGGAGGACTGTATCCGAGAAGGGTCTGGTTAAGTGTATGGTGAAATGTTAAGGGGGTAATCCACTGGGAACTTCGTACACTTAACCAAACGATAAATGCTGACCTGTACTGCCAATGGTTGGAAACGCTAAAAGAAAAATTGAAATCTAAGCGTCCAGCAATGGTTAATCACTAAGGGGTCATCTTGCAACATGACAGTGCATGACTACATAAAGCTTTAACCATTTAAGCGGCCGACGTACCAGAACGAAAAGTTGCCCAAATTTTCCTGCGCTCCTCAAACAGAAGTGTTCCCATAGTGACCGGATTATACCAAAAGCTACGGCGAAACAATTCTTCTCAGGAGTATCGACTATATAAATCTGTCGCTGGTTGTAAGAGCTCGTTTACAGTCTTTAGTCTTACCGTATGTAGTCTGATTCCCTTATAGTCCTTTGTTCTCTGTTACATTACCCAAGGAATGATTCCGAAGTAGTTGTCCCCCGGACACGGCCATCATGCCACTGGTTAGAAACAAGTTACTCAAACATCTTTTCTTTCGTAGGTTCGTTGCTGTTTTCTTTGTATTCTTAACGGAAAAGGTAATGAGACAGCAAGGATTAATGACAATCATACCCTCCAAATGACCACTTAGAATGACAACTCTGAGTTAAAAGCAACGCTTTCGGATACGCAGGTTCACTCGTTGCTGTCGCGTTCGGCCCACTTCTCAGACAGCGGATATATTCGTTTGAGCTGATTTTAGCCTATTTTGTTAAGCTTTAGTTATATTCGTTCCAGTCGGTTAAAGGGTTAACCACTCAGAGAAAATTACTGGACATTGGATGGGAAGTGTCACCTTACCCCCCTCTATTTCCCAGACCTTGCACCTGTATAAGGACTACTATCATTTTCGATCTGTTCAGAACAACTTTTCTGGAAATTTTTTTAATGAAGTTGAAGATGTCGAAACTGCATTACATGTGTTTTTTTGACTCCAAAACGGCAGAGTTCTTTCTACACAAGAGGAACTGAATTACTAGCATAAAGATGGCAAGAGGTTATATACAATAACGGCAATTATCTTAAAGAATAAAGATGTTATTTATTAAAAAAATGTTTTCCTTCTGTACTAAAATATCGGGTAGAACTTTTGTTCACACTTAATACTTTGGAAGTTTTGCTATTATTGGTTTTGTAGATGTGTCTTTACGTTAAGGATTTAACTTAAGGTGAAAACACTTAAAGATTGGCTTAGCTTGTAGCTTAGTGAATTATCTTCAATCTTAACTTAAGGCTTAGAGATTTTCGTTGAATTCAGATGATTCCCTGTCATCTGTAGCTCAAAATTTAAATAAGCATTCAATCTTTATGTAAGCACCTCAAGATAGCTGCCAGCGTTCAATGATAACAAAGTCTACTTACAAGTACCCAAAATTCTTTCTTTATTCTGTTATCAAGCATGTCTACAGAAGTTTTTAATCAACAGGTCTGTTATTAACCAAGTTTTTCACGATACGTTAAATCTACGTCACTCAACGATGATTTTTAATCGGTGTGGCACTTTTCCCTCTTTGAAATCAATCGAGTCTAGAAAGCGTTATTACAGGATTTGCTCGCCGCTTCCTCGTCACAGCATTACAGATCCGTAAATCCTTTAACTGACATTGCACACTGAGCACATATCGTAGGACGTTCTCTACATTATTTGCATTTTGACAAGCTGTCAGTGTGACCTACTACAGAGATGAAGCCCATGTCAAGACGGTAAAGTTGCAACGATAATTTCCGTCGGTGAGGCTTAATTGGGAAAGAATTCGGCTCAGGAGAAGAAGGATGCTGGTTCGGAATCGTCACCGGCAAAAAAATGTGTCTTCACATTGGCAGCAGATTGTGGAAATGGATCAACTGGGCGCTTGGTTCTTCGAAAAATGTGTGATGTTCCATTCGCACATTGTCTGAAATTAATCAAAATCGCTTTTTTCTCAGGGAGATACTTGAAGCACAGTCTGCCGGTCGATCCGAAAACCAATGGCTCCGTTAGAGCCCATTTTCAAAGGAGAGGAGGGGGATATATGTGACGTTCTGCAGATGTGAAGCACATGTCAAGACGGCAAAGTTGCGGCGATAAATTTTGTCGGTGATTTTTTTTTTTTTTTTTGATTGGAGGTTTAACGACCACCGTGAGCAACTCAATGGGCTATAAGCAGTCGCCCGTCCCTAATTTAGGGCCACTGGTTCCCGGGAAGGGAGAGAGCCAGTGCCGTAAGACAAACACAACATCCATGCCTCACCGGGATTCGAACCTGGACCCCTTTAGGACGAATGATCAGAGGCCATCGCTTAGACCACTGCACCACCGGGGCGGCTTTGTCGGTGTAGCTTAGTTGGGAAAGCATTAGGCTCCTCAGCAGAGGAATTCCATCTCCGTCACCGGCAAAATATGTGTTTTCACATCAGAACTGTCGTCTTCAAATCAGTAAGAAGAAACTTTGCGACGTTAAGTTCAGAAAATATTTAGATGGGTTGCCAGGGGACGGAGATACACATGAAGCTGAAAAGTGTTTATGGGGATGCGACAATTGGCATCAGCTTTATCAGAAGATCGAGGAAGATATTTTAAACAAAATAAACCTCAGCACCCGACAAAACAACAGAGCGAAAGGTGTTCAACTGCAGTCATCAACCAGAATCAACAGCATGTTGCTGAACTCGTTTGGAGAGATCGACGTGTGATCATTCGGTAGATTTGTGGTGTACTGCAATGTAGTCATACTGCTGTGGAGCCCATGAATCATGACCTCTCATATCAGACAGGGTGGCGCAGTGGTCTAAACACTGGCTTCTGAACATCCTTCCGAGATGGGTCAGGGTTCGAATCTCGGTGAGTCATGTATGTTCAGTTTTTCCTTATGGATCTGGCTCTCTTCCTTCTCTGGAATCAATGTCTGCAAATTAGGGACGGCCAACTGCTTATAGTCCATCGAGTGGTCGTTAAATAACCAAACTAGGAATTAGAACTACAAAGTGTGTGCAAAGTGGATTTCCAGCCAAATAGGCAGGCCCGGAGGCGCAGTGGTTTAAGCGACGGCTTCTGATCATTCTCCCGAGATGGGACTGGGTTCGAATCCCGTGGGGCATGGCTGTTGTGCTTGTCTTACTGCGCTGGCTCTCTCCCTTTCCTGGAACCAGTGGCCCTAAATTAGGGACGGCCAACTGCTTATAGTCCATCGAGTGGTCGTTAAATAACCAAACTAGAAATTAGAACTACAAAGTGTGTGCAAAGTGGATTTCCAGCCAAATAGGCCGGCCCGGAGGCGCAGTGGTTTAAGCGACGGCTTCTGATCATTCTCCCGAGATGGGACTGGGTTCGAATCCCGGTGGGGCATGGCTGTTGTGCTTGTCTTACGGCGCTGGCTCTCTCCCTTTCCTGGAACCAGTGGCCCTAAATTAGGGACGGCCAACTGCTTATAGTCCATCGAGTGGTCGTTAAATAACCAAACTAGAAATTAGAACTACAAAGTGTGTGCAAAGTGGATTTCCAGCCAAATAGGCAGGCCCGGAGGCGCAGTGGTTTTGACGGCTTCTGATCATTCTCCCGAGATGGGACTGGGTTCGAATCCCGTGGGGCATGGCTGTTGTGCTTGTCTTACTGCGCTGGCTCTCTCCTTTCCTGGAACCAGTGGCCCTAAATTAGGGACGGCCAACTGCTTATAGTCCATCGAGTGGTCGTTAAATAACCAAACTAGAAATTAGAACTACAAAGTGTGTGCAAAGTGGATTTCAGCCAAATAGGCCGGCCCGGAGGCGCAGTGGTTTAAGCGACGGCTTCTGATCATTCTCCCGAGATGGGACTGGGTTCGAATCCCGGTGGGGCATGGCTGTTGTGCTTGTCTTACGGCGCTGGCTCTCTCCCTTTCCTGGAACCAGTGGCCCTAAATTAGGGACGGCCAACTGCTTATAGTCCATCGAGTGGTCGTTAAATAACCAAACTAGAAATTAGAACTACAAAGTGTGTGCAAAGTGGATTTCCAGCCAAATAGGCAGGCCCGGAGGCGCAGTGGTTTTTGCGACGGCTTCTGATCATTCTCCCGAGATGGGACTGGGTTCGAATCCCGTGGGGCATGGCTGTTGTGCTTGTCTTACTGCGCTGGCTCTCTCCCTTTCCTGGAACCAGTGGCCCTAAATTAGGGACGGCCAACTGCTTATAGTCCATCGAGTGGTCGTTAAATAACCAAACTAGAAATTAGAACTACAAAGTGTGTGCAAAGTGGATTTCCAGCCAAATAGGCAGGCCCGGAGGCGCAGTGGTTTAAGCGACGGCTTCTGATCATTCTCCCGAGATGGGACTGGGTTCGAATCCCGGTGGGGCATGGCTGTTGTGCTTGTCTTACTGCGCTGGCTGTCTCCCTTTCCTGGAACCAGTGGCCCTAAATTAGGGAATGCCAACTGCTTATAGTCTATTGAGCTACTCACGGTGGTCGTTAAATACCCAAACTAGAAATAAAAACTACAAAGTGTGTTCAAAGTGAATTCCAAGCCAAATAGGCCGCCCCGGAGGCGCAGCGGTTTAAGCGATGGCTTAAGATCATTCGCCTGAGATGGGTCCGGGTTCGAATCCCGGTGAGACATGGCTGTTGTGTTTGTCTTACGGCGCTGGCTCTTGCCTTTCCCTGGAACCACTGACCCTAAATTAGGGACGGGACCCACTGAGTTGCTCACGGAGGTCGTTAAACCTCCAATAAAAAAAAAGCCAAATAGCTGAAAATATTTCTGGCCAAAGTGTGGAGAGATCTATTAGTAATACTTGAGGCGAAGCGGGACACATTTCTTTCCAATGTGATTACTGAAAATTAAGAATGGGCATTCCTTTATGACACAGAGGCAAAAGTGCAGTCTATGGAATGGCGGTACAAGCCCTTGTCTATGTTTAAAAGTTTCAAAACTCAGCAATAAAAAATACTCTTTGTAGATAATTTATGATATGTATCTTTTGCATGCCAAGGTCTTTTTGGGTCTGAAATAAAAGGGAGTGATTCGAGAATATACATTTATTCATGTCGCTCACGACCACACACAGCCCACAGTCCGACATGTAGTAAGTGGAATTAAATCATAAGTAGAAACACTGAGGTTTACAAACTTCTGACATTAAGCGGTACTTAGGTAGGTGGATTAACGAATGTTACTGTCATAAAACAATGAAAGAAGATATGTGAGCTATAGAAGTAAATATTTTCTAAACCGTCACGGGGGAAATAGTAAGTATTTCGACTGTTCAGTTTAAAAAAAAAACAATATATATTTATTATTATTATTATTCAGATTTAGACAAACGTAAGAAACGCCCCTGACACAGATGAAATATGATGTAGGATAAAATAGCCTATTTATTCACAGTTAAATGCTTATTTAACATCGACTACATATATTAAGAGAATACGACGTGGCTTGTCACAAATATTTATTTTTTCAACTTGACCATGGCTTTGCTATGTATTGACCTAGCTTCATCCGGACGAATGGCACGTAAATAACGCAGGAATATAGGCTCTGCATCATCAGGTATTTTAGCCATCCATCAGGACAGTGATGATCGGCATCCCATTTATCCTGATGATGCAGAGCCAAACGCTCTGCGAAACTATAGTCGATGTTAAATAAACATTTAATTGTGAAAAAGTTGTTATTTTATTCTATCTGAATATCACAAGTTTTGTAGACATAAATTATATAGAAATATGATGTACCTACGAAAGTCCATCTGCGCATGCGCACACTAAAATCTGACTCCGAGATTGGAAAAGAAGTGAATCGCAAGTATATTAGAGAGGCGAATTGGTAACTTTTGGTGTAGATCTACAGGTTACACCCCATCTTGTTAAATATCATTTTAGAGCTCTCATTAATAGCAGGTAAACCCCCTCCCCATACACACACAGCAGATGTGTCTGGAGAAATAAACAATGTCGCTACGACGCACCGTTTTCGAGATATTTGAGAAAACCAAACTAAGTGGCTCAGCGACTTCTTCCGTTACACATTTTCGCTTCACCGAATTTTTTTTTACTTGGGATTTACACTGTAAAAAATTGCCGCGAATAATCACTGTTTCACCCCGATTAAGACGGTTTACATATCATAAGTACGCCACCTGACGGTCAACCATAAATTTTTGGTAGATGAACTGCATGTTCACGGTGTTTAAACTTTTCGAACTGTTACTCTATTTTAACCTTGACAATCTGGCAACGATCTTCTTAAAGTGGTTCTGTTTTTTCACGTGCAATCAGTCGACTGGCAACACCTCTGTGGGCAACACGTTTTCATTGCTCGGTCATTACTCTGTTAATGAACATTACGCTATGGTACTGTGAAACCGGTTTTTTGACTGGCCAATCAGCTGTCGGTGTATCTACCGTAATTTGACCTGCAATGTTTTACAGTATACTTTACTACTGTCGAGAAAGTTGCATAGCATTAAAATGCATTTATGTAATGGCTTTTATCACATTAGCATCATGTTCTCATAATTTACTCAGATTGCAATGAGATATTGCTACTTTTATGTAAAACGAGGTGAAATAATGTTCGGCGATAGTTTAGTAGTATATGTTGTTGTGTAACAATGAAATTAACTACTGTAGCATTGATTCGTAGGACAACATACGGCACGATCAACTTTCAGCAACGATTTTGACGACAATGGGTTTGGCTCACCGACTACTTCCGTTACATAGACATTTCTTCATTTGGAATTTACTTTACCGTTGTCGGAAAAAGCGCACAGCATCAAAAAGTCGAAAAAGCACACAGCATCAAAAGTTCCTGAACAAGGTGCCACTGTCAAGAGTTCTATCTATGCAAAAACACGCAAAAAACTCGGGTCATTGGCAAAATAGGCTAGACAGTAATACTGCCTCATCCATACCGGCCTGATTTGGCACCTTCTGAGTTTCACGGTTTTGGTGGCTTGAAGCAGAGTTTCCGTGCTGAAAGTTTTCAGGATACAGATGAAGTTAAAATAGGCTGTGTGAGATCCTGGGCATAACAACAGTCGGAAAAAGTTTTTGAAACTACTTTACACCTGTTGGGTTGGCGTAAATGCTTGATTACAACGGCGTTTAATAATCAAGCATTTACGCCAACCCAGCAGGTGTAAAGTAGTTTCGAAAAAGTTTCGTTGATATATTCAGATATAAAAGGCGTAAATGCTTGAATTGAACGAGGGATTATTTTGAGTTGCGCCACTACATTTTGCTGATTTCACTGTATTTTTAAACCAAATTGCATTAAAATATCTCAAATGACATAGGAATGATTTACAAAGCGGAATTACTTTTAGCGCAAACCTTGTAGTTTTATACTCATGCTAGTACATTCAAAAAGATCATCATGCCTGGTATGAGAAGCGTACACGTTATTAGGACCATCTCGAGAGATTTAATTCTTCTTGAAGAATTGTGTAATATTTAACAACATGAAGTCTATTTTAAATACGTTCAAAGGTGAAACTGTCCATTTTTATTTACATTACGGAAATTTTGATTGAAGGACTATGTTTCATTACTTGACGGGAGGCATTCAGAATTTAATTATTGTAATCGCACAAAATTTTTTTATTGTTATAGCGCTATTTTTTAACAGAGTTAATACCTTACATAATCTAGATAGTGAATTCGCTTATAGGAAAGAAAGGCTGCCGTTGGGATATTCGTATAGAACACACACACACACGAACACACACACATACACACACGCAGACGCACCCAGGTATTAATCAACTGGATTTTTCAAGAAAAAACTTTCTTATAAAATTCCGAAAGAAATGGTGCTTTTTTTATTGGATGAAGCAAATCCACCTTTAAAAGTATTCACGCACTTTTCTTTTATTAAAACCGAATCCTTTCTAAGATGAAATAATTCTGATTTCCATTTTCATGCTATTTGATAGACTAATATTTAGTTCGAACACTTCAGTAATTTTTAAGTCCTGCTTATGATCAAAACACTGTAATTTTATTTATTTTAACAGATACTGAAGTATTGGCGCGATATTAAGTGCCGTTTTCGGCTAATTGCTCACATGCGAAACACAAGCTTAGCGCTCCAATCAAGCGAAAGTTTTCTGTCAGACCGTTTTGAAGAAATTGCTACCTGAGACTTATAAACAGAGTGGAGCTCATACGGCGCTTTTCTTTTCAGTATTAGAGAAAAAATTCTTCACAGACATCATTATTTGAATCATTCTACCGTGAGACCTTGGAAATGAGAATCATTATACATCGTCGATATATTCAGATTGTAGTTAATGTGTTTCTGTAACTGATCTTTTCCTTTTTCTACCACACTGCCAATTTTAGAAGAACAAAAAAAACAACTGAATTAACAAAGCTACAGCGAGTTACTGATATCCGGGAGGGTAATACCTCATTATCATATGAGTATCGCGTATCATTTCAGCAATTCTGGAATTAAATAATTATGCCTCGAGTCGAACAAATTAAATTCTGGAATGATTTCAATTATCTCGCGCGTTCCTTCATGGTAGCATCCCCTTTTCTCCGTTGAAGTTCTCGGTTTACGAGATGCTGCAACTATTTTTAGATAATCAGTGGCAGTGATATTTCAAACAAGATTTTAGAAACAAACACTGGCTTAATTAATATGCCTTGAAATCTGAGTAAGCAATCCTTTAATAGCAACTGTTTTTTACGTCGGAATAAAAAGGAAACTTAACGGAAAATTTTCAAATAAAAAATGTGGAATGCAAGTCACACTTTTGAAAATTGTGTCTGCCGATTAAACGGTCGAAGCCGCGGGTTGTAGCTAATCTTGAGTTTGGCCCTGTTTTATGACATAATAAATGAGGCATAGGCAACGAGTATGTCTCTCCTACGATGCTGGTTATATTTCTTTGATGTTTTGATTACTTACTTACTGCCATTTGTATTTCTTTTCATGCATTTGTACATATTTTTATTTGTTACTTTCTGTGTAAAGCATATCCGACCTTGTAGTACGGCGCATGCGTTGTATCTTGCTGTTGCACAGAAGTGCGTATATAAACCAGCGTGACAGTGGGAGTTTTCTTGTTGGGCCGTCCGTGGCCTAGTGGGCAACGTTCGTGACTGCCATGGAAAGGACCTCAGGTTCGATCCCAGGCAGGTACGAACGCTCGATCCGCTAAATATCCGCCGTGCGTCGGATGGGCACGTTAAGCCGTCGCACCCCGGTACTGGCACTCCGGTAATAAATAAAGGCGTCTTCCTCCCCCTTTCTACTACGCTTCCGTGTCACTTTCTTATCGGGCACTCTAGCCCAAATCTCCTAGCTTCCTATTTCTAAGGGTTAATTCAAGACCTGGGGTCAGACACACCTTTCCTAATATCCTCTACATATGATCACGAGTTTGCTTGTTGTGCCTGAGGATGGGTTTATAAAAGACAGACCCGAAAGATCTCGCACATTGTTTTAATCATTTTAACCTTTTAAACAAGTTTTAATTTTCGTAAGTAAAGATGTTTTCACAGCTTGCGATGATTCGATCTGTTTTATTTCGTGTTGAAATGGGTTATGTCTTGTTCTTCGTGCTTAAGACAGCAATATGGTCTACCGGTAAATCTTAATTAGCATGACAAAAACTTCCACTCATCGTATTCTTACCCAATGATTTAGACATAACGGAAGAACGACAATATTACAGCACGAAAAGAAATTACGTTATATTGTATGTTAATTATTCCATGTGTTTCCAACTTGAGATAATTTTATATTTAGGAGTTTTGTGAAATAATACTATAAAGCAGAACATTTCAACTTTTTTAAAATATAATTGAAACTCACTGCCGGTTTTAAAAAGATCTCAAGTTCTAATGTATATTATTGCTGGAAAAATCGAGATGAAAACAATACTTAATTTGTAATAAGTCCTCCTACAAAAAAAAAAAAGATGAAATTATTGCAAACCTATTCATACAAATAATAAGCTCCAACAGAAAATAAACTGAATCCCAACAGATTCTTCTAGCTAGATGAATCTCTAAAGCTCTCCCCGCACTGTTCACCCTGACGTGTTGAGTCAAATACTTTTACCATAGATCCAGGTACTGAATCCCAAAATATTCTTCTAGCTAGGTGAAGCTCCCCCCCCCCACGCACTGTTTTCTCTATGTGAGAGAGGTTCTTGATAATGCGTTTTTAAGCAGATGGATTGGTCGACGTGGGTCGATTCCTTAGCCGACTTGTTCTCCTTATCTCTATATACTAGATTTTTTCTTGTGGTGAAATGTGAAAGTCTCCATGTACTCCCATCCAGTGAAGAATTTTCTGCAACTTCGAACCGGAATCACCAATGCCATATAGCCTTGATTACTCCTGATATTCTTGAACGCACTTCGAATGAACCAAAAAATCGTTTAGATGTCGTTCGCGCAACTGAAGGCGGTGATATACAAATCTATTAGGCCTGAGAAGAAACTTCCATCTGTCTTCTTATACATCCCGCAATAAAATTCAGGTACGTGCGTTACATCTCGAGTTATTAATTTTTCCTTTTGGGATATTCCTTTATGTGTCTACACTCCGTATTTCGTCGTCCGTACACGTCTGTGAATACTAATGAAGTAATATATATTCATCCGGTTTGTTGAATTATAGGTCTATGACGAAGTAAATTTCTCCATCAGTTTTATACCAGGATTTGAACCCTCAACTCCGGAGCTCCGAATGCTATCCACCATACTACATTGGCATGTGCTTTCACTGTTATCTGCCTTTATCTCATGTGCGTCCTGCGGGGCAGGCACGTCACAGGTCTTTACATAAATTAATAGATTTACTTGTGTGTGTGTGTGTGTGTGTCGAGAAGCCGAAAACCCTGTTCTGCTAAAATATATCGAGGACTTAAAGATATATTTACATATTTTATCACTTTGAGCACTGGCAGCTGCGATGGAATGTGCGGAATGAAGCACCCCCTTTCCTTAAAACAAAAATTAATGGCACACACTCGTAAATGAATGTTTTTTTTTTTTTTGACAGTATCAGTATCTTTCTTGGATCACAAACAGAAGTCGTAAGACTAACACATAATTTAACACGTGTTCCAGGAATGAATGCTTTCTTTGCGTAACAATATATATAACTGACCTGCATCCTTTTGTTTTGCAAAAGAATAAAGTGATGGCAAATACAAGGAAAGAACAAGTATCAGTTTCATGCAGAAGTTACACAAAGCAGAACGCACGATTGGCAGTTTAGTTTACGTTTTGTATGCTTTTTTATCAGAGACACTTTTACGCGTTTTATGGTAAATCTCAGAATGATGCAACAGAATGTTGGAAACGTCAAATGGGAGAAGGTAGGAGTGCACGCAAGACACGCAGTCTGTTTTCCTTATTTCATTTGTTTATTCACCTCCGTCTCCTCCGTCAGACAGCTGTCCATTGATCTTCAGACTTCCGGATCTTGGCGTCATCTACATCTATGGAACTGGCCAGCTTAGATCGTCTGACGGACGTTGTGTTCGTGCTGAACTCGTATGTGTCAGAGAGATTTTTACGAGACCTGAGCTCGTCTTCTTCATGGTGATATCTTTTGTGGTAGCCATGACAGGTGACAAACTTAATGATATCCTCGAAGCAGGACTGCATCATCAGCTTACGGAAGTTAGTAGACATAAAGCCGTAGACTACAGGGTTGAGGGCCGAGTGGATGAAAGACAATAGGTACACGGACACTCGAGCATTGTATGCAGTCATCGTGAAATTCTCCAAGCCGCGCTTTATGGCGACATGCATGATCAGTCGAGGGCCCCAACATCCCAGAAATAGGATTATAACGAGGATAAGCATCTTTATCACCTAAAACAGAAAAGAGTAAATGTTATTTCATCTGTTTAAAATCATCATATACTTTTAAAAATGTACAAGTGTTCGCATTAGGCAAAAACTTCGAAAAAAAATCTTTTCTCAAATTAATTCTAACAAGAATCTTTAAAACTTAAAAGTAGTTAGACAAGAAAATGAAAATTCATGTTACATATTAACAGCGAACCAAATTTCGTGGGTGCTAAGTTTGCAGCATTTTTCTCAAAAAAATATTTACTTCTTGATGTGAATAAGATTATTCTAATTTGGGCCGCTGGTGGCCTAGTGGTCAGCGTGCGTGACTGCCATGGAGATAACCACAGGTTCGATCTTGGGCAGGTATGAACTTTCGAACCACTAAATATCCGCCGTGCGTCGAATGGGCACGTTAAGCCGTCGGACCCTTGGTACTGCCCCGTCCCCTGTAATAAATAAGGCCGTCGTCCTCCTCCTTTCTACCTCGCTTCAGTGTCACTTTCTCTCGAGCACTCTAGCCCAAATCTCCTAACTTCCTATTTCTAAGGATTGTTTGAGACCTGGGGTCAGACAATCCCTTCCAAAAATCCTCTACATATTAATCCATACACTCGACGTGGATCAGAAACACCAAACAGAAGTCATCGCTCTTTCCACTTTAAGAAATGAGTAACGGAAAAATTCTCATCGGTGTTTTCGGTGTGGCATGTTTATCATATAATTTCAAAATTTTCAAGTAATTCATAGACTTTCCGCTAGGGGCGTAGAGGTAAATTGCGTTTCCCCCTACATCTCTGCTTCTAAATCTCCGATTTTAAAAATTCTTTCTGCACCGGATACAGCTCCTGGTGGGAAATCGTCTGCACATAATTTCGAATTTTTATGAAAAAATGGTTTGGCCACCAGGGGGCGCAAATATTAGTTTCTGCTCCTGATGTATTTGCAGTAAAATATGAGCTTCTAAATTCTCGATTGGAAAAACATCGTTTGTAGACCAATACTACTCATGTCGACAAACCTTCTAGAAACATTTTCTTCTTAAAATAATGCATGGTTTCTACGCCAGGAGGCGTAGATGTATATCTTATTTTTGTCAATATCACTACTTCTAGGAGTCCGATTTGAAAAATTCCTTCTTTGTTGGGTAGTGTTTCCTGTGTGACATATCTTTCATATAATTTCAAAATTTTCAAGTAATTCGTAGATTTTCTGCTAGGGGGCGTAAAGGTAAATTGCTCCCCCCCTATATCTCTGCTTCTAAATCTCAGTTTTGAAAAAATCATTCTGCACCAGATACAGCTCCTGATGGGAAATCCTTTAGACATAATTTCAAATCTTTGTAAAAAATGGTTTGGCCGCCAGGTGGCGTAAGTCTTAATATCCGCTTCTGATGCATTTACAGCAAAATATGAGCTTCTTAAATCTCGATTGAAAAAACGTCGTTTGTTGACCGATACTACTCATGTTGACAAACCTTTTAGGAACATTTTCTTTTTGAAACAATGCATGGTATCTACGCCAGGGGGAGTAGATGTATATCTTATTTTTGTCAATATCTCTACTTGTAGGCGTCCGATTTCGAAAATCCCCTCTTTGTTGGATAGTGTTTCCAGTGTGACATGTTTTTTATATAAATTCAATATTTTCAAGTACATCATAGACTTTCCGCTAAGGGGCACAAATGTAAATTGCGTTTTCTGCGTTGTTTCTGCTTCTAAAACTCCGATTTGAAAAAATGTTTCCTGTATCGCATACAAGACCTGATGGAAAATATTTTTCATATAATTTGTAATGTTTGGTAAAGAATGGTTTGGCCACTAAGAGGCATAAGGGTTAATTTATGGTTCTGATGTATTTGTAAGAAAATCTGGGCTCCTGAAAACTCGACTAAATTTTTTTTCTAGGGCCGATACCGCTTATATGGAAAAACCTTTTGAGAATATTTTCTTCTTAAAATAATGCATGGTTTTCCCACCAGGGGACGTAAAGTCACAAGTACTTTTTGTCGACATCTCTGTTTCTAAGAGTACGATTTGAAATGTTTTTTTTTGGGGGGGGGGGGGGAGGAGAGCGTTTCCGGTGCGAAATATTTCTCATATAAATTCATGCTTTTCTTAACGCACAAGTCTGCAGCCAGAGGGCGTAAGGTCACGATTCCGTTTACAGCAATATCTGAGGGATTAAAAACCAGATTGAAAAACTTCTTTCTTCCGTCAGATGCTATTGTTTTCCATACTGGTTCCATTGATTTTGAATAGCTTTGATAAATTTAATTTGCGTCAGAACGGATTCAAAAGACGTGCTTATTACACCCCAAAATTCTGTGTCATCTTTCTCGTTTATTTCTCGTGCGAAGAGGGTTTTGCTAGCGCAGTCTTGTCCCGTTAAATTAAATTTTGCTCTTTTATGGGGAGCGATACGCGCGTTTTGTTTTGTTTTATCAAAAAGCTTTTTCATGTTTTTTTTCTCATTTTAATAATAAATTTATGAAAATTTTAAAGTCCAAATTGAATTAACTAATTAATTAAAAAATTTCAAACGAAATTTGGTATCAAGTATTCAATACTTTTGGGTTAAATTTAGTTTTTAGGTTTCAAGTAGGAAATACGCTTGGCTAAACTTATGTTCTTTTCGGTACTAAGTAGTCAGAAACTTATTTTTTCGTTGTTTTGTAAGAAATACTGTGACTTCCTACCTCATAGGTGAAGCGCATGTCAAACGGCAAAGTTGCAGTGACAAATTTAGTCGGTGTAGCTTAATTGGGAAAGTATTCGGCTCCGGAGAGGAATCTTGAGGGTGTGGTATTACCACCAGCAAATGCCGAACGTAAAATGAATCTTCTGGCCGTTGGGTTTTTCGAAAAATGTGTGATATTCTTTCCACACATCGTCTAGAATTAGAATATCTTCTTCTACGATGAACTGCTCTTCAAGATTGGTTTTCCGGCTGAGACGGAAACGTACGATTCCGTCTCAGCCCTTTGTCAATGGACGGGAGGTAATATGTGACGCATCTATTTCCGAGGGGAAGCACATGTCAAGACCGCAATGTTGCTGCGACAAACTTCGCTGGTCTAGCGTAATAGAAAAAAACATTCGGCTCCACAGGAGAAGGATGCGGATTCGAGTCTCTTCACTAGCAAATTTGTGGTATGCTATGATACTTAGTTGGAAATTAATGATTTCTACCATGAATGTGCAATTCATTTCTGGGGTACTTAAATATTCAGTATCAAGTTGGCAGTACTTTTACAAGAAACTTTGTTTCTCTTTGGAAATTCAGTAGTACTTTTACTCAGTGCTTGTTGTGCCAGGGCCAAAAGGGGAGTGCTTTTATTCGAAACTTGTTTCTTCGATGCTTAGTCACGAACCCTATTTTTTCAGTGATAAGCACTTTCGTGCGTTGCTTATTTTTTCGTTTCAAATTAGGCAGCAGTTTAGCAGGATACACATCTTTTCGATGCACAATTTCAGCGCGAATCTTTTTTTAATTAGTTCTACAGGTGGTTTCAGCATGTACTGACTTAACCTTTTCTACTTTTCTCAATCTCCTGCTGTGTTTAGAAAACTTTGGTATGTTCCAAATTTTTGACCCCTTCGCGATTTTCGGTACTTAAACAATCTTATCCTCAAGATTCGTGTGGTTGCTAAACCTCGAGACATTTAAATTCATTTATTTTTCCGTGCTATGACCAATTTGAACTCTAGGTTATTTTCTAGCATTGCAATACCGTTGTTGGTTGTAGTAAATATTTTGTTCCAACAACTGTATTTGCACCACAGGGTAAATCTAACTCTAAATTCAATTATCTTCGCAATGAATCCTCACCACCTAGGGCAGGAAAAAGTCTGATTCCGCAGACAACACCATTTACATAGCTTAAGCCTTGCTTCGTTTGTATGGCTCAGATCAATATTAAATATAGCACCGAAAAATAAATAAAAATCGGTATTTTAGGGTTGAACCAAGGTCTTATAGAAAACAAAAGGCCATGACATTAAAGATATGAGTTCCCCTTTTAGTGACGTTACACGGAAATCGAGGCTTCCGATTGGTTTCCAACTGTGTCGTGTATGACGTCAAACAAGACACTAACGTGTCACAAACGGAGGTAACTCATATCTCCAAAATCATGTGTTTTCTAGATGGCCTTGGTTTAACTACCACCACGTGCAACTTGTAAGGGTATAAGTAGCTACCCACCCCTTTTTTGGGTCCATTGGTTTCACGGCAGCAGTGCTATCAGACAAGCACGCCCCACCCCTTCTATTTCAAACAGAATTCAGCTCCAATAACTTTCCAGAAACCTACGTCTCTGACCTCTCTAGAAAACATAAAATATGCTTGCCCGAAGGAATAGAACGTTGAACACGAAAAAGGTTTGATAGTGTTTGAAGAACCATCCACATAATTGACTCTCTCTACTGTAATGTTAAGAGTACTACGCTTTGGAACCCTACGACCGTGTTTATGCAACTATTATCAATTCAGGATAGTAGATAGGAAAGTATGAAATGAAATGATATGCAAATTTGACATTTATTCATAGCTGTTCATTACGAGCAGGGACGCGACAGAAGTTCGAAGTAGTCAGTATGCTAAGGTATATCCGAACAATGCCCCCCCCCTGTAAACGCTACTGTAAGCCTGTATACAAATCAAATGATGTATCTGGCCGTCAGAGAAGTAAGAACGGCCAAAGGAATGCTGCAATCCTACTTCACAGAGACAGATCTAGAAGAAGTTGTTTGTGTATCCCAAAGTGTGAAAACTCAACACCTTACGCTTCGTCGGCAGCAAGACAATGTCTCAGAACGACAGAGAAATTTTCGGCAGAGGACAGCTACTTCCCGGACGAGATCTGTACCTCACATTAAGCACTTAAGGAAATCAGTGTACATTCATCCACGCTTGAGATGCTCTGAGAAGTGCCACCGCGGTAGCGATAAGTGAGAAAACGGCCCATTTTTTTTATTGTTTCTTGGTTTAACAAGTACGATGAGCAGCTGTAAGGATATAACCGACAGTCTTTAGTTTAGGACCACTGGTTCGAGTGAAGAGATGGAACCAGCGTTCAAAGACAAACACACATACTTTACCCGGAACTCGAAACCTGGTACATTTCGGATAACTATCCATCAGAAACACTTACCACTCGGCAGTTGGACCAGCAGACCTATAGTCTAGAACCTCATTGTACGGAATACTGCTGTGGGTAATAATCTGGAACAAATGTGTTACTAGGCGTGTCAGCGCCTATTGTGGCAGGAAGGGTCGGTCACAAGGCACAATTTTCCGCGAAAAGCCAGATTTGACTTACATTTCGATAGTCGAAAAACCCCAGATTTGACCTACATTCCGATAGTCAGAAAACACAGATTTGATTTACATTCCGACAGTCGGAAAACTCAGATTGGACTGATCTACATTCCGAAAGTGAAAAAGCCAAGTTTTGATCTAACTTTTGTGAAAAAAACAAGATTTGGTCTAAAGTCCGTAAAGCCCAGATCTGATTTACATTCTGATAGTCGGAAAGCCAAGTTTTGATCTAACTTTTGTGAAAAAAACAAGATTTGGTCTAAAGTCCGTAAAGCCCAGATCTGATTTACATTCTGATAGTCGGAAAGCCAAGATTTGACTTAATTTCTGATATCCAAGATTTGACATATATTCCGATAGTGGAACAGTCCATATTTTACCTAACTTCTGGTAGCTCGAAATCCCAGATTTGATTTACATTCCGATAGTTGGAAAGCCCAGGTTTGATTTACTTCCGATAGTCCAAAAGCCCAGCTGTGTCTTACATTTCGATAATCAAAAGGCCCAGATTGGTCCATGGTGGCCGTTGCGTTATTAAACGCCGGCAAACCAACCAAACAAAACCTCAGATTTGATTTACATTCCAATAGCAGAAAAGCCCAGCTTTGTGCTACATTTCGATGGTCTGCGATTTTGTGCTTCGAGATGCGGCAGTCAGGATTTGTGCCTATGTGACCCTACCTTGGCTTGGGCAGCGATCTGCTCAGCTTGGCTTGGACAGGGATCTGCTTCTGTGGTAGCACAGGTGTTTACTGGGGAGAACATGAACGAAGCTTGTACCGAGAAAACATCACGTGGAGTATTGTGACATTTTTGCACGGTGTATTAGGCCATAGTTTCTTCTTTGAGGATGATAATGAACGAGACGTCGAGTTTACATTTGGGTTATCGAGCTCGAAGATTGCTTTATTCTACGTTCCCATACCTTAAAGACACTTTTAACTCAATCCCATTGAGCACACCTGAAATGCACTTCACGTGAATTTAGGCAAGCATCATCCAATACCTATAACAACATTAGAAATTTGTGTTTTGCCCCATCTGTGGGCGATGGTACTCCAAAGCAAAGTAAATCATCTCATTTGCGGTATATCCCGAAGATGCTAAGTGGTTGTGAACAACAGGGGAAGTGACACAACGTAGTGACTGTTGAAGGTAAGCGTGTCGTATACTTCTCATTTTCCCTGAGTCTATGGGGTATTCGTTCGCTTGAACAACGAAAGTAACTTGCTACACCTTTGGTCTGACCATGTTCTGATCCTTTCTTGTCGCAAATGAAGCCTTTACGGTGTCTTTACGTGCTGTTGATCTTTTTTCGACATTATCTCTAACGATCAAGAATCGAAGGCTGTCGTATGCACGATTCAATCGTGCATACGACAGCCTTCGATTCTTGATCATACCATTTGGCACGAGGACTTTTAATTAATTATCTCTAACCTTTTTTGAGCAGCTTGTCTCATTCATAGATGAAAAGATAGCTAGTCTAAAATCGGATAGACAAATCGATACTGAATGCATGTACCGTTCATTTTTTGTTTTGCAAAATAGGCATTAATAATAAAATTGGAAAAAATTTGGTTCAATTTATCTGGTTCTCAGGATTGATTCGAAGTTTGAAGTGCACTACTATATATGATCATTAAATTATCAGTACGGTCCAAACCTCGTTGACAGCAATATCGCAGGTAGACAAAAATTTATTCGCGTTGCAAATGGTTCGTATTGCGTATATATAATCGATTGAACAACTAAATGCGTGCTGAAATATGTAAAGTTGTACTGTTCGATTAAAGAAAAAGATAGGGAAATACCTTTTGGCTTTTAAAACGTTAATTTAATAAACTTTTTCAAAAAACTTTACATAACGAAAATTACACGTAGGGAACTGTATGCTGTACTGCAGCATGTATGTTTGAAAAACATTTTTACAATAAATTCAGTAAGAGCTGGATTTTAAAAAATGGAAAGCTGCTTTATTATCTTATTAAAACAATGCCTCAAAAAATTCTGCGAGTTAATCCACAATCTCTGAAGGTGCCAAAGTATCTGACTGTTTCATTACAAAACAACACATAGTTTGAAACAGAACAAAAGCTTTTGAAAATTTCACGGATGTGATATGAACTTCCACTTCATTGGCTTCGTCCGTATCAGGTTAATCCTATGACTCCACATTCCTGCTGTTCTACATCGCGCAGAATTTCGACAACTGTCAAAATGTCTGAAGAAATGACATCGTCATCCCAAACGTCTCTTTTTTTTAATGCCAAGACTTCTGTTTTTTTTAATAGCGAGGGATTTCAACCTAAGCAGATAAGAGAGATTGAGAGCTTCATCTTTCCTGAAATTCCAAGTCTCAAATAGGAGAGTCCACCAAGGCTGCCTATCAGCAAAAATACCCTACCGTTCACCGTGCCAGCTGTATCAGTCTCACGAAGGTGATCTAGATGTCTCAGCGCGCTTCAAGACGAACGGGACGAAGCAGTGTCATTAACAAGCAAAAGCAAAAAAGTTGCTGGTTCGTGCTAAATGAATTTATTTTCCCATGATGATGAAATATCGATTCGTCTTAACCGCTATTTCATGTTTAGCGTGTTCGTTTGAAAAGAATAGAGAAACCTTATAAAAATGGTCGGAGAATTAAGGAGCAGTTCGAGTTAAAAGTAATTCGAGTTTAGGGTATTCGCGTTATTGAAAATCGACTGTATTTTCTTATATTCAATGATAAATCATAATGATCCGTGTAGTTTTTGTTTTGAAAACCGTGGAATTCTGATATTAGATATGTAATGTTCGTGTACGTATTGCTGACTGAACACTACATAAATCATTTCTCAAAAACATCACTTACAGTGAATAATGAGTCATTCAAGCAAACGTCGGGAAACAGTTGCTTACAGTTAGCCTTTATTCAGCCAAAATTCTTTTGGCACAACTCACCCTTCAACATTATTGTTGTTGTAATCCAATTAATGTGAAGGAACTTGGTTAATGAAAAACAAAGCACCAACACTAAAGATAATACGCAGGTCAAGAAATCACAACTTCCGCAACTACGTACTATTATATCATCGTACTACCATCTCCACCCTTTGCTACTGCTTAAACATTTTATATCTTCCAGTTCTCATCGGGTCATACACACGTCATACGTTCCGACCTCAAGGTGTTGCAAACTATACTCTTGCGAGACAGAAGATATAACTTTAAGTTTGAAAAACGCTAAGGAAAATGAACTCAAATTTGCATAGAAAAAGCAACTAAAAGTGAAAGTGAAATTAGAGTATACGTCACACACATTTCAAATTAAAAAAAAAGTACCTGTTTCCGAGCTTGCTGAATTTCTAGACCTTGCCTGTGTAAGCTGCAAACTCTGATTCTTGCCGCTCTCTCTTGACGACTTGTGGAGAAGGAATGATTTTGACGACAACATTGAACGTTACACATTCTCTCCCTGTCGAGGAATACAAACATAATTTAATTTTGATTTTCACGAGACAAATTACAATATGTATATTTCTTTTTTCGAATGCAGTATTCAGTTTTACTTGCTAGGAATAAAGAACAAATGAGGAATAATAAAAATACAATAGTTGTACACTAACACACACAGCAAAATTAGCCGTACTTATACCTTTATCTCCGTTTATAAACTGGATCCGTCATTGTCTGTATCACGTTTCCTTACAACACCGCACAAAATACTGTTGTACAAATCTATGGTAAGGTCACTGTTCACGCATCCTAGGAAGGAACATGTATGGCTCAGGTAAAAAGATCCGAAGTTTTGCTGAACACAGTACTCCGAATTATCACTGGGGCTCCACGGTGGGCCCCTTGCTGGGGAATAGAAGGACAAACTTGACCGCTCAGGTGGCGGAACTAGCTTATGATAGTTCTTTCAAGTGAGTCCGGGTTTGAATCCCGGTGTGGCATAATGTTGTGTTTAACTTACGGCACTGGCTGTCGAAGTAGTGACCCTAAATTACGGACGGATGACGGATTATAGTCCATCGAGTTGCTCACGGTATTCATTAAATCCTCAAGAAGGACTTTTCTCAAAACGGTAAGTGAGGTTACGATAAGACTTACCAAAACGTTCTACAGAAAAACGGTCACCCATTCGAACGAACTAGTTAGTTTTGAGGTCGACTATGAATCCAGTGTAGTCCATAAGCATTCCAGAATTAAGGTGGTGGTCACTGCCCCTCACGCCAGAGATCGAAACATCAGGATAGTGACACTGTTGAGTACTGTTCTTTTGCCAGTAAAGTATTAGGTGAGCAACTTAATTCTCGGCCACAGGCACGACACGTTGACAGCTAATTATAGCAAATCGAATACGTACCTAATCAGGGAAATAATCCCCGTTGTGTTGGATACATTTGGATACAGATTCACAAAAGTTAATAAAGTATTATAATTTGACTCCAGAGAAAAAATCTATTAAGGGAATTTCTATTCGTAAATATTTATTATCAGTTTCCTTCGGAAATAAGTATGACATTCGTGCTTCTGAAAATTGTGGATCTTATAAGAGAGTTTTGTATGTCAGTATTTTATAGCGTATGCAAGATAGTATCAATAAGTTTATGGATTATATAATGTTTTAATATATTTTGGTTGATTTTTTTACGAATAGCTTCAAAGTAAACACTGAACAGTTTATCTCACAAAAGGATTCAATGTACTACCCGGATATTTACTCTTCGTCGAAGTTGTACAGAACTTAACAGTAAATATACACTATATTGACAAAAGTCATCGGACACCCCTTCAAAAGAAAATGAAGGTATCCGCTGTGTTGTTAAGATGCACGGTACAGCTGCAACCGGTATAAAAACAAGCCTGCAGCTGAGCGCGACCTTATTGTACTGTGAGGTTGATTAAAAATGTCGCGGCGCGAGAGAATTGACTTTGAGAAAGGAAAGATTGTTGGGCGTTATATTAGTGGGTTGTCCATAAGAGAAACCGAGAGACATTTAAACACACCGAAGTCAACTGTTTTGGATATACTGAATAAGTGGAAAACACTTGGCGTGCCTGAAGCAGCAAAACGTACCGGCAGACCAAAGAAAATCAGTGACAGAGGACGTCGAACCCTTAGGAGAGTCGTTACAGCTAATCGACGGAGTACTGCACAAGACCTCGGTGTACAGGTGAGTAAAAATGCTGCAACCTCAGTATGTACACGTACCATTCGCAGAGAACTTCATTAAATAGGTTACCGTGGTAGTACGGCTGTTCAGATGCCTTTCATCTCCACTCGGAATGCTAATTGTCGTTTAGTATGGTGTAAAGAACATTTTCGTGGACCGTAGATTAATGGAAACGAGTCCTATGGACTGATGAATCCAGATGCACAATCGACCAGTCCAATGTCGGAGGAACGCTATTTATCACAGTGTACTGTTCCTACGTTTAAGTTTGGAGGTTGCAGTGTATTCGTGTGGGGTTGTTTTTTGTGGTATGGTCCCGGCCTATTGGTTATCGTGGACAAACCTTTTAACCAGCACGTCTACCTCGATATTCTGGGCAATTATGCCTTACCAACTCTGTGGCAATACTATAGAACCGAACCTTGTTGGTATCAGCAAGATAATGCAGCGAGCCATAAAGCAAGAACTGTTACGGCGTGGTTTGACGATAATTCCGTATCGTGTGTGGACTCGCCAGCACAGATCCCTGATCTTAATCCCATAGAGCACCAATGGAATGCAGTAGAGCCCGCATAAGAAGTTTGGAACCAAGGTCTTCTGTTAAGCAACAGTTAGCGGCAGCATTATGTACTGAATGGAAGCGCATACCTATCGCTGCGTTCCAAAACCTTGTCGAAAGCATGTCTCGAAGGGTCAGTGAATGCATTAAACCCAAAGGTGGACCTACACCGTATGTCAATAAATGCTATGTTGTGTTTCCGATCTCGGTGTCCGGTGACTTTTCTCAATATAGTGTACTTCAGTATAGCGACCAAAGGTATAGAATGAATCTAGTTACTTACGTTTCATTGCCTAACAATAGTGTAAGGACAAGCTCTTCAGAAAAGTATAGAAACAATATTTGAGAAACATCAAATCAAAGTTGCTTAAGTAACAGCAAAAGAAAATGCGCTTTTATCTCAGCAGTCTTGTTACATAATTTCTCTTTTGGCTCGCTGCGATGAGTTGCCAACTTCGAATTCACTGAGTGAAACTATGTAGCGTTAAGTCAGAAAAAATATTTAACAAGAGGAAGCAAAATTTACATAAGAACACATAAACTCAAAAGGAAGCCTGAATTAGAGATATACGTCACATCTAATATAGAAAGACTGGCGATGTATGAAAAGGTACTATATTTTTGTTCAACATAATCTCTTTTTAACTGTACTCAATATAATGCTGCTCCAGCTGATTCAAACCCCTCTGATAAAGCTGTATGTCTTGGTTTGCAGACCATGCATTCAGAGCGCGCTTAACATCCTCATTTGTTTCGAAATGACGTCCCTTCAGATACTTTGTTAGCTGTGAGAACAAGTAATGGACAAATATGTCTAAATCTGGAGTATATTGTGCGTTAGGCAGCAGTTTGACGTGAAGATATCGAAGGATAAGCAATATTTTGTGGGCAAAGTATTCTGGAGCATTATCCTCCTAAAAATGACTTCTGTAGAGAGCTTTCATAGGCGTTCTTCATGTTTGTGGTGCAATTGGAGTAGTAGGTCACAGTAATAGTCAGTGCTGCTGGTTTTCACGGATTCCTTGCAATCAACGGGGATCATATCTTTGCTATCCTATAGGACTCATGCTAACACCTTGCTAGCAGTGATGGCTGTCGTCGAAATCTTCGTGCCGAGGAGATCCGGAATGTCACCACCCATACACTGCTGGGTCATAGTTTATAACGTATAACATTTTCCCTATGGTGGCTTCTTTTTTTATTGACTCTTTAACGACCACGGTGAGCAACTCAATGGGGTATAAGCAGTCGTCCCTAATTTAGGATAACTGGTTTCAGGGAAGGGAGAGATCTAGTGCCGTAAGACAAAACACAACATCCATGCGTCACCGGGATTCGAACCCGGACCCATCTCGGACGACCACGGGGGCGGCATGGTGGCTTCGAATCCATGTCATTCTATTCCTGAGCGGCTGTTCTCTCAACTGAACTACGCCTGCAACCTTATCTCTGCGACATTGTCCCTTGACTCGTGCGTCACCACTACTAGAGCTGGTCGGCTATCATAGATAATGGCTTCCCAGACCATAATGCCTGCAGTGGCAATGGTGTGACTCTCGATAGCGAATTTGAGATTGTGCCGTTGACCCGGGGACCTCCACACTCGGGCACGATTATCATCTGCCCCCAAAACGAAGCGGCACTCATCGCTATACGCCACGCGCCGCCAATCTGTTGCGTTTCATGTCGCTCTGGCCTGGCACTACTGCAAACGGAGCCAACGATGTTCCGGTGTTAATGGCAACACACGTAAGGGGCGCTGGGATCGCAGATTCGCTTCCACGAGCGGTCGAGAAATGGTTCGTGGGCGCACAGGAGCCGCTACATCTGCCTGTATAGTGGTCTGGGTCCCTATGGGATCCGGTTGTGCCTGGCGCACGATCTGTCGATCCTCTCTACCGGTGGTCCTCCTAGTCCATCCGGAGCAGCTCCGCCGTGTGGTAGTGCCGTCACGTGCCCAATTCTCCCAACACAGTCGGAAAGTATCGTCAGAACGATTCACGTGGCGGGCTGTACGGCGCGCCGACCACTCTGCGGTTCTCAGCCCGATGATCAGGCCTCTCTCAAAGTCCGTAAGTTGCGTAAATCGAAGTCTTTGGCGTATACCTGGCATTCTTGTCACACTGTACCCTTGCTTGGGTCGGCCGGTGCTTTTCGCTTTCATGGGGCATCGACTGCATGCCGGTTTATAAGGCTGCCGGTTGGAGCTTGCAGAGGCATCACAGGGTGTGCGGTCATGCGCAATCGCACCAAACGGGAATCATTTGCATACTAGCACGCACTCTAGCTATTTGCAAAGCTTCGCTTTTGTAGCATGTTTTCTTCAAGGTGCACAAATTTCATTGCCCGTGAGTGTATATCGAGGCACATAATTATTGAATACCGCTTATATATATGAAAATTAGCTGCATTTAAAATGATCTAACTTACTAAGAGCTTGAGGTCTGAGTTTCTAATATCAGAACAAATTGAAGGAGTTCTGTTTGCCAGAATTTCTGCACATGAGAGCAGGTTTTATGCTTATCACTGTGGAGATATGATGTGCACAAACAGAGCTGACGTTTTCACTTTTCGTACCAATAAAAGGATGAAGCGAAAGCGGAATTTAAGGTTTCAATGCTAATCACGTCAATAAAGCGTGCGACCTCACGGGCAATTTGTGTGTAAATTTACCTTTGGTGTGCAGTATCTCCTAATATACCTTCATAAATTCTGCCAGGCGAACATCTAATCTGAGGTGATGCAGCTGCTTCCTAATTCCCTCGCCATTTTATATTGAAAGGTATTTGAGTAGACAGATCTTTACCGAGCGTCGATCGCCGGGGTCTCCGAAGATTCATGAACTTGGCTCCGGTCTCATTTAAAGTGGATTTGCATGTTGAAAAGGGTATTAACTCACGAAGTAACCTTATAGCCTCCCTTAGCGCAACGGAAGGATCACGTGTGTCTAAGACATGAAGACACACATCTCTCACGAGAATAAAACGTGCACTGGAAACAAAAAAAAAAGGACTCAATTCGTCTTCTGTGTTTATTCTCCCGGATATATGTGAGAGAAAAAAAAAGACAAAAATTCATTAATTTCGCATTTAAAAAACTATTCACTGAAGCAGAACGCAAGAAATCCAACCAAATTCGTTTATGAGTAATCGCATGCATTTAAAAATCACTTCATAAAAGAAATCATGGAATTTAAGATAGCTGGGAAGCCTGGTCTGAATCCCCGGACACTGACTGTTCCCCTGAGCTGGGTTAAGTTCGAACTCAGAAACTAGGCCTGATAGGTTCGCTTCTCTAACGACTCTGGTTCTGGACTACCTTCAGCTAGTTGGCGCAAATAAAACACGCATGGAAAGGCAAAATTTGGAGCTGTGAGGTGTATATATCTCTAATTAAGCTTCCTTTCGAGTTTCCGATTTGTTATATTAGTTTACACGGTCGAATCACATCCTTGTGACTACAAGTTAATATCCAGAATAACCGCCGTGTGCAGCGCGGACAGCAGCTAGACGGGCTGGGAGTGACTCGGTAAAATGCTGGATGGTATTTTCAGGTATGTGGAGCCATGCTGACTGCAATGCATCTGACAGCTGCTGGAGGGTGCGTGGTGGAGGATCCATAGAGCGAACAACACGATCGAGGTGGTCCCTCCTATGCTCAATTGGGTTTACGTCTGGGGAATTAGGGGGCCAGGGAAGTACTTTGAAGTATTTAACGTGCTCTTCCAACCACTCTCGAGCATTTCTAAGTGTGTGACACGTCGCATTGTCGTGATGGAAGATTCCATCCACCCCAGGGAAGACAATCAGCATGTATGAGTGTACGTGGTCTGCAAGGATGGATTCATAAGGAATTCGGTCCATAGTGCCTTCCACAGGTATGAGTGGACTCAGGGAATGCCACGAGAATATTCCTCAGATAATAATGCTGCCCCCACCACCTTGTGTCCTTCCAGCAATGGTTGAACAGTGTTTGTTCTCCGATGTTTCTCGCCTAATACGCCCACGTCCATCCATTCAATGAAGCAGAAAACGTGACTCATCGGAGAAGGCAATCCTTTGCCAATCAGCGGAGGTCTAATTCCGATACTACGGTGCAAATGTAATCCTTTTCTGACGATGCACGCTCGTTAGCATACCTGCAGTGACTATCCGTTTGCATCGGAGCCCCATCCTCAGCAGAATTCCGTGAACTGACCTTTTAGACACACTTCCAGTAGCCCCTGGTTCATTCGGCCAGTGAGTTGCCCCGCTATAATGTGTCGATCGGCCCTCACGCCCCTTCGCAGCCGATGTTCACCACTCACATCAGTGGCACGTGGTGCTCCACAATTTGCACGTAGCTTATTCGAAATTGTGCCATTTCTTCAATCACGATACACTTTAACCAGAGCAGCATGCTAACAGTTCACAAACTGCTATGTTTCAGAGATACTGCCAGCCTTGGCCCGAAAGCCGATAATCATTCCATTTTTTAAATCTGATAAATAGCTCCTTTTATCCATGACAGCAACGAGTGATATGTTTTCAGAATGCCTACAGCACACCTTATTATACCCTGCAAGACAGCTCACGACACGTGCTTTCTTTCATTGGCTACCCGCTGTTGACGTCAAAAGTAGGAGATGGTCACAATAATGTGACTCGACTGTGAAAGTTACCCGGAGTTTGATGATACAAACGGCCATCGTATAAGAAAAGAGAGAAGAACTTGTGTGTTTATGTAAACAACCACCTAGCAAAGCAAAATCGAGCAAAGCGGTAAAAGCTTTTACCATCAGGTTAAATGCTGACTGATCACGCACTTAATGCATGTTAGCTTCATGGGCGTTTTGTTTATGTTCTGCTGACACCTGAATGGTGAAATTTAAACCAAAAAGCGACTCGGAAACAGAAGTTCTCTTTTTTGAAAGCAATGCCTGCATACAGATTCTATTTGGTGTCTTGAGCTGCTGTTTCCCTCCGTAAGAGGAGAATGCCAGCATACTGGAATTTCAATGTTTCTATAAGTGTTGTACAATCTTTGTGTTCGTGTGGTTTTATCAAAAACCATTTACTTAACACCCGCATTTCCTTTGAATAATGCTACTGATAATTTGTGCCGACCTGCAGTAATGAGGAACGAGTGTTAATGGTAGGTGACAATATCTTTGGCCGACGCTACGGTATAAAAATGTATGTATGAATGGAATCAAAATCGCCACATGTATTAAAATGCATTGACGAGCGGTGGGATTAACATCCCTCCCCCCATCATGTCATACCATAACACCGTGTTTACAGATCTTATCACTGCACGACACTTATCAAAAGCTTTTGCAATTTGGCAACATTGACGGTGAGTCACCGGAAAATGAAATGACGAAAGAGATTGCAGGTAGACAGAGTGGAGGTAGTGTACATTTTTAGAGATTGCGAAAGGTTCCGAGTAGAATGGTAAATGTTGATACTGCCAAAGAAGTAAAGCCTGTTGATGTACAGTATATCTGATCGTCAAATAAATTCCACTGTCATTCGATTGATACCAACGAGATTAGATTCTAACAGTGAATTACGTTGATGTCCTAATTTGCAAAATATATTGTTGGAATAACGTAAATCAATAGCTGGTTCTTTTTATCTGGCCGTTTTGTTACATATTTCTAGAATGCGATTTATGTGCTATCTTAGAACGTTAGTCAATTAACTAGTTACTCAATTAAGCATTTAAAGTACAACTAACAAAGTTAAAACTTTGTAGCAGTTTCGATGCAGTGTAATTTTCGATTGGTAGAGCGTTGTTATTTTGACTAATATTAATTATAGAAAAGCTCCCATTATCTAGATTCCAATTATTCGAGTTAAAATTTACATTTTGATTTAAATTTGTTTCGTTAGCAACTGCAAGCTTCCAGAATGAATGTAAAAGTACTTCTGGAATTGTGCGAGAAAACCTTCCCTTAAAATATTTTCTTTCTCAATATTGAAAGAAAAAAATGTTGTAAAATATTAATGATATTATTACTGCTAAATTATATACCCGTAGGTCCCATTCACGAAGTTTAAGAATCCGAAAAATGGAATGTTTAATTTTATTTTAACTGAAAAACAAAAGCAAAGATAAAAAAATAAAAAGCATGTCATGTAGTTTAAGTAAAGCAATGGAGTTGAATGAAGAATTTTGGGTCGCCAGGTGGAGCAGTGATCTAAACGCTGGCTGCATGAGTTCGAGTCCCAGACAAGGCATGCATGATGTGTATGTCTTTCGACACTGTCTCTGTCTCCCTTCCCTGGAACCAGTGGCCTAAATTTGGGACTGGTGACTGCTGATAGCCCTTACAGTTGGTTACGGCAGTTGTTAACATCCCCCTCAAAAATGTTTTTATTGGAGGTTTAATGACCACCGTGAGCAACTCAATGGGTTATAAGCAGTCGTCCGTCCGTAATTTAGGGCCATTGGTTCCAGAGAAGGGAGAGAGCCATTGCCGTAAGACAAACACAACATCCATGCCTCACCGGGATTCGAACCCGGACCGTTTTCGGACGAATGACCAGAAGTCATCGCTTAGGCCACTGCGCCCCCTAGGCGGCGTAATTTTCGCACCCCCACAAAGAAATCATCATAGTAGATTTGGGAGAAAACCTCAGGATAGTACGCAATGCATAAAACGAAAAGTTGTATGGATAATAATTAAACGTTGTTCTGAAAAGGCGTTGCACATACTCTGGATGAAAAAAAAATATTGAACTGCCATGCATATCAGATATCGGATGACGACGGGACCGCGATCGTAAATGAAGGTAGACCAATTACAGAACTTTTTGCAGAACATGACCTGGATAAATACCATGTTAGACTCTCACATCCAGAAGCATTCGATTTTTTAAATTTGGTAAAGGTTAGGAAGTTGAAAAAAAAATCTTTATAGCCGCTGTATCTTAAAAGGTAAGTTCTACGTTAAAGCTACAGCCGCTTGCGGATTAAAACACGATGAAACACGAAATTGAAAAACGGAGAGATGTTTGATATCTGCGTAAAATTCTATTCCTATACAAAATTTTCAATATTAAGTTTAACATTAATTGGTCTTGAATTACTTTGAGGAATTTGCGCGATTTTCGATTATCAGAATCATATTCTGCCCGGAAAATCGGCGCTCTGTATGTGCCTCTAATTCGATAAAGGACATTCGCCGGCAGTGTGCTGTGGAAAGAATGTTTTTTTCAGTTGAGGGTTTAACGGCCACCGCGAGCAACTCAATGGGTTATAAGTAGTTGCCCTTCCCTAATTTAGGGTCACTGGCTCTAGAGAGGGAGAAAGCCAGTGCCGTAAGACAAACACAACATGCATGCCTCACAGGTATTCGAACCCAGCCCCTCTTGGACGAACGGCCATAAGCCAGGGCTTAGACCACTGCTCCAACGGGGCGACAAAATAAATATGGAACTTTACCGAGAAAGAAATAGAAAAGACAAAAAGTTTTAATCCGAGGATGTGAGGCAAGACTTTCTTTTGCGACAACTCGTTGGTAAAATACCGCAAACCCTGAATAATCTACCGAGTTGTGTCTGTATTCTGAGGCGCAATAACTATGTCCCTTTCCTGGAACATGTGGCCCTAAATTAAAGACGGGAAAGCAGTCCAAGATTCTCCAAAAGGCCATGAATTCCTCCTAAAAAATTAGACACAGGGCAAAAACTACACACCAAATCTCAATTCTTTATAAGTTCCATTGCGGTCTAAATCAGCAACTTTCGTACACCTACGTATAATATTTTAATTTTGTACACAATCAAGATTTCAAATGAAAACGATTTACGAGTGCATAATACCCCTAAGTGCCAAACGTCAAGAGATACCTACCTAGTATCGTGTAGAAACTTATAACGAAGTAAATTTCTCCGTCATATTTGGTACACGCCGGGGATCGAACTCGAGTCCCCTTATTTCGGAACAAGTCGCTCTACCAACTGAGCTAGGAGACGTTCGTTCTCGCTGCTATCTGCTTTTATGTCGTGTGCGTCCTGCAGGGCAGCACGTCACATCTCCCCCCCCCGAAAGAGGGCCCGGGGCATGTCCCACGGGTCAGCCAGGACCATGTATCGTTGTAGGCAGCCATCCGCTGAAGAACGTACACTTGAGAACTCCCAGTCAATCTGGTGTGTGAAATGCAACGTCACACACATTTATTTTTTAAAGCGCCGAAGAAGGGATTCCCTTATTTTTCCTGTCTCGCGGTGTGGAAAGAACATCACACCATTGCGAGATCTATAACGGCCGGGCCATCCGGGAAGTTCGGGCGCCATTATAACGAAGTAAATTTCTCCGTCATTTTTGGTCCTCGCCGGGGATCAAACCCGAGCCCTCTTATTCCGGAACAAGTCGTTCTACCAACTGAGCTACGCAGACGTTCGTTCTCGCTGCTATCTGCCTTTATGTCGTGTGCGTCCTGCAGGGCAAGCACGTCACAAACTCCTCTAGCATGGCAAAGAGCAGCAACTCGACTTCAGACTTCTGGACAGATGTTGAGCCATGCCGTCTGAATAGCCGACCACAGTTCCCTAGTATTTGTAGGTGCAGGATCTTGGGTGAGAATGGACCTTTCCACCACGTCCCACAAGTGCTCTATTGGGTTCATGTCGGGCAAACGTGGTGTCCACACCATCCATCGGAACTGTCCAGAATGTTCTTGGAACCAATTTTGGACAACTTGGGCCCAATGGCATGGTGCATTGTCCGACTAGAAAATCCCATTTTTGTTGGGGTACACGAAGGTCATCAAGGGATGCAAATCGTCACCCAACAAAGCGACAAAGTGAGTGCAGGTTAATGACATGTTTACGAGGAGCAGAGGCCCCAAACCGTGCCACTTAAAGACGCCACACATATGTATGGAACCACCACCAGCTTGCATAGTCCCTTGTTGATAGCTTGGGTCCATGGTCTCATGAGGTCTGCGCCACACCCTAACCCTACAGTCAGCTCGTAACAACTGGTAGCGTGACTCATCGGACGACGCCACATGTTGCCAGTATTCCAGGGTCCAATTACCGTCTTCCATGGTCTGTCCTCCGTGGTCATTACGGTGGACCGAAAATAAAGTTTCTTTTAATTTGCATATCGCTTAGTGCGGAAAAGTTGCCATTTGGGTCAACAAGACTAACAAAGGATTTTTTTTGAAATCGACTAATATCTTACGTCTGCGCACGGCGCACAAAGTTCGCGTTTTTCCGACCGCATTGGGCCGTAAGTAAAAACGGATGGAATTTTTTGTAATTGAAATCGAGTAACCCCTAGTGGGGAAAGTGTCCTTTAGTATTTCCAATAACAGTGAAAAAAAGAGTTTTGAAGTTGATCAATATGCTATGTCTCCGCACTGCACACGAAATTTACCATTTTCATCCCACATTTGGCCCGTACGCCTAGGCTAGGTAAAGGCATCCTGGCATGTGGAGCATCGGAAAAATCCGTAGGAAATTTCACTGTTCTGAGTGCACCATGCGTGTGCATTTGCAGTACACTCAGTTTGCTTTGCAATGCGTAGCGTGTAGCTCTTCGCGTGCTTCCAATGTCACATATGGAAACAACCCAGAACTCACCACGAGGAGGTGGCTACAATTCGAGTTCTGCCCACCCTCCTTCTAGCTCAGAATTTTGTTTCGACGTGGTATATCTTGTTTGGTAATCCGATTTACTCGAAAAATGTGGCATTTATTTCCTTGATGCAATTGTTGCTCTTATGAACGAATCAATGGTTGCGAATCGGTTGCACTCCGGGTTCTTTTAATGGATATTGCAGGTGAGAGGACTGAAAAATGACTCAGGCTAGTCCAAAGAAAAATCGGTAGCATTTAACGACAAGCACATACTTTTAATACAAATAAATTTCGAATAATCTTATAGTAATATAATTAACACAAATTTTAAATTACGTTGGGCTGGACTTTCGACTATTTTAACATAATCTACTTGGATTCACCAGCCAATCACTACTCATGCAAATTCAAAGTTTCTCAACGGTCGCCCTTATATTCCAAAACGTTCGGTATGACAACAGGAAGTTAGTACTCACTTGGACTGAGATTGATATAATCCAGCGTTTTATGTATGTAACTCTGCTGACTTGGACTGAGATTGATGTCACCCAGCGTTTTATGTATGTAACTCTGCTGACTTGGACTGAGATTGATGTGATCCAGCGTTTTATGTATGTAACTCTGCTGACTTGGACTGAGATTGATGTGATCCAGCGTTTTATGTATGTAACTCTGCTGACTTGGACTGAGATTGATGTCACCCAGCGTTTTATGTATGTAACTCTGCTGACTTGGACTGAGATTGATGTCACCCAGCGTTTTATGTATGTAACTCTGCTGACTTGGACTGAGATTGATGTGATCCAGCGTTTTATGTATGTAACTCTGCTGACTTGGACTGAGATTGATGTCACCCAGCGTTTTATGTATGTAACTCTGCTGACTTGGACTGAGATTGATGTGATCCAGCGTTTTATGTATGTAACTCTGCTGACTTGGACTGAGATTGATGTCACCCAGAGTTTTATGTATGTAACTCTGCTGACTTGGACTGAGATTGATGTAATCCAGCGTTTTATGTATGTAACTCTGCTGATTTCGGGGAAGAGCATGTTTTTAAAACACTCTTCCCTCCGTACTCCTCCAGATGACTCAATGTGCACACACACTGATGATAATATTCCACACGTTGTCAATTCACCTGTATGCAAGAGCCTTTCGGTACCCACCGCTCCTCGGAGGGGGGGGGGGTGATGGAACAGAAGCCACTCTGTACAGAAGATGCAAGCACCTGCCGGGCCGAAGCAATTGCAGGACGGAATCAACCGGACCGAGCAGCCCAGCTGGGTCAGCTAACAGCTTTCACTTGGTGAAGTCCGAAGGGTGTGTGTGTGGCGTGGGGGATGGGGCGAAGATGAATCCTGTTCTCTTTCCGTAACGGCAGTGTTCAGGTGTTCACTGGATATTTCAGAAGCACTTGCGAAGAATGGTGTGAGACGACGACAGTAGTTATTTGCCTGCTTTTGATGGTTTTCTCCTCCAGATATTCGGGCCCAAAGACCCCTGTTTTCTTTTCGTTACCGGGACTTCCCTGGTTCCTTCAATTAATTTTTCTTTCGATTTTAATTTGTAGTCACCATCAGCTTGATGCGTTTAGGAGGCCAGACTCAACATCCTTTCTCCGTTATGCAAGGGAAAATATTTTCGCAAGTTCATCTTTTTCTCGTCTCCATGATTTCAGCCAGCTCCCTTTCTCTCGCTGGACACCTGCTTCTCTTTTCGGTCCCCCAGCAAACAACTGCTACGCATTTTCTTCTATGCTTCCACCCTCGCTTCCTGACCCGTCAAAACAAACCACTTGAGAATTGGTTTATTGCGTCTGGCCACATCACGTGCCGTCTAGGAACAGAGTTTCAGACGCATTTTTGTCTCGGCGAAGAAGCGAACTTTGGGGACTCGTTCGCAAGATGTATTTCTTGCTTTAACTCGGCGCTCATAAAAAGCGTCCCCAAAAATACAGCTTGGGCCATATTATTTTCGTAACAATATCAAGCAGTTATTAGGTTCAATATATATATATCACGTTTATGCACTGAGTGGCCACTTTATGATGACCACCCCGTCAGTAATTCGTTGGGCCACCTTTTACCTTTAATATTGCGTCGATTCTTCGTGGCATGGACTCCACGAGATATTGATAGGTGGTTTGTGGAATCTGAGACTATGCTTGATGAATAGCACTTTCCAGGAGTGTGAGATTGCAGGGTTGTGGATCCAGCTGTCAGATGGCTCGTTCAACTTCATCCCACAAATTCTCAATGGGGTTGAGATCTGGAGATTGTGGGGGCCACCTAAGCAAAGCAAACTCACCGGCATGTTCCTGAAACCAATCCTGTACAACACGAGCACACTATGGCAGGACGCATTATCTTGTTGAAAGTAGCCATCGCCATTTTGATAAACCATCCACATGACAGGATGCACTTGGTCCGCAACGATGTTTAGATATGATGTGCCAGTCAGACGTTGATCAACACAAATTAAAGGACCCAAAGCATGCCAGGAAAACATTCCCAAACCATAACGTTGCCTCCACCAGCTTGAAGGGTTTTAACAAAACATTTGGGGTACATGCTTTCGTGCTGTTTCCTCCAAATTCTCACTCGGCCATTGGCATGGTGCAACTGAAAACGTGATTCATCGGACCACATAATTTGTTTCCAATTATCAACTGTCCAATCCTTGTGTTCCTGTGTGAACTGGAGACGTTTTCTCTTGTTAACTGCAGACAGCAAAGGTGTTCGAACAGGCCCTCGGCTGCCATGTCCCATCCGATACAGTGTACTGCGAACAGTGTGTGCAGAGATCATTTGAGGGAATCCTTGATTAAGATGGTCTGCAAATTGCTGCAGTGTTGCCCTTCTGTTGTCTGTTACCTGTCTGGACACTCTCCGTTCCGCCCGAGCAGTCACTAGTCAATGACGACCACACGTTGCACGTGGAGACCCAGTTTTTTGGCTGACAGTCCAGTCTTTAAACGCTTTAACAACAGCTGCTCGGGAACATTTCACGAATGCGGTGATTTCGGTTATAATCGCTTCATGGGTCCGCTCTTTCTACCATTCATTCCTTCGTTGAAAGTCCGTCAAATATCTTTTTTACCCATCTTGTCACCCAAAAATCACTTCTACTACTGTCGCAAGTACTGAGCTTTCCCTTTTTATACTAGCCTCGCCCTCTGGCGGCAACAACGTAAAGCCATAGCTCATTTGGTTAAAACTGTCAGGTTGTCATAATAAAGTGGCCACTCCGTGTATGCATATATATATATATATATATATATATATATATATATATATAAATTGAGTTTCGAATTTGTAGTTCAAAACAGATTTGTTTGGGTCAGTTACGGGTCCAGGTCGGATCCAGTTATGGGACGTCCGGGTCAGGGCCCGAAATGTATGACCCGTTTCCAACTCTGCCTCAGACTCTCCTCAATAATATACACTGCTGGACAATTGCTAAGGACGGATCATAAACGGCTATATAGCGCATAAAAAAGTAAGTGTGGTTGGATGCCAAGTGAAATAAAATAATGTCAGAATGCCAGGACATTACAAGAAAGACAATTTATTGTGCTCTGAAATCTAGAAGGCTTTGGAACGTGTTCAAGGGACAAACAGGCCCTTTTGTGAAGAATACGTAAACGTGAAAAAAAATGCAATTACCGTCCGCAGGCGTTCCGGCGTAAGATGTCAATACGGGATATGGCCCCCATGGAGGGCGGTGCAAGATTCCACACGTCGTGTCATGCTTTGCACAACATTATCAAGCAGCTGTTGGGATAATTTATCCCATTCCTCTGTCAGTGCACGGATGAGGGTGTCCTTGTTTATTGGAGGGCATTGGCGACCAGCAAGACTCCACCCCAAAGCATCCCACACATTTTCAGTGGGATTCAGATCTGGAGAACGTGCTGGCCATACGAGGCGTTGAATATCCTCGCTCTCAAGACACTCTTGGACAGCGACTGTTCGATGACATGTGCGTTGTCGTCCATGAAAATGAATATATCACCGACAGCACCACGGAACATGCGAACATGAGGTAGCAGAACATCATTAATGTATCGTTGGCCAGTCATAGTCCCACTTGGAAGCACATAGAGGGACGTACCGCCATTGATCATGATGCCAGCCCATATCATGACACTACTTGTCGGATACCGTTCCCTTTCCTGTATGTTTGCTGGACAATATGCAGTACCACTATGACGCTAGATCAGTTGTCGTCGACAATCAGACAATAGACTGTATCTACTGTCATCTGAGAATAGGACAGCAGACCAGTCGTTATCAGTCCAATTGCGATGTTGATGGCACCATTGCAAACGGGTGGTACGGTGACGTCTGGACAATGGGATGCACACAACCGGACGGCGGGCGTATAGTCCTCCTTCATGCAAACGTCTGGCGACAGTTTTTCGGGAGATCCGCTTGCCAGTAGCAGCCATAAACTGATTTGCTACCTCACTAGCTGTGCTGCGCCGGTGTCTTTTTGTTGATAGCACTATGTACCGATCTTCTGCAGGTGTCGTAGTGCGAACACGACCTCCCCCGTGACGTTTGCTACACTCTCCATTTGTTTGAAATGATTTCCAAAGCCTTGAAACAACACGGTGGCTGACGTCGAACTCCCTGGCAACATCTGTTATTTTTCGCCCTTCTTCAATCTTGCTAATAATACGGCCACGCGTAAAATCATCTAGGTGATGTCGGGAAGACATACTGAAAATTGCAAGTTCGTTAATTGATTGTTTCCCTTTCAACTTTGCGTTTGAACAACAACGGTCAATACGCGTCAAATCCTTTATATGTCTTATCAGCGCTATGACGTCACGAACAAGTTCGGCAATCCAAAATTTGCGTACGCACAACACGTCTTACTGTATCCCGCACTTATGCTAATTTCCACATTTTCCTGCCTTCCATTTTATGGTTGCTATCGTTGCAATTGTCATCCGTCCTTAGCAATTGTCCGGCAGTGTAATTGCAAGTATACTTCATAAGTATCAAGAAGTTCTTTGGCACAGAGGTGATGTTTCCATGTAGTGAAATTCAGAGCTATGGATATTCACCGAATTTACCGTTTTGTCTATATTGCAGTGCTACTTTGTTGTGTATAAATTAATTTTGTTAAGGAACTGTTTATCGTTTGTGTTACGTAGCCTCACTGATTGTATTTCAATGCATGTTACTTGAGTCAGATACGTATATACATCATTTCATGCAATATCCCTAACTTTTGGTGACCAATGTATATTCATTAAATTTTTATATGAAATATTGATATACTCTAAAGGTTTAAAATTTTCACTTTTTATTTTTCTACGCTTTATGAAAGAAACGACTATGTGTAAAGCTCACAGATTAATAAAAATATGATTTGCAATTATTCTAAAAGTGGTATTTTGTTGTGTACGTTATAGGTAATTTTTCAATTATAACTATCGGTAAGAAGTATATGTTTAGCCACTTTTACATGGTTTATTTTATTTTATATATTTAATGACTTTAAAGTATCTGATACATAAAAATCTCTACAGAGCTAGGTATATTTATTCTTCTTTTTCCTATGTAACAGCAGTTATTTTTTTGGAAGAACCATGAAAAAAAAATGCTTACGTGGTAAATATGTCACTTTGCTGTACTTAGCCCTCGGTGTGAAGGGAACGAGTTTAACGTAATGATTGTATCTTCCAGCAGCATTTTTTTTATCCTTCCTTTTCCCTCTGGATACGAACTAATTGACTCTTGATTTGCATATTTCGAGACATACCATTCCTTAAGACCATCTACCGAATTGCATTTCTCCCTCAGGCGAAAGGTATTTATTTGCATAGTATTGTTCACTAACGCGCCTTTATCTTGAGAGAACGTTAATTGGCTCCCAAACACGAGTGTCAAATTAGCAGTAAGTGGGAACTGAATTCGTATAACAGTTCGTCTCGTATAAGAGTGCCAAATCATTAGCGAATCGAATTTCTCAGTGTTTTGCAGTATTCGTTTTGAAAGGGAACGTATTTCTAATGTGCCCGAGTCTTTCGTAAAATAAAATATCGGAATATGTTCAAAATTATTTATTGCTCATTAGCACTAGTTTCTGTAAGCAATAGATTATTCTCACGTGCAAGAAAGCATGCATCTTCCATTTGTTTGATTAGTTACAGTAAACGTGAATGTCGTATTTGGAATGCAAAACGGTATTTACGCGGGAACATCTTTAAAAACATGTTCAACTAAAATTGTGAGACATATATCTTCAATTTAAATATAATGTAAATACAGTTAATTCATTACATACATTACTTCATGCCCACAAACCACAATACCAAAAACAAAACAACATGGATAATTGCTCCATAGGTCAGCAATCGGAGACCACTCTTCAGCGAAAGACCTAACAGACCACTGATTACACCCTCAATTATCAAGTTTCATGTGTGATAATTGGGGGTGTGGTCAGTGGTCAGGGAAGTCTTTCCCTAAAGAATGGTTCCCGGCTGCTGATCTATGAGGTAATTATCAATGTAGTATTGTTTTTGGTTTCATGGTTTGTGCTCATGAAGTGACATACACTGAAGAGCAATTGAATTAGAGATACCTGTCTAGTGACGTGTAGCACAACCTTTCGCCCTGATGACGGCGGAGATTCATCTCGGCATGGACTCGACAAGACACCGGAAGCGTCGGGAAGCCATACGGATCCACGAGCCCTGAACAAGCTCCCACAGTTCACGAAGATTTGATGGAGGAGGGTCAGAGCCTCGAACATCTCTCTCGATGGCATCCCAGATGTGCTCGATGGGATTGATGTCAGGTAACCTAACTGGCCAAGGAAGCGAGGTCACGTCGGTGGACTGTTCATCCAACCATTCGGATACAATTCGGGAGCTGCATTGTCTTGTTGTAGGATGAGGTCCCCAGTGGGATGTTGAAGATGCACAAACGGGAGCAAATGGTCGTCCAGGATAGCCCGGTAACGTTGACCAGTGAGGAACGATGTCACACGTACCAGGGGTCCCATTTCAGTCCACGTAAACAGTCCCCAGAAGAGAATGTCACCCCCACCAGCTTGAAGAGTATCCTGCTGGCCAGAAGGATCCATCGCTTCATGTGGCTTGCTCCGTACTCCTCTCCTGCCATCCGCATGTACCAACGTGAATCTCGACTCATCAGTCCAGGCAACATTTTCCCACATGTCTAGGGTCCAGTGGCGTTGTTCCCGCGCCCATGCTAATCTTTGCTCCCTGTGATGTGCGGTCAGCAGCGGTACATTCGTGGGACGATGGCTTCTGTACCCCATAGCGTGGAGATGGTTCTGGATGGTGTAGCTGCTTACACGTTTTTGTGCACCAGCGTTAAATTGCCGAGTGATTTCTTGTACTGTGGCCCGTCTATCCGCTGTTACAATGCGAGCTAGCCGACGATGACCCCGCACATCCACACGCTGTTTGTTGTCCACGGCAGTTGGCCCTTTGCAGGGATGGATTTATCGGATTCGATGTACTCACGGTGCACCCGTGACACAGTGGCTCGTGAAAATCCGAGTGCCTGCACGACTTCTGAGATGGAGTGACCCATTCGTCGGGCCCCGACAATTTGCCCACTATCAAATGCGCTTAGATCCTTCGTCTTACCCATACTGCGTCCGACTCTTACTGATTCCTGTCGCATCACTCCTTATATTGTCGGATCGCTGCATACGTCATGTTGTTTCCGTTTACAGGGCTGCCCACATCACCACATTTGCATAAAGCCAGCTGTCTCTAATTCAATTGCTCTTCAGTGTATGTCTTGAATTAATTGTATTTATATGTATATGCTCTGTCCTTAATTTTTGTTGCGTACCACAGATTTGGGACAGTACATATTACATACAGTGTGCATTACGTATTGGTATATACGGTACATATACAATATAAATAATGAAAATCTTCATTTTTCATGCCAAAAAAGTATCTGCACACATATCAACGCTATGTTTTAAAGGAGTTAAATATTATATTATGCAAACTTAACAACAAATGAATGTTTTATTCATCCATTTGTTGTTAATTTGTTTAGTTTGTCATGCCGCAATATTTGAAATATGCGTTTTAAGATCTTTGGAGCGCAATTTAGTTAGTTTCAGCTGTCACGGTTCCGAAAAATTGTGCGTTTTCTATTGCAATACGGGAGAGGATTATAATTCTTCACAGCTAAGTTCAAGTTATCGGGACATTCGTTAGAAGTTACATTGAACTTTTTCTAGCGTTCAGTACGTAATAAAAACAAGAAAGATGACACCCAACTTTCGGTTGTAATGAGCACGTGTTTTGAATCCGTTCTGAAACAAATGAAATTTGTGAAAGCTATTCAAAGTCAAAGGAACCGGTTAGGAAAACAATCAACCGGTTTCTACAATCGATAAGACATCCACAAAAAGAAATATCGACTTAGTTCCACCAGCGGTTAAAAAGCATGTTATGAAAATTAATAAATGTCACACAAAAAGTTTCTAATAGCACAAGGAAGGTGTCAGAGACAAAAAAGATTTTCAAATCGAACAGTTAAAAGAAGTAATATAGAAATGGAAACATGATATATCTCTATGCCTTCTACCGGAAGAACTTTGCATAATGGAAAAGTTTAAAATAGGAGAGAAATATTCTGCAAGGAAAAAGCTATGATAAGAATTTTTTTTTCAAATACGTCTCCCTGATGCAGAAATAGCGAGAAAAAGGTTGATCTTACGCCACTTAGTGCGAACTCGTAGCATTATTTAATGAGGAAAATGCTGCACGTCTCTATTGTAGCGTATAACATACAGTAAAGCAGAATTTTCTCAATAGTGCTTTCTGAAGAGGCAATACAGCTGCAAACTGAAGTGCACAAGCACCACCTACCGACAGAACTGTGAACTACAAAATTTCTCATACACTAGCTTAAAGTGTTCTACAAGGTAAATGGCATCCGTTGTTGAAAGAAGTTTTTAAATCACACATGTAGAGGCAGATATATTGAATGAAAAATAAGTATTTGCGCTTCCTAGCGGGGAAATTGTGCATTATTTCGGTAAGTAAATACGCACACAGAGTTTAAACACTAGTAGTACGTGTCCCAAGAAAAAAAAAATTCAATTGGGTTTTTAGTCCCTCAGATACGGTTGTTAACGGAAACATGAATTTACGCCCTCTAGTGGCACACTGGGGAGTTAAGAAAAATTTGAAATTATATGAGAAATTTTCGCAGCGGGCATGGCTTTCAAGAAAGAAAGAATTTTACAAATCAGACTCTTAATAGCAGATATATCGACAAAAATAAGATATGCATCTACGCCCCCTGGTGGAAAAACAATGCATTCTTTTAAGAAGAAAGTACTCTCCAAAGGTTTTTCGATGTGAGAGGTATCGGCCCAAGAAATAATTTTTTCAGTCGAGTTTTCAGGAGCTCAGATTTAGCTGCAAATACATCACAAGCGGAAACAAACACTTACTACTCCTCGTAGAGGCAAAACCATTCTTTACCAAACATTAGAAATAATATTCAAAACATTTTCTATCAGGTGCTGTATGTGATACAGGAAGAAGTTTTCCAATCGTAGTGTTAGAAACAGAGATATCGGGTGAAACGAAATTTATCTTTACGCCCAGTTGCGGAAAGTCTATGAATTACTTGAAAATTTTGAAATTATATGAAAAAGACTTCGCAGCGGAAACTCTATCCAACAAAACATAATTTCTCAAATCTGATTTTTGAAGCAGAGATATCGACAAAAATAATATGCATCTACGCCTCCTGGCGGAAAAACCATGCATTATTTTAAGAAGAAAGTATTCTCCAACAGTGTTTCGACGTGGGAGATATCGGTCGACGAAAGAATGTTTTAAGCGAGTTTTCAGAAGCTCAGATTTTGCTGGAAATACATCAGAAGCAGATTTTAAATCTTACGCCCCCTGGCGGCGAAACAATTATTTACCAAAAATTAGAAATTATATGCAAAATGTTTCCTATCAGAAACCTGAAAAAGAATTTTTGAAATCGGAGTTTTAGAAGTAGAAATATTAGGGAAAATGCAATTTAATTTTGCCCCCTAGCGGAAAAACTGCTTAACTTAAAAAAAGATACTATACCTAAAATATTCTTTGTCATAAATGGAATCGAAAGGTGAAATAATTTTTTCAATCGGTTGTTTAGAAGCAAATATTTGGAACAAAATGTATTTTGAATTCGATATCATCTGCATTTACGCTCTCTAGTGGAGAAACTGTACATCGTAAAAAAAAAACGAAATTAAGGACCATCATTTGCACATTTCAAGCTTCCCAATGCAATAAGAATTTTTCAAATCGGTCTAAGAGTTGCAGAGACAAAACGGTGATCTTGTTTTGCAAAAAACGTGCTAAAAAAGAAAGTGGTAATTCAAAAATTAAATCGCGATCTGGGCGTCCGAAGAAGCCAAAAGCAAGCCAGCGGAGGGACATCACTATGAAGTATCATAGAAGTCATCTGTAAGTGCTGCAGCATTGGCTACTGATGTCGCTTCATTATCGGGTGTCATAATAAGTCCGCAAACTATTCGTAATATTCTTCACGATGCACATATTCGAGGCAGGATACACAGAAAAAAAAACTTATGCCAGTGAAATAAATAGGCATAAAAGACTTGAGTGTGCCAAAGCTTATGTCAGTAAACCCAATTTTCTTTGTCCAGGAAATCTACGTTTTTGAAATGCGCTTCACGCAGAAAACTAAGAAACACCGGAGGATGTCCGATATCAACGAATTATTATAGTATGCTGCCCCTGATACCCACCGAAGAGCATTTGGACTTCACGACATATCTAAACATCATTGCCGATGATATTCGTCCTTTCATGGCAGTGATTTATCCTTAATCAGTTGAAAACTTCCAAAAGAATAACGCAGCCACTCACAAGGCTCATTTCATCAACGAATGATCCCAGGAACATGATGACTAATTTATCTTGTTGCAGTGTCATGTACATTCCCTGGATGTAAACCCCCAGCTCCAGAATGAGGTGGAACGGGCTGTTCCTTGCGAGACTGAGCTGCCATCGAAACTGCAGTACTTGCAGGACTCAGTGATTTCTCCACATATCTGCAGTTCCCTTCCAGCATCTGGTATATTCCATTCCATTCTCTTGACGAATTTAAGCTGATATGCAAGCCAAAGGAACGCAACCTGCTGGTTTGTAAGTGTACCTAATAAATTGGTACCTGATTGTATATCCATAACAGTAAACATTTTAATTTTCATAATTTGCTGGAACTTTTAAGTATATCTGGAATTGTACAAATAGAAACATAAAGCACATCTCATCTTTAGTAAATTTACAGCCTTCCCACTAAACTGCCTTCACTTTGAAGGCGAGCTTCCATAAACAAATCTGGTGTCATTAATTTTACGAGAATACCTACCCATTTGGTCGTGTCATTGCTGCAACAGTCTTCGTGCTACTCCAGAGTTCTCGAATGACGAAGAAGTAGAAGCAGGACATCAGGACGGCTGGTAATGCGAACATCACAATCAGCTGGTATAAAGCTACTCCGAAGCCTAATTCATCATTGGTGTCCCAGCAGTAGTAAGCTGTTATGCTAGTCACGTTGTTATGGTATGTCATGGGATGAATTTTCTATGTGAAATAGGAAATGAAAAGTTAAACACAGAAGGAAATAACAACTACTGATGAGAGTAACATCATGGAGTTTAGGACTACATTTGAGTACAATATATAACACTACATTTATTATCAAGCTAAATTCTTTCAAATAAAGCTAAAAGGAAATACACGAAACTATCGTTAAATTCAGTCCTTGAACAAAACATCTTACAGTCTTTAAACCAGATTTTCTGGAAGAATATATATTCATATCCATGAACAGCAACAAAACACTGGTAGGTGTCAGCGATATGGTAATGAAATTTACAATAGGTACATCGAAAGTTTGGTGTCACGTCAATTCGTCGCGTGCGTCAATTCGTCGACTACGTCAATTCGTCGCCTGCGTCAATTCGTCGCGCGTCAATTCGTCGCGCGTCAATTCGTCGACTACGACAATTCGTCTCGCGTCAATTCGTCGCATGCGTCAATTCGTCGCGCGTCAATTCGTCGACCACGACGATTCGTCGCGCGTCAATTCGTCGCGGACAAATTCGTCGACTACGTCAATTCGTCGCGTTTACAGATTTTGGTTACATACAAAACGAATGCAGGAAAACGTACGATTTCGAACATCTTGCTCCATGATCAAATTTATAAAGTTTGGCCACGCAGACAGGATAGGAATATTACGTTTTTCTTTGGCACTAAAAATATTAGACGGTAGACGGTTTTTGGAACGGAGCAGGGCCCGGTTGGACAGAGCCCCCCATATACAAAATTTTCGTAAAATCTACAGTTTTCAATTCAGAACCACCAAATCTGGTATCCTATCTCGTGGTATTCTAACTTAGACTGCAGACGGTTTTGGGAAGCGGTTGCAGAGGGGGGAAGGTTAGCCCCCCCACATACAAAATTTTCTTAAAAACTACAGTTTTCAATTCAGAACCACCTAATCTCGTATACTATCTCATGGTACTCTAACTTAGACGCTAGACGGTTTTTGGAAGGGGTTGGAGCCCGGGGGTCAGACCCCCCGAATAAAAACTTTTTCGTAAATACTACAGTTTTCAATTTAGAACCACCAAATTTGGTATACTATCTCATGGTACTCTATCTTAGACGCTAGAAGGTTTTTTGAAGGGGTTGCAGCCCGGGGGGTCGGCCCCCCTCATAAAATTTTGTAAAATCTACAGTTTTCATATTAGAACCACCAAATTTGGTATACTATCTTATGGTACTCTAACTTAGACGGCAGACCGTTTTTGGAACGGGTCAAGCCCCGGGGGTCACAGCCCCCCACATACAAATTTTTCTTAAAAACTACAGTTTTCAATTCAGAACCACCTAATCTCGTATACTATCTCATGGTACTCTAACTTAGACGCTAGACGGTTTTTGGAAGGGGTTGGAGCCCGGGGGGTCAGACCCCCCCGAATAAAAACTTTTTCGTAAAATCTACAGTTTTTAATTTAGAACCACCAAATTTGGTATACTATCTCATGGTACTCTAACTTAGACGCTAGACGGTTTTTGGAAGGGGTTGGAGCCCGCGGGGTCGGGCCCCCTCATAAAAAATTTCGTAAAATCTACAGTTTTTATCTTAGGACCACCAAATTTGGTATACTATCTTATGGTACTCTAACTTAGTCGGCAGACCGTTTTTGGAACGGGTCAAGGCCCGGGGGGTCAGAGCCCCCACATACAAAATTTTCTTAAAAACTACAGTTTTCAATTCAGAACCACCTAATCTGGTATACTATCTCATGGTACTCTAACTCAGACGCTAGACGGTTTTTGGAAGGGGTTGGAGCCAGAGGGGTCAGACCCCCGAATAAAAACTTTTTCGTAAATACTACAGTTTTCAATTTAGAACTTCCAAATTTGGTATACTATCTCATGGTACTCTAACTTAGACGCTAGACGGTGTTTTGAAGGGGTTGCAGTCCGGGGTCACCCCCCCTCATAAAAATTTCGTAAAATCTACAGTTTTCATCTTAGAACCACCAAATTTGGTATACTATCTTATGGTACTCAAACTTAGACGGCAGACCGTTTTTGGAACGGGTCAAGGCCCGGGGGGGGGGGTCAGAGCCCCCACATACAAAATTTTCTTAAAAACTACAGTTTTCAATTCAGAACCACCTAATCTGGTATACTATCTCATGGTACTCTAACTTAGATGCTAGACGGTTTTTGGAAGGGGTTGCAGCCCGGGGGGTCCGACCGCCCCGAATAAAAACTTTTTCGTAAAATCTATAGTTTTCAATTTAGAACCACCAAATTTTGTATATTATCTCATGGTACTCTAACTTAGACGGTAGAAGGTTTTTGGAACGGATCAAGGCCCGGGCGTAAGACCCCCCCACATACAAAATTTTCTTAAAATCTTTATTTTTCAATTCAGAACCACCACATTTTGTGTCATCAAACTCTAACTTAGCGGGAGACGGTAAGTGAAAGCGCAACATTATTAACTTGATTTGTTATGCAAACCTTATAAATACGACCACAGCGATTAAAAGTTACTAAAGAGTCCTTGTAAGTAATATTTTTTGACCGAGTGCAAGTACAGTTTACGAAATGTCAACAGGTCAAAATATCTAAAGTAACAATGAAATTTGGGATATTTCTTTTTTTCTTTCTTTTTATTTCAGTTTTGACACTTGTATTAAGTTTTAAAAACATATATTTCTGCTATCGTATACCTTCATTGTGCTTTAAACAGAATTTCTTACCATGTTTTGGGTATTTTGTTTTGTGTGGTTGCAGTTTTTTTAATGTTTTGGGCATTTCATTTTGTGTGGTTACTTCTTTTTATGTTTTGGGCATTTTACTTTGTATGGCTGTTTTTGTTATGTTTTTGTTCTTTTTGTATGTGGGGGGCTGTGACCCCCGGGGCTTGACCCGTTCCAAAAACGGTCTGCCGTCTAAGTTAGAGTACCATAAGATAGTATACCAAATTTGGTGGTTCTAATATGAAAACTGTATATTTTACAAAATTTTATGAGGGGGGGGCGACCCCCGGGCTGCAACCCCTTCAAAAAACCTTCTAGCGTCTAAGTTAGAGTACCATGAGATAGTATACCAGATTAGGTGGTTCTGAATTGAAAACTGTAGTTTTTAAGAAAATTTTGTATGTGGGGGCTCTGACCCCCGGGCCTTGACCCGTTCCAAAAACGGTCTGCCGTCTAAGTTAGAGTACCATAAGATAGTATACCAAATTTGGTGGTTCTAAGATGAAAAACTGTCGATTTTACGAAATTTTTATGAGGGGGCCGACCCCCGGGCTGCAACCCCTTCAAAAAACCTTCTAGCGTCTAAGATAGAGTACCATGAGATAGTATACCCAATTTGGTGGTTCTAAATTGAAAACTGTAGATTTTTCGAAAAAGTGTTTATTCGGGGGGGGGGGGTAGGTCTGACCCCCGGGCTCCAACCCCTTCCAAAAACCGTCTAGCGTCTAAGTTAGAGTACCATGAGATAGTATACCAGATTAGGTGGTTCTGAACTGAAAACTGTAGTTTTTAAGAAAATTTTGTATGTGGGGGCTTCACCCCCGGGCCTTGACCCGTTCCAAAAACGGTCTGCCGTCTAAGTTAGAGTATCATGAGATAGTATAAGGAGGGGGGCTCAAGCCCCCCCTCCCCCATCCCCTCTGCAACCGCTTCCCAAAACCGTCTGCAGTCTAAATTAGAATACCACGAGATAGTATACCAGATTTGGTGGTTCTGAATTGAAAACTATAGAATTTCATTCGGAGACGCTTCCTAGCACGGTTAACCACTCGCCTCCAAATGGAGCACTCTCGTGCTGCCTCAACAAACACCGATAGCGTTTTTCAATCCACTTGGGCCCAATCGGCTGGGTGGTTCCATATCCACAATTTGCAGTTACATCTCAACCTATAAGTGGGATTTTTGTTGTCGCCCACGTTCACTGTAACAAATCATGTTTTTACGTATTAATTTTGGTGCTTCGCTATATGTGATTTTTCTGTTTTAATGTGCCATTGAAGATAGCTCACCATGTTTCCCATGTTCTCTTCGATGATGTTGGGTTTTATGTTGTTGTATATAATTCTTCCTTCTGCACAGTTTACTGCCCACGCAATGTCCCCTTCATTATGTTGAATATTTTTTTAAAATATTAGTCACTGTGTGTATAATATAATGTAACAAGATGCCCTTCTGAGTACATTTAGCGTTATTTCCCCTTGTCACTGAATACTTCTGTACATATGTTGTAAATTTTGAATGTAGCATCACTGTTGCATTTCTGTGAATTAGTACCTAATGTTTAATCTTTAGTATGGTAGTAATGCTTAATTGGAATTTGTGCATAGTATAGAATCATGTCTTGCCCTGTCTACAATACTGTAGGTAAACATTTTCGTTTGTATCGCTCGTGCTTTATTGTCTGCCTCTTCTTCGCCCTACGTGGCGAAATAATTTTTTTTTTATGATTTTAACAATATTTTGTTTTACGTTTCACTGGAACTTTCCAGCTGATGTATATACCGCTGTATTTATTGGCAGAATTCCATTGTCATGTACATAGAAATGTTATTTTACTGAAGAATAAAGGCAATTTTGAAATATAGAATTTACGAATATTTTGTATATGGGGGCTCTGATCAACCGGGCCCTGCCTCGTTCCAAAAACCGTTTACCGTCTAATATTTTTAGTGCCAAAGAAAAACGTAATATTCCTATCCTGTCTGCGTGTCCAAACTTTATAAATTTGATCAGGGAGCAAGACGTTCGAAATCGTACGTTTTCCTGCATTCGTTTTGTATGTAACCAAAATCTGTGAACGCGACGAATTGACGTAGTCGACGAATTGACGTACTCGACGAATTTGTCCGCGACGAATTGACGCAGTCGACGAATTGACGCGCGACGAATTAACGCGCGACGAATTGACGCAGTCGACGAATTGACGCGCGACGAATTGACGTAGGCGACGAATTGACGCGCGACGAATCGTCGCAGTCGACGAATTGACGCAGTCGACGAATTGACGCACGCGACGAATTGACGTAGAACCGAAAGTTTAATGGTCATGCAGGTAGAGATTACTTTTATGGTGGATGGTGTGCTACGAAATGCTTAGATGAAATTTTGATATGACACTAAATGGAGGAAAGCTACGAAATATTTGGAAAAATAATTTTCATAAACAGGCCTGCAATACTAGATTGAAGAAAACGATAGAGAAAGGTGTGGTAGATTGCGTCTTTGAGATATGAACTACACAGGTATCTAAAATGTTACATATTAAATGTTGTTTCGAGTTATTTTGGTAGATGTTGCAGGTGTTTGTGGTGTTGATTCCAAAATACAAAATACGTAATTTCAGTTTTAATGTATCAGTTAAGTTCTTTTTTTTTTTTTTTACACAAAACGATGTAGCCAGCGTATACTTGAAATGGTAGATTATCGAATATTGAAACGGTAGATTATCAAATAGGAAAAATACAGAAGAAAATAATCTTCATTATTGAATGCACCGCCATCACATTGAAAACATTTTATATATACACTGCTGGCCACCCAAAATGCAACGCCAAGAAGGACACGAGATAACAAAGACAGATTTACTGGACACATAACAACATATACAAAAATGAAGCGATTGAGCTTAAAGGCCCGTGCGACTTGCGGAACACGCAGACATCAATAGTTCGTGTGACCCCCATGGCAGGCAATAACGGCCACTACACGCCGCGGCATCGAACGAAAGAGGCTTTGGATGTGGGCTTGGGGTATGTCGGTCCAGGCTGCTTACACACGTTGCCACAATTCATCAGGTGTAGCCGCGGCTGGTGCTTGCCGGGCCACTCGGTTGCCGATCAGCGACCAGATGTGTTCGATGGGCGACATATCGGGAGAACATGAGGGCCACGGCAACAGTGACACCTGGTGGGCAGTGAAGAATTGTTTCACGATGCGTGCCACGTGTGGGCCCGCATTGCCCTGTTGAAACGTAGCCGCTGGCAGGTCCTGTAGGTAAGGGAGGACTAAATGCTCCAAAACGTCGGAGATGGTGCGGTGGCTGTTGAGTGTACCGGCGATGCGTACCAGAGGTGTGCGGGTGTCATATCCAATTGCGCCCCAAACCATAACGCCAGGAGACGGACCGGTATGGCAATGCATAATGCAGGCGTCATACATTCTCTCACCGCGGTGCCGCCACACGCAAATCCGACCATCATGGTGTTGCAAGCAGAAGCGGGTTTCATCGGAGAAGACAATGTCATGCCATTCCGTAGTCCAGGTGCGGCGTTCAACGGCCCACTGCCGCCGCACTCGCCGGTGGTGAACATCAATGGTAATCGGAGCAATAGGCGCCGTGCGACAAGTCCCCGCTCCCGCTCCTGCAGACGACGTTGAACGGTACATGCTGAACACACCCTAATGCCTGCGCTAACGTTCGGGATGTGGAGGTGCGACCCGTCAATGCCCGCAGCACATCATGCCGGTCCTCTCGTTCGGGGGTGTTCCGCGGCTGCGTCAATCGCTCACGTCGTTCCGTCCGTCCCTCCTGCACCCACCGAATTCATACTCGCCTCGCTGTGGCAGGATGTCGTCCCACAAGGGCGCCGATGTCTCAATACGATAAACCGCTGTCGCGATAAGCAACTATTCGTCCTCTGTCGAACTCCGAAACGTGCTGGAATGACTGCCGTATTCTGCGGCGAGGCATCAGGAAGCTTCCCACGCACATGTCCGGCAGTACAACATACTCACACTTCCACTACTTACACCCCGCCTTCTGTGCACCCTTCTTATAATGCTTCTCGATGGCGTACCGGGCGCACATGATTTGCATATGCCCTGCAATGCTAATCGTTTGCATGTCCTCTAGCGGGCGACGCATGCTGCGAATTTCAGGCCAATCGGATGCTTTCTTCTTGGTGTTGCATTTTGGGTGGCCAGCAGTGTATATATATATTCTCTCGTCCCTAATTTAGGGTCGCTGGTTCCAAGGAAAGGGTAAAATCAATGTCGTAAGACAAACACAACATTCATGCCTCACTGGGATTCGAACTGAGACCCATCGGGCATGACGTATACTCTAACTTTTATTTTTAGTTTCTTTCTCGATGTAAATTTGAGTTCGGTCTCCTTAGCATTTTTCAAACTTAACATGATATCTACTCTCTAGCAAGAGTTTATTTGGCAACACCTTCAAGTCAGAACGTATGACGTGTATATATATGTGTCACATGAAAATTGAAAGTCATATAATGTTTGAGCAGCAGCAAAAGTGTGCAGCTGTTGGTAGTTCGGCGTTATAATAGTTGCGAAATTGATTTACTTGAAGTTATGTTCTCTTGTTGTCTGCGTATTATATGTATATTTAGTGTTGGTGTTTTGCCTTTTTCGTTAAACGATCCTTCACAAGGATTAAATTGGATTGATCCACAAATATTGTTGAAGACCGAGTTGTGCTAAAGGTTATTTAGCTGAATAAAGACTAATCGTGAGTAACATTTTCTGAAGTTTCTTGAATGATTCCTATTTCACGATAAGTGAAGTTGTGGGACTGATCTACGTAATGTTCAGACAGCCATATTCCATGAACATTGTACCGGGACGAATGATCAGAAGCCACCGCTTAGGCCACTGCGCCACCGTGGCGGCCATATCTTTTGTTCTTGCATTATAGCGTATAGCCTTTTTTTCGGGGGTAGCATTCGAACCACGTCTTCCTACGCCGGTGGTAGCATTCTAACCCCGTCTTCCTACTTCGGTTGTAGCATTCGAAACATGTCTTCCTACTCCGGGGTAGCATTCGAAACCACGTCTTCGAACTCCGGTGGTAGCATTCGAACCACGTCTTTCCTACTCCGGTGGTAGCATTCGAATCATGTCTTCCTACTCCAGTGGTATCATTCGAACCACGTCTTCTTACTCCGGTGGTAGTATTCGAACTACGTCTTCCTACTCCGGTGGTAGCATTCGAAGCATGTCTTCCTACTCCGGTGGTAGCATTCGAACCACGTCTTCCTACTACGGTGGTTGCATTCGAACCACATCTTTTTACTCTGGTGGTAGCATTCGAAACCAAGATTTCCTACTCTGGTGGTAGCATTCGAATCATGTCTTCCTACTCCGGTGGTATCATTCCAAGCACGTCTTCCTACTCCGGTGGTAGCATTCGAACCAGGTCTTACTACTCCGGTGGAAGCATTCGATGTCACGTCTTCCTATTCCGGCAGTAGCATTCGAACCACGTCTTCGTACTCCGGTGGTAGCATTCGAACCACGTCTTCCTACTCCGGTGGTAGCATTCGAACCACGTCTTCCTACTCCGGTGGTGGCATTCGAACCACGTCTTCCTACTCCGGTGGTGGCATTCGAACCACGTCTTCCTACTCTGGTGGTAGCATTCGAATCATGTCTTCCTACTCCGGTGGTATCATTCGAACCACGTCTTCCTACTCCGGTGGTAGCATTGGTACCACGTCTTCCTGCTCCGGTGGTATCATTCGAAGCACGTCTTCCTACTCCGGTGGTAGCATTCGAACCAGGTCTTCCTACTCCGATGGAAGCATTCGATGTCACATCTTCCTATTCCGGCGGTAGCATTCGAACCACGTCTTCCTACTCCGGTGGTAGCATTCGAACTACGTCTTCCTACTCCGGCGGTAGCATTCGAACCACGTCTTCCTACTCTGGTGGTAGCATTCAAATCATGTCTTCCTACTTCGGTGGTATCATTCGAACCACGTCTTCCTACTCCGGTGGTAGCATTGGTACCATGTCTTCCTGCTCCGGTGGTATCATTCGAAGCACGTCTTCCTACTCCGGTGGTAGCATTCGAACCAGGTCTTCCTACTCCGGTGGAAGCATTCGATGTCACGTCTTCCTATTCCGGCGGTAGCATTCGAACCGCGTCTTCGTACTCCGGTGGTAGCATTCGAACCACGTCTTCCTACTCCGGTGGTAGCATTGGTACCATGTTTTCCTGCTCCGGTGGTATCATTCGAAGCACGTCTTCCTACTCCGGTGGTAGCATTCGAACCAGGTCTTCCTACTCCGATGGAAGCATTCGATATCACGTCTTCCTATTCCGGCGGTAGCATTCGAACCGCGTCTTCCTACTCCGGTGGTAGCATTCGAACCAGGTCTTCCTACTCCGATGGAAGCATTCGATATCACGTCTTCCTATTCCGGCGGTAGCATTCGAACCGCGTCTTCCTACTCCGGTGGTAGCATTCGAACCAGGTCTTCCTACTCCGATGGAAGCATTCGATATCACGTCTTCCTATTCCGGCGGTAGCATTCGAACCGCGTCTTCCTACTCCGGTTGTAGCATTCGAAATCACGTCTTCCTACTCCGGGAGCGGCGATTCTCCCAAATAAACTACTGAGGAAAAGGTTTATCGCTGCAATTTTGTGGATTTGACCTGTACGTCACCGCAGTAGTACGTCATGTATGTCATGTTACGTAGTTCGTTATATCACTCTACCCCATTTGAGAAAGGCAGAGGCAGGGGCAGAAAATCGCAGGTTTTCGGGTCTCCTGATGACCATACTAGAAGAGCCTGCTCATTGTAGAACAACGGATTTTTTTATTTATTACATATGATGTGTGGAAGAATCATCAGACATATTTTAGATTCTCACGACCAGGATGTTCCATTTACATTCGGGCTCAATATGGCGTATAACTTTTTTTTTTCCGGTAGTGGGATCCAAATCACGCCTTCCTTTCCCCCTGATCGCTATAACTTTGCCGATTTGACTCATACCTCACCGCACTAATACGTCAGCTATGTTATGTTACGTAGTTCGTTACAACATCTAACAAGTTCCATACTGTTTCAAAAATGTCTTCCTTTTCCGTTCAAAACTGTGAGTTTCTCACACTTATGTGTTTTTGTGGCGTCTCTCTGTGCAGCATATCCAGCTGTATTTGTCCATCATTGTTTTTATAGTCTCATTACTTTACAAGAGCAAAAGTATTAGTCATCAATGTGATTAGTTTTCTATACAGATTATGCCACACCCGAATGAATGTATTTTTTCCTTACCTTTTATCCACTGCCTCTGTTATTAAACGCCGGCCTGGTGATGCAATGCACTATGCGCTGGCGTCTGACCATTCGTCCGAGTGGGCGAGGGTTCGGATCCCAGTGGGGCATGGATGATGTGCATATCTTACGGCACAGAATCTCTTCGTTTCCTGAACCCAAAGGCCCTAAATTAAGGCCGGGAGACTGTTTATAGCCTATTGAATTGCTCCCGGTGGTTGTTAAACCCTCAAACTAAACGACCACAACAACAACAAAAGGTGCCTGAAGTTTTCTGCGCTTCCCAAAGATAAATGTTTACATAACGGCGTGGTTTTACGAAAACTGCGGCAATATAATTGCTTTCCCCCTCTCATTCCAGCAGTAGGGGCCATAAACCTATCACATGTGACAAGAAATCCCTTCTAGTCCTTTATTTCAAGCGTTTATTCTCTGCTCCACGACATGATGGCGAAAGGCAGTCCTTCTGACAGGGACATCGTGCCACTGGATAGAAACTAGTTACTCAAGCATCTCTCTCCTTTCTTAGGCCTTTTTGATTGGTGATTTAACGACCACCGTGAGCAACTCAAATGGCTATATGCAGTCGCCCGTCCCTAATTTAGGATTACTGGTTCCAGGGAAGGGTGAGAACCAGAGCCGCAAGACAAACACAACATCCATGCCTCAACGGGATTCGAACTCGGACACATCTCGGACGAATGGTCAATAGCCATCGCTTACACCACTGCGCCATCGGGACAGCTTTCTTATGCTTATCGCCATAGCTATATCCCTCTTGTAGCAGGTAATCAGTCGAAAAAACTTTTTGTATCAATCATTTGTCTGTTTTAAGATATAACGACCGTAGAGAGCAACTCGATGGGCTATAAGCAGTAGCCCGACCTTAATTTAGTGCCACTGATCCCAATGAAGGCAGAGAACCAGTGCCATGAGACAAACAGAACATCCATGCCTCACCGGGATTCGAACCCAGACCCATGCCGGACAAATGGTGTGAAGCCAGCGCTTAGATCACTGAGCCACCAGGGTGGCATATGAATATTCCCCCTAGATAACCACTTCAAGAACAAAGCTTTTTCTGCGGCGGTGGCACAGTGGTGTATAACTATTGGTCCGAGATGGGTCCGGGTTCGAATCCAGTGAGGCATGGGTGTGGTATTTTCCTCACGGCACTGGCTTTCTCCCTTCTCTGGGGTCTAAATTAGGGCATAGCGACTGCTCATAGCCCATTGAGTTACTCACGGTGGTGGTTAATCTCCCAAACAAATACATGTACAAAAAAAAATTGGGCCTAATGTTTTCTGCGCTTCCCAAAAGGAAATGTTCACTTAGATGCCGGGTTTTAGGAAAGCTACGGCAAAACAATTCTTTCCTCCCTCGCATCTCAGCAGAAAGGACCATAAAAGTGTCACCAGTGATAAGTGCTCCCTTCTAGGCTTTTATGCTCTGCTCCATTAGCCAAGGCGTCAAAAAGGAAGTGATAGTCCCTTTGACACGGACATCATGCCACTGGGTAGAAACAAATGACTCAACCACCTTCTTTCTGATTTCTTAGGTACGTTGATATTGTCGTGTCCTTTTAAGCTGGTAATCAGCCAAAACGGATCAGGTTCAATCATGCCCCTAAATACACCTTCTAGTTATTTGTTCAGTTGCTGCTGTTCATCTGTGGTGAATCCCCAGCATTGTGCGGAGTTCCAAACAAGCAACCCTGCCATGTGGTTTGGCAATTTGTCGTTTGTGTTTCTGGAGAATTTTGATGCCGCTGTGGTGCAGTGGAAGCATATCCGGCGCGTTATTGGAAGACCCTGGGTTCGATTCCAGGTGGCGGCCGATGAGAAAGTTTTCCGTGACTCACTTATAAACGTGGAATGAACGATGACGTCTGTTTGATACAATGTATTACAACAGCTTCAGTCGTCAGTAACGCTCACGAGTCAACTGACATAAAATAATGACATCGGTAGGCCGACGGAGAGGAATCCGGTTGGCATTCAAATTTAATTGATCTACGATTACACATGAAGGGATGAAACAGTCGACGAATAGATTCGGGATCCATTGGCAAACGGGATATGGCATCAGCGGCATGTGGTGCGATCAGTTCCGATAAGCGAATATCTCTGGTGAGTTTGACGGTTTGCGATATTTCGAAGAATTCCTATGCTCTTCTTACAACGTCCTCATTCTTTGGTAACTCTGGTCCAAGGTCGCAAAATATCTAGTCCGATAGGCATTTCACCTTTTCAGGTAATGTTATTTATTTAAGTAAAATATTACTGCTTTTCTATTCCGCAAAGGTAAGTTGGACACATTTTTCGTTCATGGAAGACAGCGAAGAACTTATTAATTATCACTGTCCTCTATAAAATCCCAAGGATACAAACAGCGTAGTATATGTATTGGTGAGGGAAAATCCCCAAGTAGAGTGTGTTGAACGCGAGCATCCCGAAGCAAGCGCACAGAGCAAGAGATTTGGAGCCTGCCAAATGCGTCGTTAAGAATATCTGTTGCACCGTAGGAACGTAACCCTCATTTCAGTGCAAGGAATCAGGGCGTTGTGAGTGTTGCAGTGGCAAACTGGGAAGCGTCAGTTTGAAAATGGTACCTTAGATTATGTTTGCGTTTGCACATGGTAATATATTAACCCTTCAACTAGCTGGAAGGAAATAATTCGGGGTTAGTAAACGTGAACGTGGCTGATATTAGCCCGAACAAATACATGCGCTGATTGAGAAAAAGTGTGAACGAAGGCCGTCTAAAAAATACAAAGCCATGCCATTAGAGAGATGAGTTCCCTCTTGTAGTAACGTCAAGCGCAAATCGAAGCTTCCGATCGGTTTCCAACGCTGTCGTGTATGACGTAAAACACGACACCGACGTATCAATCAGGGTGACGGAAACAACGGAAGGAACACCCCTCGTTAATGTCATAGACTTTCCAGAAGTTCTTGAATGAAGGCCGCTGGAAAGAGTGAATTTAAGCATCGCAAAACGTTGCTTTCCCCTAAGCCTTGTTATGGAAAATGGTCATTTAGGAGGAAGATCGACACTAATACTTTCTGATTGATTAGTTGCTGAAAGGGCTATAACAATGTCGACGAGCCTAAGAAAGGAAAGAGATGTTTGAGTCACTTGTTTCCACACAGTGGCAAAGTATCCGTGTCACGGGCACTAGTCCTTCTCGATCATAGCTTGGTGAATGGAGCGGTTATCACCTGTGGCATTTTTATATTCGCTGCTGCAGAGATGAGAGAGGGAAAGGAAATGTTTTGTCGTAGCTTTTGTAAGACCCGGCCGCTATGTGGACATTTCTGTGTGGAGAGCAAAGAAAATTTTGTGCAACATTTGATTCAGGTACTTCCGCCGCTTAAGGTAAGAAACTATATTACAAATTGCAAAATTTTGAAAAAAATAAAGCAGATCTCGCTGAAGATGTTTAACTGGCTCCAATACATCCACCACTAAGAACAATACATCCACCACTAAGAACAATACATCCACCACTAAGAACGAAAAAAAAATTATTCAATACATCCACCACTAAGAAATACAAATAAAATACATCCACCACTAAGAACGAAAAAACATTATCAGTTTTTAATAATTACTGTCACCTTTTTCGCTGTCCAAAGTTAGACCATAGTTAGATTACGATAACGAAATGCTGTGGAGAGCATTCCTTTCTCTAGATACAATACAGCAACAATTTACTGTTATCGCTTTCCAGTGGTACTAGACAATAAGTCACAAAACTTGTCACAACGATCTTTTGAAAATGTTTTCAAAATATTTCAACAGAAGCACGGCATAAAACTACGATTATCTGCGGAAACATTTGAAAGTGCAGGCTAGTTTTAGCACAACTCTTGTAACTTAAAATTTGAAAGTGCAGGCATTGATTTTTACTCAACGTTCATAGTTTATATTTAAAAGTGTAGGCACCTTTTTTCACTCACCCCTCATTGTTTAAAATTTAAAACTGCAGGTATACCTTTTTCATCAACCCTCGTACTTTAAAATTAAAAAGTGCAGTTATTTCTTTTCACTCAACTCCCGTAGTACAAAATTTTAAATTAGAGGCGTATCTTTCCATTCAACCCTCGTAGTTTAAAATTTGAATATACACCCATTTCTTTTTAATCAAACCTGGTAGTTTAAAACTTAAAAGTGCAGGCGTTTCGTATCACTTAACTCTCTTAGTTTAAAATACAAAAGTTCAGAAATTTCTCTTCACTGAACCCTCGAAATTTAAAATTTGAATGAATGGGCATTTGTTTTCGCTCAAACTTAACTTCTTTTTTATAATTTAAAAGTGCAAGCATTTATTTTTACTCAGCCATCGAAGTTAAAAATTTGAAATTGCCTGCATTTCTTTTCACTATGTGTTGCTATGTATGAAGACGTAATCATTTTAAAATAAGAAAAGCGACATTTATATGTTTTAAGAATGGCGGAAACGTGATCAAAATTACAAAAAAGAAAAAATTAGGATTTTCTGAATAAAAATTTTAAAATGGTGTTATTATATGATTTACAGATCCTTTCTCAAACGTGAATCGTTTTTTTTGTTCGTTGCTAACAACATTTGTATCAAAACTAAAAAGATGCGTTCTCCAGTTAGTTTTGCGTTTTTTATTTTTTTTCCATTCCTCATAGGAAAAACGAAAGTTTTAATTAAATTGCCTGATTTTAACTGAATTCAAGGAGTGTGAAGGTATTTGTTTTCTTGAAAGAGAACGTACACACACACACACAGAAAGAAAAGAAGTACGATTCCGTAAACAGTTCGTTACTTCTTCTTCAACGGAGTTTGTTCTCAAGCATTAGGATGAAAGACAGGACGAAAGACAGTAATTAGGGTCACTTTCGTTTTCTGCATTAAAGAAAAAAACTGAATAAGCAGTGCCTACATAAACAAATGAAGGAATTCAGGGAGAATAAACGCTGTGAGACGATTCTATTCTCAAAATGTGCTTGTGAAAGCTTTAGAGAGCGGGGAGTTTCAGAATTTTCTTTCTCTTACCTTATTTCTGTCTCTAGGGACCAAGCACACTTCATCACTGCATATAACACTGATGTCACAAATAAACCCATGAAGCTTTTTGGTGCTTGTAAGTCACATGGGAGAAGGTTTCCATTTCAAAGCCTCAGCTTGTGTTGTAGAATACAGATTCTTATACTCTTCCATACAATTTTCATCTGCCTCTAGCATTTTTTATCCATTAAGTTCGATAAACGCTCTCTTCCTCTACCTTCCTCGCTCTCGACCATCATCTTTCCCTCTCTTCTCTCTTTCCCTGGGTCCGTCTTCTCTCATTTTTTAGCCTCTGTTCTTCTTCAGTTTTCTTCTCTTACTCACTATCCCGTTATCCCACTCCTTTACCGACTCTCTCTCTCTCTCTCTGTTTCTCCATCTTATGCCTTTTTCTCGCTTTCTGTATCCTATCTCTTCCCCCTCCTCTCAATATAACTTCTTTTTTTTGTTTGGGGGTTCAATGACCATGAGCAAATCGATGGGCTATAAGCAGTTGCTCATTCCTAATTTAGGACCACCGACTCCACGGAATGGAGAGAGCCAGTGCCGTAAGACAAACACAACATCTATGTCTCATCGGGATTCGAACCCGGACCCATTTCGGACGAATGGTCAGTAGCCAATGCTTAGACCTCTGCGCCACTGGGGAGGCTCAGTCGCACACCTTCCACACTTATTCCAGGTCTTTGTCCTGTTTCTCTCCTCATGATCAAAATTTGGTTTTTAGATTTGAAAAGGGTTAAACATTAGCTGGAGTACGGTGCATGCGCTGTGATGGAGTCGATTTTGAAGTTACCACTCCCTGTAATAAACACTGACTATTTAGCAGCAAGTTTAAAATTTCTTCCAACGTGAACAAAACATTTTTTCTGCTTCACAATCGCACTGGAGCCAGTTAAAAATCTTCAACGAGATCTACTTTATTTTTTTCAACATTTTGCAATTTGTAAGGTAGTTTCTTACCTTAAGCGGCGGATTTCGTTCTTAGTGGTGGATGTATCCGAATTATGAGTCATCGAAAGCGAACAGGTGTGAAACACTTTGAGGCAGGAACTTCCCCCAGTAGGTGATCAAGATTCTCAGGAATCAGGTTAATAACATGACCAAGGAACATTCATGGTTAGCCGAAACAGGAAGTGCTGCAAAACATGGTATTTCTCAAGAACATGTACATGAGATCAATGCAGTTCTTGAATAGCATAAGTCTTGTGTTAGGTACGTAACCTTTGTATTCACCCTAGAGATAAAAGCCGGAAGGCTTGGTATTTTTCTATAGTCAAAATAATAGTAACCACTCTTTTTTACGCTTTCCAACCGTAGGTTGAAGAAACGTATATGCTCCAGCTTTTTCCGTCCGTCTGTCGGCACGATAACTCACGTAAAAACGGTTCGATTTCGATGAAATTTTAGTATGTGGTAGGGGACCACCAGGGGACGAACCCTATTGAAAATGGGTGAAGTGGGGTCAAAGGTCACGCCATAAGAGTGGGATCCATTCCATTGCCTTTATGCGTCATAACATGCGTAAATATGGTTCGATTTCGATGAAATTTCAGTATGTGGTAGGAAACTACCTGGGCACGAACCCTATTGAAACTTGGCAAATTGGGGTTAAATTTCAGGCAGGGCATAAGAGCGGGATTTATTCCATTGCCCTTATGCATCATAACTTGCGTAAAAATGGTTCGATTTCGATGAAATTTTATTATGCGGTAAGGAACCACCTGGGAACGAAACCTATTGAAAATAGGTGGAATGGGGTCAAAGGTCAGGACATAAAAGCGGGATCCATTTCATTGCCTTTATGCGTCATAACATGCGTAAACATGGTTCGATTTCGATGAAATTTTAGTATGTGGTAGGGAACCACTGGGTACAAACCTATTGAAAATGGGCGAATGGAGTCAAAGGTCAGGCAGGGCATAAAAACGGTATTTATTTTATTGCCCTTATGCGTCATAACTTGCATAAAAATGGTTCGATTTCGATGAAATTTTAGTATTTGGTAAGGAACCACCTGGGGACGAACCCTATTGAAAATGGGCGAAATGGGGTCAGGGCATAAAAGTGGAATCCATTCCATTGCCTTTATGCGTCATAACATGCGTAAATATGGTTCGATTTCGATGAAATGTTATTATGTGGTAGGGAACCACCTGGGTACAAACCGTATTGAAAATTGGCGAAATGGGGTCAAAGGTCAGGCAGGACATAAAAGCAGGATTTGTTCCATTGCCCTTATGCGTCACAACTTGCGTAAAAATGGTTCGATTTCGATGAAATTTTATTATGTCGTAGGGAGCCACTGGGGACGAACCCTATTGAAAATGGGCGAAATGGAGTCAAAGGTCAGAACACTGGAGTGGGATCCATTCCATTGCCCTTGTGCATCATAACTTACCAAAAAATGTTTCGATTGCGACAAAACGTTATCATGTTATTCCGGAGGTATAGTGAACCGGTTCTGTTGAATATCAACGAAATCGAGTCAAAGGTCATTGCACAAAAGCAAGATTTATTCCACAGCCATTATTCTCATAACTTGCGTAAAACTGCTTCTATTGCGACAAAACTTTAGTATGTTATTTTTGAGGTGTACTGAACCGGTTCTGTTGAATATCATTGAAATGGGGTCAAAGGTAAGGACACAGGAGCTAGCTTTATTCCACAGCAATTATCCTCATAACTTGAGTAATAGTTTCTCGTATGTTGGAAAGCGTATCATAATCAATGCATTGCATGATTTTACTAACTTGTTTGTAATGTCGTTGTGATGTGCACCTGGCCAACATTGTAAACAGAAAACCTATAATTCACCTACTTGTACCCGAAGGGAGTACTATTTTCTAGGCAGCATTAAAAAGTGAACACGTGTGACATTGTATTCAACTGAAGCAGAATACATAGTTGCTTGCATTGACCTGGTTTGGCTTAGACAATTGCTAGAACACCTACGTTTCTCAGCGACACTCTTTTTAACATGAAAGATGACACCAAATTTTCGGGTGTAATGCGCACGTCTTTTGAATCCGTTCTGACGCGAATTTAATTTATCAAAGCTATTAAAAACCAATGGAATAGGTATGGAAAACAGTAGGATGGGACCGAAATGAGAAGTTTTTCGATCGGGTTTTTAATCTCGCAGATATTACTGTAAACGGAATCATGAACATACGCCCTCTGGTTGCAGACTGCTGCGTAATGATAAATTTGAAATTATATGAGAAACATTTCGCAGTTGAAACCCTCTCCAACAATTTTTTTTTTCAAATAGAACTCTTAGAAGCCGAGCTATCGACAAATATAAGATATACATCCTCACACCTGGCGGGAAAAATATGCATTATTTTAAGAAGAAAGTATTCTCAAAATAGTTTTCAATGTGAGCGGTATCGGTCCAGGAAAAAAGTTTTTCAATCGAGTTTTCAGGAGCTCAGATTTTTCTGCAAATACGTACATCAGAAGCAGAAATTTAAACTTGCGGCCCCTGGTGGCCAAACCATTCTTTACCAAGTATCATAAATTACATGAAAAACATTTCCCATCAGCAGATGTATGCGACATAGGAAGAATGTTTCAAATCAGAGTTTTCCGGATTATTAAGTAAACCGACTAAGCTACACCAACGGAATGTACAGCTGCAGATTTGTCGTCTTGACTCGTGCTTCACCTCTGTAGTAAGTCGTTCCTCTCTCTTATGTAAATTTTATAACATCTACGTTAAAGATTGTCTTAGTGAAGGACACATTACATCCTCGAAAAACCTGTACGCCCGGCAATGCAGTGAGTGAGTCAGATTAAAAGAAACAGCTAAGGCTGGAGTTCCAAAGGCGGAGAGATGAATCACAGGTTGTATATATACGATGGAGAGGTTATAACGAAGTAGTTTTCTCCGTCATTTTTATCCGCGCCAGGATTCGAACCCGGATCCCCTCATTCCGGAATAAGTCACTCTACCAGTTGAGCTACGCGGACATTTTATTCTGATTCCTATCTGCCTTTATGTCGTGTGCGTCCTTCTGGCAGGTACGTCACATCTCCTAGTACGTTACATCATCTCCCCCTTATTTTTCTTTTTTTTTTTCGAAGTGCTGCTCTTATTTTTCCTATCTCGCGGTGTGGAAATAACATCACACCATTGCGAGATTGTGAACGGTCGGGTCATCCGGATAGTTCGGGCGCCATTATAACGAAGTAAATTTCTCCGTCATTTTTATCCGCGCCGGGGTTCGAACCCGGGTCCACTCATTCCGGAATAAGTTGCTCTACCAATTAAGCTACGCGGACATTTTATTCTGATTCCTATCTGCCTTTATGTCGTGTGCGTCCTTCTGGCAGGTACGTCACATCTCCTAGTACGTTACAAGGTGGCAAACATGTAGTCGAGATTTTTTGGAGATAGCTATGTGTATTTAAAGTACATTCACTATACTGACAAAAGTCACCGGACACCCAGAAGAGAAACACAACATAGCATTTATTGACATACATTAGTACGGTGTTGGTCCACCTTTGGCCTTAATGCTTGCACTAACCCTTCGAGACATGCTTTCGAAAAGGTTTTGGAACGCAGCGATTGGTATGCGCTTCCATTCAGTACATAATGCTGCTGCTAATTATTACTAGTAGTAGGCCTTGTTTCCAAACTTCTTATGCGACGCTCTAATTCCTTCCATAGGTACTCTATGGGATTAAAATCATGGCTCTGTTCTGGCCAGTCCACGCACGATACGGAATTATCGTCAAATCACGCCGTGACAGTCCTTGCTTTATGGCTCGGTGCATTATCCTGCTGGTACCAAACAGGTTTGTTTCCATAGCATAGCCACAGCATAGGTACAGCAAGGTTTTGTATCATAGCATAGCCACAGCAAGGTTTTGTTCCATAGCATAGCCACAGCATAGCCACAGAGTTGGTAAGTAATAATTGTCCAGAAAATCGAGGTAGACGTTCTGATTAACAGGTTTGTACACGATAAGAAATGGGCCGGGACCACACCACGAGAAACACCCCCACACGAATACACTGCCAGCTCCAAACTTGACCATAGGAACAGTACACTGTGGTAAGTAGCTTTCCCCGGCTACTGCCATACCCACACACGGCCGTCAGACTGATGGATTGTGTATCTGGATTTATCAGTCAATAGGACCCGTTTCCATTGATCTACGGTCCACGATAAATGTTCTTTACAATATGCTAAATGACGAGTAGCATTACGAGTGGAGATGAAAGTCTTATGAGCAACCGCACGACCACGATAACCCATGGAATGAAGTTATCTGAGAATGGTACGTGTACATTCCAAGGTTGCAACATTTTTACTCACCTGTACACTGAAGTCTTGTGCAGTACTCCGTCGATTAGCTCTAACGACTCTCCTGAGGCTTCGACGTCCTCTATCACCGATTTTCTTTGGTCTGCGGGTACGTTTTGCTGCTTCAGGCACTCTATGTGTCTTTCACTTATTCAGTACATCCAAAACAGTTGACTTGGGTATGTTTAAACGCCTCTCGGTTTCTCCTATGGACAACCCACTGACATAACACCCAACAATCTTTCCTTTCTCAAAATAAATTCTCTCGCGCGGCGATATTTTCTCTCAACCTCACAGTGCGATATGATCGCGGTCAGTTGCAGGCTTGTTCTTGTTTTTATACCGTTTGCAGCTGTACCGTGCACCTTAGCAACGCAGCGGATCCGTTCATTTGCTTTTGAAGGGGTGTCCGGTGGCTTTTGTCAATATAACGTATATGAGCTTGATCTTATGATAGCCTAATGATTTGCGATTGTCATATGATAAGATAAACAAAGACAGAGTTTACTAGGACTGGAAAATCTCGTTCGTTAGTAATTCATATTCAGAAAATAAGTTCATTTGAATTGCTTCTCGTTTGAACCTGGCCGTTGATTGGAATTAGTTTAGATGATTGTGTGGTGTGGGCAACGAATAATTTGGCGAAAATGTATTGATTCATTTGTAAGCAAAAAGCTAAATTGTATTGATTAATTTGTATTGATTAATTTGTAAGCAAAAAACTAAATTGTATTGATTAATATGTATACATTAATATGTTTGATCAATTTGTATTGATTAATTTGTAAGCAAAAAACATAATTTGTAAGCAAAAAGCAAAATTTTATTGATTCATTTGTATTGATTAATTTGTAAGCAAAAAACATAATTTGTAAGCGAAAAACAAAATTATATTGATTAATTTGTATTGATTAATTTGTAAGCAAGAAACATAATTTGTAAGCAAAAAAACAAAATTGTATTGATTCATTTGTATTGATTAATTTGTAAGCAAAAAACATAATTTGTAAGCGAAAAACAAAATTATATTGATTAATTTGTATTGATTAATTTGTAAGCAAGAAACATAATTTGTAAGCAAAAAAACAAAATTGTATTGATTCATTTGTATTGATTAATTTGTAAGCAAAAAACAAAATTATATTGATCAATTTGTATTGATTAATTTGTAAGCAAAACCATAATTTGTAAGCAAAAAACAAAATTGTATTGATTCATTTGTATTGATTAATTTGTAAGCAAAAACATAATTTGTAAGCAAAAAACATAATTTGTAAGCAAAAACATAATTTGTAAGCAAAAAACATAATTTGTAAGCAAAAAACAAAATTCTGAGATATTTTACAATGTAATTTTTTGTGTGTTCCTCCAGCTCAGTTTTTGAATTCTCTAAAGATAAGAAACAAGTAAAAAGCGTATAAATGTATCGCCCACGTTTCTGTAAATATACATAATCGGCTTATGTCGTCTGACGCCGCCTTCCGATCTCCAAGAGTTTTTTCCCTTTTTCTCTATCTAAGCACCTTTCTTGCTTGTATCAAGCCGTTTTGACTAAGTGCTCTCTTTGTTACATCAGACCATGTTCTTCCTGGTCGTCCTCTATTTTTTCGTTTGTATGATTTAAATTCCATGGCAATTTTGGGCAGTCTTTCATTGGTCATTCCTTTTAGATGACCAAACCAACGCAATTGTTTCTTTCACTTCCATCAATTCTTTAATCCTTTCATTCGTTATTTTCTGTCTTCTTGATACTCTACGCGATCTTCTTAAAGCATCCATCTCTGCAGCTGTTATTTTCCTTTTATTCGCATCTGATAATCTCCAGGCCTGAGCCCCATAAGGTAAGATGCTTTTAACAATACTATTACAAATACCCCGTTTCCTTTTTCGGGTTATTTCTTTACTCCACCAGATTTCCCCGTTTCTCGTTTGAAAAAAATTTCTATATCCATATCATAAAAAAAATTGTGAGTTGATCCATTTCGTCCGCTGAGAAACCGATTACGAATGTGATCTTTTAAAATGAACTCCTAGATATAACTTTGACGGAGGCGAAATAAAGAAGCAACACTAAAATGACACTGCAACTGCACTCTGGAGAATCCATGTAATACGAGAGAAGATTTAGAGAGCAAATGGAAAGAATTAAGAAGCACCTCAAGAAGAGACAACCGAATGATTACTTTCTTCCTCCGGAAGAAAACAGCACTGTAATTGAACAACGCGCCATAGAAGCTTTGTAGGATCAACACGCAATTACACAAGTTGCAGAAAAAAGTACGCATGAAAACGTTTCTCTTAATGAATTGAGAGGCGATAGCTTGTGTTATGAATTTATAAACTTGAGGGAGAAGAATTTAACAGCTGAACCAAATTTCGTAACCGCACTCTAGATAATATCAGTTTTCATCTTATGAGTGAAAACAGAGTAAATATTTTGAAAGAAAAATTTTAGAATTACCAGCATATCTCAAATGGCAGGTAATTTGGCAAAAGAAATATTTTACCATTTCAAATTATCAAACTGAAACGCAAAAGAAGCGACTCGTATGATAAGAAAGCTATACAACTGCATGAATTCTGCAAGGCGTTACACGATTCACTTTTCCCAAGAGAATTTAACTTTCGTGCTCCAGCTGACGTAAAATTGCGTTAACTGAATGGGTTTATGTTCCATTTCTTTCAACTGGTTCGGGATAATTTTGATTTCTCTTAGAGGAATTAAACTGACTATTAGTAATCTTGTTTCAGGGTACCCGTAAACTATTCTCTTTTTACAAGACACTATTTCTACGTGCATCCTGAAACAAGATGAAAACAACAACTTGAATTCAGCAAAAGGTGACTAGATATGGTGACTGAGGATGACTTCCGCAAATCCAGCCGAGGCCGTGAAAATTTAAAAAGCAGGTGGGTTTAAGAATACCTACTCACTCTAGACAGGCGTTGCGGACAGCCGCGATCGTTTCAGTGTACGGGCGTTTATAGGGGGTTATAAAGCGTTAATACGTTGTTGGGTTGTTTTACACTCATCGTCAAAAACAAATTTGCATCCAAGATGAAGCAACCGCAGGAATGGATAGGTTTGACATTGTGAGACATGCAAGTGATTCATGTACCACGTTCGGCCGCGCATGTGACGCAAGCAAAAAGGGGTCGTAGCGCTGTGCCTGACAGGCCGTATAAGGTCGTCCAGTTGCTTGTGCTTGCCATTCTGACTCGTGCTGTTGTGTTGCTTTCATCCTTTGCAAGTGAAGTATGCCTCTGATAAAAGGTCGGAAGCAATTCGAGTGGTTGGATTAGTTCCAGAGGGGCCTCATCTTCGGGCTCCGGGAAGCGGAAGGAAGCGGCATGGTCTTATCGGCGTACTGCGCGCCATACCGGTTGTGCGGATGTCACCATACCACGCTGTCGGCGGCAGTGGATAGAACAAGGCACGCAGCAGCGACAGAAAGGGTCTGGGAAACCTAGACGAACCACGGAGAGAGAGAGAGAGAGAGAGAGAGAGAGAGAGAGAGAACCTACGGGTTGTCGGACATGCGCGGAGTGAGCAAACAGCCACGACTGCGGATATTCCGCGAGCAGTGGTGACCTCCATGCGTCATCCGATTAGTGCCAGCACCACTGGCAGAGGGCTGCACGACGTAGGACTACACAACCGTTACGCCGACTGCCCTTAACACCATTGCATCGTCGCCAAAGACTGCAATGGCGTCGTGCCAGTCTGTCATGGAGCCACTCAGAATGGCAGCGGGTGATCTTCAGTGACGAGTCCCGCTTTTGTCTTGGAGTAGACGACCAACGAATCCGTGTGTAGAGGCACCGTGGTCAGCGCCAAGATGGATGGTTTGTTGTCGAGCGCCACGCGTTCAGAAGGCCTGGCGTCATGGTATGGGGTGCAATTGCCAACGATACCAGATCACCTTTGGTGTTCATTACAGGCACTTCGACAGCACAACGTTACGTTAATGAAGTCCTGCAACCAGGGCCCTACCTTTTCTGAACGCTCACTACGGTGCGATTTTTCAACAGGACAACGCCATTCACACTCCACCCCTGCCGCACAATCTGCAGGAACTGCGTGGGAAGATTAAAGCTGCATGGAAGGCGTTTCGCAGGACAGCATTAGAAACCTGTACAACTCCATGCCGAGACGTCTGCCATGCTGTGTGAGAAAACATGGCGGCCAAACGCCATACTGAGAGACACTACTTATTGGCGTGTAGCTCTATAAATATTGCCTATATCAGTCTCAGTGTTTAATCATTTATTGTCCCTGGTAACCTTTACCTTCCTCCCGAATAGCATTGCACTCCGACAGGTACTTCTGGGTGCAACTATTTCTGGACGATGAGTGTGTATATTATTAGAAATATCAGTCGCCCTAGGATATCTGGGATATTAAGACCCTTGATCTGCCCTATAGTAGTTAATGGACACATTTTGGGAAACCTGATATTGCCGCTTAGCTTGGAAATGGCCATCCGAGTGATATTATACGTCCTGACGATATAGGTTAGACGTATTCTGCCGACACGCAACCGACGGCTGCCCACTTCTGTTAATCCTTGTATTTTTAGCACCGTTTGTCTTAGCATTCTCCAACACTTCATGTAAGCTCATGGGCTTTGGAGCGTGCGAGATACGATATGATGGAAATCCTGTTTGAGATTTCTTTAATAGCAGGCTGTTTTTCTGTGGCGTTTCTCATGTGCCTGTTCAATCACTGATCACAAGGAATTCTCTTTTTGTATGTAGAATATTTATTGATTTGATGTACCTATCACAAATTTCATTAACGTGTATTAAACCGTTATATTTTTGGTATAACTGTTATGTTTTTAACTTTAATTTTGTTCAGTAGTGGTAGTGATGTAGCTAACACAATTGCATATATGGGAAGCCGATGTACGTCATCATTCCAGTTAGTTTTATCGCTAATCCAGTCAGTTTTGCGACCCAGAATACTACAAACTTATAAGACCCCCCGGGCAGCATAATGGTCAAAGCGCTAGTTTCTGACATTTTTCCGAGTGATCCCGGGTTCGGGTCCAAGATGAGGCATGGATCGCTTGTTTGTCTGGTGATAGTGGCCGTTTCTTCTTCCCTGGAATCAGTGGCCTTAATTATCCCTTAGCGTTGCTCATTGCTTTCGTTAAACTAAAATTGTTGTCGTTTTTAAAAATTCATCAACCATTATAAGTCTACTCCTGGATGAAGGTCTCCCCAAGCCGTTTATTCAACTTTCCTTCTTGAGTCTGTTTCTTCCAAGTCACTACAGAGTGCTTTCCAAATTCATCCACCCATCTCACATGTCTTCTTCTGGGTTTTTTCCTTCTCTGGGTATCTAATCTAATATTTCAGTGGTCCATGGTGGCTAGTGCTTTTAGCTCTGTATCCTGCCCATTGCCACTTGAAAGTCTTCATTTTGGTTTCGATGCCATCAACTCTTGTTATTTCCCTAATCAATGTATTTCTCTCCCTATCTTTCCTAGTTACACCAGGAATGCAGTTCTAAAAGCTTATTCCAGTTGTTCGTAGTTACTGTATGTCTTTTTTTATTTAAGGTCCATGCCTCTGATCTATGCGTAAGGAATAGAAGGATGCATCTATTAAACAAATTTCTTTTAAGACATGATGATAAATTACACTTGGAAATTGTTCTTGACATCGTCTTTCTTCCGGTTGCACTGATCCCTGCCTTGACATTCGGTACCATAGTTATATCTCTACCGGTCTGCCGGCAGACCCCTTCAGCGTAACAAGGCAGACCTTGAGAAGGCTGAGTTGATGAAACTGAAATGCCAAAACACATGAAATACGTACCTACTATCATGTAGGACCTTCTCTAGTCCGCCGAAGTGCAGCACTCGACGTGGCATCGATTCTACAAGTGGCCGGAAGACATCTGGAGAGATGTTGAGCCATGCTGTCTGAACAGCCTCCCATAATTCACTGGTATTTGTAGGTGCAGGATTTTGGGTGCAAAGGGACCTTTCCACCACATCCCATAAGTGTTATATTGGGTTCATGTTAGGCGAACGTGGTGGTCACACTATCCTTCTAAACTGTACAGCAGAATGCTCCTTGAACTAATTTTGGACAACTTGGGCTCGATGACATGGTGCATTGTTCGCCTGGAAAATCCCGTTGTTGTTGGAGTACATGAAGTCCATGAAGGGCTACAAATAGTCACCCAGCAGATCAACAAAGCGATTACCGGTTAATGACCTGTTTACGTGGACCAGAGGACCCAAACCGTGCCGCGTAAAGACACCTTATACATGTATGGAACCACCACCAACTTGTACAATGCCTTGTTGACAGCTTGGGTCCATGGCCTCATATGGGTATGCGCCACACCCGTACCATACCATAATCTCGTAGCAACTGGTGGCGTGACTCATATGACCATGTCACATGCTGCCTGTCTTCCAAGGTTCAATTACCGTGTTCACGAACCCAGGTGAGGCGCTGTGTCCGATGTCGTGGTGTCAACAAAGGAATTCTTGTGGGTCTTCTGCTCCCATACTCCATGGACGCTAAATTAAACTGCAGTGACCTGATGGATATGTCTCTAGTACCTCCTGCATTGAATGTGGATGTTATTTGAGCCAGTGTCGCTTGTATGTTAGCATGGACAACCCTGGTCGGACTCCGCTGGTCATGGTCATTCAGCACCCGTGGTCGGACACTGCGCAGTCCACGGTGGGTCTATAACGAAGTAAATTTCTCCGTCATTTTTGATCTACGCCGGGATTCGAACCCGAGGCCGCTTATTCCGGAACAAGTCGCTCTACCAACTGAGCTATGCAGACGTTTATTCTGATTCCTATCTACCTTTATGTCGTGTGCGTCCTGCTGGCAGGTACGTCACAGGTCGTAATGCCTTCCATGAGGTATTCTCGGTACACACGTGCCACCGTGGATCGAGAAATGTTGGATGTTCGGAAATTCAACGTTCCATCCGTCTGGCTCCTACTACCATGCCTCGTTCAAACTCCGATAATTCACTTTGGCTTGTCATATTCGTACTGGCGGTTGTTCAACCTGACTCACGGGATTACACCTCGCAACTGATAAAAATCGTGTCGTGCGTCGAAGTCTTCATACAACGGCAACGTCAGTTAAAAATTTGCATACTGCTGCCCCATTACTTTTGGCACTTTTTTTTTTTTTGATTGGAGGTTTAACGACCACCGTGAGCAACTCAATGGGCTATAAGCAGTCGCCCGTCCCTAATTTAGGGTCACTGGTTCCAGGGAAGGGAGAGAGCCAGTGCCGTAAGACAAACACAACATCCATGCCTGACCGGAATTCGAACCCGGACCCCTTACGGACGAACGATCAGAGGCCAGCGACTTAGACCACTGCGCCACCGGGGCGGCCTTTTGGCAGTTCAGTGTATTTGTGTGTTTATACGGCTTCTATTTCTTAGAGTTTCTCATAGTGGTCCTTAAACGCCTGAAACTAAAAACAAAATGTGGCCAACCTATAAATGAGTTGTTATGCGTTTTATTTACAAGGGACTGTTTCCTTATTCTTGACATAAAGAGTCTAATATTTTGAATATTAAGACAGGAAATGATGAAGCAGCGATAATCGCAAGATGCGTGACGTCCGAGCGATGTCCCTCTCAACGAAACATAAATTTTGGACGTGCTCTACTTTTGATGATAGACCAAAAATAAATAATTCCGTAGCGTGCGTTCTGGTGCACTTAGAAACTAGTCTATGGTGTTCATAAACTCATGTAATGCCAGTCTATTTCGATACTGAAGCCTGGTAGCATTTTGCCAAGGTTTTATTACGAAAACCCAATGAAGCAGGAACTTCACTTATGTAATTTAAACGTTGACAGCGAACAGCAACTCTGAAACAAGTTCGAACGCTTTCGACTGCACGCATAAATTACTTAAAACAACATTTTGAGGCAAGTAATTCGTAGGAGGGAGTGTAGGAGAGGTTGATGTCTGCCTTGACTTTCGTTACCTATGCATCCAGGAGATATGTTTAATCTGAAAACAGCACTTTCATCAAAGCTTTCCTAACTCGATGGAGGTTATTTGTAGAACGTGAGCCCGAGCTGATATTTCGCCCTTTAGAGAGTTTGCTTGATATATTCGATACTTCAGAATTTCAAGCCACACGAGATCCGCCTACGACAAACACACTTCGATTCTAAGTACTGCACTTTCGACAATGAGTGCTTTCGAAATGTCTTGATCAAATGCTGTTGTCTTCTGGTGCGATGGAATAGATAGACAGATGATTGCTCCGTTAGACGATAGCTGGTAAGAGGATTACAGGTGTCGTATCCAGGTCACTAATCCGCAGGGGATTGTTGCCACATCTCCATGCTGCTTTATCCAGTCTGTTCAATGGGGAGTATTTAGAAGTAATAATGCCTTAGCAAAGATACATACATTTCATTCTGTTTATGCATCGTTACTTGAGATGATATTTTAATATTAAAAATGATACAAGAATGTTTTTCGAGAAGCTGTAACTATTTACAGAATGTGATTTGTGGCAACAATAACTTTGTCTACACGCCTACGGGCACCCACCTCATCACGTATTTGTCCGTTTTGAAAATATCTTTCGCTGAATAGATTGAATTATGAGAATGATGGTACACAATTTTTCTTTACATCCGACGGCCAGTATTGCCTGGGCATACACGTTGCTATTAAGCACGTTTATTTTCGTACTTCGTATGATGCATATGCTTCTTGCTTTTTGACGTAGGACTACGTCTATCTCCACGGATAGCATGAGGTGACTGCCTGTGACAAAAATAGGTCCCAATTGAATTCATTATAACGTTAAAAATACGTGCCGCACACTAATGGTGTTAGCATATTCGTAAACAGCATGGAGTCCAATTCGCGTACTGCGCAATACATCGTGCGCACAACGCACCCCTCGCTCTCTGTGTGCGAGGGAGATGATGCAATATTTTCGGGTGTGCTGCCACGTTTTACTCTATCTATCTCAGCAACCGAGAGCGCAACACGGCTGTGCGTAGTATCGTTTTAAAGCTCTCGAAAAGATCTATTTAAATATACGAAGAGCATTTTGCAGTAGTTTGAACTGCACATTTTAAAAATTGTTTTCTTGTAAACCGGTGAACACTTTTGACAATATCGCGGTTAATCTGGACAACCGTGAGTGGTATCGTTTTAAAACTCTCGACGAGACCTATTCAAATACACTGGCGGAAAGTGAAAGAAGGAGACATCTGATACCAACGAAATTTATACAGCATAATAACGAAATACAGAGGATAACGTGATCAAAACATTATGGCAAAATACAGCTGTATTTGCTGGTAAACTGAGAAATAACATTTCCATGTAACATGGTTAGTACGAGGTTGAACCGCCATGAACTGCGTCACACTGTGCAATTCTGGCATGGAGTCTGTCGTACAGATGTTGGATGTAAGTTTGGGGTATTGAGTTACAAGCATCCTCAACCTGGACGCGTAAATCGGGGATGGTCGTGGCTGGTCGTGGCTGGTCGTGGCTGGCCGTGGAGACCGGATAAGTCGTTGTCCCATAAAATCCCATACGTGCTCAATGGGGGACAAATCCGGTGAACGTGCAGGCCATGGAAGTTGTCTCACACCCTGAAGTGAATGTTGATAACGCACGCCCACATGTGCCATGTGTGGGCGTGCGCTATCCTGCTGGAAAACACCACAATGGACCGACCTTACAAATGGCACAAAAACGGGCTGAATGTTGTTGTTGATGTAGGAGGGGCTGTTTAACGTACCCGGTACAAACACTAGTTGTGTACGGGAGTGATAGCTGATCGCTCCCACACCAGGAAACCAGGTGTAGGCCCTGTGTGACGCTGGCAGATGCAAGAAGGGTGGAGACGATAACCTGTGCGTCTACGAACACGCATACGGCCATCGGAGGCTCCCAAGCAGAATCTGCTTTCATCGCTGAACACGACAGATCGCCATTGCGTTCTCCAGTGCAGACGTTGGCCACACCACTGCAGCCGTTCCTGACGGTGGACTGGGGTCAGAGGTACACATGCCAGAGGCACACGTAGTCCTGCATCCAGTAGACGGTTGCAGATTGTTCACACAGTCACCTCAGGTGCAACGGCAGCTCGGATTTCCGTCGCAGTGGATGTTCTGCTTGACAACGCCGCTATTCTTATGCTTCGATCGGTCCGCTCATCAGTCCGTCTGTGACTCCCGGTTCCACGTCTTCTCGTGTGGGAATGTTCCTCGGACCATCTACGCTACCATCGTACCACCACCGATACTTCCCGTCCAATTCGCTCCGCCATACGACGATACGACCACCCGGCCTCGCGGAGTCCGACTAGATGACCTCGCCCAAAGTCCGATAACTGCTGAAATCGTACACGTCTTCCATGTCCAGGCATTGCAGCTTCTTCAGGGTCTTCGCACGTGTCCGTACGCCGACGACTGATTACATTCACTTCGCCGTACTCCTTAAATACCACCGACGATAATTTGCATATAAAGCCGTGCTGTGGCGTAAGCGCTCCCCGGTTGGTCCCGAAATTAACATCACAGCTACGACCCCATTAACATATGTAAATTTCATTATCGTCCGCCCATTCGTTCTTGGTGTTCTGTTTTCACTTTCTGCCAGTGTAGAAGAAGGGTACGGGGTCACATGAGGAACAGCCAGGACTATTTGTTTAATAATGCCCACCATTGTTCGGAAATCAGCCTTTGTCTTTTTTGCTTTTCAGAAAGCTTCAAGCTCTCATGAGGTAAAAGAGTGTAGATGAAAATGGTTCATTAAGGAAGCCTCATTATGGAACTTCGCAAGTTTTAACAAAAGCGTTGTACGACCGGAGAAACTTTGTATGGGACAATAACGTGTATTGCAGTACGTACGGTTGTTGTTTTGAAGTTTAACGACTTCTATGAACATCTAAGATTTAAAGGAGTCACTCTTTCCCAATTCATGGCCCGTGTTTCCACGTAAGGTACAAAACCAGTAGAGTATGGCAAACACACAGCCCGCACCTCATTCTGTACTAACACGAGCCTACCTCAGATGGCTGGTCAGAACTGTTACCCTGTGGTTACCTTGCCATTGTGGCGGCTACGTGCATCTACAAAACTCTTTGTAAAGACCTTGTGCACATACAATACGGTTTTATAATGACTGCGCATATATAACATTAACAAGAACATAAACATTTTTAAGACGTCGATTATCTGAGGATCAATTCTGAACAGAACGTCTATGTATATCACAGTTTGAATCTTTATAAACCTTTTTGTTAGATGGAAGTACAGTGAAACCTCTCTTAGCGACCACCCCTATGTAGCGACCACCCCTCTTAACGACCGTTTTTGGAAGAACCAGCAGTGGTCATAGAGAGGTTTTACTGTATAATGTAAAGAATTCCTATGCGTTTCATAATATGTGCCTTGGAAAACTTTTGTAATTTCCATATGTTATAACAGAAATGTGGTTTAAAAGAGTGGTTTTTAGACTGCGTAATGGCATTTTTACATACTTTTCTTCCAACACTATCATATTGGGTCATTTCATAATTATTGGCCGATGCCGACAAGGCGAATTTGCATAGCCGGTTACAAGGGACGCTTCTTAGGAGGAGCAACTAAACGCCTATGCAAACTGAATCGGTTCAGTCCACGTGTATAAAATGGTATTTCAGACAGATCTCAGCAGTTGGGAACATGATGGAGCAACCGGACGTAAGATCAGTGATTTTGCGCGAATTCAAACTTGGCCGGAATGTGTCCGAAACCGTCGCAATTGTCAATAGAGCGTGGGTTGTCGGAACGACGAGTGGTAGAACTGTCCGTAGACTGTTTTCCAAGTTCCATGCCGGTGATGTTGTCATCGACCATAAGCAACGAGTTGGTCATCCGGTTCTGTTTGACACTGCATACATTTAAGGCGGAAAGTGGAAGAAAAACCAACGTCCACAGTACATGAGCTCAGTGCCGAACTTGTCGTATCATCAGTGACAGTTTTCAGACACTTGGCAGCTATGGGCAAGGTTAAAAACTGGATACCTGGGTTCCACACGAACTCACCGAACAGCAGCAGATACGGCGTCTGGGAACATGCATTGCCCTCCAAAAGCTTGAAGCTAGTGCTCCCTTTCAGCATCGGATCCTTACGGTTGATAAAAAAGGGGTGCTCTATGACAAAAGGAAGCGAACAGCGCCGTGGCTTGATAAAGGGGAACCACCCAAACACATGTCCAAACCAGAGTTGCACACACAGAAGGTTCTGATCTCTGTGTGGTGGACTGGCAAGACAGTGGTTCATTATGAGTTTTTTCCGCGAAGTCGAAAAAACCACAACGGACGTTTGCTGCCGTCAGCCGAACGAATGTCACCAGAAATTATGCAGCAAACAACCATCGCTCGCCAGTCGTTTGGGTCCCATACTGCTTCAGGATGGCGCACGACCACATGTGTCTATTGGAAGCATGCGAAAACTCAACGCCTTGGGGTACGAGGTCCTCTCTCACCCTGTTTATTCACCTGACTTGGCCCTCCTCAGACTTTCACATGTTTCGCTATTTGGACCATTTCTTGAGGGGCAAACGGTTCGCTAACAATGATGCTGTGATTTCCGCCGTTAGCGATCCCTCGGACCACTGTGATGCCAGTTTCTACCACCGTGACATATTTTGCACTGAAAACACGTTCGGACACAGTGTATTGCTGCCGATGGCAGAAATGTTTCGGAATAAAATGCATTTCGTCGTCTGTTACTGCTGTTTGTTTCTTTGTGTCCGAATCGGCCAATAATTATGAAACGACCCAATACATCGTAAATAATTCCTATTACACTGAAAACAAGTTAGAAAAATCGTGCAATGCATTGATTATGATACGCTTTCCAACATACCAGAAATTATTACTCAAGTTATGAGGATAATGGCTGTGGAATAAATCTTGCTCCTGTGTCCTGACCTTTGACCCCATTTCGATGATATTCCACAGAACCGGTTCAGTACACCTCAAGAATAACATACTAAAGGTTTGTCGCAATAGAAGCAGTTTTACGCAAGTTATGAGAATAATGGCTGTGGAATAAATCTTGCTTTTGTGTAATGACCTTTGACCCCATTTCGTTGATATTCAACAGAACCGGTTCACTATACCTCAGGAACAAGCATGATAACGCTTTGTCGCAATCGAAGCATTTTTAGGTAAGTTATGATGCACAAGGGAAATAGAATGGTTCCCACTCCAGTGTCCTGACCTTTAACCCCATTTCGCCTATTTTCAAAAGGGTTCGTCCCCAGTGGCTCCTTACCACATACTAAAATTTCATCCAAATCGAACCATATTTACGCATGTTAGGACGCATAAAGGCAATGAAATGGATCCCGCTTTTATGTCCTGACCTTTGACCCCATTCCACCCATTTTCAATAGGTTTCCTTCCCAGGTGGTTCCTTACCACTCACCAAAATTTCATCGAAATCGAACCATTTTTACGCAAGTTATGACACATAAGGGTAATGGAATAAATCACGCTCTTATGCCCTGCCTGACCTTTGATCCCATTTCGCCAATTTTCCACACGGTTCGTGCCCAGGTGGTTCCCTACCACATACTAAAATGTCATCCAAATCGAACCTTATTTACGCATGTTATGACGCATAAAGGCAATGAAATGGATCCCGCTTTTATGTCCTGACCTTTGACCACATTCCGCCCATTTTCAACAGGGTTTGTTCCCAAGTGGTTCCTTACCACATACTACAATTCAATCGAAATCGAACCATGTTTACGCAAGTTATGACGCCTAAGAGCAATGGAATGGATCTCGCTCCTATGTCCTGACCTTTGACCCTGTTTCGCCCATTTTCAATAGGGTTCGTCCCTATGTGGTCCCCTACCACATACTAAAATTTCATCGAAATCGAACCATTTTTACGTGAGTTATCGTGAGGATGGACGGACGGACGGACGGACAAAGCTGGAGCATATACGCTTCTTGAACCTACGGTTGGAAAGCGTAAAAAAAAGAGTTGGTTTGAAACAACAATATAGTTCTTTTGTGCTGTTTTGTCGATTTATTTTGTTGCTTTAGCCAAACTCCATCGGAAACATTTTGTTGGCAACACAAAATTATTTCGTTGGCTGTATTTTGTTAATTCAGCTATGTGGATGTGGCATCGACTTTACGCCAAAGCGCACGTGATTACAAGCTACTCCATAAGGGCACTACCAGACTACCACTGACCAGAGGAACCGCGTTTTGAAATTAAGATTTCGTTTTGAATTAATTGCAAAGTGAGTGCATTGTTAGAAGACTGGGAGCTGTCAACTTTGATAGAGACATTCAGAGGTAAGAATTTCTAATATATCTTAATAATGCTGACGGTTTTTTTTGTGCTAGTGTTTATTGTGTGTTATTTTAGTTGGATTCAGTGACTTTCAGTGATAATTTGGCCTCACTTTGTAGATTCATAATTACAATAAACACGATAGAATCCGCATCTTATTAGATGCACAGGGGCACGTATTAAATTTAAACCCAGATTTCTGATAAAACAATAATACGTTTCTTATGACGGCTTGCGGTTCCTGATCGCAAATAAAAAATTGCACACGAGGTAATGATAAAAGTTGTAATTTATGCTTGATTTCACGTATAAGCTATATATACAGGGTGTTTCAAAATTCGTGCGGTAACCAGAGATTGCATGGTGGCAGTACCGTGGAACATATAGAAAGTTAAGAAAAATATTACGATTTTTTTTTGTTTAACCAAAAATGTCAATAATTTGTTTCATCGAAAAACTAAGGAAAAATTTAAAAAGAAATCGGATTTGGAAACATGTTACACACGCACCAAAATAGTGTCAATATATCGTTATGTCAAGTATCAATCGTTCTTGAACATTACAGAAGGTAATAAACCGACCTTCGAATGCTGAATTCGCTGATAAGAATTTACTCGTAAGAACAGGTATTGCCGAATGGTTCCTAAACTAAAGATCTCAGGTTGCAATCCGCCCTGTGAGAAATTTTTCGCTGGCTCTGAAAAAATTTCCTCGTGACGTAACACCATCAAAATTCATTTAAACACCAATAGAAAATAAATACGGCGGGGAAAATACATTTGCGGGGAAAAATGGCGGACATCCAGGGTCGAAGGGCACCGTCTAAAATTACTGCATCGAAGAAGTGTTCCCATCGGAAAAAACAGTTTAGGGACAAAGTGGCCCAGCTACAGAACTCTAAATTTTGTTGACGCACGGAATTACTGCGTCACGATAATAATATAATTGGTTGCAGCAACAAAACGTTTTATCACGATAAAATACACTAAAGAGCAATTGAATTAGAGACATCTGCGGTTCTGCAAATGCTGCGCTGTGGGCGGCCCTGTAAACGGAAACGACATGACGTATGCAACGATTCGACAATATAAGGAGTGATGCGACGGGAATCAGTAAGAGCCGGACGCAGTATAGGGTAAGACGAAGCATCTAAGCGCATTTGATCGTAGGCAAAATTGGTCACTCCATCTCGGAAGTCGTGCAGGCACTGAGATTTTCAAAAGCCATTGTGTCACGGGTGCACCGTGAGTACATCGAATCCGGTAAAACCATCCCTGCAAGGGCCAACTGCCGTGGACAACAGCGTGTGGATTAGCGGGGTCATCGTCGGCTAGCTCGCAATGTAACAGCGGATAGACGGGCCAGAGTGCAAGAAATCACTCGGCAATTTAACGCTGGTGCACAAAAACGTGTAAACAGCCACACCATCCAGAACCATCTCCTCGCTATGGTGTACAGAAGCCATCGTCCCACGAGGATACCGCTGCTGACCGCACATCACAGGGTGCAAAGATTAGCATGGGCGCGGAAACATTGCCACTGGACCCTAGACACGTGGGAAAATGTTGCTTGGACTGATGAGTCGAGGTTCACGTTGGTACATGCGGATGACAGGATACGAGTACGGCGAAAACCACATGAAGCGATGGATCATTCTTGCCAGCAGGGTACTCTTCAAGCTGGTGGGGGTGGAATTCTCGTCTGGGGACTGTTTAGGTGGACTGAAATGGGACCACTGGTACGTGTGACATCGTCCCTCACAAGTCAACGTTACCGGGATATCCTGGACGACCATTTGCTCCTATTTGCGTGTCTTTAACATCCCACTGGGGACCTCATCCTGCAACAAGACAATGCACCGTGCCATCGCTCCCAAATTGTATCCGAATGGTTAGATGAACACTCCACCGACGTGACCTCGCTTCCTTGGCCAGCTAGGTCACCTGACCTCAATCCCATAGAGCACATCTGGGACACCATCGAGGGAGATGTTCGAGGCTCTGTCCCCCCTCCATCAAATCTTCGTGAACTGTGGGAGCTTGTTCAGGGGTGGTGGATTCGTATGACTTCCCAACGCTTCCGGTGTCTTGTCGAGTCCATGCCGAGACGAATCGCCGCCGTCATCAGGGCGAAAGGTGGTGCTACACGTTACTAGACAGGTATCTCTAATTCAATTGCTCTTCAGTGTACATATTGTTGGATCAAACAAATTCCGAAAAATCGACCTAGGCGTTTTGTTAAAAGAACAAAACATTTTGTCATGATAACAAAAAATTTTGTTGAATCAACAATAATTTTGAGCAAAATACATTTGTAATTTCAACAAACATATTTGTTGATTGTAAATTCAACAAACATTTTATATCGACAAAATGTTTTGGTTGATTTAACAATTTTGTTGCTGAAATAACAAAACATTTTTTTCTCAGTGTATGATACAAAGCTTTGCGAACTTTCTTAAAATAATTGTCCTAATAGTAGACGGACACAAAATTTCTATGATAAAAATGTCTTTGACTGCCTAAAGATTTGAATGACAACAAATGAAGGCTAGAAACTTCCAGCTACCAATTAAATGAAATATAATATCGAGACTTGTTTAACGAAAGGGGATCGTTGTTCATCAACAGGACGATGGATTCGATGTCTTTCAAAACCACATTTAGAGTACATGAACCTGGGCGATGTGCTTATTTTCAGTTGCCTTAGCAATTAAACTAAAACTTGAAAGCAATTATTACTCTCGTCACATTCCTCTTTCTCCTTTACCTGTTTAGCTCAGCTTGGTATTAAAACTTCTGCTGATAGACGCGAACTGTTTCTCAAATTAAATACTGGGTAGCTAAGCAAAGAATGAAAGAAAACAAAGGAAACCCTGACAAAGTGTGATTCATTTCTACAAGAGCCCAACGAAAGTTGCTACTGTCTTAGATTCATCTCTTTCCCTTCGCAACTGTGCACTCTGGGTCGCCCTACCATTGCAGTGTTCTTATTGCTTTTCGAGCGTGCTTGCATTATTTCATCTGAATCTTCGCTGGGTTCCAATTATCAAGGTACCTATTTACGGCATCAATAATTAAAGTGCGACGTGTTTGTTGAGCAGCTCTGTTTAATCTTGGATATCACCGTAATTGTAGGTGCCCCTGTAATACGATGAAGCTGCCTGCAAGAATCTTTGGAAAACTTGATCCCAAAAATTATTTCTCAGAATGGGTAACAGCTGTTAACAGATGTGAGCGGTGACATGAAACACACCATGACACCAGCTGTTTCTTCCAAATATATATTATGCGTTTATTTGCTTCAATGAAGGACACAGCACGCGCTTTGATACCTCTAAAAGTGAAAATGGATAATAATACACAGATATGAAACTTTAGAAGAAAGTTACAAATTAAAGCTGTGCGTAAACTTCCAGAACCTTTCTCCAGATCTTTGGGAAGCAACGCTCATAATATAACATTTGAATAAAAGTTCCGCTCGAATAAATGCGCAAGAATCACAATGAACTTGGCATACTTTTCATCTCATCATCGCCATCAATAAGCATTATGAATCCTGTGCTGGATGAAGGTCTTCCCAAGTCACAACGTTTTGCCTTGTCGCACTCTGTCACAAGTCACTCCAGCATGCTTTCGAATTTGATCCACCCATCTTCTACATGGTTTTCTTCTAACTCTTTTCACGTCCCTTTGGTATCCAGTGAAGTACACTCATCGTCAAAAAAATAGTTGCACCCAGAAGGACGTATCGGATTGCAATGCTGTTCGGGAGGAAGGTAAAGGTTACAAGGAACAATAAATTAAACATTGAGACTGATATGGGCAATATTTATTGAGCTACAGGCCAATAAGTAGTGTCTCTCAGTATGGCGTCGGGCCGCCATGTTTGCTCACACAGCATGCCAGACGTCTCGGCATGGAGTTGTACAAGTTCCTAATGGTGCCCTGCGATAAGCCATCCCGTGCAGCTTGAATCTTCACACGTAGTTCCTGCAGATTATGCGGTTGGGTAGAGTGTAGATAGCGCGTCCAATAGCATCCCACACATTTTCAATCGGCGATAGGTCTGACGATGCGGCTGGTTATGGCAGAGTGTCAGTGCCTTGAAGGCAAGTTCTCGAGACAGCAGCAGTATGCGGACGAGCGTTGTCCTGTTAGAAACTGGCACCGGAGTGGGCGTTCAGAAAAGGTAGGGCCACTGGTTGCAGGACCACATTAACGTAACGTTAGTCTCTCAAAGTGTCTGTAATGAACACCAAAGGTGATCTAGCATCGTAGGCAATTTCACCTCACACCATGACACCAGACTTCTGGACGTGTAACGCTCGACAACAAAGCGTACATCTTGGCTATGACCACGGTGTTCCCACACATGGATTCGTTGGACGTCTCCTCCAATGCAAAATCGGGACTCGTTACTAAAAATCACCCGCTTCCATTCTGAGTGGCTTCATGACAGTCTGACACTACACCATTGCAATCTTTGGTGACGATGCAATGGTGTTAAGGGCAGTCGTGGTAACGGTCTGCGTGCATGTAGTCCTACGTCGTGCAGCCGTCTGCCAATGGTGCTTGCACTAATCGGATGATGCATGGAGGGCACCACTGCTCGCGGAATATCCGCAATCGTGGCTGTTTGGTCACTGCGTGCATGTCGGTCAACCCGTCGGTCCTCTCTCTCTCTGTTCTCGTTTAGGTCTCCCAGACGCTTCTTGTCGCTGCAGCGTGCCTTGTTCTATCCACTGCCGCCAACAGCGTGCTATGGTGATATCCGCATGACCGGTATGGCTCCCAAAGTACAGCAAAGAGACCATCCCGCTTCCCGGAGCAGCCCGACGACGCGGCCTCTCTAGAAATCCTCCAATTGCTCGAATTGCTTCCGAATATTTTTCCGAGGCATACTTCTCTTGCAAAAGATGCAAGCAACACAACAGTACGAGTCAGAAAGGCAAATTCGCGTAACGGGACGACATGATATAGCCGGTCAGGCACAGCGCTACGACCCCTCCTTGCTTGTGTTACCTGCGCGACCGAGCGTGATAATTTAATCATTTGCATGTCTTACGATGCCAAATCTACCCACCAAGTTTCATTCCCGTCGGTTGTTTTCTTCTGGGTGCAACTATTTTTTTGACGATGAGTGTATTGCAGTTGTCGAAAGGTGGTTAGTCCTTCCAGCAATATGGCCATCCTGGTGTTAAGTTTGATCATGATATCAACTATTTTCATTTCGCTGATCCGTAAGTAAGACTGGAAAGATATATTGATTAAGCACTTTTCTTGTAAGACATAAATGGAAAATTGCTCTTGGAAACTGTGCTGTTTCTTCTAAATATATTGGCCGTTATACCCCAAAAATGAATGAACTGAAAACAAAAAAAAACAAAAAAATAAATGCTACGGTGGCCATTATCACCCCAAAAATGAGTGAAAACGAAAAAAAAGACTGCTTTTGTGGTCTTTATCCCCTAAAATTAATTAAAATGAAAAACAATGCGTTATACGTGTTTATATTTAAAACGTGTGCTATTGTCTGAATTTAAACTTTAGATGGATCATGGTTCTAATGGAAATTCAACTTCACGAAGCCTCTCGTTGGAAGGCGAAAGCTTGGAACCGTTAAATTTTTTGATATACACCAATTTTCACGGATTATATGACCTTGCTGTCTTCTTAGAAAAGAATGGTCGTTATCCTCAACAGTGAAACCAACAATGAATGAAAATGAAAAAAAAATGACTGCTATGGTGGTCGTTATCCCCCAAAATGAATGACGCGTCAAGTATCCCTTTCGAATTATTCCTAAATGACGCATCAAGTGTCCCTTTCGAATGGTTCAAAAATGACGCGTCAAGTGTTCCTTTCGAATGATTCCTAAATGACGCATCAAGTGTCCCGTTCGAATGATTCATAAATGACGCATCAAGTATCCCTTTCGAAGGATTCATAAATGACGCATGATTTACGAATGACGTTCTATCCTCTGGTTGGTGCCCTGCGTTTGACGCCAGTTTTCTGCCTATGTTCTGTTTTCTCTTACAAAACAGTGATCTCAGAACTCATGAGAATGTTCAGAATAAATTATTTTTATGCTTGCTAAGACCTAGTAGGAAACTTCGTGAAATACAATGGTATTTGAATCATTCATCCATTCACTACTTGTTAAAGATGAAAGTTGACGACCTTTGACGACAGCATATACACCTGGCTCGAGATCCAAACACCTGAACGGAACATAAACAAGTATCCAATACGTAAACTGAGTATTTCATGCACTGCACCTTTTAACTGGTCAAGCTTTGCACTGCGTGGTATACGTGGACATTGGCTCATGACACCCTCTATTCATACTGGATTTGTATGAATTCATAGGAAATTAAGTTTTAAACGTATGCAATCCAACAAATAATTAAGCATTTCTTTGGGAAAATATATAGGATCTTTGAATTAAACACATCAAATAAATCAGATGAGTTTCCAAGCAATCGTTGACACGCTTCTGTAGATTTGCCCTCGTACCTCCAAAGTTAATGAAATATGATGCAAACGTGTCATTACATGTTTAAACCAAAGAATGCGTCATTGTATCTTCCTTCGTTGGCGGCGGGTAAAGTTCAGTCTGCGAAATTTGTGCGTTGATGCAATGGAGTCCACTATAGATGTGGAAAGATTTCACATTTTCGCAAGAATGCAACTTATGGAACGCAAAAGCACCTCACGGAGCTTTATTAAAAGTATATAATAATCATACCTGATTATATAGCGAAACCGTGAACGAGATAACCACCGCTACTGTCCGTGAAATAATTGTGAAAACCCCACGCACCACCATTCAGGTAAAAAATTCAGATATCGGTGCATAGATCGGCAGTGTGAAAACAATTATTCATTAACATTTAAAATTCCGCAAGGTCTGTGCCAAACAAATTGGTACTCCACAAACTGACAGAACAGCGAAAAACGGTTGGAGTAGCTTTTGCTGTTCCGTCAGTTTTGCGTACAAAGAGACGCTGGCAGTATTTGATCCTAAACAGGCATTACCACAGGTCATGAGACTTATTTATACAGGCTGATCCAAAATTTACGCAACCCGCAATCTGAAACTGCATTGGAGCGGACAATGATTGTATGGATAATATGAATGTATGTAGTGGCAACAGTATACTGTGCAGGTCAAAGTCAGCATGCACTGATCACGTGATCTGGTTCGCGTGTGCAGCTATTAATCCTTAAGTCACGACCGAGGGAACACGCGTTTTTGCAAACTCAGCGCGCTTTCACTGTGAAAAGATATCTGAAATGGCAGTCGTTCTCTAAGTGTCAGGATGAATTTAGAGGATGTTCTTTTTTTTTTTTTATTGGAGGTATAACGACCACCGTGAGCAACTCAGGGGTCTATAAGAAGTCGCCCATCCCTAATTTAGTGCCACTGGCTCCAGGGAAGGGTGTGAACCAGCGTCGTAAGACAAACACAACATCCATGCCTCAACGAGATTCCAACCCGGACCCATCTCTGACAAATGATCAGAGGCCAATCGCTTAGACCACTGCGCCACCGCGGCGGCAGAGGATATTTTCTGGAAACTAAGGTGTCAAATATCTCCACAATATGTCGTTTGGTCTCCGGTTTTCGAGAAATTGGTCTTGTGGACGATCGTAAACGTTCGAGCTGTCCGTAAGCCTTAGCTGAAAAGTCTTTGGAAACTGTCTATCAGTCTTTCATGCGTTCACCACAAATGTCAATTCGAAAAGTGTCCCAAAAAACAGGAATATCGTACTGGAATGTTCACAGAGCTAAAAAGCTAAAGTTGCGTCCCTATCGGATTAACGTTATGCACGAGATGCAAGAACTTTTATTTTTTTTTTGATTGGAGGTTTAACGACCACCGTGAGCAACTCAATGGGCTACAAGCAGTCGCCCGTCCCTAATTTAGGGTCACTGGTTCCAGGGAAGGGAGAGAGCCAGTGCCGTAAGACAAACACAACATCCATGCCTGACCGGGATTCGAACCCCTAACGGACGAATGATCAGAGGCCAGCGCCTTAGACCACTGCGCCACCGGGGCGGCGATGCAAGAACTTGAAAACGAGAATGGGTTCCAATATTGGCAATGATTTCTGCGTTTGGTCCTTAACGGTCTTCATATCTTGGGTTACGTTTTCTTTTTATGATAAAGCGTGGTTCCATCTAAGTGGATACGTAAACAGTCAGAACAACATGTTCTGGAGTTCTAAAAACCTCCATCTTTTTCATTAAAGCCCATCACTTGCCCAGAAATTTAGAGTTTGGTGTGCTGTTTTGCGGAAAAGAAGAGTGGGCCCATTTTATTCATGGAAACAGTGACAGCTGATTGTTATCAGGGCCTCGTTCATCAATTCGTATCGTTGTTAGATGTAGATGACCGCAACTGCAGGCTGCATAAAGGCGGTGTACATTCTTAAAAATTCAGTTCAACGTTGCACCACAATATTGAGCAGCATCTGATACTTACACCATGATCTGGTGCAATTTCACACTTGCACCAAAAAGTAGTGCATGCGAACGTTTGACTTGCACCACGGTTTCGTGCAATTTACCAAATGCAGCCTGGAACGGTGTTGCACCACATTTTGAGCCAATGAAGGAAACGGCGCATGCGTCTTCGTCATCAAGTCATCCGAAGGAGGCAGATGTTGTTTTGTGCAGTCATATTGGTTTTGTCGTCACAGTGAGTGCGAGTTTGGAAAATTTTACAGAAGTATTCACTCAAGTTAATAAAGGTAAGTGATGAAAATAATAGTTGTAGCACATATATATCTGGTGTTCTTGGCATAATCGTTTCCACGTTGAACTTTCTGATATTACATATGTGCCTAGGTACGTGTAGGAAAATGCAATTTTAGTTTTCTGAGTAGGTTGTTCACATGGAATTAGCTTCTAATGTAGTTTTAACAAGCTCAAATTTTGGAATTAATTGGCACAGTGTATTGATCTTGGAATTGAGACTATATGTGCTAATATAAGCAATGAAGATTAAAATCTCCCGAATATGCGAGAAAACATTTAAAAAGAAAAAAAAACGGAACATTTTATTCCTGAATTGATGAAGTAAACACAAACTTTTTCAAACTGAACACAGAAACCATGTTTATAAATTTTTTTATCCATAAAGCAGTGATGTAAAAGGACTGCACTAAATTTTGATGATATGTTGCACCAATAAATGGAGCTAAACCAGCTGCACCATATTTTGGGGTAAGCTACACCAACAAGTGATGCAACTTTGCATCATATTATGGAAGTAATATTGCACTATAAAATGGTGCATCTTTACATTTGATGGTGTAAAACTACACCATTTTATGGTGCAACCATACACCATGTTCTGGTGCAACTTTACCCCATAAAATGATGTAAGGTTACACCATATTGTTGGGTTTTGTTTACACCATATCATGGTCAGAGGCCATGATATGGTGTAAACAAAACCCAACAATATGGTGTCCATATCATGGTGACCATATCATGGTGGAGAGGCCATATCTCCAGCATCAGTACTGGGACCATCCGAAAGGTTGCTACAAACATGGCATTGAGGCTTACATAGCCGCAGATGGAGGACATTTCCGGCATCTATTGTGAGGTAATTGTTTCTTACAGCGTATGCCATGTACATACAGTGGTGTTCAAAAGTATTGCATCACCTGTAAATAAATCACTGCTTGTTTAACTAACTAATTTTCATAGTTATTTCATCATTTATTTATATGCCATTAGATGCGAAATTTAATGAAGATTTCAAAAATGTCTTGGTTTTCCCTGTAGTTACCTCTGTTCTCAAGATACATCACAAAAATCATGACCAAGTCGAAATTATTATGAAAAGGATCATTTATCCAATACTTAAGTTTACAACAAGAAATCGTTTTTGTGATTCAAAAGGAATGAAATAATATTTAAATACAGAAATATAATGAAGCAAAATTATAAAATGTACCTAATATTTTGTTGCCCAGTCTTTAGCCTTAATCACAGCTTTGCATCTTTATGGCATACTGCCAGCAAGGTTTTGTAAAAGATTGGGTAGAACAATGCGATTCAAAATTTAAATTACATCTTCAGTGAATTGAATTTTGGTTGTGGGCTTCTTTTTTTGATAGTTCATACGACACTTTGAACCATAAATTTTCGATCGAGTTTAAGTCCGGTGAATGTGATGGCCAATCAAGATGCTGAATATTTTTTTCCTGAAACCACTTTTTTACTACTTTAGCACGATAACAGGGAGCATTGTCACCTTGAAAAATAAAATTGCTGTCATAAAGTCTTCAAGATGATGGGAGCAACTTGTTTTCTAATATGCAGATGCATTTCTGGGCATTTACCATACCATCGATAATATGGAGGTTCCTAACGCCATGCGCACACATGCAGCTCCAAATCATGACCTTCACCGGATGCTTAATAGTAGTCACTAAGCAACTTGGATGGAATTCTTCATGCTTGCATCTCCTTACATAGGTACTCTCTGATTCCCATTAAGGCAAAATTCTGATTCATGACTGAAACGAATATTTTCCCATTGCTTGGTTGTCCGTGGACATGCTGTTTTGCCCACTGAAGTCTACGCTGTCTTTGATTTGTAGTTACAGTGGTTAATTTCTGTCTTTACAGCCACGTAAGTCATAGTGAAGCAACCTCCTCCTAACACTAGACGTATTAACAGTAACATTAAACACTTCAGATGATCTTTGAAGCAGTTGTGGTGAATTGGGCCTTCTGTCTGCCAAGCTTAGCTTTCTGAGCACTGTGTCCTGCCTGGTTGTAGTGGATCTGGTAGCTCCACTAGGCGAATATTTTTAATATCACTAGTGTCTTTTACTTTCTTCAGTTCCCTACCAACTGTAGATTAATTGCAGACCACTCTTTCAGCGATTCGCTTTGAAGAATATCCCACTTCATGCAGAACAACTATTTTTACTCCGTCCGCTTTGGACAATTCCGCAGTTTTAACCATTAATGAGAATGTACACAATTTATACCCTAATAACAACAAGAAGCGACAACCACCACAATGCTCTAGTAGCTCTGCGTCAGCCCTTATAAAATTTGGAGTAGGATTAGAATAGCATCAGCCCTTATAAAATTTGGAGTAGGATTAGAATAGCATTAGGAAGCAGCCGATCATGTAAAAGAATGTCTATGATTGGATGTAAGAACTGGTACGCAGCTAACGTGAATTTCAATGTATTTGTCAAATCCCATTTTTATGCCATATCTTAAGAACAGAAGTAGCTGCAGAAAAAACTAAGATATTTTTGAAATCTCCATTAAATACCGCAACTAATGACATATAAACGATGAAATAACTATGAAAATTAGTTAGTAAAAATAGAGTTAAACTTAAAAATTGACTTTTATTGCAAGTGATGCAATACTTTTACACACCATTGTATTTAGCTTTTCGTTAGTTTTATATCGTAACATATAGTTTTGCTAACTACGGTTTTATTGGTCCCGACACGCAAGTGTGCATTTTGGTTACGGAAGATGAACAGCCTTTTCAAATCTTCCGACAAGACTTTCGCTCAAGAAAGAGAAAATTCATGTTTTCTTTTGATTTTGTGACGTATATTCTAACTTAACTTTCCCTTATATCTATGTAATTTTTAATTGATTCTCATTACGTGTTTTCCTAACTTAACGCTACATTTCCCCTCTCGACTGGATGCTTTGTGGCAACCTGAATTGAGGTCAGGAATTGAATGACGTATGAGTGCAACAGAGATAAGGAGAATGTTTACGATATATTGGGGCTCTGCTGTTGTTAGATATTAAGCGTTCTCATTATGAGCATGTTTGTAATTGATTTAAAAAAAGACATTTGTTATGCTAGCTTAAACTAACTTGATGTTTAGGTTCTGATGTTCGTGTTTAGTTCTTTTGATTTGAGTTATCATCGAAGACTTAAGGTATTCCACTACAATGGAGGCACATTCTTTGAAAAATGCAAGAATGGGTAATGTTTTTTTTAGGAAGGTTAACACATAAAAACACATAAACGTTGAACAAAAAATGATATTAATATAAATTTTCAAGAAATTGGGAAATTTGTGAAAGAATTTAAGGAAATCTGTTGCTTACGATAAACGCTCTAAATAAAAAAGGTACAGGTATATGATGACATTTTTTGCAACAGTATATGCGCATCACTATTATCTATGAAGTGAACTAAAAGGCAAGTGATGTTCCTAAACACTGCTGAGATACCCTCATTCCTACATGCATTAGTGTGAAGTTTCGACAAATGTCTTCACTATGTTGAATGTAAATAGCTATAACCTAACTCTGAACTCACAAACAGCAAAACTTTAAATTCATTGCATGCACAACATTGTAAGAAAGATGTATACCAAGTTTCATCAATTTATTTACATACCTTTTGCAGTTATCAGGTTTTCCGTAAAGAGTTCCGTAAGAAAATTTCATCCTGCAAAAAACGCGTTTCAACTGTCACTTCCCGTTCATTTGACACCTTGGTTTAGATATTCCGATTGCTATAATTCTGTATCTATTCATCGTAGACAAGAAACAAAGGCAGTTCTGAAATCCTAAAGATAGGGCTTTAAACTGAACACATTTTTACAAAATGTGAAATTTGGTCCAAAACGACCTTTTCAAAGTAGTAGGATACCTTAAGTAATTTTCAAGCTAATGTGTCTTGGAGATTATTTGACACTGCGGGCACGATGTTGTTCAGCTATTGAAGTGTTTTGGATGTGGACCTAAAATACATGCCTGGAATGGAATGAAAGGTTGCATTTGTAAGTACGCTTCTTTATAGTGAATCTGATGTAAAATTCTTGTGCTTACTTAAAGACTTGTACAAATATCATGTTAATTAAAGCCATGCGGAGCATCACGTAAACGCAACCAAACGTTTCAAAGTCACATTCTTATTCCCAAAATGTTAACGTACTGGGGAAGCATAGCCAGTTAGGTAAATTACTTCATCTTGAGAACATTACATTTTCCAAGGAACGTTAATCGTGAACGCCTTACCTGAAAAAACAACAATAAACGGACAACACCATAATTGCTTAGTCTAAAATAGTTAAAGAGCTGAAAGAGCAGTGTCCAACAACAGGTGCTTCCGGGTTCTCCTTCTTCATCAGAATGCCAATACCAACAACATCCCGCAATTCATGGCTATCTAGACCAAGAAAAAATCAAACAGTTGCGCCATCTTAACATTTACCCGCACTTGCGCCATACGATTTTTGGTTGTTTCCAAAGATTAAAAGAAATAAGCTGGACAGCGTTTTTCAAGGCAGCAAAAACCTCCGTAACGCCTTTTATTGAAAGCTTGAGGAATAATCCACAAGAGACGTACTGCCAACCGTACCAAAATTGGATTAAACGCCTGCAATTTTGCACAGATGCTGAAGAGCAGTACGCTGAAGTTGAAGGGAAGTAAACGTTTTGTTCAGGAGAAAGTTCAGTCGTTTCTGTTCTGAAGAAACATATCAAGAAATTTATGGAATCCCTGCGTATGCAAAACACTTGCACCCTCGGAATGTTTCTCCGGAACACTTAGAAAAGAACTTGAAGTGTTAAGATTGTCATCACAAGAATTTACAGTAGAAGTCAAGACTGACGGGGAACACGTTGTGTTGTACCTTTTGCATTACTCTGAGTTCAGATAAAGATGCTACTATGACATGCATTGAAATAGCTTTGCGTTAAGAGCAGATTATAATAACGCAATGACCCACCTTACTGTGCCACCACGGCTCGCAGATACCTGGGAACAGCTCCTACAAGGTGTCAAACATTCTCCATGCATAACTTGACCCATGTCCGCAGCAACATCTCCGTTAATTCGCACTCATTCCTTGGAGGAGGATCAGCAGTTCTCACACGGTTCTAGTATATCCTATAAATTTCATTTAATTCAGAAAACAACGTTTAAGAATGCAATATTATTAACTTAGAGGTCTACAATAGTTTCACTGGACACTATGGTCTAGCTTCATCAGGACTAAGCGTTTTCATTTCTAGCTTGTGACGATGTTACCAGTTTCACGTGTTATAACGTACAAGTTTGTCCGCACCGGGCTTCGAGCCAAATCCCCTCACTCCGAATTAGGTCGATTTCCCAACTGAGTTACACGGACATATGCTCTCACTGCTTCTATCTGCCTTTATGGCATGTACGTCCTGCTGGACAGGAACGTCACATCTCTCCTCCCCCAGAAAGAGGGCCGGGGGCATGGCGCACGGGTCAGCCAGGACCATGTGTCGCTGTATGCTGTCATCCCATGAAGAACGCGCATTTGAGAAATCCTAGACAATTTGGTGTGTGGAACGTAACATCACACTGAAGAAGGTGTGACGTATATTCTAAATTAACTTTCCTTTTTAGTTTCTTTCCCTATGTAAATCTTGAGTTTGTTCTCAGTTATACTTCATACTTAACGTGATATCTTTTCTCTCAAACGAATACTGTTGGCAACAATTGAGGTTGAATGAACGTGACGTATGCCTGTTATGAGATAAGAACGAGAGATATAAACTGCAATACAACAGTTGCTTGGGTGGTGAGTGATGGAAAGTGAAATGTGGAGCGTTGATTTGTGTTATGTGATTTCTATACTATCCTGAAGTGCTATAACCTGTGCTGGAGAAATAACAGCCAATTTCCGTAAGTTTGACTTCTGTTTTAAATGTTTCGTCTCGCCGTTAAGGTTTAATTTAGGAATTATTTCATCGTATGGTTATGTTTTTAAAATAACGTATCAGTACGAAAAGACATTTACGTTATAAAGGGTTTCTCATTTTTCCTGTCTCGCCGTGTTGAAAGAACATCACATCATTGCGAGAAACTTAACAGCCAGGGATCATCCTGGAAGTTCGGGCGCCAATATAATGTACAAGTTTTGTCCGTGCCGGGCATCGAAATCGGGTCCCCTCACTCCGCAGTAAGTCGCTCTCCCAACTGAGTTCAGCGGACAGAATATGTCGCTGCATATTTGTCGTCTTGATACATGTGTTCACCTCTGTTGTACGTCACAAATTTGATATACCGCTATTTATTAGGTTTTTCGGGAAGTCGCGAACACTTTGGTGTACATTTCAGAAAGCTAAAGCGACAGCATAGAGATATCTGACTGTTGCATAGTACGTACATCAGGCTCAATTCGTGCATGTCTATCGGCTAGTGACAGTTGCAATGACAGTGAAGCTGTTGAAACACTCAGTGATAGTGGAAGAACAGAGTGTTTGTTTGTTTTTTTACCTTTTGTTTTTTTATTCAAGTATATTCAGAAAGCTTGGCACAAAGTCTTCTGCGCACGGCAGTAGGTCAAATTCTCCTTAAGAAAAATGCTGTGCACAGTTGGATAAAAATACGCACTCACGGACAATGTTAATTGGGCACCAAGAAGGAAGCATTGGATTGAACTGAAATTTTATGGACGTAAGGATACAGATGAATGATACACATGATGGCAAAAACAGAGCTGCAGGACAATTACAGAGGGATCTGTGGCACGCTGTACGATCATCTTCAATAGCGCGTCGCACCGCTTCGTGCGGCGATGCATGCTGCAATACGGTCCGGCATGGAGACGGACAGACGCCTGATGTTGTCATGTGGCAGACGAGCCCACACGTGTTGGACAGTGTGCTCCGAATCCCAGATAGGTAGCACGGCGGCAGCTGGCGTTCCAACAGGTCCCACACATTCTCGATAAAGGACATGTTCGGGGAGCAGACAGGACATGACGTAGGCAGTCCTGGGCAACACGAGTCCTGTGCAGGTTGGTATTATCTTGCTCGTATAGCGTACCTGGAATCCCGGCAACGAATGGGATCACATAGGACCGTCGGATCTCATCCACATACCGCTGGCTCGTCAATGATCCACGTAGCACTACTAGAGCTGATCGGTTATCGTAGACAATGGCTCTCCAGAGCATAATGCCTGCAGTGGGGGAGGTGTGACGCTCGATAGCGAGTTTGAGATTCTGCCGTTGACCCGGGGACCTCTATACCTGGATACGACGATCATCTGCCCCAAAACGAAGCGGCACTCATAGCTAAACATCGCATGTTCCTAGCCTGTGGCGGTCCACGTCGCTCTGACATGGCAGTACTGCACACGAAGCCTACGATGATCCAGTGCTAATGGCAGCATACGTAAGCGGCGCTGGCATCACATATTCGCTTCTGCAAGGCGTCGGAAAATGGTTCGTGCGCACACAGGAGCCGCTACATCTACCTGTATAGTGGTCTGGGTACCCGTGGGATCCGCTCGTACCTGGCGCACGATCCGTCGATCCTTTCTACCGGTGGTTCTCCTGATCCGTCCGGAGCATCTCTGCTGTGTGGCAGCACCGTCGCGTCTCCACTGCTTCCAACACAGTCGGTCGGTATGGTCAGAACGATCCACGTGTCGTGCTATACGGCGCGCCGACCACCCTGCGGTGTTCTGCCCGAAGATCAGGCCTTTCTCAAAATCCGTAAGTTGTGTAAATTGACGTCTCTGGTGTGTACCATGGCTTCTTGTCACTCTGTACCCTTGCGTGCACCGGTCGGTGCTTTTCGCTTTCATAGAACATCGACTACACGCAGGCTTCCGGTTCATGTTTCGAGCGCCACCGCAGGGTGTGCGGTCACGATTACACGCACCAAACGTGGATCATTTGCATACCAGCACGCACTCTAGCTATTTGTAGAGTTTCGCTGTTATAGCATGTTTTCTTCTAGGTGCGCAAATTTCTTTGTCCGTGAGTGTATATTAGGGAGGCTCGACATCACCCTATGATAGTTCAAGACACAGTGCACCGATTTCAGTATAACCAGTTGTGTGAGGGATATCCACACAACGGGTGGTATATCTCTCACACAATGGGTTATACCATGCTGACGCAAAATTTAACTGTAATTAGCAAACCAGGGAAGTGGGTTCAGCGCACACTAACCACGACACAAAAGGAATTCAACTACGAAATTGCACGAAGTAACCTAGCGTGACATAATCTCAAAGGTGCTCATAACGTTCTTCTGCTTAGATGTAAGTTGGGTGGAATATTAAGCACCTAGGCAACGACATAAGTCTGGATTCTGAGTTGATCCCAGTGTTTACGCGGCGTCTCTACATTGCGCAGGGTCACATGTGCGTAAAATCTTACTGGTCGTTGCCATTGATGTTCGCGGTGTGGCATTTTGGAAGACATATTATGAGAATCACCGTCATGACACCGAGCGGTATAATTCATTACTGGAGGAGCGCATCCCGGCATGGCTTTGACACCTTGGTTTAGATATTACGATTGCTATAATCCACCCATCGTGTTCAACTGATATCAGGCCCTGTGATTTCTACTTTGGCCATTTGTAAAGGGCAATATTTGGCTCGCTATAAGAATGAAGAGAATTTTGATCCCCGAATCAGAGATATTTTCCGCAGACTTCATAACACTGGTACTTTTGATGGCATTCGTGAACTGCTCACATTTTGGGAACCTATTATTTTATATAATGAGGGGATTGCTAATAATAACCCCAAAATATTTTGATCATTGCTTTGTTATTACAGAATGATAATTTGAAGGTCTTCACTTGTTTCCTGAAACACCTGATATTTAAAAAAAAATTCTTCATCATTGGATTGATGCATGTTTTGTGTTGCCGAGAGTACAGCTAGTTTTTTAAGTATTTGATAGAGCATTTGTTTTTGTAGCACTGCGTACATAAATATGTTTCAGTATAGAATCTGATCACAATCCAATTAATAACATCAAACTCGTCGTTGAAATAACTGAAGAGCAATACGTATTTTGATCTCAGGCGTTTCTGCTTGTGATTCAAATACTCAACTGGTAAATGAAAGAAGCTAAATCAAAGGGATAATGACGTTCATAATAGTGTATCTGGTTTTAGAAAGTATGTTGGGGCTAAAAGTTCTAGTGCCATTCAAACCCCGAAGTTTCAAGTGAAGGGTGCTTAAAGCGATAGCAAATGCAAATTCTCCATTATGCTTACTGCCAAGTCAGAAATAATTCCACGAAAGATGCACTTTAAATAGCTTTGGGAATGAAGCTGAAATTTTAAAAATCACATATTTTCACTGAAATCTAATGATGTCTGGTTTTCCTGCTGTTTTGAAATTATATTGAGGATAAACCACTTTCGAAAGAAAGTAACTACTGAATGTTTATTTTAATTATTAAATAATTCAACAAATTGATCCTGGAGGCCTGATGCTACATGTCGAAAGCATAGATTTATTAATGAGGTATATCACCATTGCTGCGTCTCAAATAGTTTAGTTTTCATCTCTAAGGAAGTGTGATGAAAATAGCTTTAGCATACGAAGTCTTGAAACTAAAATATCACAGATTCTGAAGCACAGAATGGAGATATTTTCTTTTAAACTTAATGAAATAACACGTATTGTAATTTAAATCGTAGCGAGTGTTTCTTTGAGAGGATTTGAATGATTTACTTGGACAGTGCAGCCGTATGATGTCCTTCTTTAATAACAGTTTTTGATGAGAAGCACATTCATTAAAAATTTATACAACGGAGCTGTTTTGAAGGGAACTTGGTAGAACAAGCGCGAATTTTTCATCGAAAACATTTCTACGTCACTATTTTCCATAGTGCTTACTGTGCAGATACTGAGAAATAATTAAGAAGACACACACTTCAGTCACTGAATTAGAAACCTTCATGAAGATTTATGCAAACGTCACTTACGCAGCGCATATGCAAAATGCGGGGTGACGTGCGCCACTCGGTGATTTATGCAGCTATTTGTTGTTGATCGGGAGTTTAACGACTTCCGTGAGCAACTCAATGAGCTATAAGCAGTCTCCCGTCCCTAATTTAGGGCCACTGATTCCAGGGAAGGTAGAGAGCCAATGTCGTAAGACAAACACAACAGCCATGCTTCAGTGGGATTTGAACCCCGACCCATCTTGGACGAATGATCAGAAGCCATCCCTTAGATCACTGCGCCACTGGGGCGGTTGGCAACTATTTAAGACTGCCGCTTCTCATGATCAGAAGCCATTCTTTAGGTCACTGCGCCACTGGGGCGGCTGGCAACTATTTAAGACTGCCGCTTCTCATTAATCGCCAGTAGTGTTGATCACAACGCGAAAAGCAAAGAATCTTTCGCAGTTGAATTCCAGTGGTGTACAGTGGTGTAAGGCTTATTATGACTGCCCGTCTATCTGGAGCGACGATTTTGAGAACAGCAGACCCAGGGATATCTGAGGTTTTGAGAACAGCATTTCTCACAAGATCAGATAACCCTGGTCTTTAATCAGCGAAAAACTAATCCACATTGCTTGTGTAAGAGGCGTTTCTCTGGCACGACAAAAATTTGTTATTTATAAGATCGCCGTGGTCTGCGAAGGCTTGTACGGAGAAGCAGGAATGACTTCCTGCGGGGAGCATTTGACAGAAGCATTCCATGAAGGCTGTTTCCGACCCATATCTCCTCGAACTATGCGCAGGTAATTGAAGAGGATCTGTATTTGCAATCGCATGGCTATCCGGAAACCAATATTTTCTACGATGATCCCGAAAGTCTCTTTACAGTGGTGTGAGGAACTCGGTGACTGGACACTAATGCACCCGAAAGAAACCATGTGACCCGACGAGTCACGGTGCACCTTTTTCTGTACGACGGTAGGGCAAGTCGAGTAGGCAGAACATTTGGGCAAGTCGAGTAAAATTTTGGGCAAGTCGAGTAAGTCGAGTAAGTTGGGCAACGTTTGAGCAAGTCTAGTATGCAGAACATTTGGCGAGTAATTAGACAGAACATTTGGCGAATCGAGTAGGTAGAACAGTAGTAAGCAGAACATTTTTTTAGTAGGCAAAACAGTAGTAGGCAGAACATTTATTTTAGTAGGCAGAACATTTTTATTTTTAGTAGGCAGAACATTTGGCGAGTCGAGTAGGTAGAACATTTGGCGATAGCACCATGAAGCAAAGCACCCACCTTGCTTTGTAAATGCAATTCAAGGTTCTAGATGTGATGTCATGGTGAGGGGGAGGTACTGTTGGTACGGAACGGGTGCCCTCATATTGCTGGAAGGTTGGGTGTCCCCCAAGGATCATCTGAATATTGTGGTAAATCAAAGTTCATCCTGAAATGCTGACTTTTAATGCTGCAGGTGACGAATGTATCGTGAACGACAATGCTACTCCCAATCGCGCAAGATGTGTTCAGAAGTGTGATTCACAGAGCATATATATATATATATATATATCATCATCATCATCCTCATTGTCAACCATTATCAATCCACTGCTGGACGAAGGTCTCCCCAAGTTTCCTCCACAACGGTCTGTCTTGTGCCAGTCTCCTCCATGTCACCCCTGCATACTTTCTAATTTCATCCACCCATCTCCCATGTGGTCTTCTTCTGGGTCTTTTCCTGTCCCTTGGAATCCAATCTAAAATTTCGGCTGTCCATCGATGATCTGTCCTTCTGGCAGTATGTCCAGCCCATTGCCATTTCAGGGATTTAACTCTGATCATGATGTCTTCCACTCTTGTCATTTTTCGGATCCACGAGTTCCTCTTCTTATCTCTCCTGGTTACACCAAGCATGCACCTCTCCATTCCCCTTTGAGTTGTCTGCAGCCTTTGTATGTCTCTTTTAGTTAAGGTCCACGTCTCTGCACCATACGTAAGCACTGGAAGGATGCATTGATCAAACACTTTTCTTTTAAGACATAATGGCATATTGCTCTTGAAAATTATGCTGTTTCTTCCAAAAGCTCTCCAGGCAAGTTTTGTACGCCGATTAATTTCTTCATCAATGTGACCCTCACTTCATATCTGCTGTCCAAGATAAACGTACGTGTCTGTTATCTCCAGCTTTTCTCCATCAATCGATAAATCTTCATTTCTTGTAAAAGCATTGAACATCACTTTTGTCTTCTGAAAGTTCATTTTTAATCCCACTTCTTTACTCTTGTCAGCAAGTTCCTGGATCATACTCTGCAGCTCTGATGGGGTAGTTACAAAAATGACTATGTCATCAGCAAAGCGAAGGTGGGTTAGATAATCTCCATTAATCTTTATCCCCTTGTTTTCCCAGCTCAGCGACTGAAAAACACCCTCCAATGTGGCATTAAAGAGCTTCGGAGATATGGTGTCACCTTGTCTCACTCCCTTTCCAATTTTTACGTGTGTTGTATTTTCAAACAGCCTAATCTTTGCACTTGCATTTTCATAGATGTTATTAATAATATTAATGTATGCATCTTCAATACCGCAGGTTTTCAGAGCCATTGTAACTGCTGATGGTTTCAGCGAATCAAAGGCTTTTTCATAATCGATAAAAGCCATGCACAATGGAAGTTCATATTCCCTCGCTCTTTCAATTAGTTCTCTCAGCACGTGGATATGATCTATTGTGCTGTAGCCACTCCTGAATCCAGCTTGTTCTCTTGGTTGAGCCATGTCCAGTGTTACCTTCAAGCGGTGTGAAAGAACTTTAGTGAAGATTTTATAAACTACTGATAGGAGGCTGATAGGTCTGTAGTTTCCGAGATCCTCAATGTCACCTTTCTTATGTAGCAGGATCATTGTAGCGGTGTTCCAATCCTCGGGAATCTTTCCTTCATTAAGGCATCGAGTGAAAATTTGGGCGAGTACTGTTTCGATTTCTCCACTTGCTTCTTGTATGATGTCTACAGTAATTCCATCTTCTCCTGGAGCTTTTCCTCGCTTCATGTTCTTGATTGCATGTGCAACTTCTGCTGGAAGGACTGGAGGAACTCTGGTACTGGTATCTTTCATGATGTCTGGAGTGCATATATCATCCCTTTCATATAATTTGGAGTAGAAATCTTTCACTCTTGTCAAAATTTCGCCTCTATTTCTTGTTACAGAACCATCTTCTTTTCTCAGAGCCATAATCTGTTTTCTTCCCTTACTGAGATGTCCCTTTGCTATCTTTAGGCTTTGGTTGTTTTCAATTGCTTTCCTCACTAGTTCACAGTTGAATTTCCTTACGTCTTATATATATATATATATATATATATATATACACACTGATGTGCCAGAAAAACTGGCACAGACGAGCTTATGCAAAATACATAGCAACGTCCCTTATGCGCCGCTTACTCGGTTGCGTCCTCCAGTGCGTATATGAAGCGATACACATCCTTGCCAGCTGTCAGAGCTGTTTTCGGCATGAGAATGACAAGTAATAACGATTTAAGCGATTTTTAACGCGGTGTCATAGTTGGCGCCCGTGAGATGGGCCATAGTAATTTGGAGGTAGAAACGAAGTTCGGATTTTTATGGACGACCATTGCAAGGGTGTACCGTGACTACAAAAATTCAGGCAAAACCTGCAACCTACGATACCAGTGAGACCGTAAAAACACATTGGGTGAACGTGACCATTGTCGGCTGTCAAGAATCGTTTCACGCTATAGGCATGCAACACTGCCGCAGGTATCATCGGAATTCAATTCTGGAGCCTCAACAAGCATAAGAGCTCGGACTGTGCAACGTACCCTTCACGATATGGGGTTTGGGAGCCGACGCCTGACTCAAATCCCCTTGATAGGTGCACGACACAGAGCTATGCGCCTCGCTTGGACACGGCGACACCGCAACTTGACACTTCATGACTCGAAACAAATAGCCTGGTCTGACGAGGCGCGTTTCCAAATGCATCGGGCAGATGGTAGGATTCGTGTGTGGCGCAAACCCCATGAAGCCATGGATCCCGGCTGTCAACAGGGAAGTGTACCTGCTGGTGGGGTGTCCGTAATTGTATGAGGTGTGTTTAGCTGGACGTCACTGGGACCCCTGGTACGTCTACAAACGTCTGTGAGAGGCCAACGCTATGTACGTATCCTGTCTGACGAGGAACACCCGTTCATGTCCTGCATTTATGCTGATGGGTTGGGCCTGTTCCAACAGGACAATGTATCTCCACACAAGTGGTGAGACACCACATTATGGTTAGAGGAGCATTCATCTGAGTTTGGGCTGTTGACATTCCCACCCAAGACCCCAGATCTGAACGTGATAGAACACATTTGAGATGCCATGCAACGCGCTGTCGAACACAGGAATCCGAGACCTCGGAATACACCCGAATTGTGGAACGTTCTGCAGGAAGTATAGTGTGCATTGCCTACAGTATATTTCCAGAAGCTAGTGAAGTTCATGGCCTGTCGTATTTATGCAGTCCTGTGCTCCTGTGGGGACCTACCAAGTATTAGACTGGTGTACCAGTTTTTCGGGCACTTCAGTGTGTATATATATATATACACTATATTGGCAAAAATCCCCGAAAACCGCTGCGAAAGCAAAAGAACAGATCCGCTCGTTAATTACATACATGGTACAGCTGCAAACGGTATAAAAACAAGCCTACAGCTAACCGTGATCATATAGCACTGTTAGGTTCAGTGAAAATGTCGCGGCGAGAGAGAACGGACTTTGAGAAAGGAAAGATTGTTGGGTGTTATATTAGTGAGCTGTCCATAAGAGAAACCGAGAGGCGTTTAAAAATACCCAAGTCAACTGTTTTGGATGTACTGAATAAGTGGAAGACACATGGTGTACCTGGAGCAGAAAAACGTACCCGCAGACCAAAGAAAATCGGTGATAGAGGACGTCGAAGCCTCAGGAGAGTCGTTACAGCTAATCAACGGAGTACTTGCACAAGACTTCAATGTACATTTGTGTAAACATGCTGGAATCGCGGTATGTATACGTACCATTCACAGAGAACTTCATTCCAAGGGTTACCCTGGTCGTGCGGCTGCTTATAAGCCTTTCATCTCCGGTCGGAATGCTAGTCGTCGTTTAGCATGGTGTAAAGAACATTTATCGTGGACCGCAGATCAATGGAAACGTGTCCTATGGACTGATGACTCCAGATACACGACCGATCAGTCTGATGGCCGTGTGTGGGTATGGCGGCAGCAGGAGGAACGCTATTTACCACAGTGTACTGTTCCTACGGTCAAGTTTGGAGCTGGCAGTGTACTCTTGTGGGGGTGTTTTTCGTAGTATGGTCATGGTTCATTGGTTATCGTGGACAAACCTGTTAACCAGCACGTCTACCTCGATATTCTGGACAATTATGCCCTACCAACTCTGTGGTATTACTATGGAACCGAGCCTTGTTGGTACCAGCAGGATAATACACCGAGCCATAAAGCAAAGACTGTTACTGCGTGTTTTGTCGATAATTCCGTATCGGGTGTGGACTGGCCAGCACAGAGCCCTGGTCTTAGTCCCATAGATTACGTATGGGATGAATTAGAGCACCGCATAAGAAGTTTGGAACCAAGGCTTACTACTAAGCAGCACTGTAGATCATATCCATGTACTGAGAAAACTAATTGAAACAACAAGGGAATATGAACTCCCATTATGCATGGCTTTTATTGACTATGAAAAGGCTTTCGATTCCGTGAAACCATCATCAGTAAAAAAGGCTTTGAAATCCTGCGGTATTGAAGATGCACACATTAGCATTATAAATAACATCTATGAAAACGCAAGTGCAATGGTTCGGATATTTGAGGATACAGCACAAATAAGAATTGGAAAGGGTATGAGACAAGGTGACACCATATCTCCCAAGCTCGTTAACGCCACATTGCAAAATGTCTTTCAATCATTGAACTGGTAAAACAAAGGGATAAAGATAAATGGAGATTAACTTACCTTCGTTTTGCTGATCACGTAGTCATCTTTGCAACCACCCCTTAAGAGCTGCAGAGTGTGATTCAAGAACTTGCTGACAAGAGTAAAGAAGTGGGATTAAAAATGAACTTTCAGAAGACCAAAGTGATGTACAATGTTTTTACAAGAAACGAAGATTTATCGATTGATGGAGAAAAGCTTGAGACAACCGATTCCTACATTTATCTTGGGCAGCAGATATCGAGTGAGGGTCACATCGATGAAGAAGCTAATCGGCGTATAAAACTTGGATGGAGAGCTTTTGGAAGAAACAGTACAATTTTTAAGAGCAGTATGCCAGTATGTCTCAAAAGAAAAGTGTTCAATCAATGCATCCAGTCAGTGCTTAAGTATGGAGCCGAGACATGGACCTTAACTAAAAAACACATACAAAGACTGTAGACAAATCTAAGCAGCACGGAGAGATGCATGCTTGGTGTAACCAGGAATGTTAAGAAGAGGAACTTGTGGAAAAGGAAAATGACAGAAGTGGACGACATCATGACCAGGGTAAAATCCCTGAAATGGTAATAGGCTGGACATGTTGCCAGAAGAACGGACCAACGATAGACAACGGAAACTTTTGACTGGATTCCGAAAGACAGGAAAAGACCTAGAAGAAGGCCCCATGGAAGATGGAAGGATGAAATTCGAAAGTATGCTGGAGTGACGTGGAGGAGACAGGCCCAAGACAGACAATTTTGGTAGAAACTTGGGGAGACATTCATCCAGTAGTGGACTGATTATGTTTGATGTTGATGATGATAATATATATATATATATATATATATATATTACTTCGCTAAGCTTTTAGTTTAGTTATAATGAAATTAACCGGGAAGTTAAAAGAAACGTAGAAGCCAAAGCTACTATTCAATCAAATCCAGTTAACAACTATTATGTTATAAAAGTGTGAAAAGCCGGGATCTGAAAATTTGCTTGCAGTTTTACCACGTCGAAAGGAAAGAATAACAAACAAGAATATTTCATTTTTCCACAATTCCATGCAGAATTGTTTGACGCATATGTCACGTTTCTATAATTGGACGCCTCGTGAAAATCGGTACAAAAAGACACGAGAAAAATATTCAGGGAAAACGCAGCATAAGGATGAAGTATCTAAGAAAAATAATTCTCTGTATTTAACCGTTACTTTATGCACGCGCGCACGCACACACAAACAACCAATTAGGCAATCAGTTTCATTCGCATGAAATCCTATAAAACATCTAGAATTAAAACTGGAAAATATATATAAAAATGCTTTGCCGTAAATAATGATGAACTGCAACTAAAATAACCGAGAATCGGAAAAAATGAATGACTCAATATCGTATAAAGCACAGAATTAAGTACAACTTCAAGAGGTCTTGTTTCATGTATTACGTGATTTTATAGAGAGAAATGTAAAGCATGAGCGTCCTCGTGGACAAATCATGCATTAAATGCGTGTGCGTGAGCCCGTCGGAAGTTCAATAATTAAATTTATGCAAGCAGTAATTACAACCTAGCATTTTTTTTTCTGCAGAGTTTAAATGCAATGTCATGAAAGAATGGGTGGACTTATGGGAAGTAAAACAAATAAAGAAGTAGAAATGTTACAGCAGAAATTTAATTTCCGATCAAAAAATTACGATGTCAAACAGAAATAATCACATAAGACGAATTTATGAAAACGTTTGAGAAGCTGCTTTTGCAAAGAAAAAGCAGAGCGGAAATTTAGAAAAAGTGTTGTCTTTTTAATTCTTTATTTGTCGTGACCCATAAAAAATCGTTTAATATATTCAGAGCGAAAAGAAACAAACTCTTTTTTCTTTCTTCTTATTGCCAATGATTTTGCTCCTGAGCGTGTTATCATCATTAACCAGTCTCAATACAGTGCTGTATGAAAATCTACTCAAGCCTCTTCCACCATTTTGTCTCTCTTGAATAATTCCTTTCCAATACTATCATTAAATATTTTCAATACAGTACTGCATAAAAGCTTCTATCCAAGTCTCTTCCACTATTTTCTCTCTTTCTCTCTTGAATAATTATTATCCAATATTATCATTAAACAGTCTCAATACAATGCTGCATGAAAGTCTCGCTACCCAAGTCTCTTCCACTATTCTCTCTCTGTTGAATAATTAATTTTTAATATTACCATTAAACAGTTTCAATACAGTGCTGCATGAAAGCCTATCCAAGTCTGTTCCACCATTCTCTCTCTCTCTCTTTCTCTCTTGAATAATTCTTTTCCAATATTATCATTAAACAGTCTCAATACAGTGCTGCATGAAAATCTACCCAAGCTTCTTCCACCATTTTCTTGTTCTTCAATAATTATTTTCCAATGTTATAAAATAAATAGTCTCAATACTACCGAAGTATCTTCCACCATTCTCTTTCTCTTGAATAATTCTTTTCCAATATTATCATTAAATAGTCTCAATACAGTGCTGAATGAAAATCTACCCAAGCATCTTCCACCATTTTCTCGTTCTTCAATAATTCTTTTCCAATACTATCATTAAATATTCTCAATACAGTGCTGCATGAAAGCCTACCGAAGTCTCTTCCACCATTCTCTCTTTCTTGAATAATTCTTTTCCAATATTATCATTAAACCGTCTCAATATAGTGCTGCATGAAAGCCTACCAAAGTCTGTTCCACCATTCTCTCTCTTTTTCTCTCTTGAATAATTATTTTCCAACATTATCATTAAACAGTCTCAATACGATGCTCCAAGAAAATCTCGCTACCCAAGTCCCTTCCACCATTCTCTCTCTCTAGAATAATTCTTTTCCACGTCCATCCGGCATGCCTTTCGGATTTCATCTGGCCGTCTCCCACATGGTCTTTGTCTGGGCTCTTTCTTGCCCCATGTTGTTCAGTCAGGTATTTCAGTTGTCCAGAAGTTGTTGATTCTTCTAGCAATGTTTTCAGCCGATTGCCGTTTGAGGGTTTTTATCATCTCATCGACAACTAGTCTCGGTTTACTGCTAGATGAAGGTTTCGCAAAGTCTTTTCCACGTCTTGACCAATTTTTTCCATGTAATTTCGGTATGCTTTTTAATTTCAAACAAACATCCCTGACGAGGTATTATTCGGAGGCTTTACCTGGGTATCTTATCTAGTATTTCAGTTGTCCAACGGTGGTCATTTATTCTAGCAAAATAATTCTCTGTCTAGCCGAATGCCACTTGAAAACCTAAAATCATCAACAGAAAAAATAACAACCATGATAAATGCATCGTTCGATGAAGGTCTCCCGAAGTATTTTCCACGACTGTAAACCTTGAGCAATTATCTTCCATGTCATTTCAGGATGCGTCCAAATTTCAACTACGCATTTCTCACGTCGTCTTCTTCTGGGTCTTTTTACTATCCTTTGAGATCCTGTCAAGAAGCACCCAGTTTGCCAACGGTTGGAAACTTTTTTAGTAATATGTCCAGTGGATTGTCACTTGAGATCTTTACTTTTACCCCTATAACGAAGTAAATTTCTTCGTCATTTTGGTCCACGCCAGGCATCGAAGCCGTGTTCCCTCACTCCGGAATAAGTCGCAATCCCAACTGAGCTACGCGGACGTATGCTCTCGCTGCTAGCTGCTTTTATCTCATGTGCGTCCTGAGTTGCAGGCACGTCACATATCCCCTCCCCCTGAAAGAGAGCCGTGGGAATGGCCCACGGATCAGCAGGGACTATGTGTAGCTGTAGGCAGTCACACGCAGAAGAACGTACGTTGGAGAAATCCCCGTCAATTTATTGTGTGGAACGTAACAGCACACACATTTATTTTTCGAAGCGCTGAAGAAGGGTATTTTTTCTGTCTCGCCGTGTGGAAAGAGCATCAGACCATTGCGAGAACTTTATCTGCCAGGTCATTCTGGAAGTTCGGGCGCCAATATAACTAAGTAAATTTCTCCGTCATTTTTGTCCACGCCGGGCATCGAACCAGGATCCGCGCATTCCGGAATAAGTCGCTCTCCCAACTAAGCTACGCGGACGTATGCTCTCGCTGCTATCTGCCTTTATCTGATGTGCGTCTTGCGGTGAAGCCACGTCACAACCTTTTGGCCAGTTTCGTGGGGTTTTCGCTTACTCACCCCCACGCAAGTGACTTCACAAATTCTAAAGCTATACGCTCAATAGACAAAACATTAGAGACAGGGGTGATGAACTATTGATATGGGCGTCCACACGCGCAAAGGAACAAGCCCACACCCAACGCAGGCGATAAATATGCGGAGAGAAGGGCTTCCTGGCAGTGTATCGCAATCGACGAACATGGATATATGTGGTGATCTCAGCGACTTGATCGTGGACGCATTGTCGGCGCGATACAGATGAGTCATTCTATCGCCCAAGGGGTAAGAACCCAAGGCTTCCCGAGGAAAACCGTATCAATGGTGTACCGCGAGTATACCATCGGCAAACGTAGCAGTACTCACAGTGCATGCGGTGGCCGATTGCACGCTATTGATCACCGGGGTCGACGCAGAATATCCAGGCTCGTACAGACGAACCGATTGGCAACAGCGGCGGCGCAAATCACACCAGGTTAATTGTCGAAAACCCTAAGTATCTTTAGTTAAATTTGCACAACCTGGGGTAAGGGAGCAGATGCCCCACTCGTGTACCACTGTTGGCTGCAAGTCATCCTAAATTACGCCTCGCTTGGTGCCGAGAGCAATAAAACTGAACTTCTGCAGAGTGGCACCGCGTCGTGTGGTCAGATGAATCCCGTTTGCAGCTGTGCGGAGCTCAAAAGAGGGTGCGGGTGTGGAGTCGACAACATTAGGCCATTTCTCTTTCGTTTAATGTCAGATCATTTCAAAGCGGTGGTGGTTATGTGATGGTTAGGGAAGCCTTTTCACAGGACATATTACGTTCCTTAGGGTGTCTGGAGAGGTCCTTAACAGTTGCGGGCTGCCAGCATGTGGTAACTGATTACCAAGGCGCTTTCATGTCCTTCACGCATCCTGCGGCAGATATCTGTTTTCAGCAGTACTCCCCACCTGGACGCAACCAACAAGGCATAGCGCGTGAAACACTCATCTGAGTTTGGAAGCATCTAGTGGCCCTAGGTTCCACGAATGGAAGTTATCTGGTTTGTTTGTTGAGCAAAACATTGGATCCCGGACCATTGCCTCGGGGCGGAGTTTTGTACAATGCTGCAACAGGCATAGCTGGCATTGCCTCTGGAAACCCTCCGGCATATGATGGAGCCAATGTCTCAGGGTGTACGGGCTGCTATTCGCGCTAAAGTAGGACCCACGTACTACACTGGTGTGCAAAAATTAAGGACGAAGAGGAGAAATTAGCATAACAGCGTAACGAGCAGGCAGAACGGATCGAAAGATCACTCAGGAAATAGGGGAAGCATAACAGCGGAACGAGCATAACAGCGGAACGAGCATAACAGCGGAACGAGCAGGCAGAACGGACCGAAAGATCACTCATGACGTAGGGGAAGGGAGTGTCGGAAGGGTATAAAGCACACGGGCGGTGTACGCTCAGCAATTCGGTGAAAGCTATTGCACGGTGTACATCGGTTTGAACAACAACGTCGAATTGCAGCCACCGTGTGATATGGCCAACAGGCAATCCAGTAGACGACATCTGGATGACTTTACCCGAGGTGGTATCATTGGAAAGTTGGAAGAAGGTCGAAGTGTGACTAGTGCTGCCGAGGAGTTCGGGATCGCTCACAGCATCGTTTCACGAGCTTGGAGAGCATTTCAAACGACAGGAACAGCTGTCCGAGAGTTTAGCAGTGGTCGTTCACGAGCAACCACGGCGGCGGACGACAGGTATATTGTCCTGCAGGCGAGGAGACAGAAGACAGACGGCAGACATCGGGAGAAATCGCAAGGCACATGCAACAGACAACTGGACGTCCGTTATCACGTTCTACCGTGTGGTCAGATGAATCCCGTTTGCAGCTGTACGGAGCTATTGCACGACGACCAGTACGGTGTGTGCCATTAACGACTGCTCATCGCAGACGGCGTTTTCTGTGGTGCCAGGAACACACGAACTGGACACATCAGCAAATGGGTAGAGTTCTGTTTACGGATGAGAGCCGATTTAGTCTGACGAGTAATTCTGGACGTATACACATCTGGAGAGAGCAGGGAACACGCAATCACACCTCCAACATCATCGAAAGGGACCGGTTTGGAGGTGGCGGAGTTCTCGTTTAGGGCGGTATCATGCTCGGTAGCCGTACTGACCTCCACATCTTCCAAGGAGGTTCAGTCACTTGTGTCCGCTATTGTACCGAGGTTCTCCTGCCTCACGTGCGTGGTTTAGAGGTACTGTGGGTCCTGAGTTCCTTTTCATGGACGACAACGCTACACCTCATGGTACAGTGGCTGTCACAGAGCTGTTGGAGAGTGACGATTTTCAACGCATGGACTGGTCCGCAAGGTCTCCGGACCTAAATCCAATCGAACACCTGCGGAACCTTCTCGGGAGACGCTTGGCAGCACGTCACCCGCCGCCAGCAAAGATTCCACAGCTGCTATTAGCGCTACAAAAGGAATGGGCCGCGATGCCTCAACAGCTCCTGGACAACCTCGTCCTCAGCTTGGACAGACGTTGTAAATCCTGCAACGCAGTCAGGGGAGATCATATCCCCTACTAAAAACTGGATTTTTCTTGGCAGCCGCCTTTCACATGAACGTTTCTGTCTTCTGTCCAGTTGTGCTCGAAGCTACCTTTTCAATAAAGTGCCTTTGTATCCTTATGATTCTTTGGTTGGACGGTTTTGCTGACTTGTCCCATATTCTCACATCTTGGGGATCTTATGGTATGATTTGAGTTGATGTACAGCATTTCTGCAGGACGTTACATTCGAAAAACCGTCTCGTACTTAATTTTTGCACGCCAGTGTATTAGGTAGATATTGATTTTCCTCGCCCTGCTCTTCATACATTAACCCAAACATTTGATTTATGCGCCCTGGAAAAAGAATTCCCAATATTATTTGCTAATACCACATTAATCAGCTTTCTTCTTGTCTGTCGCTTCACAATGTAACAAATAACCGAATTAAATTTCCTCCCTTCGAACCAAATGGTAAATTGACGCTTCTGTTGATTCATGATCTTAAGTTGTCATATTAGTGACGAACTGGTATTTCATTCCATAGTCTTTTCCGCAGTACATCTTTTTTTACTTACAATTTTAAACAGCTGCTACCTATTTATAGATAATTTTGGAACCAGTTAAGCGCCTTTTAGTGGTTTTCTTCAGAGAGATTTCGTTACTGAATATAATTTTGTGTCTTCCCAAATCAGCTGCTTTGATAACCGAATGGTCCTTCGAGCTTTTCTCAAGTTTAAATTCCAAATGAGGCTTGGGTTGGCGTGCTTTTTTTTTCCGATGGTATTGCCTCTGTCGCTTTTCTGGAATTAGTGGCCCTAAATTTGGGCCGGTTGTCACCTTATGGCCTTTGACGCTCATTTAGGTTGTGAAACCCCTCACGCCAAAAAATCTATCTTAACATGGTGAGTGGGGAACGACCACAGTATGGCCTTATGTAGTGATAAATTGCCGGCTGCTCTTCAACTTCTAATATATTAATACAAATTTAGCATATGAACATCATCCAGTGAACATTTCTTAATAACTTTTTACAAAGCGGCGGCATTCTCCATAGAGGCAATAATGGCGAAGAAAATATAGAAGTAAACAGAGTGGGGACAGAACTATCCATCAAAGGAAAGATCAGGATGGGAAATGGGCGTTTCGTAACGATGAGTATGAATCCTGGGACCGCCGACTTAATAAACTACTGTTTGTGAAAATGGTAACACCATGAAGGAATGATGGTAATCACGCGAAACTTGCAGGATATGAAGAGCAGGGTAGGACATGCAAATGATTAGACGCGCAGAGTCACTGCGCATATCTTGGCCCAGCAGCGACCTCTGAACAGTCGAATGAGGGGTTTAAAGAGGTCTGCTTAGGATACACAGCAGGGGGCCGCCCGCGGATGGCCTAGTGAGCAACGTTCGTGACTACCACGGAAATGACTTCGGGTTCGATCCCAGCAGGTACGAACGCTCGATCCACTGAAAATCCGCCGTGCGTCGGATGGGCACGTTAAGCCGCCGGACCCCGGATACTGGCCCCCGGTAATAAATAAGGGCGCCGTCCTTCCCCTTTCTACTTCGCTTCCGTGTCACTTTCTTATCAGGCACTCTAGCCCAAATCTCCTGTCTTCCTATATGCTAAGGGTTGTTTAAGACCTGAGGTCAGACACTCCCTTCCTAAAATCCTCTACAAATGATCATCATGATCATACACACCAGTAATGCATCGCTTACAGATATATATAAAAGGGTGTCCAGGATTCAATAATGCCTCGGCGACAACGAACGGCGCAATATCACCATGCGATAGAGTTTCCGATAGAGTTTATAAAAAAGTTCATTTCACATTTTTTAAAGATAACCGAAAGTCATTGTCAGTTTAAAAATAAATAAATTTGCAACGCATTTTGTTGCCTTTAAAAATCACGATGAAAAATGCTTAATATGTGAAAAGTCCTCCCACGGCAAAAAAAATTATTACAAACCTATTTAGAAAAAAATAAGCTCCAACAGAAAATAAAATGAATATAATATATATATAGCAACCGAAAATATAATTTTCGGTTGCTATGTGTTTCTGGAACGTGGAAAGAGCAATGTATTTATTTATTTACTGACGCCACGTATTTGGAGGACTTTCACCTTGGATCTCGCCCATTGGATTTAACTGCGCAGCGTGTTGTTGCTCCGTGATTTTCTTCTGATTTGGGTGTGTTATTGGACTCTTCGCTCCTTAATTTCACGTTCACCTTAAGTATAAAGGTATCGTCTTTCATTTTGCTTCGTTTCGAGCGCGGTGAGTGCCTATTTTGTTGTATTTCATCTTATTTACGTTTGGCCGAGCTGGCCAAGCTCACTACTGGGCGCTGCCATTAAAGATGGCGACTTCCGGTAGGGATAGTGATAGCCCTAATCTCTCTTCCTTTTCTGATGCCCTAGATGGGGGTATTGCCACGCAAGCGTCCGCTCGTGGCGTTGCCAATTTGCCTTCTCCAGCTACGTCACATCTCCCGGCTTCCGCTATCGATGATGACGCAATGGACATCACTGGAAATGCAGCCTCTTCTAGCACTGCTGAGCCCAACGTGTCATTACCTTCGTTTTCTTCTGTTGCAGCCTCCAAAGTCTCTCGTCCAGCATCCAAGAATAATTATGTTGGCGCTGAAAAGCTGAAATCTTTCATTTCCCAAGCTGGCAATAATATCGTGCTTAATATCCCAGCCAGCTCTCCAGCTGGCACAGCTTTTACTGAGAATCTTGCAAAAGGCGTTCATTTCGAAGCCCTTCCGGACACTCCTTTGCGAGTATATGCAGATGCCATTGCACAGCGGTTCCCATCTGAATCTATTCCGCAAATGTATCGTAGAGGACGACTTGTAGTTGTTTATCTGGCCACGGCTGAAATGGCGAAATCTCTCCTAACATCTGGTCTCACCATTGGTGATAGACATCTTTCTGCAGAACCAGTGGGCCAAAGACCCATTAACGTTTCTTTCTACCCGGTTCCGTTGGAAGTGACAGATCTCATGCTGTATGCTGTCTTATCTTCGGTTGGTCGGGTAGTTGGAGGCATACAAACGCATCTTGCTGCCCGAAACGACCCATTACGTGATCCACGACATGCGTCGATCCAAGGTGCTCGCCGTGTTGCGAGGGTCATATTTCCATCACAAGAAGCAATCGAACGGCTTCCAACACACTTCACTGTTCGGTGCGAAGATCAGGTCAGGCAAATAAACTTCCTGACGGAATTCCATTGTAGTCAATGTCATCAGGTTGGTCACTACTATAAGCAGTGTCCAGTTGCTCCACCAAAGTCTGTTTCGCCCGTCTATCAAGATCCGACGCCTTCTCATCAAGATCCTAGTAGCGCTCCGTTACCGACGGTGGTTCCTGCGAACAACCTAACTTCGGTAGCAACCTCTACGCCAATTGTTGTCCCACCTTCTCTCTCCGAGGAACACTACCCAGTTTTACAATCTTCAGCATCTTTTCGTGTTCCTGCGGACCCTACAGCAGTTGCTGAGTCCGTTGCGACTGACCAGTCTGATACCGAGACCTCGACCGCTGATGACACAGCCTATCAAAGCGTCAGCGACCAAGCGATGAGTGATGGGACGGAGGGCTATCTCCGGACCCGTTCTGACAAAAGGCATGCCAAACCTCCTCGCGGCTCTACGAAACGACGGCGACAATCTGGCCACTCTACTCACACCTCTCCGACTAAGCCTGCTGGATCACCTGCTTCGGGTCGCCCTGTCAAGTCTTCCAAGCCAGTTATCTACCTCCTGCCTCTTGAGGAATTTTCCGCACGCCTACACATGAATGTGTTTCCGGACACTCCTCTCCCTTATAACGAATTGCACGACTTTGCTTGTGCCAAGACTCTTCTTCCTAATTTACCCACTTATGTCAACCGATTTGAAGGTCGCTACCCAGCAGTTGAGAATCAACTGGCACAACTGTTAACTCTTTACAATACTATCAAGAGTCCCTCTGCCGAGGATGCTGCCACTCAGAAGTGCATCCAACGGCGGTACAACAATTTCCGTTCCCATTTAGAAAAGATTGTCACTGCCACTAGAGACATGGCACTTTTACTGTGACTTCCTTGAATTGTCGCGGGTTCGCGACACCAGTGTTGAACTCCCTCGTTTATAAGGACATTTCTGCCGCTGGTGGAGATGTTCTCCTTCTCCAGGAAACTCACTGCTCTGCTGACACTCCCACTCACCTATGGAGACGCTGGCCGTACACATTTTACCACTCGTATCGCCTCTCGCGGTATGGTGGTATAGCTGTAGGTGTGCGCCAGCGGTTTTTGACTCAGCTGACTTCTATTTCTGTGACAAATTTACACCTTGATTTTCTTCAGTGTTTTACCTTTTGTATGCATAATGTTACTTTTCATATCTTTAATGTATATATTCCCACTGATGAAATACATGTTGCTCATCTTTTCAGTAATATTCGTGCAGGGATTGCAGCGATTCCTCCCGGGGATTATTTCGTTCTTGGGGGAGATTTTAACTGCACGCTGCAGCCTTCTCTTGACAGGAATTCGTCTTTTGGCGAATACCGCATGAATTTAGTTTCACAGCTGACTCAGCTCCTTGATGATTTTCATCTTGTCGATTCCTTCAGACGGCTAAATCCTGATTCCATTTCCTTTACGTGATGTAATCCGCCGACGTTCGGTTCTACTGCTGCGCGGTTGGACCGAATATATGTTTCTGCTTCCTTACTCCCTGCTATCACTGCTGCTCGACATTCACCTACTGTTTCTTCCGACCATTCTGCCGTTTCACTATCAATTTGCGTCTCTCCTGCACCTTCATCTACGCGTCGTCATTGGACGTTTGATGACACTCTCTTGCAAGACCGTTCCTTTTGTGAGGAAGTTGAGAAGTTCCTTTCTGATCGAAAGCTGCTGCTCACAACGACCCCAAGCGCCTTGCGTTTGTGGCTTGATGTCAAACGGGATCTTCTCTTGCTCGTTCGTCAACTCTCCTTTACTATTTCCACCACTCGCTCGATGGAGGTGAGTAACCTACGAGGACTCCTCTCCTCGACGCCAATGTCTGACCCGCACTACGCCTCCGTCCGTGATGAACTTCATGCCTGCCTCGAACCGTTTGCTCAGCAAGCAGTCGGTCGTCTTCGGCTCCTACGTATTTCACCATCGACGCATTCTTTCGAAGTCCTTTCGAAGATGGAATCCATGCGACGCACGTGATCTTCCATCAGACATCTCCGATTGCCTGATGGCACTGTTACTGGCAATACAACTCTCATCTGCTCTCATGTCCGTCACTTCTTTCAGGAGAAGTTCCGAGCGGTTGCGCAGGGTTCTTCTTTTTCTTCCTCCTCTTTTCTTTCTTCTCTCCCTCAGGTCCCGTCTTCTCTCTGCGCCCCTCTCATTGCTGATTTTTCTTTGCTTGAATTGAGAGAGGCTTTTGCATCCCTCAATCTTCACTCTTCCCCGGGACCTGATGGCCTCCCGCTCTCGTTCTATCGGGCCTTTCTTCCGTCACTCCTGCCTTTTCTCTCTGCCGCTTTTTCGTGTGCTCTTTCTTCTCCTGCGCTTCCACCGGAATTTACAGTTGCACATGTCATCCTCCTGCCGAAGAAGGGTGACCTTCTGGACTTGTCGAATTGGCGCCCCATCTCTATTCTCAACCTGGACTACAAATTCTTCACTAAACTCCTTTCTCGCAGCCTAAATTCTGTTCTTCCGTTCCTCATATCCCCCTACCAGACATATACCGTGCCTGGTCGTTCTATTTCTAACAATATCTCCTTTCTTCATAACCTTTCCTTTCTTGCACTAAAACATTCCGAACCCTTAGCTTTGTTTAATTTTGACCAGAAATCCGCTTTTGATAACGTCTCTCACGCTTACCTTTCTGCCGTATTAACTCACTATGGTTTTCCTCCCGCTTTTGTTTCTCTCATCCTTAGACTCTACCGGGGCGCCCATTTGCACGTTTGGACGGCCACATTTTTGACGGCCCCGATTCCTTTTCGATCTGGCATCAGACAAGGTTGTCCATTATCAGGACAACTCTTTGCTCTCGCCTTTGAGCCCTTTTTGATTGCAAGTCGGGCGTCTCTCTTACCTGCGGTAGGACCGATTGTCTCTAGTACTCGGCATCACCGTTTTCTTGTCTCTGCTTACGCAGATGATGTTACCTTTTGTCTTCGACGCGATGACCAATTTGATACTCTTCTTGCCACTTATGAACAGTATGCTGCTCTCTCTGGTGCTGCCCTGAATATTCAGAAAAGTGCTGGCCTGTGGTGTGGTTCTTGGAGAGGCCGCACTGACTCGCCGTGGGGAGCAGTGTGGTCCTCCTCGACCCAAAAATTTCTTGGAGCTCATTTTGGACACTCCTTTACCACAAGCAACGTTACTTGGCAAGCTCTTCGCCCACGACTTCATCGCACGGCTGGTTTTTGGCGATTTACGTTTTCCTTTTCCTCTTACTTTCAACGTGCTCAAATTGTTCATCGATATCTTCTCTCACAATGCTTCTATCCTTGGGATTCCTGTGTGTTTAAATCGCATCATTTCTCTGCCATCAATAGTATTTTCACTTCAGTGATATGGTCATCTAGACATTTGATTTCTGCTGCAACGCTTTCTCTGCCAACATCATTTGGTGGTCTTCATTTCCCGGATGTCAGAACATATTATCGAGCTCACCGAATCGTCTCCTTCATTCGTCTTCTCCTTTCGCCCTCCCCTGCACTTTCTTCTACCCTGAATACTCTTATTTCTCTTCATGATCCATCCTTCACTTTCCTCCTTTTTCTTCGGATGGATTCATCTCCTTCTACTTCTAAACGCCTCCCACCACTTCTTATCGACGCTCTATCGGCATTTCATTCTCTCCCGCTACTCCGCGCTCCTCCTTCTACCACCCTGGACCTGCTTGCAGAACCTCTTTTCTTTTCCACTCTGATTCATCCACCCGATCAACCATACTTTCTTTTCCCCTCTTGGTTCCGCTCAGGAATTCTCACTGTCGAAGCTTTATTAACTTCCGATTTGACCTGGAAACCCCTATCTTCTCTTTTCCCTGACCCTTCTTCCACCTTGGAAGAGGAGTATGACCTTCTTCGCTCCGCTCTCCGTACCCTCTTCCCACTTCTGGTTTCTGACACTGGCCCTATTTCTGTCTCTGGACCGAGCCTCTCTCTTCCTTTCTTCCTTCCCTTTCGGGACTCTGTTGCTCTCATTTCTTCTTTTTCCACTGCCTCTATCTATGCGATCCTTCGTGCGCCCCTCACTTCTCCGCATGGTCTTCCTGATGCTTCTCCTTCTCTTCTGCTGCCTATCTGGTCTGCCTCTTTCTCTCCCCTTTCTACCCCGTTAGAGCGAAACATCCACTGGCGGTTTCTTCACCGCCGCCTTCCTGTTCCTTCTTCTCTCTTTCACATGTCTATTTCTTCTACTTCTCTCTGCTGCTTTTGTGGTGTTGAAGGTGATGTTCCTCATGTCAACTGTCACTGTTCCGTTCTCCTTCCACTTCTCAATACTGCCTTTCGTCTTGTAGGCACCATTTGCTCCAGAGACATCCCTTTTCAAGCGTACGAGTGGCTATTGCTTACCAAACATCCCCCGGCTATTTTGCCGGATGCCTGTGCCTATCTCTTCGTACTTGTGAAACATGTCGTTTTTCTTTATCATCAATCTCTCCGCTCTCCTGCTACCACACCTAGTATCCTCTCTGCTGGCGCGGCCTTACGGTCGATTTTTAGGAATCGCATCGTGTCTCGACTACGCCTGGAGAACTTCGCTGCTTCCACCCCTCAATCTCAAGCCTCTTTGCGGTCTACCTGGGCGCAGGGGACTGGTTGGTTCGAAATCACTGGATCTTCCATTCATCTTTCTTTCTGATTTTTTGTTTTTTTCCAGCTTCGAAGATCTGAATGCATCAGTCGAGATTTTGTGTTCTCTCTTCCTGGTGCTTCGTCACAGCGTCTACTAAGTGTTTGTCATGTAACTGCTTATGATTTGTATTGTAGGGGTTTTCTGCAATTTTTGTGTAATTCGTGTGCATGTACCGTGTTGTTGTTTTTTCTTCGTTGCACCTGTCCTTAATACTTATTCTTCACTCATGTGTCTGCTTTTGCTGCCTGTACCTTCATTGAGTTGCTCACCGTGTATTTGTTCTCTAGGAGCAATACGAGAAGTATTGCCCTGCGATACTTTGTTCTTTCTGTTTTTTCTTGATGCATTGTGTTGTATCTTTTAATTTACACCTTATTTCTGTCTTGCATTTTCACATTCTTTGACGTCATGTATTTTTTGCTCGTCCCATGTCGTTGTTTTTTGGACCGATGCAATACTGCACGGCTTGCTGTTTGTATTTTGCGTATCCTTGTGTTTCACTTGGGGAGTTCGCCCAAGTTTCCACTATGTTCTGTAATACTTATCATGTTTTTGTCACATATCGTGTGGTTTCCTGGATTGTGGGAACTTCTGTACCTTTATCGTAGTATATGCTTTTGTTGTGTTTTACATGTTCCCTTCTTTTTGTGCACTGCGTTGTACAGCCCTGTTCTTGTAAATATATTTACCTGTTGTTTTGTGCTCTGCTTTCACTCTGCACGTTATCACATGCTTTATTAATTAATCATTACTTTTGCTTGTGCATCATCTTCCTCAAGCATATACTGTTCCTTATTACCGATTTTAACATTTTTCATCCTTAGTTGACTGCCGTATCACATTCACCTGTAATATTTCATCAGTATCGCTCATTGTTTTGTTGTTTATTTTGCCATATGTGGTACGCCTGTATTCCCTATGTTTTTGCCAATAAAGTATATTTTGAAATAATTGCTATAATATATATATCCAGTGCCGTTAATGCTCACCAGATGGAGCCATCTCAGTAGCTGAGCCCATCTTAGGGATTTATGATGTCAGGAGCTGACTTAAAAATACACATAGCACGGTGGATTGTTGGCCACCGTGGTGTAAAGTTAACGCGCTCGGCTAGATATCGAGAGTTCAGTGGTTCAATTCAACGGCGGCGGGTGAAAACAATTTTTCGGTTGCTATGCGTTTCTGGAACGTGGAAAGAGCGATTTATTTAATGACTAAATCAGTCGAATTAATGACAAAAAAATTCCATTGTCGCTTAGTTTATTTTACGATGTACGTAACTCGGATTCCCCAGTGTCTGTGGCTCAGTGGGTAAAGGCGCGCGCTACGTGCTCAAGTGGCCTAGGTTCCATTCTGACTCGAGCGGAAGGATCATCTGGGGAAAGGGATGAAAAATGCTGGGTCGTCGGTCTTGCAGAATTTCAGTTTAATTACGAAAAAACCTGAAATGGATTTTTTTTTAAATAAACGGAATTTCTGGCTACGGAAAATCTGTGAAAATACGGAAGTTAAAATAAACGGGCACTTTTAAAAACGGAAATTTCTGTAAAATACGGTTACCTACCGGCAACTTTGCTGCACGTTATTTTCAGAAATTTCCTGTGAATTCACAACACTTATTTTTTACAGTAGGGCTTTGTGAAAAAGCGGGAACTGCCAATGCGGAACAGTTCCCGTTATTTCACGAATTTTGCTACCCGTTCGTTTGCTTTGTTTACCGGAATTGCAACTTGCGCTTCGTCTTATCATTAAGACGACACTAATATAAACACAATCCTTTTGTAATAATAATGTTTTACACACAATCCATTTGTAATAATAATATGATTTACTAATAAATCTTACGTTATTAGTAAACAATATAATTATCTAGTCCAGAATTTGAAGAAAACTAGCTATGAAACATGTATCTCATTTAAACCGAAATTCGCAAAACACAGACATCAAGGTAATTATGCTCATATGCATTAGAAGCATCTGTGCTTTGCGTCAAGGAAAATATGTAAATTTTCCAAGTTATACTTTCTGTTTTTCCTGTGGAGTATATACAAAAGCCATTTTTAACAAAGTTACAAGTGATTTATATTGGTTTCACCTAAAATGTGAGCTATTGCTCGCTGTTGAGTGACGTAAAACGTCTGCTCTCGGCATATTCGAAAACAAAATGCAAAATACATTGAATTGGCGAAAAATAGAAACATCTGAAAGAGCAGAGAAACCAAGTTGCAAACCTTTGTTACGAGAACAGGCGCCGCCAATGCTACAGCCAATACCCAGACGATGACTAATCCTATTCTGCACGTGAAGATGGTACATATTCTTCTCGCCAGAATGGGGTAGGTTATAACGAGGAATCTGAAATGGAAACAAATTCCGTAGAATTAATTAGTTTTGTTTAACCTTACGCTGTAAAACCTGCTAAGATGAGTAAGTGTATCTTAATGTGTTTCATATTATAGCGTTAAAATACAAATATTACATTTTTGTTCACTTCGCTCATGCCCTCATTCCTATTGATATATAAAGGATATCTGACACATTTAAGGAAGATTGGGCAATATTTAGAGGTTGAACACTTTTCATACTAATATATGATATACAGTTCATAGGCTAAAGAAACAAGATTTCCAATGATTATTATTTTTATTCTGAAATCAATCCAACGAAACTAAACATCTAACAAGACTTAGATGAAACAACTTAAATAACATTCATGTTATCTACATTAGTTAAATTTGTAAGATGCAACTCCTGTTTTCGTTCGCTTGGTGACGACTTTTCTGTGGTGCTCGACAATTTTCAGAGGAACTGTTTCCGGTGGTAACTGACTCATTGAATTTCTTTACTAAAGCTATGCCCCTTTCGGCAGTGTCATTCCCCACTTTACAGGCATTGATGGAGCTTTTTAACGCATTGCTGCATTATTCCTTTACATCGTTGACCCCAAACAATCCAAAGAATGTCTTTGTCTGGCTGGTATGAGAAAATGCACCGTGCCATCGCTCCCGAATTGTATCCAAATGGTTGGATGAACACTCCACCGACGTCACCTCGCTTTCTTGACTAGCTAGGTCACCTGACCTCAACCCCATCAAGCACATCCGGAATGCCATTGTCAAGTTCATGCCGAGACGAATCTCCGCAGCCATCAGGGCGAGAGGTGGTGCTACACGTTACTAGACAGGTATCTCTAATTCAATTGCTCTTCAGCGTATAGCCACAGGTAAAATGAAAGAAAATATGACTGAAAACTAACAAACCCAAGAGGCGTGACGTCACGTTTTGTTTTCTGTGTACCTAAGCACGTGTCAAATGACCCAATTGTATATGACAGGATGAGAATGGTTCAAATATGTGACGTCATATAATCTTCAAGAGAAATAAACCGCTGTGTTGTAATTGTGTACGTGACTGATTGTACTCACGCAGTTACGACAGACATTATTCCGTAGGAATGGCCGACTCCGATCATAAATGACGGCTGTAAAGCTGGAGATAAGACCTTCAGCAACGAGGAGTTTCAATCTAAAGCACTTACATACGTTTTAAAGCAATATACGAACATATGGAAAAGTGTTAATCAATGCATCCATCTAGTTCTTCTGTATAAAGCAGAGACATGAACCTTAACTAAATCAAGTTTGTAAAATCATGCAATGCATTGGTTATGATACGCTTTCCAACATACCAGAAATCATTACTCAAGTTATTACTCAAGTTATAAAGATAATAGCTATGGAATAAATATCGCTCCTGTGCCCTGCCCTTAGATGATATTCAACAAAACCGGTTCAATATACCTCCGGAACAATATACTAAAGTTTTGTCGCAATCGACAAAAAACTTTAGTATGAAAAAACAGGCTTGGGGAGACCTTATTCATCGGTGGATTGATAATGGTTGGCAATAACGATGATACATGTCTTAATTAATTATGCATATGTGCACGTTTTAATTTCATAAAATGCTACATACGGGGTGTAGTAAAGTAATATGCGTAACAGACACAAACATTTGTGATGTGTCGCTTTGAAGTTTCTGTTTATGGGCCGGTATCATCTGTAACTGGAAAATGCTTTGTGTTCTGCAAAGGTGATGACGATTTAGTCATGCAAATGTGTGACGTAGAAGCGGATTTACATTTTGCGTTATTATTTTCATGGTTGTATTAAAAAGCTTTTTGCATGGTAATAACCTAGTGAACACCTAAGAAATCAATACACTAATAAGTAGAGGAAGCTAATGGTTTGACGTGTTTCAAATCGCTTTTTAAGGGTACAGTCCCGGAGTGAGCATATTTTGTTCTGTGTATGTGTGGATAGGAATAGAATTAACGCTCAGGGTGAGCAACTCGATGGGCTATGAGCTATAACCCTCTCTCATTTGGGATCACCACTAGTTCCGGAGGGAAGTGGGGGGGGGGGGGGAGGGGCAAACGCATTACCCATGCCTTATGCAGTAGATTCGATGAGAGGCTGATCTCGGATAAATTATTATATTATTAGCTATTCCTCTATTCCTCTGTACCATTTGGCTGCCGGAGCAGCCCACATTGTGAGTTAGCCATTTGTTCTTTCCAACTGACATTATTAAAACTACGAATGATCCGAATTACCCCACCCTGTGTATAACTACGAGTTGACCAAAAAGTAACGGACAGCATTCTTTTGTAAGCAGCAAGGAGCCGAGATTGCTTATCCCCAGACTGGATTTTGGTGCGTATGCGTGAACTTTTGCCACGCTGTCGGGTGGCTCATTTGGTGTCCGGAATTGAAGGCGTTGCAAACTGAGTGACAATCGCATTCTTTTCTTGTGCTGAGTTGAGCTCAGAAGTTGAGATTAAGCGTGTTGAGAAGAGGATCCGCATCACATTTGGCTAAAAACGCTACCATACATCAGCCAAAATCATTTAAATAATCAGAAAGGCTTTTGATGATAAAGCTATGCACGCAGCACAAATAGATACCACAAATCAATCATTGGTGTCCGCTCTGCAAGGATTCACAAATATCTGTTGACAGTGACGAGCATTCGGAAAGTCTTTCCACGAGCGAGAACCTTGAAATGATTGAGAAAATGCGTGTTATAAACGAGGAACACTACCAGGCAGTTCTCCGTCGTTTACGAGATGCAAAGAAGGGAAAGAGACTTGCGCCGTGGGAGGAAGGTTGCTGGTAACTGCACCATAACAATATCCCAGCCACCATACTCACCAGATATGCCTCCTTTCTTCTTCTGACTAAGGTGAAACTGCCTTTGAAGGAAAGAAGATTGGTAGAAACACAGGAAATCAAGAAGAACGCAACACAGCACGTATTGGCGATCGCTAAAAGTCACGATTCTTCAAAACGTATCCACGGAGAACTTCGCAAAAATTCACGCATGCGCACTAAAGTCCAAGGTAGTGCACCATTGAGTCTCGGGTCGTTCACTGTATAGTTTAATAGAAAAGAAATGCTGTCGAGTGCTCTTCGATTAGACCTTGCACTCAAGAAATGAAATAATATAATTCTCTTAACTATTATATGGTACATCAAACAGAAGTCATTCCACGTTTATGAGTCAGTCACGGAAAAATTATTAACGTCCGCCTCCGGGAATCGAACGCATGGTCTTCCAGGAACGTGCTGGACACCATAACGGCCTTTTTCCGTGACCCACTTATAAACGTGGAAAGAGCGATGACTTTTGTTTGATGTTCCTAATCCACTTCAATTGTGTGTATTAAGTATAAATTTTTATATGGTAAACCCATTTATGTTCTTCGAAACAGTATTATACAGAGTAGGCGAATGGTCTTTGACATATTTAAAAATCCGTTAAAAATAATAAATAATAGCTGGATTTGGTTTGCTGCAATAGCTTGATTACCTCAAAACGTTTTTTTCACCACCATTAGCTCTTTAACCAGCTGGAACGAAATAACTCTGGGTTGGCAAAATGGACTCAGATCAGCTCGAACGAATACATTCGTTATACGTAATTAACACAGCAATCTGAAATCTCTAAATTGCCTGTATTTAATGTTTCTTACGTAATTCGTTGTCTAAAAAGTTGGCCGAACGCGGCTGGGACTCATGAAATTGCACTTTATCATTCTGAGGGGTCAATAGGGGGTAATTGACATTTATCGTTTCTGACTGATTACTATCGAAAGGGACATAACAAAGTCGACGAATTAAGAAAGGAGATAGATATTTGAATCATTTGTTTATGCTCGGAAGCAAGGTGTCCATATCAGAGAGACCAGTTCATCCTCATCATCCCTTTAGGCATGGGGCAGAGAAGAGAGGGCTAGACGCCAGGTATTATCACCTGTGACATATCAGTGGTCAGTAGTGCTGAGATGAGAGAGGGAAACGAATTGTTTTGTCGTAGCTTTCGTTAAACCCAGTCGCTATGTGAACATTTCTGTTTGGAGAGCGAGAAAAATTTGGGCATCATTTGACTCAGGCACATCTACCGTTTAAAGGGTTAATGTACTTCAGCGTTGCAACCCCTCATTGAGCAGAGCACATCAAAATGGGATTTAATATCAGATCATATTCGTTCTAAACCACCTTTATTAACAGGTGCAACTGTTGCAGGTTTCAAGTTTTCAGTTTTGCACTTCGACGCTTCATGCAAATGAAGGCGACTGTGCACCACACAAAGCTAGGTTTTTTTTTTTTTTGATTGGAGGTTTAACGACTACCGTGATCAACTCAATGGGCTATTAGCAGTCGCCCGTCCCTAATTTAGGGTCGCTGGTTCCAGGGAAGGGAGAGAGCCAGTGCCGTAAGACAAACACAACATCCATGCCTCACCGGGATTCGAACCCGGACCCCTTTCGGACGAATGATCAGAGGCCATCGCTTAGACCACTGCGCTACCGGGGCGGCAAAGCTAGGTTGTACTAGGAATCTGCAGCTTCGCACTACGTGAGGATTTTCTAGAGATACCTATGCTAACTTGTCGTATCCGGTCGCCAGAGTCTTCTGAAGCGCTTGGTCTTTCCGTTTTTTCTCTCTCAAGAACACTTCCTACTTTCAAGAACCTTTATGTTAGTCTAGGTGCTATTAACGCATGATGTAACCTTGTCGAACGTTGCTTGGAAATTTCTGGATGGAACAGTAGCGCTATCTGTTTCTCTGCAGTATACATTTCTAGGAACCTTTGGAGTTGCCTTAGGAAGCGCAGTAAACCACACTTCTGTACTGTTATTAGTTGTATTTTAATTAATATTGGAATTGTGGCAAGGACCTACGGTCCCCTCCTGAATTGGGGTCTGGTACGATTCGTACAACGACGATTGGTCCAATGCCGATTCGTCCAATGGACAATTGGTCCAAAGGTACGATTCGACCAATGGTACGATTGGTCCAATGCCGATTCGTCCAATGGACGATTGGTCCAATTCCGTCCTATCTGTCCGAAGTGCTACTCGTGCTATAAAAGTCTCATCTGTTCTGATTCCATCTCCGATGTTATACGAAAGTACCGGTAATCCAAAGAATGTAAAATAATGTTACATTTCATGCGTAATATTGTGGTTACAGATTACTTTTTTTTTTTTTATTGAATCGCGTTTTCTTGTTATATTGTCCTTGCTGCCGTATGAAGTTACTGATGTACGAGCCGTTCTATCAACTTCAATGTTTCTCTTTTGCATGATATAATATAAAATACTAGTGTTCCGTTTCTGTTTGTAGAATGCAGTGGGGTTTTCCGCCAACTGCCCAATGGGAACAACTGGTCGGGGTTTAGACAGAAGCCTTTACAACAGTTTTTATTCCAGCGATGTCATATTCATAACGTTTACATATTAAATCAAGTTAATAATATTGCGCTTTTATTTAAACACGAAATATTAATTCATAGGCCCTAGGCCTAGGCTTTTTTAACAGTTTTAATTCTACCGATGTCAGATTCATAATGTTAGATATCAAATCAAGTTAATAATATTGAGCTTTTACTTAAGCACGAAATATTAATTCATAGGCCCTAGGTCTAGGCCTTTTTAACAGTTTTAATTCTACCGATGTCAGATTCATAACGTTTACATATCAAATCAAGTTAATAATATTGAGCTTTTACTTAGGCACGAAATATTAATTCCTAAGCTGTAGGCCTATGCCTTTTTAGGACTTTTTATTCTACCGATGTCATATTCATAACGTTTACATATTAAATCAAGTTAATTATATTGCGCTTTCACTTAAGCACGAAATATTAATTCATAGGCCCGCGGTCTAGGTGCCTAGCAAATACCTCAGAAATGATACGATGAGTGCCTTTTATAAAGTTTTATAAAATGTTTACAATTACCAAATATCTAGGTTGTAACTCAAAATCTTCTAAAAAGGGCCCGGGGCCTAGGTGCCTCGTAAAGACCTGAGAAATGATACGATGAGTGCCTTTTATAAGGTTTTATAGAATGTTTACAAATACCAAATATCTAGGTTGTAACTTAAAATCTTCTAAAAATGCCCGCGGCCTAGGTGCTTTGCAAACAGCTGAGAAATGCTCCATTGAGTGCCCTTTACCAGGTTTATGTAAAATGTTTACATATACTAAATATACGGAAATTATCTTTCAAAAAGATATAAAGAGGAGAATAATTAAAATTATTATTCCTTTCTGGGAAATAAAAAAAGTTTACCGTTGGTAAGATGATAGCATTGGACGAATCGGCGTTGGACCAATAGTACCGTTGGACGAATCGGCATTGGACCAATCGTACCATTGGACGAATCGGCATTAGACGAATCGAACATTGGACCAATCGGCATTGGACCAATCGTCCCTTTCGACGAATCGGCATTAGACCAATCGTCCCTTTGGACTAATCGGCATTGGACCAATCGTCGTTGGACGATTGGTCCAATCGTCCGGGACCGCCTGAATTGTTATCGTAACTTTACAAACTGAAGAGCAGTAACCTAACGCTTCGTTTGCCCAGTTTCGAACCAAATGTTGAAAGAACGTTTACAAGCTGACATATAATTTGAACATGGGACGTAACATAACCTATTATCCTGTCTGCTCGTAGTTGCTTTAGAGTAATATAAGGTCAACATTATGCGTACTACTGAGCTCTACGAATGGAAGCTATCGCGCCCGTTGTCTGGGGTTTAGCTTTGAAATTCGTGCAATTACACCTCATTACGAGGGAATTAAAAGGATTAACACCCACTGAAGTGGTTCAAGAAGTATGCGAAGCTAAAGGTGAGCAAGTACTCTATTTTAGATGTCTAAGCTTGATTCAAGTAGTTGAAAAGTGGAGACAGGAATTTCCGAAGCAAAATCCGTGATAAGAATGTCTACATTATTATCAGTACATCACAACATTCTGTGCCACGATGTTGGAGCTGATCCATCTACAAACACACGTATAGTCTGGTACGAGATCAGTGGATCAGTAGAATAGATGCATAGTTCGACATTTGTAACGCACTGGTAGGTTACCCAATATTTGCCGAAGTATCCAATAATAACTGACTGCTGACCAAACAACTGTCCTAACGAACTCTAGAAGCAAATTCCTCACGAATCTGTGCTACCGCTATTTGATCAAGGGAATTGCTACATGCGATGAAAGACGTGCTTCAACGATCCGAACAGATAACACTGTCTGATAGAGACCTGAATTTGCATTCACTGTAGGGTACCATGCGAGATAAAAGCAATGTTAAGTATTTAGATAATACATACTTGATGGAGCAATGTCTGGTTCGTACTTGGCTAGTCATGAATCCCAACTTGTGATTTGCACAACTGGAGAATGCCGTCTCTGTGGCCGACTGGTCTGAGGCGATGGCTTCTGATTATTCGTCAAGTCGGGCGTGGGTTCAACTCCCGGATGAGGCATCGGTAGTATGTTCGCCCGATGAATACACACGGGAGACCTATTATAGCCCTAAGTGTTGCCCATGGTTGTCTTTCGTTAAACCCCGAAACCAACCTACAACTAGAGCGCGTGAGCTTTGCGATGCTGCCGATTATTGGTAAGCAGACATCGAGTATTTCCTTAGGAAGACAATTCCAAACCACTTTGATTCTGAGCAGAAAAAAACAACAACAACTTTTAGAACTGCCAATTGAGCTGTTTCCTAATTCAACATGGGTTTCTAGCAGCTTTCAATTATTTCGTTTTTTGCGCCATGACTCATTTTCTGTGAGAAAGATTGAAATATTGGAGGAACACGGAAACGGCTTTTTGGAGGTTTTCCACCTCAGAAGACCAAGTATAGCGCCAAAGAGAAATTGATCATTATGCTGATAGGTGGCTATTAACATTTGAAAACAATTATGGTACCTCTCTGCGTATAGTTAGCATTTCATATGGTAATAATACAATACACAGTAAATCTCACATATTTGTGAATCGTCCCATTAAAACATGATGCTATTATAGACATTCGGCATATGTAACTATTGAGAATTGAAACTGGAAGCCAGAGTGCTAATTCAAAACTGCGCCAGTGAGATAAATGTTCCCTAATGAACACTACTTGAAGCGATGTTTCACGACATCGAACGTCCATTGAAAGTCTGAGAGGTGTCCGCACATGAAAGTGTAAATCTCATAAAGCACGTTATTCCCAGAAGTTTTCCTCGCGTGTGAGCTGCAAGAGGTTAATATCCCAGTACAATCCATTTTAGCTTGCTCTCAAGAGGAATGGGTCCGTCAAATCATGAGAGAATTTATTATGGATCATTTATATAATAATGAGGCGTCTCAAATCACATAAAAAGATAACTCAAGGGGACAGAGTAGCTCAGAGTCTGACTGATGGGGAGCTATTAAATACTACAAATAAAATATCGTTTTGCGAGAAATGGTGAAAAAACAAATATAAACATATATACACTGCTAATTACTGGTTGAAGAGCCATTCGTGATATGCGATTCTGGCGACTCTGAGTGTTAACTTCTTTATGAAATAACCGGAACATACCTTTTAATTTGTTCTTCCATTATAAGAACTTTTATTCTGGCTGATTTGCGACTTATCGTGGGAGAGAATAAATGTATTTTGAAGAATATTTGAGTGTGTTTACGCTAAAAATTGCTGTAGCTGCTGTAGACTTTTAAATACACTCATCGTCAAAAAATTAGTTCTCAATATTTTGACGATGAGTGTATTTAAAAGTCCACTTTTTGACGATGAGGGTATTTAAAAGTAGACTTTTAAATGCACTCATCGTCAAAAATTGGACTCAACAATGCAGCTCTGCTGTGATATTTTCTATAGTGAAATCCTGATTTTGTTTTGACAAAATGTTCGTATTTCAGTATTTATTGAAAATCTGATTTCACATTTACCTTTTAGAAAGTGGGGCCCAACGTGTTGGTGAAGGTCCTATTCTTCAGACTCTTGATCTGTCATTAACCAAAACAGTCTGCAACGTCTTAAACTGAAGAGCAATTGAATTAGAGACAGCTGGCGTTATGCAAATGTGGCGCTGTGGGCGGCCCTGTAAACGGAAACGACACGACGTATGCAGCGATCCGACAATATAAGTACTGATGCGACAGGAATCAGTAAGAGTCGGACGCAGTATGGGTAAAACGAAGGATTCAAGCGCATTTAATTGTAGGCAAATTGTCGGGACCCGACGAATGAGTCACTCCATCTCGGAAGTCGTGCAGGCACTGGGATTTTCACGAGCCACTGTGTCACGGGTGCACCGTGAGTACATCGAATCAGGTAAAACCATCCCTGCAAGGGCCAACTGCCGTGGACAACAGCGTTTGGATGAGCGGGGTCATCGTCGGCCAGCTCGCATTGTAACAGCGGATAGACGGGCCACAGTGCAAGAAATCACTCGGCAATTTAACGCTGGTGCACAAAAACGTGTAAGCAGTCACACCATCCAGAACCATCTCCTCGCTATGGTGTACAGAAGCCATCGTCCCACGAGGGTACCGCTGCTGACCGCACATCACAGGGTGCAAAGATTAGCATGGGCGCGAGAACATCGCCACTGGACCCTGGACATGTGGAAAAATGTTGCCTGGACTGATGAGTCGAGATTCACGTTGGTACATGCGGATGGCAGGATACGAGTACGGCGCAAACCACATGAAGCGATGGATCTTTCTTGTCAGCAGGATACTCTTCAAGTTGGTGGGGTGGGGGTTGGGGCATTATCGTCTGGGGACTGTTTACGTGGACGGAAATGGGACCTCTGGTACGTGTGACATCGTCCCTCACAGGTCATCGTTACCGGGATATCCTGGGCGACCATTTGCTCCCGTTTGTGTGTCTTCAACATCCCACTGGAGACCTCATCCTGCAACAAGACAATGCACCGTGCCATCACTCCCGAATTGTATCCGAATGGTTGCATGAACACTCCACCGACAAGACCTCGCTTCCTTGGCCAGATAGGTTACCTGAACTCAATTCCATCGAGCACCTCTGGGATGCCATCGAGAGAGTTGTTCGAGGCTCTGACCCCCCTGCATCAAAACGTCGTGAACTGTGGGAGCTTGTTCAGGGGTTGTGGATCCGTATGGGTTCCCAACGCTTCCGGTGTCTTGTCGAGTCCATGCCGAGACGAATCGCCGCCGTCATTAGGATGAAAGGTGGTGCTACACGTTACTAGGCAGGTGTCTCTAATTCAATTGCTCTTCAGTGAATATGTCGATGCCGGGCAGAGGAGGATTATTTTGCCTTGTTGAGTTGTCCTAATTTTCAGTTCTCGCCGTCCACGCATGCTGATCATTTGCCGGACATTTCTTTCACACCAACAAAATAAAAATGAGCCTAGTTAAAGAATTTATGACGAAGTAAAGTTCTCCATCATTTTTATGCCAGAGGTGGAATTTGAACCCACAACTCTTGGCTCCGGAGCTACGAGTGCTATTCACTATATTACACTGGCGTGTACTCTCATTGCTATCTGCCTTTATCTCATTTGCGTCCTGCGGAGCAGGCACGTCACAGAATATGATCCCCATGTACGAACCGGAAACTCTCACATCTGCAGCACATACTCTATACCAGATTGTTGATGAACTCTGGAACAAAAGAACTTCATCCCTCGATAAGGGCGCTGCATATCTCGGAAAGGAGAGGCGAGCTGCTATTTGTCGTCCCAGAGCATCTAAGGCATGCCTTTTAGGCTTCAAGTCCGGAGACCTGGCTGGCCAGTTAACACGCTAAATATCTTCGTTCTGCAGGGAATCATCGACAAGCTGAGCCCTGCCCGGGCAAGACTTATCATCCATTAAAAGGAGCTGAAGTACAACAGCTCCGCTAAAAATTCTTACATAGGGCTCTGGGATCTCGTCCCTATAGCGCTCAGCATTCATGTTGCCTCCTGTGAACACGTAGAGTTGTGTGAGGCCGTTGAACATGATGCCACTTCCCACGAGAAGACAATTGCTTCCAAAGAGGTCTCGTTTGTTCCCTTCCATCTGCCGCTGTTTCATGGCTGACATTTTATTCATCAGAAACCTCTATTTGTAGCGCACCGCAGGATTCGTGATAAGATCTTTCGGAAGTATACTCTAAATCTACATAAAAATGTACTATTGTAGAAGCTATGGAAACAGCTACACTATCTACCAACAAGTAATTGGACACCCCTGCAATCGACGATATCTGTGGTCCTGATACACGTCACGGCCGCCGCCGTTAGATATCGTGTGGGAAACAACAACGCAACCAGTCGCATGCAAGATGCCACGCAGTTCGGAGCTCTCTGATTTCGAGAAAGGTGTAATCGTCGGGTATCACAGAAATGGCCGATCCATACGTGACATATCCAGCAAGTTGAAGTACCCAAAATCGACAGTGGCCCACGTGATTGGCAAGTGGAAGATGAGAGATGACTGTCGGAATATGCCCCGACCCGGCATACCCACAAAACTAGGAGTTAGAGACCGACGGGTGCTGGCACGAGAAATTCGGAAGAACAGCACCAAATCGATGGGCCACATCCGCGAGGAGCTTCAGCAGGCATCCGGGAATGTTCTTTTGATGAATACCATCCGTAAGGAACCCCATCTACTCGGTTATCATGGACGTGCTGACACCCACAAGCCTTTGATCACCAAGTCCAATAGCGCTGCTCGGCAAACATGGTGCAAAGAACGTCGAATGTGGATCGTTGAACAGTGGAAACAGGTTCTCTGGAGCGACGAATCAAGGTTCACCCTCTACCGTTCGGATGGCAGGGTCTGTGTTTGGCGTCTGCTTGAAGAACGCCTCCTGTCGGAATGTTTTGTGGCAACTGCGAAGATCGGCGGCGGTGGAATTATGCTATGTGGGTGTTTCTCCTGGTATGGCACAGGACCCTTGGTCGCAATTCCTGGTAGCTTCAACGCTGAGACCTGCTGCACCATTTTGGGTGACCATGCGCTTCCTACGTTGTGGCAGTTTTACGGGGTGGACCCATGTTACTTTCAGGATGACAATGCCACCTGTCATGTTGCGAGGTCCACCATGGCTTGGTATGGTGACAATGGGGATAATCGAATGGACTGGCTTGCGCAGAGCCCGGACCTTAACCCTAACGAGCACCTTTGGAACGAGTTGGAGCGTCGACTTAACGGGTGTCCCCACCATCCGACATCGGTGAAGGAACTGACCTGTCTTCTCCAAGGCGAGTGGAAGAAAATACCGCTAGCCGCCGTACAACGCCTGGTTGAGAGTATGCCCCGGAGGGTCGCAGCTATAATCGCCGCTCGTGGAGGCTCCACCAGCTATTGAAGGTGAATAAACTTCGTTTTCCTTTGCTATCACAGGTGTCCAATTACTTGTTGGTAGATAGTGTACATTCGCTACTAAAAGTAGTCTCTTCTTTTTAGAACGAAAAAAAGGAAATATAATTATTAGTCAGAACCGTCATTGTTTTTGGCTCATCAGGCAAAGTTGCTATTTAAAAGAAACTTTTTGAAATGGCAGAGAGTTTTAGAAATAGATTCTTATAAGAAATTACTGAATCTAGAGCTTCGCTCTTGTGGCCGCTGACTGTATAGCTGGGAAACGATGGAAATGATAGAAAGCTTTTCCCAACATTCGCTCACAACACAGAGATAAGAAATTTGCAATAGGGGGATATCAGAGAGCGAACTGAAGCTGCCATAGAAGAAACTTTTCTTCGAATTACTAATGTAAATGCGGAGTCGTTGTAAGAACAATACTTAATAGAAGACTTTCAGCAAGAATGTAATGTGATGTGAATTGATGCAGTTGTTGCATTGCTTCGGAGATGCAGTCAGCCGGCTAACCTGTACCTTCTGCAATAGCACATTCTTAAGTTGACTTAGAGTATAGTGTCGCCACTTGGAATCTCAGTTCTCTCCTGCATAATTGTGAAGCGTTATACGGGCCACCACCCGTTCGGAGGATTTATTTGGTGCGTGAGTTTTGCGCACTACAAACCCATGCGCACTGGCAGTGACCCACGACACGGTCACGCATCGATGCCTTTTTTAACTACACTTGTTAGGAGAAGCATCTTTTCATTCCTGAAGCAGCTGAACTCCGCAGTGGCTTATTCATTTCGAAATAAGAATCCGTAAATAATATATTGGGTTGAAAAGAAAGTAATGTCCGATGGCGAGGTACCCGAAGTCAAAGCCCCTGCCACTGCGCATATTTGCCACTGAGTTCGAGGAGCTTCTCGGCTTAAGTCAGTGACAGTTAACCGTCAGAAGACGAAGAGTGAAAGCGGCAGCCAACATGGAAGTGGACAAGAAGCACATCCGTCATTGCATGCTGTATGAGTTCCGTCGAGGTAGCACCCCTGAAAACGCTAAAAGGGACAATACCAGTGTGTATCCCAGTGCCATATCACATTGTCAGTGATGTCGTTGGTTCGAACGGTTTCGATAGGGAAATTTTGTCCTGTGAGACCGTCCCAAAGCCGGAAGACCAGCAACAATGGATATGGACATGCTGAAAGGACCTTAATGGAGACCGAACAGCTGACTAGGGTGACTAAACATGCTAAACGTAATGGGTGTCTAAACATGCTAAACGTAATGGGTGTCTAAACATGGTAAACTAAACTTAATGTGTGTCTAAATATGCTAAATAAACTTAATGGGTGTCTAAACATGCTAAACTAAACTTAATGTGTGTCTAAACATGCTAAACTAAACTTAATGTGTGTCTAAACATGCTAAACTAAACTTAATGTGCGTCTAAACATGCTAAACTAAACTTAATGTGTGTCTAAACATGCTGAACTACCGTTAAATTTAAACATGCTAAACGATAGTTACAATTTTACTTAATGGGTGTCTAAACACCCTAAACTAATCTTACTGGGTGTCTAAACATGCTAAACTCATGTGTCTAAATTTAATGGAGACCGAACAGCTGAGGACTAGCAGCAGTAGCATTATCACACACCTGCATCAACTTGGGAAGATGCACAAGACAAGAGGGAAGTTTGGATACCCCATCAACTCACAGTTGACCAGGAAGCAAATCGATAAGTGCATGCGTTACCTTGCTTTCTCGTGATCAGGTTGAACCGTTCTTAGACTGCACTGTGACAGGTGATCAGAAATGCGTCCTGTATGACAATGTCAATGCTCGGAAGCAGTGGCTCGATCCAAAACAGAAGCCCATGCCGACCTCCAAAGCCGGTTTACACCCACGTAATATACTGCTGTCCGTTTTGTGGGATATACGGGGTGACGTGTTTTTTGTGCTGCTGCCGAACAACACTACGATCGCCGCTGATGTGTACTGCCGTCAACTCGATGATCTGCAAGCATCAATCATGTCAAAACGACCGGCACTTCTGAACCGCAAGGGCATCCTCCTACAGCAAGATAGAGCGAGACTTCACACAGCACGGGTGACCTGTCACAAGATCAGGAACCTGAGCTTGGATCTGTTGCAGTATCTAGCCAATTTCCAGGACATGGCTCCAAGAGACTATCACCTTTTCCGTTAGTTGCACCAATTCCTGGGAGGTCAGCGGTTCACCAACTGGGACGATATCATACGCGCCCTTACTCACTTCTTTTTATCCAAGCCGACACAATTCTAGAGGGCCAACAGCTGCCCAGATAATGGAAAAAGTTCAGGCAAACGATGGCGACTACATTTTGAACTGATTTGTACTTGTATATACGGTAGTTAGCACTTTTCCCTTGTCTTGCATTTGCAGACATTACTTTCTTTCCAATCCAAATTGTTAAAAAACAAGTAAGTTTGTCCGTGTCCTCTCACTCCGGAGTAAGTCGCTCTCCCAACTGAGCTACGCGGACAGAATGTCTCGCTGGAGATTTGTCGTCTTGACACATGTTTTCACCTCTGTAGTACGTCACATCATCTCCCTCTTTTTTTTTTTAGTATTTGAAGCGAAGTAGGAATTTTTCATTAATTCCAAACAATGTGTGGAACAAACATCACACATTTTTCTAAGGACCCAACGGCCAGTAGATCCATTTTCCACAATCGGGCGCCAATGTGAAAACACAAGTTTGTCCGCGACGGGTATGGAATCCGTGTCCCCCTCACTCCGGAGTAAGTCGCTCTCCCAACGGAGCTACGCCGCCCCGGTGGCGCAGTGGTCTAAGGCGACGGCCTCTGATCATTATTCCGAAAGGGGTCCGGGTTCGAATCCCGGTGAGGCATGGATGTTGTGTTTGTCTTACGGCACTGGCTCTCTCCCTTCCCTGGAACCAGTGACCCTAAATTAGGGACGGGCGACTGCTTATAGCCCATTGAGTTGCTCACGGTGGTCGTTAAACATCCAAACAAAAAAAAACCCTGAGCTACGCGGACAGAATGTCTCGCTGCAAATTTGTCGTCTTGACACATGTTTTCACCTCTGTAGTACGTCCCACAGTATAATATACAAACTCTGAAGCGCAACTAATATTTCGTTTCTCGACCCTGTAATTGCTCGCTCGAGGGTCCAAAATGAAGCATAATCTTCTTTAATTATATTTATCATTCAGAGAGTAGAGAACATAATTTTTTTTGATTGGAGGTTTAACGACCACCGTGAGCAACTCAATGGGCTATAAGCAGTCGCCCGTCCCTAATTTAGGGTCACTGGTTCCAGGGAAGAGAGAGAGAGAGCCAGTGCCGTAAGACAAACACAACATCCATGCCTGACCGGGATTTGAACCCGGACGCCTTACGGACGAATGATCAGAGGCCAGCGCCTTAGACCACTGGGTCACTGGGGCGGCGAACATAATCTTACATGCCGTTAGTTATATTACAGCTATCCACACTTAGGTGCTCTTTTACACTTTCTGTTCAAATTGTTTTTAATGAAGTTCCTTTCATGCGATTCTTCTCCAATACATAAAGGTCTCACAAAAGACTGAAACACTACGAATTTTATTAACTAGAAATAAATTTATGCTAAGTAGCTTCATGTTCCAAAGAATAAAAACAATTAAGAAAAGCATGACTATTCTGTTGAAGCCTCTTTCACTATTCCTTCAAAAGAGGAGTGCTTCTAGCATTATTCCAAGTCAAGCACTAAAATATAAAAATGTATATTTACCATACACTCCTATTGTTTGCGAGAACACCAGTATTTGAAACTCCTAACGTTCCTTTTCAGAAATTGTAGTTTTATATAAAGTCTGTCACGGGAAAATGAAGAAAATCCTTTCATGTATTAAGAGCATGGGAATAGATGTCTAAATCTTTTAATGGATATTGGTATTGCTTTTCAAAAGACTAGACGCTGGCCACACGAGTTGCGTGATGGTTTCTTTAATTTTTTTTTTCGTTTTATCCCTTTATAACCTTTCACTGGCACTAGACAAACTATCGCTGCTCATCAATATTTCTACGGTATATACAGACGTTGAGTGAAAAGATTTGCAATATTTGCAAAAACGCGTGTGCTGAGGCGGGTGTGTCACGTGTTTAGACTAGTTCAATTCGCGCACTGCTGTCAGTCGAAAGGGATATAAAGTGGTAGTCCTTCCTGTGAACAGCATTGCATGTCGTCATTCTGTATGTTGTTTCGACGCCTAAAAGATAAACAGTCGCAACTGGCTAATTAGGGAACTTTTGCTTTAGGAGTTTGAACCCGGCCATAACGCTGCTCAATCAACACGAAACATTTGTCTTGCAAAAGGGGAATATTTCTTGGAAAAGCTTACATTTGCACGGCAGTATCCAAATTGGACCTCCGCTGATTGCCAAAGGATTGCCTTCTCCGATGACTCACGTTTTCTGCTTCACCGAACAGATGTTCATTGGCGTATTAGGTAAGAAACATCGGAGAACAAACACTCTTCAACCTTTGCAGGAAAAACACAAGTTGGTTGGGGTAGTGTTGTGGCCTGGGGAATGTTTTCGTGGCATTCCCTGGGCCCACTCATACCTGTGGAAGGCACTATGCACCAAATTCGTTATGAATCCATCCTTGCAGAACACGTACACCCATACATGCTGATTGTCTTCCCTGGGGCGGATGGGATCTTCCAGAATGACAATGCGACGTGCCACACAGCTAGAAATGTCCAAGAGTTGTTGGAAAAGCACGATCAAGACTTCAAAGTACTTCCCTGGCCACCTAATTCTCCAGACGTAAACCCAATTGAGCATCAGTGGGACCACCTCGATCGTGTTGTTCGCTCTACGGATCCTCTACCACGCACCATCCAGCATCTGTCATATGCAGTGCAGTCAGCATGGCTCCACATAACTTTGAACACTTTCCTGCATCTTATTGAGTCACTCCCAGCCTGTCTAGCTGCTGTCCGCGCTGCACATGGCGGTTTTTTGGATATTAGCTGGTGGTCATTATCTTTTTTGTATTTGCCTTGTTTTATTAATCATGTTATTCTAAAGGAAATACTCTTCTGTATTTACTTTTTAGCGGATATGAATCCTTGGAACAAATTATCCATTTTTACTTTTTAATCGGAAAACGGTGGATACGCAAAATGTTCAGACGCTTTACTAGTATACATTAAATGAGGGGAGAAGAAAGGAGAAAATCTAAAGCAGTAACCTCTCGGAAACGAACTAGAAGAAAACTTATTTCATTCTTATGTGGAACTGATTAACGTGAACACAGCAAAGATAATTACTTTCTTCAGTAATATTGTAGATGGTAATTAAAACAGAAATCAGAGGCTGGGAACGTCAGAAATATGTTGTAGTAAAAATAATAATACAAAAAAAAAAAATCTATACTGACGGTCCGCTTTGGAGGGATGTCATATCAGCTTATTTCATTTCCGTCGTTTAAAACGCGAGATCAACAGAACATGGAATTTCAGCTTAATTAAGTTTAATGCAAACTACATTTTCAAACGAAGGCCAACACTGCAATTAAATTGTGCGTTTATTAAATAAAGGAAAAGGAGTTAATAACACGGGTATCTTTTGCGGGTAACTGCCTTATACAACTCGTGTCAAATGCGAAGTCTTTAAAAGTTGCGACTAATGAAGCTGCTAATGTTGTGCCATCAATAAATCCGTTCGAAAATTTCGGCAGAGATAATGGAATCTTAATGAGAATATGCAAGAACTATAAAAGGGGGAATCTCTGAACCATGTCTAAATTAAATTTTTGATTAACATAAGTTTTCAACGGAAGCCATATTATATTTTCTTTTGGTGTTTTGTCAGATATCTATTTGCCTCGTATCAGGAAAATGTACTGAGACTGAATTACTTGGGCTGATGAGAACAAAAGGTAATTATCTTCAAAATTACAACACACCCTGTTTCCTTGCTACAACGATAAAAAAAATAATGTCATGTAATTCCAATTTTTCAGATGCGAAAAATAGTGCTTTTTATTTTTCGTTATATAATGCACTGTATTAGTGTACCAGGTATAAAAATAATGGAGTATAAAAACATGGATCGGACGTTTCAACTTTTCATTGTTTCAAAACTGCTTACAGGGACTGTCGTAGCTGCACATGACAAGTCTTTACTTTCTTTGTTGAGTGTGACTATTCATTACCATGGTGCAGAAGAATGAGTTTTGCTTTGGATCTATTGGGTAGGTGCGAATGAAATGTCCGGCGTGAACGAGAAGTGGAGACAGGCCGCCACCACAGCGGAATAGAACCACCAACAGCTGTTGCGAGTACTACGTCACAGAGTTACTATAAATAGCTACCACATATGTGAATAACAAGGTCCAAGCGTGGTTAGTTTGGACGTAACCTGGCTTGCAAAGGAAACATGCAGACGCCGGATTTGAAAGTCATCTTCCTGTATGAATTTAAACTGGGCCATTCTGCAGGAATTTGATGCTCGAAACGTTAGCAAAGCGTTTGGGGTGAACACAGCCAACGAATGAACCATTCGGCGATTATTTGTGAACCCCGAAAAACGTATCACGAGATAGCGTCAGAGGTAAAGTGTCCACCACACGAAAGTTGTTCTGCGTCTGGCTGCGCTAGGTAAGGTCAAAAGGCTGAGCATATGGCTTCCGCTTGAGGTCACAACGGCCAACAAGACTCGGCGTTAGGAAGTCTGCACGTCGCTGCTTGTCAGAAATAAACAGGAATCTCTACTGCATCGAATCGTCACCTGAGACGAGAAGTGGATCATTTATGATAATCAGAAACGATCTGCACATTGGTTAAACAAGGCACAACCTGCTTAACCATTGTGCAGATTGTTTCTGATTATCACACTGAATTTCACATGGTGCCTCAATCGATCACTGAATTACATGGTGCATCTGAAAATACACCAGATGGATTTGGTCAGCAGACATGGTAACAGAAACAACCGGATTTGGTCAGCAGACATGGTTTTCTTCTGCTCCAGGACAACGCCACGAACGGTACTGACACTAAGTGCCTTGGGCTATGAAGCACGGTCTCATCCTGCCTATTTCCCGGACTTGTCTTCGACAGACTATCATGTGTTTCGTCGCCTGGATCACTTCCTGTCCGGGAAACAGTTCACGACAGACAACGAGGTTCAACGTTAAATTGATGTCTTCTTCGGGTTCCAGCAACAATGCTTTTTTCGTTCCGGGATCATGGCCTAGCCGGACAGATGGCAATTATGTGTCGATGTCCGGGGGGGGAGGTATTTTGCCTAGGTAAGTTGTCCTACTTTTCCGTTATCGCTGTCAACGTGTGCGGTCAAATACCGGACATTTCATTCTTAATTTCTCCATCAGTTTTATGCCAGAGTTAGGATTCGAACCTGCAACTCTCACTGCTATCTGCCTTTATTTCATGTGCGTCCTTCGGGGGTGGTACTTCACCCCCCCCCCCCCGAAAGAAGGCAGGGGGCATGGCCCCATGGTTCGCTGTTGGCAGTTATCCGATGAAGAACGTACATTTGAGAAATCCCAGACAATTTGGTGTGTGGAAACTAACATCACGCTCATTTATTTTTTAGAAGCACGGAAAAAGGCATTCTCATTTTTCCTGTCTCGCGGTGGGGAAAGAACATCACACCACTGCGAGAAACCTAACAGCCAGGTCATCTTTTAAACTCCGAGGGCCAATATGACGAAGTAAATTTCTCCATCCTTTTTATGCCAGTATTCGAACCTACAACTCTCCGCTCCAGAGCTCCGAGTGCTATTCACTATACTACACTGCTGTCTGCCTTTATCTCATGTGCGTCCTGCGGGGCAGGCACGTCACAAATTTTGACGTACCATTCACAAACTGCGGAGCTTGTACCTTTCCAAAACATAATGAAATTTGCTCTGCTGTTATAATGTAACGCAGAAAGTAAAAGAAGATTACGTCCGTAACTAAAAATCGTATTCGATAAATTCGTTTTGCTTTAAATCTAGCAACCCACGAAACTGATGATTCATGGATTTCAAACTTTTATGCTGCACATTTTTCCACTTAGGGTATGTAAGTATCTCAATGTTTTCTACGATATGTACGAGAGATGCTGATAAGCCTCTGGCTCTTGCACATTCCGGTTTCTCGCGATAAATGAAACATACGTCACAATGAAGTATAAATCTTAATTTTGGTCTCAGTGTGACATTGATAACCGTTTCATTGGCATCTCTGAAATAAAAATGGCGTCCCTTCATGAACAATTCACATCGACGGAAAACAGAGCTGTATTAGGCGTGTTCAATAAATTATACCTTCGCGCAAGTGTGTCGCGTATAACTTGTTGCCTAGCAACCAGTTAGATGGCAAACAATTCGTTGTGTCATTAGCTTCATTTTACTGCGTCATAGAACTCTGGACATCTAATTGTTCGTGTTTAATTGTGTTTAAAATGGATGATTCTGAGTGTCAAACAACGATCAGTTAAGGCTAAATGGCCGACGGGTGTAAAACAACGATCAGTTATAGTTTAATGGTCGACGGGTGTCAAACAACGATCAGTTATGGTTAAATGTCCGACGGGTGTGAAACAACGATCAGTTATAGTTTAATGGTCGACGGGTGTCAAACAACGACCAGTTGTACATTTTTTAACTCACGAAAATATACTTCCCAAGGAAATTCACCCTTGATTAGTGACAGTTTATGGTTCTTGAACTTTCAACATAGGCACTGTTCGTCGTTGGGTAAGGAAATCAAAGTACAGTGGAGGAATGTTAGCCGTGAAAATCAGCCGCGGAGCAGGAATCCCGTAATCACAAATTACAATTTGAACAGGCAAAAAGTCGATGAGCTAGACAGAGAAAATGGAAGAATAACGCAGAGAACTATACTGAATATTAGTTTATGTTGTGCCACTGACATTGTAAACGTTTTATGATAGTGCGTGCTCGTTGGGTACCGTGTCACCTAACGACTAAAATAAAGAAATCAAGACTTGAAACATGCCAAATGTTACTTGCCTGCTATGAAAAATATGAAAGTGAGTTTTTACAAAGCATTGTGACTGGTGATGAGAGTTGAGTTTACCATTTTGATCCAGAATTTAAAAATTAATGGCTGGAACACCAAAAAAAAAAATTAAAACCCAAATTTCTACGGGTAAGTGAATGCATACTGTATTATGGGACAATAGAGGCATTACGCTTCAAAACTACATGGTCAAAGGTACGACTATCGACGCTGAGAGCTACTTGCATACTTTAAACAAGTTAGTAAAATCATGCAATGCATTGATTATGATGCGCTTTCCAACATACCAAAAAATATTACTCAAGTTATGTAGATAATGGCTGTGGAAATAATCTCGCTCCTGTGTCCTGACCTTTGACCCCATTTCGATGATATTCAACAGAACCGGTTCACTATACCTCAAGAACAACATGATAAAGTTTTATCGCCATCCAAGCATTTTAGGTAAGTTATGATGCACAAGGGCAATGGAATGGATCACACTCCAGTGTCCTGACCTTTGACCCCATTTCGCCCATTTTCAATAGGGTTCGTCCCCAGTGACTCCCTACGACATACTAAAATTTCATCGAAATCGAACCACTTTTACGCAAGTTATGACGCATAAGGGCAATGGAATATATCCCGCTCTTATGCCTGCCTGACCTTTGACCCCATTTCGCCTATTTTCGATAGGGTTTGTGCCCAGGTGGTTCCCTACTACATCCTAAACTTTCATCGAAATCGAACCATATTTACGCATGTTATGACGGATAAAGGCAATGGAATGGATCGCGCTCCTATGTCCTGACCTTTGACCCCATTCCGCCCATTTTCAATAGGGCTCGTGCCCAGGTGTTTCCCTACCACATACCAAATTTCATCAAAACCGAACCATTTTTTCGTAAAAAAAAAAAAAAAAAAAAAGTTATGACGCGTAAAGGCAGTGGAATGGATCCAGCTCCTATATCCTGACCTTCTACCCAATTTCACCCATTTTCAATAGAAACCGTACCCAGGTGGTTTCCTACCACATACTAAAGTTTTATCGAAATCGAACAATTTTTACGGCAGTTATGACGCATAAGAGCAATGGATTGGATCCCGCTCCTATGTCCTGACCTTTGACCCTGCTTCGCCCATTTTCAATAGGGTTTGTCCCCAGGTGGTCCCCTACCACATACTAAAAGTTTGTCGAAATCTAACTATTTTCGCGTGAGTTATCGTGCGGAAGGACGGACGGACGGACAAAGCTGGAGCATATACGCTTCTTCAACCTACGGTTGGAAAGCGTAAGAAAAATGAAAGCCAAGAATAAACCGCATGCGTGGTGAAAAAGAGCCAATGATTCTGCAACTAGACGACACCAAGATCCACGCCAGTGCTTTCTCTTTAGAGGCCATAGAGAACATCGGGTTTGAAGTTCCTGAACACCCTACCTGCAGCCCAGATTTCGCGCCGTCCGACTTCGGGTTGTTTTCTCTCTCAAGAGACATCTGAAAGGAATCTACTTTACCTGTGACAAAGATGTTCAAGCCGCTACAGAGAAATGTTTTCTAGAACAACCTAATTTTGACAGAGACGGGTTTAGAAAACCTGTTAAACGTAGGCGTATTTGTATCAAGCGTGAGGGTGTCTATGTAAAAATATAAAATATGTGAATTAAAGTAGAATTTCTGAGCTTTGTCCTTGTTTTATTCGATACCTTGTCCCTGGGCGTGTATATAATATGTGTATGGAGCCATTACTTTCCGAACACCCTCTGTAGTTAAGCTGCTGTTTCCGAAAGAGCAAACCGCCGAGTGAAATCCACAATCAAGTGTTGGAAACTGTGTTTGATCAATGTCCTTATTGCGCAGATAAAAACTACATGTAGGTTGCTAAATTTAAGACAGGACACTTCAGCACTAAGGATGAAGACCATCCAGTAAGGCCGCTGTGGTCACCGTTCCACAAAATGTAAATGCAGTCCACAATGTAATTTAGGACTAAAGAATCTCCGCCAATGGGATAGCAGAGATTCTGGGGATGTCCCGTGAACGTTTTGGACTCATGCTTTACAAGGTGCTGGTCAAGAGTCAAGAGGAATCTTTCGGCCAACGGCTGCCAAATGCCTGACTGCGGATCAGAAGAGTTATTAGGTTGCAGCAGCTTATGCCCTGCTGCATCGTTTTCAGCAGAATGCAGATGGTTTTTTGTCTCGATTGGTAACCATGAATGAAACGTGGATACATCTGTATGATCTGGAGACCATGGAACAAACCAAAACATGGAGACAGTGTGGCTCCCCTGACTGCCGCCATACCCACACACGGCCATCAGACTGATGGATCATGTATGTGGATTCATCAGTCCATAGGACCCGTTTCCATTGATCTACGGTCCACGATAGATGTTCTTTACACCATGCAAAAACGACGAGTAGCATTCCGAGTGAAGATGAAAGGTTTATGAGCAGCCGCACGACAACGGCAACCCATGGAATGAAGTTTTCTGCTAATGGTACGTGTACATACCGATGTTCCAGAATTTTTACTCACTTGAACACTGATGTCTTGTGTAGTACTCCTTCGATTAGCTGTAACGACTATCCTGAGGCTTCGACGTCCATTATCACTGATTTTCTTTGGTCTGCCGGTACGTTTTACTGCTTTAAGCAGGCCATGTGTCTTCCAGTTATTCAGTACAAACAAAACAGTTGACTTGGATATGTTGAAACGCCTCTCGGTTTCTCTCATGGACAATGCACTAATATAACACCCACCAATCCTTCCTTTCTCAAAGTCATTTCTCTCCCGCTGCGATATTTTCAGTGCGATATGATCGCGGTCAGCTGCATGTTTGTTATATACCGTTTGCAGCTGTATTCTCATCTTAACAACGCAGCGGATCCTGTCCTTTGCTTTTGAAGGGGTGTCTGGTGACTTTTGTCAATGTAGTATATATGAAAGTACATCGTACATTTCCCTATCCAAAACTGATATTGAAAGTCAACTTCTGCGCAGGCGATACGCTCGCGAACTCAAGATTGAAATCTTGTCTGCGTGTGACATTTTCTTGCCCATTTCATTAAAGAAGCTTTGATGTCGCCGGTGTGTGGTTGTTATGCACGGTGTGGGGACAACTGATATCCGAATTGTCTGAAGATAGGTGAACACACGAGTACTGATCCATAAGCACCTTCCTATGGCATTTGTTTGCTAGTTAGCGATATGTAAATTGGTATTTCTCAGGATCATTGCGCTCTCTTGACTAGAAGGCGTTGTTTGTGAGAATTTTGAAATTCTATGAAAAACATATCACACTGGAAACACTATCCAACAAAGAAGGAATTTTTTAAATCGGACTTCTAGAAGTAGAGATACGTATTGACAAAAATCAGATATACATCTACGCCCCCTGGTGTAGAAACCATGCATTATTCCAAGAAAAAAATGTTTCTAAAAGGTTTGTCGACATGAGTACTATCGGTCTACAAACGACGTTTTTTTCAATCGAGAATTTAGAAGCTCATATTTTGCTGCAAATACATCAGAAGCGGAAATTAAGCTTTACGCCCCTTGGTGGCCAAACCATTTTATTTACAAAAATTAGAAATTTTGTGCAAACGATTTCCCATCAGGAGCTGCATTCGGTGCAGAAAGAATTTTTCAAATCGGAGATTTAGAAGCAGAGATATAGGGGAAACGCAATTTACCTCTACGCCCCCTAGCGGAAATTCTATGAATTACTTGAAAATTTTGAAATTATATGAAAAACGTGTCACACTGAAAACCCTATCCAACAAAGAAAGAATTTTTAAAATCGGACTTCTAGAAGTAGAGATATTGAAAAAAAACAAGATATACATCTACGTCTTCTGGCGGAGAAAATGTGGAATGTTTGAAGAAGAAAATATTCCGAAAAGGTTTACCGATGTGAGTGGAATCAGTCCACGAAAGAAGTTTTTCAATCGATATTTTAGAAGCTCAGATTTTATGGCAAATACATCAGAACCAAAAATTAACACTTACATCCCCTGGTAGCTAAAGTATTCTTTACCAAAAATTGGAAATTATATGCAAAAGATTTTCCATCAAGAGGTGTATCCGCTGAAGAAAAGATTTTTCAAATCGGAGTCTTTGAAGAAGAGTTATCGGGAAAAATGTAATTTACTTTTACGCCCCCTAGCTGGAAATCTATGCGTAATTTGAAAAAGTAACTATATCTGACATACTCTTCGAAATAAATGGAATTGAAAGATAAAAGGATTTTTTCAATCGGATGTTTAGGAGCAAATATGAGGAATAAAACATATTTTTGAATTCGACATCATTTGTATTTACACTTTTTACGCCCTCTAGCGGCAAAATTGTACATCGTAAAAAAAATACCAAATAAAGGATCGTTATTCGCATATTTAAAGGTTCCCAATGCAAAAAGATTTTTTCAAATCGCACTAATAGTTGCAGAGATATCGTGGGTACAGGGGACGGACGGACAAACCGGTAACATAAGCACGATCTTTTTTTACAAAAGACGTGATAAAAATCTGGTACATGTTAGAAAGTGTCGTGAAAAAATAAAAACAACGCCCTGAAACTTTGGCGAAATTAAGGGATCTTTTGAACATGGAGTGGAATAAACTTGATACGCACGCGATAGTAAGTCATACTGATAACACGCCAAACAGAAATGAAGTTTTAATTAAAACAGGTGGTGATATAACTCCTTATTAAGAAATAAACTTTACATTCCGTAATTTTTTTACTGGTACGTTTATAAGCTGGAATGTCTTTCAATAGACGTGCTGAAAATACGTTTCTAAATTATTATCATTCTTCTTGAAATTCTAGTGAAATCTCTTTTTACGAAGTTTTTTTTTTATTTTTTTTTCCGATTGGATGTTTAACGACCACCGTGAGCAACTCAATGGGCTATAAGCAGGCGCCCGACCCTAATTTAGGGCCACTGGTTCAGGGAAGGGACAGAGCCAGAGCCGTAAGGCAAACACAACATCCATACCTCACTGAAATTCAAACCCGGACCCCTTTCGGATGAATGATCAGAGGCCATCGGTTAAACCGCTGCGTCACCGGACGCAATTTGCTTCTGTTATTAGCGTTTTAAACGTGACCAAATGAGTTTGTTTTCTGAACATTTGAGAGTTAGTATGTTGAGATAGTAATCAGGTTAATACGCACTTAATTAAAAGTGTGCAGCTCATGTCTTGAATTTTCATATTGTGCGAGCAATGAAATAAAACTAAATCTTCTCGCGTTAGGAAATTATATTTTGGCACCATGCAAATATTTTTACAATTCCTTAGACTAAAAGACTGAACCTTCAAAAACTAGTTAAAATTATTTTTATACATATTGGTACTTTGCAAAACTGGACGCAAGACTGTTGTTACTATCCTGGATTGATTACCGATGTCTTGTTCATCGGAAAAGTAATCCAGTGCGCCCATGAAAATCGACGAACGAGCAAAGAGATAAGTGTTTTTGTTCTTAGAATCAGGTGATTGAATACGTATTAAATGTGAAAAACTTTGATGCAGCTTGTTCATTGGAATTCGAAAATTTACTTGAATTTATTTAAATACCTCCCCGCACAACCTGTTGAATAACAGTACATTGAATACTTTGCATATCTGCGTTATAAACACAACTCTGCAATAAATTTTCTCTAATAACTGAATCAATTTATAATACTTATAGTGTACACTGGGGTGCAAAAATTAAGGACGAAGAGGAGAAATTAGTATATCAGCGGAACGAGCAGGCAGAACGGACCGAAAGATCACTCAGGAGATAGACTAGGGTCCGGTACGGTAGGGCATGCGCATATATGCAGCATGACGTAGGGGAGAGGGTGTCGGAAGGGTATAAAGCACACGGGCGGTGTACGCTAAGCAATTCGGTGAAAGCTATTGCACGGTGTACATCGGTTTGAACGACGTCGAGTTGCTGCCACCGTGTGATATGGCCAAAAGGCAATCCAGTGGACGACATCTGGATGACTTTACCCGAGGTCGCGTCATTGGGAAGTTGGAAGAAGGTCGAAGTATGACTAGTGTGGCCGAGGAGTTCGGGTTCGCTCACAGCATCGTTTCACGAGCTTGGAGAGCATTTGAAACAATAGGAACAGCTGTCCGAGATTTTAGCAGTGGTCGTCCACGAGCAACCATGGCGGCGGACGACCGGCATATTGTCCTACAGGCGAGAAGAGACAGACGGCAGAGAGCGGGAGAAATCACAAGGCACATGCAACATCCAACTGGACGTCCGTTATCGCGTTTTACCGTGGCTAGGAGGCTGCAAAAAGGTGGTCTATTTGCACGACGACCAGTACGGGGTGTGCCATTAACGCCTGCTCACCGGAGACGGCGGTTTCTGTGGTGCCAGGAACACAAGAAATGGACACATCAGCAATGGGGTCGAGATCTCTTTACGGATAAGAGCCGATTTAGTCTGACGAGCGATTCTGGACGTATACACATTTGCAGAGAGCAGGGAACGCGCAATTACAACTCCAACATCATCGAAAGGGACCGGTTTGGAGGTGGCAGAGTTCTCGTTTGGGGCGGTATCATGCTTATCGGATACACGGTTCTTCTTATCACATACACGGTTCTTCATTATGTTTCTTCAGGAATTGGCTTTATGTTCTAACTGTGAGTAACTAAAACTCAGCGACGTAGAGGAAGGCAGCTACACTGCTGGCCACCCAAAATGCAGCACCAAGACGGAAGCATCCGTTTGGCCTGAAATTAGCAGCATGCGTCGCCCGCTAGAGGACATGCAAACGATTAGCATTACAGGGTATATTCAAATAATGTGCGCCCGGCACGCCACCGAGAAGCACTTTAAGAAGGGTGCACAGAAGGCTGGGTGTGAGTAGTGGAAGTGTGTTGTGCTGCCGGACCTGTGCGTGGGAAGCTTCCTGATGCCTCGTCGCAGAATACAGCAGTCATTCCAGCACGTTTCGTACTTCGACAGAGGACGAATAGTGGCTTACCGCCACAGCGGTTTATCGTACCGAGACATCGGCGCCCGTGTGGGACGACATCCAGCCACAGTGTGGCGAGTATGGATTCGGAGGGTGCAGGAAGGACGGACGGACCGACGTGAGCGATTGCCGCAGCCGCGGCACACCATCGAACGAGAGGACCGGCATGTTGTGCGGCGGGCATTGACGGCTCGCTCGAACTGCCACATCACGGACGTTAGCGCAGGAATTAGAGTGTGTTGTGCAACAACCTCTATCAGCACGTACCGTTCGACGTCATCTACAGGAGCGGGGGCTTGTCGCACGGCGCCCATTGTTCCGATTACCATTGACGTTACACCATCGGGAAGTGCGGCGGCAAAAGTCCGTTAAACACCGCACCTGGACAACGGAATGGCACGACATTGTCTTCTCCGATGAATCCCGCTTCTGCCTGCAACACCAAGATGGTCGGATCCGCGTGTGGCGGCACCGCGGCGAGAGACTGTATGACGTCAGCACTATGCATCGCCATACCGGTCCGTCGCCTGGCGTTATGGTTTGGGGCGCAATTGTATATGACACCCGCACCCCTCTGGTACGCATCGCCGGTACACTCAACAGCCACCGCTACATCTCCGACGGTTTGGAGCCTGTAGTCCTCCCTTATCTTCAGGACCTGCCAGCGGTAGGTCTGAAGGTAAGGGAGGACTACATGCTCCTAAACGTCGGTGATGTGGCGGTGGCTGTTGAGTGTACCGGATATGTAGCGGTGGCTTCCTCACCCGCCAGATTTGGCCCTCTGCGACTTATTTTTGTTCCCGAAGATGAAGCTGAAACTCAAGAGTCGCCGTTTTGAAACCGCAGAAGAGATCCAGCGCGAATCGCAAATGGTGCTTGGCACGATTCGCGAACAATACTTCCATGGAGCGTTCCAACAGTGGCAAAAACGCTGGCAGTGGTGTATCGCTGCCCAAGGAGATTACTTTGAAGGAGATCACAGACAGACTTAAGTACTTTGCTGTATATCGGCCTAGTCTCGGAACTTTTAGACCGGACCTCGTATTAAGCACCATCACTGACCCAGCTACCTATTTTCATGTAGGACTATCGTCCACAGAGAAGGTTTTCCTCTATCCACCTACAGCTGTTACAGCCTTTCATGAGGAGTGCAGAAAAAAGAAGGAATTAGAGCAAGTCTAGCGAAACACTTTGTAGGTCAGATTGACGACAGTAGATGGTGCCAGAGTCCGGTGTTGCTCATAGACTGGAGAAAGAATAATCCGGAGAGGCTTAGGATTTGACACCTTTGTATATAAGCGGGAGTTCAGCACCCAGGGACCGTCACTTAACGTGCTCATCCGATGCACGGCGGATTTTCAGGGATTGTTACCAAATGTTACCACTGAGGCTGGAACCTGGGTTCTTGCCATCAGCGTTAACCACTAAGCCATCCGCGGCTACACCTACGACAACTTTCCATTTTATATCTTCTGCGGGACAGCTATGATGACGTGGTTGGCACAAATCTTTTGCATGTGAGTTACGGTTGTAATCATCTATACCTTTCCTTCTCACGTGACCTACCCATCGTGCAAGTTTCAGTCCGATCGTGCACGTTTCTCCTGGTGCTTCATTTTCAACAAGCAGCTGTGTATATACAGTCAAACCCTTATTTAACGGACTGCAATTTAACGAATTCCGCGATTTTACGTAAATTTTTTGTGGTCCGGACGGTACCACATTGAAATTAACGCTTGGCGTTTCCCGATTTGACGAACACATTTTCTCAGTTTAGCGAACATTTTTATTTTTTTTAAACTACACTGTGTTAACCAGAATTTTCACGTTAAAAACCTGGTAGAAAGAGAGCTTCGCGTAACAGGAAAATGCTACACGTACAGTTAACCAGCGTTTCAAAGAACACCAGAGAGCTTCGCGTAACAGGAAAATTTAAAACTAGAGAGCTTCGCGTAACAGGAAAATTTAAAACTAGAGAGCTTCGCGTAACAGGAAATTTTAAAGCAAGAGAGCTTCGCGTAACAGAAAAATTTTGCACATGAAGTTAACCAGCGTTTCAAAGCACACAAGGCAGCTTCGCGTAACGGGAAAATTTAAAACTAGAGATCTTCGCTTAACAGGAAAATTTTACACATGCAGTTAACCAGCGTTTCAAAGAACACCAGAGAGCTTCGCGTAACAGGAAAATTTTACACATGCAGTTAAACAGCGTTTCAAGGAACACCAGAGAGCTTCGCGTAACAGGAAAAATTAAAACTAGAGAGCTTCGCGTAACAGGAACATTTTACACATGCAGTTAACCAGCGTTTCAAAGAACACCAGAGAGCTTCGCGTAACAGGAAAATTTTACACATGCAGTTAAACAGCGTTTCAAAGAACGACACAGCTTGAGGGAATCATAAATCAGTTCGCCTTTCTTCCGACTATCAAGCGTAAGCGTCTTACAGGAGAAAGCAAATGACCAGCAAATTTCAAAGTAGCGCAACGTTTTCTTGCATGGGTGGGAAGCTGGAAAATGAAAGGCGGTGCGGGGAGGAAACCTAGAGTACCCTGGGGATTCTTGTTTTCCGCTGCACACAGAACAGTAACACTCTGTGAAGCCAGGGATACACATGGTACGTACCCATTCCTGAACCTCTGGAATTCTTCCCCAAATCAAGCTTTTTTTTTCTTCTCAGTGTTAAATCTACAGCTCAAATTAAAGAACACAGCTCGTTTACGGACAAAGTTTTGATGAACACAGGTAGCACTAGAAAACTTAGTCACCGAAAGAAAGAGAACATAGCTGATTACGTATTCTATTGTGAACACTAGCTTAATTTGAATGTTTCATTCGAAAGGTTTCCCCGATTTAGGGAATTCCGCGATTTTGCGTACACGAATGTTAGTCCCTTGAAGTTCGTTAAATCGAGGTTTGACTGTACTCTTTACGTTCCCTCACACATTTTGACTTTTCTGCTATTTACAAGTTCACCCGAAAATCACGTTCAGCATCGTATCCAGTTCCTCGCCATAACTGCCGTATTTTTTCATGAAGTAACGGATTTCACGCAACAACTAGTTACTTCATTAAACAGCCGTCTCGATGGTAGAGTAGTTTGAATCGTTGGTTTCCAATTAGTCGTCCTAAGTGGGCACGAGTTTGAATCCCGATGAAGGTTTTCACAGCATTTTTCTGGAACCAGCGGCCTCAAATTAGGACGGGCGACTACTTAAAACGCAACAAGTTCCTTGTGGAGGTTCTGAAACCTCGAAACAAAAACAATCTTCATTAAATAAAGTATTTAATTCAGTATGGGTATAAATTCATGAAATAACGGACTTCTCACATTTGAATTACAATATGGTGTATATGTGGATCAAATGAGAAATTTGATTTTCCAAGTAATGTATTTTTTTTTATCGTAGTCGAAATATATATTTTTTTAAATTTGTGTTTTCAAACTGATGAAATGTGAGTTGTTTAACGGCTACGCATTGAATTCTTTTTCCATATCATATACCTCCTGGGAAGTAAGAAGAATTCTTTTTTCTCATATCTAAAGGCCATTAAAGTTTTTTTCCTAAATTGAATAGGTCTAAAGAGGTGTTTTGGCAATCGAGAACTAAAACTATGGTGGCAGATAATCCACTTGGGCGCACTCTGAAACGAGGTCATGCATGCTAAAGAATGATCTTCTGGAAGAATGAGTTCGAAATGCAAAAAAATGATGCTTTCATGTCTCCTCCTTATGCTAGAATTTCATTTGCATAATCGGCACGACAAGCCGTACTGCTCTTTGACTTGATCTAGGTTGGCCTCATAAAGATAGCACAGCGAACAGAAAAAACATGAATTTTGTTGGAGTTTTTCTTGGGCGAACAGCAGATGATAGTTACTGATCATCACACACACACACACTATATTCCACGGTATTCTAAATTCCAATAAACGCACACCCGGGATACTGCAAACTGTTTTAGACAGACCCGCAGGGCTTTAACTTTTTCGTGTGAAGGAACACAAGACTTACGTAAAGAACTATGAACTGAAGAAGTCATCAATAGCCCAACATTGCCACGAAAATAACAATAAATATTTGTTTGGAAACGCTACGCTTATTGATAAACTTGATTCGACTATCAAGCTTAATATATTAGAAGCTTGTGACGTACCACAGGGGTGGAAACATATGTCAAGACGACAAATCTGCAGCGAGATATTCTGTCCGTGTTGCTCAGTTGGGAGAGCGACTTACTCCGGATTGAGGGGACACGGAAAAACTTGCGTCTTCATATTGGCGCCCGATAGTGGAAAATGGACCCACTGGCCATTAGGTTCTTCGAAAAAAATGTGTGATATTTGTTCCACACATTGTTTAAAATTAATGCAAAATTCTTATTTCGCTGCAAAAAAAAAAAAAAAAAAAAAATTCAGACCGTGACGATGTGTCGTACACTACAGAGGTGAAAACATATGTCAAGACGACAAATCTGCAGCGAGACATTCTGTCCGCGTAGCACACTTGGGAGAGCGACTTACTCCGAAGTAAGGAGACACGGATTCGATACCCGTTCCTGGCAAACTTGTTTTCACATGCTTTCCACGTATACCGGGATTCTTCACGATATGTCAACGACACAACGTCTACGCCATTTCTTTGAAGCGCGTCGAAACAACTCATCAAAATCCGTGACCGTCAGAACTCTGATGATGTCACAGTGATTTGAATGTTTACTTTCCATTCGTCCTGATGATGCCGAGCCAAGCGCTCTGCGAAACTACAGTCGATGTTAATAACACATTTAATTGTGAATAGGTGTTGATAATTTATTCTAAAATGTTTTAAGCTGATATGAATATCAATCCTCCATAAAACATGCACTCTAGTATCATGTTCCATTAAAACAATCATAACCTTAGATACTTATCTTCAATGCCAATTTCATTCTGAGAGTCTTTCTTTTCACTTGTTCAGGGCAAAAAAAAATAAAAACAACTTTAGGAAAATTTGCAGTAATGGTACTAGACTTTTAACAGAATTTCTTTCAGTTTCCTGTCGCCTGGGTGTGCCACAGTTCTTCGTTTGTAAAGAAATTAAACTGTTCTGGAATGTTAGTTATTTTTCTCTAATGATGAAGTGAACATGTTGCTAGCTAAGTGAGAACTCGCTCTTCTGTAATGGTGTTCTTTATTAGAAGTACTATGTGGGCAAGGTCCAGTGATGGACAATGTACATTCTCACCTTGAAAAATGTCACAAACGTCTTTCTACTGTGCATCCTGTTTCCACTGAAGGGACTGACAACCAAATAATAGCGGTATAATAATTTCATCTTGATTAGAGGAAATACTTTCCCACACTAACCAACCCGTTTGACCAGCGTGCTGAGTTATGGATAAACGTTCCCTAAATGACTGCGCAACTTGTGCAACCAAGCAAAGGCCACATCGGAGAAGAAACTAATAAACGTTATAAAACTTTGTTGGAGTGCATTTGGAAGAAACAGTGCAATTTTCAAGAGCAATCTTCCATAATGTCTTAAAACAGGGATGTTTAATCAATGCATCCTTCCAGTTCTTACTTATGGAACAGAGATATTATCCTAAACTAAAAAAGACATCCAAATGCTGCTGAAAGAAACATGGAGTAGTGCATGCTTGCAATAACCAGAAAGGCTAGGAAGATAAACTCAGGAATCGGGAAAATGACGGGAGTTGATGACATCATGATGAAGGTAAAATCCCCGATATGGGAATGGGCTGGACATATTGCTAGAAGAACTTAGTACCGTTGGTCAACTGAAATACTTGACTGGATTCCAAAGACAGGACAAGTCCCAGAAGGATACCATGTGTGAGATAGGAGGATAAAATGTGGAGTGACTTGAAGAACGTTGGCGCGAGATTAACAATTCTGAAAGAAATGTGAAGATACCTTCATCCAACAGTGAATTGATGATGATGACAATGAGGAAGGTGACGGATTTGATTGTCCCGATTTCTATATTATAGCTACAAATACGTATAATATATTTTTACATATCATACAGAAGATGCTCAGAGAGTGAAATGTTCGGAGCTACTTTTGGCTGTGGCCAATCATAACCCGAATAGCTTCTTTTCCAAAGTTGTGATGACGGACGACGAAATTTGGTTCTTCGTTTCAACCCTGAAACAAGGAGGGGGGGGAGCTCTGAACAATGAAAAATTGAAGAGTCACCAACTCCTAAAATAGAGTCCAACATCTCCTGGAAAGGTGATGTTCGGTGTTCAGGGGGATCGGCATGGTATGATCTCAACTGATTACCTTTCAAAGGGTTTCAGCATAACCACAACAAAACCCACTGACCTTTTAGGCAAATTGTGAAGAACCATCGACAAGATAGGCAAATGAAATATGTCTTTCTGCTCCACCTCAGCGCACCAGATCGTGCCTCCATTTCTGCCACGACAAAGGGTGGTGAATGCGACGTCGACATTACGCACATCCGTCCTACTTGCCTATTCTTGCAGCTTCTGATTTAATCTTTTTCCATTCCTGAAGTCATTGTTACGGGGTAAATCTTTTCCGCACGATGACGCTCTCATTTCCACGACAGAGTCATGGTTTAAAACGCAATTTGTGACATTTTACAAAGAAGGCATTTGAAAGTACATCCATCGCTTGGGAAAAGTGTGCTTCCTTGGGTGGTGACTATGTAAATAGAAAAAGGATTAACCAATCTACCGAGTTTTAGCTGTCTGACATAATCGTACAACGTTGCTTATTTTTAATTCCACCATACCGGACGCCTCTCGCATGTATGAGACAACCATTTATGAAAGTTATCCTGACTTTCAAAAATAAGCATCGTACAATCTACAATATATATTCACTATCTACCAGCAAGTAATTGGACACTCCGACGATATCTGCGGTCCTGATACACGTCACGGCCGCCACCGTTAAATATCGTGTGGGAAACAACAACGCAACCAGTCGCATGCAAAATGCCACGCAGTTCGGGGCTCTCTGATTTCGAGAAAGGTGTAATCGTCGGGTATCACAGAAATGGCCGATCCATACGTGGCACATCCAGCGAGTTGAAGTGCCCAAAATCGACAGTGGCCTTCGTGATTGGCAAGTGGAAGATGAGAGGTGACTGTCGGAATGTGCCCTGACCCGGCAGACCCACAAAACTGGGAGTTAGAGACCGACGGGTGCCGGCCAGAGAAATTCGGAAAAACCACACCAAACCAATGGGACATATCCGCGAGGAGTTTCAACGGGCATCCGGGAGTGTTCTTTCGATGAATGCCATCCGTAAGGAAGCCCATCTGCTTGGTTATCATGGACGTGCTGCCGCCCACAATCCTTTGATCACCAAGTCCAATAGCGCTGCTTGGCTAACGTGGTGCAAAGAACGTCGACAGTAGACCGTTGAACAGTGGAAACAGGTTCCCTGGTGCGACGAATCAAGGTTCACCCTCTACCGTTCAGATAGCATGGTTTGGGTTTGGCGTCTGCCGGGAGAACGCCTCCTGCCGGAATGTATCGTGCCAACCGTGAAGTTCGGCGGCGGTGGAATTATGCTATGGGGGTGTTTCTCCTGGTATGGCACGGGACCTTTGGTCGCGATTCCTGGTAGACTCAACGCCGAGACCTACTGCACCATTTTGGATGACCATGAGATTCCTACGTTGTGGCAGTTTTACGAGGTGGACCCATGTTACTTTCAATATGACAATGCCACCTGTCATGTTGCGAGGTCCACCATGGCTTGGTATAGTGACAGTAGGGTTAATCGAATGAACTGGCCTGCGCAGAGCCCGGACCTTAACCCTATCGAGCACCTCTGGGACGAGTTGGAGCGTCTACTTAAGGGGTGCCCCCACCGTCCGAAATCGGGGAAGGAACTGACATGTCTTCTCCAAGCCGAGTGGAAGAAAATATCGCTAGCCGTCGTACAACGCCTGGTTGAGAGTATGCCCCGGAGGGTCGCAGCTGTAATCGCCGCTCGTGGAGGCTCAACCAACTAGTGACGGTGAATAAACTTCGTTTTCCTTTGCTATCACAGGTGTCCAATTACTTGTTGGTAGATAGTGTATATGTTACTAGCAATGTGTGAAAAACAGGCATTGTACAGAATGCCTAGGAAATTTATAGAATGCGTGACTTTTTTAGGCAAAGCATGAAATGTTTGTTTTATTTTAATATTGTATATAATTTTCCTAGGCATTTTATATCAATCCTAGCCATTATACACTGAGTGGCCACTTTATTATGACCACCTGACAGTTTTAAGCAAATGAGCTATGGCTGCACGCTGTTGACACCAGAGGGCGAGGCTAGTATAAAAAGGGAAAGCTTAGTGCTTGCGGCCGGAATAGAAGTGATTTTTGGGTGACGAGATGGGTAAAAAATGCTATTTGACGGACTTTCAACCTGGGATGATTGTAGGAGCTCGGAGCTATGGAGCAAGTATCACCGAAACCGCCACATTCGTGAAATATTCCAGAGCAGCTGTTGTTAAAGTGTTTAAAGGCTGGACTGTCAGCCAAAAAACTGGGTCTCTACGTGCAACGTGTGGTCGTCATCGACTAGTGACTGCTCAGGCAAAACAGAGTGTCCAGACTGGTAACAGACAACAGCAGGGCAACAGTGCCGCAAATTACAGACCATCTTAATCAAGGATACCCTCAAATGATCAAATGATCTCTGCACGCACTATTTGCCGTACACTGCATCGGATGGGATATGGCAGCCGAAGGCCTGTTCGAACACCTTTGCTGTCTGCAGTGAACAAGAGAAAACGTTTTCAGTTCGCACAGGAGCACAAGGATTGGACAGTCGATAACTGAAAACAAATTATGTGGTACGATGAATCACGTTTTCAGTTGCACCATGCCGATGGCCGAGTGAGAATTTGGCGGAAACAGCACGAAAGCATGGACCCCAAATGATTTGCTACAACCCTTCAAACTGGTGGAGGCAACGTTATGGTTTGGGGAATGTTTTCCTGGCAAGCTTTGGGCCCTTTAATTTGTGTTGATCAACGTCTGACTGGCACATCATATCTAAACATCGTTGCGGACCAAGTGCATCCTGTCATGTGGATGGTTTATCCCAATGGCAATGGCTACTTTCAACAAGATAATGCTTCCTGCCATAGGGCTCGTATTGTACAGGATTGGTTTCAGGAACATACCGGTGAATTTGCTTTGCTTAGGTGCCCCCCCCCCTCCAATCTCCAGATATCAACCCCATTGAAAATTTGTGGGATGAAGTTGAACGAGCCATCAGACAGCTGGATCCACAACCCTGCAATCTCACATTCCTGGAAAGTGCTATTCATTAAGCATGGTCTCAGATTCTACAAACCACCTATCAACATCTCGTGGAGTCCATGCCACGAAGAATCGACGCAGTATTAAAGGCAAAAGGTGGCCCAATGAAGTACTGAGGGGGTGGTCATAATAAAGTGGCCACTCAGTGTATAAAACGACAAGGACTATTTAGGCAAAGTATGAAAATAGAATCATGAAAAGGTCTTTATTTCAAAGACGTATATGAAAATCAAGGAAGAAATACTAAGTAAAGAACACTGAAGTGCCAGAAAAACTGGTACAGACAGCTTATGCACAATACACAGCAACGTCACCTATGCGCGTACTCGGTTGCGTCCGCCAGTGCGTATATAAAGCGATAGACATCTTTGCCAGCTCTCACCACCAAGTTGGGACCGCGGGTGGCCTAGTGGGCGACGTTCGTGACTGCCACGGAAAGGACCTCAGGTTCGATCCCAGGAAGGTACGAACGCTCGATACAGTAAATATCCGCCGTACGTCTGATGCGCACGTTAAGCCGTCCAACCCCTGGTACTGGTCCCCCGCTAATAAATAAGGGCGTCTTCCTCCTCCTTTCTACTTCGATTCCGTGTCACTTTCCTATCGGGCACTCTAGCCCAAATCTCCTACCTTCCTATTTCTAAGGGTTGTTTAGGACCTGGGGTCAGGCATTCCCTTCGTAACATCCTCTACATATGATCATTTGATCATTTGCCAGCTTTCAGAGCTGTTTTCGGCATGAGAATGACAAGCAGTAACGATTTAAGCGATTTCAACGCGGTGTCATAGTTGGCGCTCGTGAGATGGGCCATAGTATTTCGGAGGTAGAAACGAAGTTCGGATTTTCACGGACGACCATTGTAAGGGTGTACCGTGGCTACAAGAATTTCGGCAAAACCTCCAACCTACGATACCAGTGTGGCCGTAAAAAGACATTGGGTGAACGTGAACATCGTCGGCTGTCAAGAATCGTTTCACGCGATAGGCGTGCAACACTCTCGCAGGTATAATCGGAATTCAATGCTGGACCCTCAACAAGCATAAACGTCCGGACTGTGCAACGTACCCTGCACGATATGGGCTTTGAGAGCCGACGCTGAACTCGAGACTCCTTGATGGGTGCACGACACAGAACTATGCGCCTCACATGGGCACGGCAACAATCCCACTAGACACTTGATGACTAAAAACAAATTGCCTGGTCTGACCAGTCGCGTTTCCAACTGTAAGGGGCAGATGAAAGGATTCGTGTCTGGCGCAAACCCCATGAAGACATGGATCCCGCCTGTCAACAGGGAACTGTACCGGCTGGTGGGGAGTCTGTAATTGTATGTGGTGTGTTTAGCTGCACTTCACTGGGACCCCTGGTACGTCTACAAACGTCTGTGACCATACAACGCTATGTGCGCATCCTTTCTGACGAGGCACACCCGTTCATGTCCTACACTCATGCTGATGGGTTGGGCCTGTTCCAACAGAACAATGCACCTCCACACAAGTGTCGGGGCGCCACATTATGGTTAGAGGAGCATTCATCTGAGTTTGGGGTGTTGCCATTCCCACCCATGGTCCCATATTTGGACGTGATAGAACACATTTGGGATGTCATGCAACGCGCTATCGAACACAAGAATACGAGACCTCGGAATACACCCGAATTGCGGATCGCTCTGCAGGAAGTATGGTGTGCATTGCCTACAGCATATTTCCAGAAGCTATGTCCCGTCGTATTTCTGATGTCCTGCGCTCCCGTGGGGGACCTACCAAGTATTAGACTGGTGTACCAGTTTTTCTGGCACTACAGTGTATACGTCTTTTTTACTGAAAGAACAAGAGAAAAAGACAAGCACTGACCTACTTCTTGCAACAAGGAAGGCTAGAAGACCATTTTGATTCCATTTAATTGTCTTTTTTACGCAAGAGCACTCCATATTTTGACATTTGGTCTTACACATACACCTCACGAATCCATGACCAGACCACGAAACTCCTCTTAGATCATCTGCTATCGCTCTTGACCACTGAGCGATAGCAGATGATCTAAGAGGAATTTCATGGTCGGAAACGCCTTCAACTCTGAGTAAATCCTTTGGACACAAAGTGAATTGTGACCCGGCATCGAGTTGGACAAAAAATAAAACAAAAAAAAGTTTTTTAATGGTTGAAAATACAAAAAAAAGTATAAATATTTAAAATTACGGAAAAATAGTAAAATTTAATTCAATTAAAATAAGGGGGAAAATGTTAGTTCTTAGGGTATTTTATTACTTTTAAACTACATTTGGGAACGGCTTTAGTTCTTCCCAACTGGAATTTTTGAAGTATTCTGATTGGTTAATTTTAACCTAAAAACTGTTCCGAATTGTACTGCATGGCTCCAACTACAGAATTAACTGGGGACTTTGTGCAACCTTTGAGCAGCAGATGGCAGTGCGGTCGTTACTCTTCGAGTGGCGTCCATTTTAGTTTTGTAAAACGGAGTAGCAGCACACGCTAATGGTAAGTGGTTTGTTTAATAATTTGCTTTGTGCGGTTTTCTAATTTAATTTTTAGTTTCAGGTGCTCTTTCTTGCGTGCTTCGTTTTTCTTAAACAGTTGGTGATTATTGCCTCGGGTATTAGGGAAGATTCTTTAGCTTTCGAGGTGTTTTGTACTTGCCTCATTTCACACATCGTTTTAGGCGTGATCGAACAGTGTTAACATGCTTCTGTTCTTTCCATAATGCGATTATTTTTCTTAATAGGCAGTTTTCTTGTAAATAAGTAACTTTTTTTAGTCCTTATCCACCCTTAGGTTTCGTGTTTTGCTTATATATAATTTCGGTTCGTGTTTGATGGTTGTAATTTATTTCTTTTGTAATCGACAGCTTTGCTTATTATTGAGTTTTTGCTCAGTAATTTTTTCGATCCAGACGCGAGGTCGGGCTTCGTGGAACTTAGTCTGCTGTGGGTAGTGTCTAGTTTTTATATGAGTTTTTTAATTTTTCACTATTAGGTTTTGCTTTTTTAATTAAAATTCTTCTCATTATTTTTTATTATGTTTTTTTGGGGGGGGGGGCGTCAGGGGTTCGGACGATGTTTGGTCCTTTATCTGGAATGTTTGTTCTAAATTTGTATTTTTTGTTTAAATTCTTATTTTTAACTAATTTTTATTTTATTATTATTATTGATATTATTATTTCAGTGGGATTTTTTATTTTTTATTTTTTTGTTTTACTATTTTTTCTGTTACTGGTACAAGCTGGCTCCTTGCCGTTACCTTGCAGACTAGATTCTCGCAGAAACCCACACTTTCAGGTCTGTCTGGAGCTGCTGATGGTTGGGTGTTGTCCGTGCCTGGCCCTTGACAAAGCCACGCAGAACGGCTTGACATTGCTCTATATCCCTCTCTCATCACAGTGGTTAGTAATGTTTGGTCTTGCTATTCAGTATTTATTAAAGACATGTTCGGTCTTGGTGTTTTCCATTTTGATTTTGATTTTTCTTTAATGCAGCCTTTTGGCCCTTCAGAACTTCAAAAACATTTTTAACTGTTACCTTGTTTGCTTTTTCTCTCTCTCTATATATATATTAAGAAAAGCATAATATTATTGAACGTTTGCTGGAGTGGCATGGAAGAAACAGGCTCAAGACAGACAATTGTGGAAGAAACTTGGGGAGCCCTTCATTCAGCAGTGGATTGATAATTGTTGATCATGACGATGATGATATATATGTATGTGATTGGTGAAATTTCTTTTTTTCATTAAAATTGGACCGTGTATGATTGGATATATTGCTTTCCCTGTGTGGACATATTGCTCTCTTAGTTGAAAAAAAAATCACTAAACATAAAGTGTATATATATATATATATATATATATATATATATATATATATATATATATATATATATATACGAATCTATTATTATGAAAAAAATATTTGGGATGTTATTTGTAGACTGTGTATATTTAACAACTGTAGAAGAATATTCTAGTACAAATTATATGTGTTCCAATGGACACTAATTTTTCAAGTTTATTGGCCAACTTGTACCTACATGCTTATGAACAAAAATACCACCATTAAATACCACCACTTAGAAGTCAGATGTTTTCGCTATGTTGATGATTTGATCTATTTTAAAACCAGTATTGCAGACTTTGGACCTGAATACATCTATCTCAGGGGTCTAAGTTTACTTAAGACAAATACAGATATAAACAAGATTAAATTTCTTTATTTGCGGATAGAGTTCAAGGGAGGTAAAGCAGAACTAGATATTTATGATAAAAAAGAGTTGTTTAATTTTAAAGCAAAAATATACAGTCATTGGACCTCCAACCTCTCAAGAAGTATTTTCCGTAATTTGGTTATTTCACAAATCTTGCGAATTACGCGAATATGTAATAAAAAGCATAATATTATTAAGCAACTAAGAAGATTATATTGGAGATGTTTAAATAATGAATATCCAAACGCCATCTGTAACTATCATTTCAGTAAACTATTAGAAACACATGAACTACTTACTTCATTACGATTAAGATTTTGTAAGGTCAATAAACCAGAAGCCCATCCTTACTAACTTTCAGGGCTTCATAAAAAACTGTATTTTCTTCCGAGTTGCCCCAGAGCATTTAACCATTCTTTCCTAGCATTCATGGTATATTTTACAGTGAGGAGGGACTACTACACTATTCTATATATATCTGAACGCACCCTTTACGTACACATTAACCTAATGATGAACTCTATAGGTGGATGGCCACGGTAAATTGTTTTTACCGGTCGTGGGCACCAGTCAGGATTAAGGTAGGCCTATTTTGAATGTTTAAATTTGATACTTAAGTTGTTTTTAAAGTATATTTCCTGACAGGTAGGGAGAATGGGATTTTATTTTTATTCGGTCGGGGTTGCTAAATCAGGACATCCGCAAGAAACCTGTCAGAAGCTCAGCCGTCGGGTGCATACTCCCCTGAAGATTATCACCCGATGGCTGACCATATATTATTTATGGTGTCTGCATTATTTATGTATTTTATATATATATATATATACTGAAAACATCAAGACTGCAAATTTCTTCAATAAATACTATATATATATATATATATATATATATATATTATTGATTATGCATGGCTTTTATTGACTATGAAAAGGCCTTCGATTCCGTGAAACCAACAGCAGTAACAATGACTTTGAAATCCTGTGGTATTGAGGATGCATACATTAGTATTATTAATAACATCTATGAAAATGCAAGCGCAAAGTTTCCGATATTTGAGGATACAGCACAAATAAGAATTGGAAAGGGAGTGAGACAAGGTGACACCATATCTCCCAAGATCTTTAACGCCACCTTGCAAAATGTCTTTCAATCATTGAACTGGGAAAACAAAGGGATAAAGATAAACGGAGATTACTTAACTCACCTTCGTTTTGCTGATGACGTAGTCATCTTTGCAACTACCCCTTCAGAGCTGTAGAGTATGATCCAAGAACTTGCTGACAAGAGTAAAGCAGTGGGATTAAAAATGAACTTTCAAAAGACAAAACTGATGTAAACAGAAGACAAACAAATGATTTTACAAGAAAGGAAGATTTATTGATTGATGGAAAAAAGCTTGAGACAACTGATTCCTATATTTATCTTGGGCAGCAGATATCAAGTGAGGGTCACATTGATGAAAAAATTAATCGGCGTATAAGACTTGGATGGATAGCTTTTGGAAGAAACAGTACAATTTTTAAGAGCAGTATACGATTACGTCTCAAAAGAAAAGTGTTTAATCAATGCATCCTGCCAGTGCTTACGTTTGGAGCAGAGACATCCTTTATTAAAAAAGACACAAATACTGCAGACAACTCAAGGCAGCATGGAGAGATGCATGCTTGGTGTAACCAGGAAAGATAACTTGTGGATAAGGAAAATGACAGGAGTGGACCACATCATGACCAGAGTGAAATCACTGAAATGGCAATGGGTTGGACATGCTGCCAGAAGAACGGACCACCGATGGACAACCAAAATTTTAGACTGGATTCCGAGGGATAGAAAAAGACCCAGAAAAAGACCCCATGGGAGATGGAAGGATGAAATTCGAAAATATGCTGGAGTGACATAGAGAAGACAGGCATAAGACAGACAATTGTGGAAGAAATTTGGGGAAACCTTCATCCAGCAGTGGATTGATAATGGTTGATGATGATATATTCTTGAAGTTCGGTCTTCTTATGAATCAAGACGGAATCTGATATTGAGTAAAAGGAATAGTTTATAAAATTTCACGAGTTCAATTTCTCTTGATTTGTCCTTAGAAATATTTTATTTCAGAAATTGATTTTAAGTTGATAAAGTCCGTTTTTTATAATCTTTTCATTTCATTTTCGCTTTTCCTTTAAAATGGAATTCAGGAGCAGGAAAAGCAGCACAGGCATTATCGTAAATCTTGTTACTACCACCCTTTTTATCAAGCATGTTGGAGATATAAACATAGTGTCGTACCATGAGGACATCTGTTTTGCATAATATGTCATTTGCTTAAACGATATGTGTAATTTAATTAAGGTATTCCTCCCATCGCAGTTTTATCGCTAAATATTTCTTTGGAGCTTTTGTGCATGTAATAGAGGGGTCCATTGAGGATGTCATGGGTGTGGCAACTAATTTTTCCCAATCTTCTTACGCACTGAAGGGAGAGATCACGATAAATCAGTGAAGTGCGTCATCTGAATAATGTGTTTCCGGGAAGAACGGGAGATTTATAAATAATAAATTTCGTAAGTGCATTGTGTTACAAAATATTAACTGAGCGAATGGGATTTTATTTCCCTACAGGCTTGTGAATGTTATTGGGGGAGGAAATAATGATCCTGTTACTGCGCGTTGATGCAGAAGATAAGTCGGTTCGCTCCTAAACAAATCTGGAGCCGTCATAATTTCGCATTCGTCCTTCTCGGGGTCGATTTCCTCTGCTGAACTGCTTGTCCAAGCAATAGAGATCCCGTTATTTCAGCTCTCAAAGTGAGAACAAGACTTCCGGCCCTAATTTATGACCACTGAACTCAGGGAGGTTTTAATCGAAATTCGAATCCAGAGTAAACTCCTAGGTCATAGATTCCTAATCTGTACATCGCGACGCCCCAGGGCGTCGCCGGTCTTGGTCTGAGGCGTCGCGACTATAAGGAAAAACTAAAACTTATAATTATAATTCATATTTTAAAGAATGAATTTTAAGAAAGAATGTTAAAGAAAAAAAATCCGACAAGATTCTGCTTTTAAAAGAGAGCTACTTCTGTTTAAGAATAATAGGAAATCAGGTGATTTTGAATGTTTTCGTACGTTACACAAGTGTATAGAACAACAAAAGATGCTATTAAGTGCGAAATTGAAATCTGTGATTTTGGAGCATCTATCTCAACACAACGCTCAACTTGGCAAATATTTTTTCCCACAAACAGATGAACACAAGTGGGCTACAGACCCGTTTAGAGCAGATCAACCATCAACCTTCATTGCTGCTGAGGGAACAGTTAATAGACATTTCTTCGGACTCCACACTGAAAAATGACATTCTTTTCCGGAACTCTGCCACAGTTTTGGAACAGTGTGGCAAATGAGCAACCGGAATTGTGTACGAAAGCCGTGATAGTAATTCTCCTTTTTGCCACATCCTATCTTTGCGAGGTGCGAGGCAGTATTTTCAGCTCTGGCAGTAATAAAATCCAGATATAGGAGCAAAGTTAACGTTGAGAAGGAGATCCGCGTAGCTGTATCGAACATTATCCCCAGATTCGATGTTCCGTGTGACAAAAAACAAGCTCCTCCATCCCATTAAGACGCAAATGCCTCTGTTAGGTAGTTTCTAAAATTACTGTAAAAATGTGAAAGCCAAAGGAAGAGTGTTATCATTGTGAAAATATGCCTGTCTCGTCAATTTCTTCTTATTCAGTGCTGTAATTTTATTCTAATTTTGTATTTGTTACATTAAAAAGAATACAAGCTAGTAATGTAAATGTCTATTTCCTTTTAACAAAATACCACATACTCGAATTTGGACAATTTTATTTTTAATTTTGGGTACAAGGGGGTCGCACGAAAAATGTGACATGTGAAGGGCGGAGCGGTCTCGAAGGGTTTGGGAACCCCTGACCTAGGCTATTTCTGTTTGAAGGAGGCATACGTTTTTAAAGATCTTGTCAATTCCGTTCTTTTCGTCTTGTTACCACTTTAAATCATTCGGGAAGTAAGCGGAAACTTATTTAATTGGGAAACGTTTCGGAAAGTGAACGTGCCAACCCAGGCGTTGTCCGGAGTGTAGAACGTGCCGTTTCAAAGCAAACAAAATATAAATTCTGAATTTGTTTGTACAACTTAGCGCTCATCCATGTGAGCCCTCTCAGAAAACTTAGAAATTTCATCGCTCTGGAGCGGGAATCGAACCCGCATTTCCCGATTTCCTTTCGAGAATGCTAACCGTTACACCACTCAGGACAGTAAAGTTCCAAGCAACTGAGAAACTTCGATTAGCGGAAGTCTGAGGATGTTCAGATTCCTAAGCTAAGTTTGGCTTAGTCTCAGTTGCTTGGAACTTCACTGTGCTGGGTGGTGTAACGGTTAGCATACTCCAACGGAAATCGGGAGATGCGGGTTCGAAGTTTTCTGAGAGCTGTTACATGGATGAACAGTAAGTGTTACAAGCAAATTTAGAATTTATATTCTGTTTGCTTTGAATATTCTATTGCTTTCCCATGTATTATGAGGAATATTTTTTCCTCCATTGACGTACCGTTTCCCGGGTTTTTCTCCGTTTGGCTCGTGATCTTCGCTACCACCAATATTTCTGTGAGTGACTACTCACCTGTCATTATCGCTATCTAGATCTTATAGCAACGACAGATCTAGATCTACCGGGATTCTATTTCGTGATTGAAATAATTATTTTATTAATAACCTCGGTCCTTCCTTTCCAGAAAGATGACTTCGCAACTCCCATTTTATTAGTTGTGTTGCATGCTATCTATTTAACTTCCCGTTTTGGTTAACTTTCTCTTATGCAAATTTCGGTTACTTCTTGTTATGTTTTCTACACTTAACGTCACATTGGAACTTCCAAGAGTCCATTTGTTTAGATCACGCTGGTAGACAGTCTGGTCACGCTGGTAGACAGTCTGGTCACGCAGATTGAAATAAAACGAAATCGTTCGGATATCAAGCTATAACACCTTTCAATGAGATCTAAACGATAGATGAGGCAGCCTGATGTTGCCAGTTAGTTAACTATTTTATTACACACATCTGTTGTATCCTGTAGATTTTACCTAAAACGATTGTGGAAATTATCTTTTTCCTCTCGTCCAATAAGCATCCGTTGGGGTATTGTCTCTAAGTCACTTTATAGAAACTTACGTCTATTAAGGTATATTACAATGGTCTCTAGTAATCCAAATTTCTTGGCGTAGAATATAAATCAAAGCTTTCACGTATCAACCAGATGGTTTTTTCAAGAAAAGTAGACAGCTAACTGCAAACTGTATAATGGAACAATTCAACAATTTAAACGTGGTGACTTGACTTGACAGTAAATTAATAGGCGCAAATGTGGTCAGTCATTCGAAGAAACGAGGTCACGTTGGTTGGGCACGCGGTACTGTTTGTAGAAAAAAACACCGTTATTTGAAGAATCGATTCTAAAAGCGTGGCAACTCGAGAGAGAGGAAACTTCTTTTTTTTATTGGAAGTTTTACGACCACCGTGAGCAACTCAATGGGCTATAAGCAGTCTCCCGTCCCTAATTTAGGGTCACTGGTTCCAGGGAAGAGAGAGAATCAGTGCCGTATGACAAACACAACATCCAGGCCTTACCGGGATTAGAACCCAGATCCCTTTCGGACGAATGATCAGAGGTCATCGCTTAGCCCACTGCGCCACCGGGCGGGCGGAAACTTTTGGTATGTAGGGAATAGAGCCCAGTAGCAAAGTTGCGACATAGAAAGATTTACACGGCTAGTTTTGGCTTTTTAGATCAATTTATGCATCTGGTTCGACGTATATTCTGCCTCAGTGGCCAATTCGACGATGTTTTTTAGTTCTGATTCTCTAGAACGCACAACGAAGGAGACGGCGAATACTCTTCTAATTCGAGAACGGAAGAAAGCCATATTCTAATCGTCAGGGAAGCATGAACTGCGGAGCATCAAGTTGGGAACGGAGGTGGGTTTATAACAGACTTACGTACGAAGGCGATTGTTATGCGATTTCCTCACTAAGACGTCGAAATAAGGTAAGGTACCACTGCGCTCAAGTGCCATAGGGAAATTGATCGTAGGGTGTATATAATTGACTTTATCGAGGAAAGATGGGAGAGTATCCTTTCCGTGAGGCCATATGAAAAATACGTCGTCCGCATATCGCAGCCAGGTGATGATGTTAGTAAATATATGTTGCTCAATGGGGCGAAGTATTGCTTCTGCGAGGACGGCTGAAAGCGAAGTTCCCATCGGAGCGGCATTTACTTGCTTATAAACTTGCCCTTGGAATCTGAAGTAGCTGGAATAGCAAGACCAAGTCAATTTATTTGAAAATGCTGAGGCAAGACTCTTGCGAATAAATTGCTGAATTAGAAATAGCCTCTTTCAAAGTTCTGTTGCCTTCCGGCACTGGGGAAAAGGGTTGATGTGCGAAAGCTTGGAAATTTTGATTTATACTACACGCCAAGAAATTCGGATTATTACTACCATTTTAAGTGTAATTTGCGTACAGTTCCATGTTATTAATAAGGGATTTTATTTTATTTTATTTTATTGTGGTTTAACGACAGCCGTAAGCAGCTCGTAGGACTGTAAGCATATGTCAGATCCAAATTTAAATCCAGTGGTTATAAGGGGTGCGAAGAAAGCCAGTGCCGGCCCGTAAGACAAACATAGCATTCATGCATTACCCGAGGTCTCGACCCAGATCCATCTTCAATGAAAGACTAGAGCCAACGCTTCATACCACTCTATCACCGGGGCGTTTATTTGCTTTTTCAATTTCTGTCTTCTCGGCTTGTGTAGTGCTCTGTACTATACATTATCGAAGGTCTTCCATCTCAAAGTAGTGGGTATACTCTCCATGAATATATCACTTAATTTGCCAATGGAAACACAAAACCGTTCAACCCTCTTTTCTCGATTCTTTTTTCCATGCAGAAAAAACAGCAAACAGCGAATTACCTCTTTAGCCAGCTACTGCCTCTGACAGCTGCCATCAGCTTAATAGCGTCCTTTTGTGCAAAACTCATCATCGGAAAGTCGAGCAAGGACAAAATATATTTCAATAAAATACCGAGATATTTTCCCTTTTCAATGCATGTTTTGTATTGAATTGTGAAAAGGAATGAACATATGAAATATTGATTCGAAAATACTTATTGAAAATTCATTTCTTCTTGGCATTCCAGACATTCGGAATATTATTCAGGTTGTGATATAAATATTGAAAATCCGAAGTATATTAATTTACCTGTTTTGATATCAATCGTAAAATTTAATTTGCTTCCTTTTAAAATATTGAAAAGGCACACGGAAAGGGGAATAAATCCTTTTTACTACAAGCTTTGATAAAAACGGAGAATGTTTTACTATTTGGAGTTCCCAGTAATGGTGAAAGGAGATGTCTGTCGAATTCGTTAATTTTTATCGTCATTTTAATGACAGAATTTCGGGTTTTCAACAAAACCTGGAAAAATCTTACTTTATGATGCAAATGTTTTCATACGTTTGCTTATGTATTCTAGCGAGTGCTTCATAAAAACAAAAATGTACTTACATAATTATTTAAAGAATTGAGATGGACGTTTGAAGTAGAAACTACATTTAAACATCAGAAACGTTTCTGTAGATATCTAGATGTCTCTTAAAAAGAGGAAAGAAAAGAAAATGGAAGGCATAACGGAAAAAAACTTCTTTTGGATATTGCATATTTTTCTATTTACTGTTTTTTCACTTCCCTCCTTTTCATCCATATAAGGAATCATCATAGACTGAATATCTCTGTTATTTTCAGCGGTTACGCTTCTCTGTGCAGTTATCATTCTTTACAAATTTAGTTATATCCCTTCAAGAGAGAGAATAGCAACAATTTTTGTTAACTGTTCTCACAGTTATTATTACAGTAATTGTTCTAAAAGTTACTATTACAGTAATTGTTCTAATACAAAGTGTGATGGAAAAGAATCCAGACTGGATTTATAAACAAAGTACAAGACATGGTTAAGGTTCAGAATTCTGTCTCTACACCATCCTAAAAGACACAGCGATTAACTATAGTTGGTCAGAAAGTTAGAAAAGTTTTAGTTAAAACACATATGTACAAATTAAAGCATACTTTCAAGATCTTCCGAATAATCACATTGTTAATCATCAAGAAAATTAGGTAAAAGAGTGAAACGGGGTGGAAGAAACCTTATATACAAGCCGGAGTGTTGTAGTCATGTGCGTTAGTAATTGCGCAGACTCATAGAGGTGGACGAATGATAATCACTTGCAGTTTACAGGTGATAGTGAAAGTAAATGCTCTGACAAAGTACTCACCGGATAAGAGGTTTCCAGGCTGGTGGAATAGTCGTCGGTAGTTCTTCGTTACAACAGCGATCGTAAAAGTAATATATGTATAAACTTTCTGCAAATATAGTCTGTCTCTTAGTGCCCAAGGTCTGTCTCTTAGTGCCAAGGATCGCTGATGTAACGGTGAACTACCTACGACTATTCCACCCGCCTGGAAACCTCTTATCCGGTGAGTACTTTGTCAGAGCATTGTATTTTGCTTCCACCACCACCTGTAAACGGCAGATAATCATCATTCGTCTAACTCTATGAGTATGCGCAATTACTAACGCACATGAATACAACACTCTGGCTGGTATACTGTATAAGGCTTCGTCCGCCCCGTTTCACTCTTTCAACTAATTCTTTTGATGATAAACAATATGATAGCTCTAAAGATCTTGAAAGTATATTTCAATTTGTGCATGTGTTTTAACTAAACCCTTTTTAACTTTGTGACCAACTTTAGCTAATCTCTGTGTTTTTTGGGATCGTGTAGAGACAGAATTCTGAACCTTAACCATATTGTGTATTCACGAATAATTATTGCCTAGTAAAGTATACAAGACTTACAGATTTTAAACTTAGTCGCTTTCGAAGTAGTTTCCTTCCAAAGCCACACACACTTTGCCCAGCGTTGTTTCTGCTGCTCGAAGCATTTTTGAAGTCATCTTTGGAAATAGCGAACAGCTATTTCGTCGCATTCTGTTGTATCTCCTCAATATCTTGAGATCTTTTTCCTTTCAAGTGGTATTAGATTTTGGGGAAGAGAAAAAGTTGCAGGGAGAGAGATATGCCAAAGAGGGTAGCTGTCGGACCTGTGTCATACGGTGCGTAGCAAGAAACTTCACCATGACAACGAGCCTGCAATACATCTTACAAGTATTTATGCATGGGCAAGCCCGTTGTCACCGTGAAGTTGCCATTCGTCACTCTCATACAATGCTGGCCTTTTGCGACGAACTGCGACCTTCAAACGCAGCAAAACTTGACAGTAGTACTCCTTGTTGATTGCGTGACCTGATGGAGGGTATTAATGAAATACAATTTTTTCATGATTGAAAAATACAGTCAGTATCATCTTGATATTGCTCATGCTCTGTCGTGTTTATTTGCGTCTGGGAGAGTTTGCGGTCTTCCACAGTAAAGACTGGGCCTTAGTGTCAGGTAGAGGTCCGCACGGGCCTTAATTTAAAAATCCCAGCCCGGCGCAGCCCAAGCCCGCACGTCCAAGGCCCGGCAGGTACCGGGCTGTTTCAAATTTTTTAACTAAAGCCAGGCCCGGCCCGTATATTTCTCCTGTTTCCAAGGCCCGGGCGGTCCGTAAAATTTCAACAATTACCAAAACACGAATTTGACACCTGGTGCACTCGGTCATTCGACTCCTGAAGAGTTTTCGTTTTCTTAATTGCTACACGTATTCTATTGCAATAAACGTTAATTCAGAATATTTCTGAGACTCTGTATAAGTCACGTGACGTCCGAGGAGGTATACTCAAAAATATTGCATGAAAAGGACAATTTCCATGCCTTTCAAATTTTCTGGGTTTTCAAATTATCATTCCCTATCGCCGGACCCGGAAATATCCTTGGGAATAAGGAGGACGGGGGGGGTTAAATTCGAAAAGTACAAAATATCCAGAATTATGAGTCCGATCGTTCTGCTGGGAGAAGATTTTATGGCTTTATAAACTGCACCTATCTCTACTGGCAAATCGTATCGGTGGAACCCATTATGTCTTTCGTGGGGGGGGGGGACACATTTGCACATTTGTGCCGCCCAAATGCGATGTTCCAGATTTTGTGCTATCGTAACTCAAAAAGGTTTTGCATTTCGTGCACTGCACAACGTTTTCTGGCCGGCTAGTCTCAGAACGGGACAGTAATTTAAAGTATTTCCAAATATCGCTTTCCCCCTTTACATTGTCAACAAGCATATATTCTCCGGAAGCGATTTTTTCGCGAAAATCTTTCGCTTTCTTAAACTCCATAATAAGTATGAAAGAGTATCTACCAGCAACACTTAACTGAGCATATGCTAAGGGAAAACAACGACAGACTGTCCAGCTAATCAGTGTCACAGAAGTTTCGAAACGGCTGACTGAGAGTACTAATGGGGAAAATACGGCACAGATTTATACACAGAAGTAAGTTTCTCCCAGCCCACTTCTCCCTTGCCATTTAAGACAACTTAAAAGCTTTTCACACATCTAGAGAACAAAGTGCCGCCTACCAGAACAATAAAAAAGATCGTCTGCGAGCAGGTGGCTCGGTTTAGAAATGCTGCAGTTAATAGCCTGCCCTGAAGCATGAGACGATGGTGGAAGTTAGAGAGAGAGAGAGAGAGGACCACATTAACATTGAAAAACTAAGCGAGCTGACCCATTCCAATTGTTTTGTAGGAGGGGAGGATGTCGTAAAACTTCTATTTTTTCCATCAGCGGAAATTATTCAGTCTTATCCAGCTGCTGTATGTTGCGAGTTTTCCAAACGAGAAGGACATCATACAGCGATTGTTTTGCTCATAACAAAAGAAAAAAATCCTGTTCTGCCAGTGTCTGTAAACAACTTGATATGGAGGACTCTTTTCTGTAAGGAATTCCTTCGAGAAACCCGTTACTTCAAATGCAACGGGTTCGGGCACCATAGGGCTAAGTGCCCGGCCGTTTTCGTGAACTGTGCCTGCTGGGCGGTCAAGCGGGGCAGAAACACTGGGATTGCCCCAACGAAGCTAACTGTCCCAACTGCCAGCGAGCAAACGAGGAATACCACCTCCAACTGGACACCACTCACTCGTGTTTGGATCAGGATTGCCCTGGTCTAAAGCGAGAAATTGAACTCCTTCGAAACCGCATTGATTACGGAGGAAATCAGCAGGTGAAACTATACCGGGGCTGTGTCTCCCAGTGAATGCCAACGCAAAATGTGTGTTCGTTTGTGCCTACAAATAGTAAACCTATGTGTGTCTCTACCATTTCGATGTAATTTTACTATTTTTGCTTCTCAGTTTTTGGTGTTTGTGTGTGATTAAAGGCCTAGTGCACAAATAAATTCGAGTATCGAAACGATCTCCCTCTCAATAACGACACGGCCCATCGCGTACGACCTGCCCAGTTCGCACCACATGTCGATGTGTCCGAATCTGTGGTCCTTTGATTGGGATTTTTACCGTAAAGTTTACCAACAGTGAACGTAAGGAGAGTTCCATCAATTCCTGCAGAGTCCGCAATTGGACGGAGCAGGCTGATGCCTCATCAAACTTACATTAAATATTGAAGGCCCGGCCCGTTTTCCCAACTTGGAAATGAGCAAACGCTCTACCCGGCGCACGAGCCGGGCCGGGCTCGGGCCCGACGGGCCCGTGCAGACCTGTAGTGTCGGGGTTATACACATAAACCCACGATTCGTCATCAGTTATGAGAGTTTCTAAAAGTCTTCGTCGTTTTCGACGGGCACAAGCAGGTCACCAGCAGCAAAAACACGGACCTGTTTCTGCTCAGCTGAGAGCTATTTTGCCACAAATGACTGAGACGCGTTTCCTACCCAAATCGTCCGCAAGAATCGTCTGAACTCAACCGAAACTTATGTTAAAGGGAGTTCTTGAGGAGATCGCTGTAATAGGTGGCATTGTTTGTTTAATACCTGTAATGTGTGCCATTGATTGTTTAATATCTGTAATATGTGCCATTGATTGTTATTTATTTCCTATATATTAAATAAATAGTAATATATAAGGGATGTTACCCGTCCTGTAACGGAGTGAAATTTTTAATTGAAACAGATTGAAAACAAATCAAATAGACTACGGATGTCTGTAAGAAACCATAGTAAAAACTTATACAGGGTGCATGGGAAAGTCCTTTTAGCCTGGAATAACTTGCGAAGGGAGAGAGGTACAGTTATGCAAGTGAGTAACGGTATAGTAAAACGACTACGCCCAATTGAATGCAACCAATAGCAGCGCCCCTAGTGACGAAATGCGGAAGTTAGCCATTGCAAATCAAAAACGAAAAGGGATAGAGCAAAATAGTTGTAAAACATCAATTAATGAGTACAAAACGACATTTGTTTTACACGGATAAAATAAATTGTTGCCTGAATATCCTAAAATGTCCGAAATCGATGCACGACCTTTTGTGTGAACGTTTGAAGGGAAAAGGCATAGGTATGAACAAATACACATAATTTATTGCATAAATGCGTACTTGTGTCAATACAGTTTGATGACGTCAGACAAAACAAAAACAAAAAACGCAAACTGGCGCACAGTGATAAAAAGTTAATGTCGAGTATGTTGAAAGAGTTCGCCATTGCCCACGATACACATTTGTATTCGTGAAAGTAACTCTGCATGCACATTCCTCAGCATGGAAGGTGTCACACTATTGCAAGCATCTGTAACACGACGACGTAGATCCAGCAGACTTGTAGGCGCTGTTGCATACACCTGAATTTTTACGTAACCCCAGAAATCCAAGTTCGCCATTCTCACACAGCATACGGAGACCTGAACTTCTGATCAGGGTACATCCTGCAACTGGTTTTTTTTTATCGTAGGTACGGTACAGCGTCACGATCTGCATTTGCATACGGCTACATTTGCGAAATGTGAATATGCAGATTCGAATCGTCGCACACCGATTTCGGACATTTTAAGATATTCAGGCGACAATTTATCTTATCCGTGTAAAACAAATGTAGTTTTGTACTAATTAATTGATGCTCTACAACTTTGTGTTTGAAAATTTTGCTCTATCTCTTTTCGTTTTCGATTTGCAATGGCTAACTTCCGTGTTTCGCCACTAGGAGTGCTGGTATTGGTTGCATTCGATCGGACGTAGTCGCTTTACTATACCGTTAGTTCACTTACAAATCTGTACCTCTCTCCGTTCGCAAGTTATTCCAGGCTAAAGGGACTTTCCTATGCACCTTGTGTAGTAAGAACACATTCATGTTAGAACGAAAAATTATATGCTATTTATTTCCGTTTTTCAAAATGCCTCACGATAAATAATATTCTGTGTAAAATACTTGTTGTTTAACAATTGGAAATTAGAGTGTTTAGATAGATTGATAATTTGCAAAATATGTAATATAATCAGCACTACACTCTGAAAGATTTTTTCGTGTAAACTTACCTTAATGACTTTCACTTTGATTTTTCACGTTAAATTACTTTTTCTCTGGCACACTTGTTATTCCCTTCACGGCTTGTTTTAGACTGTCCTATTCAACGCTTATTTTGAAACTTCATACCGAAGCTTTTCCTACAAAATAATGCGACATCTGGTATTACAAATCGGAACTATCTAAATTATCAATAATGTGCCATTGGGGCGATATCTGCTTTTAGATGCAATTTTGCTCATTTTGACATCCAAGATTTCGATTTCTATTATAGGTTAGAGCGTTTAGATAGATTGATATTTTGCAAAATGTATAATGTAATCAGCATTAAACTCGGAGAGTTAGTTAAATTACAAAAGTAAAAAATAATTACAGCGTGCAAATTAATATTCGAATTGTGCTAAATTAAATTAATATACAAACGCAGCTTGCCGTGATATTTATTTATTTACCATTTTTAGCTGTTATATGAAATGTTAGTACAATTAATACAATTATTTACATATCAATATGAGAATACTGAAACAGCACAGAGAATCAAGGAAAAGGTCTACATAGTGACCTGACTTAGCCTTGAAACTCCGAAGTCATAGTCAAATAGTCAAATAGAACCCGATGTTTGACAGATCATTAAAGGAAAATCGAAGCATCAGGATGAAACTGGCAATGCTCGTTTTACAATATTCACCCACCTTTTTCAGGCTTGTTGTTTACCCACATCGCTTTCTTTTCTTTTAAATAATAATAAGATTATTATTGTGCAAGTAAGTAGCTTTTAAGTTTCTTTTTAAATAAATTATAATTATTAATTATAGTTTTTTCTTGACATCTTAATATTAAGATTTTAATTCGAATTTTGTGCATCGAAAAAATAGAACTCGAGTAATCCAGTGCTCTTAAATTAGCTCGAGATCCCCTTGACATCTTAATGTGATCGCGTGCAAACTCAACTTGCTGTGATATTAAGAATTCAATTTGAATTTTGTAGATCGAAAAATAGAACTCGAGTCATTATAATAATCTAGTGTTTAAAATTAGCAAGAGATCACCTTGAGATCTAAAAGTAATCGCGTGCTATTATGTGACAGGCAACAATTTTGACATCGCGAGAGCGCACATTTAAAATTGATCGATAAATAATGGCGCAAAATGCAGACGTTGCTGTGACGTCAAGCGTTTCAGAAAGACAGAGAGAGAGAGAGAGAGAGAGAGAGATCTGGGTGTTTATATTATTCTTATTCTTATTATAATTGTGACGTATTTATCTCAGAGGTAATGCACATGTCAATACGGCAAAGTTGCAGCGATAAGCTTCATCGGTGTATTTTAGTCGGTAGAACAGTCGACTCCGGAGAACGCATACGTGGGTTTCAATCCCATCACCAACATAAATAGGATTTATTTTTGCATTGAAGCCCGAGCGCAAAAATGAATCGACTATTCGTGAGATTTGAGAAAATTGCGTGATGATTATTCCGTCTGGAATTCGTAAGAATTCCTTCTAATACAGCAAGAGACTTCAAGCATGGTTTGCCGGCTGACCTGGAAACCCACAATTACGTCCCAGCCCTTTCTCAAGAAGAGGGATATATGTGACGTACGTACCTCAGAGGTACGTACGTCACATATATCCTTGTCAAGAATTCAAAGTTGCAGCAATAAGCTTCGTCGGTGTACTTCAAGCCGTAGAATATCCAACCCTGGAGAAGGCAGATACGAGTTCGATTCCCATTACCGAGAAAATGAGGATTTATTTTTACATAGCGACTATGTAACTCTTTAATGTTTAAATAATGTTTTTGCTGCAACGAAAAGTGATCTACCAGGGTTCAACTTAAAGTAATTCCACAAGCCTTACATGCAGTTTTAAAGTAAAACCAATTTACTGCAGCAAGTTCAAGCCAATATTAAGAAATGCTATGTAGTGGTCAGAGAAAACTTTAACTTTAGAGTAATAGTTGGGACCTATAGCCATTTCTTCTCTAAACTGTTATTCTATACGCTTAACATATCACAAATGTCTTTCGTGATTTTCCATCTAAAATACGAGTAGCGAAAATTTATGTGATTATGTGATATAAAATAGCAAACTTTATGGATTTGCATCAAATATTTTAACAATATTTAGCTATCAAACAGAAGCTTATGTTGTAGTTGCGTGTATTTAGCTATCCCATTTCGGCAACATCTAGATACACTTAAACGGTACTCTTTATTTGCAAATCGTTTGATTAAACTTGGAACTGAATTTTGTTTTAAACTCGACAAATATAAGATAAAACCTATAAACTCATGAAAAAGACCTACCGAGATAACTGTTTATCTAGTTTACATATTTTTGCATTATTTTTGTGATTTCGAATTTCAAACGATCCGAAAGAACTCGGCAACGGTTCTGGAATGCGACTTCTAAATCATCCCCAAATTCCTCGGGAACTTTTGTATAAAATAACATCAGTGAGGCCACGTAACACAAACAATGAGGAGTGTGTTTACAAAAGCATTTTATCGTGCAATTCTTGCACATAACAAAATAGCACTGCAATACAGACAAAATGGTGAATTCGGAGAATGTCCATATCTCTGGGATTTCGGTACCTGATTACACCATCTGTAACGTACCAGGAGAGGAGATGTGACGTACCTGCCAGCAGGACGCACATGACATAAAGGCAGATAGGAATCAAAATAAAATGTCCGCGTAGCTTAATTGGTAGAGCAACTTGTTCCGGAATAAGCGGCCTCGGGTTCGAATCCCGGCGTAGACCAAAAAATGACGGAGAAATTCACTTCGTTATAATGGCGCCCGAACTATCCGGATGACCCGACCGTTCAAAAATCTCGCATTGGTGTGATGTTATTTCCACACCGCGAGATAGGAAAAATAAGAGAATCCTTTCTCCAGCACTTCGAAAAAAAAAAATAAATAAATAAGGGGGAGATGATGTAACGTACCAGGAGAGGAGATGTGACGTACCTGCCAGCAGGACGCACATGACATAAAGGCAGATAGGAATCAGAACAAATGTCCGCGTAGCTTAATTGGTAGAGCAACTTATTCCGGAATGAGTGGACCAGGGTTCGAACCCCGGCGCGGATAAAAATGACGGAGAAATTTACTTCGTTATACATCTCTATATCGAAGAACGTCTTGATACCTACGAAGTATACTTACAATGGTATTATTATGAGTGTCTTGGGCAGCTCGTCTTATATTACAGGCAACACGTTACGCAGGTCTACCAGAGTACTGGGGTATGGAACATTGTTTCCAGACGTTGCTGTACAGCTTCCCAAAGGTTCTCAATAGGATTAAGGTCAGGTGACCTCGGAGGCAACTGTAACGATTCAATCCCATGAATTTCCAGTTCCTCTCCTGAAACACGCTCCAGGCACGGTGTCTGGTTGAACTGACATCGAGGAAACGTAATGCATATCGAATAGTAGCGTGAAACAGTGTCACAATGGGCACAATGACCTCGTTTCAGTACACTGAGGCATTCATGTCGCCTTGGCAAACATACAAGGAAGTAGGGCCATTAAAAAACAAGCTCCTTCCAAGACCAGTATTGACTGCCGCTGGTAAGGTTGGACAGACTTCAAATAGTGTAGTTGCATTCATCTGCCGGATTTCTTCCACATGTGTCCTCGTCGAATATCAGATAAAAGACCGAAGTAAGAATCGTCTGTAAAACGTACATAGTGCCACACCGTATTCAATGATAAACTGGCGTGCAAAAATTAAAAACGAGACGGGTTTTCGAATGTAACGTCGTACAGAAATGCTCTCGACTTAAATCATACCGTAAGATCCCCAAGATGTAAGAATATGGGAAAAGTGAGCAAAACCGCCCAAACAAAGAATCCAAAAGATACAAAGGCACTTTATTGAAAAGGTAGCTTCGAGCACAACTGGACAGAAGACAGAAATGTCCATGTGACAGGCGGCTGCCAAGAAAAATCCAGTCTTTAGTAGGGGATATGATCACCCCTGACTGCGTTGCAGGATTTTCAACGTCTGTCCATGCTGAGGACGAGGTTGTTAAGGAGCTGTTTAGGCATCGTGGCCCATTCCTCTTGTAGCGCCAATCGCAGGTGCGGAATCGTTGCTAGCGGCTGGTGACGTGTTGCCAAGCGTCTCCCAAGAAGTTCCAACCCGTGTTCGTTTGGATTTAGGTCCGGTGACCTTGCGGGCCAACCCATGTATTGAATATCTTCACTCTCCAACAGCTCTGCGTCAGCCACTATACGATGAGGTGTAGCGTTGTTGTCCATGAAGAACTCTGGACCCACAGCACCCCTAAACAGAAGCAGGTGAGGCAGGAGAACATCGGTACAATAGCGGACACCAGTGACTGAACCTCCTTGGAAGATGTGGAGGTCAGTATGGCTACCAAGCATGATACCACCTCAAACGAGAACTCCACCACCTCCAAACCGGTCCCTTTCGATGATGTTGGAGGTGTGATTGCGTGTTCCTTGCTCTCTCCAGATGTGTATACGTCCAGAATCGCTCGACAGACTAAATCGGCTCTCATCCGTAAAGAGAACTCGACCCCATTGCTGATGTGTCCAGTTCTTGTGCTCCCGGCACCAGAGAAACCGCCGTATCCGATGAGAAGGCGTTAATAGCACACACCATACTGGCCGTCGTGAAAATAGACCATCTTTGTGCAGCCTCCTGGCCACGGTAAAACGCGATAACGGACGTCCAGTTGTCTGTTGCATGTGCCTTGCGATTTCTCCCGCTATCTGCCGTCTGTCTCTCCTATCCTGTAGGACAATATACCGATCGTCCGCCGACGTGTTTGCTCATGGGCGACCACTGCTAAACTCTCGGACAGATGTTACTGTCGTTTGAAATGCTCTCCAAGCTCGTAAAACGATGGTTTGAGCGATCCCGAACTCCTCGGGCACACTAGTCACACTTCGACCTTCTTCCAACTTCCCAATGACGTGACCTCTGGTAAAGTCATCCAGATATCGTCTACTGGATTGCCTGTTGGCCATATCACACGGTGGCAGCAATTCGACGTCGTTCAAACCGATGTACACCGTGCAATAGCTTTCACCGAATAGCTGAGCGTACACCGCTAGTGTACTTTATACCCTTCCGACACTCCACCCCCAGCCCCTATGTCATGCTGCATATATGCGCATGCACTACCGTACCGGATCCTAGTCTATTTCCTGAGTGGTCTTTCGGTCCGTTCTGCATGCTCGTTCCACTGTTATGGTAATTTCTCCTCTTCGTCCTTAATTTTTGCATACCAGTGTATGTATTGCTGGACCCAGGTACATGTTTTATTACAGTAAGCTGATGTCAATGCTTTACATTTCATCAGCGGCCTCCTTGCTCTGAGTTCGTACTAGTGAAGACGGCTACGTACCTTTTGCGTACATACTGTGACACTAGAAGCAGCTCGATGTGATTCCTGGAGTTGGCTTCTGGGGATACTAGGCTTTTTCCGGGCACTTACTGTCAGGAAGCGACCTTGCCTTCCAGCGGTTATCCTCGGGCTACCACTCCTGTGTGAATTTACAACATTTCCATGCAGTAAAAATCTTGTGTGTAGCCGACTTACTACACTTTGCGAAACTACTAAAGCAGCAGCCTCATCGGTGTGCCCTACTTGTAGCCCTATTTCTGTTGTTGTCCTCTGGACGTCATTTCATGTTAATTACACTCTGAAAGCCATATGTTTAGCAAACGTCTACACCAGGCGGCGAAACGGCACGATTTCCACTTCTCACAGAGTACTTTTATCTGACCTTGAAAGCCTCGGACCGTGTTATCATTATGCAAATTTCTATATGACGTAGCTACTCAAACTTAAAACTGATCTCCAGTAGTCGCTAAATTTTCATATTTCAATATTTTCCCTTCGAAATCGCAATATTCCTAACTTTCTGTAACCAGTGTACAACAGCCCATACCATATGTTCATGAAAACAAATCTCCCTAAAACCAAGGGATTCACCCAAGACTATTTCTATGCATCAAATTATTGTTAATAAAACAGGAAAACTCGCTCGCCGATGTAACCCAGGCGCCGCTGACTTGTGCGTATATTTTCTAAGAATGATGAAAGGTCAAGGTAAGCAGTGAGGGTTTTCTGTCCACAAATAATTCTACACACTGTTTCATCTCCTTACATGTTCCTGGCGTTTTGTTGAAGTTCGACAAAATTCTTTAACCTCGTTGTGAACGTAATCTTGATATTCGACTCTAACAACCTACTTCGCTTTTAACTTTATGACAAAACTCTTCTTGATAGTAAACAGCACGTGCTTCATCCAGACAGTAGCATTATGGTGCAATTCGGTCTGGGCATACATTTCTATAATATATTCCTCCTTTCCCAGATTTCACACAAAAAATACTCAGCGTAATTTATTATAATCCTATGTTGAAAGAAATTATATACATCATTTCTTTGCCAATTAAGAGTACGCCTAACTGCGTAAGTTCAAAATGCTTCTAGCGCAATATAAAAGTGTTTATTCAGTCGTGTTATATGGATTATGCAAATCGTGAAACTTTCGCTTTCTGCTGGGACAAAGTTCCGAGTCCTAGGTTTGACCTAAAATGCAGAGAATTAGAATGCGTAAGAAACAAGTACAGTTTTATGAAAGAATCGCTGAAGACAGCACGAACGGTACTACGTGTTATTTATTTATCATGCGATCATACGCTGTGTTCCGACATCTTTCCATCCGTTAATAATGCATGCCGGACCGGGTTTGAGGTTGTTGGTAATGAAGTGTTGTATTTCGCAGACTCATGCAGTTGACAGGTGATTCAGATTTATTAGCAACGCAGCGCGCGATGTGACTTATTAAACGTAAATTTAAAGCACCAAGGCTGCTGCACATAAAACACTGTTCATTTCGTCCGTGGTATAAGTTTTAATCAGAGTCAAATTTGTGCCCTTTTCTTATACCCTACTGTTTCTGAAAACTGTAACAGCAAGAAAGAACCCAACTATTCTAATGAAATTTGTATCACATATTCCTCATGTTATAGTAAATAACTGATTACATTTGTAGAGCTATACAAGATTCTTTTGCTTCAAATCTCAGTATCGCCTGAAGCCACCTCTAGCATAAATAACAACCTCTCTACACGGCGTGTTGTTCAATGGAAGAGCTTTTTGATATTAGCCTGCCAGAATGCTTCTATGGGAGATCATAATTCATTTGTGGTGACTGGGGGAGGTGCTTAAATGACCAGTCGCTTAGCAACCATGTCTCAGACATGTTCGATAGGAGTCATATCCTACGACGGTGCAGGCCAGGAAAGTGGTTGTATCTACCGTGCATGAAAGAGGTCTTGGACATTCCAAATCACATGTGGCCAAATGTTGTTCTGATGGAACATAGCGCCAGGTCAACTCTGAAGGAAGAGTATCACATCATCCTGTAAATCATCCCTGATATATCGCTGGCTGTTGAGAATTCCGCCAATTCGTGTCAGTCGAGATCACAAATGGAACCGAATGGCTCTCCCCGTTATGACGCTGCAAAGTTCAATTCACCACCATTATTCGAACACGCATACAACTATTAGAGTGCATCGAGTTGAATTGTGATTCGTCAATACGACCTGTTGGCAGTCAGCGCACCAATGTAAGTGTTAGAGACCCAATAGCAGCCTGAGGTGTCTGAGGTTAAAGGTCAAAGGAATGCGAAGCAATGGGCTACTAACGACTAGTCATATGTTAAGCGGAAAACGTCAAACTGCGCTGGAGGACAAAGCCTGACCTGCGACAGTGTTCCACCGCTGCACTAACACTGTGGATGCCGCTCTGAGATCGGTCACGGCCATGCTGTTGAGGTGTCTGTCATCACGTGCGGTCGTGCGACTTTGCAGTCAATTTCCCGGATTTGTGGACGTGCGAGCCTCATCTTTCCACTGACGCCACGTGATCATCCCTGTACTAGCGTTTCGAACCGTACGAGGGACAATTTCGCGGTAAGAAAATCCAGCTTCTCTCATCCCGACAATCCTTCCTCGCTCAAAGTCCGTCAGGTGTACGTAATTCTATTTTCTTCGGCGACGGGGCATAGTGAGACACAAGAGAAACCCTTTCCACGCAATGTCGGTTCTTCACTGATTTCAACATCTGGTTTGAGCCAGCTTTTTATACCTAAGACCGGACAGTTCAGAGGGCGCTGCTTTGAAACCGCATGAGCATTTTCATACACATTTTAAGCATTTGCATATCTCATCATATTCTGCATATCCTGTAAGTTTCAAGCTAATACAAGCAGTCCTTCATGGTGTTGCAATTTCCACAAATGTATAGTGTATGTACAAATTTAGAAGATGATAATCCGTTTTTAACGCTTTCCAACTGTAGGTTAAAGAAGCGTATATGCTCCAGCTTTGTCCGTCTGTCTGTCTGTCTGTACGTCCGCCCATCTGTCCGTCCGCACGATACCTCGCGTAAAAATGGTTCGTTTGCGATGAAATTTTAGTATATGATAGGGGATCACTTGGGTACGAACCCTGTTGAAAATGAGCGAAATGGGGTCAAAGGCCAGGACATAGGAGTGGGATGCATTCCATTGTCCTTATGCGTCATAACTTGAGTAAAAATGATTCGAGTTCGATGAAATTTTAGTATGTCGTAGAGGACCACATGTGGACGAACCCTATTCATAATGGGTGAAGTGGGGTCAAATGTCAGGACATATGACCGGGATCCATCCCTTTGCTCTTATGCGTCATAACTTACGTAAAAATGATCCGATTATAACAAAGCTTTATCATGTTGTTCCGGGGATGTACTGAACCGGTTCTGTTTAATATCATCGAAATGGGATCAAAGGACAGATCACAGGAGCGAGACTTATTCCACAGACATCATCCTCATAACTTGGGTAATAGCATGAGTAATGATTTCTGGTATATTGGAAAGCGTATCATAATCAATGCATTGCATGAATTTACTAACTCGTTTGGTGTAAATATGACAAGGATGGTAAGTCAGATAATACCCGAAAACTTAAAAATTTTGTCGTCCTGGAGCAGGAATCGAACCCGCGTCTCTCAGATAGTGCCCGGGTATGTATGCTAACCACTACACCACCCAGAACGACCAAGTCTCAAGTTTTCGATTAATTTGAATATAACCATCACAGGATTCGCTAGTCGAAGCAACCGGCATTGATGTTTAGCGAATATGGAGGTTAAGAATCCTATCCCGCGATTGCCCGGAGGAGCAATCTGCTGTTGCCTCCTTATCCACAACAAAACGAACGACATTTTGGATCGCCTCGTCCCGTGTGATCAGAAATGGATGCTGGATGACAATAGCTGATATTCGTCACAATGACTCGACCACGGTGAGGGTGTGTGTGTGTGCTTGGGAGTTTAACGTCCACCGTAAACAAATCGATGGGCTACAATCAATCCGTGAGTTTTGGAAGCTTCAAAAACTTCGAAGCGATACTTCATCTCAGGGAATATGATGTGTAAACGATCTTGACAAACCATCACGGCAAACAGATGTTTTTAAGAAGTTGATAATATGCAAGGAAAGCTGTCCACCAAACAGCCATCATTAGTCAATCGCCATTGGCTGGTACTTCTCCATGACAACGCGAGATTCCATGTTTCTCACCAGACGATTCAGAAGCTGCACCAGTCGAGGTACGAAACCTTAGTCATCCACCACATTCACCTGATTTATCCCCTACTGACTATCAATTCTTCAAGCATCTGGACATCTATCTACAGAATAAACCGTTTTCGAATCAAACATCAGTCGAAAGCGCATTCCTTGTCGCCCCTGTTGTGCAGTGGTGTAAGCGCTGACTTGTGGCCATTCGTCTGGGATGTGTCCGGGTTTGAATCCCGTTGAGGCATGAACGTTGTGTTTGTATTACGGCATTAGCTTTCTCCCTTCCCTGGAGGCAGTGACCTTAAATTAGGGACGGGCGGTATAACAACCACCGTTATACCACCGTTACCATCGAGTTCGTAACGGTGGTTGTTATACCCCCAAACTAAACTAGAAGCGTATTCTATGAATCGTATGCAGAAACCCACGTGTTTTGCCATCATGGCATACACAACCTTCTATCTAAAAATTTTTTTTGCAGCGCATTTTGTGTGTATTTGAAGTTTGCACCAATATTCTGATATTTGATCTGCAGCAACTTAATGGTTCCATAGAGTCGTTGCAGATCAATATTCCGATATTTGATCTACAAAAACATAGTAGTTCCATTATTACATTCCAGCTTACTGAAGAAGATTTCGGCGGCCCCAATTTGCGCAGTGGTCTAAGCGCTTGCTTATAACAGTTTGTCGGAGATGGGTACGGATTCGAATCGCGGTGAGGCATGGATGTTGTGTTTGACATTACAGCACTGGATCTATCTCCTCCCTGGAGTTAGGGCCCCTAAATTAGGGATGAACGACTGCTTATAGCCTAATGAGTAGCTCACGGTGGTCGTTAAACCTTCAATCAAAACCAAAGATTTATTTTATACCTTTGCTAGCTGCCGCATTAAAATTCGTGTAAGGGGGCAATTCTTCTAATACTGTTCCATATTGGAGCGGCTGAGCAATGCAGGACTTCCCTGGCGAGCGCCGTGTTCGGCATGTCCTGGTTGTCACTTCTCTATCCTTTATATCTAGGGGCCATGGATAATCTCAACATTTAACTTCTCTTTGCTGTTAGGAAGTACTATCCATATAGCATGCGCACGAGTCTTTTTTTCTTCGGAATTAACTATCTTTGCAATTAGATATTATATTTGTATCTAGTAAAGACCACAGGCATTGCATTTTTGGCTAACGAGCTGCGTTTAGTTTGGGTGGCAGAAGTTTCTGACGTGTGTTCGAGACCGGTTTTGACGGCCTTTTAGTCTGCGGTTTTTCCGATGTTTATCACAGACCTATTGGGTGTGGGAACGTGGATGCGTGGATGGTTCCCTTTGAAGTCGACCCGTGATCCATTTAGTCGCTGGTCCCCCTTCCCTGACAAGTTTTACCAGATGAGTGTCGATGCGTTTGTAGTAAAAACAAGTTAAAATAATGCAATGCATTGATTATAATACGCTTTCCAAAGTACCAGAAATCATTACTCAAGTTATGAGAATAAAGGCCGTGGAATAAATCTCGGTCCTGTGCCCTGACCCTTGATCCCATATCGATGATATTCAACAGAACCGGTTCGGTATACCTCCAAAATAACATGATAAAGTTTTGTCGCAATCGAAGCATTTTTACGTAAGTTATGATGCATAAGGGCTATGGAATAGATCCCGCTCCTGTGTCCTAATCTTTGACCCAATTTCGCCTATTTTCAACAGAATTCGTCCCCATGCAGGCCCCTACAACATACTAACATTTCATCCAAATCGAAGCACTTGTACGTACGTTATGACGCATAATGGCGATGGAAGTGATTCCGCTCCTATGTCCTGACCTTTGACCCGATTTCGCCCATTTTCAATAGGGTTTGTCCCCAGGTGGTCTCCTACCACATACTAAAATTTCATCGAAACCGAACCTTGTTTACGTTAGTTATGACGCATAACAGCAGTGGAATGGATCCCGCTCCTATACACTGACTTTTCACCCCATTTCGTCCACTTTAAATAAGGTTCCTTCCCAGGTGATACCCTACCAGATACTAAAATTTCATTGAAATCAAACGATTGCTACGCGAAGTGCCGTGCGCACGGACATACGCACACAACGCGTAACTAATGAAACAGATGGGAATCGCGACCATCTGCTCGCAAGAGTATGACATCATATAACTTTAATAGGATCCACACACAACTCGTGACGTAATGAGACAGATGGCGTGACCGTGCGCCAACATTCTCAAACGCGAGATTGTGACGTCATAAGATTTCTAAGCATTGGAAACATTAATGGAACGACGCCATGTCACTAAAAACGTTATAATTCGTGGTGGTTATTTAACCCACTGAACGAATTCTCCTAAAGTCGAGATCAAGCTAAATCGATTTCTAGTACCAGAAACCGGTAGGTTAACGACTTTCATCAAAATTCTTAGAGCCGTTTTCAAAATAAAATGTACATACATACATACAAGAATTGCTACTTTAAGGTGGACGTCAAGTAATTTTGCTTCCTATACTTCCAATGGAAAAACTTCCGTACACATTTTCTTCACAATTAATGCGTTCCCAAGAATGAAAATTTGAACATCGATTAAAATAGCTTCATTTCATAATTTTAAATACTTAATATTTTCTAAACCATAACCGTAATAATATTTTCTAAACCATAATTATGCAATCCAACATTTATTTGTCCACTGACGTCCTCAAAGTACAGGTCGCGCCATCTTTTTTCTGGTTTCAACACCACCAAAGGAAACGTTATTGTTTTTAATATAATTATGCTTATGTTTTAGAAAATGTTAAGTATTCCAAGTTATAGTATGAAGTTATTTTAATCGATGTTCAAATTTCCATTCTTGGGAACAGACTAATTGTGAAGGAAATGTGTACAAAAGGTTTTCCATTGGAAATATAGGAAGCAAAATTGCTTGACGTCCACTTTAACAGTGTGGGATAAGGGCGATGGAATGGATACCGATCCTATGTCCTGACCTTTGACTCCATTTGTATCTTTTTCAACAGGGTTCTTCTCCATGTGGTCCCCTACCACATACTAAAATTTCATCGAAATCGAACCATTTTTACGCACCTTATGACGCATAAGGGCAATTGAAAGGATCCCGCTCTTATGGCGTGACCTTTGACCCCACTTCCCCAATTTCAGTAGGGTCTGTCCCCTGGTAGTCCCCTGCCACATACTAAAATTTCATCGAAATCGAGCCATATTTACGCAAGTCATGACGCATAAGGGCAATTAAATGGATCCCGCTCTTATGGCGTGGCCTTTGATCCCACTTCACACATTTTCAATAGGGTTCGTTCGCTGGTGGTCCCCTACCACATACTAAAATTTCATCGAAATCGAACTATTTTTACGTGAGTTATCGTGCCGACAGGAGGACGGACGGAAACACCTGGAGCATTTACGCTTCTTCAACCTACGGTTGAAATGCTTAATAAAAGACGATTGTAATCTACTGCCATCCTGTTCCTGTGGGCATTTGTCCCATGGTTTTTGATGATGATGTGGTAAAGGAATCGCTGATTTTACAGCTACTGTGATTTTTTACACTATACTGACAAAAGTCACCTGGACACCTAAAAGAGAAACACAAGACAGCATTTATTGACATACATTAGTACGGTGTCGGTGCACCTTTGGATGTAATGCATGCACTGACACTTCCAGCCATGCTTTCGACAAGGTTTTGGATCATAGCGATAGGTATGCGCTTCCATTCAGTACATAATGCTGCCACTAACTGTTGCTTAGTAGTAGCCCTTGGTTCCAAACTACTTATGCGGCGCTCTAATTCTTCCCATAGGTGATCTATGGGGTTACGATCAGGGATCTGTGCTGGACATTTCACACACGAAACGCAATTATCATCAAACCACACCTTAACAGTCCTTGCTTTATAGCTCGGTGCATTATCCTTCTGGTGTCAGCAAGGCTCGTTTCATAGTATTTCTACAGGGTTGGTAAGGCATAAGTGTCCAGAATATTGAGGTAGACGTGCTGGTTAACAGATTTGTCCACGGTAACCAATGGGCCGGAACCATACCACGAAAAACACCCCACACACGAGTACACTGCCAGTTCCAAACTTGACCGTAAGAACACAATACTGTGGTAAATAGCGTGCTCCCGGCTGCCGCCCTACCCACACACGGCCATCATACTGATAGATCGTGTATCTGGATTCATCAGTCCATAGGACCCGTTTCCATTAATCTACGGCCCACGATAAATGCTCTTTACACCATGCTAAACGACGAGTGGCATTCCAAAGTGGAGATGAAAAACTTACGAGTAGTAGCACGGCAAAGGTAACCCATAGAATGAAATTCTCTGCAAATGATACGTACGTGTACATACCGAGTTTCCAGCATTTTTACTCACCTGTACACTGAGGTCTTGTGCAGTAGTACTCCGTCGATTAGCTGTAACGACTCTCCTGAGGCTTCGACGTCCTCTATCACTGATTTCCTTTGGTGCGCTCGTACGTTTTACTGCTTCAGGTGTCTTTCACTAATTGGTGCGCCCGTACGTTTTACTGCTTCATGTGTCTTTCACTTATTCAGTACGTCAGAAATAGTTGACTTGAGTATGTTTAAATGCCTTTCGGTTTCTTTTATGGACATCCTACTAATATAACCCCAACGATATTCCCTTTCTCAAACTTAGTTCTCTTCCTCCGCAACATTTTCACTCAACCTTACAGTGCGATATGATCGCGGTCAGCTGCAGGCTTATTTTTATACCACTTGCCACTGTTCCTTGCATCTTAACAACGCAGAGAATCCGTTCATTTGCTTTTGAAGTGGTGTCCGGTAACTTTTGTTAATACAGTGTGTGTACGCACTAGATTTTTCAAGTAATATGTAAACCCTCAGATATTCGTAACGGATCCTGCGTTGCTCATTGTTGTTCTAGATTATTTTGTTACAGCTTTCATTATGCCATTCTTTGTTTTCATATAAATCCATTTATATAAATACCGGATTTATACGAGGCTATATGTGTTTGAATGATTCCTCTGATTTTGCAACAGAAAACGCTAATAAGGCTGTTAGCAGATTTGATGAAAACTCAGCTCTGATGTCTTAATAGGAAGAAATGATCTTACTTATTTGTCATGTGAAATATAGTCATCGGTGTTAGAATATTCGACAGATTTTAATATCGATATCACTGGGCTATTACTGAAGTAATGTATTTCTCTGAAAGTTTTAGCTTGGTTATTAGACCGCTCCTATCGACTCGGGCACTGTAATTTTCTTGAGTATTCATCATTCTTACTTTGTCCAGACAAAAATTTAACCTCATAATCTGTGGTTTCTTATCTGCCTCATCTATTCTGACGTCTGAAAATTAAAGGCACTCTCCTTACGAGCTTTCATCATCTTGAGAGTTCTTTCTTTCTAGCTCTCGAAAGATTAAGTGTGTGAATGACAGAATTTAGCTCCATTACCTCACGGCAATGATAATATGAAAAACGTCTTTCATAGTCGTAGAACTGTCATTCTAAAAATTTGCTGAGAGGAGTTCAATTTTCTTAATATAATAATATCAGCTAGTTCAATTCCCTTAATATATTTATATCAGCTAGCTATAGGATCGCAATGCCTCCAATAAGGATGTTATTTTTTACTTTTACTTTCCATATATACCATTCCTCAAATGCAAACGGTTTACTGCTTTGAAACGCTTTAGAGAAATGAAAAGTACCGTGGAATATAAAAACATGCACCTTAACATATTCATGTCGACACATTCTCCGATGAAGCGGTATTTTCTTCCTAAAAATACTACGTACACTATCTACCAACAAGTAATTGGACACCTGTGATAGCAAAGGAAAACGAAGTTTATTCACCTTCAATAGTTGGTAGATTCTTCACGAGCGGCGATTACAGCTGCGACCCTCCGGGGCAAAGAAAAACGAAGTTTATTCACCTTCAATAGTTGGTGGATTCTTCACGAGCGGCGATTACAGCTGCGACCCTCCGGGGCAAAGGAAAACGAAGTTTTCCTTTTTCCAGGCGTTGTACGACGGCTAGCGGTATTTTCTTCCACTCGGCTTGGAGAAGACAGGTCAGTTCCTTCACTGATTTCGGACGGTGGGGGCACCCCTTAAGTCGTCGCTCCAACTCGTCCCAGAGGTGCCCGATAGGGTTAAGATTCGCGCTCTGCGCAGGCCAGTCCGTTCAATCAACCCCATTGTCACTATACCAAGCCATGGTGGACCTCGCAACATGACAGCTGGCATTGTCATCCTGAAAGTAACATGGGTCCACCCCGTAAAACTGCCTAAACGTAGGAAGCGCGTGATCATCCAAAATGGTGCAGTAGGTCTCGGCGTTGAGACTACCAGGAATCGCGACCAAAGGTCCGGTGCCATACCAGGAGAAACATCCCCATAGCATAATTCCACCGCCGCCGAACTTCACAGTTGGCACAATACATTCCGGCAGGAGGCGTTCTCCAGGCAGACGCCAAACCCAGACCCTGCCATCCGAACGGTAGAGGGTGAACCTTGATTCGTCGCTCCAGAGAACCTGCTTCCACTGTTCAACGGTCCACAGTCGACGTTCTTTGCACCATGTTTGCCGAGCAGCGCTATTGGACTTGGTGATCAAAGGCTTGTGGGTGGCAGCACGTCCATGATAACCGAGCAGATTGTCTTCCTTACGGATGGTATTCATCGAAGGAACACTCCCGGATGCCTCTTGAAACTCCTCGCGAATGTTGCCCTTCGATTTGGTGCGGTTCTTCCGAATTTCTCTCGCCAGCACCCGTCGGTCTCTAACTCCCAGTTTTGTGGGTCTGCCGGGTCGGGGTACATTCTGATAGTCACCTCTCATCTTCCACTTGCCAATCACGTAGGCCACTGTCGATTTTGGGTACTTCAACTCGCTGGATATGTCACGTATGGATCGGCCATTTCTGTGATACCCTACGATTACACCTTTCTCGAAATCAGAGAGCTCCGAACTGCGTGGCATCTTGCAGGCGACTGGTTGCGTTGTTGTTTCCCACACGATATTTAACGGCGGCGGCCGTGACGGGTATCAGAACCGCAGATATCGTCGATTGCAGGGGTGTCTAATTACTTGTTGGTAGATAGTGTATTTTCATGTACGATAAAAATGTATCACTGAACACACCGTAAATTTTCGTATACGATAACTGCAATGGTTATCAAAATGAGCGGAATATATAGTACTGTCAAAATACGACTGAGGGCTTATACTGAGAATCGAAACTCTAAGAAGTCGAACACAAGCGCTAACGGATGGAAAAGATGTGTGTGTGTGTGTGTATGTGTGTGTTCCTTCATCATTGAACAATTCTAAATTATGAGTATTAAGTGCATTTTTATTAGGGAAAACCAATGAGAATATTGGTTACATCAAAAATAGTAAATACGGAATTCTAAGGAAATAAAAACTTTGATCAATATGCGGCAAAAAAAATGTAGGTAACAGAGAATGTCTTGTTTCTATTATTTGCCTAGTGCGGGAGGTTTAACGATCACCGTGAACGGTCGCGCTTCCTTAATTTAAGACTAATGGTTCCAGGGAAGGGTAAGAGCCAGTGCCGTGAGACAGACACAACATATTGGGTCGTTTCATAATTACTGGTCGATTCGGACACAAAGAAACAAACAGCAGTAACAGACGACGAAATGCATTTTATTCCGAAAAATTTCTGCCCTCGGCAGCTGTACACTGTGCCCAACGTGTTTTCAGTGCAAAAATGCCACGGTGGCAGAAACTGGCATCACAGTGGTCCGAGGAATCGCAAACGTCGGAAATCACAGCATCCTTGTTAGCGAACCGTTTGCCCCTCAAGAAGTGGCCAAATGGTGAAACATGTGAAAGTCTGAGGGGACCAAGTCAGGTGAATGAACAGGATGAGAGAGGACCTCGTACCCCAAGGTGTTGATTTTTCGCATGATTCCAATAGACACATGCGGTCGTGCGTCATCCTGAAGCAGTATGGGACCCAAATGGTGTACGCACTAGATTTCTCAAGTAACGATTGGCGAGCGATGGTTGTTCGCTGCATAATTTCTGGTGACATTCATTCGGCTGACGGCAGCACACGTCCGTTGTGATTGTTTGACCTCGCGGCAAAAATTCATAATGAACCCCAGTCTTGGCAGTCACCACACACAGAAAAGATCCTTCTGTGGGTGCAACTCGGGTTTGGACATGTGTTTGGGTGGTTCCCCTTTATCGATCCGCGGCGCTGTTCGCTTCCTTTTGTCATAAAGCACCCATTTTTCATCAACCGTCTGGAAACATGCATACACTACCCAATGCATGTTTCCAGACGCCATATATGCTGCTTTTTCGGTGAGTTCGTGTGGAACCCAGGTATCCAATTTTTACCCATGCCCATAGCTGCCAGGTGTCTGTAAACTGTCAACAGAGGATGATGTCAAGATCAAATGTGAAAATCTGTAGCGTGAAAGCCATTTGCTGTTGGCAAGAATCGAACCAGCATCATTCTGCTCCGGAGCCGAATTCTTTCCCAATTAACCTACACCGACGCAGTTTGCAGCTGCAGCGTGTGCGTCACCTCTCAGAAAGGTAGGTCACATATATCTCCTTCTCCCCCTTGAGAAGGGGCTTGTAAGGAATCCTAGGTTTCCGCGTCATCCGCAAACTACGCTTGAAGGCGGTCAGCCGCCCCGGTGCGGCAGTAGTCTATGTGCTGGCTTCTGAGCATTCATCCGAGATGGGTCCGGGATCGAATCCCGGTGAGGCATGGATGTTCTGTTTGCCTTACGGCACTGGCTCTCTTCCATCCCTAGTACCAGTGGCTCGAAATTAGGGACGGGCGACTGATTAATTATAGCCCATCGAGTTGCCCACGGTGTTCGTGCCCTCAACCAAAGAAAAAAAGGTCAATCAAGAAGAGGGAATACTCAATAATTCCAGATAATGTGTGGAACGAACATTACACATTTTTCGAAGAATCCAATAGACAGGAGATTCATTTTACTTTGGGGCGCCAATATAGCGTAAAATCCATTTTCCTGTAGCGAAAATAGAAGCTGCATCCTTCTACTCCGGAGCTGAATCTTATGAACGATCATTTCATTTCAGCACCTCAAACTGTACTAAAACATTTGCCTCACACTAATAACTCATTCTTAACACTTCCTTCTAGCCCAATTAAGGAAAACTCAATTTGCGTTCGTAAAATAACAAACACTGAATTAGTTCATTCATTGTACTGTACAATATTAATTTGCTCTATGGTCCAGGATATGATGATATCTTACCAAACATTTTAAAGTATGTAGTTCCTTACCTAGTTGATCTCTTTTTTCATATCTATAGTTCTATCTTAACTACTGGAATTTGTCCAGACTCTTTTAAAATTGCAAAAATTACTTCAATTTTTAAATCAGGTTCAGAAAGGGATGTTAATAACTATAGGCATATTGTTAATTTATTTGGTTTCACAAGAACATTTGAAACATTAATATATTCTAAATTAATTGCCTTCATCTCTAAATTTAACATTTTACATCAAAACCAATTTGGGTTTCTGTCAAACTGTTCAACAGAAATTGCCCTGCTTAACCTAAAAAATAACATTCAAACTAACCTAACGCATAATAAATTTTCTTTGGTATTGTTTTTGGACCTCTCAAAAGCATTTGATACTTTAAACTATGGTTTGTTATTAACTAAATTATACATAATCGAAATTAGAGGTACAATGCTTACATTTTTTAAAAGTTACTTATCTGGCTGACAACAAGTTGTCGAATTTGATTATGTTAAACCGATATAAAAATAACCACCTCTGGAGTGCCTCAGGGCTCAGTTTTGGCCCCGTTGCTTTTTAATTTGTACATCAATTATACTTTTACTATTACACCTAATGTTGACATAATATTATATGCTGATGATACTACTTTGATTTTACATGGAGATGATTTACATGACTTAATAGGTAAATTGGAAAATTGATTTTCTCTTTAATTCATTGGTTAAATGTTAACGACTTAGCTATTAATACACATAAAACTAAAATAATGATATTTTCTTATAATTTAACTCCCATATTTACACCTACTGAAATTTTGCTGAATAATATTCCTATAGAAGTTGTTCAATCTCATACCTATCTTGGTACAATAATTCAAGGTGATCTTAAATCAAACAAACATATTAAAGTTCCAACCAGTATAATTTCACGAAACATTGGTGTTATTGGCAATGTTATGATGACCTATCTATCTCGAAAACTAATGCTATAGTTGTATTTTACTCTAATTCAAACTCACCTGAATTACTGTATTCTGATCTGGGAGAAAACCTCTAAATATAATATTAATACTTTGCAACAATTACAAAATAAATTCATTAGACTACTGGAGTTGAAAATTCAAAGCAGTTATTCCCGAAGTTTGACTACCCGATTAGACCTACACCCTAATGATTTTTGTCTCCTAACTATTAAACAATTATATGATTATAACTTAGGAATATTAATGTTTAAGAGAATAAAAAACAACCTTTATTGCGAGTTAATTTCCCTAAATTTTCACACTCATCAACATTCTGCTAGAAACAAAACTAAAGTAGTGTCCATGTTTGTACAAACAGAACGTTCCAGAGCACATATTAATTATGCTGGATCAACCTTTTAGAATACTTTGCCTGATGATTTAACAAGCCTAAATAACATGTATTTAAAAAAAAAACCTTAAACAATATTTATTACGATCAGTCTAATTGTATTTTTTTCCTTTTCTTACTAAGGTAGCAGCTATTTTATAATTAAATTGCAACAGTCACTGTGATTACAAGCTCTTAAATTTAATATTAGATATCAATAATAATGACTGTAACCCTTGAATCACTAAACAAACTAATGTTTGATATTACAGGCAATATTAATGCTGAACATAACCACTCAAACGTTTTACTAATATGGTACAATTTTAAGTGGTATTGTTTTAACTTACATTTTCAATATAGACAAAATAATAACGGATAGAGACGCTTCGGCAGTTAATTTGAAATTATAATGATGACTAGCTCTCAGTGCTGCCAATCACTGAGAGCTAGTATGTCTGCTTGACTTGATGTTTGTTTCCAGGATTATTGTTTTGGGAGAAGAGGGCCAGTTGGGCCCATATGGCCTTTTACCTCTTTTCATCCCTGTTTCTCATCTGCTCCATAATCACCTACTCTTAATCTGTGTAATTTGTATGCGACAACTAAAATGAAATAAATGAAATGAATGCTTTCCCAAGTAAGCTGCACCGACAAGTATTTATCACTGCTATTAGCCGTCTTGACATGTGCAGGTGAGAGATAGGTACTTACAGATCTTCAAGTGGCAATTGACTGTATATAATGGTAGAACTGACCAACTTTGGACAGCTAAAACACTAGTTAGAATACCAAGGGACAGGAAAAAGACTCAGAATATATTCATTTTTTAAAATCAGTAATGTTTGTGTTAATCTATCCCTATAGATAAAGTCAGCTGTGGGGAGTATTTTCCTCCGGTTACGAACATAATTTCATCACTTTGGATGCTCCTGAAAATTTCCCCGCAACTCGGATGCCCGTGAATGATTTCTGTAAAAGGTTATAAATAATCGCAGGAAGTAATTTTCATCGAAAATCTACGCTTGCGAACATCATTGTTATGTGAGACACTCTTGGTCTCTATTTATCTCGATAACAGGAAATGAATAACAGCGGGATTACTTACGCTCCTCTTGCTTCTCTTCATTTCACTGGTCCCTCTCCGTCTCTTCCCTCCCCCTGGCCGCTGCGTCTGTAGGGGAAATGGATTCGATCATCGCCGGAGTTGACAAGTACGGGTCATTTCTTCATTGTGGCGGCCGAGCAGAGTCTGACCCATCATCCGCATTTTCTTCTGATTGGAAATAAACCAGAGACGAGACAAGCGACTTCGATGAAAGTCACGGTAAACTGTGTGTGTTTCACTTTCGTGACTAATGGAAGAGGGCAAAATCGCGGGCAAAACTCTCTTTTCGTAAACAACACACAAGAGGTATCGTCATTTTTTGTTCGCATCTATCCTATCTTGAACGGCATGTGGACAAGAACTTCATTAAAAAGCGTTGCATGCCCACAATTTATTTGGGCTTCGTGATGAAAGAATTGGGTATAAAATTCCAGATCACGTAGAGCATAGTGTGTTATTGCTGGTTAGAAATAGGAATCACAAGCGAAGAAGAAACCTTATGAGACCTAGGAAACCTGCACTAATATAAAATTGTTGTATTGTTTTACGAACAAAGGTTGGTAAAGATACACACAGAAAAGATTCGAAAAATATGTACAAAACATACCAGTTACATAATGGAATTTGAAAGGTATACAGTCGCACCGGTGGCGCAGTAGTCTAAGCGATGGCTTCTGACCATTCGTCCGTGAAGGGTCCAGGTTCGAATCCCAGTGAGGCATGGATGTTATGTTTGTCTTACGGCACTGGCTCTCTCCTTTCCCTGGAACCGGTGGCCCTAAATTAGGAACGGGCGACTAGTTATAGCTCATTGAGGTGCTCACGGTTGTCGTTAAACCTTCAATCAGTAAAAAAAGAAAAAAGGGACGTATACTTTGATATAAACTTTCCTTTTTAGTTTCTGTCTCTATGTATATTTGTTTTTTTTTCTTCTTAAGTATTTTCTACACTTAACGTTTACATTTTCGCTCTTTCCCGATTGATTTTGGCAACGAGTATTGAGGTCAGAAGTATTGTGACGTGCATAAAAAGGTTACGCAATGTTTGCTATGAGAGCTGTCTTGCGTTGCAATTTTAATCAATGTTTGCAATATTTATGAAATCCAAATCAAACATTGCGAAGTTTGGTGTGAGCGCTGTCTTGCTTTACGCTGACCTCGTTAAACTGATTTTTCGTTAAGTTGTCTTTAGTTCCGACTAACTCACGTTTGTTGATGTAAGCTACAACTTGTGAATGTTTAGAAAAAATTTAATATGCGATCGCCAATTCTATACCTATGTTCTGATGTTTTTCGAGCTTGCTTGAAGAGTGAGTAATGATAGTTGTGTTCCATCATTGTTGAAGTGCCCGTTTTATTTATGCTGACAGGAATAAAAGGTAAACACGGTAAGTACATCTCTTGAAGTTTTCTTGGAGTAACATTATCTGTGTTTAATTGAGGAATTTAAAGGTTAGACTATCCCTGGTTTCAGCTAAAACGAACCAGCTAAGATTATTCGTCAAGCTTCACCTAATATTAATGATCTGGTTGAACTGAGACATTTTCTCATAAGTTACATTCTTATAATCTAAAAACATTACAAATTTTATCAGTGTGTGGTTTTAAATTTTATCTTGACAACACTACGCTGTGGCATGGTACTGAATCCTACACTGTAAGAAGTAGCAAATAAATCAGAATATTTGAGGCAACTGTAGTAAGGTTCTTACTATCACTCAAGGAATATACGAGATGTACTCATAAATGAAAATACGAAAGATTTAACTCTTCAACCTCCAGTGTCCTAAAATCATTTGTTGCTCATAAGGCCTGAAACTGCTTGTTTCTCCTTTTTGAATTTGTGTCGCCTCTTTTACAAGTAAATAAAAGAAGTGGTGATCAGCATTACATAAAACTTCCAATCAGAAGTTTCCTGGGGATAATCTCTGCATTATTTTACGAATAAGAGATGTAATCTCACGAGACTAAACGATATGGCCACGGGGAAAATCATCGCCTGCTTCAGTTATTTGTTTAGCACATCTGCTTATCCCGCACAGACCAAATTCAAAGAATAGGTGGGAATAAGGAATCCTACGCACTCAAGACTGGCGATCCGGGTGGCTATGGTAGTTTGGATGTAAGGAAGTTTCAGTCGTTAAATGGTTAAACATAGCTTAAACCATTAAATACGGGAAAATATGGTTGTACCATGTCGAAGGCATGAGAGACGAAAGCCTGGAAAAGGCTTCCTTATTTTATAATGCACAAGGAAAGAGAGACAGACCAACACGCAGAACCAAAGAAGAGATGGATACACTAAAAACAAAATCAGTCTTGGAGCTTAATGTGTCTAACAGAATCTCAAATGACGTCAACCGCCGACCCCGCGGAAGAGAAAATGGCGTTAGCTGACGTCATGGTTTTGTCTGCTATCACGGCGGCGTCATCCCATCATAGTGACTCGTCCCAAAACACGTGTCATACAAAATGGTATGGTCTGAGACAAAGAGAAAATTGTGAGTCATCCTAAAACACATGGCTAACAAAATGACAACATGGTGAAACTAAAATGGCGGACAAAATATAGCGGAACATGAATCAACAGGAACGAAATCTTTTCAAACAAAGACTTTCCTCGTCTAAATTAAAATTGGAGGGAGGACAAATATAAGAATTAAAAAACTAATGCGACGTCTATAAAAATTCCTAACACCTCACGGAGTTCTAAAAATATAAGTTTAATAAAATAAATTAGAGAAAATAAATAGGACACAAAAAAAATACGAGTTAAAAGAAAAAATATTGGAAAGACTTCCTTTCCCCAAAAAGTTCAATAAATCTCCCGAGAAAATAATAAAGTTCCAAATTTTTTTACGCTGATGCAGTAGAATCAGCGTAAAAAAATTGTAAGGGAGAAAAACTCAGAATTCACATTTCTGCTTCATTTCCTCCAAAATATGTCAAGGTCCAATAAATCTCTCGAGAAAATAAAAAATAAATAAATAATGCAACGTCTATAAAAATTCCCAACACCTAGCGGAAGTTCTAAAAATATAAGTTTAATAAAACAAATTCGAGGAAATGCTTCGGTTGAAAAAACTTTCTTCAAAAATGTGTCAAAGTCCAATAAATCTCCCGAGAAAATAATAAAGTTCCAAAAAGCACCGCTAGGGCGCAACACATCGCGTACACATCTCCTTTCCCCCACTCGGTCGTTGCCATCCCTCAAAATCAAAGATCTAACGTAACAATAAAGTTCCAAGAAGCACTGCTAGGGGCAGCACATCAAGCATCGACCCTACACACTAGCACCATCTGCCACGCCCTTTCCCCCACTCGGTCGTTGCCATCCCTCAAAAACAAAGGTCCAACGTAATAATAAAATTCCAAGAAGCACCGCAAGGGGCAGCACATCAGCATCGACCCTACACACTAGCGCCACCTGTCACAAGCCACGCCCCCTGCTCCTTCTGCCACTGCGCCACCCGGGGCGGCAGGCATGCTATCCTAATCCTTGATAAAAAAAAAAGGACTGAAAGGATCGCTTCCAGAAATACAGTCAACTATAGTGAACTCTGTTACAGTGAACATTCGGCTATAGTAAACCTAAATCGCTGGTCCTGACATTCGGCTATAGTAAACCTAAATCGCTGTACATTACATTCAAACATCAAAAATGTACATTACATTCTTCCTTTATAGTGAACCCTCAACTTCGGTTATAGTGAACCTAAAAATAAAACTTAAAAGAAAAGAATGTACTTGTAACATGAAATTGTAACTTATTTCAAAACAAGCCTTCTTGTATAAACTTGAATGAATAGGCCTACTTCTCCTTAAGTGCATTGAAGGACAAAGGTATTAATAGTTCTGATTCTTTTAAAAGAGGCTGTTGTGTCCAGTATGAACGACGCGGGGTGAGTGTCATTTCGTGAATCTGAGGTTGTTTCGTCTTGTCCATTTAAGCATCAAAAGAGAACGGGAAGTGAAAGGGAACGAGGGTGATGCTCAGAGGGTAAATGATGGCAAAATTCCAACGGCTTTCAACCCCACCCCCTTCCACTTAGTAAAAGTGAACCCGGGAAAATTCCAAGATTGAATCACAACTCCCTAATCACTCTGCAGGTGTACACTTATCAGTTTGTTCCAAGTTTTGAGCAGTGAATACGTACCGGATGTCGAAGCGTAGAGTGGTTTCTTTGGAAGGTAAAGCGAATATTATCGGTGACATTGAACGTGGTATTTCGCAAGGAGACGTGGGTCGGAAGTACAGTTCAAGTAAATCAACCGTGAGTAACGTCTTAAAAAACAAGGACAAAATTCTGAGTGTTTTAAATACAAACAAGCCTGATATAATAGAACTTCGGTTGTCTGACCGAGACGACGTTGTCCAAGCATTGCTTCAGTTGTTTACTCTTTAGAGGTCTTTAGGAGTCGCTCTCAATGGTCCTGTGCTGTTGACCACAGCTGAGCAGATAGCAAAGTTATTGGACAAGAATAAAGAGTTCGTGTGTTCAAAGGGGTACCTGGACAGGTGGAAGAAAAGGAATAACATTACGGTTGGGAAGAGTAGCGGGGAAGCGAAGTCTATGGATCGAGAAATGACGTCATTGTGGTTGAGTTTGGAGTGGTCAAGAATTTGTACCAGCTATTCGCCTGGCGATATTTTCAACGGTGACGAGACCTCACTGTTCTATCAACTAACGCCCCACAAAACATTACAAGACATTGAAGTTTGAAGGGTGAAAATGTGTTGGTGGTAAAATGTCGAAAAACCGAGTAACGCTGTGGATATGTGCTAACATGTCAGGGTCAGAAAAGATAAAACTGCTGCTAATTGGGAAATTTAAGAACCCAAAGTGTTTTTAAAATGTCAAGCGACTCCCGGTTAATTATCAGTTCAATAATAAAGCCTGGATGACATCATACATTTTTGAAGAAGAACTTCGACGGTAGGATCTAGATCTGAGAGTGAAAGGAAGAAATATTCTTCTTCTTGTAGACAACTGCCCAGTTCATCCTCCTGTTGAAAACCTCGGCAACATCAAGCTGGTGTTCCAACGCCACGTCAGGCCTCCAAACCATGGATCAAGGTGTGCTTCGCAGCTTTGAAACGTATAACATAAGGGAAGTAATGCTTCATTTAATCCAAACCTTGGAATCAAAGCAGAACACATCACTAAATGTTCTGAATGCTGTACGTTTTGGAAACAAAGCATAGGGGAAGTGTGTCTGCGGTCATTATACAGAACTGTTTTCGGAGGGCTGGTTTAGCTACTGGATGTGTGGCATTCGAAGAAGATGGTGATGTGCCTCTCAAGGACCTCCTTCAGTACATCAGTGCGAATTCCACTGAAGCTGAAGATTTTATCGATGCTGACTGTGAAGTTATAACGAACGAAATCCCGTTTGATGAAGCTATTATCGAAGTTGTGAAAGGCGGCTCCAGCACGGAAGAAAACGAGGTTGAAAATGACGAGGATGACAGTGAAGAACGTGTTCCAACAGTGAAAGAGACGTTGGAGTGTGTCAGGCTGTGCTAAGGTTTCTAGAATGTATGGAAAATGTAGAATCGAGTGTAGCAAAAGCAGAGACTCCAGAAAGGGACATAGAAAAAATATGTATTAAACCTGTTTGCTGCAAGCAGCGGTACATAACAGACTGTTTTCATGTTAATTAAGGTAATGTAAAATTAATTTTGTTTACTTAATTTAATGAATATACACTACGCTCATAAAAATATTATTTTTTAGATACATATGTACATATTTTATTTTCTTGCTCACCATTCCACTCAATTCAGGTTAAGGGAAGACACTTCGGTTTTAGTGAACCTCGGACATAGTGAACGAAATATGCGAGTCCGCAGAGGTTCACTATAAGCGGAGTTCACTCAATTCAGGTTAAGGGAAGACACTTCGGTTTTAGTGAACCTCGGACATAGTGAACGAAATATGCGCGTCCGCAGAGGTTCACTATAAGCGGAGTTGACGGTATTTAAATTACGCATGTTGACCAAAAGGTAAAGTTACAAAACCTGAACTTAGAACTAGTACATTTAATGTTTTCAACAGGGAGTACAAAATAAATCTGGAACTTTTGGTCTGCAAGCAACAACAGGGAGAAGAATTTATTTTACTTCGTCATCTGTGGTAAAAATCGCTAGGTACTAGAAATCATTTCTCTAAATTGTACTGTGTGGATTTTGGTGTTTGGAAACTACCCTTTGATTGTTATCGGTTAAAGTATCCCACCAGCAGCACACCACCATGTTGACGAGACATTTTCCCTTCCTAATGCATTTCAGTAAGCTGTATATACACCCACGGACAAAGAAATTTGTGCACCAAAAAGAAGCATAGGATTGAACTGAAATTTTATGGACGTAATGATACAGATAAGTGACACATATGATGGCCAAACAGAGCTGCAGGACAATTACAGAGGGATCTGTGGCACGCAGTCCGGTCATCTTCAATAGCGCGTCGCACTGCCTCGTTCGGCGATACATGCTGCCATACGGTTCGGCAAGGAGGCGAACAGACACCTGATGTTGTCCCAGGGCAAACTGGCACACACATGTTGGACGGTGTGCTCCAATTTCCGGATAGTTCGGCACAGAGGCAGCTGGCTTTTCAACTGGTCCTACACATGCTCTATAGGGGTCATGTCCGGGGAGCGGGAAGGCCATGGAAGTGTCTGCGCATGACTAAGGCAGTCCAGGGTAACCCGAGCCGTGTTCGGGCGGTCATTATTCTGCTGGTATAGAGCACCTGGAATCTCGGCCAGGAATGGGAGCACATGGGGCCGTATGATCTCATCCACATATCGCTGGCTCGTCAATGATTCACGTACTACTACTAGTGCTGATCAGCTATCTAGGCAATGGCCCAAACCATAATGCCTGCGGCGGAGGAGGTGTGGCGCTCGATAGCGAGGTTGGGATTGTGCCGTTGACCCGGGGATCTCTACCCGGGCACGATGATCATCTGTTCTCTGCACTCATCGCTAAACACCACACGTCGCCAGTATGTGGGGTTCCACGTCGCTCTGGCCTGACACCACTGCACACGGAGCCGGCGATGTTCCGGTGTTAATGGCAGCACACGAAAGGGGCGATGGTATCGCAGATTCGCTTCCGCGAGGCGTCGGGAAATGTTTCGTGGGCCCACAGGTGCCGCTACATTTGCCTGTATAATGGACGGGTCCCCGTGGGATCCGTTCGTGCCTAGCGCACGATCCGTCGATCCTCTCTACCGGTGGTCTCCCTGGTCCGTCCGGAGCCTCTCCGCCGAGTAGTAATGCCGTCATGTGTCCACTGCTCCCAACTCTTTCGGACGGTATTTTGTTTTTATTGGAGGTTTAACGACCACCGTGAGCAACTCAATGGGCTATAAGCAGTAGCCCGTCCCTAATCGTACGGTATGGTCAGAGCGATCCACGTGGCGGGTTATACGGCGCGCCGACCAACACTGCCGTTTTCAGCCCAATGATCTGGCCTCTCTCAATGTCCGTAACTTGCGTAAATCGATGTCTCTGGCGTGTATCCGGCATTCTTGTCAATCTGAACTCTTGCTTGCGTCGGCCGGTGCTTTTCGCTTTCATGAGGCATCGACTACACACATCGGTTACAAGACTGTCGGTTCGTACTTGCAGCGCCACCACAATGTGTGCTGTCATGCACATTCGCACCGAACGTGGATCATTTGCGTACCATCAGGCACTCTAGCTATTCGCGAAGTTTTGCGGTTGGTTGCATGCGCAAATTTCATTGTCCGTGAGTGTATGTAGATACATACCGGTGAAACATTCTCTGCTCACAAAAATCGCATTACATCGCGGACTTTCTCAGAAAACCAACGTTATAACTTAATCACAAATTTCTACTGACAGAGCACAGCTCTAACGCGCGCACGCATTTTCATGGTGTGCAATGCTGCCATTCAGGTGCATTAAAATTTGCACCTGCGTTTGTTGCACTTCCTACTGAGGTACTCATGAAATGATTAGCCTCGTAATTTTGTTTTCTTTTTAACCATCTCTCGCAGAAATGGCAGAGCAACGAAGCTGTAGCTGTGTTTATAACAGATGAGGGAACTTATGCATATTTCCGTAATTTTATTTACACTCAAAATATTCTCAAGCAAATATTTCTTTTGCATGCAAAATAGAACAAAAGAATCGGGTACCAGAATGGTCAGAGGCGTGACTTTCTGGATAGTCATTCAAGCTACGACCGTCTTGTGTGAGGCGTGGATGATTAGTTTGTCTTACGGCATTAAATCTCTTTACATTCGCTGGAGCCAGAGGCTTCGTATTAGAGACGGCTGCCCAGCTGGCCATGTGGTCACAGATACAGGTTTCTGGTAAGTCGTACGCATTGCTTCGGGGTTGAGCCTCTAAAGAAATAGCTCGGGTGGTTTGGTTATCTAACGGCGAGGGATCTTCCATTTCCAAATTGGGGTCCAGCGACTACTTATATCCCTAATAGGGTTGATCGGATTGGTCTTTAAGGCCCGAAACAGAAAAATAAAGTCATAATAGGATGCACTGCTTGTGTTATTTTTATTTGGTGGTTTAACGATCACAGGGACCTGCTCAATGGGCTTTTATGTAGTCGCCCGTCTTTAATTTTGGGCAACTGGTTCCAGGAAAGAGAGAGAGAGAGAAAGAGAGAGCCAGTGCAGTAAGATAAACACATAATTCTTTATCTCAAAGACTACAGTCTTGTGACGATTACATATAGATTAAGATAATGCAACGTAGTTATCACCAATGTTTGTTTTTTCAAGCCGACCATGGTTTCGCTGGGTACGTTAATACGTTGTATTATCTCTATCTATATACTGTATAAACACATAATATATGCTTCACCTGGATTAGAACCCAGATTCATCTCGTACGAATGGTCAGAAATCTGCACTTAAACCACTGCGCCACCGTGTGAGGTGCGACATCCATTTTCTAAAACTTTGTTTCATCAGAAGGACTATGCGTCATTTATGCTCCATGGGTAGAAAAGATCACGAATGGATTCCTAACCATAGCGTTGATATAATCCTATTGCAATGGCCTTCCCATTCACCAGATTTCAGTCCTATTCAGCATTTATCAGATCATGTGGACGACGTTCACATGATCTGATAAATGCTATTCGACGTTCTGTTTTTCCTCCTACCAATTCGTAATAATTCTGAGAAGCAGGGAAGCGAACTTGGATCATCACCTGTGGAATTGTGGCGCAATCTGGAAGAGTGCGCATCAGACCCGATTCCGGGAAAAAATGAGTTACACTGACTGTTCAGTAGAGGTAAACTAATAACGGCCAAATAGCATATGTGACACCTCAGAAATTTTCTAATGTTAAAAACCGTGGGATACGTCATTCAACAATCCGCCCTTATCATGAATCTGAAAAGTTTTTCTCTGCTTAGTATTTTATCTTAAATTGAATGCAATACTTAGTGTCGTGTCTGGTGGGTTCTTGGAAACGTCATGTTCATCACTTCCATAGCTTGTGTTTTTATTTTGTGTATGTATGAAATTTCAGTAGTTTAGAAATCCTCAAGTCAACAAGTATGTTGCCAGAACAGTTCCGCTTTGTCAGAAAAATGTATGTATCGTGCTGTGCGGCGTAAGCTTGTGTCTCTCTTAACCCTTTAACGACCACAACGCCCAAAACGCTCGTACATACAAACGGCCAGAGCCGCCTAAAACGCCTGTCTAGAGTGAGTCAGATTTCCTACCCTTACCTGTTCTTCAAATTTTCTCGACCAATGAGGGATCAGCAGGAGTCACCCTCAGTCACTATTGTTGTTATTAAACAAAGAAGTGAACGAACAGACACTTTCGGCCGCTGTGGTATTTGGAGTGATAAACGATTTTCGGGTCATGGACGTTAAAGGGTTAGAAAACAAGAAAAAGTCATTAGAAACAGATTATTTCAAATCAAGAAATAAATTTAATACAAAAAATTCATTAAACAAGAAGAATTAAATTACCTCTCGAAGCTTACTGCTGTCAAGTTGAGCACAGAGGACATGCCACTTAGCATTTCGACGTAAGAACTGAGCTTACACACTGTGCCGCCTGCGTCCCATGTGATTACGAAATATTCCAATGTCTCCAAAGGGACGTAAATTACCAGCAGCAGAAGATCGGCAACGGCCAAACTCACCAGGAAAGTGCAAGTTGGAGATCGAGAAGGTTTCGATCCAGCCCAAGTGATGATCACCACGATGTTTCCAATGACCCCGAAAACGCATGTGATGGCATGAGTAAACACAATGGAGTAAAAGGTTGGGTTGATCTGTCGCGGGTCTAGCATGTCTTCCGGTCTTTCCATATAGATTCGGTCGAACTTCTTGCACAATACATCCTCTCCGCACGTCGCGTTCTCCATTGCTTACAATTTAAGCACGTGACTGACCTACAAATAGCAGAGAAATTACTGTTACAAATGCTATTTAAACATTTAAAATCAACAAATACGAATGATATTTATGAACTAAAACGGATGGTTCATTGAAATACTGCAAATAACACATGCAGTGCATTACGGCACCCCTATTCATAATGAATCACACCAGATAACGAGCGGAGCAGTGATGACGAGGGCACATCCTATAGGCTAGAAGGGTGTATATAAGAGTTTCAGTATGTTTAGTTGGGGGCAAAATTACGGACGGAAGGGTAAGGATATGAATTTACCAGAGTTCAGAAAAGGCCAAATTGTGGGCGCACAAAGGTTTGGTGAGTCCATTTTTGAAAACGGTGACACTTGTGATATCTTCTACGGCCTTCGTGATTAAAGTGCACGAAGATTGGTGCCAAAATGCCGACACAACGAACTGGCAATACAAATGTAAAGGGCAGCAAAAGATACATAATTAAACTTAAGGAATCGTCCAGCACCTCTTCTCAGTTCACGGCTCAATACAATGAGGGTCAACCTGAAACAATATCACGTGAAGCTATGCGTCGCATGCTGGCATGGATGAGCTAAAAGTGCATACACGCTACGCGTAAGCTCCTCTTAACACCAATCCACCGATGTTGATGACTCTACTGCTGCGTACAACATGAGGATTGGGCGACGTAAGATTGGGAGCAAGTGTTTTGGTCCGATGAATCACGATATGTATTCCATTCTGCCGATACTCAAGTCCGTGTTTGGCACGAACTTGGACCCCTGGTGCTTGTGGGCAAATGTATAGACGCCGGCTACTAAAAAGTGCTTCTTGCGGAATATGTACGCCTCACAAGGTTGTGCCTTCCCCAGACGAACATAGGCTCTTCCAGGATGATAATGACCCATGTCATCGAGCTTTCCTTGTGCAGGAATGGTTCGACGATCACAGTGATATGATTGATCCCCAACGGCACACAAAATCGCCTGATCTCAACCCAATAGAGCATCTGTGGGATGTTGTGGAACGCCATATTGTACACACCACCGCACTCCATTTGGTTGCAGACTCCCACACAACTGAACAGACATCTCATGGAATGGATGCCTTGCCGGGTAGCCGCCGTTCTTTGGGCGAAAGGAGTGCACACGACGTCTTAGTTACGTGGTCATATTTCATTGACCACTCAGTGTAAATGGATGTGCGAAGGTGGCTTAAAGTAAAATAACATACATAGAAATCTAACTTTCAGGGTAAATGTACCGTTTCGTGGATTATAATAGGACAGCTGGCACCAATAGTCTTTGAAAGGAGCCAAAAAAAAAGCGATAACGTTGAATGTAGAAAATTACATAACTGCTGAGATTTGACACGTTTCCTACGCGTAGGAGTAAAAGTGAGAGGTATTTACAGGAGGATGGTTAGAGAGACATGGAGCCAAGTAATTTAAAGGCATAACCGTGTACTTTCGCAAAAATGGATAGTGAAGAACGCCAGCTATAATTTTTTTTTAATTTATGTAAAAGAAAACGTCATGCTCAAAATATTAAGTAAATCTCTTGCAAATGAAGAAACTATCAAATGTCATGCTTAGTGACGAAAATGGAACACGCAAAATCCGAGATACGAAATTATCTTATGCATCTTTCGCATGCCAAGATCTACGTGGGTGTGAAATACAGAGGGCGAGTCGGAAGTTTTGCAATATTTGCATAAACGCATGTGCTGCGGCTGGTATGTCACGTGTTTAAACTAGTTCAAATCGCGCACTGCAGTCAGTCGAACGCGATATAAAGTGGTAGTCGTTGCTGTGAACAGCATTGCATGTCGTCGTTCTGTCTGTGATTGGGACGCCTAAAAGATGAACAGCCACAACTGGCTAATTAGGGAACTTTTGCTTTACGAGTTTGAACTCGGCCATAACGCTGCTCAATCAACACGAAATACTTGTCATGAGAAAGGGGACGGTTCCGCGGACCACAGCACCGCAACCAGATGGTTCAAGAAATTTCGCTCACTTGACAGAAACCTCGACGATCAACCAAGTTCAGGTAAGCCGTGTTCCGTGGATTCGGAGACCGTGAGCCTGGTCGTAGAAGCAAATACGACAACCAGCACTTGGAGATTATCAGGCGAGCTGGGCAATATCACAGACCACCGTGGTTTGCCACCTTCAGGACCTCGGCAAGGTCAACAGGAGCTGCCGCATTGTTCCTCACAAACTGACTCTAGCTAAAGCCAACAGCCCAGTACAAGTGTGCTTGAAACTCCTAGAAAACCCGCGCGATGTACCTTTCATCAAGAGAATTGTTACATGCGATGTAAAGTGGGTCTAGTTCCGCAATCCTAACACACAACGGCAGTGGTTGATCCCGGGACAACTTCCTGAACCTGTTGCCAAACGTGGGAGCTTCGAGCACAATGTGATGTTCTGCGTCTGGTGGAATTTCGAGGGAATAATTATCTATTACAAATTTGTTCCAGACGGTTGGACCATTAACGCCAACTTCTACTCTGAACAGCTGGAGCGGATGTATGCCGTTTTGGAGGAGAAGTACCCATCACTGGTGAACAAAAAGCACGCTCTCCTACAGCAGGACAACGCTGGCCTTCATACTACAAGAACGAAAACTCCAGAATTTGAGGACATCGAACTGCTACCACACCCAGCATATAGTCCGGATCTTGCCCCCATCAGATATTTACTTGTTCCAGTCCATGTCCCACTTCCTTCACTGGCGGCATTTCAGCAAAAAGGAGGATGTAGCACTTGGGGTGAAGGAGTTCTCGCCTCGAAGAACAAGAACTGGTACCGCCGCGGAAATGAAGAAGTGGCAGACAAGTGGCTAAAGATGGTGCAACAGGATGGCCTGTACTTTGAATGCTAGTCAGTTTTCGTCGTAAAGGTATACGTATGAAGACATGAAGTGATCCAAATGTTGCAAAACTTTCGACTCACCGTCTGTAAAACGAGGAATACATTTATACATGTATACGCACAACACATTGAATTTTTTCGGGTCCCTCACGACTACACTGGTAAATACACGGAAAAGCAATTGAATTAGAGATACCTGTCTAGTAACGTGTAGCACCACCTTTCAACCTGATGACGGCGGCGATTTGTCTCGGCATGGACTCGACAAGACACCGGAAGCGTTGGGAAGCCATACGGATCCACGACCCCTCAACAAACTCCCACATTTCACGAAGAATTGTTGAAGGGGGGACATCTCTCTCGATGACATCCCAGATGTGCTCGATGGGATTGAGGTCAGGTGACCTAGCTGGCCAAGGAAGCGAGGTCACGTCAGTGGAATATTCATCCAACCATTCGGATACAATTCGGAAGCTGCAGTGTCTTGTTGCAGGATGAGATCCCCAGTGGTATGTTGAAGACGCACAAACGGAAGCAAAGGGTCGTCCAGCATATCCCGGTAACGTTGACCTGTGAAGGACGATGTCACACGTACCAAGGGTCCGATTTCAGTCCACGTAAACAGTCCCCAGACGAGAATGCCACCCCGACCAGATTGAAGAGTACCCTGCTGGCAAGAAGAATCCATCGCTTCATGTGGTTTGCGCCGTACTCGTATCCTTCCATCCGCGTGTACCAACGTGAATATCGACTCATCAGTCCAGGCAACATTTTTCCACATATCTAGGGTCCAGTGGCGATGTTCCCGCGCCCATGCTAATCTTTGTACCCTGTGATGTGCTGTCAGCAGCGGTACCCTCGTGAGACGATGTCTTCTGTACCCCATAGCGAGGAGATGGTTCTGGGTGATGTGGCTGCTTACACGTTTTTGTGCATAAGCGTTAAATTGCCGAGTGGTTTCTTGCACTGTGGCCCGTCTATCCGCTGTTACAATGCGAGATAGCCGACGATGACCACGCTCATCCACACGGTGTTGTCCACGGCAGTTGGCCCTTGGAGGGATGGTTTTACCGGATTCGATGTACTCGCGGTGCACCCGTGACACAGTGGCTCGTAAAAATCACAGTGCCTGCACGACTTCCGAGATGGAGTGACCCATTCGTCGGGCTCCGACAATTTGCCATCGATCAAATGCGCTTAGATCCTTCGTTTTACACATACGGTGTCCGACTCTTACTGATTCCCGTCGCAACACTCCTTATATTGTCGGATCGCGCCATACGTCATGTCGTTTCCGTTTACAGGGCCGCCCAGAGCGCCACATTTGCATAACGCCAGCTGTCTCTAATTCAATTGCTCTTCAGTGTACTAAGTGGGAATAAATCATAATACAGTAACATCTGTGCAATAGCGTCAACAACGATTTTAGAATGTTGGACAAGGTCTCCACGTGGATTTTGTTTGCAACCCGACAACTCCCGTCTTCGAAAGCTCATGAGGTACTTGTATCTACAAAGGAACTTCTTGAAATGCAGCCCCGTGCGTTATGACATCCTGGGCAACCCATGAACTGGCTGGAATTAATTAACTCGGGGTTATCAAAATGGGCTGAAAACAGCTCATTTCATATCTAAGAATTGCTAACAAAATTGTTGTCAAAGAAGAGGTCCGAAAGCATCTGGAACGACTGAATCTGCTCATCAGAAATCGTTGTTTTTCCTCTTTGTTATTCAAAGTGGTTAGTTAAAGATGATGGACACTAATGCTTTCTGATTGACTGCTTGCAAACAGAGCTGTAATGATGGGAAATAACCTAAGAAAAGAGAGAAAGAGAAGATATTTGATTCAGTTCCTTCTATCCAGTTTTATGATGTTCGTTTAAGTCAAGGAGCAAAGAATAAAGGATAAGAAGCGAGTTTTTGCCGTAGTGATAAACGTATGGTCGGCTGCTGAGATGAGATAGGGAGAAAGTTTAATTTGCTGTAGCTTTCGTAAATCCCGACTGCTGTATGAAGATTTCCATTTGGGGAGCGCAGAAAACTTTATTTCGTAAATCCCGACTGCTATATGAAGATTTCCATTTGGGGAGCGCAGAAAATTTTCTTTCGTAAATACCGACTGCTATATGAAGATTTCCATTTGGGGCGTGCAGAAAAATTTCGGCACCATTTAGTTCACGTAAATTCTTAAAGTGTTAAAGTCTTCCATCTTTTTCAAACACTCAAAGAGGCATTCCGAGGGAAACAATTTTGTCCCCACTGGGAAATGGAAGAGCGTTGCAGAAGCGGCTGCAACCTAAACAAAAAAAGAGTTATTTTACGGAAACCATGCCTTGGTTTCGCAATGGCGAACTTGTGTTGCAGGTGAGCGTAAGTCATGAAAAAATCATTTGTTCTTTCCATCTTGTTACTTCAGTTTCATCGCCTAATGCACTGTTTAGACATGGTATTTATAAATAGGAAAATCAACCTGCATTACTTCGCGAACTGCAATTCCGCTGAAAAGAATACTTTTCATTAGAAGTGTGATATACACTGAATATTTAACTTTCAGTTTTTGTTAACGTTTTATTTGTGTGAACTTTTATTGTTTCTCGTTACGCTTTTCATACTGAAGCTTGCATCTGAACTCCGGTGAGTTCTTTTCTTTCTAGAATGTGACCGGCAGCCAAACATTAGGCATCCTGATTTAAATACGGGGACCATGAAACGAAATCTCTGAAAATCTACCCAGAACGCTTCTCCAGAACTTTCTTTATGAGCCGAAGGCTTACTGCACTGACTGAAGAATCAAAATCAATCCTTCTGAGAGCAGTGCGTTGTTGTTCTTCTGGTCTCTCCAAAGGGTGCTGGAACTTGTCATATTTTAAGAGAATGCCTACTGGGATACTTCCGCTAAGTACATGGGGTTGCTAAGAGGTGAAAGGCTTTTGTAGGTAGTCAACACCAACTACCTCACAATGAGCGGTAAGCAGATCATCGGACAACCAGATGCATTCACGTGTGTCGATGTGTTTTCTGTCACATATCGAAAAATTGCTTTCATGTGTCAGTGAATGTGACATTGAAGGGAGAAAAGAGGAATGTGCGTCGGAAAGAAGCTGACTCCGACGTTTCTACAGTGATTATCTCCAGAAATATCGCTGGTCGTTCGAAAAATAATGGCGGATTTGGAGGGTAAAAATGAAAGAGATATACCTCATGGCACACAATCTTGTTTTATTCGAAAACAGGCGGTTTCAGCAGCTACACACCTCTTCCAGCGAGTGAGAAGTGCTTCAATGCCAGTCCGGAAGAAATCTGGCTCCCTGGAATGCAATTTCGGCCTTCAGCAGCTACACACCTCTGCCAGCGAGTGAGAAGTGCTTCAATGCCAGTCCTGAACGAATCTGGCTCTCTGGATGCAAGAAAGTCCTGGAATGCACTTTCGGCGTCCTTTCGGTTTCTGAAGGTCCTGTCCTTGAATTAATTGCTAAAATGCATGAACAGGTGGAAATAGGTAGGTACCAAGTCAGGCTAGTAGACTGGATGTGGAACGGTTTCTGACCTCAGTTCGTGTATATCCTGTTTCCTCATTTGTGACACCTGTGGTCACTCTTTATCACGGAGGAGAATAGAACCTTTCCTGTTCGTAAAATATGGCTGCTTGGAACACAACATTTGGTGCATTCGGCCAATTTCTTTATAGTATGTAACTGTGGTAATGGTTTTACCAGCATTAAAGATCCTGTAGTGTATGACACCGTGAACAGTCCACCACACTTTCAACGAAACCTTCTTTTGCGTCAACCTTGGTTTAGGATCTGGTTTCGTGGTTCACTGTGGTTCAGCCACCGTCCAGATCACTTATAGCACCCACTTTTTATCACAGGTTACAATTCGATCAAGTAGGGGCTCCTTTTCTTTGCGAAGCAGATGGTTACTGCAGGTCTCAAACCGTTTTTGTTTCTGTTGCTCCGTCAGTTCGTGTGGGACCCACATGTCCGGCTTCTTTACCTTACCAATTTCGTGTAGATGTTCTCAAATTGTTGACACCGACACATTGTACTGTTTGGCAACTTCTCTGACTGTAACGCGAGGATTTGTTATCAATGATCGAATGCCGTCTAGGGCGCTCCGTATTTTGTAGGCCCGCGTCACCGGAAAAAAACTTTTCAAAACACCAGCGACAGTACGTTCAGATGTTACCCCTGTTTCCCCCTCGCCACATGGCTCGACCACATTACGGTAGGTTTGAGCTTCATTACGACCCAATTTGAACTCACCAGGCAGAATCACTCGTAACTCACTCCTTCCTAACAAGTTGTACAGACCACTCTCATACGAGTAGCAACGACTGAAGCTCAACCGATTATGGCGTCTCAGTCGCCCTTCGACTTGTACGAATGGCGTTGCGAGGAGATTGAACTGCAAGCATTGTGGGCGAGTTGAATATGACCCCTCAGAAAATCTGTCATTATTTTCCGAACGACTGAATAATGCAAGATGTCTTCCATGTTTTATAGATCGCTTGTTGCAGCCGTTCATCGGTTTGATTGTTCGATTCTCGCAAAACAATTTATTACTGTGCCTCCTTTAAGTATTCTTGTTAAGAAATTCGAGAAACGTAGTTAAATCAAATGTTTTTACGGAATGCGTCATTATTTGAATATTTAGATGTGGATAATATTTCGGTTACTTCATATAGTTAAGCTGTCTCTATGAAAGGAAGGTTGCCAGAATCATAAAACATAAGCGGCATTATGTCAAACTTTGGGCTAAGGCGCAGAACCAGAAATCATCCTCCTAAACGTTCTGAAGCTGGGAGACTGTCTATCATCTTAAGCTGTGAATGCTTGTACATAATGCAAACATTCTCTGACTTATCTATTATTACGCAGCACTTTGGTGCCGAGTAGAAGTGAATTTATAATTGTTTTAACACCGGTGTTTGACACTTCTAAAAGCATTGATCGCCGCCTTTACGTCACCGGATCTTCTGCGTTATTACACCCTGAAGGTTACATAGAAATTACTTCGATTACATTCTGATTTAAATTGCTTTTCAGTGACAGATGTGAACGACATTCCTTAGCAGCGTGGTGAAACCGTTTCATAAAGCTGCCCTGCAGTTTACTGAAGTTTATGATCAGATTATGTTGGAATAAATTCTCATTCAGACTTCGGAATTTTTTAATGCATTTCTTGCTGATGCCCATAAGAACTCGTGCCCCTACCCTCGGATACCATTTGTTGCATGTACCTCAAATTTAAATTTAGAAGTGGACAAAAAAGTTGATTTGTATGACAGCTGGTTCACTGGTGTCCAAAAGTTAAGTATAGTTCACAAAATGAGCTGTTTTGAGCAAAACGATTGACGAAAATCGCAACAAAAGATGTTTGGTGACGATGTGCCCCTGCAAATGTCAGAATAATGATGCAATACGAGAACGCACTGAGGCGTCCTTAGCTTTTTTGTTTTTTTCTTAGAGTGAAATCAGAGCAAAGGTTTTAATTTATGATTTTACAGATACTCCCCCGAGGTCAACCCACTTCCGACACCAATGTTCCAGCTTCTTCAAACCTTCCAAATAAAAATTTGATGGTTGCACCTAAAACCATATGTCAACATCGGATGTATACGAGGACTAGAACTCTATTCTCTTCAAACGAATGATAATCAGACGATGCTAAATCCGGTGAGTAAGCAGGATGTTTCAACAGTTCAAAATAAATTTCACGAAACGCTTGCGTGATACTGTCCATGTGGACCGAAGCATTGTCTTGAAAAAAACCTTATGACAATTTCCCTCGATTTGATTTTAACTTATGATTCAATTTGTCCAGAAGGAATGTCTGTTTCGTTGCTGTGATGACGACAACATTTTTCTGCTCGTTCATTATCACTTCTCTGTGGTTGTCCCAGAACACAAATGCCATCACCTTTTCTGCACACTTCTGTGCTCGAAAGCTTTTTGGGCAAGAATCTCTATTCTTAGACTACTCCTTGGACCACAGTCTTAGTTTTTTAGACCGCTCCTGTGTCTCCATTCTTTAGACTGTTGCTTCTCTCCATTCTTTAGACTTTTTCTTATCTCCATTCTTTGGACTGTTCCCGTGCCTCCATTCTGTAGATTGTTGCTGTGTCTCCCTTCTTCTTGACTGTTCCTTGGATCCAGATCATAAAGATGTATTCATGTCTCATCTGCAGTCACCAATGAAGCCAAAATACTGACCGCATTCTGCTAAAAAGGCTACATTTCTTTAACTGCTGCAATCCAAGGATTCTTCTGCTACGCAGTGAGACATATCAGCATCTATTTGACTGAGAACTTCCTCATGACCAACACATCATAGATAATCAATTCAACACGTTGAGGGGTCAGCCCCAGGTACTTCGGTGCGTTTTGGCAGAGAATGTTTGGTATTCCAAATTCATGTTGTGGACAGCATCCGCATATTATGGAATGGCGACAGCCTTTCTGGACGTCATTTGTGCTGAAAATATTCGGTCTCAATTTTAGCCACCCAGGTTTTAGATTTAGATCAGAAAAAAAAGACCTATCACATAATGACTCCTACATCTCACTGTTGATTTCTTTCGCTGTCTTCTCCTTAAAAAAACATTAACTTAGTTATCGCTCTGCTCTTCTGCGCTGTGAAGACTACTTGAGTTCACATCAATCATTTCTTATTTCAGACCTAAAAATGAAAAAGTTATTCATGTCACTGCGAATCAAAATAAGTCACAAATTATTATTAGAGTGATTCAAAAGGCATGGCCGTTTTGAAGCGTCGCCCTGTGTCAGGCAATTACTAGGTGCGTATTCGTTATGCAGATAAGGACAACGTATAACCGGAAAGCCAGTATTGTATAGTTGGTATTAATAGGAGCACACACTGCCGTGGTTTATTGGAAAATTTTGCTGCTGTCAAAAGCTGAAAATGAGAAATATACAATTCGAGTGCTGTTGCAATTCTTCTTTTAAAAGAGTTTATCGCTGCAACTACAGCGAGAGAAATTTGTGCGTTGGAAAGGGAAGGAGTGGTGTTTGAAAGAAAAGCAGGATTTTGGTTTCAGTAATTTAAAAACAGGGACTGCAACCTTGAAGAATAAGTACCCGCTGGAAGATCTTTGCCGGTGAATTCTGAAGTGGAACGCCTAGCTTTAGAGTCAAATCCGTGCACAAGCGCTAAACAACTGTCATATGAACTGCGAATACCTCAGCTAGAATCGTTCGCGAACTGCACAAGCTCGGCATGACCCACAGAAGCTGTTGTCAAGTACCTCATGAATTGACTGCTGCTCCAGCTCAGCGACGTGTGTTAGTGTGTCGCCAATTGCTGGAAAATCCCCAGGGCGACAGTTGCTTTAGACGAACTGTGACATGTGATGAAATGTGGATATTTTCCCGGATTCTTGACATGGAGACATAGTTGTTTAGATTCCAAAAAGCCACAAGAACCAGTCCCAAACAAGAAAAATGACATCGAATTTTCGGGTGTAATAAGCACGTCTTTTGAATCCGTTCTGACGCAAATTAAATTTATCAAAGCTATTCAAATTCAATGGAACCGGTATGGAAAACAATAATATCTGACGGAAAAAGAAGTTTTTCAATCGGGTCTTTAATCCCTCAGATATTGCTGTAAACGGAATCGTGAGCTTACAAACTCTTAGAAACAGAGATATCGACAGAAATATGATGTGACTTTACGTCCCCTGGTGGGAAAACCATGCATTATTTTAGGAAGAAAGTATTCTCAAAAGGTTTATCCATATAAGCGGTATCGGTCCAAGAAAAAAAAATTTTAGTCGAGTTTTCAGGAGCCCAGATTTTGCTACAAATGTGTCAGAAGCAGAAATTAGCATTTATGCCTCCTGGTGGCCAAACCATTCTTTACCAAACATTAGAAATTATGTGAAAATTATTTTCTATCAGGTCTTGAGTGCAATACAGGAAGAATTTTTCAAATTGGAGTTTTAGGAGCAGAAATAACGCAGAAAACGCAATTTACCTTTGTGCCCCCTAGCGGAAAGTCTATGACTTACTTGAAAATTTTGAATTTATAGGAAAACCATTTCGCATCTGAAACACTATTCAACAAAGAAGGAAGTTTTCAAATCGGACTCTTAGAAGTTCAGATATTGACAAAAATAAGATATACGTCTAAGTCCCCTGGCGTAGAAACCATGCATTATTTCAAGAAGAAAATGTTCCTAAAAGGTTTGTCGACATGAGTAGTATCGGTCAACAAACGACTTTTTTTCAGTCGAGATTTTAGAAGCTCATATTTTGCTGCAAATACATCAGAAGCGGAAATTAAGACTTACGCCACCTGGTGGTCAAACCATTTTTTACAAAAATTAAAATTTATGTGCAAAGGATTTCCCATCAGGAGCTGTATCCGGTGCAGAAAGACTTTTTCCAATCGGAGATTTAGAAGCAGAGATATAGGGGGGAAGCAATTTACCTTTACGCCCCTAGCGAAAAGTCTATGAATTACTTGAAATTTTTGAAATTATATGAAAAACATGTCACACTAGAAACACTATCCAACAAAAAAGGAATTTTTCAAATCATACTCCTAGAAAGAGATATTGACAAAAATAAGATACACATCTACGCCCCCTGGCGGAGAAACTGTGGAATATTTTAAGCAGAAAATATTCCGAAAAGTTTTATCGATGTGAGTGGCATCAGTCCCCAAAAGAATTTTTTCAATCGATATTTTAGTAGCTCAGATTTTATGGCAAATATATCAGAAGCAAAAATTAACACTTACGCCCCTGGTGGCCAAAGTAATCTTTATCAAAAATTTGAAATTATATGCAAAGGATTTTCTATAAGGAGCTGTATCCGCTGAAGAAAACATTTTTCAAATCGGTGTTTTAGAAGAAGAGTTATCGGAAAAAATATAATTTACTTTTACGCCCCCAAGCGGAAAATCTATGCATAATTTGGAAAAGTAACTATATCTAAAATACTCTTCGACATAAATGGAATCGAAAGATAAAATATTTTTTTCAATCGGATGATTAGAAGCAAATATGTGAAATAAAACGTATTTTTGAATTCGACATCATCTGCATTTACGCTATCTAGCGGCGAAATTGTACATCGTAAAAAAAAAAAAACGAAATGAGGGATTATCATTCGCATATTTCAAGTTTCCAAATGTAAAAAGAATTTTTCAAATCGGACTAATAGTCGCAGAGACATCGTGGGTACAGACGGACGGACCGACAAACCGGTAACATAAGCACGATCTTTTTTTACAAAAGTCGTGCTAAAAAAGGGAACGATTTGAGCAGAAAGTTATGCTATGCGTATGCTGGAACTTTGGGGCCCCATTAATTGGGAAATGGTTCCAGATAGCCGAGGCATTAATGCGCAGCTGTCTATGGTCAGTTGTTGGATCGGTTGTGTGCTGCTTTAATCCTTTAAGGGGACGATGTACTTGAACCAAATGGCTTTCAAAATTTACTGAGCTTCCCAAATAGAAATTTTCGCATAATAGTTTAACGATAGCTCCTGCAAAACAGCCTCTTTCCCCTTTCATCTCAGTAATACCGACCATAAACCTGTCAGTATTCCATGACAGGCTTAAGGTCGGTAACAGCATGCTGGTAGACTTCACTTTTATGATGAAAAAAATTATCATCGTCACCTTCTCACCTGATTTGGTTTGGCGGTTGTTTTTCGGAGGAGGTGAACCTGTGTGTTTTCAGACACTCGTTGCGCGCTTCGTGAGGAGGGTCGAAATAGTGGATCCATGTTTCATCGGCAGTTATAACTGTGTTTAGAATGTTTAGATCCCTTGCAATCATTTGTTTCCACACATGACACACCTGAATTCTTGCTAACAATTGCTCTCTCGTCAGGTGATGAGGTACCCGTTTTGAACACACACGATGCAGCAGTCGCGTAGAATGCGAAATGCCTACGTTTTTGAAATATTAGTTGACGCCGCTATGTCTCCACTCGTTATTCGTCGATCTTCTTGCAGGATTGCCCAAACAGTGTTAACAATACAAGACTCTCAGGTCTACCAGGCCTAGGAGCAAGTTCTGTCGACAAACGCCTCTTTTTTAAAATTATGGTCCCATTAAAAAATCGTTGACTCACCCAAACTTTTATCTTTGTAAGGTTTTTTCATTAAATCAACTGTTTCTGCAGCTGTTTTACCCAAGCGATAGCAAAATTTTATCGCACTACTATCATTTCACTTCTTAACTCCCAATCACTCACCTCCATACCTGTATGACGAAATACAGACGTACCTCAAGCAACTGCGCAATAGCAAAATCAGAATCGTCTGCCACGGCTAATAACTGTTGCCTTAGATACTTTCTTAATTCAGTTAGTCGTCTGCGTGGTTATTTTTCTCTTTCGCACTGTTGCCAATCGGAAAAAAATTACTCTCTGTTTTTTATGGAACGGCCTTTGTACTCCGACGAAGCCGTCAATTGCAGGAACATCTTCAAATTGTGTTATGTTCTGACGTCACAACCAATAGGAGATCCTCCATTTCTTCATCAGAGTTGGCAATGTTATCGAATCCATATTTTCTAAAGTAATTTTGGATGCAAGACTGTGAAACATCTCTAATCATGAGCTACCAAAGCAAGATAACTTCCTAGATCAGCACCTGATGCAATACTTCGAATTGCTTTTGTGTCTTAACATTCTTCCACCTGCACATCAAGATTTCTCTGTGCTGTAGCAGTTTCGTCCTGTATGTTAACATTTCTTCCCTTCCATTCCAGTACAATAAACAGAAAATTTTCTCTGCCTCATTAAATACGGAATTTCATTAAATTTTTTCATTTTGCATATTAAAGGTGGATATTTTAGCTTTTGTATCCTTCGTGTTTAATCCGCAAATTTCTTTTAAGTTTGTTCTTAAAAACGATCGAATTTGCTTAACATTATACCAAACAAAAGCTTCAGTTTTGCTCGTTTAAACCCTGATTTCACTAAATATGGGCTCGTAATAAGCGGGTTCTATTCAGTAGTCCTGACGGCCAGCAACAGATTGGCAACGTTTCTTCAGAATCGTTTTCTTTAACTTTCGTAGATGCAGATACCGCAATATACACATGTTATTGAAAATTTTGTTTCTAACATAAGAATACATTTTTTTAACTCTGTTTCGCTGGATGAGGTGCTTACTATTAGGTGTACAAATAAGTTTTAAAGCGTTTTAAGACAACGCTACATGTAATTTGAGAGAAAACAACAATACCTTTACGAATCAAAATATGCGCTGTCATTATCTATCACCTTCCTCCATCTTTCGGGTCTGACGGATTCCACCCATGAAGAATACTTCATCCTGTGACGCGATGTTGTCAATCCATTTTTTCACTTCGTCATATGTCCGAAACCGTACAGAAGACAAACCATGTTGCATCGAACGGAACAAATGATAGTCTGAAGGAGCTATGTAGGGACTATACGCAGGGTGCTCCAAAACTTTCCAGCCAAGCGTCAGTAACGTTTCCTGGACCGATTTTGCGACATGCGGCCTAGAGTTGTCATGACTAATTTCACGGGATGCAACTCTTTGCCTGTGAATGGACGTTTCCGACAGATTTCTTGGTTCAATCGCGGAAATTGTTGCTTGTAGCGATCAGCAGTAAGAGTTTGACTCTGTTCCAATTGTTCAATACAGAGCACACCCTTCGTATCCCACCAGATGCACTGCAGAACTTTCTTTTAGTGAATATTGCATTTCGGTGTCGAAGTCGTTGCTTCACCGGGGTCTATCCAGTGTTTTTTGTGTTTCGGATTGTTGCATCATACCCACTTTTCATCACCCGTAACGATTTTTCACAGGAAAGACTTTCTGTGTCGTTTATTCAACAGATTCAAACACTTCATGACACGCTCATCCTTGTTCCTCTGGCTTAGGTCATATGGCACCCATTTTCATTCCCTCTGAATCTTTCCCATTGCGCGTAAACCATTGGAAATGCTTTGTTGAGCTACCCCCATTTGTTCAGATAGTTCTTTTTGCGTTTGAGACGAATATTCATCCAGCAATACTTGCAGTTCCTCAGGCGTAACCTTGTGCGGAGCGCCGCTACGTTCTTGATCGCTAACATCAAAATCACCTGCTTTAAACTGTCTAAACCAAAACTCGCACGTGCGTTTCGATACAATATTCTCCCCCAGAACAGAACAGATCGATGCGCATGCTTTTGCAGCACTTTTTCCTTGATAAAATTCGTAACGAATGCAATGCCGAATAAAGAGAGCATCGCTTGCCGTCTTTCACCTACCGATGTGCAAGTGCGTTTGACTGTTGGACAAACTTCTGTCACATTTTAGTTAGGGTCACAGGAGAACAACACGGGGGAATGTCGAATATGTAAATTAGCGGTATACGTCACACAAAAAATGCTTTAAAACTTATTTGTGCACTTTATATAAGAAAAGAGAGAATGATGTTTATGTAATTTCTCCAATAAGACGTAAAATCTAAGTTTTCGATTCCACATTTCGTGACAGATGTATCTTTTCAACCGTCAACATTCTTCTATCTGTGAACAGCTTAGGTGGCCGGTGTTCTAAGGATTAACCATCTAAAAATGCTCAAAACACACCGCGTCATGCCTGAGGTGAGCAATCTTTCTGGCACATATACGCAGCACAAGGAATAGGAAATGAAGTTTTTGTTGCTTCGTTCGTAGCAACAAAAGCTCCATTTGCAGCCATTTACCGAACCATCCCTCCCTCTGCTTGTGATCGATATTATGTATGTGTCATCGTGATTCCTCATTTCCATCGGCCTTATATACTATACTGCCTATTCTTCCTTTAGGCTCGTTTTCTGCTTGCCCAGTTTGGTTTCTATCAACCCTGAGCTACATTAAGAGAATGACAGATCCTTCCTTGTAACTCGACCGTCAAGCATATCAGCCTCCTCGCTCTCATTTTTCGCTTATGTTTTCTTCAGTGACTCTTTCACTTTGGTTCTTGTGCAAAATGTGAAGATCAGGCCCGCTAATTAGAAGACTTAACTGCGCCATTTATAAAATGCCGTACAATTATATTAATTTTGGTAATTTGAGGTTATATTATGACAGCTTTGTTTGTCATTACTTTTTATTGGTAACGATTTCTCTCAATCCCATTAGATTGATCTGAAATTCTTTTCAATATCTTACAAATTGTAATAATTTATAATGGCATAATGAACGCATTTAGAAGTTTAATAAATGTTGTAAAACTGCTATGTGGAGTTACGAGTGCCACAGTAGGAGTTTACTTCGAGGGAGGTGGGGCATGACCATAACTATACTAGTTAATCGAATTTATTGGCGTAGATATAATGTCTACCTTCCTTGAAAACGCCATCTGGTTAATGTGCGAAAGCTTAGAAGCTTTGATTTTATCTACGCCAACAAATTCGAATAACTAGTATAGTTATACTATCATATATTTAGTTGGTGTACACTTCCTGGCGTTATTATTTGGGGCATGACCATCTCCTAGAACAGCGGTTTCCATTTGGTGGTTCGCGAAAACCATAGGGGTGTCTTTTCCATAATTTACCTTTGCGAACCCCCGGGTTTGCGATAAAATTTATATAGTGGTGTCTCCATCAAATTAGAATAAGTGCATTTTTTTAATCGCAAATAAGTGGAAATGCATTAACAGTTTAATTATTTTTCGCAGATGTTTCTTTTTTTTTTATTATTGGAATTTTAACGACCATCGTGAGCAACTCAATGGGCTATATGCAGTCGCCCGTCCCTAATTTCGGGCCGCTGACTCAAGGGAAGGGAGAGAGCCTGTGCCGTAAGACAAATACAGCATCCATGTCTCACGGGGATTTGAACCCGGACCGATGCATAGTCATAAGCCATCGGTTAGACCACTGCGCCACCGGAGCGACACAGGAAACGTGTTCTTACATAGCAATATGCATGAGAGGGTGGTCGTGCTGTATTACATTTCAAAAACATCCATCTGCGACGACACCTTCAGCAAGAGGAAGACCACTCTGTGGCATTACAAGGTCACGGAATAGTTCGTTCTACCTGAGTCTGACATAGAAAGAAATGTGTTACTTTTTAGCTTGTAGGATGATTTTGCAGAGTGCGCACGTGCTGTTTTGGTTCGCCGGAAATCTCAGAGCATGGAAAGCCTGTGCATTGTTAAGGGAGAAAACAAAATAGAACTTGTTTCCTTCAAACGTACCGCAAGATGATCTGAAATCCCGTAAAACGCGTTCAACTGATAAAATTCACAAACATTGCTTAAAAATGTTCAAGATATTGGCATCACATGTAATATTTAAAAAAAATGCAATAAAGACTCGTGTATTAAATTTCACTTTTCATTTAACGGGAGGTGAGAACTATCCATGCCCACAAAGAATCATTTGTGGAGATGTCCTCGGGTTCGTAATAACAATATACACTAAAGAGCAATTGAATTAGAGATACCTGTCTAGTAACGTCTAGCACCACCTTTCGCCCTGATAACGGTGGCGATTCGTTTCGGCATGGACTTGACAAGACACCGGAAGCGTTGGGAAGCCATACGGATCCACGACCCCTGAAAAAGCTCCCACAGTTTACGAAGATTTGATGGAGGGGGAACATCTCTCTCGATGGCATCCCAGATGTGCTTGATGGGATTGCGGTCAGGTGACCTAGCTGGCCAAGGAAGCGAGGTCACGTCGGTGGAGAGTTCATCCAACCGTTTGGATACAATTCGGGAGCTACATTGTCTTGTTGCAGGATGAGGTCCCCAGTGGGATGTTGAAGACGCACAAACGGGAGCAAATGGTCATCCAGGATGTCCCCCTAACGTTGACCTGTGAGGAACGATGTCACACGTACCAGGGGACCCATTTCAGTCCACGTAAACAGTCCTCAGACGAGAATGCCATCCCCACCAGCTTGAAGAGTACCCCGCTGGCAAGAAGGATCCATCGCTTCAGGTGGTTCGCACCGTACTCGTATCCTGCCATCCGCATATACCAACGTGAATCTCGACTCATCAGTCCAGGCAACATTTTTCCACATGTGTAGGGTCTAGTGGCGATGTTCCCACGCCCATGCTAAACTTTGCACCCTGTGATGTGCGGTCAGCAGCGGTACCCTCGTGGGACGATGGCTTCTGTACCCCATAGCGTGGAGATGGTTCTGGATGGTGTGGCTGCTTACCCGTTTTTGTGCACCAGCGTTAAACTGCCGAGTTATTTCTTGCACTGTAGCCAGTCTATCCGCTGTTACAATGCGAGCTAGCCGACGATGCCCCCCCTTCACCACGCTGTTTTCCACAGCAGTTAGCCCGTGCAGGGATGGTTTTAAAGGATTCGATGTACTCACGGTGCACCCGTGACACAGTGGCTCATGAAAATCACAGTGCCTGCATGACTTCCGAGATGGAGTGACCCATTCGTCGGACCCCGACAATTTTCCCACGATCAAATGCGCTTAGATCCTTTGTCTTACCCATACTGCGTCCGACTCTTACTGATTCCCGTCGCATCACTCCTTATATTGTCGGATCGCTGCATACGTCATGTCGTTTCCATTTACAGGGCAGCCCGCAGCGCCATATTTGCATAACGCCAGCTGTATCCAGTTCAATTGCTCTTCAGTGTAATGTTGAAAGAGGTTCGCGAGTCAAAAAGGCTAGAAACCGCTGTCTTACACCGGCTAGCTACCGAAAAGCATGATACGAAAGTTAAGAAATTTTGCACACAAAAATTCTCTTTGCGGGAGAAAGATATCAGGGACGAAGGTTTTTTTTTAAATCGAACAGTTAGGAGATTAAATATGAAGGAAACCATATAATATTATGCCTCCTAGCGGAAAAGCTTTGTGTTACTTAAAGAAGAAAATGGGTTCCAAATTATCTTCATAATAAAGTGTATAAACGATTTTTCTAGCGAATATTTAGAATAGAATTAACTCTTTCAAATAGAAATATACTCTGACGCCCTTCGGCGAAAGAATTTTGAATAATGGAAAAGTAGAAAATATGCTAAAAGTATTCTTCATAGCAAAATCTTTGCTCAGGAAAATTAATTTTTCAAATACGTCTCTTGAAAGTAGAAAATGTGAGAAAAGTTTTGATATTTACACCCGCAAGCTGGAAAACTATCCACTATTTTAAGAGGATAATGTTCCTTATATTTATTCTTGCCAAGGCTGAACTAGATCACATACCAGGCAGTAACATTAAGTAAAATCAAGGAGGGCAGAAGTTAGGAGTAAGGACGCAGCGCCATCTATTGACGTGTGACTCAAAAACAAGCACATTGTTTCTGTATTTTATTATTTACATCGTTAGAACAGATGCAATTTATTTATGTTCTGAGCTCGTATCATTTGAGCGAGGTAATTTTTCTGTAGGAAATTATATAATTTATTTGTAAATCTCAACTCTCGTTTAATAGGTCATAAAACTATTACACATTTTGCAGACTAACATACACGAACAGGCTACGTTTTCTACAAAACGAATTTTCATGGCTAGCTAAGCCTAACATGGCTACTGATGAAATGATACGTGATAAAATCTGTAATTAAAGTCATTTCTAACACAATTTACAAAATGAACTAATAATTATACATTATCCAGGTATGTTATACTCATTGATTTCCTTTTTGTATCAGAACTGTTATTCTGCAGCATCATTCCTTCTCTTAAGGACATGTCTGCTATTTTTTCATTTTTTCGTAGCAGGCAGATTCTGTGTAACGTAGATAACCTAGAAATATACAGATGGTACAGTATCTTCCTTCAGTCGCTTGTATCTCACGTTAGGTACGTAATTTTCCGACAGAAAATGCTTCCAACAAACAACACTTGATGGTGACTTCTCATTTGTTTGAAACTCCGCCCGAGTTACGGCTCCCAACCACAGTTGCTTCAGGTTCTGATCTGATGGAAACTCGTGGGATGACATTTCCAGAATTTTCTGTTTAGAAGACGTGCACATCGTCAAACAGCAGTACACCGCAATGAACATGGATTATATTTTGCTGTAAACACAACGGATTGTTTTTAAAAGTGTAGTGGAATTGTTTTTAACAAACACGATGCAACCATACAAACAATGCGGAAAATGTATTGTCTATACCATCGGACGCAGTAGCATCTAACGACAAAAATCGTCTTTCACACCCACTGTCCAATCACCAAAAGTCAGTTGTTTCCAAAGTTAATGTTGTAGTCTGTTCTTCATCCAGTTAAGCCTTGCTTTTGCGAACGGCATACAGTACAAAAAAATTTTTCTCGTAGGACATTTAGAAGCGGTGATACTGTTGTAAATAAAAACATACAATAAGACCCCCTAGAGGTGGTCTTATTGTCTGATCACAGTTCTTGCTAGAAAAAAAATATATATATGCAAAATACTCCACATGGAGAATGATCTCCGGTGTTCAAATACGTTTTAAATCGGACTTTAGAAGCAGATATATCCAGATGAACATATTAAATATTTGCCCCCTCCCCATAATTGGTAAGCTGTGCTTTATTTTGGCAGGAAAGACCTACAAAATGTTTTTTGTAGTTAACAGTATGTGACCATAATTTTCTATATCGGTTGCATCGCAGCGCAAATATTGCCGTAAATATGCTGTAAACGAAATCGTAAACGTATGCCATCTAGTGGCAGACTTTTGCGATAAGAAAAATTTCAAACCATGTGCAAAACATTTTACACCGGAAGCGCTCTGCTACAAAGAAACAATTTTTGAAATCGGACTATTAGGAGCAGAGATATTGATATGTATCTTCGACCCCTGGCGGAAAAACTATGCATTATTTTAAACAGAATGTAACCTCAAAATGTTTTTCGTCTTCGGCTGTGTGTCATCACAGAAAAACATTTCCAACTGAGTTTTCAGAAGCGCATATATAACGGCCAATATACCAGAAATAGGGGATGTAAGGTCAGGTGATGCGTAACATCACAGCCTCTCCTTGACAAATGTCAACCCCGCCTTCTCGTGGTGCATCCTGTTCCCACTAAAGGGGCTCTGACGACCGCCCATAGCGGTATAACTATACCATCGGGATTAGAGGAAATTCTATCCCACACTCACCAACCCGCTTGGCCAGCGTGGTGAGTTATGGCCAAACCCCTCCAAAATGACTCCACAACTTAAATCTTGGCCCTCAGTCTCCGGCAGCTGGAATGTACCTGGCCAAGGCAGCGGCCAGTGTGACATGAAGGCAGAGGGTGCTAAGAATCCCCGGAGGACCGGACTAGGCTGCCATCTGATGCTGACCTTGGCAACGTACAATGGACGCTCCCTATCTTCTGATTCAAGGCTTCTTGAATTGGAAGAGGAACTACAAAGGATCAAGTGGGACATCGTGGGGCTAAGTGAGGTAAGAAGAAAAGGAGAAGATCTCATCGAACTGAAAAGTGGACATCTCTTCTACTATCGTGGGACAGATACTGGCAGAACTAGTGGTGTTGGATTTATAATAAACAAGAAACTGAAGGATAAAGTTGTAGAAGTTGAAAGTTCCTCTGACAGAGCTGCACGACTCGTTATCCAACTATCGAGAAGATACCAGGCTCAGATTATTCAAACTTATGCACCCACCACAAGTCATCCTGAAGAAGAAATTGAAGAATTTTATGAGGAAATTTGTCATCTAAATAATAAAGGTAAGCAGCACTTGAAAATAATTATGGGAGATTTCAATGCAAAAATAGGGCAACGGCAACAGAATGAAACTTCAGTAGGTAAATTCGGTCACGGCAACAGAAACCAGCGTGGAAATACTCTCGTTGAGTTTGCAGAGGCAGAAGGGTTTTTCATCTTGAACTCCTTCTTCAAGAAAAAGCCACACAGGAAATGGACATGGAGACATCCAAATGGGACGACAAGTGAAATTGATTTTATTATGTGTAACAAAAAATTCGTCATAGAAGACTGCAGTGTGCTAAACAAGTTCAACACAGGTAGTGACCATAGATTGGTGAGATGTAAGATGCACCTCAACACTAAACTTGAACGTGGCAAGCTCATAAGACAAACAAAATCTATTGACATAACCAACCTTAAAAAACACCATAATACCTTCAAGTTGGAACTGAAGAACAGGTTCTCTGCTTTAGAAGGCCTAACATCGGAAGAAGTGGACATCTCTGAAGTTAACAGAAAAGTAACCAAAGCTCTTATGGAAACAGCAACAAAATTAGCTGGGTCTAAGAACAAGTTGCATGTAAATAAATTATCAGGAAAAACGAAAATGTTGATGCAGAAAAGAAGAGAGATGAGGACAACTAAAGAAGATGTGACTTCCAAAGTGGAATATATAGAGCTATGCAAGACAGTACGAAAAAGTATTACTGAAGACGTAAGAAAATTCAACTGTGAACTAGTGAGGAAAGCAATTGAAAACAACCAAAGCCTAAAGATAGCAAAGGGACATCTCAGTAAGGGAAGAAAACAGATTATGGCACTGAGAAAAGAAGATGGTTCTGTAACAAGAAATAGAGGCGAAATTTTGACAAGAGTGAAAGATTTCTACTCCAAATTATATGAAAGGGATGATACATGCACTCCAGACATCATGAAAGATACCAGTACCAGAGTTCCTCCAGTCCTTCCAGCAGAAGTTGCACATGCAATCAAGAACATGAAGCGGGGAAAAGCTCCAGGAGAAGATGAAATTACTGTAGACATCATACAAGAAGCAAGTGGAGAAATCGAAACAGTACTCGCCCAAATTTTCACTCGATGCCTTAATGAAGGAAAGATTCCTGAGGATTGGAACACCGCTAGAATGATCCTGCTACATAAGAAAGGTGACATTGAGGATCTCGGAAACTACAGACCTATCAGCCTCCTATCAGTAGTTTATAAAATCTTCACTAAAGTTCTTTCACACCGCTTGAAGGTAACAATGGACATGGCTCAACCGAGAGAACAAGCTGGATTCAGGAGTGGCTACAGCACAATAGATCATATCCATGTGCTGAGAGAACTAATTGAAAGAGCGAGGGAATATGAACTTCCATTGTGCATGGCTTTTATCGATTATGAAAAAGCCTTTGATTCGGTGAAACCATCAGCAGTTACAATTGCTCTGAAAACCTGCGGTATTGAAGATGCATACATTAATATTATTAATAACATCTATGAAAATGCAAGTGCAAAGATTAGGCTGTTTGAAAATACAACACACATAAAAATTGGAAAGGGAGTGAGACAAGGTGACACCATATCTCCGAAGCTCTTTAATGCCACATTGGAGGGCGTTTTTCAGTCACTGAGCTGGGAAAACAAGGGGATAAAGATTAATGGAGATTATCTAACCCACCTTCGTTTTGCTGATGACGTAGTCATTTTTGCAACTAGCCCATCAGAGCTGCAGAGTATGATCCAGGAACTTGCTGACAAGAGTAAAGAAGTGGGATTAAAAATGAACTTTCAGAAGACAAAAGTGATGTTCAATGCTTTTACAAGAAATGAAGATTTATCGATTGATGGAGAAAAGCTGGAGATAACAGACACGTACGTTTATCTTGGACAGCAGATATCAAGTGAGGGTCACATTGATGAAGAAATTAATCGGCGTACAAAACTTGCCTGGAGAGCTTTTGGAAGAAACAGCATAATTTTCAAGAGCAATATGCCATTATGTCTTAAAAGAAAAGTGTTTGATCAATGCATCCTTCCAGTGCTTACGTATGGTGCAGAGACGTGGACCTTAACTAAAAGAGACATACAAAGGCTGCAGACAACTCAAAGAAGCATGGAGAGGTGCATGCTTGGTGTAACCAGGAGAGATAAGAAGAGGAACTCGTGGATCCGAAAAATGACAAGAGTGGAAGACATCATGATCAGAGTTAAATCCCTGAAATGGCAATGGGCTGGACATACTGCCAGAAGGACATATCATCGATGGACAGCCGAAATTTTAGATTGGATTCCAAGGGACAGGAAAAGACCCAGAAGAAGACCACATGGGAGATGGGTGGATGAAATTCGAAAGTATGCAGGGGTGACATGGAGGAGAATGGCACAAGACAGACCGTTGTGGAGGAAACTTGGGGAGACCTTCGTCCAGCAGTGGATTGATAATGGTTGACAATGATGATGATGATGATACCAGAAATAGAAATATACCGTTACGCCGCCTAGTGGCACAACTGTTCTTCACCGAAAATTAGAAATTACATGCAGAACATTTCCCACCAGGAGCTTTAGCTGTTGCAAATTGAATTTTACGAATCAGACTTTTAGAAATAGAGGTATCAAGTAAATCGCAATTTAACGTACCACTACTAGCAGAAAACTTATTCATCGTTTGGTAAAGAAACTGTATCGAAAATGGTCTTCGAAATAAATTCTATAGAAGGGAAGGTATAAAATTTTCAGTTGAAATTTTAGAAGTAATGATATCGAATAAAATGCATTTTGAATTTGATAGCGTCTGCTTTTAAGCCCTTTAGTTGCTAAGGATAATCGTTCTCACATTTCAAGATTCTCAATGCAAAAACAATGTTTCAAATCCGGCGAATATTTACAGAGATATGGTGTTTACAGATAGACGAATGAACAAACAAAGTAATAACCATTAGCGCACATTTTTGTTTTTACTTGCAAAAGTCTTGCGAAAGAAAAAAAAGGAAAGAAGTCACCAATGAATGATATACGGGGTTACACCATTGTACAATACAAATTTGGAAGTTGTGAATCCGTTTATTGGCAAAAAATATGACATGAATGGTAAGTCAGTTTATATCCGAGAACTTGAAAATTTATTCGTCCTGGAGCGAGAATCGAATCCGCGTCTCCGGGATTGCGCCCGAATATGCAAACCACTGCACCACCCAAAACGACCAGGTCTCAAGTTTCCGATTAACGTGTTTGACATTCATGTTTAGTGAATCTTGAATCAAGTTTTTGGCATTCATGTTTAGGGAATCTGGATAGATTCTTAACCTCTCGATTCGCTAAACATAAATTCCGGTTGCTTCGACTAGCGAATCCTGTGATGGTTATATTCAAATTAATCGGAAACTCGAGATTTGGTCGTTCTGAGTGGTGTAGTGGTTAGCACACCTGGGCGCTATGCGGAAGACGCGGCTTCGATTCCCGCTCCAGGACGACGAAATTTTCAAGTTTTCGGATATTATATGACTTACCATTCTGTGTCATATTTGAACCAATAAACGGATTCACAACTTCCAAATATGTATTGTACAATGGTGTAATCCTATATTTCATTCATTGATATCCTGCTCCTCTGGGCAATTCTGAAATGAATTTTTATCCTCCAGATTCGCTATATATGAATGCCGGTTGCTTTGACAAGCGAATCATGTGCTAGTTATATTCAAATTAATTCAAAACTTGAGACTTCGTCGTTTTGGATAATGTAGTGGTTAGCATACTCGGAAGCAATCCGGGAGACGCGGATTCGATTACGGCTCCAGGACGACGACATTTTCAAGTTTTCGGATATTGCCTAACTTACCATTCATGTCATATTTACACTAATAAACGGATTCACAACTTTCAAATTTTTATTCAAAACAAGTAATGAAAGCGAAAACAATTGCAACACAAAATATTCTGAACAAATTTCATCCTGTTCCGAAGTAATATTAAAATATTATGAGAAAAGAAACGAAAATGAACCCTCTTCGATCATTGGTTCTAACTGCGGTTTCTGCTTTCGTTTACTTATCGGAAGGGTCACTCGTAGTTTATGAAAATTGAGAGATAGGGCAAAATTGTATTCCTTGTACCCTTAGAGAAGCACCTGAAATATTAGGAACAACATCCTCATCGCTCAGTTGTGTAAGAGATATATATCACCGAAACCTTTGTAGATAAGTTTGTAAAGCAACTTGCCGGAACGGTTAGTTCCAGTGGAAGATAATGCTCGATTGCACTAGCTATGTTAGCTCAAGGGATGTTGCAACATGATCGTATCTCCCTTTCGGCAAGTTTTCCGAACTTCCGGGGCATGAATAAATTTCAAATCATTCACTTGACACGTATGAGAGTTAGCTGTGCTTGAAACTGAATTCCTTTTGCCTTATTAAATAGCTCATATGGAGTGTCATATACAAGCCGAATGGTTTGCGCTAATGAACCTAACATAGTACTTCACAATACCAAAGTCATTCGAGATTAAACAGGTGCAATAATTTACTTAAGAAAGCAATTATATCACGATAATGAAGCTGGATAGCTAAAGCTTTTAAAAATTCGTCAGGTGAATAACACTGAACGTATATTTGCGCCCCACCGTTTGAAGAAACAAGAAAGAAGACACCTAACATTGGGTTGTAATGAATACGTCTTTTGAATACTTTTCGATGCGAATAATATTTACCAAAGTTCATAGTCAGTGGAATCGATTAAAACAAAAATCAACATGATCTCTACGGTCGATAGACCATCCAGAAATAGAAGCCACTACTTATGCCCACCAGCTGCTAAAAAGCATGTTACGAAAATTATTGGTGCGCAAAATGTTTCTCATAGCAGAAGGAGTATTCGAGACAAAGAGATTTTCAAATCGAGCATTTAAAAGGAAAAATGTAGATGGAAACATGATATAACTATACGCCTTCTAGGGGTAAGAATTTTGAATAATAAAAAGTTGAAAATAAAAGAAAAGTATTCTTTATGTTAAACGCTATGCTAAGGAAAAGTAACTTTTCAAATAAGTGTCCTGCAAGTAGAGGCTGCGAGAAAAAGGTTTTGACTTTTAAGCCCCCCAGCGGAAATGCTGTGCGTTATTTAAAGAGGATAATGTTCCCCAACTTTATTGTTACGAATGACATACAGTAAAATTTCCACTGGGGGGCTTAAAAGTCAAAAAGGTTGACATACAGCATTTCCGCTGGGGGCTTAAAAGTCAAAAAGGTTTTGACTTTTAAGCCCCCCAGCGGAAATGCTGTGCGTTATGTAAAGAGGATAATGTTCCCCATCTTTATTGTTACGAATGACATACAGTAAAAAAATACAGGTAGGCTCAGTTTTTGTTGAGCGGTCAGTTTGGAACGTAGGACTACGACTTGCAGATCGGAGAGTTGAAATGAGCTAGCCGAGATGGTTTCAAAGCGTTTATTTAATTTGTTATAGCCAAGACAGGTCTATGTAGATATGAAAAAGATCTTACATAATTTTTACAAATAGCGCTGGATAGATTGCGAACACACAGCAGATCGATACCCAAGTTATCCCACGTGGTGTTCTGTCTTCTTTGGTTTCTTACATTCCTCATCACTTGCTCTTGCCTCTCGTTTAGATTTTCTCCACTTTTGCTTGCGTTCATTCTGCGAATGCCGCGGCACTGTCGGAAATGTTAACCCGCTCACATGAAAACATTTTTTTTTAATTTTAGTTTAAACCACTGCGGTGTGTTCTTTATAAATTTGAATAGATCTCGTCGAGAGTTTTAAAACGGTACCAAGTACAGTCGTTTTGCACTCACGTTTGTCCAGATAAACCGCGATATTGTCAACAGTGTTCACCGGTTCACAAGAAAACAATTTTTAAAATGTTCAGTTCAGACTGCCGCGAAATGTTTTTCCTATATTTGAATAGATCTCGTCGAGAGCTTTAAAACGGTGCCACGCACAATCGTGTTGCTCTCACGGTTGCCGAAATAGAATGAGTCAAACGTGGCGACACACCCAGAAATATCGTATCATCTCCAGCGCGCACACGGAGAGAGGGGAGCGTCGCGCGTACGATGTATTGCGCAGTGCGCAAATTAGACTCCATGCTGTTTACGAATATGGTAACACGACTAGTGTACGGCACGTATTTTTAACGCCATAATGGTTACAATTGGGACCTATTTTTGTCACAGGCGGTCGGCCGTAAGTCGCCCCATATTATCCGCGTAGTTAGACGTACTTTTACGTCAAAATAAATTTCTCACTAGGGTTTTTAGAAGCGGCAAACCAGCTGCAAACGGAAGTACTCAAACACCACCGACCAACAGAACTGTGTACCACCAAAAAAACTCCACAAGCACAATCATAAAGTATTCCACAAGGTAAAGGGTACCCGATGCTAAAAGAAGTTTCTTAAATCGGAAATTTAGAAACAGAGATATAGAGAAACAGCGGTTAAACGCTTGTGTACCCTAGCGGAGAAACTGTGCATTACTTTGGGGAAGGAAATATACACAAGGTGTTTTCATTGTTAGCAGTATCTGACCGAAAAAGAATTTTTTCAATCGGGTTTTTAGTCCCGCAGATACGGCTGCAAACATGCTGTAAGCGGAAAGGTGATCTTACGCCCTCTAGTGGCTCACGTATGCGTTAAGGAAATTTGAAATTATATGAGCCACATGGCGCACCGGAAACCCTCTTTGACAAATAAATAAATATTTTTAAATCGGAATTTTCAAAGCAGAGATATAGAGAAACAGCGATTAAACGGTTGTCCTAGCGGAGAAATTGTGCGTCAGTTTGGGAAGGAAATATACATAAGGTGTTTTCACTGTGAGTAGTATCTGACCGAAAAAAATTTCTCAATCGGGTTTTTAGTCCCGCAGATACGGTTGCCAACATGCTGCAAGCGAAAACCTGATCTTACGCCCTCTGGTGGCTCACGTATGCGTTAAGAAAATTTGAAATTATATGAGCAACATTGTGCACCTGAAGCGCTCTTTGACATCAAAATAAATAAATAAATATTTTTAAATCCGAATTTTACAAGCAGAGGATCGCGATTTAACTTCACGCCCTGTAGAGGAAAATCTATGCAGTACTTGAGAAAGGAACTGTATCTAAAATAGTGTTCGTCCTAAATGACATAGAAAGGGAGAAAGATTTTTTCAATCGATATTTAGAAGCAAATGTATGGAATGAAATTTATTTTGAATTCGATACCATCCGCATTTACGCCTCTAACTGCGAAGTTGTGCATCGGGAAAAACTGGAATGCAAGCAAGGGTCATTGTTATTATTGGAATTACGAAGTTGTGCATCGGGAAAAACCGGAATGCAGGCAAGGGTCATTGAAATTTATTTTGAATTCGATACCATCTGCATTTACGCCTCTAGCTGCGAAGTTGTGCATCGGGAAAAACCGGAATGCAGGCAAGGGTCATTGTTATTATTTGAATTGCGAAGTTGTGCATCGGGAAAAACCGGAATGCAGGCAAGGGTCATTTAAATTTATTGTGAATTCGATACCATCTGCATTTACGCTTCTAGCTACAAGGTTGTGCATCGGGAAAAACTGGAACGCATGCAAGGGTCATTGAAATTTATTTTGAATTCGATAGCATCTGCATTTACGCCTCTAGCTGCGAAGTTGTGCATTGGGAAAAACCAGAATGCAGACAAGGGTCATTGTTTACACTTTCCAAGCTTTTCTTCGCAAAGAGAAATTTTCAAATCGGACCAATAGTTGCAGATATTTGATGTCCACAGATGGATAAGGTGATATTATAAGAACAAAGTGATACTACTTTTAAAAAAAACAGTATCACTTACACGACGGACAAAGTGATACTGTTTTTTTTAAATGACACGCTGTTAGTAGTTTTCCCTGTCAGCCCGGCTCCATTCGGTTCCCATAACGCAATAAAGCGACGGTTTTGCAGAGCCATGCAACGCTGTTTACTGGAACGGATATGAATGACCGCTCCTTAAAGTTATATTACGTTATACTCTGTATCAAAACTGGTTATCATTCAACCGAAAACTCGGTGTCATCCTTCTTGTTGAATCTGACGGGACTAGCTGAGAAAAAGTGACCGTCAGGCAGCAGGGACGAACTCGTGTGGCCGCCCGGTGGCGCAGTGGTCTAAGCGCTGGCTTACGATCATTCATCCGAGATCGGCCCGGGTTCGAATCACGTAAGGCTTGGATGTTGTGTTTCTCTTACGGCGCAGGCTCTCTCCCTTCACTGGAACCAGTGGCCCTAAATTAGGGACAGGCGACTGCTTATAGACCATTGAGTTGTTCACGGTGGTCGTTAAACTTTCACCCACAAAAAAAAAAAAAAAAGAATGAAAAAAAGAAAAGAAAATAATAACTCGTTTGACGTAGAACAGCTCGGCGTGGCTTTATCGTAGCGTTCCATCATCCAGTCCTTGAGAATCGGGGCTGGGCCAAACAAACAAAACTACTTTAAAAGGACTACGAAACTCATTAATCAGAATCTCCAATCCTAGAAATAAATGAAATTGCGGAACAGAACAAAATTATTCAGTCAATTTATTCAAAATCGGATGAGCAAAGCTTCAGTAAGATTTCAATTTTTCTTATCGCCTCCAACTGAAACAAAAAGTGTCTTACTCATATTTTTAGCATGTATTTTATAAAAAAAGTACCTGCTTATAGTATCACTTTTTTCCGTATCACTGCAAGTATTTAGTCTAATTTGAAAAAAAATATTTTTCATTGGAAAGCCTGAAATACCAGAACGATGATTCTTGCTTCCTGTTTTTAATTTCTTTTCTGATGCATAACTTCTCCGCTAGAGGGCGTAAATGTAGATGCCATAGAATTCAAAACAAATTTTACCCCCATTTCCTTCTAAATATCCGACTGAAAAATTATTTCTTTCTTTCGATGTCATTTATAACGAAGACTTTTTTGAGTACCATTCTTTTTCTTTTTAACATAGATTTTCCGCTAGGGGAGTAAAGGAAAATTACAATTTTCCCGATATATCTGTTTCCCAAATTTCTATTTGAAAAATTCTTTCTCCCTCGGATATAGCTCCTGGTGAGATATGTTCTACATATAATTTCTAATTTTTAGTAAATAATGGTTTGCCACCAAGGGGCGTAAGTGCTTGTTTCTCTTTCTGAACTACTTGCAGCAAAACTTGCACTTCTGAAAACTGGATTTAAAAACCTTCGTAGCCCGATACTGCTCACACCGTAAAACGTTTACACACACACACACATATATATATATATATTTATATATTTATATATATATATACACTGAAGAGCAATTGAATTACAATACCTGTCTAGTAACGTGTAGCACCACCTTTCGCCCTGATAACAGCGGCGATTCGTCTCGGCATGGACTCGACAAGACACCGGGAACGTTGGGAAGCCATACGGATCCACGACTCCTGAACAAGCTCCCACAGTTCACGAAGATTTGATGGAAGGGATCAGAGCCTCGAACATCTCTCTCTCTATGGCATCCCAGATGTGCTCGATTGGATTGAGGTCAGGTGACCTAGCTGGCCAAGGAAGCGAGATCACGTCGGTGGAGTGTTCATCCAACCATTTGGATACAATTCGGGAGCGATGGCACGGTGCATTGTCTTGTTGCAGGATGAGGTCTCCAGTGGGATGTTGAAGACGCACAAACAGGAGCAAATGGTCGTCCAGGATATCCCGGTAGTGTTGACCCGTGAGGGACGATATCACACGTACCAGGGGTCCGATTTCAGTCCACGTAAACAGTCGCCAGAGGAGAACGCCACCCTCACCATCTGAAGAGTACCCGGCTGAATAAAAAGGTTCCATCGCTTCATGTGGTTTGCACCGTACTCATATCCTGCCATCCGCATGTACCAACGAGAATCTCGACTCATCAGCCCAGGCAACATTTTTACCCGTGTCTAGGGTCCAGTGACGATTTTTCCGTGCCAATGCTAATCTTTGCACCCTGTGATGTACGGTCAGCAGCGGCACCCTCGTGGGACGATGGCTTCTGTACCCCATAGCGAGGAGATGGTTCTGGATGGTGTGGCTACTTACACGTTTTTGTGCACCAGCGTTAAATTGCCGAGTGATTTCTTGCCCTGTGGCCGTCTATCCGATGTTACAGGGCGAGCTAGACGACGATGACTCCGCTCATTAACAAGCTGTTGTCCACGGCAGTTGGCCCTTGCAGGGAAGGTTTTACCGGATTCGAGGTACTCACGGTGCACCTGTGACACAGTGGTTCGTGAAAATCCCAGTGCCTGCACGACTTCCGAGACGGAGTGACCCATTCGTCGGGCCCCGACAATTTGCCCACGATCAAATGCGCTTAGATCCTTCGTCTTACCCATACTGTGTCCGACTCTTACTGATTCCCGTTGCATCACTCCTTATATTGTCGGATCGCTGCATGCGTCATGCCGTTTATGTTTACAGGACCGCCCACAACGCCATATTTGCATAACGCCAGCTGTCTCTCATTCAATTGCTCTTCAGTGTACACACACACACACACACACACACACACACACACACATATATATATATGTGGGATGTAAGGTCAGGTGATGCGCAACATCTGTCCTTGACAAATGTCAACCCCGCCTTCTCGAGGAACATCCTGTTCCCACTAAAGGGGCTCTGACGACCGCCAATAGCGGTACAACTATGCCATCGGGATTAGAGGAAATGCTATCCCACACTCACCAACCCGCTTGGCCAGCGTGGTAAGTTATGGCCAAACCCCTTCAAAACGACTCCACAACTTAAATCTTGACCCTCAGTCTCCGGCAGCTGGAATGTACCTGGCCAAGGCAGCGGCCAGTGCGACATGAAGGCAGAGGGTGCTAAGAATCCCCGGAGGACCGGACTAGGCTGCCATCTGATGCTGACCTTGACTACGTATAATGGACGCTCCCTATCTTCTGATTCAAGGCTTCTTGAATTGGAAGAGAAACTACAAAAGATCAAATGGGACATCGTCGGGCTAAGTGGGGTAAGGAGAAATGGAGATCTCATTGAACGGAAAACTGGACATATCTTCTACTATTGTTGGACAGATAATGGCAGAACTGGTGGTGTTGGATTTATAATAAACAAGAAACTGAAAGATAAAGTTGTAGAAGTTGAAAGTTCCTCTGACAGAGCTCCACGACTCGTTATCCAACTCTCGAGAAGATACAAGGCTCAGATTATTCAAACTTATGCACCCACCACAAGTCATCCTGAAGAAGAAATTGAAGAATTTTATGAGAAAATTCGTCATCTAAATAATAAAGGTAAGAAGCACTTGAAGATAATTATGGGAGATTTCAATGCAAAAATAGGGCAACGGCAACAGAATGAAACTTCAGTAGGTTAATTCAGTCACGGCAACAGAAACCAGCGTGTAAATACTCCTGTAGTGTTTGCAGAGGCAGAAGGGTTTTTCATCATGAACTCCTTTTTCAAGAAAAAGCCGCAAAGGAAATGGACATGGAGGCATCCCAATGGATGGACAAGTTAAATTGATTTTACTTTGTGTAGGAAGAAATTCGTCATGGAAGACTGCAGTGTGCTAAACAAGTTTAACACAGGTAGTGACCATAGAATGGTAGGATGCAAGATGCACCTCAATGCTAAACTTCAGCGTGTCAAGCTCATAAAACAAACAAAGTGTATTGACGTGTCCAACCTTAAAAAGCATCAGAATACCTTCAAATTGGAACTGAGGAAGAGATTCTCTACTTTCTCTGCTCTAGAAGGTCTAACATTAGAAGAAGTGGACATCTCTGAAGTTAACAGAAAAGTAACCAAAGTTCTTATGGAAACAGTAACAAGATTAGCTAAGTCTAAGAACATGTTGCATGTGAACAAATTATCAGGAAAACCCAAAATGTTGATGCAAAAGAGAAGAGAGATGAGGGCAGTTAAAGAAGATGTGACTTCCAAAGCGGAATGTATAGAGCTATGCAAGACAGTACAAAAAAGTATTACTGAAGACGTAAGGAAATTCAACTGTGAACTAGTGAGGAAAGCAATTGAAAACAACCAAAGCCTAAAAATAGCAAAGGGACATCTCAGTAAGGCAAGAAAGCAGATTATGACACTGAGAAAAGAAGATGGGTCTCTAACAAGAAATAAAGGCAAAATTTTGACAAGAATGAAAGATTTCTATTCCAAATTATATGAAAGAGATGATACATGTACTCCAGACATCATGAAAGGTACCAGTACCAGAGTTCTTCCAGTTCTTCCAGCAGAAGTTGCACATGCAATCTCTCCACTTGCTTCTTGTATGATGTCTACAGTAATTCCATCTTCTCCTGGAGCTTTTCCCCGTTTTATGTTCTTGATTGCATGTGCAACTTCTGCTGGAAGGACTGGAAGAACTCTGGTACTGGTACCTTTCATGATGTCGGGGTACATGTATCATCCCTTTCACATAATTTGGAGTAGAAATACTTCACTCTTGTCAAACCTTTTCCTCTATTTCTAGTTACAGAACCATTTTCTTTTCTCAGTGCCATAATCTTTTTTCTTCCCTTACTGAGATGTCCCTTTGCTATCTTTAGGCTTTGGTTGTTTTCAATTGCTTTCCTCACTAGTTCACAGATGACTTTCCTTACGTCTTCAGTGATACTTTTTCGTACTGTCTTGCATAGCTCTGTATATTCCACTTTAGAAGTCACATATTATTTAGTTGTCCTGATCTCTCTTCTGTTTTGCATCAACATTTTGGTTTTTCCTGATAATATGTTCACATGCAACCTGTTCTTAGGCCCAGCTACTTTTGTTGCTGTTTCCATAAGAGCTTTGGTTACTTTTCTGTTAACTTCAGAAATATCCACTTCTTCCGATGTTAGGCCTTCTAAAGCAGAGAATCTGTTCTTCAGTTCCAACGTGAAGGTATTATGGTGTTTTTTAAGGTTGGTTATGTCAATACATTTTGTTTGTCTTATGAGCTAGCCACGTTCGGGTTTAGTGTTGAGGTGCGTCTTACATCTCACCAATCTATGGTCACTTCAGGTGTTGAACTCGCTTAGCACACTGCAGTCTTCCATGACGAATTTTTTCCTGCACAAGATAAAATCAATTTAACTTGTCCATTCATTGGAATGCCTCCATGTCCATTTCCTTTGCGGCTTTTTCTTGAAAAAGGAGTTCAAGATGAAAAACCCTTCTGCCTCTGCAAATTCTACAGGAGTATTTCCACGCTGGTTTCTGTTGCCGTGACCGAATTTACCTACTGAAGTTTCATTCTGTTGCCGTTGCCCTATTTTTGCATTGAAATCTCTCATAATTATCTTCAAGTGCTTCTTACCTTTATTATTTAGATGACGAATTTCCTCATAAAGTTCTTCAATTTCTTCTTCAGGATGACTTGTGGTGGGGGCATAAGCTTGAATAATCTGAGCCTGGTATCTTCCCGAGAGTTGGATAACGAGTCGTGCAGCTCTGTCAGAGGAACTTTCAGCTTCTACAACTTTATCCTTTAGTTTCTTGTGTATTATAAATCCAACACCACTAGTTCTGCCAGCATCTGTCCCACGATAGTAGAAGAGATGTCCAGTTTTCAGTTCAATGAGATCTTCTCCTTTTCTCCTTACCTGACTTAGCCCGACGATGTCCCACTTTATCCTTTGTAGTTCCTCTTCCAATTCAAGAAGCCTTGAAACAGAAGATAGGGAGCGTCCATTTTACGTAGCCAAGGTCAGCATCAGATGGCAGTCTAGTCCGGTCCTCCGGTGATTCTGAGCACATTCTGCCTTCATGTCGCACTGGCCGCTGCCTTGGCCAGGTACATTCCAGCTGCCGGAGACTGAGGGTCAAGATTTAAGTTGTGGAGTCATTTTGGTGGATTTTGGCCATAACTCACCACGCTGGCCAAGTGGGTTGGTGAGTTTGGGATAGCATTTCCTCCAATCCCGATGGTATAGTTATTAGCATATGCTGTAAAAATGAAGGTCTTAGCTCAACTCATTTCATGTTTTCTTATTTTTATGAACATTAGTGTATTTGCATTTTACTGCGAACTATTTTTACCGTAATGGGCTCACTCGCGAAATCAATCATTTTGCTTTTGTGTGATAAATTCTGACAAAAGCATTACTTGTTGGAGAAACTTAGTTATATTCACCATTACATTTTTAGTAATTTCTTTTGGGAGATTTCTCAAAGTAAAATAATGTATGTTATGTTACGATTATTAACTTTGGCATTGCATTCGGCGAACAAACAAACGAATGGTATTATTTGATTTCTGTTTGTTTGATTTTGTCGTGAAAATTCGGTTCTTGTGTATCACAAAAGAAATAAGCTGAGGAAGTTTATTCAACTCCCTGTCGGAAGGGAAATAAAAGTTATTAAAGGAACCCTTGCTCGCAACAAAGAAATGTGTTGAAAGGCTTCGCATTTTCATCCGTGATCAAAGAACCGTCAGCGAGTTATTTTTTACTTTGTAAGTGTGTTAGTGTATGCCTTTCTGATATTCCTTCCTTTCAGCAATATTTGCTGATTTCTTCAGGGACCTAGTTGCGCGCGTAATAAAGTTTTTCATTTTCCAAACTGAAAGTCAGTTTTCTGTTTCTTTTGTATTTTCCCCACACTTCCTCGATTTCCCCATAATAACGAAATAATGTATTTTTCTTTTTTCTCGATGTAGACAATTACGGTCCACCTCTCCCAATACAGAGGGAGAAGTGAATTAAGAGCTAACCCAGGGCAATTATCTTTATCTCCACACAAAAGACAGAAATCATTACAGTTCGTGAAGCGGCGGATACATTTTTGGATTGCAACTGTCATTATCAAAAAGAGGAATGGTGATTTGTTGAAGGGGATATGCAGTGGTATTTAATTAGAGCATGTAAATAATAGCGACTATTAGTTTCAGGATGTCTTTTCCATATCAGTTTAAAATAGCGTGAAGGACAGAATTCTATCAGTTGTGTAAACATTCACACGTCTTTTTAAACCAGGAGTGACGTAATCAACACAGAATGAGGGACACAGTCTAGAAATAAATTTTTCAAGTGGGCTGCAAATAGCTCGCATTAAGATCCTCCTTCAATTCATTGCTAATAAATTCATCAATTAATTTTTAATTCAATTCGCCCTCCTTAAGTTATAATTACCTAGATGGAGCTGTTGTTTCATTCAGGATTTCTCCATGAATGCAGGTTGCCAAGTTTTCAGCTAGGGCGATCTTGAGTTAGTCTTCTCCAATTGTTTTCTATCGCTCTGGTTAAAACATAACTCCGGTACGTATAACTTTTCACTAATGAACTCACCTACATATCTACGCTTTGACTCAAATAAATATAACATAACCGTCCCGGTGGCGCAGTGTTCTAAGCGATGGCTTCTGATCATTCGTCCGAGATGGATCTTGGTGAGGCATGGATGTTGTGCTTGTCTTACGGCACTGGCTTTCTCCCTTCCCTGGAGTCAGTGGCCCTAAATTAGGGACGGGTGACTGCCTATAGCCCACTGCGTTGCTCACGGTTGTCGTTAAACCTCCAACCAAAAAAAAATATATATATAACATATGTGACGTGCCTGTCTCACAGGACGCACACGATATAAAGGCAGATAGCAGCGACAACGAACGTCCGCGTAGCTCAATTGGTAGAGTGACTTATTCCGGAATGACGGTACCCGGATTCGAGCCCCGTCGTGGACAGAAAATGACGGATAAATTTACTTCGTTATACATATTAACATTGAAACAACTATATAATTATAATTTGGGAAAAGCCATGTACAGGAGAATGAAAAATGCAATAGATTATACATTAATTGAAATTTCTTTGCCTACCCACCATTATAATACAAGAGGTAGATCTCAACTGAGACCAGTTATCCCCAGAACTCAGTATGTTAAAGTCTCTTAGTTATTCTGGGCCTCAATTTTGGAATTATCTACCTCATGATCTTACAATAATAAATAATTTCAATCTATTTAAAAAAAAATTAAAACTTTACGTTCTAGAACTACCAAGAATATAAAACAAGTTAGTAAAATCATGCAATGTATTGACTATGATACGCTTTCCAACATACCACAAATCATTACTCAAGCTATTACTCAAGTTATGAGGATAATGGCTGTGGAATAAATCCGGCTCCTGTACACTGACCTTTGACCCCATTTCGATGATATTAAACATAATTGGTTCTGTATACCTCCGGAACAACATACTAAAGTTTTATCGCAATCGAAGCATTTTTACATAAGTTATGACACATAAGTGCAATGGAATGGATCCGGCTCCTATGTCGTGACCTTTGACTCCATTTCGCCCATTTTCAATAGGGTTTGTCCCCAGGTGGTCCCCTACCACATACTAAAATGTCATCGAAATCGAACCATTTTTACGCAAGTTATCGTGCGGACGGACAGACAAACAGATGGACAAAGCTGAAGTATATACGCTTCTTCAACCTACGGTTGGAAAGCGTAAAAAAGGAAAAAAGGGAATGAAGAGAAATGAAACGGAAAATGGAAAAGAAAAATGGGGGGGGGGGGAGAATTGACTAAAAAGTCAAAGGAATACACTAGGAAAATGAGAACAGGAGGGAAAAGTAGTGAGGAAGTGGGGAAGCTTGGGAGGAGGGTGGAGGAAAAGGGCGATAGGAAACAATTTTACTAATACTAATTTCTACTAATACCTTTGAATGTAATGCGACATGCTTTCAGGTGTAACTCTGACTTGCCTGCATTTCTATAGGGACATCAGAGCGTTGTCAGGCCTTTTGTGGCCGTTTCCCAGATTTCGCTTGCTGTTGCAATTACTTACACTGTTCTTCTATTACATTGTATTTTTGGTTTTAATGTAACAGCTAAATAAACTGAACTGAATTGAATTGAATTAAAGGATCTTTCCGTCTTGGAGGACTACCAGGTTTTCTCTTGGTTGATCTTGGATGCCAGTTGCAGCCGAAATGTTTAAGCAAGTGCTTATTTTGCATATTTAGCCAACTTGAAGAATAAAAAACATATTTCCATATTTAGTGCATATTTTTGCGTATATTGTGAAATTGTTCTAGAAAAGCATCTTTGAAAAACGAAATTATGGTTTTTCTGGACATAACTGTTAACAGCATCATGGTACAACAGCAAAACAACTTAAACATTACATAATGGCAGTACTCGTATGAATCCTTTTCCAAAAGAGGAACGTTTAGCCTACTCTCCACTAAACGAGATGTCATGTTCTGGGGCTGTTTTTAAGGGTTAGGGTTGTGCCCCGTAGTTCCGGTGCTCGGGAATCTTAACGCTGCGTTCTATAATGACATCCTGAACGATTCTACACACCCAAAATTATCGCATCAGTTCAATCAATACAGGCCCGTAACCAGAGAAAGTCTAGGTCTGACTGCTCTCAACCAGCGTTTTTTCTTGCCCGTCTGTTCAGTACCGGGCCACTTTTCTACGCTTTCCAACCGTAAGTTGAAGAAGCGTACATGCTCCAGCTTTGTCCGTCTGTCTGTCTCCCTGTCCGCACGATAACTCACGTAGAAATGGTTCGATTTCGATGAAATTGTAGTATGTGGTAGGGGACAAAGTGGGGCCAACCCCTATTGAAAATGGGAAAATGGGGTAAAAGGTCAGGGCATAGGAGCGAGGTCTATTCCATCGCCCTTATGCGTCATAACTTACGTAAAAATGCTTCGATTGCGACAAAGCTTTATCATGTTGTTCAGGAGGTATAGTGAACCGGTTCTGTTGAATATTATCAAAATATGATCAAAGCTCAAGGCACAGGAGCGAGATTTATTCCACAGCCATTACCCTCATAACTTGAGTAAAACTGCTTCTCTTGCGACAAAACTTGAGTATGTTTTACCGGAGGTATACTGAACGAATCAATAATCAGGGAAGGAAGGAGGGTTTGTCTGCGCGCGATTTTTGGCATGTTGGAAAGCGTATCATAATTAATGCATTGCAGGATTTTACTAACTCGTTTAGCTTATGTCCGACCTGTTTTACATATTTAACCTGACCTTTCTCATCAGTCGTCCCTCCTGACTTCTTTGGCTACGGGCCTGGGTGATTTACCAACAATACAATGCCTCCTCCTAGAAAGTGAGGTCCCTGCAGGAATGAATTGATGAGATGGATATGGGAAAACTTGACTGCCTGCACAGAGCCCGATCTGAATCCCACTGAACACATGTAAGATGGCCGCCCCGGTGGCGCAGTGGTCTAAGGCGCTGGCCTCTGATCATTCGTCCGTAAGGGGTCCGGGTTCGAATCCCGGTCAGGCATGGATGTTGTGTTTGTCTTACGGCACTGGCTCTCTTCCTTCCCTGGAACCAGTGAGCCTAAATTAGGGACGGGCGACTGCTTATAGCCCATTGAGTTGCTCACGGTGGTCGTTAAACCTCCAATCAAAAAAAAAAAAAATGTAAGATGAGTTAGAACGCCGAATACCATGTTAGTGGCCCATTACCCCTTCATTTAATGTTTTGTCTGCTTAGTGTATTTGAGTATTTGGGAGAGTTTCTTGGTTCCTGTTACACACACACACACACAGAGTGGGATCAATTTAGATTGGTTTTGCGGTTCCTGAAACTAACTGCTTAAAGTTTTAACATTGCAAACTGTTTGTTCAGCTACTTTACTTGCAGTTATTAAATTAACACTCAGTAGTTTCGTAGCTTACCATTAAGTGTACATATTTTAACTATATTGCCCTTTTTAGGCAAACGTTCCCAAATACAAGCTACTACCTCGGGGCCCAAAATCTTCAGTTACGCCAGTGATATTTTATAACATTACGATGAATTTATTAGACAACTCATCTATTAAATATTTGAAGAAGAAGTACCTGGGAAACTATCGGAAATATTTCCATAGGCAAGCAGTCTGGTTATAAAACCATATAACACATTTACAGTAGCTCTCAAATCTTCAGTATGAGATTACTAGACATAAATTTCCAAACGGCGTTTAAAACTGTGGCAGTTTTTTTTATGTATTAAGGAATGTTTTACGATATTCAGTCGCTAAGTTTAGACACTTCAATTTTCTTTAAATAATTTCCCTTTACCTAAACCGCATTTCAAAGCTAAGCTGCTTTACTTAATTTGAATAAATAATTTTCAAATTTGAGTAGTATTTAAAAAAAATAAAAAAAGCTTTGTTTCTAAGCTCACACTTTTCATTTAAAATAACTACTGATCTGCGCATTAAATCAATAGCAGCGAAATAAAAACCGCACGTGTAATTAGGACTAGCACAAACCTTTCATGTAGCAAAATAATCTGGCAGCGAAACATCGTGAAAGTAAACCCACTGGTAGCTATATACAGTAAATGGAAACAAAAATACCAGAAAGAGATGTGGATGTAAAAATACCCTTAATAATGCTACAGAAATGGCTGTAATTCACAAAACAGGCGCGAACAATATCAAAAATTGATACTGAGTCCGTATTTGCACGATCTATAAAACACCAAATGTAATAACTTCAACATCCGATGATTCAGTGGAATACACTGCTGGCCACCCAAAAGCAACACCAAGAAGGACACGTGATAGCAAAGCTAGATTTACTGGACACATAACAACAGATACAAAGATGAAACGATTGATCTTACAAGCCCGCGTGACTTGCGGAACACGCAGACATTCATATTTCGTGTGGCCCCCACGGCTGGCAATAACGGCCGCTACGCGCCGCGGCATCGAACGAAAGAGGCTTTGGATGTGGGCTTGGGGTATATCGGTCCAGGCTGCTTCCACACGTTGCCACAGTTAGGTAAAAACTGTGTTTCGCACGAAAGGAACATGTAAATCATAAAAGCTGTCTACGTACGATTAAAAATTATCCCCGCTGATACTATAGACTAGTCACCAACACATCACTAACTGAAACTGTGGACCAAGAGGGGAAAATACCCGACTGGAAGAACGCCGTGGTTTTGAACTCTAAAGTAACAAGGAGAAATGTTTTCCTCTCCGAGAGCCTATATATCCATTCATATCGGCCTTTATGCTGTAACTCAGAACTTCCGTCATTCATTCCTCACATATGAAAAAAACTAATCCCCATCGATATGCCTGGCACACTACGGACAATTTTGTGTAACCTTTCATATCTTCGAACTTTTGATCGTTTTTGATTTGCTATGTTGACCGATGTCAACGCCTTCTGCGTTGCATCCTGGGTCAAACCTGATTGTATATAAGTGGGCCACTTGTTGTTCTTTATGGCCTAAAGCCTGAAGATGGGATCTAGGGATCCCGAAAGATCTCGCTTTTAACTTGCTTTTACTTGTGAATAAAGTTTTTTAAACTAGTCTATAGTATCAGCGGGGATAATTATTAATCGTAGGTAGACAGCTTTTATGACTTACATGTTGCCACAGTTCATCAGGCGTAGGGCGTAGCCGCGGGGGATGTTTGCCGGGCCACTCGCTTGCCGATCAGCGATCAGACGTGTTCGATGGGCGACATATCGGGAGAACACGCGGGCCACGGCAGCAGTGACACCTGGTGGGCCGTGAAGAATTGTTGCACGATGCATGCCACGTGCTGGCGCGCATTGTCCTGTTGAAACGTGGCAGCTGGCAGGTCCTGCAGGTAAGGAAGGACTACAGGCTCCAAAACGTCGGAGATGTAGCGGTGACTGTTGGGTGTGCCGGCGATGCGTACGAGAGGGGTGCGGGTGTCATATCCAATTGCGCCCCAAACCATAACGCTTGGTGACGACCGGTATGGCGATGCATAATGCAGGCGTCATACAGTCTCTCGCCGTGGTGCCGCCAAACGCGGATCCGACCATCGTGGTGTTGCAGGCAGAAGCGGGATTCGTCGGAGAAGACAATGTCGTGCCATTCCGTTGTCCAGGTGTGGGGTTCACTGGCCACTGCCGCCGCACTCGCCGGTGGTGTACCGTCAATGGTAATCGGAGCAATGGGCGCCGTGCGACAAGTCCCCGCTCCTGCAGACGGCATCGAACGGTACATGCTGACACAGGTTGTTGCGCAACACACCCTGATTCCTGCGCTAACGTTCGTGATGTGGCGGTGCGAGCCGTCAATGCCCGCCGCACAACATGCCAGTCTTCTCGTTCGGTGGTGTGCCGCGGCTGCGGCAATCGCTCACGTCGGTCCGTCCGTCCCTGCTGCACCCATCGAATCCATACTCGCCTCACTGTGGCTGGATATGGTCCCACACGGGCGCCGATGTCTCGGTGCGATAAACCGCTGTCACGATAAGCTACTATTCGTCTTCTGTCGAAACTCCAAAACGTGCTGGAATGACTGCCGTATTCTGCGACGAGGCATCAGGAAGCTTCCCACGCACAGGTCCGGCAGCACAACACACTTCCACTACTTGCAACCCGCCTTCAGTGAACCCTTCTTATATTGCTTTTCGGTGTCGTGCCGGGTGCACATGATTTGCATATGTCTTGCAATACTAATCGCTTGCATGCCCTCTCGCGGGCGACGCATGCTGCGAATTTCAGGCCAATCGCATGCTTCCTTCTTGCTGTTGCATTTTGGGTGGCCAGCAGTGTATTTAATGCATCGGAGTATGAGTTAAAAACATCGTGTTTACAGTTAAAATTACAAATTCATTAGATCTTTCGATCTTACAATAAGGCCATCGTCAGATGAAAGGCCTATCAGGACCAGGATTCGAACACCCGTTAGAAACGACCGCTTCCCACAAAGTGCATGGCGACGAAACCAACTGCTCTATGCCTGTGATACATGTAGACAAGTAGATGGAAAAGAAGTGATTTAATTTTTGAATGATTACATGAAGGCGATGAACGAGGAGACAGTATTATGTGGTTTGAGACTGTATGTCATATGACCACCTCGCTGGGCTATACATTCGGCAAAACGGCGTGGTATCGAGTGGAAAAGTCTCTGGGTGATGTTCTGAGGAATCACTGAGCATGTGTCGTTGACCGTGTAGACCCGTCATCCTCCGGCGATGTTCCATGCGTTCTCTATTAGGGTGAAGTCTAGAAATCACACTGGCAAGGGTAGACCGCGGATACCTTGTAGGCGCGCCTGCTAAAGTCCGGAATTTACTGGGGTAAGTTATTTGGTTGAAACTGTGTTGAAACTGAAGATTAGAAATACCGCGGAGATGCTGCAACAAAACTGGCTGCAGTGCTTCATCGGTGTATAATCGTGCTTTCATTGTACCAACCATACGTACGAGCGGCGAACGGCATTTATAACTGATACGGCCGTAACCACATCATCAGTCTAAGGATCTGTATGACGCTCACGCATGGCTGCAAGATCGTCCCGGTAACCAAGTCTGCTCCAGGTTCTCAATCGGTAATCGTCAGCTCTGATAAAGAAGCGAGAGTCGCCCTTGAATACTACGCTGTTCCATTCATCCTCCACGCATATCTGCTACTGCATCGCTGCAAACTTACGCAACGATGTGCTGCAGCCAGCGGCAGTTGTCGCAATGAATGGAGGGAATGTGAACTTCTCTCAACCAATCTGCGATCCACAGTCTGCGTGTCGATACGGTGCTGTCCAATAGCTGCCTCTACACCCAGTCCAATGTCATTCTCCGTGGATTACGGGTATTCTATGGGTTAAGTTGAATTTGGCGGTCGAGGTTTTTCGACGTCCGTTAACTTCCAGCAGTTCCACTAGGGCGGCACACGTGAGTTTCCTCTAACCACTGTTACCACAGGCGGCCTACAGTTGTCGAATCAGGATGAGTTTCTACTGCGATGATGAAGGGACGTACCAGTAGTACGTCTAATGCCAAAATCGAGGCGTTCGGACGTCCGTTATCTTGCACCAGTTCCACTACGGCGGCACTCGTGACTTTCATCCAACCACTGTCGCTACATTTGGCCGACATTTGTATCTCGATGCGTTTCTGCCGCGATGTAGTGCAGGAACAGTCCATGCATTGGAAAAGGCACCCGTGTGACGGAAGGCATTCACCCAGATCACTCCTATATCGCGATCCGTACGTCCATGTGAGAGCAATCAAACTTATCCAATATTCTTTTATACCTTTCTCCCCTATACGGAAGAAAGGTATAAAGAATATTGGATCAGTTCATTGTTGGAATAATTTACGTAACCTAACTTATACCCACCGAATTGCATTGCAGTCCGGCAAATATTTCGTGATGTGCAATTTTCTATCTCGAGCAGTGTATATTTAGCAATAGTCTGTACTCACTGTTTAGTTATGTCTGAAACTTTCACTTTTGGAGACAGGGGTGGTCGTAACGGTGTGTGCCATGAGTGTACAAGAAATAGCACGAGAGAAGGAACACACGTTCACATGCCGAACAACAACAAAATTAGGAAACAAACATGATAAACTAGCACACCAAAAGTAGAGATATCTTGTACAAATAAGTACAAGTATGATCTTGTATTTTTGATTTCGGTAAGATGAATTGCATTCATCCGCATAACCATATACAGGAAAAATTCATTTAGAATTTTAAACCTAGAAAAGTATACAGAATTTTTAAGTACAGTTTCGCTAAACCCACAGGATGGTTTTATTTTGCAGTTACATGCTTCTTCCAAGTAAAATGTTTCGATCATATATAAGCAAAAATATGAAGAAAACGCTGAAGCTTATGTTTAGTGACTCGAAATATACTAATAATAATCAGAGTTATTTGACTCTTCCTCCTAATATGCTATGCAGATTTCTTGAATATCTTTACCATTGAATTAACATTTAAACTGGCAATAAAACGCAACTCGCTTTTCTAAATCCTTTTCTTTATCGTGGTTCTCATTGAATAAAAGATAAAATAAATTCTCCACATTCGAGATTTTACACAACTAGTAAAATTCTGATATGCCACACGCTGAATCAAAGAGCCCGCGGCAAATTTAATGAAGGTATTTTCTTTAGATAAAAGATCTTTTCAGCGCAACGTTCCTTCTGCGCTGAGTATTCATATGACTGAGCAAATATTTTTCCATCACTAGGAATGCCTGTAAAACACCGATGGATCAAAGGACTAACACTTTCGACTGATTTTGAATCGTTTTCTTAAATAGAGGAACTCTAAAGCTGAAAACTGGAAAGATTGCAAAATATATCTGCTTACAGGACCGCAAAAAAAAATGATGTGGTTAATATACGTTTCTCTTAGCTTTTGCAGTAATTCAAACCTCCTATAATTTGGAAATGAAATATTTGATGCGTATGTACTTTTCAAAAATAAAATGCTTTTGGAAGTAATCTGAATGAGTTCATTCAGAGTTTTAGACTGGAAATATTTCAGATGAAATGATTCTTTCAGCTTTACCGCTTAACCAAGATATAGTCATATGCGAAGCTCAGTGTAATAAAAGCTCTGTAAATATCACGCTAGCTTGTAAATAATGTTCGTTTCTTTAATTAAAGAATACTTATTCAGCTTCTCTTTGATTTAAATTCAAATACAAGATGCTTTCCCTGTAACACATTGGGCGTGTTGCGTTTTATTTATCTATGAAAGACTGTAAGAAGAATGTAACATTAGGATATCCTGAAAAGGTCTAACGGCGTACCTTCCCCCATAGAAAAGTGTGCTTCTATTCATTTTAGTATTTTATGTGTGATTACTACATTCTACCAAAAGACCCGCTAGACCGAAAGACAGCACGTGGAAGTCCAAAACCTTGCTGAAGAAGTCAGTTCGATCATTAACATCATATACCGTTATTTGCAGTAAAAGCGAAAAGTGCGAAAAAAATATCAAAAATCAAAGGAGCACAGTACCAACTGTGCCGCAACTTACAACGTAGAACTTCGTCAACTGTCACTATTTCATGGCACTATCTCACTATTTTTACGTACTTTAAGTATTCAGCGGACAGCTGACGTAGCTCTACGTTGTAGGTTGCGGCGCAGCTGCTATTATGCCACTTTGTATTTTTCAGATATAAAACTTTTAAGAAATAAGACGAAAGAAATGTTTTACTTTATTTACTTAAAAGCAACTTACAATTCATAGTAACTTGTGCTAATTATAAAGTAATGTTAGTAGTAGTAGAAGGCTTAGTATCATCGTTGTCAGTAGTTATTGCTGAAATTTTTTCTAAAGGAACCATTCTTCAGAAACAATTTTTCAAACACCTTAGCTTCCTTGATATAAATTTGGCGATACGTCTTGGGCCTAATGTACTCTTATTGCTGTTGCTCTTGTTCTTGTCTAAATCCAGAATGCATCGGCGATGTAAAGGTTTGAGACGTAATACGTTTATTATCCAGCGAAGTTGTGAAGACGGAGGATGTACATTGGTATTCCATGCTTGATGTGAAAATCTGAAAATTTAGATCGGTAACATTAATCTTCATCCGTTTTTGCTGTTCAGGCTCAATTAGTGCAGTTGGAGTGAAAGGTTGTGTCTCTAGAGTCGAACTCTGGTGAAACGTATCCTGGCGTGCGGACTTTTGACGCTCCTTACATTCCCGTGACCTTTAGGTTGGTGACTTAGAGGGTCTTTTCGGATTCCTCTCATTCTTCTCTAGCTGTTTCTTCAACTTTCGTCGGTTCTTATAGTAATTCTCCCTCGATTTTCGAGGCATTTCTAGATTTCCCTCGCCAAACATTTTTTTTACCTAAAAAATAAAGAAATTTTAAATCCACTTTATTTCGGTTTATCACATACGTCCATTATTTCTGACAGTCAGCTACGGAATGCGGGGCTGAGGTCATCGCTAGCATTATCTATTCACTAGTTATCAACCTTAAAATGGTGTGTGGCGAAACAAAATCACGCGAAATTTAGCTGCAATTTCTAAATCTACTTTATCAAAGTGCTAAAGGGTGCAGGGTTGAAACTTATTTTGTTATAAATGGAGCTCTATAAGCTATCTAATAATGTATTATTAAATACTCTACGATTATTAGTTTCGAAGATATGAGTGTTCAAAGTGTGACATGTTTTCGTTGTACCCATGATCCTGATGTTACCCCCTACCCAGCGAGGAGAAAGCGTAATTATACGTCAAAAGATTTCACTTGTCCCCAGATAACCTTCAGTGAAGAATATATATAAGTAGCTAATTATTAGGAACTCAAATCTAATAATGTGTTGCGTCGCCCTTGTCCTTCAAAACAGTCTCGATTTATGTGGCATAAATTCAAAGAGATAACGTTCTACAAGTAAGTTCAGCAAAGCGGATGTGAGGTAGTCCGTCAATTCCTGTAATTTCGCTGAAGGAGAATCCCTGTTACGAATGACATCTCTCAATCTCACCCCAGAAGTGTTCAATTGGGTTACTTCTTGGGGACTGCGTGGGCCACTTTGTTCTACTTTTGGAACCACTATATGGCGTTCCAAACTTGTGGCACGGCACATTACCCTGCTGGAAGGAGCCTCACCATCAGGAAACACCATGAACGGGTGTGCTTGGTTATCAATGATGTTAGGATACCTCCTGGCACCCAAATTCTGTTCCAGAGATATTTAAAATCCCAATGCCCGCCATGAAGACAGATCACAGACCATTACACCGCCTACACCAGGTTGTACAGTTAGTGTAGGCGGCTGAGATCCATTGTTTCGTACAGTTGACTCCATATTTTAGCCTGTTCAAATACCACGTGGCATCGAAATGCTGTTTCAAAGGAATTAAGAAATCCAATACCGGCAATGAAGACAGATCCCAGACCATTACACCCCTTCCACCAGTTTGACAGTTAAATCTAGGGACTGAGTTCCATCTATTCGTGCTTTTGACTTCATATTCTAGCCTTTTCATCTACATGTATTAACTGTAAAATGTGATTTAACGTACCAGTCGGCTTTTTTCCACTCCCCAATCGTCAAGTTCCGGTGATCCCGTGCCCATTGCAGACGAATTTGTTAAAATATAAAAAATTTCTGAAATAGAATTCTTTATTCCGAAAATATAAAATATAAAAATTTCTGTTTTAAAACCTGTCGGGGGACTGAGCCCCCCGACAGGTATTTTGCGTAAGCACATGCCCGGAGAGCATTAGTTGAGCTGTACTGTGTAAAAGCCGAGAATCTCCCAACTTTTACATGAAATAAAAAAATACAAATTCTTATATTTTATGTTTTTGGTATTAAGCCCCCCACCTTAGGTTTCCTGCGTTATCATATGCCCGCAAAGAATTTGTTGACTTGTGTGCAAACGTCGAAAACCTCCCGATTGGGCTACAACTCTTTACATTTCATTTTTTCGGTATTAATACCCCCCTCGTCCGACGGGCTTCCAGCGTTTGCACGTGTCCTCAGATAATTTGCAAGGTTGTAATTTGCAAACGTTGAAAATCTCCGGATCGGACCAGAAATTTTTTATATTTTATATTATTGGTATACACCCCCGCCCCTCCAGACATACTTCCTGCGTTTGCAGAGAATTTATTGAGCTGTAATTTTTAAACTGTGAAATTCTTCTGTTGAGTTGTAGATTATAAACATTTTTTATGAAGAACTACATTAAATATAGCAGTTAAGAAAATAAGGCATTACGGAAACTTTATGTGATTCAGATAAACAACCTCTGGGGACGAGGCCGCGAAGCGGTCAAAACGAAGTTTTTATACGGCCCCTTAAAATGTTTGTGGCCAGTTCTCCTACACCCAATCAGTGATGGTGGTAAGTGTTTAAACATTCAAGCTGGACAGACTGACGTCTATTATTAAGGTGAAACTGAAATAGCAAAAGGCATTTCCACTGCTCATGCTTAGTATCGTACGGAGGGGGCGCGTTGGGGGGGGGGGGGGGGTCTGGTACGCTAAGAACTCTTAAAAAGTTGGTCTTCTGCGTTCACAATTCTAGCGAATGCTTTACAATACTATTTCTTGCTTGAATAAAAGTTTAGCGCGATGTAATACTTTATCAGGGGGAGGGCGATGACGGATACAATGGCTGCGTTAACGACTATCCTAATAATGGTAATAACCATGTGCACTTTTTTACACTTTTGCTAGCATGGTGGTCGACATCATCAACAGGAAGGGAAATAATAATTCTCTTGAGGTATCAAGACCCACCGTTTTATTTCGGTTAACACAAATTAGGCAAAGGCAAAATAAGGCAAATGCGAATTGGAGAAAACTTGATACGAGCAAACTTGATTAGGGGCAACGAGATTTAGGGGAAACGAGATTAGGGCAAACGAAATTAAGGGAAATGGGAACTCGGGTAAAAGCGATTTCGGAGAAACGCGATTAGGGTAAACGTGAATGAGCCGAAACGAAATTAAGGAAAACGAAATTAGGAGAAATGGGAATTCGGGTAAAAGTGATTTCGGGGAAACGCAATTGGGGTAAACGTGTTTAGGGCAAACGTGAATTAGCGAAAACGACTTTTAGGGGAAATGAGATTAGGGCAAACGAAATTAGGGGAAATAGGAATTTGGGTAAAAGCGATTTCTGGGAAACACAATTGTAGTAAATGTGTTTAGGGCAAACGAGAATTAGGGGAATCCAGATTTAGGGGAAACGAAATTTAGGTGAAACGAAATTAGGGCAAACGAAATTAGGGGAAACGAGATTAGGGCAAACGAAATTAGGGGAAATGGGAATTCGGGTAAAAGCGATTTCGGGGAAACGCAATTGGGGTAAACGTGTTTAGGGCAAACGTGAATTAGAGGAAACGAGATTTAGGGGAAATGAGATTAGGGCAAACGAAATTAGGGGAAATGGGAATTTGGGTAAAAGCGATTTCTGGGAAACGCAATTGTAGTAAATGTGTTTAGGGCAAACGAGAATTAGGGAATCCAGACTTAGGGGAAACGAGATTTAGGTGAAACGAGATTAGGGCAAACGAAATTAGGGGAAATGGGAATTCGGGTAAAAGCGATTTCGGGGAAATGCGATTGGGGTAAATGTGATTAGGGCAAACGGTAATTAGGGGAAACGGATTAGGGGAATTGAGGCTACGCGACTGGTACAGAACGATCAGAACAGATAAGATCATCCCTCACAATCTGCCCGATATCGTACTAGTCGACAAGGAGAAGAAGTCAACATACCGCATTGACATAGCCGTGCCCAACACGTGCAACATCTAGAAGACGCACGGAGATAAGCTGTCAAAGTATAACGACCTACGATACGAAGTCAAGAAATGTGGCATATGGAGAATGTCACCACCGTTCCCATAGTAATATCAGCCCCAGGAATTGTACCTCAGCTCTATACAGACACTAGACCTTCAACCTAACACCTACATAAAACTGAAGAAGGCTGCTATCCTGAACACTTGTAGGATAATAAGGAAGTTTCTGGATAACTTAGAGAAAGAAATACCATTTCCCAGACTTGGTACGTCGTACCCGTCCCGGAAGGGAGAAACAAAAAACCTCAGAAAGAGGTGGAATCTCTTAAAAATATTTGTTTCATAATAATAATAAATTTTCTTGAAAATCTGAACAGTCAAAATACTTATATTGCCACCGACATAATTCCGTAAATACCTATTTACCTTATGACTCACATATCTTCTTTCATTGGTTTCTCGACAATAACATTCATTAATCCACCTACTTAAGTACCGTTCATTATCAGGATTTAGTAAACCTTATTGTGTGCTGTTATGACTTAATTCCATTTATTGTACGCAACGACCTGTGGCTCGGTACGTGAGTGACTAGAAAAAATGCAATGTGTTGTACGTAAGCAAATGTACACTGTCGAATCATTCGTTTTATCTCTGACACTCAATGGATCATGGCATGCGAAAGATGCATAGCATAACTAATCTGCAAAGAGTACCAGGTTAGTATCCCGATTTTTTCTTGTTTGTGCATGTGCCACAGTGATGTGTTAACAAACATCTGTGACAAGTTAAACAATTTTCACTCAATTAGTTAAATGCATCAAGCAGAGGGCATCGCTCTTTCCACGTTTATAAATGGGTCACGGAAAAATTCTCATTTTTAATGAGTCACGGAAAAATTCTCATGAGAATTTTTCCGTGACTCATTTATAAACTGGAAAGAGCGATGATCTCTGTCTGATGTTCCTAGTCCACGTCAAATGTCTGAATTAATGGTTAAATGCAGTAAAGAATCCAAATCTGCATTTCCGAGCTTGTTCTTTCGCTTATTTCTTGTCTGTAAAAATTTCAATTTATCTACAAAAACTTCTGAGCGATAATCATCGAAATATGTAAAACAAAACCCTTTTTTACTCAAGAAAAGTCAGATCACATGGTAAAAAAACAAAACGAGCTTCACTTCAATGAGGTAACTAAACATAATTTAAAGACACAAAAAATATAATCAAAAGAGAGCGGACGTGTTCTCATTTTTATTAGTTTCATTAATATGTAGTAGATTACCGAAGGAAAGCAGTCACGTGAAAAACGTTTCCTAATCTCCATTAGGAGATTAATAGAAGAAATTAGGTGTGCGTGTGTAAATCGATTTTACAAGTAGAGCATTAAAAGCAAATGACAAATATTTGTTCATGGAAATTCGAAGTTTATGCTGTCACAATAAATTGAAAGCGATTAAATATTCATAGCTTGCTTTTCTGGTAAACAGATTACATATCCAAGAGATAGCTTAAGCTTTATGCTCAAGATGAAGACACTGCAATTTATTAAATGAATATTATAAGCATTTTTTTGGAATGAAATGCCTACGGGGAAACTTGAAAAATTGCAATGCGCCCTCCAGAATGTGTTTAATATTCATGAATAGAAACTGATTACTCGAAAGCAAACAGGAACATATTACGTTGTACTAATGCAGAGTAGGCGAGTAAGAACATATGGAGCCATATTTTTAGGGGAAAAGATTAAGGTGTAAAAACGTTGTAATAAAGAAATTAATTGAACAACACTTTCAATTTGTGTAACATGTAGTGGAAAGCATGGAGTTACTATTTCACTGCGGGATGTACAGGATGATCATAAATTACTGTGATTTGAACATGCTAAGACTTTTAAATGAACACTGCTAATTAAACATAGTTTTCAACAGAAGTAACAAGTTAGCAAAATCGTGCAATGCATTGATTATGATACGCTTTTCAATATACCAGAAATCATTACTCAAGTTATGAGGGAAATGGCTGTGTAATAAATCCCGCTCCTGTTCTCTGACTTTTGACCCCATTTCGATTATATTTAACTGAACCGGTAACCTCCAGAACTTCATGATAAAGTTTTGTCGCAATCGAATCATTTTTACGTAAGTTATGACGCATAAGGGTGATGGAATGGATCCCGCTCCTATGTCCTAACCTATTACGCCTATTTTTAATAGGGTTCGTCCCCAGGTTGTCCCCTACCACATACTAAAATTAATCGAAATCGAACCATTTTTACGCGAGTTATCGTGCTGACAGACAGGCAGGCGGACAAAGCTGGAGCATATATGCTTCTTCAACTTACGGTTGGAAAGCGTAAAAAAATACATAGTTTTACACATAGTTATCGAACTTATTAAACTTCAGCATGAGCACCTCCCGTGACTCGAATATTTAACCGAAAATCTCCCTCGCGTCACACATTTATATAAGAACTGTTTTTATTTCCCATGAAATCTGTTTCCGCAAATTCGTCATATTTTGAACATCTGTTGCATAAGAGGGTCAAGTTTTGCACACGTTAATCTAAAACGGCAGCGGATGATGCAATCGGAAAATGATTGCGTCATGTATACGTCAGACTCTCATCTACGGAGTGGTGTCAGAACGGCGCGTTATGATTTGCTGTGTGGACGTGGAAAGGTTTGGAAATGGAAGCGTGCAGCTCCTCAGGTCGAGTCACAGCGTTAGACCAGCGCTCGTACGTGGAAATAGAAACCCTGCGAGGAAACACTCCGACACAGATCCACACTGCCTTGCAAGAAGTTTGTGGGGAAGGAACTCTCGATTGAAGCACAATTTCTCGCTGGGCATCGCGCTTTCCGAAGGGCCGAAGTGGCATCGAAGATGATCACCGCTCAGGCCGACCTCAAACGGTGACAGACAAAACATCTGTCACCATTGTTGCTACGCTTCTCGAAGAGAATCGCCGTTTGACAGTCGAGGAGATTGCTCATCAGGAAAATTTATCCACCATGTCTGTTCACCGGATATCGGCCGACTCACTGGAAAAAGAAAAAAACTCCGCTGGCTGGGTGCCACATCAGCTCACCCCCAGAAGGCAGCCAAAGTGAGCATCGCACAAGTTCGAAAGGGAGGGCGACACCTACTTGAACAGAGTTGTCGCAATTGAAGAGACTTGGACCCGTGATTTTGAGCCGGAACTAAAGTCACAATCATCAGAATGGAGGCATCCAAGTTCACCATGTCCCTCAAAGTGTCGTGGGCAACAAACCAAAGTGAAGCAAATGATAATTTCTTTGTACGTTGCCCAGGGTGTTTGATCGAGTGCCGGTAGAGCAAAATGTCAAAGCACAATATTATCGTGACTTTCTAAGGACAAAGGTGAGGCTAAAAATTCGTCAAAATTGCCCCAACTTGTTGAAAGCGGGAGAGATCTTGTTGCATGACAACTCATTGCGTCATGGTGCAACGTACGTCGGTACGGTGACTTTTGTCGAAATGTGGCGGGGAATCTTTATCCCACCCACCATGCAGCCCTGATCTCAGTCCACACGACTCCATGACTTCAGCTACGAATCGTTGGACAAACTGTCATTGGACGTGACCCGAGTAATACGACAACTGGAAAAAGATGGCGTACACCGGGCATCCGGGACTTACCTCACCGCTAGCAGGCTGTCATTAGCAGCGGATGGGAATAGATTGAACGGCAGTAAGGTAAGTTTTTTTCCGTTGCTTCAAACTTTTCTAAAAAATGCACAGTGTGCAGAACTTCTGTTAGGAGCCCCGTACTCCATATCTTTATCATAACCCTACAGGAAATAAAATCGAGAGAGTTTGCTGGTACTCTTTGTAAATAATTAAAAAAATCTTGTAAAATCTTTGTAAAAATCTTGTCATGAAAAAGATGCATAGCATAAATTATAATTTATGCTATGCATCTTTTTCATGACAAGATTTTTGTATGTGTGAAATAAATCGAGTAATTTGAGCGTTTTCATTTATATAACACATTTTCATTTATGCATAGCACAATAAATCTGTCGACGCCACTCACGACCGCACAGTCTGGTACACACCAAGTGGAATTCATACGTAACAACAAACAATAAGGTTTACTAATTCCTGACACTGAGCAGTCCTTAGGTTGGTGCATTAATGAACGTTACAGAGGTAAAACCAATGAAAAAAGATACACTCATTGTCATAAAAATCCGCGCACCGAGAAGAAACCGTGCGATTAACGAGAAACTCGGCGAATAGCTACGGGGAGGGCAGACATGCAAATGATTAAAGTTGCGCGTGATTCCGCATGCCCGCGCATCCAAGACAGACGCTGCAATCACAATTCCTGGAGCTCATAAGGCTCCGCGCAGAAGACTCCACATTCGTGCCGAAATTCATGGTATGAGTCTGGTGAGATCCCTGAGCGATATACATGCCAAGGAGCCACTGTAGATGTGCGTACGAACAACTGGCGGAGTTTGAAAGAGGCCGTATCATCGGGATGAGAGAGGCAGGGTGATCGGCGGCCCAAATCGGCCGGCATTATGGCAGGTCTGACAGTACGGTGCGATCGTGTTGGAAGCAATGGACACGGGAAAGCACCCAGACACGGTGGACTGGCTCTGGGCAGCCCAGACACACCACCAGCATAGAGGACCATAGAATCGCACGAACTGCACATACAGATGCAACGACGTCCTTGTCTAACATCCAGAGACATGTGGCGGCTGTACAAGAGACTCCTGTGTCCGCCAGAATCATTTCCAGACTCCTGGCAGAGGGGAATCTACACACTCGACGGCCCTTACGTTTTCTCCCATTAACACCTGACCATCGTCGGCTTCGATTGCAGTGGTGTCAGCAGCGAGCAACGTAGAATGCTACGGACCGGCGACGTATAATGTTCAGCGACGAATCCCGCTTCAGTACGGGAACGGACGACCACCGTGTCAGAGTATAGCGGACAGCAGGTGAGCGCTACACTCGCAACCTCACTGCACAGCGGTGCACGTCACAAATTTGCAGGCGTGATGGTCTGGTGAGCCATCGCGTATGACAGCCGGACTTCCCTCGCAGTAATCCGAGGGACGCTAACAGCACAGCGCTACGTAGAGAAAATCCTGCGGTCCGATGTGCTGCTTTTCCTGGTGGGGAGGCCGGAAACCATTTTTCAACAAGATAAGGCCCGTCTGGACAAGGCTCGGGTTTCCCAGGACTGTCTACGTCATGCTTCGACGCTTCTGTGTCTTGCTAGGTTGCCTGATATCTCGTCCATCGAGCACGTGTGGGAGCAGATGGGAATCCAGCTTTCTCCATGTTCCAGTGTTCGTGATTTAGACTGTCAGTTGCAAGACGTGTGGGCCAATCTATCCCAGGATAGCATATGGCGTTTCGTTGACTCCATGGCGGACCGTATCACAGCACGTATCCAAGCGCGAGGCTTTCCGACGCGGTACTAACGCTGAGCGGAATCTGTACCGTATGTCGGCGGGATATCGCCCTGCTGCTGTGATATTGTAATCACTTCTATCCTTGGTATGTACCATCTCACTACTAAAATCTCATTTCAATCCGACGCCTCCTTCTTGGTCCGCGGATTTTTATGTCAATGCGTGTATGTGAGTCGTGAAAGTAAATATTTACGAAACTACGCCGGCGTCAATAGTAAGTATTCCCGCTATCTAGTTTTACAAAAACAATACTTACTTTTGTTATTATTGCTGTATTATATACTTTTCAGATTAGGACGAACATAAGAAACGACCCTGACACCGATGAAATGTGATGTATCTAAGAAAGTTCATCTGCGCATGCGGAAGATAAAATCTGACCTCAGAAATGGAAAGAAAAGCTGAATCTCAAGTATGTTAGTGGTGAGGATTTGTAATTTTTGGTCTAGGATATCTATAGGTTACATCCCCATCGTGTTATAAATAATGTAAAAGCTTTCGTTAATAGCAGGTAACCCTATCCCCTTCGGGAGTTGTCGAAAGGAAGCCAATTTTCGCTACGACGCACCGTTTTCATAGGATCAAATATGCATTTTTGTAATAGCTTTTATGACATTTAGCAACAGGTTTTCGTAATTTAGAAACGTGATGAAATATTTGTTATGTTGAAATACTTTGAGTTCCAACAATGTGCACTGTACGTACAACATTAGAACTACCGTACATTCAAAACAAAAAACGATCAGTGCTTTGCCACGGTACATATCTTATATATAAAACACAAAACGTCTGTTTGTCTGAAGCAGCAAAAACTCTCGAACCCCGAACTGTGGCATCGTAAAATGTGCATAGCTTATTAATACTGGAATTTCTAGGTCAACGCAACTATTTTAAGATATTTAAGTTGTTCCGTTCGCGAGTTATGAATTAATTAATAAGCTAATCAATAAAGTCAGCGTCGTTTGCTACGTCACGTTATCCTGTTCCAAATCTGAACGCACGTGATTGCATTCATCGCCGCGGCACATCCACAGGTGTTTCTATTCTTTGAGAACTAACTGCATAAAAAAATGCAAAAACGAACTTTGAGAAATCTTAACGAAACGGGCTGAAATTTTTAACAACACCATGAATTGGTAATAAGAGGAGTCCTACAAAATTTCACCGGGATCCGGTCAAATTTTTTTTAAATAGACATGGAATATTTAATTCATTGGTAAACAGAAATATATGCGCAGAAACGGTTAACAAAATTTTGACGCCTAATTTCAAAAGTTATTTACCGATTTAGGTGAAATTTGGAGGTCATGTTTCTATTAACGATTTATGTGTTCATTAAAATTTCAGCCAGTTTCATAAAATATTCGCAAATATATGTTCTTACCTTTTTTATCCCAGTGATTAGCCCCTCAAAGACATGTGAAACTTAAAACACGTGATGCATTTGATCGTCGATAACAAATTGTTAACGAATTTTGTTCAGTCAGTATTCTAATGCTGTGTCTCATGTACGCGTGCTAAATAATTCGTAACGCTTTTGGTCCGTTTGATTCTAAAGATTCCATACATTCTGTACATTTCGTTGCTTTAATTCTCGACAAATATTTGTGACAGCAATGCCCAAAAGGAAGGGATCAATTTTTAATCAAAAACAAATCAACACAAAACGCCAAAAGATATCACGAACCAAGCAATCGGAAGAGGAAAGTTCACAAGCGCGTGAAGCGGACAAAACTCTACAAGGTGTTCGACGAAGCAACGAAACTGCTGACGAAACGGAGGCGCGACTTGCTGAACAACGATTTCGAACTGCTACAAGACGAAGCAATGAGACTGCTTAAGAGACGAACGAGCGCCGAACGACCGATCGCCAACGAGCTTCGAACTCGAGAGCTGCTGTTGTTGTTCACCAGTAATGACCGAATTTGTGAAATCAGCTTTTTCTTTCTTGCAAGCATTAATTTTTTTCCCGATTTTTTAAGTGACATATAAGTGAATATGAAATTAATAAACCTAAATCTCGGGCAAAGCCGGGTAGTAAAGCTAGGATGTTCATAATTGACGGACTTCAGAAATAATATTACTGTTACGTTTGAATTATAGTTATATATTCCTGAATATTCACACTATGACAAAAAACGCAAAATTATGCAATGGTGTGCAAAAATTAAGGACGAAGAGGAGAAATTAGCTTAACAGCGGAACGAGCAGGCTGAACGGACCGAAAGACCACTCAGGAGATAGACTACGATCCGGTACTGTAGGGCATGCGCATATATGCAGCATGACGTAGGGGGGTCGGAAAGATATAAAGCATACGGGCGGTGTATGCTCAGCAATTCGGTGAAAGCTATTGCACGGTGTACATCGGTTTGAACGATGTCGAGTTGCTGCCACCGTGTGATATGGCCAACAGCCAATCCAGTACACGACATCTGGATGACTTTACCCGAGGTCGCGTCATTGGGAAGTTGGAAGAAGGTCGAAGTGTGACTAGTGTGGCCGAGGAGTTCGGGATCGCTCACAGCATCGTTTCACGAGCTTGGAGAGCATTTCAAACGACAGGAACAGCTGTCCGAGAGTATAGCAGTAGTCGTCCACGAGCAACCACGTCGGTGGACGACCGGTATATTGTCCTACAGGCGAGAAGAAACAGACGGCAGACAGCCGGAGAAATCGCAAGGCACGTGCAACAGACAACTGGACGTCCGTTATCGCGTTTTACCGTGGCCAGGAGGCTGCACAAAGATGGTCTATTTGTACGACGACTAGTACGGTGTGTGCTATTAACGCCTGCTCATCGGAGACGGCGGTTTCTGTGGTGCCAGAAACACAAGAACTGGACACATCAGCAATGGGGTCGAGTTCTCTTTACGGATGAGAGCCGATTTAGTCTGACGAGCGATTCTGGACGTATACACATCTGGAGAGAGCAGGGAATACGCAATCACACCTCCAACATCATCGAAAGAGACGGGTTTGGAGGTGGCGGAGTTCTCGTTTGAGGCGATATCATGCTTGGTAGCCATACTGACCTCCACACCTTCCAAGGAGGTTCAGTCACTGGTATCCGCCATTGTACCGAGGTTCTCCTGCCTCACGTGCGTCTGTTTAGCGGTACTGTGGGTCCTGAGTTCCTCTTCATGGACGACAACGCTACACCTCATTGTACAGTGGCTGTCGCAGAGCTATAGGAGAGTGAAGATATTCAACGCATGGATTGGCCCGCAAGGTTTTCGGACCTAAATCCAATTGAACACGTGCTCGGGAGACGCTTGGCAGCACGTCACCAGCCGCCAGCAACGATTCCGCAGCTGCGATTGGCGCTACAAGAGGAATGGGCCGCGATGCCTCAACAGCACCTTGACAACCTCGTCCTTTAGCATGGACAGACGTTGTGAATCCTGCAACGCAGCGAGGGGTGATCATATCTCCAACGAAAGACTGGATTTTTCTTGGCAACCGCCTGTCACATGGACATTTCTGTCTTCTGTCCAGTTGTGCTCGAAGCTACCTTTTCAATAAAGTGCCTTCGTATCCTTTGGATTCCTTGTTTGGACGATTTTGCTCACTTGCCCTATATTCCTACATCTTGGGGATCTTATTGTATAATTTGAGTCGATGTGGAGCACTTCTGCAAGACGTTACATTCGAAAAACCGTCTCGTCCTTAATTTTTGCACGCCAGTGTATTACACCCGTAACGAAAAAAAAAAAAAAATACACGAATCACAGGACGAAAGGGTTCTTAACCAACACTGTCTGTCACCATTTTGGCGTATTATTCTTTTCGCAGCTCTTTAAATTGTAAACTTTCCGTGATTTATATCCTTATATTACGAGAGGCAGGCATCCTGTCTTTCACACACTTTGGCACAACAAAAAACACACACACAAAGTAAAACAAAAAGATTACGCTTTTGAGATAATCCTTTTAGAACAACTCAGTGTTTCTTTTAGAACAATAGCCACTTAATGTTTATCTGCCGATGCCATAAAAATATCATCCGCTGCTTGTCCCAGCATTCTCTGCAGCTAGCAGCTCTGTATCCACGGGAACAAACTCGGAAAACGGACAGGCGCATGCAGGTGTGAACCATAGTTGCAAGGACGCGTCACCAACAATAATGTTCGACGATATATATTGTTGAGTTACAATAAAAATGAAATTAACTGTCACTGCGGCAATTCATGGGACATTATTAAAAAATCAGATTTCAGCAATAGTTTTGAATACTTCCGTTACCTATTTCTGTTACATCGGAATTTTTTTGCATGAGATTTACGTTACTGCTTTTGGGAAAGATGCATAGCATCAAAAACTACTGCTTTCCGTAGGCATAGACATGAATCGCTTTCGCAGCTGGGTGTGGATCAAGCGACAGCGCCGTCCATTTAAGACGACGAAGCGAGTGGTCAGTACCAGGTGCCCAGTTACGTACGGATTAGGCAGATTCCTTGCCTGTCACGAGATTTCCATTATATCCAAATGTTTTGCTTGGGATCTACTTTACTGCTGTCGAGAAAGATTGCGTAGCATCAAAAATCCAACTGGGTAAGATCTGGTGGTCTTGCGGACCATGGAAGTTGTTCTTCCCTTCCAACCCATTAATTAAAAAAATTGATACGTCGTGATTTTCACGAACAACATGTGCCCAATGAAGAGCGTATCCCACATTGTTGAAAGAGAAGAGTCAACTGCCCATTCTGCAGCTGGCGGATGGCGTAATTGGTGCGAATATCTAGGAACACATTTCCGAAAACGGTTTTGTCAGCGAAGAAGAAAGAATCAATTGTCTGGTCATGCAGAACACACACTGAGACACTGATGTTCGGCATCTCCCAATCATGCGAACACGTGTTTTCTTATCCCCAGATATGCATATTCTGTATCTTGACGGTACCAATGAGATGGAACTTAGCTGTGTCTGAAAAGCAGACATAAAGCAAGAAGTCATTATAAAATATACCACTGAAGTGACGCCAGTCAAAACCGCAAGTTGCAGCGATAAGCCTTGCCGGCATAGTTCAATCGATAAAACAGGCACTTTTCGGAGTAGGATGACGTGAGTTCGAGATCCACAACCTGCACAAAGGGCAGTTTCGTTATATAGACGCCCGAAGGTAAAAATTGATTTTCGTAGCTGCGAAGTTAAGAAATGTACGTTATATATGGAACGTAGCACTGAGGTGACGGAAGTTAATACGGCAAGTTGCCGGGAATAAGCCTCGCCCTCGTAGTTCTATCGGTAGAACACCCGTTCCGTAGTAGAAAGATGTGGAATCGAGCCTCAACCCCGGCTCAAATGGCACTTTCACTATACGTGCCCGAACGCAAATTTCTGTAGAAAATAGTAAAACTATACTAGTAATCCGATTTATTGGCATAGGAATATGTAAATAAGCGTTTCCAAGCTTTTGCACATCAACCAGATGGCTTTTTCAAGGAAATTAGACAGAAACTGAAAATTTCTGCCTAACGTCCTTGAAAAAGCCATCTGGTTGACGTGCGAAATCTTGAAAACTCTATGCCAATAAATCGGATTACTTGAATAGTTTTACTATTTTATGCATCATCATTAATCATCATGACCAACCATCGGTACGATTCCCGTAGTTGCCTGTGGCCATTTTAACTATATTGTCCCATTGAAGTATGTACATTGCAGAGTGGCTCAGTTCTTGAACAGCTCCACCGCACCAGTATTTAATACGTCAGCCCACACACGGTGAGGGCGACCTCTTTCATTTCTTCCGTTCATTAAGCCAAACACCAATGTTTTTATCTTTCTACAGATGTGTCCAAAAGAGTCTTAGTTTTCTCTGTATGATTTTTTGGAACAGGGTCTCTTTTAGTTGTATTCTTTTGTACACTTCTTTATTTCTTATCCTTTTTGGGTCCATCCGATTCGTGAGATTTTACGACTGTACTTTCAAAAGCAAGTATCCTTCTCTCGGATTCATCTGTCAATGTCCAAGTCTCGCATCCATATAGCATGCTGCTGAAGATACATGTCTCGAGAATGCTTAACATAGCTTTGAGGTTAATAGCTATGCTCTTCCAAATTTTATTCATGGCTTTTAACAGTGTTATAACCTTTGCAATTCTAATTAAAATTTATTTTTTGCTGTTTCAGTCATATGTTATACAGCTTCCGAGGTAAGTGAATTTTTCCACATTTTCAAGTTCTTTGCCTTCCAGAATGATCCGTTTCCTTATCTATTTTGCGCCAAATCTACCACTGTTTCTGTCTTTTCTATGTTCATCTTTAGTCCATAACTTCTACCCTCTCTATTCAGTTCTTGTACTATTAGATGCAGTTTCATTTCACTTCTTCAATCAGTACGATGTCATCTGCGAGACACATAGGTTGAATCTTATTTTCTCCACAATTAATGTATAGTTTCTCGTTATTAATTTACGATTCTTCTGGCCGAGAAGTTAAAAACAATGTGATGATTCTTCCACATATTATCTGGAATGAATAGGGATTCCTCTTTCTACAGTAAGCTCCTCCTGGCACGGTTTGTCGGCGGACCCAAAATCTGCGATTTCTTGCTCCCTGCCTTTCTCAAGGTGGATATTTTTGACGTACCACTGAGGTTTGGCAGGTCAAAACGAAAATTTGCAGGGATAAATCTTGCCGTTATAGTTGAAACAATAGAGTAGAAGCTCCAAACTAGGAAGATGTGGATTTGAATGCCACCACCGGCAAAAAAGGCAGCTTCGCTATAATTATTTTCGTCAATGAGGTTCAAATTGACATTAGCAAATGTTTCACATTTTGGGCGGTCATCAGGCTTCAGTACTTGAATAATTTATAACTTGTAGGCGTGTAACTGAAAAAGATATTCTAACATCTTGTACACTGTTGATTTCAGTATCTACGGTTGAGGTGAAGCTTCTTTCACCGTTTTCTCTGACGACCGTGTGAAAGCAGTGTAAATGTTTACCACAGTCTCATCGGAAACTGACGTCGCCCGACGTTCCTTCTCTTTTCCATTGCCAAGAAATTTGTCTTCCACGACTTAATTAACTTTACATCAGGTAACTAGTTTTTGTACTTTGTTCTGAACTTTCGCTTAGCGCAGACATGAGATTTTGTAAATGACAGGAGAGTGTGTTTCTGTCAGCAACCCAACACTTGTGCCTCCTTTGTTATAGACACCATCTTAACATCTTTTTTTAATATTAGGTTGTTGCAGAGACGAAGTGTTGTATAATTTTGATGAAATCAAAAATAACCAAGTTACGATACAAAAAAAATAAGCTTTTGTGACATGTTTTAGCCATCCTGTGGTTCCCAGGCCCGTTTGGTTCCCCAGCAAAAATAGAAGTGCTGGGAAACTGCTGGCCACCAGCCGGCAGCAATGGGCCACTGCTGGCTGAAATCTGCCGCTCACGGCCCGGTAGTGGTCCGTTGGTGGCAGGCAGCGCTATCAGTTGGCGAGCCATTGATGGCCCTGCAGCATCGCCGTGAATTGTGGGCTTCGAAGCAAGTGCCACTAGTGGCCCGTTGCTGGCAACCAATGCAACCCCCAACAGCAAGTGGAAGCAACGGGATGCGCATGCGCAGAAGCAACACTTGCTGTGTCTCTCATGGTACCAGTTAGTTGAAGACGACGCTATCGCCATCGTGTTATTTTAGTGGATGTTAAGAAAAAATCCATATGTGGAGGGGCGAATTAATTTCCTAATGAAATGTAGGAAATTAATGAAATGTAGGAACAAATGTAGCTTCGGACAACGGAAAGGAAAGACACAACGTTAAAAATGTAACAGAATGTGACATGAACCTGGGTAAATATATATTTATTCAACAATCTCTTTTCAAGACGGCAAAGACAGTACAAAACTTTGGAAAGCGACTCTAAGTATGTACACGCCTTGAAAATGAGTGAAATTCCCTTAAGGTAAAAAAAAAAAAAAACTATCGTTACGTTGAAAAAATTAATTTATCAATTATATGAAACTTACTTTTATGAAAAATACCTCGCAATATTGTAAAATGAAAGAGGGAAGCATTCGATTATACATTGCATAACAAACAGACAGCTTTAAGCATATGCTCGGGCGTGGCTAATTAGTCCGGTCGGTAGAGAGCTCAGCTGCCACGGCCCTGGTTCAAATCCAGTCAGATGCAAATGGGCGTTTTTCCGGTCTGTTGATAAAATTTCCCCAGCGCGGTGCGTTAATTTACAAGCTTCGTAAGGGTAGAAAAAATGTAGCTTTGGGAAACTGCGGTTAACCTTGCTTTTTTTTTTTCATTATTATGGCTACTACTGGGAAATTGGCGGACAAGATTCGGCAAGCCACCAGTTACGTCACGTGGTTGCTGGCTGCCACTAACGGCACACTAGCAGACCACATTAGGCTAACCATCATTTCTGGCACGTGCTTGCAGGGCCACTGAAGGGCCACTTGTGGCAGCTACTGCCTGTGATGGACCAGTGATGGCCCTGTTGTGGCATATGACAACTGATGGGGTGCCAACTGTTGGCCAGCTGTTGGCCTGAACTGCTGGCCCTTCTGTTGGCCGCCCGGACATTTTATTGACGGTTCGGCAGCGGCAACATAGTGTTGGGCCATTGCTGGCAGTGCTGGCCCAGCAAGACTGTTTTTGCTGGGTCGTTTCGTCCTTTACAAAGTACGGCCTTAGGGAAAATACCTTCAGGAATCCATTTGCTAAGAAATCCGAGTATTTATTCAATATATATATATATATATACAACTGTACACTATTTACATGCTTTATGGGTTATATTTCATACAACGGAAAAACATTATGCTGTATCACCGTGACATCTCCTTCTCCTCGCGATTCGAATCTCTAATGTCCTATTCGTCTCCCTTCCTCCGCGAACCCACAACGTTTTTAGGGGTTGCATTGTTGACAACTAGTAACGAATGTTCCTTAAGTTCCGCCTCCGCCCATGTAAAAAGGCGTACTGAATATCACCATGTGTTTGACAACTAACGACTATCTTACGAGTTCGAGCAAAATGGCGTCGTTGAGGACCAATGTCCCTAAAATGTCCAGCAGTGAGTTTGCAAGGATAAATTGTCCGTTCTCGTACAAGATATCTTACACCGCTGTCACTTGAACACATACATATACACACGAAAAAGACACCAAAATCATATTTAAGCATTTAAAGGGTCCTCTCGTTCGCAGAGATCCTCACAGCTTTATTAATCAAAGTTGTAACATATACTCTAACACAACTTTCCTTTTCAGTTCCCATCTCTATGTAAATTTGGTTCATTAACTTTTAAGCAGTTCCTCACTGAACGCTCTATTTTGTTTTTCCGACTGAATGTTTTTGGCAGTGAGTGTTGAGGTTAGAGATGGTGTAAGTACGTAAGAAACTAAGCTAAGAACGATGTTTTGTGATAATTGGCGAGAGAACTGTCTTGCTTTAGGCTGCATTTCGATAAGCCGTCATCCGTTAATCTGGTTTAATTGTGTTAAGGTATATTTCGTTAAGCTAATTTGGTATTTACTAATACACGTTAAAATAAATTCAAATTCTATTTAATATTGTTATGAGATAGTTGATGTTACATGCTCGAATTCCGAGCTGATTATAAAGTAATTATTGAAAGGTTCTTCATTACAACTGAAAGTCTCAAGTTTCCGATTAATTTGAATATAACCATCACAGGATTCGCTAATCGAAGCAACCGGCATTCATTTTTGGTGAATCTGGAGGTTAAGGATCCTATCCCGTGATATTCCAGTTACGACTTTTCACATATATCCATCTACTTAAAACCTACATCAGAATATTAAAAAGTACTGACCTCCATCAACAACACATTTTTGCCAACAAGATATAAGCTCATGTATGCTGTTGTGGAAGAATGCGGAGATCCTGGACTCGACAAACTCATTGAATGCGGTTTCAACGGATGTTTGACTGGAAAGCGATTCACCCAGTAGAAAGGTGTCTAGATACTTGAAGAAGTGATATTCTGTAGAGGACAGTTCATATGAATACGAGGGATGAGGTAAGGTTTTGTACTTCAGTCGGTGCAGTTTCGGGACTGTCCGGCATGTAACGCCAGATCTCAAACATTCGACTAAACGGCTGCACCACCGTGAAGCCCCGAAATACACTCCGAAGCCAATACTATATTCTAGTTAGAAGATGGGCAATGTTCGTTAGTCCGCAGCTGGTGGGATCCACTCTCTCTTTTACAACCAGGTAAAACCATCACGGCGTGCTACGTCGGGGTCTCGTTTTATCATGGAAAAATGGCAATTAACTAATGCTGACTGTTTGGTATTTGGGGACAGTTTCTTCTCTATAATGTCATTTTCTTGAAAACATCTGCCAGCCGTGATGTTTCAACTTAGTTGTAAGAAGAGGGAGTAAAGCACATCTGCTGCGGATCAACAAACACTGACCATCGTCTCCTTGGAATAGAGTACCGGGTTCGGAGTGTATTTCGAGGCTTCACGGGGGTCAAGCCACTGAGTCGAACGTCGGCGATTGTCATGTCGCACCCACTTCTCATAGCACGTATCATAAAATATCGTTCGTTTGGTTGCGGATAAGCAGAGAAGACATCAAATCATCGAGTCTTGGGCTGTTCCCTGCACCCACATCGGACCACTTTATCTGTCCAGTGGACCGAATTCAATCAAATTCATTAATTCCGCATAATCTAGTAGCTCCTTCTGGCCTACTGCGTGATTCAACTCACATGGGACCAATTTATCCGTTCTGTGGACCGGAGCCTATCAAGGCCTCTAACTCCTCATCAGCTGATAGCTCCTTGGTTCAACTCACATGGGACCAAATTATTCGTCCAATGGACCAGATTCAATCAATATCTCTAACTATGCGTCAACTGGCAGTTCCTACTGGTCTATCGCGTGGTTCAAGTCACGTAGGATCAATTTATCTGTCCTGTGGACTGGATTCAAACAAGGCCTCTAACTCCGCATCATCTGGTAGCTCCTTCTCGTATACCGCGTGGTTCAACTCACATGGGACAAATTTATCCGTCCTGTAGGCTTTTATCCTTCCTGTAAGATTCAATCAAGGCGTGTAACTCCGCATCATCTGGTAGCTCCTTCTCGTATGCCGCGTGCTTCAACTCACATGGGACCAATTTATCCATCCTGCTGACCTGATTCAGTCGAGGTCTCAAACTCCGCATGGTCTGGTAGCTCCTTCTGATCTACCGCGTGGTTCATTTTCGAGTCACTTATCTCGAGACCCGAATCCAGCAAACCAAACCAACTTTGTGTACTGCGTTCACTAACCTTGTGTTTCGAGCAGTGTACTGCATTTCGAGCATGTCCAGCGCCGATGTTTAGACTCATGTAAGAAAATTACGTGAATTTGGTTTTGCTTAATGATCTTTTTCACTGTAATAGAATCTACTTGGAACTGGCCCTACGGACGAAATAACCAGTCTCTATGGGCAGCAGATTTGGCGCTTTAAGTTTACGTATCACAAGTCACATCGTGCGATGTATTAATTCCATAATTACTTGCCAACTGCACGAGGCTGCAAAATTCAACATTTTATGTGCAACAACGAGCTACTTTTTAATATCACAGTCAGGAAAAATCTCCGATGATGCTTGTTTCTCCGTATTTGGCAGGTCTTTCGTTTGTTTTATTACAGGGATCATTATAGTTCCATTAGTCATCTAAAAGCTTTCAACTTTTCCAGCTGGTATATAGATATTATTTGCAATCTCAGGAATTACACGCATTCGAATTTCTGATGTGTGGGTTTTTGTGGAACGCGGGAGCAAAGGCAGTTCAGACATTTCTGAATGGGAGATTTTCATTAGAGATTGATTTTTTAAGTATTGTTTACTCATAGGAAGAAAATATGTTTTCAAACCCTTGGGATATTTTGGATTCTATGATGAAAATTTCGAAGCTACAAAAAAAAAGTACCTTATGCACATAAACAACAACAAAAACAAAAACAAGAAAAAACATTTCAATATGCTTTCTTCTGCCGTATAGAAATGCGAGTGAAAATTGAAAGCTTCTCCTTATTTTGCTTTGTGCTATGGTACGTAGGCTTTGAAGTCAAAGACAACAAAAACTCCATTTCTGATTTCATGGATTGTTGTTTGAATTCCTCTTGGCTAGCCACAGATTGACATTGAAGGAGATCTGAGCCGTAGAAAAATGCATCAGGAGCGGAAGCGGAGAACAGCTGCACTTTTCATGAGAAGTGCTCTTTCCGAGACCACGTCATATAAGAAAACAAGGAGAAAGTAACTTCGTTTCGTGCAAGGAAAAACCATGAAATTGTAGCCATTTCTTTCAAAAAAATTCTTGAGAACATACAAAAAAAAATGACCCTGTAGGGCTGTTTTCAACGACGCGCAAGGATAATTAACACAATTAAAAACAGTTAATTTCACGACCCACGGATTTTTAAGTGCACTTGTAAACTTCTTGATTATTCATATGAGAAATAAACTCAACAAAGACGATATAGCAAAAAATATTTACTCAAAGGTGTAGTGTTCAAAAAAGCATCTCAAATTGTTATTTCCTCGTGGAAAAAAATTGTTTCAGTATATTAGCAATTTAACGCACCAGCGTTTTAATTAAGTCTTCGGGAAATAAGACAGCACTTTCAACTTAGCATAATTCCTGTAATAGGAAAGTGATGATCACTATTAATCTTACATAAACCTGTCACAGCACGATTTACAACATTTCCAATTAATGCACTCAAGCCACAGAAGTATAAAATATTTATTTACATCTAAAACCAGTATGTACAGATCAAGGCAACTTTAAAAACAGACAAGATCTTTCAAGTCTTTACAAGACCTTTTGCGTATGGGCCTGCGTAGCCGGAAACCCAGCAGGGTCCTCATCTTCATTGCACGTCATCGCCAATAACGCTAGAAATGGGCCCAAGATCAATGAGATTAGATCGTGGATGATTGAAAGAAAGTGGCCCGGTCTGACGAATCAAGATTCCTGGTGAATCACGTAGATGGGAGATACGCCGCTTACCAAAGGAGGCTATGGCACCGGGATGGACTGTTGGGAGGAAACAAGGCGGCGGGGTTACGCTGTGGGCCATGTCTAAGCATAGTTGCGGACCAAGTTCACCCATTCATGGCAACTGTGTTCTCTGCTGGTGATGGTCATTACCAACAGGATAATGCGCCATACCACACTGTCATAATCGTCAAGGAGTGGTTCGAGGAACATGTTGGTGATTTTCTGTTAGTGCCCTGGTCTCCAAGTTCACCCGACATGAATCCAATCGAACATTTGTGATTCGACTTGGAAAAAAGGTTCGCGCTAAATCACCACACCCGACATTTACGAGAATTGGAGGACCTGCTGTTGACATTATGATATCAGATACCCAAAATACCTATAGCCACCTCATCGAACCGATGCCTCGTCTTGTGGCCACTGTTTTGCGTACTAAAGTGGGTCCTACAGCTTATTAAGTAGGTTGCTCATCGTTGTATGTGTTTAATCATACTTTCAGTTTTCGAACAAAATAAGAGTTCATCCAATCCTTAAATCCACATTATATCTTGAACACGTGTATAATCTGTTTCCATATTTTCATCAGTATTTTTCTTTTTTTCTAAACGTCTGATGCAACGATGAGGCCTGAAATCATTTTCTTTTTTGTGCTTCATAGCTGTTATATTGAACATATTAAAAATGAAATTTCTCAAACATTTTTTTATATTATCATATTTTAAAATCTCATGCGTAATAGAATAGAATTCCTCATTCCTCATGAGGGACACAGAACACAAATTGCTTTCCTATTAAAAGATATTCCGAAGTATTCCGTTTGTTACCTTCTAAGAGAAAAAAAGAATAACTTTCTTTCAGTGGAGGAAAGATTTTTCGCACCGTCATTAGCCACACCTGGGTATTGAAAGAAACTGTGAATATATTTATAACACTATTACTGGGCCTCTAACGTCGTTTCACTAATGTTTCTATTCCAGCTTCTCTCCCGCTCACTGCAAAAAAAAAAAAAAAAAGAAAGAAAGAATGAATCGCTGAGACTGTCAAGATAATTCAATAATGGAAAGCGCACCAGATGCTACAAGATTTTTTCCATTGCTTGCATCATTCTCTTTTAAAGAGACAAGAAATACTCTTTGCAATATCGGAGCAGTACTCTTTCGTGTTTGCTTTATATGGCTTCATTATTTTGAAAAAAAAACGATAGCATTTTATAGCATTCCCGGCGCTTCTTGGTAATGCTAATTTGAACGAATTTTGAATATTTAACGTACATAGACTTTTTATGTTTTATTGCTAACAAATAGCATTTTATGCAAAGAATTCACCTTAGAGGGATTCAGAAGTATGTGCTAAAACCTCGACACAAAATCCTGATTTGCCTTTTCAAGCAACAGAAGAACAAATTTATCTTCGCCTTTCTAAAAACAAACTGAGACTGCAGAGAATGAAATAAGCAAAACTCCACGAATGCAAGATTTCAGAATTTCGTTTTTTTTATGCTTTTATTTTATTGACCAGTAATCATCATAATTTTCATATGACATTACGGATTATCAAGATTCCTTGTCGCGGAGAAACTATCCTCCAAATTCTGTCTTCAATTCCATTTATCTACAATTCTCAATTTCCAGTCTTTCCAGATCTTATCTCGTACAGTTTACCCTCCGCTTTTTGGTCTTCCACTAGATATCCTTTCCGTTTCAATCAAAATGTTCCGAGGCTAGGTCAATATACAACAAAGTACGTACGTTACTTAAGTCTGGATATGATCTCCCTCAAAGTAGTCTCCTTGGCCAGTGATACACCACTTCCAGCATTTTTGCTACTGTTGGAACGCTCCCTGGAAGTTCTGTTCGCGAATCGTGTCGAGCACCGTCTACGATTCGCGCTGGATCTCGTCCACGGTTTCAATGTAGGGTATACATGCTGTTGTGGCTGCAAAACTGGCGTGTTGCTAACGCTTCGTGAGCTGTTGCATTGTCGTGATGGAGCAGGAAATCGCCCCTGCACCACATTTCAGGTCGTTTGCGGGGAATGTTCTCCATAAGACGCCGCAGGACATCGCAGTAAAAAAGGGACCAAATCCGGCGAGTAAGGATGTACAATGCTTTTACAAGAAACGAAGATTTATCGATTGATGGAGAAAAGCTTGAGACAACCGATTCCTACATTTATCTTGGGCAGCAGATACCGAGTGAGGGTCACATTGATGAAGAAATTAATCGGCGTATAAAACTTGAATGGAGAGCTTTTGGAAGAAACAGTACAATTTTTAAGATCACATAACGAAGTAAATTTCTCCGTCAATTTTGTCCTCGCCAGGGCTCGAACCCTGGTCTCCTCATTCCGGAATCAGTCACTCTACCAATTGAGCTACGCGGACGTTCGATATCACTGCTATCTGGAAAACAACAGCAAGAGATGACCGATATATTTTTCGACAGGTCAAACGTGATCGACGCCAGACAGATGTCAATATCGTAAAGCGACTGAAAATGACCACAAGAAGCGCCGTATTGCGGTTCACCGTTGCCAGACATCTACATAAACGTGGACTATTTGCCCGACGACCTGAACGTTGGATCCCATTAAAGCCTACTCATCGGAGACATTGATTACAATGACGTAAGGACCACAAGGATTGGACCATACAGCAATGGGGCACGGTACTCTTCACGGAGGAGAGTCGTTTCAGTACCACGCGCGATTCTGGACGTCAGCTGATCTGGAGAGAGATGGGAATACGTTATCGACAGGCTAACATTACCGAAAGAGATCGGTATGGCGGTGCTGATGTGCTCGTCTGGGGACACATAACGTTGAATGGTCGTACCGAGCTCACCATTTTCGAAGGAGGTTCCGTAACCGCAAACCGCTACTGCAATGAGGTGCTCATTCCCCATGTGCGCCTATTCCGAGGTGTCATTGGTTCCGAGTTCGTGTTTATGGACAATAAAGCGAGATCCCATCGTACACGTGCGGTCGATGAGCTGTTGGAAAGTGAGTATATCACTCGTATGGATTGGTCTGCGTACTCCCCGGATCTGAATCCCTTAGAACATGTGTGGACGCTATACGGATACGTCTTGCGGCTCGCCCACATCCCTTGGAAAATGTCCATCAGTTGAAACGTGCGCTACAAGAGGAATGGGCAAAGTTGCCCCAAGAACTCTTCGACAGCCTCGTGCTAAGAATGGCCAGACGCTGCATCGCAGCCATTACTGTTAGGGAACATCATATTCCTTACTGACGACCACTTTTTGCTGTAATCCATCTGTGGAAACGATGATTCTGTATCATGGTGTGTACTGCTTAACGGTCATTTGTTAGTAAAGTCTCAGTGTACACTTTTGTATTCATTTTTGCACATGTGTTTGTTCATTCCCCCGTTTCGTACGTGCTGACATCTCTGTGGTATGACATTCATCTATCCATGCTGCTTCATTGCGAAGCTACGGCGAAAAAATCGAACGGTCCTTAAGTTTTGCACGCCAGTGTACATTGGAATGACTAAACGTTCATTTAGAATTAGAGTTAACGAACATTAAAGGGACATAAAAACCGGCAAAGCAACCACAACCCTATCCAGAGAAGTCAAGTTCAAGTCCACTGTTCCTATGTGGGATGAGGTAAAGAAATTAGCTTCCTACTCCACCCCCAAATCTACTGCCATTCGCGAAACTTGGGCGATCATAACCAACAGCGAGTCGCGCAATGATAGCGTCTCACTGGAGTTGCCACGAGTTTGAGACCAGTTCTTCAAACAGTGATTGCATTTTGGTTTTCCTTCCATGATTTCACGTGTTAAACGAGCATAATGTCTCGTGTCTTTGAATACCTGATTACGTTCGCATCTATTCGTTATTGTCGAGTCAAGTCACCACGTTCAAATTGTTGAACTTTCTATTATTCAGTTTGCAGTTAGCTGTCTACCTTCCTTGAAAAAGCCATCTGGTTGATGTGCGAAAGCTTGGAAACTTTGAGTTCGGTTATACTCCAAGAAATTTCGTATCACTAGTATAGTTATACTATTTAAATGAATTTACGCCTCTGGAATGACCATTATGGGAGGGTAATCGCTCTCCTTCAATGACCACTCTGGAATGGCCTCTGGAATGACCATTCTGGGAGTGCAATCGCTCTCCTTGAATGCGCATTCCCGGAATGGCCTCTGGCATGACCATTCTGGGAGGACAATCGCTCTCCTTGAATGCGCATTCCCGGAATGGCCTCTGGAATAACCATTCTGGAGGGCAATCGCTCTCCTTGAATGAGCATTCTGGAATGGCCTCTGACATGACCATTTTGGGAGGGCAATCGCTCTCCTTGAATGAGCATTCTGGAAAGGCCTCTGGAATGACCATTCTAAGAGGGCAATCGCTCTCCTTGATCGAGCATTCTGGAATGGCCTCTGGCATGACCATTTTGGGAGGGCAATCCCTGTCCTTGAATGAGCATTCTGGAATGGCCTCTGGGATGACCATTCTGGTAGGGCAATCACTCTCCTTGAATGAGCATTCTGGAAAGGCCTCTGGAATGACCATTCTGGTAGGGCAATCGCTCTCCTTGAATGCGCATTCCCGGAATGGCCTCTGGAATAACCATTCTGGGAGGACAATCGCTCTCCTTGAATGAGCATTCTGGAATGGCCTCTGACATGACCATTTTGGGAGGGCAATCGCTCTCCTTGAATGAGCATTCTGGAAAGGCCTCTGGAATGACCATTCTAAGAGGGCAATCGCTCTCCTTGATCGAGCATTCTGGAATGGCCTCTGGCATGACCATTTTGGGAGGGCAATCGCTCTCCTTGAATGAGCATTCTGGAATGGCCTCTGGTATGACCATTCTGGGAGGGCAAGCGCTCTCCTTGAATGAGCATTCCAGAATGACCATTCTGGGAGGGCAATCGCTCTCTTTGTCCTCCCGGTATATACGGCCGTGAGTACACCATAAAAAATAAGTGGTGTGAATTCACGGAAAATTCCTGAAAAAAGCAAATTTGCCAGAAGGTCTCCAACTTTTAATGAAATTCCCATTTTTAAAAACTAATTACGGAAACTTCAGTATTTTGATAGAGTTTCGTTTCCTCTCGTTCTGGTTTTGTTTTTCAGAATAATAAGTTAGGCGGTTATTCGTTTTTACACAGAAATTCCAAAATTTTTGACTTTTCCCGTTCTTTTTTTTTCCTGAAAACAATTGAATAATATTTTCCTCCAAAATTAGTGGAGATCGAGCTTGGTAGGGCTTGGACGGCCGTAAAGCGCGCTATCGACTGACCTAGAGAGACAGTTATTACTTGATCACATTTGAAGCAGAAATGAAGCGGACTCGAATCACGCGATGATAGGTTGCTGAAGCAGCAACCTGTTCTTGGGGCTCTCCTGGTTCCTAAACCATTTTTTACCAAAAGTTAGAAAATATATGCACGTCATTTTCCAACCAAAGCTGTCTGTATCCAATGTAGGTCGAGTTTTTCTAATCGGAGTTTTTAAAGCAGAGATATCAGGGAAAGGCAATTTACCTTTACGCCCCCTAGCCGAAAATATGTGCATTACTTGAAAAAGAAACTGTGCCTAAAATAGTCCGATATAAATAGCATCGAGGAGCAATTTATAAAATCGGAAATTTAGAAGCAAATAAATGGAATAAAATCAGTTTCGAATTCCATATCATCTGCATTTAAGCCCTCTAGCGGCGAAGTTGTGCATTGGAAAAAATCCAGAATGAAAGGGTCATCTTTCTTATATTTCTAAGCTTCCCAAAGCAAAATGATTTTAATAGTTGCAGTGATATGGTGTCCACATACGGACGGAAGGACAAAGGATTAACATAAAAACGATCATTTTTTTTACAAAAGACGTGCTAAAAGAATTGGAATGAAATATAAGAAATCCCCGAACAGTTATACAGCGTACCTTTATGTGTACACTTTGATAAACAATAGCCGCATGTAATGTTTATTTGAAAGTAAACCGACTGCAATGAGGCATTTTGTTGGCACAGAGAAATAATTTTCTTTTTCTCTTTGGATGTATTTAAAGTTTTATAATAGTATACAACAGTTTGAAATTTGTTTTATACATTTTTTACATTTTTGCGTTCTTTAGGCCATCCCCTACAAAAAGGTATAACCGGTGTTCCAATGTACACTGAATTGCCAAAGGTAATGGAATACGTACCTAGTAACGTGTAGGACTTCCTCTATCCCCGGAGAGTGCAGCAACTCGACGTGGCATTTGCAAGTGGTGGGTAGATTTCTAGAGAGATGTTGAGCTATGCCGTCTGAACAGCCGACCACAGTTCGCTGCTACTTGTAGGTGCAGGATTTTGGGTGCGAATGGATCTTTCCACCACATCCCATAAGTGTTCTATTGGGTTCATGTTGGGCGAAGTGGTGGCCACACCATCCGTCGGAAATGTTCCTGGAACCAATTTTGGAAGACTTGGGACCGATGACATGGAGAATTGTCCTCCTGGATAATTCCATCTTTGTTGGGGTTTATGAAGTCGATGAAGGGCTGCAAATGGTTACCCAGCAGAGCAACAAAGCGATTACCAGTTAGTGACGTGTTTACGAGGACCAGAGAACCCAAACCGTTCCACGTAGAGAAACTCCACACATGTATACACCACCATCAGCGTACACATTGCCTTGTTGACAGCTTTGGTCCATAGCGTTATGGGGCTGCGCCACACCCGAACCCTACCACCAGCTCGTAAAAAATGGAAGCGTGACTCATCGGAAGACGCCACATGTTGCCAGCCAGTCTTTCATGGTCCAATTAGCGTGTTCACGAGCCCAGGTGATGCGCGGCGTCCGATGTCGTAGTGTTAACAACGGCACTTTGGTGGGTCTTCTGCTCTCATACCCCGTGCACGCTAAATTACGCTGCACTGACCTGATGGATATGTCTCTGGTACCTCCTGCATTGAATTTGGATGTTATTTGAGCCAGTGTCGCTTGTCCGTTTGTATGGATAGTTGAACCAGTGTCGCTTGTCCGTTTGTATGGATAATTGAACCAGTGTCGCTTGTCCATTTGTATGGATAATGCTGCACTCGTGGTCGGCCACTCCGCTGTCCACGGTGAGTGGTTATGCCTCCCATATAGTATTCTCGGCACCCACGTGACACTGTGGATCGAGGAATGGTGAATGTTCGCACAACTTCGTAAATTAAATGTCTCATCCGTCTGGCTCCCACTACCATGCTCGTTCAAACTCCTATAATTCACGTCAGCTTGCCATAATCCTATTGGCCGTTGTTCAACGTGACACAAGAGATTACACCTCGGAACTGATAAAAACGGTAGCGTGCGTCGAAGCCTTTATACGACGGCAGCGCCAGTTGAAAATTTGCATACTGCTGCCCTATGAATTTTGGCACTTCAGTGTATGTCATCATCGTCAACCATTACCAATACACTGCTAGATGAAGGTCTCCCCAAATTTCTTCCACAATTGTCTGTCTTGGGCCTGTTTCCTCCATGTAACTCCAGCATACTTTCGAATTTCATCCTTCCATGTCCCATGGGGCCTTCTTCTGACACTTTTTCCTGTCCCTCGGAATCCGGTCTAAAATTTCCGTTGTCCATCGGCGGTCCGTTCTTCTGGAAACATGTCCAGCCCATTGCCATTTCAGTGATTTCACTCTGGTCATGATGTCATCCACTCTTGTAATTTTCCTTATCCACAAGTTCCTCTTCTTATCTTACCTGGTTACACCAAGCATGCATCTCTCCCTGCGTCTCTGAGTTGTCTGCAGTCTTTGGATATCTTTTTTAGTTAAGGTTCATGTCTCGGCTCCATACGTAAGCACTGGCAAAATGCATTGATTAAACACTTTTCTTTTGAGACATAATGGCATACTGCTTATGACGTGCCTACTCAGCAGGACGCACACGACATAAAGGCAGATAGCAGCGGTAACGGACGTCCGCGTAGCTCAATTGGTAGAGTGACTTATTCCGGAATGGGAGGACCCGGGTTCGAGCCCCGGCGTGGACAAAAATGACGGAGAAATTTACTTCGTAATAATGGCGCCAGAACTTCCCGGATGACCCGGCCGTTCAAGATCTCGCAATGGTGTGATGTTCTTTCCACACCGCGAGATAGGAAAAATCAGAGAATCACTTCTCCAGCGCTTCGAAAAATATATGTGTAAAAATATACAACGATTCATGGACACGGCTGACCCGTGGGCCATATCCCCTGGCCCTCTTTTGGGGGGTGGGTGGGGTGGAGATGTAAAGTGCCTTCCCAGCAGGACGCACATGACATAAAGGCAGATAGCAGCGATAACGAACGTCCGCGTTGCTCAATTGGTAGAGTGACTTATTCCGGAATGAGGAGACCAGGGTTCGAGCCCTGGCGTGGACAAAAATGACGGAGAAATTTACTTCGTTATATGCTCTTAAAAATTGTACTGTTTCTTCCAAAAGCTCTCCATCCAAGTTTTATACGCCGATTAATTTCTTCATCAATGTGACCCTCACTCGATATCTGCTGCCCAGGATAAATGTAGGAATCGGTTGTCTCAAGCTTTTCTCCACCAATCGATAAATCTTTGTTTCTTGTAAAAGCATTGTACATCACTTTTTTCTTGTGAAAGTTCATTTTTAATCCCACTTCTTAACTCTTGTCAGCAAGTTCTTGGATCATACTCTGCAGCTCTGAAGGGGTAGTTGCAAAGATGACTACGTCATCAGCAAAACGAAGGTGAGTAAAGTAATCTCCATTAATCTGTATCCCTATGTTTTCCCATTTCAATGATTGAAAGACATTTTGCAATGTGGCGTTAAAGAGCTTGGGAGATATGATGTCACCTTGTCACACTCCCTTTCCAAAGTATGTACACACTAACAAATGATAGCTTCGTCTAATGCTTACTTGAAAGCAAACTGAATGCCATGAGGCGTTTTGTTGGCACTGAGAAATAATTTTCCTTTTCTTTTTGTAGGTATTTAAAGGTTTACAATAGTATTTAACATTTTGAAATTTGTTTGATATTTTTTTACATTTTTGCGTTTTTAAAACCATCCCTAGAAAAACGTATAACCGGTGTTCCAATGTATTTAGATCCCGAACTCAAGAAGATATTTTTCTGTTCCTTTTCTTTCGTGCGATCAAATTTATTTACCTCTTGTTTTTACACCGTTTTCGATGTCTTTAGAGCTTTTAAAAGGAATGTTCTTCACTTGTATGAAAGGTAAAAAGAAATAAGAGAATGTGCGTACCATAAAATTCAGTAAACCGTAAAAAAGATATTAAACGCCAGTATATCTTTTCATTGAACTCACCGAGGCACTTCTCTAAAATACGGATTTGAAATGAAAACAGGTATCGAATATGATTATATTGCAACTCATCTTACACATGAGAATGTGACTGCTTTTATATTTATGTGTAAGTCCTGGTATATTTGGGAAAAACGTCTCACGTCTTGGCATTTAGATCATGTTCTTACAAGAAAAGCAATATTTTTAGGGATCAAAAAATCTCATTCTCTAATACTTGAGAATATTTCTTCAGGATGTGGTTCACAAAATACAGCTATCAGGATTCAGTACGACCTTTCTTCATATAAAACCAGACATAGGTTGAAGTTACTCCACTGCCTCTGCAAATCCTTCTCAATCCCTTAAATCCCCAAAACGAGGGGTTTTCTTCACTCAAACTAAGAAATAATGACGGAAAGAAGCTTTGTGTTGTTGCCACCATAGCTCGGTTTCCGGCATACATTCGGTCGTACTTAGAGACGCATTTCTTTTCTTCTCCTCTTGCTCGGACAAGCGTCTGCGAAGACAGAAAAATACCGCATGATGTAATTACGAAGGTTTAAAAGAAGATAACTCGGAAAATGCTAACATAACATTTGCTGCCTGCTAAAAAGTATATTCGGAAACTAAACAAACTTTCCGTTGCCAACATACTTTTGCATGCTAACAACTGCTGAAGGATTTATCTCTATGTCGTTTCTTAAATAGAGTTTTTCTCGCTAGTAGCCGTCACAGCTAAATTTAGGGAATGCGTCGTGGCTGGTTTGCAGCCATAATACATTTATAAAATCTTGCCCGAGCTCGTCGCATGTATTCAATCTGAAGAACAAATTAGTTTTACTTATTTGTTTCGTAATTAAAGCAACTTCAGTTCATAAAAGAAAGATCTTACCTGAATATCTCACATCACCGGAGAAAAGATTTCAAATGTCTCTTAGGTAGCTTCTACGTTGTGAGATTTTTCTGAGTTTCTTTTAAGAAATTCTTATGCCGCATAAAACTGCAGTTGTGTCCTAACATTTTCATGGAATAGTTTAATTGTATCTCCATCTTAAATTAGTGAATCTTCTTTCGCCCGGAATGTGATTAATAACCCCTTCCGGCTAGTCGTTAGTGTGTGTGCCTTTCTTCGGAGTATGCTCACCATTTCTTACTACGGGGCCCTCAAACAACCAACAATGCCTGCTGTTTCTCAGTTTCTTTTCCACACTTTGCGCACGCCGGTGATCATTCATTCTCCGTTCAATTCCCCTAAAATAATGATTCCTGTTCAATCTCACTTTCCTCACTTCACTGAGATCATTCTGCCGAACTTACGCTCCCTACCCGAGACGTCTACATGTATTCCACCGTAGTCACTGCCACATGTTGTAAAGTGCATCAACTAGTGGAGACAGGACTGGATATAATGCTCTGGTGCAAGAGTGGGAAACCTGCGGCCTTTTGAGTGAATCAAAATTTTGCAGAACTATCCCTTTTAGTTTTATTAATATGTTTTTGTTCGTCTCTTATTATTTTCGTTTTAATCTGTGGCATTCATATAAGAAAATACCTTACGGAGAATAAAAAACTCACATAGAGAAAATAAAATAAAAAAGGAAAGTTAAATCAGATAATATGCCACATCATGATGTGACGTATGTTCTATGTAAATTTTTATTTATTCTCCGTAAGGCATTTTCTTATTTGAACGTCACAAATCTTAAAATGACCGTTCATCAAACAAAGGTTACCGCTCTTTCCACGTTTATAAGTTAGTCACGGAAAAATTCTCATTGGCCACCACCGGGAATCGAACCCAGAGTTTTTCCAGTTACGCGCCGGATATGCTACCACTGCACCACACCGGCCTCGAATCCCTCCAGACTCACACACGCTAACTGCCAAGCCAATTTGGCAGGTTGCTTCTTGGAGCCCCGCACAATACTGGGGATTCATCAAAGATGGTAAGCAACTGAACAAATAATTAGAAGGCGAATGAATAATTAATACAGACATTTGACGTGGACCAGGAACATCAAACAAAGATCTTCGCTTTTTCCACGTTTATAAGTGAGTCACGGAAAAATTCTCATTGGCCGCCACCGGGAATCGAACCCAGGGTCTTCCAGTTACGCGCCGGATATGTGTGAGTCTCGAGGAATATGTGTGAGTCTTCGAGGCCACTGTGGTGCTGTGGAAGCATATCCGGCGCGTAAGTGGAAGACCTGGGTTCAATTCCCGGTGGCGGCCAATAAGAATTTTTCCGTTACTCACTTATAAACATATAAAGAGCGATGACATGTGTTTGATGTTCCTGGTCCACATCAAATGTTTGTATTAATTAAAATGACCGTATTTGAAATACCCAAGGGTAAAAGAAGATTCAACGAAATAATGTTCCCCGACTGATGACCACAATTAAAACATTAGTAAGTCATGAGGGCTATTTTGACACCTGCTACGCTCATGATTTCGTTCTATGGCTCCTAAAGAACTACAGATAGAATTGATTGAGCTCTTAGAAGAGGACATTCCCTCCCCCCTTATTTAATGCTAAGAAAGATCCATTTGAAATATGGAAAAATGCAACAGAATACCCACGCCTTCGGCAACATGCACGAAAAATGCATTCTTGCTCTTCAGCCACTTATTACTGCGAATCTACATTCTCCTACCGATCTCCAATCAAGATGCCCTTAAGGTCACGAATTACGGATATCAGATAAAAGTGCGGACCTCCATGTTTCAACCAAATGTTCACATGCTTTCCAACAAAAAGCGGTCAGAACAAGGTTATTAAGAGGTTAGTTAACTTTAGAATTAACATTAATTTTTATTTTTTGAAGTTAGTTAATACGTAGTAAGCTTTTTTACAAAATAATGTATATTTCGAAGTACAGTATATCTAAGTGAAATTTCTTGAGTGCGGCCTTGTTATATTACAGCTAAATTAATGCGGCCTTCCAACATAAAAAGGTTCCTTACCTCTAGTCTGGGATACCTGCAGGTTACATTTCGAAGTATATCTAATTGAAGTTTCTTGAATGCGGCCTTGTTAAATTACAACTAACTTAATGTGGCCTTCCAACAAGAAAAGGTTCCCCACCTCTGGTCTAGGATACCTGCAGGTTACATTTCGAAGTATATTAAATTGAAGTTTCGTGAATGCGGCCTTGTTAAATTACAGCTAACTTAATGCGGCCTTCCAACATGAAAAGGTTCCCCACCTCTGGTCTAGGATACCTGCAGGTTACATTTCGAAGTATAGCTAATTGAAGTTTCTTGAATGCGGCCTTGTTAGATTACAGCTGAATTAATGCGGCCTTCCAACAAGAAAAGGTTCCCCACCTCTGGTCTAGGATACCTGCAGGTTACATTTCGAAGTATATCTAATTGAAGTTTCTTGAATGCGGTCTTGTTAAATTACAACTAACTTAATGTGGCCTTCCAACAAGAAAAGGTTCCCCACCTCTGGTCTAGGATACCTGCAGGTTACATTTCGAAGTACATCCAATTGAAGTTTCTTGAATTCGGCTTTGTTAAATTACAGCTAACTTAATGCGGCCTTCCAACATGAATAGGTTCCCCACCTCTGTTCTGGTGCACGAGTGTACAAATTTAGAAGTTCAGAACTGTATGACTACATATAGACATATGTTTTATAATTGATGGGGAGGAAGTGGAGGTCGTAGACAATTTTATTCTCTTGGGCTCCAGAACAGATAACGAAGGGCAGTGTGCTGTAGAAATAAGGAGGATGGGTGGAATAATATGCGTAGGGTGAAAGACAATGTCAAATTTAGAAAAGACTATGAAGGATAAAGACATTTCAATGAACACAGAGATCAGAATTTTTATCAAAAAAGCATAACTACACTAATAATCCAAAATATCTTGGCGTGGAATAGAAAAAAACTTTCCAAGCTTTCGCACATCAACCAGATGGCTTTTTCAAGGAAAGTAGAAATAAAGTTACTTTGGATCACTAGCATAGTTATACTATTTACGCACAGTTGGTGTATAGTTCCGTGTTATTTAATTAGCGTTGAGGTTATGTTTTCTGTAACATACATAAATCATAAAAGTTTTGACGTATCTTCAACTTTTCCGAAAAGGTACGATCTGCTTCTTGCAGTTAAATATTTAATTTCACAGTTCTTCTCCTGCTTACGGAACCTGACCCATCTGTGTTTGCATTTTACTTTCTCTCTCCTATCAAACACTCAAAATTCTTCCAGGTCTTATTAGACGCAATGTCTTCATTGTTTTCTAGGTTTTCTCCCACGCCGTTTTCTATTTATCTTTTAGCATATCTGTGGGCATTGCTTATTCATTCTCTCCCCGTGTCAAAGCTATTTCATTCTGTAAAATCAACTTCCAGCTATTAGCAAAGGAGACCTATACAGATCTCATATTGTTTCGTTAAATCTCCGTCTTCATCTCACCGTTTCACTGTCGTTTGAAGTATCTGCTTCACACATTACTATGCTTGCAAACATTCCACAGTTTTTTAACTGAAAAATATAAGTCGAGCTCGGAAGTATTGAATGATGAAGGAAATAGGGTTGAACACTTTTTAAATGTATACAAACGTTTCCGCCGTTTTAAGGAGAAAGGAGACAAGAATAGTCAAGAAACCAGCATACATTTATTCAACGAAATATTGGCTGTTAGCATCAATGACCTTTTGCCATTTTTCTGGCAACAAATGAATGCCCCTGTGGTAAAAGGACTCGGGTTTTGAGCTGTAGAACGCAGTGACGAAATTTTCCACCTCTGGAACAGTGGTGAACCGCTGTTGGGCTAGGGCATTTTGCATAGAGCGAATCGGATGAAAGTCTGAGGGTCAATGTCCGGGGCGTAAGCCGGGTGCGGTAAAACCTTCCAGTGTAACTGTTCAAGGGTTGATTTCGTGGTGACACAGGCATGTGGTTTGGCATTATCATGTAACAAGAAGACTGGGGGCGTCCTTTAACTGTCCATAGGCGTTTTTGCTCGATTGTGGAGTTCAGTTTCATCAACTGATCGCTATATCGTTCTGTAATGATTGTTTCGCCCGGTTTCAACAGTTCGCAGTACAGCACTCCATGCATATCCCACCACACACACAACAGCACCTTTTTCCCGTGGATATCCTGCTTTGTAGTGGATGTTGATGGTTGGTCTGGGTCTATCCAGGATCGCTTGCGTACGGGGTTATTGCAATAGACCCATTTTTCCTCCCCTGTGACAACCTTCTACAAGAACTTATTCCCTTAAAATCTCTTCAACAAGGACATGCATATTCCCAATCGTTGGCCAATATTACGCTGGGTTAAAGTATGCGGAATCCTCTTGCCAATCTTCTGGATCGTCCCAAAGGCCTGTAGAGGCCGTACCACCGTCGACTGAGCCACTTTCAAACGTTTCGCCAGTTACGTGATCGATTGTGTGGCATCCTCTTACAACAGCAATTCCAGCTCCTCGTCTGCGAGTTCCTGCGGTCTACCTGCACGTGGCTTGTCTTCCAAGCTTAGATCACCTTTCTTAAACCTGGCAAACCATTCTCGACACGTCCGCTCACCCATAACCATTTCGCGTTACGCCTGACATATTGAATCGTTTGCTTCATTCGCACATTTCCCTAAATTAAACATGAATAACAAACAGTGCCGCTGATGAACTTTATCGACTTCCATGTTTGGCTTCATGTACAAACTGACAGCACGGGTCGCCAGCCGGTTAGATACCTACAACGCCCGCTAGCTTCGGCGGCGGAAACTTTTGCATACCCCTAATATATTAGCTTTGCTCATGTAGAGATGCCATTTACAGCTCCGGTGGCCGGGTGGTCAGAGGCGCGCTGGTTTCTTGCAAAATATACGAAATGCGCCAGCGTTCTGTTACCGAATATGACGTGGGTGGTGTGTTTCGATGATGGCTCTGGTTTTGCTAGGGTTTGTTGTTGTTGTTGATTGGAGGTTTTAATGACCACCGTGAGCAACCCAATGGGCTATACGCAGTCACCCGTCCCTAATTTAGGGTCACTGGCTCCAGGGAAGGGAGAGAGCTAGTGCCGTAAGACAAACAAAACATCCATGCCTTACCGGAGTTCGAACCCGGAGCCCTTTCGGACGAATGATCAGAGGCCATCGCTTAGACCAGTGTGCCACCGGGGCGGCTTGCAAGGGTTTACCCACCATCGCCAATAGTTCTAAGGGAGATAAGTAGCTGCTGGCCCCCAGTTTGAGGCCAATAATTCCAGGGGAGGAAGGGAGCCCCAGTGCCGTAAGAAAAACACACCATCTACGCCTCATTTGGGACTCGAGCCAGGCCAACTCAGATGAACTCACTTAGACCACTGCGCCACCGGGGCGGCATAGCCTTAAGTTACGGCTAGACGACAATTAGGAACCAGTGGTCGTAAACCTTTGAAAAAAATCGGCGGCTGTTTAAAACAATTTTCGTTGCTCCAAAGATATCGGAGAGTTTTCGAATTCAGTTTCCGTTCCTTGAGGAGAAGGTACAAAGGATTATGATATATGACGTATACTGTAAATTAAATTTTCTTTTTAGTTGCTTTCTCTATGTAAACTTCAGTTCATTCTCTTTTAGCGTTTTCAACCTTAACGTTATATTTTCTCGCTCACGGAATGACGTTGGCAACAATTCTGAGGTCAGAGAGCGTGATATATGCATATGACAGATAAGAACAACAGATATACGTATAATGGCAAAGTTGTGACGAATCCTAACTTCGTCGTTCTTTTGTTTCACACGTTAACCAAACTGTACTGAACTAACAAGGAATAGTCTGTAATTTTTTTCCCTGTAAAGAATATCATTTACAAAGTGCTTCAACATACACTATAATTTAAGGTGAACCAATATAACTGAAGAACAACAGTAATTATCTGCGTAGGACTCACCTATTAGCCTCTGTGGTTTTGTGGTACGTGAACAAACTGAATTCCACGTGCACATAGGAAGACTGAGCTATACACTGAACGGATTGAAGTATTTTAAAAACACTTGAACAAATTAACGGCAATTCAGATGTGTCCAATTTATGAGTTGGATATATACGGTTTACAATTTAAGCGTCTTATAAAGCTAAACCAAATGGTGCCCAAAATAGAATTTTCTTTTCGAACCAAAAAGAATTGTTCATACAGCGGTCGGGTTTTACGAAAGCTAAGGCAAAACATTTCAGCAATACCTACCATAAACCTGCCACTAGTGATAAGTTCTCCTTCCTATTCTTTTATTCTTTGTTCGGACATGATGAGAGAGGACTAGTTACCTTGTGACGAACACCACGCCACTAGGTAGAAAAACGCAGTGCCTCAAACGTCTTCTCCCTCCTAGTTTAGGTTCGCCTGCTTTGTTACAGCTCTTTTATCAGGTAATCACTCAGATAGGATTAATGTCAAGGATCCTCCTAAGTGGCCACTTTGAATAACAAGGATTAATGCCAATGATCCCCCTAATTGCCCACTTTGAATAACAAGGATCCCCCTAAATGTTTGAATAACAAGGATTACTGTCAATAATCCTCCTAAATGTTTGAATTACATGGATTAATGTAAATGATCCCCCTAAATGTTTGAATAACAAGGATTACTGTCAATAATCCTCCTAAATGTTTGAATTACATGGATTAAAGTCAATGCTCCTCCTAAATCACCACTTTGAATTACAAGGATTAATGTCAATGATCCCCCTAAATGTTTGAATTACAAGGATTAAAGTCAATGCTCCTCCTAAATCACCACTTTGAATAACAAGGATTAATGTCAATGATCCTCCTAAATCACCACTTTGAATTACAAGGATTAATGTCAATGATCCCCCTAAATGTTTGAATTACAAGGATTAATGTCAATGCTCCTCCTAAATCACCACTTTGAATAACAAGGATTAATGTCAATGATCCCCCTAAATGTTTGAATTACAAGGATTAATGTCAATGCTCCTCCTAAATCACTATTTTGAATAACAAGGATTAGTGTCAGTGATCCCCCTAAATGCCCACTTTGAATAACATCGATCCCCCTAAATGTTTGAATAACAAGGATTACTGTCAATGATCCCCCTAAATGTTTGAATTAAAAGGATTAATGTAAATGATCCTTCTAAATGTTTGAATTACAAGGATTAATGTCAATGATCATCCTAAATGTTTGAATTACAAGGATTAATGTCAATTCTCCTCCTAAATCACCACTTTGAGTAACAAGGATTAATTGATCCCCGTGATCCCCCTAAATGACCACTTTGAATAACAAGGATCCCCATAAATGTTTGAATTGCAAAGATTAATGTCAATGTTTCTCCTAAATCACCACCTTGAATAACAAGGATTAATGTCAATGATCCCCCTAAATGCCCACCTTTAATAACAAGAATCCCCCTAAATGTTTGAATTACAAAGATTAATGTCATTGGTCCTCCTAAATGTTTGAATTACAAGGATTAATGTCAATGCTCCTCCTAAATCACCACTTTGAGTAACAAGGATTAATATCAGTGATCCCCCTAAATGACCATTTTGAATAAAAAGGAATAATACCAATGATCTCCCTAAATGACCACTTTAAATAACAGGGATTAATGATCTCCCTGAATGACCACTTTGATCTCCCTGAATTACCACTTTGAATAACAAAACTAAGGCGAAAGTAACGCTTTCTGATGCGCAGGTCACTCGTCCCAGCAGCGTTCGGCCCACTCATTAGACAGCGAATATTTTCGTTTAAGGTGATTTCCGCCCATTTTTGCTAATCCCATGTTAATTGGTTACAGATCGTTAAAGGGTTAAAGTAATCGATTTGTAAGCAAAATTGAAATCAGCAATCCTTAAACATTACATAGATCTGTAGAAAGTCGTAATTCAAAAGTGCGATTGACTCACGGTACAGAACAAACAATGCTTGACTCATTTTTTCATCCTTATAGGTTTTTTTTCTTGTGCTTTAATTAATGGAAGTCATAACATTATAAGAAATAAAGATAACCCAGGAATGGAAGATTTTGTACTTTAAGCAAGAAAAAAAAATAGATTGTTACCTTTACAACAAAAAACGTCACTTCCTCCTTCGAGAAATTTCTCAATAGATTCTGCTTGAAACACGGCAGAAGCTGAACACTCCGGAATCTGGAAAAACCACAAATAAAGTCAAGATTTAGAATCGATGGCTGTGTTCTTTGCAAGAACTTCAACTACAGGGTGGTTTTAAATTTTTTTGGGAAAAAGAAAACTGTATTGTGCATATTTATAAGGATGCATATGATAATGAGTAAGAATAATATATAGTTAAACACACTAAGTTTACCTTTTTCTCAAATGCACGATGTGGATTCTCCTTGGTTACTTTGCAAATGCCCCATCTGTAAATCAGTTCTTCCCACATTGCTGTCAGCATCGCCCAATGCGCGTGCAGCGGTTGTTCTTGATTTCAGTTCAGGAAGGGACTTGGGAAGCTGCGGAAGGTAAACCTGATCTTTAACAAAACCTCTTAAACCCAAATCTAGGAACGCTAAATCCCCGTGATTGGGGGCCCCATGCAATTGGGTCTCCGTGACGAATCCAAACTGGGACCTCAACATCTAGGTAAGAAGTGACGTCATTGTGGTAGTGAAGAGGCGCCCTGTCTTTCTGGGAAGCAAAACGCCAACAGCAAGAAACGGGCTGCTGTCTGCATTTGGGAGTAATAAGGGACTGCGCGGGGACCACGTGTAAAACTGGACAGCTGTCAATAATAAGACCAAGTGCCATTTGCTTTGAGGCAAATAAATTTAGCCTAAAAGACAGTCCAACTGGCTCACAACTTTAACAAAACACGGGTTGTTTGCCGCATGACAACATCCATCCACACGATTCTCGTGAGGCGCTCGCAACCATACAGGAACTACGTGTTCAGAAACTACTCCACCGCCCTTATTCTACAGATTTGCCTCAGTGTTAACCCAACCAAAGGGCCACTGTAAGGGACACACTTTCGTTCTGACTGAGAAGTGCAACAAGAGGTGCATGAGTCACCCGAACGGAATGTAGGCGTTGTTTTCGCAATAGCATATATGCAGTGGCGTAGGAACGGGGGGCGGTACAGGGGTACAATTTACCCCCAAGTTTTAGAGAGGGGTACGTTAATATCTACTGTACCCCCAGATATGAGCAAATACAAACCAATCATTCATAAAGAGTGAACTGTAAAATTTACATGCTACTTATTTTTTTTATTCTCTTTTTTTTCAAAGAAATATCACGGGTCATGTGGTTTTTTTTAATATCCGAAGCATGTAGTGGGAGGCTTTTCATCCACCAAAAACTGGCCAGCCATCTGGGAAACTCCAGCAAATTAATTCTGCAGGGAAACGACGAGTGCGAGGTTTTTGTTAATAACTTCAAACAGCAAATGGTAGGGCTAGGTCTTGATAACATACTTGTGATCAGTGTTTCTTTTCTCTTAAAATTCCATGCGTCTTGATCAGGTCGTCCTTTCTGCACTTTAAAAAAAAAAAATTAATGCACAAGTGAACATTTCAGCGCCCGCAGCTCCGGCACTAAATTTGTTTTCTATCTTAAGATCTGTAGCAATACAACAAGTGCATTACGGATTTCACATACCACTCATAGAACTCCAATTCCTCGATATCTCCACCATCACTTAGCTTTGCACCAGACCAATGTGCTTTTTACATCAATCGGCAGCCTATGTATCGTTCAAAGTTTTTAATATAGACTTCATAATGCTTCAATGGTACTATCTTCGCGGGTAGAGCAGTTTTTATCTTACTGCGGTTTTATTTTATTAACGTAAACAAAAATGATAGGACATTTAATTCGGTCTTGTAAAGAGTTATATAACATTTCCTGAGAAATAGCTCTTTTCCAAACCCTGCTGACAGTAATTCATCCTAATGTTGACTTGTCCCTGCTCAATATTTTAATGGAAAAAAAAATACAAAAATTAACAAGAGAGAATACACACACAAAAAAAAAAACTTCTCCATTCATTTTCTGATTAGAAATTAATAATGTGAACTTTTTGTCAGCAATAAAAATAATAAAGGTAATAATTAATAATAATATGATGATAACAATGTTCATTCGGATGAATTCCTGATCAGTATACGTATTTTATAAGAACTCTAATATACTACCCCCGAAAAAAAAATTCGGAGGGGCTCATCCATAGATGGCTTAATCCTTGAGATGTAAGGTTCATGAGCTTGAACCCCCTAAATCAAAAGCGTTCCTACGCCACTGCATATATGCACTGCAACTGGAGAGTACTACGTGGAAAGGTGAATGTTTCTGTTACCTAATAAAACACTTGTTCTTTCTACTTTCGTTGTTTACCACTCTCGTAATTTCTAGGATATCTGACCACCCAGACGTTTGGAACAAGGCCTTTGAATTAATTTTTAGCTTATAACAAACTTAGCCAGCCAAATCCGTTATTGTGTGGCAACTACAGAGGTGATATACATGACAGGACGGCAAGTAGCAATGATAAGCACTCGTCGGTGTAGAAATAATGGGGAAATAATTCGTCTCCGTAGCAGAAGGACGCGGATTTGAGTCTCGTCATCGGCAAATCTTTGTTTTCACATTGGCGCTCAAAAGTAAAAATGGATCTACTGGCCGTTAGGTTCTTCGAAAAATGTGTGACGTTCCTCCTACACATCGTCTGGAATTGATAAGAATTCTTTCTTCGCTTCGAAAAATGTGTGATGTTTCCTCCACACATCGTCTGGAACTAGTGAGAATTCCTTATTTTACAAAGGGTTACTTCAAGCGTGGTTTGCCGGCTGACCCGGAAACCTACGATTCCGTCCAAGACGGCAGATAGCAGAAATAAGCCCTTGTCGGTGCGACCTTATTGGAAAAGCATTCCGCTCTGGAGCGGATTCGAATATCGAGGATGCGGGTTCGAATACCGTCACCGACAAATTTGTGTTTTCCCACTTGTCAGAATTATTACAGCTTATTTTAACATCTCCTTTTCAACCCGCCCCTAATTTAGGGATACTGGTTTTGGGGAAGAGAGAGAGAGAGGGAGAGCCGTAAGACAAACACACAACTATGCCTCATCCGGGACTTGAGGCGGGCACATCTCAAACGACTAGCCAGAAAACTACGCTTCTAACCTCTCCGGAACCGAGGTAGCAAATCGTACGTTTAACGGAAATTTTTATTTCGCAGTTGCGAGCTAAATTGCGGCTGATCTCATTTCGTCGACAGTGGCAGAAAGTAGACAGAAACTGTGCAAACAAACAGTTCTTTTGAAAATTGTTCTTTTTACCTAAAACGCTTATGTGTGATTTTTTCAAGAAAGAGAAGATGTTTTCTGTGTTGATTCTTGACTTAGTGAACTGCGTGCCTCTTCTCAGAATAGCCCACAGTGTTGCCTAGAGTTAAAGAAGCAAAACAACTTGATGGACTCTTTGCTGAAGGAGCGGTCAGTCGAGTCCTATGTGTATTTATTTTATCTTTTAGGAAACCGATTGTCGCATTCTTTTTTTCTCATCTTTGAGGTACATCTCGACATGTTTTCTGTTTCCAGTTTATGATACACATTACATTAAATATTTAGAGAATATGCATAATAGCGATACATTTTTGAGTTAGTTTGCGTTGTTAATTAATTTTGCAGAATGAATTTAAATCGAGAGGTTTCTTCGACGGTGACAGATCACTTTGTTCATGTTCATTTCGTCCATTCTTCACTTTGTTCGCCGTTTCAATTTGTCCACATTTTTCTACCATAGAATGGATGGAGTACCGTAGAAAGTTCCTGTTTTGGTGGAATTTTTGTTACTAGGCAGAAAAAAAGTCAGTGGACATTGCAACTTGCTATTGTTTTTACTGTTTAAGTTTTTCTGTTTAGAAATAACAATTTTAAATGGTTTTTTACGCTTTTCAACCGTAGATTGAAGAAGCGTATATGCTCCAGCTTTTCCCGTCCGTCCGTCTGTCGGCACGATAACTCGCGTAAAAATGGTTCGATTTCGATGAAAATTTAGTGCACCACCTGGGGACGAACCCTATTGAAAATAAACGAAATGGGGTCAAAGGTCACGGCATAGGAGCGGGATCCATTCCATTGCTCTATTGCGTCATAACTTGCGTAAATATGGTTCGATGTCGATGAAATTTTAGTATATTGAAGGGGACCACCTCGGAATTAACCCTATTGAAAATGGGTGAAGTGGGGTCAAAGGTCAGGACATAGGAGCGGGATGCATTCCATTGCTTTTATGCGTCATAACGTACGTAAAAATGGTTTGATTTCGATGAAATTTTAGTATGTTGTAGGGAGCCACTGGGGACGAACCCTATTAAAAATGGACGAAATGGGATCAAAGGTCAGGACATAGGATCGGGATCCATTCCATCGCCCTTATCCTATACTATTAAAGCAGCAATTCTTGTATGTATGTAAATTTTATTTTGAAAACGGCTCTAAGGATTTTGATAAAAGTCTTTAACCTACCGTTTTCTGGTACTAGAAATCGATTTAGCTTGATCTCGACTTTAGGAAAATTTGTTCAGTGCGTTAAATAACCACCGCGAATTACCACGTTTTAGTGTCATGGCGTCCTAATAAGGTTATTCATGCTTAGAGATCTTATGACGTCACTATCTCGCGATCCAAATGCTGGCGCGCGGTCACACCATCTGTCTCATTACGTCACGCGTTGTGTGTGGATTCTATTGAAGTTTTATGACGTCACACTCTTTCGAGCAGATGGTCGCGATTCCCATCTGCCTCATTACGTCACGCGTTGTGTGCGTACGTCCGTCCGCACAATAACTCACGTAAAAATAGTTCGATTTCGATGAAATTTTAGTATGTGGAAGGGGAGCACTTGCGATGGGACCCTATTGAAAGTGAACGAAATGGCGTCAAAGGTCAGGACATTAGAGCGGAATCACTTCCATCGCCATTATGCGTTATAACTTACGTAAACATTCTTCGATTTGGATAAAATGTTAGTATGTCGTAGGGCCTGGCAGGGGACGACTCCTGTTGAAAATGGGCGAAATAGGGTCAAAGGTTAGGACACAGGAGCGGGATCTATTCCATAGCCCTTATGAATCATAACTTACGTAAAAATGCTTCCATTGCGACAAACGTTTATCATGTTATTTCGAAGGTATACGGAACCGGTTCTGTTGAATATCATTGAAATGGGATCAAAGGTCAGGGCACAGGACTGAGATTTATTCCACAGCCATTACCCTCATAACTTGAGTGATAATTTTAGTAATGATTTCTGGTAAGTTGGAAAGCGTATTATAATCAATGCATTGCATGATTTTACTAATATGTTTAAATAAAACGTGGAACAGAACTTTGAAGAACCTTTTAACTGTTTAGTATAGTACGACGTCAATTACTATGACATAAATCAAAGTTTTAAAAGAATCTTTCAATGTTTTAAAATACATCTTGTTAATTGTTTTCATGCAGGGCTTAGCATTTCAGTATATTTATCTTGACGTAGGACTACGTCTTACTCCGCGGATAGTATGGGATGACTTACGGCCAATCGCCTGTGACAAAAATAGGTCCCAAGTAAAATTATTATAGCGTTAAAAATACGTGCCGCACACTAATCATGTTAGCATATTCGTAAACAGCATGGAGTCCAATTCGCGTACTGCGCAATACATCGTGCGCGCGACGCTTCCTCGCTCTCTGTGCGCGGGGGAGATGATGGGATATTTCTGGGGGTGCCGCCGCGTTTGACTCAGTCTATCTCGGCAACCGTGAGCGCAAAACGACTGTGCTTAGTATCGTTTTAAAGCTATCGACGAGATCTATTCAAATATAGAAAGAACATATGACAGTAATTTAAACTAAAATTTTTAAAAACTGTTTTCATGTGAAAGGGTTGACATTTTCAACAATGCCGCGAAATTCGCATAATGAACGCAAGCGAAAGCGGAGAAAATCAAAACGAGCAAGGTATGAGGAATGTAAGAAGCCCAAGAAGACTGCAACTCAACGAATTAGAAAGTATCGAGAACCCCTGAAAGCGGCCGCCAGCAAACAAAAATTCACCACGCCGATCGAACCCGTACCCAGCCCATCTCGAACTCGCCCAAAGAAGCATAAATCGACAGAAACGACTTCAGAACAAAAGCAGCCGATTGAAACCATACTAGACTAGCTCATTTCGAATATCTGATCTGCAGGTCGTAGTCCTACGTTTTAAACTGACGGCTCAACCAGAACTGAGCCTACCTGATTTTTGTTTTTTTGTTTTTTTTATTGATAGGGATTGAAGTCCCGCTGTCGCCCTGGTGGCGCAGTGGTCTAAGCGATGGCTTCTGATCATTCGTACGAGAGGGGTCAGGGTTCGAATCCCGCGAGGCATGGATGTTTTGTTTGTCTTACGGCGCTGGCTCTCTCCCTTCCCTGGAACCAGCGACCGTAAATTAGGGGCGGACAATTGCTTATAGCCCATTGATTTGCTCACTATGGTCGTTAAACCTCAAACCTAAAAAAACCAAAATCCCGCCCCACATAAAATGAGTTAAAAAGCTCTTCGAAGTTCAGTTCGTCGTTTTATTTTAAATAATATTTAAAATCGTTATATTTTAGTGGAAAAACGTAAACAGGAATAAAGAATCGCATGTCCGCTGACCTTTTTTTTCTGTGTAGTGATAAATATTCCATCAAAACAGAAAATATCCACGACATTCCACCCATTCTGAGGAAAAAATGAATGTGGACAAATTGAACGGTGGACGAAATGAACGTGAACGTGGACGAGATGAATACGGACAAATAATACGAAACCTTTTTGACACTGCTATTCTTTGCATGTGCTCACGCAGGATATCAGTTCATACTAAACGTTGTCTTCTCAAAAAATGCGCATCTATAAATTGTTAATGAATACATCCTTCACACTTTTCGCAAAATTTATATTTTTTCACAGATGCATACACTTTTATCAAGAATGAAACAAAATGTTGTCGCAATTTTGTTTGTGTGCACTCTTTTAATTCTAGTTATTAAAAAGAATGATGAAACATAGTGTGTACACTAATACGAATCAAATTTCATGAAGTATGTTACAGAAACGTGTCTCAAATTCTCTGAATGCGGATATTGTAAAATAATCTTGATGATAATCGTATTTCCTTCCGGTCAAGTCGCATTTACTTGCAACCTCAGACGGTATCCCTTAGGATTTCCAGCAGCAAACACGATGGCCATTAACGACTGTCGCATTTACTTAATACTGAATTTACTAGGGTTAAAAAAGCTGCATTAAGACCATTCCATATAAAAGGGACGAAGCTCTCTTGCAGAAGATATCTTTCTTTGTAAAAGTCACTACGGAAACAGAAGGAATCCATTTGCACACACATGCCCATTAGAAATATTTTATGATTACGAAATGCCCGCAGCTGTTATGAACAGAATATCAACGGCATTTGTACTATTTTAACTGCATCTTCCTCTATAAATGAAAAAGAGAGCATTCATTTTCTGTAAGCCATCAGGTAATTCATAAAGAATAACTTAGCAGTAAGTGCATGAGAAAAACATTTTAATCACAGTTGTTTCTTATCTCTTCCTTGAAATTTTGCGGTACCTTTTCTTTATCAAGCTTTACGGCAACATCGAAAATCCGACAATGGGCCAGTTTCGCCCTTTATATGCGAGAGTTTTGTACTATTTCTTTCCCGAGTCAAGATAAAGGAAATCTCTGGCCTGTGTAATAGCATAAATGCGAAAGAACAGTGGGAATAATTTCAAATTACATTTTGTTCCACATACTTTAATTATGAAAAAGACACTTCCATGAGTAAGTCAAAAGTGAAACCCAGTGATTATTTGTAGCCCAAAAATATGAGATTAAGTTTCAAACAAAAAAAAATCAAATTCAGAAGGTTCCAAGTTCTTTTTTTCCGATTTTTATGTATCATTTTAGCTTCAAAATATACGTGAAAGTAAAAAAAGATCCAGTAATCAAGAAAAAGAACGCACACTTGACATATTGTCGAATTTTCAGTAACCATTCTTTAGTACTTCAAAACTTTATATGTAAGACCGAACTGAAAAATTATATTTTTGTCTGGAGTCATACATCGGTGATGAGATAAGATTGCAAGGGAATCCAATGCATTTTGCCAGACACCGCCATAATTAGAAAGTGACATTAAGCCCAGGGTCATTCCTAGGGTACAGATTTCCAGTGAAAATAAGTCTGCAGATGTTTCTCGACACTTGATTTCTTTCGTACTGTGATTTCAAGACTTCTCAGAGAAAGTGTTCTATCTCTCATTTCAATGCTGATATTCCTACGGCACAATAATTACCATAGATGAAGGAAGTCATAATTAAACCAACTTTAATCCCATAGGACAGCGTAGTTTATTGTGCTGGTCATAGCACATGTAGAGAAGTTGTGACGGGTTTTCAAAGATAGTTGCTATTGAATGGTTTGTTTCTTAATTTAGAATCCGAAGGGCAAGAGCCATATTTCGCCAAAGAGCACTGAAATTTAGCACAAGTATCTAAAATGGTGAGCTCACAATCCAGCACGAATATCTACAAAAGTCAGCTTGTAATTGAGCACAAATATAAAAAAGACCTCGCAATTTAGCAAACATATCACAAACGTCTGCTCGAAATTTAACACAAATACTTACAAAATCGGTTCGCAATTTCGCTTATACCAAAGTCAGCTCAAAATGCAGCACAAATATGAGCAAACGTCAGCTCGCAGTCAAGCACGAATATTTGCAAAAGTCAACTCAAGATCTAACTCAAATACCTACAAATATCTGCTCGCAGTCCAGCACAAATATCTGCAAAGGTCAACACGAAATGTAACTCAAATACCTACAGTTATCTGCTCGTGACCTAACATAAGTACTTACAAACGTTTGCTTGCAATTTAGGAAAAATATCAAAACTGACAGCTCAGAATCTAGCACAAATACACACAAAAGTCTGCTCGCAAGTTAGCAGAAATACACACAAATATCAGCTCACCATCTAACAAAAATACCGCAATAGTCAGCTCGAAATCCAACACAAATACATACAAAATTCATCTCAAAATCTAGCGCAAATTTTTGCAAGAGTTAGCTCACAATCCAGCACAAATGTCTACAAAGCTCTTTTCCAATCTCGCCCAAATACCTTCAAAAGTCAGTTTGAAATACAGCACAAACAACACACACAAATCCCTACAAAACCCAATCAAGCACGGTTATCTATGAAAGTCCATTCGAAATGTAACACAAATATCTACAAAAGTCTGCTCGCGATTTAGAACAAATGTTTACAAAAGTCAGCTAGCAATCAGCACAACTATCAATAAAAGTATGATCACAATTAAGCAGAAACATAAAGAATTCAGCTAGAAACCTACATAAATACATACAAAAGTCAACTCCCAATCGGGCACAGATATCTACAAACGTCCGCTTACAATATAGCAAAACATTCTGCAAGAAAAAGGTCAGTCTCTAATCCAGTGAGGGAAGCTGACTTCGTGCTTGTCGCCCATTATCTCAACTGTGTATAGACTGCACCACGCAAATTCAACCGTTAGCGGTATTATCAGGAAATGCAAACGCGATAGTGCCACTGCAATCCAACAAACCATCCGCAATACGTGATTGTAGTGTGCCCAGGGGCGATTTGGGTAGACGAAACCAGGCCCGGAAGTTTAGTCTTCTAGCTCACTACAGAAACACACGTAACCACAAGGAAACACCTCATGAATTCCCTCGTGAAAAACATTCTATTAAGTGCAAAAATAAGTTTTAAAGCGTTTTTTGTGTGACGTATACTGGTAATGTACATATCCGACATTCCCCGGAGTTGTTGTCATGTGACCGTAACTGGTCCGGAGTATAAAATGTGACATAGAAGTTTGCCCAACAGTCAAACACACTTGCACATTGGTAGGTGAAAGATGGCAAGTGATGGGGTTAGCCCCCCCCTACAGAATTGCCGTAAAATATAGTTTTCAATTTAGAACTACCAAATTTGGTATATTATCTCATGGTACTCTAACTTAGACGGTAGACGGTTTTTGGAACGGGTCAGGGGCCCGGTTGGTCAGAGCCCCCATACACAAAATATTCGTAAGATCTACATTTCAAAATTGTCTTTATTCTTCAAATAAAAATAGCATTTCTATGTACGTGACAGTAGAATTCTGCCAATAAATACAGTGGTATATACAACAACTGGAAAGTTCCAGTGAAACGTAAAACAAAATATTGTAGAATCATAAAATTATTTCGCCCCGAAGGGCGATGGAGAGGCAGACAATAAAGCACGAGCGATGCAAATGAAAATGTATACTACAGTATTGTAGACAAGAAAAGACATGATGCTATACTATTCACAAATTCCAATTAAGTATTACTACCATACTCAAGATTAAATATGCACAAGGTACTAATTCACATAAAAGACCATGGGTGAGAAGGAACTAACAGGTGCAACAGTATTTAGAAATATGACAGAAATGGTAGAAACAATTAAGCACAAATACTTATTATATGCACAGAATTATGCAGTGACAAGAGAGAAATACGCTAAACGGACCCAGGAGGGCAACTTTACAAAAAAAAACAGAAATCGAACAAGAATGCAATTCATAAGTGTCATATCATATGTACAGAACAATACAGTGACAAAAAAGAAAGCCGCTAAGCATACCCAGAAGGGCAGCTTCTCATAAAACAGAAATGTAACAGTGGTGCTACACTCAAAATTTACATCATATGTACAGAAGTATTCAGTGACAAGGGGAGAATCGCTAAAAGTACTCAGAAGAGCATCTTCTTACAATAAATTATATACACAGGGACAATAAAATTTCAAAATATATTCAACATAATGTAGGGGACATTGCGTGTGCAGTAAACTGTGCAGAAGAAAGAATTATATACAACATAAAATACAACAAAATCGAAGAGATCATGGGAAACATGGTGAGCTATCTCCAATAGCACATAAAACAGAATAATTACAAATAGCGAATCATGTGGGTGAAAAAGGAGACTCCACCTAGGAGCCTCATACCACCAAAATTAATACGTAAAATCATGAGTTGTGACAGTGAATGTGGGCGACAACAAAAATCACACCTATAAGTTGAGATGTAGCTGCAAATTGTGGATATGGAACCACCCAGCCGATTGGGCCCAGGTGGCTTGAAAAACGTTATCGGTGTTTGTTGAGGCAGCACGAGAGTGCTCCATTCGGAGACGAGTGGTTAACCGTGCTAGGAAGCGTCTCCGAATGATAGCACTTGCCTCCTGAGGAGGTGGAGTAAGAGCAGGGAGGCGTTGTTCAAGATGGAAGGCATATACAGTGAACTTCACAAGAAGAAAAATGTAACGGCACACAGGAGGCAAGTGAGTAGGTGGATGCTTAGTTTGGGGTAGCCAAGCATATGCAAGAAATGGTAACGATCGAGCACAAATTCGATCAGCAAGACGAAATGCTGTGTTTAGGACTGGCAGGAGAACGGGGCAGAATAGGTATTGATGTTGGACGTCGCTGACTTCAGGGCAAAAGGAGCACGGTGGAGAGGTGAGAAGGGTCATGCGAAACAGTACTGATGGGGCGGGGAGACGAAGGTGAAGAAATTGCCAATGGACATTGAGTTCAAGAGGGGAGGAAAGGGGAGAGGTAGAGGCTGTCCAGATGGCGGGAAGAAGAGAAGGAGAAGCAGAATGAACAGAAAGTGGAAGTGCGGGAGGGGAAAGAAGGAGCCAATAAAGAGAAGAGGAGGAGATAGAAGTAACTAGAACCGGGGAGCTACGAATGAGGAGAAAGAACGGTAGAGAAAGAGGGGCGGAGGGGGCCGAGAAGAGACCATCAGGGGAAGCGAGGAGTGGAAAGAGGCTCCAAAGCGCTGTGCGAAGGAGAAGATATTCGTTAGCAAGAGTAATGGTTGGAGATAGAAACAGGGAAGAAAGAGGTCTCCAGGTTAGATCAGAAGTTACGAGAGAACGGACAGTTATCACACCAGAGCGGATCCAATGAGGAAAGTAAAAGTAAGGGAGGTTAGGAGGGTGAATAAGACAAGAGAAGAAGAGAGGTTCATCTAGAAGATCAAGAGTTGAAGAAGGAAATGAACGGAGAAGAGGAAGCGAACGAAAGAGAGAAAGGCCCTCTCGCAGGACAGAAGGGAGGTGGGACGGAAGAAGAGAGTATGAATCCATCTTCAGAAACAGTAAGGTGAAAGATGGGTCACGAGAAGAAGCAAGAACATTCAAGGTAGCGGTAAGGGACGGAACAGTTGAAGTGGCAAGGCGAATGAAATGAATAATGCGATGTGTTTTATAAAGGACTGCTGGATCAGGAAGCTGGATGCCACCTAATGAGGCTGGCAGATGAAGCGCGGCAGGTTTAACCCAGTGATGTGAAGTCCAGATGACGGAAGTTGAGAGGCGAGTGATGGTCATCATTTGTGACACGGGAACAACCGTCGACATCCAAGAGTATTCGCATAGGGAGATAAGTTGTCGACGAACAATGGCTGCTCGTTGACGGAACGATGTGAAAGGGCGGGCCTTACTCCAGTAGGCAGCAGCCCGTTGTATCCGGGGAAGAAGAGCAGTCCAGGTGGCAGATGCAGAAGCCAAGGGCAAACCGACATACGCACCGAGGATCTTCTGTGTAGTGGCTGTCCACTGCGCACCCCAAGGAGCATCGGTGCGGACAGCCCATGCCCCGCACCATAAGCCAGTACTTTTAGTGGCATTCAGCGCAGCTCCAGATATTGCAACATAATGTTGATATACAGAATACAGGCGATCAAATTGAGATTCATCCCGGACACAAAAGGTTACATCATCAGCATAGGCGGTGAAAATTATCCGATGATGACGAGTACTAGCCACCGTCGGCGGTAGGACATCCAGGAGTGATCTTTGGGCTGCTAACAGGAAAGGCTCAAAAGCGAGAGCGAATAGCTGGCCGGAGAGCGGACATCCTTGCCGGATGCCTCGCCTAAACGGAATTGGATCTACAGTTTTCAATTCAGAACCACCAAATCAGGTATCCTATCTCATGGTACTCTAACTTAGACGGTTGCCAGTTTTTGAAACGGGTCAAGGCCCGGAGAGTCAGAGCCTCCTCCCCCCCCCCCCCCCGTACATACAAAATTTTCGTAAAATCTAGTTTTCATTTCAGAACCATCAAATTTGGTATCATGAAACTCTAACTTTGACGCTATACGGTTTTTGGTTGGGGTTGGTGCCCGCGGGTTCGGACCCCCCCCTCATAAAAAATTTCGTAAAATCTACAGTTTTCATCTTAGAACCACCAAATTTGGTATACTATCTCATGGTACTCTAACTTAGACGCTAGACGGTTTTTGGAAGGGGTTGGAGCCCGCGGGGTCGGCCCCCCCCCTCAAAAAATTTCGTAAAATCTACAGTTTTTATCTTAGAACCACCAAATTTGGTATACTATCTTATGGTACTCTAACTTAGTCGGCAGACCGTTTTTAGAACGGGTCAAGGCCCGGGGGGTTGAGCCCCCACATACAAAATTTTCTTACAAACTACAGTTTTCAATTCAGAACCACCTAATCTGGTATACTATCTCATTGTACTCTAACTTAGACGCTAGACGGTTTTTGGAAGGGGTTGGAGCCCGGGGGTCGGCCCCCCTCATAAAAAATTTCGTAAAATCTACAGTTTTTATCTTAGAAACACCAAATTTGGTATACTATCTTATGGTACTCTAGCTTAGTCGGCAGACCGTTTTTGGAACGGGTCAAGGCTTGGGGGTCAGAGCCCCCACGTACAAAATTTTCTTAAAAACTACAGTTTTCAATTCAGAACCACCTAATCTGGTATACTATCTCATGGTACTCTAACTTAGACGCTAGACGGTTTTTGGAAGGGGTTGGAGCCCGGGGGGGGGGTCAGACCCCCGAATAAAAACTTTTTCGTAAAATCTACAGTTTTCAATTTAGAACCACCAAATTTGGTAAACTATCTCATGGTACTCTAACTTAGACGCTAGACGGTTTTCGGAGGGGGTTGGAGCCCGCGGGGTCGGGCCCCCTCACAAAAAATTTCGTAAAATCTACAGTTTTTATCTTAGAACCACCAAATTTGGTATACTATCTTATGGTACTCTAACTTAGTCGGCAGACCGTTTTTGAAACGGGTCAAGGTCCGGGGGTCAGAGCCTCCCACGTACAAAATTTTCTTACAAACTACAGTTTTCAATTCAGAACCACCTAATCTGGTATACTATCTCATTGTACTCTAACTTAGACGCTAGACGGTTTTTGGAAGGGGTTGGAGCCCGGGGGTCGCCCCCCCCCCTCATAAGAAATTTCGTAAAATCTACAGTTTTTATCTTAGAACCACCAAATTTGGTATACTATCTTATGGTACTCTAGCTTAGTCGGCAGACCGTTTTTGGAACGGGTCAAGGCCCGGGGGTCAGAGCCCCATACGTACAAAATTTTCTTAAAAACTACAGTTTTCAATTCAGAACCACCTAATCTGGTATACTATCTCATGGTACTCTAACTTAGACGCTAGACGGTTTTTGAAAGGGGTTGGAGCCCGGGGCGTCAGACCCCCCGAATAAAAACTTTTTCGTAAAATCTACAGTTTTCAATTTAGAACCACCAAATTTGGTAAACTATCTCATGGTACTCTAACTTAGGCGCTAGACGGTTTTCGGAGGGGTTGGAGCCCGCGGGGTCGGGCCCCCTCACAAAAAATTTCGTAAAATCTACAGTTTTTATCTTAGAACCACCAAATTTGGTATACTATCTTATGGTGTTCACAAAGTATTTATTCAAGGAATGTACATGAGACGAGCAAGAGAAAAACGTCTCAAAAAAACAGTGACACATGAATGCACTATTTACAGATGACAGTAGATACCTATTTACAATATATACATGACATTTAGATGTAAACAAATCTTGAGGAGATCGTACACACTAGGTTGAGCAGAAATGGCAAGAGTTCAGGTAGAGCAGCACAGAGTAAAATGTTATAATATAGTCTTATGAGCACTAACTGTACTGTGCAGCGAAGGTGGAGTCCCAACAACCCCAAGGCCTCTGGGGACCATGGAGAGAAGAAGCTGGGTTCACTTGAAGACGCAACGGCACCGTTATGAAAACAAGATAAGTACATGTACATGAGACGAGCAAAAGTAGAATGACCGATAATTGTGACATAGAAATGGGATATGTACAGATTACTGTAGAAACAAAGAGACATTATAGTTGCATGACATTCAGATGGAAATAGATGTTCAGGAATCTCGTGGAGATAAGACATACCTTGATGAGCAGGTGTGACGAAGGTTCGGATAAAGAGTCACTGAGTTAAGTGTTAAATAGTCATACAAGCACCAACTGTAAGATGCAATGAAGTCGGTGTCCCAGCGAACCATGGGGCCGCTGGGGACCATGTAGAGAAGAAGCTGGGTTCACTTTGTCGAGAAACGGCGGTGTGGTACTCAAGGCGTAATCGAGAAAGGAGACATTCCCGAAAAAAACTGAGCAACGCGGCACTTGCGTGAGGTACCGTAGGAGGCACCTCCCGAGCACGACACTGTTGATGATAGACGTATATAACGTGCTTCACTAGCACAAAAATGTAGGTGCAGACTACAGGGAGTCTGATTGGAGGCACAAGGTTGAGCAACAGCGTTCGGTAAGCACTGAAGGAAAGATCAGTTGTACAGGATCTTTGCGCAATCGAAAAGGCAAGATTCAGCATTGGTAGCAGTATAGTGCAATATTGATAGACATGACTCACATCTGCCTCCCCGGCGCAGAAAGGGCAGAGTGGGGAGGAAAGAAGGTTCATCCGGTGCAAGATTGAGGGTACGGGAAGACGGTTATGTAAGAAGAACCAGTGGGTGTTGATCTCTGGGGGTGTAGATAGAGGAGAGAGGGTGGCAGACCACACAGCAGAGAGAGCGGAAGACGGGATATCAGGGATAGGTGTAGGCGTAGAAGAGCGGGAGAGAGAGAGAAATCTGTAAAGAGCGGATGTGGAGAAGGAGAAAATCGGAAGATCTATGCCGTGAGCGGACAAGAAAAAGGGGAGTGGGAGAGACGCGGATAAAACGGGAACGAGACCGGCGGGGGAAGCAAGATCGGGAAAGAGAGAAATAAGGGATGAGAGTAAGGAGGTGTGAACCTGAAGAGCATGGGGTAGAGCACGAATAGCAGGAGGAAAGTCGGAGAAGGAGCGCCAGAGAAAATCAGGGGTGACAAGGTCTCGGACTGTGACTACTCCGGCGCGGAGCCAGGTGGGGAAAGCAAAACAGGGGAGGTGCGGAGGATGAATGACGGAGGAGAAAAATAGAGGTTCTGAGAGTAGTTCGGAGGTTGTAGCTGGTGGAGAGCGAGACAGAGGGAAAGAGCGAAGCAAGGTGATAGCCTCCCGATAGACAGGAGGTAAGTTGGAAAGGAGGGGGCAGTGATCCATTAATAGATAGGAAAGAAAAGTAAGGTGGGGATTACGCGGGGAGACAGTGACGTCCCGGGTTGTCTCCGCAGGCAGAACAGGTGAAGCAAGAAGGCGAAGAAATGCAGACACTCGGAATGCCTGATAGTATAACCGCACGTCAAGCATTCCAATACCGCCATTCTGAGGAGACAAGCTGAGAAGTGAAGCGTTAACCCAATGATGACCAGCCCACACGATATTGGTTTGGCACTGGGTGATTGCAAGAAGACGATAGACAGGTTGTTTGGAAGCAAGCCAAGAGAACGTGCACATGGATAACAAATATGTTCGAGTGATCTGGGCACGCTGGTACAGAGAAGTGCAGAACTGTGCTTGTCTCCAGTTGGCAGCCGTACGCAGCAGGCGGGGGTGCAGTGCATTCCACGTTATCGTCGAGGCTGTAGGAGGTTTGCCCAGGTGCACTCCTAGAAAACGCTGTGAGGATGTGGACCATTCGGCTCCCCATGGAGAGTCGGTTCGACTAGCCCACGACCCACACCACAAGCCAGTGCTTTTTGACTCGTTTAGCGTGGCACTAGAACAAGAGGCATACCGAGCGTAGAGGTGGCGAAGTTTGCAGAATTGTGCATCTTGTCGAACACAAAAAGTCACGTCATCAGCATAGGCAACATAGGTGACAATATGATGGCGAGTGCTGGCGACCACTGGAGGCAGAGAAGCATAGAAGGATCTGTGAACGGAGCGGAGAAAAGGTTCGATCGCAAGAGCAAAGAGCTGTCCGGACAAGGGGCAGCCTTGCCGGACGCCGCGACGGAAAGGAATTGGCGCTGTGAGAAGGGTGGGCAACCTGACGTGGAAAGTGGCGTCCTGATAGAGGGAGAGGAGAACAGAAACAAAAGGAGGTGGAAACCCGAAACTATAAAGTGTAGACGAGAGGTAAGCGTGAGAAATATTATCAAAGGCGGATTGTTGATCGAGAGACAGCAGAGCAAGAGGTTCAGAGCGAGATCGAGCGAGATGGATTAGGTCACTGAGAAGTTGAATGTTATGCGAGATGGAGCGCCCTGGGACAGTGTAGGTCTGGTTAGAGGACAGGATGTGGGGGAGGATTGGATTAATACGGCGCGAGAGTAGTTTAGAATAAAGCTTGTAATCAAGATTCAGAAGTGAGATGGGACGCCAGTTCCCCAAGTCTAGGAGATCACCCTTCTTTGGGAAGAGGACTATATGGGCAATTGTGAAACTCCTCGGAAGGGTGGATAGGTGGAAAGCAGCGGAGAAAGCACTAAGCAGAAAAGGAAGGAGGGCTGGGAGGAAAGCTTTGTAGAAACAGAAAGGAAGTCCATCTGGGCCAGGTGCAGCCTTGGAGTTTAGAGAAGAAAACGTCTCGGAAATCTCTGTTAGCGTGGGAGGCCGGAGGAGAGAATCAGAAAAATAAGAGGGGACTTGAGGTAAAGCAGAGTGTAGACCAGATAAGGCAGTGCTGGAAGGAGGAGGAGTCTCACAAAACTTCGTTGTAAAATAGCTGCGGGCAACAGAGCAAAGAGTAACTGGGTCAGAGGATACCTCGCCAGTAGAGAGGCGGAGATGGCGAATTGAAGCAGAGGCATGACGCTTAGATTCAAGATTGGAAAGAAACTCATAAGTGCAGGCATCGGGAGCGAGATGCTGTAATCTCAGCCGCCGAATTACCTGTTGCGCGAGTGGGACTAGGAGAGAATTCAGTTCAGCCTTATACACAGCAAAAAGAGGGTCAGCCATATTTATAAGGGAAAGCATCGTACGGATGTGATCCAAACGCATCCTCTGTAGCGTCGTGATCGTAAAAGCCTGATTTCGCACATGAAGCAAGAGGCGATGTTTTACCTCCAGCCAGAAAGTCAGGGCACACGGCGCAGACTGCAGTTGCGTGCGCCATTCGGAGAGGAAATGGCGGACTGAAGAGCAAAAACCGGCGTCATCCAGAAGAGCGGCATCAAATGTCCACGGCCGGGTTGTCCTGTGCTGTGCATGAGTGTGGAACACTGTGAGAGTGATGGCGCAATGGTCGGACGACGCAGTGGGCTGGCAACAGGATGCAGAGATCGCTGGAAGAAGTATGGGCGTGGTATAAAATCTGTCAAGTCTGGCCGTGGCCGGGTTTATTGCACCAGATGCACGCCAGGTATGGGAGGGTGTAGTCGGATATAAGTGTCGATGGACATCTATCAGTGAGAAATCAAAAACGAGGGACTGTAGCTGCTGTACAAGGTCTGCACGATGTTCGCGTGAAGGCGGGGAACGATCAAGTTGAGGGTGTAGAGTACAATTAAAGTCGCCACCAACGAGAACTCGGTCGGTGGCAGGTATACCAGAGAGAGCACCGCGAAAGCACAGAAAAAGCTCCGACACATAAGTGGAGGTGTTTGGCACGTAGATGTTAAAGATATGAAACCTCTCCGTTTGAATAGTGAACGTGACTTGTTGTAAGAGATCACGACAGAGATTTTTTACAGAGAAGAGAGTCATCGTAGAGCGAAAAGTCGAGCGTACCCCGACGGCAATACCACCATATGATGAACAGCTGAATGCGTGGTGGAAAGCAAAATTCCATGATCGCCAGCGGGTAAACAAAGTGGTAGGATGACAGTTCGTCTCTTGTAAAAGTAGCACGTCCGCACTCAGTGGGGAAAGGTCCTCATAGGCTAAGGCGTTCGCAAGTGGTGTCGCAAAACCGCGACAATTAAGTGACGTGACCTTGAACTTTTAGGTCCGTCGGCGGATGTAAGATGTGTTGACTTGCAGTAGCGAGAACATGTAGGCGCTGGATAAAACCCAGACCCCACGGAATGTCATCGACGTTCCGCCGAAGAGTGTGCAAAAGAGAATCAAGTTGACTGAGAACCCGAGGTAGGGCAGCTTCATACTTTAGTAAAAAAGCACGGGCAGTGGCCGTGCTGGTGGGACTCACTAAATATTCAAGAAGATCTACGTAAGGCAGCGGCTCAGCGGGGAAAGCATTCTCTTGAAGGAGATTAGTGAAGTCCTCTAACGAGGGAGAAACATCCTCCGTCTCTGGTTCAGTCCAGGCTTGTACTTGAGAAGACGAAATGCCACGTCGAGAGAAGATTGCTCGAGTAACCGGGCGATTAGACCGCCTAGTGAACAAGTGCTGGGATGAGGACGTTTTAGACTTCTTCAACTTCTTCCGTGAGGAGACACTGCGTTTGCCAAAAATCGTGGAGGAACCAGCTGGTATAGAAGTTTCTGTGCTGGAAAGGGTTTCGGCTGCTGGATCTGCAGCGCCAACGGTAAACACCGACGACATATCAGCAGGTAAATCTGTAGGAGCAGAAAGTATACGCTGCGGGGGTGCCGTAGCAAGCGTGGGAAAATTCCGATCTGTAACTGAAAGTGAGTCTGCCAAAGACGTTTGTCGACCAACGTCTGCAGGCCGACGTCGGGAAGATCTGGGTCCTGCAACCTTCCACTCGTGTGGAGACGTTGACACAGCAGTAACAGGAGGGACAGAAGGTGCCACAGCACTTGGCACGGTTATGGAAACAGCACGAGTGCAATTGGCTCGCACATGACTCTCACTTTGACAAAGGGTGCAATGCTGAGAAGTGATGATCTCGATACGACGTCGCTGTTGCCCACAGCGCACGTGAAGGACAGTTGGACAGGCCTGAAGATGAGTATCAGACGGAAAGAGCACACGAGCGGTGCGACGGAAGCCACGAATGGCTTTGTCTTCTGGGTCTCTGGGTGCCGCCGAGAGGGTTGTTATGGGACCGACTACTCGGCCGAACTTACTGAGTAACGTGCAAAGAATTGTATCAGATACCTCTGGTGGGACAGGGTAGAAAGTCACCTGCACGGGGCGGTGCGCGACTGGTTGTGGTAGTAGATGTACATCATTAATGGTCAGTCCTGCTGTCAAGACAAGGTCAGCATGTTCCTTTTTCTTGAAGTAAACCAGCACTGATCGTGGTTTTCGGGCAACATAATCTATTGCATCCGCCGGTAAAATGGATTTAAGAGCTCGGCTATAGAGCTGAAGCTTTGTATCCGGCAGCGCATCAAAACATACGCCGAGGTCCATCGTTGATTGCAGTTGACGGCCGGCTGGCGAGTCTTCGGGAATATCTATCGTTGCTGTGGATCCCACGACATGAAGGTACGAATCGGGAAGGAGAGTATCAGACGATAGGAGTGACGTAGAGCCACTAGACATGGCAGTCGCATATGATGGAGGAACAGTACTTTTACTAGATGTAGAGGGAGAAACTCCAGCTGTTATAGGGGAAACTGGCAGTTGAGATGAAGTGGTGGCCGTAGAAGCGACATCACCCGACACCTCCATAGCATCCGCGACAGGGACAGAGAGTAGACCTGTAACGGCAGTACCCTCAGTGGGAAGGCAGGCCGTAGGCGCAGGCAAGGCAGAGGAACTCATGACGTCAGTAAGGCAGTTAGAGATCTCTGCGACCAACGAAGCTGTGTTAGCAGCTGGGTTAGAAGAAGAGGAGGAAGATGGCTTCTCTTCCAAGATAAGGGCGTGAGCTTCACCCTTATCTAATGCCGCCATGTCAACGGCGAGGCTTACCGAAGAACAAGACCAACTCGTTCGAAAAATATAACTAACGATAAAGAATAAAGTAATTCACTCACCACCTCGTGAGACAAACGAAACGAAAGCACTGATCTTCAACTGGAAGATGCACGCGAAAAGAAAAAGTACACCACTCGATCAACCACTCGAAAGCACGCGAAAGACAGAGCTCAAAAAACACACATCACATCACAATCTTATGGTACTCTAACTTAGTCGGCAGACCGTTTTTGAAACGGGTCAAGGTCCGGGGGTCAGAGCCTCCCACGTACAAAATTTTCTTACAAACTACAGTTTTCAATTCAGAACCACCTAATCTGGTATACTATCTCATTGTACTCTAACTTAGACGCTAGACGGTTTTTGGAAGGGGTTGGAGCCCGGGGGTCGCCCCCCCCCCTCATAAGAAATTTCGTAAAATCTACAGTTTTTATCTTAGAACCACCAAATTTGGTATACTATCTTATGGTACTCTAGCTTAGTCGGCAGACCGTTTTTGGAACGGGTCAAGGCCCGGGGGTCAGAGCCCCATACGTACAAAATTTTCTTAAAAACTACAGTTTTCAATTCAGAACCACCTAATCTGGTATACTATCTCATGGTACTCTAACTTAGACGCTAGACGGTTTTTGAAAGGGGTTGGAGCCCGGGGCGTCAGACCCCCGAATAAAAACTTTTTCGTAAAATCTACAGTTTTCAATTTAGAACCACCAAATTTGGTAAACTATCTCATGGTACTCTAACTTAGGCGCTAGACGGTTTTCGGAGGGGGTTGGAGCCCGCGGGGTCGGGCCCCCTCACAAAAAATTTCGTAAAATCTACAGTTTTTATCTTAGAACCACCAAATTTGGTATACTATCTTATGGTACTCTAACGTAGTCGGCAGACCGTTTTTGGAACGGGTCAAGGTCCGGGGGGTCAGAGCCCCCACGTACAAAATTTTCTTACAAACTACAGTTTTCAATTCAGAACCACCTAATCTGGTATACTATCTCATTGTACTCTAACTTAGACGCTAGACGGTTTTTGGAAGGGGTTGGAGCCCGGGGGTCGGCCCCCCCTCATAAAAAATTTCGTAAAATCTACAGTTTTTATCTTAGAACCACCAAATTTGGTATACTATCTTATGGTACTCTAGCTTAGTCGGCAGACCGTTTTTGGAACGGGTCAAGGCCCGGGGGTCAGAGCCCCCACGTACAAAATTTTCTTAAAAACTACATTTCAAAATTGTCTTTATTCTTCAAATAAAAATAGCATTTCTATGTACAGTTTTCAATTCAGAACCACCTAATCTGGTATACTATCTCATGGTACTCTAACTTAGACGCTAGACGGTTTTTGGAAGGGGTTGGAGCCCGGGGGGGTCAGACCCCCCGAATAAAAATTTTTTCGTAAAATCTACAGTTTTCAATTTAGAACCACCAAATTTGGTAAACTATCTCATGGTACTCTAACTTAGGCGCTAGACGGTTTTCGGAGGGGGTTGGAGCCCGCGGGGTCGGCCCCCCCCTCATAAAAATTTCGTAAAATCTACAGTTTTTATCTTAGAACCACCAAATTTGGTATACTATCTTATGGTACTCTAGCTTAGTCGGCAGACCGTTTTTGGAACGGGTCAAGGCCCGGGGGTCAGAGCCCCCCACGTACAAAATTTTCTTAAAAACTACATTTCAAAATTGTCTTTATTCTTCAAATAAAAATAGCATTTCTATGTACAGTTTTCAATTCAGAACCACCTAATCTGGTATACTATCTCATGGTACTCTAACTTAGACGCTAGACGGTTTTTGGAAGGGGTTGGAGCCCGGGGGGTCAGACCCCCCGAATAAAAACTTTTTCGTAAAATCTACAGTTTTCAATTTAGAACCACCAAATTTGGTAAACTATCTCATGGTACTCTAACTTAGACGCTAGACGGTTTTCGGAGGGGGTTGGAGCCCGCGGGGTCGGGCCCCCTCACAAAAAATTTCGTAAAATCTACAGTTTTTATCTTAGAACCACCAAATTTGGTATACTATCGTATGGTACTCTAACTTAGTCGGCAGACCGTTTTTGGAACGGGTCAAGGTCCGGGGGTCAGAGCCCCCACGTACAAAATTTTCTTACAAACTACAGTTTTCAATTCAGAACCACCTAATCTGGTATACTATATCATTGTACTCTAACTTAGACGCTAGACGGTTTTTGGAAGGGGTTGGAGCCCGGGGTCGGGCCCCCCCCTCATAAAAAATTTCGTAAAATCTACAGTTTTTATCTTAGAACCACCAAATTTGGTATACTATCTTATGGTACTCTAGCTTAGTCGGCAGACCGTTTTTGGAACGGGTCAAGGCCCGGGGGTCAGAGCCCCCCACGTACAAAATTTTCTTAAAAACTACAGTTTTCAATTCAGAACCACCTAATCTGGTATACTATCTCATGGTACTCTAACTTAGACGCTAGACGGTTTTTGGAAGGGGTTGGAGCCCGGGGGGGTCAGACCCCCGAATAAAAACTTTTTCGTAAAATCTACAGTTTTCAATTTAGAACCACCAAATTTGGTAAACTATCTCATGGTACTCTAACTTAGGCGCTAGACGGTTTTCGGAGGGGTTGGAGCCCGCGGGGTCGAGCCCCCTCACAAAAAATTTCGTAAAATCTACAGTTTTTATCTTAGAACCACCAAATTTGGTATACTATCTTATGGTACTCTAACTTAGTCGGCAGACCGTTTTTGGAACGGGTCAAGGTCCGGGGGTCAGAGCCCCCCACACACAAAATTTTCTTAAAAACTGCAGTTTTCAATTCAGAACCACCTAATCTGGTATACTATCTCATGGTACTCTAACTTAGACGCTAGACGGTTTTTGGAAGGGGTTGGATCCCTGGGGGTGAGACCCCCCCGAATAAAAACTTTTTCGTAAATACTACAGTTTTCAATTTAGAACCACCAAATTTGGTATACTATCTCATGGTACTCTAACTTAGACAGTAGACCGTTTTTGGAAGGAGTTGAAGCCCGGGGGTAAAGCCCCCATAAAAATGCCGCGTAAAATCTACAGTTTTCAATTTAGAACCACCAAATTTGGCATACTCTCTCATGGTACTCTAACTTAGACGGTAGACGGTTTTGGGAACGGGTCGGGCACGGGGTCAGAGTCCCTCCGCCCATAAATATTTTTCGCAAAAACTAAAGCTTTCAATTTAGAGCTACCAAATTTGGTATACTATATAATGGTGTTCACAAAGTATTTATTCAAGGAATGTACATGAGACGAGCAAGAGAAAAACGTCTCAAAAAAACAGTGACACATGAATGCACTATTTACAGATGACAGTAGATACCTATTTACAATATATACATGACATTTAGATGTAAACAAATCTTGAGGAGATCGTACACACTAGGTTGAGCAAATATAGCAATAGTTCAGGTAGAGCAGCACAGAGTAAAATGTTATAATACAGTCTTATGAGCACCAACTGTACTGTGCAGCGAAGGTGGAGTCCCAGCAACCCCAAGACCTCTGGGGACTATGGAGAGAAGAAACTGGGTTCACTTGAAGACGCAACGGCATCGTTATGAAAACAAGATAAGTACATGTACATGAGACGAGCAAAAGTAGAATGACCCGATAATTGTGACATAGAAATGGGATATGTACAGATGACTGTAGAAACAAAGAGACATTATAGTTGCATGACATTCAGATGGAAATAGATGTTCAGGAATCTCGTGGAGATAAGACATATCTTGATGAGCAGGTGTGACGAAGGTTCGGATAAAGAGTCACTGAGTTAACTGTTAAATAGTCATACAAGCACCAACTGTAAGATGCAGTGAAGTCGGTGTCCCAGCGAACCATGGGGCCGCTGGGGACCATGTAGAGAAGAAGCTGGGTTCACTTTGTCGAGCAACGGCGGTGTGGTACTCAAGGCGTAATCGAGAAAGGAGACATTCCCGAAAAAAACTGAGCAACGCGGCACTTGCGTGAAGTACCGTAGGAGGCACCTCCCGAGCACGACACTGTTGATGATAGACGTATATAACGTGTTTCACTAGCACAAAAATGTAGGTGCAGACTACAGGGAGTCTGATTGGAGGCACAAGGTTGAGTAACAGCGTTCGGTAAGCACTGAAGGAAAGATCAGTTGTACAGGATCTTTGCGCAATCGAAAAGGCAAGATTCAGCATTGGTAGCAGTATAGTGCAATATTGATAGAC